>OW052243.1:6648729-7925078 GCA_932526585.2 Philonthus cognatus
GGATTTGTGCTGATCTTTAAGGAGAGGTATTCTAGGCGTTGATTAATAGGGGTAATATTGCATATTTCATACAGGAGAGTATTGGAGGGGTTATGTAGGGGGTTGTTATGTTGTTGTTATGTGATGTCATGGGGTCGGTGGGTCGTGTGGCCTCTGGGCCTTCCGAAATTACCTCGACCTAAAAGATCTTTTTTAATTATCCCTCACCTAGAATAAGTCCCTCAATGTCTATACCATTTCAAATTCAAGTTGGCACTAAACAAATTCAAGTGGCAATAATCAAAATGAAGTTGTCACTAATCAAATGCAACTTCAATGTGATTAATGAGAACTTGATTTTGATTAGTGCCAATTTGAATTTGTTTAGTGCCAACTTGAACTTGAAAAGGTATAGATAGACCTTTTGCGTAGTCTACAATAACTTGAGGGTTATAGTGTACCATGTCATCAGGCTTTAAAGTGACCGATGACAGGTACTTCCCTCTTTGAAGAGACAGGGCGGAGCATTCACAAAGTAGGTGCTCTGCTGTTTCTTGTGCCTCGTTCCAGAATCTGCAATTGGCATCAGTTGTGTGACCCATTTTAGTAAGGTGGTATTTCAAAGGACAGTGTCCCTTGCTTAGCCTAAGAAACTGTTTGGCTCTTACGCCAGTAAGCACTAGGGGGTTATTGGGGTGTCTGCCTTAGGTTGCCCTTGCTTAGCCTGAGAAACTGCTTGGCTCTTACAACAGTAGGCACTAGGGGGTTACTGGGGTGTCTGCCTTAGGTTGCCCTTGCTTAGCCTCACAAACTGTTTGGCTCTTACGGTAGTAGGCAGTAGAGGGTTATTGGGGTGCCTGATTTTCGTAAGTACTCTTAGGGCTGACCGTTTGGTGACCTCTATATATTTCAAGACGTTGGGACGAGGATTGTGGAATAGGATGGAGGGCATACTCTAGCAGGGGGCGGCATATGGTTTTATATATATATATATTTAAACTAGTCTTTCCTTTTTTTTCGAAATGTCAATGCCCTGCATTTCATCTTTGTTTTTAGGTTTCGAGTGTGACTAATAAAGTATTTGCAGTTAGGTACCAGCGAGATAGGATGATTATTTATTTAAATATGGTATAGGGAGTTTAGATGGCGGTGGAAGGGAATAAGAATTTGATTTTTATCAAGAGGAGCTAATGCTTATTGGAGAACTGGAAGTCGAATAGAAAAGGATAGATTATGGTCAGGATGTGGAGTAAGAGTAAGACAGACAACTATATACACCAATCCTCGGTCTCGCTACTGGATGCAGCATCCAAATGCGTTTACCAAATTTTATATAGAGACTGGTTAACTGGATATATATGAACTGTGGTTTTATTTGGATCGATAGAGATTCTCCATTTTGCGAACCAGGTTTGGATGCCTTAAATAAAAGACAATGATTTTCAACTAATTGTGTATTTCACGACAATTGTTTCGCAACGTTGTTGCTTCTTCAGGTGAGGAACTTATAATGGATTTGGATGCTATCTATCAGCCCTTGAAGAGTGCTTAAAGGCTTTTGGAATAGTGGGAGCGTGGGTTATAAGGGCAGTATCATCCGCGTATAGTAGGGGGTACGCGGAAGGATTAAAATAGAGAGGATCTGGATTATTGTTGTGGGAATCCTTGAGGTAGACTAGCGACGGCTCGCAGCCTAACTTCAGGGTCGGCCACACCGCCAAGGTACACAAAATTTTAGGTTGGGATCGCGCTTGTAAATATAAGGAATTGCACAACAAAGTCGCATTTCAATAACGTATACATATTACCTTGGGTCGCTAGCCTACCCTGAAGTTAGGCTGCGAGCCGCCGCTGAGGTAGAGCTTGTAGTGGGATGAATGAATGCGAATAGGAATTAAGGATTCTAAAGCTTCAGGATCTGTTGGATATGAAACTGTCTATGATATTAATTAGGTGGAGAGGGATGTCTAACGAATTGCACTTGAACAGCACACCACGATGCCAGATTGAATCGTATGAATTTAACATTTTCATATGTACAGAGAGCTTTTCTTCTAAGCACACATATCCCGATTTGTAAATGTTTAGACACTCGATATATTTGAAAATCCTTCAATTTGGAGCTTCTAACGAGTGTTTTCACTCCCAGATTAAGCATGAAGTAAAATTTCCAATTTAGACAAGCCTGAAAATTTGGTTTGGTCGCTTTACTTCATGCGCCACGCATATAAAACACTGATTTGAAGTGAAGTTCAAAATATACTGCTTAAACAATATATTTTGATCTCTACGATAATTTTTTGAAATATTGTAACCAAGTATTGGAAAAGAAATTATTAATATGTAATGTAACTTATTTTTCATGTGTATCAAAGTCACACACCACATGAGGCATTGTATTGTAAATGTATTACGATGAATTAATTCATAATGACTGTTTTTTATTGGAATGTAATTAACGAGACAACATATAAAACGTGTTAGTAAATAGATAGCCAAGAATAGAATTACCTTAAAAAGACAGGATAATTATGCTTAATCATTTAATTAAAATTGTATCGTAGTATTGATTTATCTATATTGGAACATCTAAAAGAAGTATATTGTTTATTTATTTTAAAATTAAATAATCGTTGAGTATAATTTGTTAAATTCAATTTAAATTACTAACATCTCGTTGATTGTTAAGACACAATTTTTTTGAAAATGCATTAATTACGTTTAATTATTTATTTAACATAAAGGATACGCTATTAAAAGCTTCAATCGTATGTGTTTAATTATTTTAATTAATAAGAATCCTTCAAATGTTCGTATAAATAAACATAATCCAGTCAGCGGCGCAACTAGGAGTGCAAAACTCTAAACTGCAGAGGGGTTGGGCTATTTATGTCACCTTAAGGTATGTGTATAATGGGCATTGCAACACAATTAAAAACTTTAAAAAAATCACTCTTTTAAACTTTGTTTGAATTAATTTCTCATCTGGCACTTGGTGAAACATATTAGAATATGTTTATTTATTTATTTATTTATTTAATAATATACGGCGGACCATTTACAAAAACATTAATTTACAATAGTAATATCACATGTATATGTAAAGTTATTTAAATTAGAAAACACTTTGAACATGGTCTAACAAACCGAAACTAGTCGGAATAACGTTTTAATTTGTGAAACAATACCAAGTGTTTTTTAATTTAAATAACTGTACACACTCTTTAAACATTACAAACTTTCAATAAAAAAAATATTTCCTCGTGTTTGACTTTTAAACATCTCGGATAATAAATCAATCAAACAAAATTTAACTTTGACCGCTTATATTAAACACAATTTTTTTTAGCATCGAAATTGTACTCTAAGAAAAATTATAGACTTTTCGAAATACTAAAATTAACTGGATACTTTAGAAACCAGAGATATTGTGAAGATAGTGAAAAATTTCCGAAACAACTATTTGTACAGGGTGGTCCATCTCAGAGGTAACAAGAGACTTTGTTGAGTAACGCGGAATTTTCGAAAAAATCGCTGAGATAAGTCGATTTTTGTTTCGAGGGCGACAACTTATGATGACATATCCACCTTTATAACCTAAACCCCCTAACCTATTCTAACTTCACCCCCGGATTTTAATTAGAGAAAGTGGGTCGAGTGATATATCGTTCAAAAGCCCGTTTGATTCTGAATACAACGGTATCATTTCAGCAAACAGCAACATTTTAAAGCTGAAATTTTACCTGTTTAATGCGACAAAAAAAAACAATCCAGTAGGGAATGTAGAATAAATAGGTGATTTATTAACATAAAAGAGCAAATGTCAAAATTCACATGTCAAAACAAATTTTAAAATAATGTATTTGAGACGTGGTCGAGATATATGCACAGAGCTTGTTACCTCAAATGCTATTTCGAAGTGTTGCCGATCCCTGGGGAATCAATGAACACGAAAACAAATTACGCCGTTGTTTTTAGAATAACGTAACTAAACAAAATCGCTTGTTACCTCCGAGATGGACTACCCTGTATAAAAATACCTAATTTTTGTCTACGTCATTACTTTAAGTTAGCAGATTTGAAATTAAATGGGCTTTCATTTAAGCTTAAGCATATTTTATAATTTAAACATTACGTTCTGTAGATGCACTCAAAGTTGAGCATTTTTGAGTCAACTTTTTTTCCAAAACGTTTAATTAAAGAAAAATGTCACTATTATTTCTATTTAGCTGAATGTGAAAGAGCATTTGGACGTCAATTTGAAATCTATGTTTTATACGCGTGGCGCATAAAGCCAAATTTCGAGTTTAGAAAAGCCCCGTGAAAATTTGTCCAGGGATAGAATCGCTCTTTATAAATAAAACAGTTATTTCCATATTTCAAAATTACAAAATTTTGAGTTTTGGCGTATAACTCGAAAACAATTGAAGATAGACAAATTTTGATTAGGTACACGAAATAAGCTACAAAAAGAGCTCTGGAAGCACATATTAGTTTTTATCCCATCTGCACCCCGACTGATTAACTTCAACCAGTAATCATTGATTAAACCTCTGGTTAAGTCAAAATTCTAGAATATAAGAATGTTATACATTTTTAAGATTACTTAAACATGTCTCTTTCATCAATATGCGATTGTATAAACAATTTCTTAATACAATTTTTGTGTTTTTAAGAAGTACTAATCACTGATTAAATTCATCGACTCGGGTGCAAACGGGCATTTGTCTATCATTAATATTAATGGTACTTTAATTAAAAAAACCATCGAAAATGCTGCACCCTGTACACTTGAAAGAAAAATATTGATTCAATCCACTGAGCAAATCCATTTAAGTAATGTTTCATCAACATTCAAACAACGTTTAATCTTACTACAATGTTGATATAACGTTATTTGTTTGTTTTTTGCTCAGTGGGAATATTCATCGAGTTTTCGAAAACTGTGTTTTTTTGTTAACATTCAAAAGTGCATTTTATTAAAATTAACAACACACCTATTACGCAATTCTAAACAACGCAAAACGAAATAACTTACCAGGAATTTCATGATTTTATAATATAATTGAATCCACGCACACGACACTTAGTATTTCCCCAAACTGTTACTTCCAAAGTCCGTTTACCGAATGATGCTGCCACAACAATCGACGGCAATATTTATATCATCAACCTCCCATCAAAACAATTCAAATGATTTATGTGCAGGTGAGTGCCGAATATCCACTGTCCATCGGGTATGTCGCACAAGGTTAGGAGGAAGCAGGAGGAAGTCCACCATCTTCGCGTGCTCTTCCATACCCGATGATTACGCCTCGATTGCCTTAATGACGCAAAATTGTCAACCTTTACGCCGCATAATTGCCCATTCCGCTTTTAATCATTTAATCAACGGGACGGGACCACTCTACGCAATCCAAGGATCAACAACAAACAGTACACTTACCTGTGATCATTATGCTCACAAGAACTGCAATCAACTTCTTAAAGTATTACAACATATTTATTTAGGTAATTTGAAATGAGTATTAAGAATGAATAGAACAAAGGATGCTGCTGTTATATGAATTATATGTATATTGTAAAAATTTGGTAAACTATTTCTTCTTGTTGAAAAAACAGAGTAAGAAGTAACTTACCTGTGCTAAAACTTCAAAAACTAACATGATGGATGATATAGAATGTTCAATAAAAAGAGAAAACCTCTAGAGTGCCATGATTTTATCTTTTTTAAAACTTAGGGTGGCTACACCCTTTAGGAATTGACATATAAAACGTCAGACATAATATTTATAATATATAACTTTACAGTTGCCAACCTACAATATTTTCCATCGCACTCTAGCGAAATTGAATGTGTTCAGTATTCTGGCACTAGATACCCACAGACGCGTTTCGGACTCAAAGGTCCTCTTCAGTGTGGTCCCGACAAAGTGTTGAGGAATAATGAACATTTCTGACTATTTCAAGCCAACATGTGAAAACTATTAATATTAGGTAAATTAAAACACTTGTTTGGTTTCATATTTGTATATTCAGTTTCCTGACACGTGTTTCGGTCAATAACGACCATTGGTCGTTATTGACCGAAACACGTGTCAGGAAACTGAATATACAAATATGAAACCAAACAAGTGTTTTAATTTACCTAATATTACAATTTCGTTTCATCAAGAGAGCAGTGAACAAAGTATTTACCGTAAAACTATTAATGGATTTTGATAGCTAGCGGTTTTATTATTGAACATATGATATATTTTATAGACATGATTTAGGAAAGTTTATGTTCATGTGACTTATGTTACAAATCCAATTCTGCTGTAGAAAAAGAAAAAGACATCAAAGATTGTTTACGCGGATTTTACTGAATCGTCTCAATTAAATTATTGTGTTATTGTATATATTTCAAATTCCGAACTTTACGTGCACCCAAACGTGACTACACATATTTTTGCTTATTTAGGGAAACGACCGAAGGGCAATACACCATTGTGTACATTTTTCTGTATTTCCTTTCACTGAGCCGAAATCGTGCGCAATTGGGGGCAATAACGACTAAGCCGTGCGCGAGGGATTAAGTCATAAACGTCCCTTCCCGGCCCAAAACGCCAGACCCGAAAAACCCCTGATTCTCCCTCTCTACAACTAGCGATCCTTATCTTTCTTGTCTGAAATGTTATATCTATTTTCTTCTACTAAAACCCCTCTTTTCTATATCTAACCAATCCCGTCACTTCTTGCTAAAACCTACCACTTTAAACCTCTATCCCCAGGGAGTCTTGTCTTAACTTTCAAACACTAACCATCGTGCCCTTCGGTCGTTTCCGCGTTATACTTTCATTACTTTTCTGTTATTTGTCTAAGTCCTTTTGTTATATTTTTTGTTATTATTTATTAGTCAGTAGTTGTAATAAAGCCATTTATTTCAATATACTGGTATCCTTAATTTTGAAACCAAATCGCGAACCCGCGTAATATACAAAGATATTTCCACCAATTATCATGATTTATTTGAAATCAGTAGCATTCTTAATCCAATCTATATAATAAGCAACATTAGTGAAAATATCCGGATAACCTGTTGCACACGGCTCCCCTCTGGAAACGATCCCAATCTGCTCACCGTCCATCACCAAAGGCCCACCGGAATCCCCGGAACAAGCACCCCTTCCGTTATCAGTCGAAGTGCAAATCGTCGTTTTGGGTCCATCCCTTACTAAAAAATTCTCAAAAATATTCGAGGTTGAGCATTCTGTGGTTTTAACATCGACGTAGTGAAGTTTGGTCGTGGAGCGCGGTTTTGTGGTCAAACCCCAGCCAATCAAAGTCGCTTCTTTGTTCACCGGTACTTTGTGTTTATGGTTTAATTTTATTTTTTTGACATTTGATGTGAAATCGATGGGTTCTCTTAGTTTAAGTAAGGCTATGTCGTCGGCGCCTTCTCTGTAGTTGTGGTGGAAATATCCGGCTTCGACGTTGTATTTCGTTCCTTTTCCAAAAGTTAGACTTCCTGCGTACACTTTGAGTTTAGATACTCTAAAAAATAAAATAAAAAATGGTGATGTGTCCATCATAGTACTTTCCCCCGTAAATTGCGTATTAAATCACTTTTAAAATATTTGTAGCATTATTATTTTCAAAATGTCTTCAACTTTTTGATAACTACAACTTTTATTTGAAACATTTTTCAATTGGATCAACACATACTGACACAAACCAATGACTAGATAAAAAACACTATTTATTGAATATCTGAAAAACTAAGAGTGCTATGACAAAAAGTGAATCTACAAAAAATCTTTAGTTTTTCATTTCCTACAACTTTTATTTGAAACATTTTTCAATTGTATCGACACATACACTGTCACACGCCAATAACTAGATAAAAACACACAACTTTTGAAATATCTCAAAAACTAAGAGTGCTATGACAAAAAGTAAGTGAACAATACATCTTCATTTTGTTATTATCTACAACTTTTATTTGAAAGAATTTTTTGTTTGATGAACATTTATTGAAAAAATCTGAAAAAACTGAAAAACGCTAAGAGTAAAGTACCACTTCCGGTTTTCCGATTTTCACCAAAAGCTTTTCAGTATTTCCGATTGTAACAAAAAGCTTAAGTTTCAAGTTTCATCTCGATACCTTTAGCGGTTTTTGCGGTACAGCGCACACAGCCACACACACAGACACACAGACAGACAGACAGACAGACATTTTTCAAAAATGGTCTTATTCGACTCAGGGGGCCTCAAAACGGATATTTCCGCTAAAATTTTTGATTCGAAAATTTTCACGAAAACAATACTTTCCCTTTGTATTACATACAGGGGAAAGTAAAAATGTATCCAATTTATAAATACCAACAACCCAGTGTAAGAGTATAGAAAATAACCCTATCCATTTTTTAAAATATCCCCTTGTAATTTAACGCAAAGCAACCTAGATGCCGACAGTTTATAGACAAACTGTCAGCATCTCGGTTGCGTTGAAAAACAAATTTCATATCTTAGATTAAGTCAAACGATTCGGTAAATCTCGAAAGCGTCAAATGAATGTAATTATATCTCTAATTACGACGTATGTTTCTGAGGCCAGAACCTACTGGAATACCGACAGTTTATAGACACTCGTTATAATTTTTTAAACAAATATTGTAAAATATGTAATCTTCAAATTAAGGGATCTTATACAGGAAGATGATATACATAACATATGAAAAAACTTTTGTTGTACATTTTGTACTTACTTAGCTTTTACGATGCAATGGGCTGCTGTCAAAATCCACCTGTCGTTTATAATCGTGCCACCGCATAATTTAAACTCAATCGCATTGATTGATCTGAGTATTGAGACCATATACGGAAATTGGCCTTCCTTTGCTGGACTTCCATTAACTATTCTCTCTTGGCGATGCAGAGAATTTACTTGACTAACTAAAAGTACTGAAAATGTAAATCGTTAGATGGAAATGAGCACTTTAATGCGTTTGAGTATAAACTAAAAATATCGATAATTTACCTCCAAGAGGATGAAATTGAAATCATTCTAAACCACATACAAAGCAAATATTGGGCTTTAGAATGAACTAGTGTTTTACTTAGTTGGCGCATGAAGTAAAATTTCGAGTATAGAAAAGCCTGAAAGTTTAGATTTGCTGGTGCGACTCGCTTGGCTCGCGCGCCGTGGCAAATCCAAATTATTAGGCTTCTCTAAACTCGAAATGTTACTTCATGCTTAATTAAGAAGTGGAAGACACTCATTAAAGTCCTATTAATTTTCTGTACATTAATGATCTTTACCCCTAAAACAACGATATAGTAATTTACTGGAAAATTATCAGTAAATCAGTTTTTAGTAGCAAATTTACAGAATTAAGTGAAAAAGTAGGTACATTTATGTAATTAAATAAAATTAATTTATTTGAAATCATTTTCTTGTTTATTAACACAATTTTAGAAGGATTTTTTTCGTTGTTTACTAAGTTTCAATCGAAATATCGCTTAAAATGTATAAAGAAAATTGAACAAAAACTTGGAGATAAAAAATGAGTTACACCACTGAGTATGGAGTAACCAGAGTATTCACGCTGGCTGTGCGGGGTCAGGGGGGGCGGCTCTGTCAGGTGGCTCACCCAGCAGGCGTGTGATTTAGAGTAACTACTAGGTTTTCCCACTCTTCCCAATTCATTTGTATATCGGATCCGCAGAGGAATGTTTATATTTTTTCCTCTCTAACGGTACCGACGGAACGAAAAATGATGACGCTCGGTTTGTTTATTTTATCAAAATAAACAAATCGAGCGTGAATCTACACCATTCAATTTTTAATTCCACATATAATATTGAAATCTAGATTTACTCTCATGTAATGTAATTTAAATTAAAATAAATACAGTTATATGATACAGGTAGGGATTGGAATACCGGCATACCGGTTAATCGCAAAAATTGCTCTTCAAAATGTACCGGTAGCGACGACACGAAAATATCTAAAATTTTCAGATATCTATCTCTTTCCTAAAATGTTGGAGGGTAAGGGGAAAGAGACCGAGTACTCAGGGGGTAATCCATTATGAACACCAACCGCATTTTTTTATGTCAATGTCAACCCGATATTAGCAGGTAGTAAGAAGTCTATTTGTTTTCAGCCAGCGCGTAGCGTTATACTTTGTCCGACTTGGGGTGGTTGAATTTTTTAAAACGTATCTGACCTTTACATCTCGGTAAATATTGATCATCACATCTGAACGTTATATATTTTAACATTACTGTAAATCAGTGGTTTATACGCGTGGCGCATGAAGTAAAATTTCGAGTTTAGAAAAGCCCCGTGAAAATTTGTCTCGGGTCGCTGCGCGACCCTCGACAAATTTTCTACGCGGGGCTTTTCTAAACTCGAAATTTTACTTCATGCTTAGTCTGGGAGTGGACAACACTCGTTCTTAGAAGTTTCAAATTAAAGAATCACTCTACTAAGTTTACTAAGTTTATTACAATTTTACAAAGGTTACAGCTCGAAGGACCAATCATGGTCTTTGGAGACCGAAGGACTACAGGGAATCGAAGTTTTTTTTACAAGAAAACAACGAAAATCTGAAGGTTTACTGCATGGATAGGAAAGAACACATCTAATTTTGAAAAAAATATCGAAGTTTTGTTGGTTTTCAGTGCATTTTTAACTTCACTTTAAATCAGTGTTTTATACGCGTGGCGTCTGCATAAATGTTATATCCTATAACCCTTATATTTAATATTTTATTATATTATTTTATTATATTATTCTATTATATTACGCATTAATTTGTAAGAGCGTAATTCCTAATCGAGTATGATGTAATCTCAAGTGTACCATCGATTACATCACACTTCGTATTATTATTATTGTCGTTTTATCACGTATTCGCGTTCTGCAACAAAGTATCTAAAACATGCTCGGACGAGTTCGATCCTGTCCTGGGAACCTGGATGAAAACGCCATCGTCCCAGATGACATCACCAGCCTGTACGCCGAAACAAAGGAAGCGCTGACCAAGTGGAAACCACCACCATCGCACCACCCGGAGGAGCTTCGAAGAGGACCACACGAAAACACTCTTGTCGTAAACTTCAACGCGTTAACATCTACTTCTCTCGACTTAATTATAAAGCGTTATTACTCTTATAATTTTTGTAATCACACACAAACTTTAATTTAAATAAATAAAATTAATTAAACATTTTTTTAAAAAACTTATTTTTACGCGGCCACGACGTAAAAATTGGCGCAGTCGGTAGGATATCGGTGAAGTTTCGTAAAAATCGCGTAAACTTGTGGTTCAGCACTTAATCGCCGATTCCGTGTGTGAAAGTTCAAAAAGAAGAAACAAAATATAAGAAATAATCTTTGCGAGTGTCTGTCAATGGAAACTAGACATCTCTAAAGGACACCAAATAACCGGATTCAAGTGGACACCGAACCCGTCTTGCGGCCCCTTTCCAAGACATCCCTTGAACTTCGACGACGACAGGAGTCACAAAAAAAAAAAAAGCAGCATCAAGCACCTGAGCAGTGGACACCGAAACCGTCTTGCGGCCCCTTTCCAAGACATCCACCGTTCAAGGAGAAGACTTCACGCGTCAGAGGACAGCAACAGTGATCTTCACGTACCCCAGGGAGCAGCTTGCCAAATCAATGAAATTACTTCTTATTTGCGCACTGTAAGTGTTTAATCATTATTATTGCTTGTTATTCTGATTGTTTAGTTGCTGCATACTTATCAAGTCGAGCGTATTTCAAAACATTTTCGTAGGTACTTAAAACGTACTGATCTAAAACATTTTCGTAGGTACTTAAAACGTACTGATCTAAAACATTTTCGTAGGTACCAAAAAGGTACTGATCTTTATTAAAACTTTACTTAAATAAATATTTTATTAAATTGTCGCAATGGCAAATTTTACATTAAAAGATTGTAAAGATATCATTCCCGAGTTCGATGGCGAACAATCTCAATTACATGATTTTATCGAATCTTGCAATTTTGCAATAGCCAATGTCAATAATAACCAAAGAGATGCATTAACTTTTATTATCAAAACTAAACTCTGTGGTAGAGCTAGGAAATTCATTTCCTCAAGAAATATCCAAAATTTTGATGATATGAAAAATTTGTTAGTAGGACATTTCGGAGACTGTAGAGATACCGAAGGCCTTTTAAGAGATTTAACCTCTTCTTTCCAAAAATCTAACGAAACCCCTCGAAACTATGTCCAAAGAATCGAAGATTTATTAACAAAATTAAGATCATCTGTTTCATTAGATGAAGATTTAAATTTACGAGAAAAAGAAATTATAATTAATTCACATGAAAAACTTGCATTAAAAATATTTTTAGCGGGACTAAGTGACCCATTAGGATCTATTATTAGATCACAAAAACCCGAAAGCTTAAGCGAAGCAGAACATTTATTAATTGAAGAAGAAAATATCTCTTATCTTAAAAACTTCCGAATTTCCGGCAAGATTGCCGAAACTCACAAAGCTAACGTAAATAAAACTTATAATCAAAGAAAATTTTATCCCCGAGAAAATTACGGAAATCTCCAACAACCAAAGGATGAACAATTTTGTAATTACTGCAAAAAGGCAGGTCATTTAATCGAAAGTTGTTTCTCGAGACAGAAAAATAACCAAAGTCAGGGTAATGCTTTCAATCATAATTATCCTAATTATAATAAAAATAAAATAAAGAGTGAACCACACTCTTCATCTCAATATAGAGTTAACCATTTAAACTCGAATCAGGAACGGAAAAAGGTCGCCTTCGTTCCTCAAGCGGGAACTTCCAAAGACCAAGAGTATTCGTTGGCACAGTTTTAAATCCGCACAACAATAGCTTTTATATTTTTGATAAAGCAAATAAAAGAAAATACTTAATTGATACAGGTTCTCCCATAAATTTGATTAAGCCTAGTACTTTATTAAAAGAAAAACACGTATTATCAACAAATAATGAAAACTTCCTAATTGAAGGAATAATCCCTTCAGGACATACCATTACTCAAAGTGTAAATTTAAATTTAAATCCCAACGTTTTAGATAAATTCTACCTATTTGAGTTAAATCAAAATTTCGATGGAATTCTTGGTTTAGACTTTCTAGAAAAACACAATTGTATCTTAGATATCCCTAATAAAAGGTTAATTTCAAATTTTAATAATAATATTCCTATATATTCATCTTCGTTAGACCATGATGTTCAATTTGAAAATTTTAATTCAATAAAAACGTGTGAAAAAGAAAAAATTTACGTTCCTTCAAGAACGATTATGACTATTCAAGTTATGGTAAAAGATACCTCTATGAAAGAAGGTCTTTGCAACGAAATAATAATTAATAAAAATTTAAAAATTCCTTGTGCTTTTGTAAAAGTAGAAAATGGAAAAGTCATAACGACGATCCTGAATAACTCTTTAGAGGATCAAGTTGTCGAAATAGAACCGTTGAATATAGAAGCTTTAGAAAATGATAATTCTGATAATATAAAAATATTTAGAAACTCGATTCAAAATACGAATAAACAGTGTAGGAAAGAAAATATAATAAATTCCCTGAGAGTTGATCATCTTAATGATGAGGAAAAAAATAAAATAGTAAAACTATGTACGGATTATGAAGACATTTTCTATCTCGATGGAGATAAACTATCATTCACAAATCAAATAAAACACTCTATTGATACCGAAAATTCTAAACCAATTTATACCAAAACATACAGATTTCCTAATATTCACAAACAGGAAGTGAAAAATCAAATCAATGAAATGCTTGAACAAAATATAATTCAACACTCAGTTAGCCCCTGGTCTAGCCCAGTTTGGGTAGTACCAAAGAAAATTGACTCTTCTGGAAAACAGAAATGGCGCGTTGTCATCGACTACCGCAAATTAAATGAAGTTACAATTGGAGATAAATATCCTCTCCCAAATATCGAAAATTTACTTGATCAATTAGGCAAATGTCAATATTTTTCCACATTGGATTTAGCCTCTGGTTTTAATCAAATTGAAGTTGAAAAAGCTGATATTCCAAAAACAGCGTTTTCCGTCGAAAATGGCCATTTCGAATACTTACGAATGCCATTTGGGTTGAAAAATGCACCGTCCACCTTTCAGAGAGTAATGGACAACGTTTTAACAGGTTTACAAAACGAAATGTGTATGGTATACATGGATGATATAATTGTTTACTCGATTACCTTAGAGGAACATATCAAAAAATTAGAAACTGTTTTCGATAGGTTAAGAAAATGTAATTTTAAAATTCAACCTTGCAAATGCGAGTTCTTTAGAAAAGAAGTGGCATACCTTGGCCACATGGTAACATCCGAAGGTGTCAAACCGAACCCAAATAAAATAGAATGTATTCTTAAATTTCCCTATCCGAAAAATCAAAAAGATGTAAAATCATATTTAGGAATGACAGGCTATTACCGAAGATTTATTCGAGATTACTCGAAACTCGTAAAACCACTAACCTCACTATTAAAGAAAAATAAAATATTCGAGTTCAATGAAACTTGCCAAAAAGCATTTGATGAACTAAAACGGTTATTAACAACCACGCCTATCTTACAATATCCTGATTTCAAAAAGGAATTTCTCTTAACCACAGATGCGAGTAACTTCGCTATTGGATCAGTCTTATCGCAAGGACTGATAGGACAAGATAAACCTATCGCCTTCGCATCTAGAGTTTTGAATGGAGCAGAAACTCGCTACTCCACTATAGAAAAAGAATTATTAGCTATTATCTGGTCTGTTAACCACTTTAGGCCTTATCTATTAGGAAACAAATTCAAAATAATAACCGATCATAAACCTTTAAAATGGTTAATGAATGTAAAAGATCCAAGTTCGCGTCTTGTTAGATGGCGCTTAAGGTTAGAGGAGTATGATTTCGAAATAGATTATAAACCTGGGAAGATGAATAAAGTAGCCGATGCTTTGAGTAGAATAAAAATAAATAATATTAAACAAAATTTAAGGAATTGTAAGGAAAAAGCAAAGAACCGTTTTGATAAACATGTAAAAGAAAATAGACCAAAATATAAAGAAGGCGAACAAGTCTATGTAAGAGAATCTCAATTTGGAAATAAAATGAAAAATAAATATAATGGACCGTATAAGATAATTAAGTTGATTAATCAAAACACTGCTGAAATACAATTATCTGAAAATAAAACCTCAAATATAAATTTCGATAGGCTGAAGCCGTGTTTTAAAATTACAGGGCCCTCCTTGGAGCCAGTGCCCGAATCGAGCGATTAAACACCGCTTCAGGAATCTTTTATCAAAAAGAAGGCGTTATAAAGCTGTCCAACGACAATTGGAAACTAATAACGTTTAAAAATATTACTCTAATTAAGAAAGCGCACGAAGGAAGTGTAAATGCCGTCAAGCATCTTACACAAATGTTAAACAACGACGGAGTAAATCCATCCTTTAAAATACCTTTTTTTATCACAAATTGCTATCATTAATACTATAAATAACGAGATTCAAGAGAAACTAAAAGAAGTCACTTTAAATGTACCTAATAGGTCTAAGAGAGGAATAATAAACGGATTAGGTTCCATATGGAAAATAATTACAGGAAATCTAGACGCGTCAGACGGAGATTTCTATAATAATTGCATTAATCAATTACAGGGCGATGATAAACAACTCCAGTTGCTCATGAAAAACCAAATTCAAATAGTGTCAGAAACAATAAAAAATTTCAATTTAACGATTAATAAATTAAATATTGATGAAAAAGTATTTAATGAAAACTTAAAGATAATCAAGGGAGAATTAATGGAACATAGGGAAACTAAACACTTTTATGAATTACAAATAAAGGCTATTTTAATTACGGAGGAAATTATGCAAACAAATACTATTATTTTAGATCAACTCAATAATATAATTGAGAGCATTACTTTTGTCCGATTGAAAATTCTTCATCCTTCCGTTATCCATCCTGACATATTATTAAGAGAATTGTCAAAAATCCCCTTGAAATTAACTCATGGAAATTTAGCTTTTACCCCTACGAATGACCATCTCTCGAGTATAATTGAATTAATAAAACTTGATGCATTTCAAACAGATGAACGTATTGTGTTCGTCTTACATATCCCAATAATTGAAGATTTTGAATTTGAATATTACCATGTTTTCGCCGCACCAACTAGGGGTGAAAAAACTCATCTTTTTCATTATATCGTTCCCTCTTATAAGTATGTAGCAATTTCAAGAAATAACAAACAATATATCACGCTAAATAAAAATGACTGTGTACAAATTAAAAGTGAAGTGCGCGTGTGTTTTAATCATATTCCAAAGACAATGTCAATAGACTCTCCCTGTGAGATCGTAATTTTATTCGATTCTGAAATTTCAGAAAACTGTAACAAAATAGTTACAGATATTGAAGATTATAATGTTCAAAAACTGACGAATAACAAATGGTTAATCACTGTTTCTAATAATCTGCCTGTTACCACGGTTTGTCCTAATGAAAATTCACAAACCAAAATTATTAAAGAAAACTCATTATTAACTCTAAATTCTAAATGCAATGCTTTTATTGGCACCACACGAGTGTACGCCAATATCGACGAGAACAGTACTGTTCCATTCGATTTATTTATTCCTAGCATTAATTACGATTGTTGTGAACATTTGCCTCCGAAAAATGAAATTGTTGGCTTGAAACCAATTAAAATCAATCACTTAAATTTAGATGAATTAAACATAGCAGATGAAAAATTAAAAGAATACGATAATAAATAAAATGATTAACGAACCATTTGTTACGCGTCATTGGAGTACCTTTACGTACATTATTATTATTAGTATTGTTCTATTAGTTGTATTTTATATTTGTAAATGTTGTTTTAAACGCAAATTAATTGGATATTTTGTTGGTCCCTCAAACCCAGACGATGGGCATAACTCACGCTCATGCTGTCCTAAAATATATAATTTTTGTAATGTCAAATCAAACAATGAAAGGAATTTACCTTTACAAACATTTGTTAATTACACTAGAGAAAGTGATGAAATCAGCTTTCAGAGATCTGGTATTCCGACAATGGAAGCAAGACGGACCACCAAGAAATTATAATTATTATTATTTGTATTTGTTAATTTTTTCATTAAACTTACTTAAATGAAAAAATTAATATAATGGGGGGAGATGTTATATCCTATAACCCTTATATTTAATATTTTATTATATTATTTTATTATATTATTCTATTATATTACGCATTAATTTGTAAGAGCGTAATTCCTAATCGAGTATGATGTAATCTCAAGTGTACCATCGATTACATCACACTTCGTATTATTATTATTGTCGTTTTATCACGTATTCGCGTTCTGCAACAAAGTATCTAAAACATGCTCGGACGAGTTCGATCCTGTCCTGGGAACCTGGATGAAAACGCCATCGTCCCAGATGACATCACCAGCCTGTACGCCGAAACAAAGGAAGCGCTGACCAAGTGGAAACCACCACCATCGCACCACCCGGAGGAGTTTCGAAGAGGACCACACGAAAACACTCTTGTCGTAAACTTCAACGCGTTAACATCTACTTCTCTCGACTTAATTATAAAGCGTTATTACTCTTATAATTTTTGTAATCACACACAAACTTTAATTTAAATAAATAAAATTAATTAAACATTTTTTTAAAAAACTTATTTTTACGCGGCCACGACGTAAAATAAATGTGGTTTTTAAATACAGGAATTTTTTTTTCAGGTATACTATTGAAAAAATTAAGAACTTTAAGGAATGTCTGCATGAATATCTGTGTCAGAAAGAATTATACTCCTTAAACGAACTCTGAAATACATCAAATAAAAAAAAAAAATAAAGAAATAAATTAAAAAAAAACGCCTTCTCGAAATAGGAAATATTCATGTTGATATGCATTTTTCTCTTAGTTCTTTTTTGTTTGTTTCCCGTTTATTAACTGTGTTTCTATTTATTTAATCTTATATTTTCTAACTTTGTTTCTATTTATTTAATTTTATATTTTCTAAATTGTAATTTGCTGACACATTTTCATTTATATGTATTACCTTGTAATTACTTATTTCTTGAAAATAAATTACTATTATTATTAATATTATTATTATAAGCATTCACTATAAATTTTTCGACGTTCGTTGTTTTTTGTTCAAGATTTCAATTTGTATCTTTAAACGAGGGCTTTCCACTCCCAGACTAAGCATGAAGTAAAATTTCGAGTTTAGAAAAGCCTGAAAATTTGGATTGGCCGAATAGCGAAGCGGAGCGGCCAATCCAAATTAGGCTTTTCTAAACTCGAAATTTTACTTCATGCGCCACGCGTATAAAACACTGAAATATCGTAATGTTTAAAATATACGGCTTTAGCAATATAATATGTAAATGTGGATAAAACGTGAGTTAAATTCTGCGCTGAAAAAAATGTTTAAAGCAGTGATTATAGGCAACCCATAAACTCTAACGTATATTAGGTTGCCTATAACCGTTGTTGTAAGTGTGTGTGTTTTTTTTACTTCACTGTAAATCAGTGTTTTTAAGCGTGGCGCATGAAGTAACATTTCGAGTTTAGAAAAGCCTAATTTAGATTGGCCGCTCCGCTTCGCCACGCGGCCAATCCAAATTTTTAGGCTTTTCTAAACTCTAAATTTTACTTCATGCTTAGTCTGGGAGTGGAAAACACTCGTTTAAAGTCTCAAATTAACCGCATTAATACAACGATTTCCCACAACTTTTAAAACGCTGTAATTATCGGGGTATGTATGCTCAAAAGAAAAACGCCCTGTGTATTCTGTTTTAAACACGTTTTAAACGTGTTTTAAACATGTTTTGAACACGTTTTAAACCCATATCATAACCTTATTTTGCATTTTTTTTATTGCTAGATTAGCGTGCTCTATTTAATCGATTTGATTAAAACGTAACTAAATAATACCATTGCATAACATATTGATTAATGCGTTAAATTGTTGGAGTCATCAAATGAACATGAACGACCGTTTAAAACGCTTTAAAAAGGGCAAAAAGGGAAACTACCTGCTATTCAAACAGATAATGTCAGAAATTGTAACATCAACACACCATAAATTGTGGTTTCTTTTCTTCCATTATGCTCCTGCGCTTGTAGAGGGTGTCTCTCTTCAAAATTTGCTGGTTTAGAGATGTTGTAGAGGCCCTGTACCGGTATTTTGGTAAATCATATCAACATTATGTACACTTATTTCACATCTTTAACTATACTTCTGACAAAAATAGTAGATCGATTATGTGTTTTTGAACTTCATAATAAATCAGTGTTTGTACGCGTGGCGCACGAAGTAAAATTTCGAGTTTAGAAAAGCCTGAACTCGCTTCGCTCGTGCCGCCAAATCCAAATGTTCAGGATTTTTTACACTCGAAATTTTACTTCATGCTTAATCGGGGAGTGGAAAACACTCACACAAATCCATGTTTTATATTTATAGATTTTTTTAATAGGTTTTTCACTAATTTCCACGATTTCTTATTAATCCACTTCTTTTGAAATGTTGTAACAGGTTTCAAGTTTTTGCCAAGATTTTATAAATAAAATTTAATATTCAATATAATTTGTCAATCAACCGAACAAAATAAAGGCTAGTATTTTTAAATTTTACAATATGTCAGTGTTTTATACGCGTGGCGCATGAAGTAAAATTTCGAGTTTAGAAAAGCCCCGTGAAAATTTGTCTCGGGTCGCTAGCGCGACCCTCGACAAATTTTCTACGCGGGGCTTTTCTAAACTCGAAATTTTACTTCATGCTTAGCCTGGGATTGAAAACACTCGTTCGAATTTTAAATTAGACTTTTATAGAATCAACGAATGTCCGCAAATGTACAGAGTATACGAATATATAAGGATATGATATATAAGAAAAGTAAATTATTATGTCATATATTAAAAATTTTTGTTTATTTTTGGGGTTAAAAACCTTACTTCTTTGGATGTAGATGGCAAATCCTCTTCCAATTTTCGGGTGTACATGTGAATGGGCTTTAACACTTCTAAATCGGAATCCGAATCACTTAATACTATGTCAAATGGTTTTGGAATTGCTGATTTTAACAGTCTATTTTGTTGGTAATTTGTAAAATCACTTGCTCGAAAATGTTTATTACACACGCGCTTTGAAGAAAGTTTCTTTTCGGACAAAATAAAGAGATCCATATTACCACAATTTTTTAACCAATGATCACATCTTTCGCTATTATTTACAGGAAATGTAAAGAAGTGTACTGTACATCCTCGGTTTTCCTCGCGCCACAATCACGATAGGCGCATTTTAAATAATTAGCCATATTTTTACAACTAAATATCACTAGAACTACAACTATTATGTAAAAACACTAAATGTTCACTATACTTAATTAAATTATAGTTTGTCCGTATAAAATTAGAAACCGTTAACGTGCACACTGGAGAGCGAAAAACATACTGATTATTTTTCTTAAAATATTTCTCACTGACGATTTCCTATAAGTACTTTGAAGAGGGTACTTTTACAAATATTTTTCTATGTATTTTTTACATCCTTGGTAATTCATTTCTAGGGCTTGAGGACAAAGGCAGATAAGAAGGGTACGAATTTGGACTGTTTTTTTAGATCATCTGTGGGGCGAGTGAACACTTGAAAACGAACACTTTAAACCAAATTATCAGTAGATTTATGGGTTTCCAAACAGTCGTATAATGCATTATTTTTACTAAAAAATTTAACTATATTAAATAAATCGATAAAAGTTGTGATAAAAATATAATTCATTGCTCTCTATAAAGAAAATACAGTATGTCCGTTTCAAGACGCATATATACTTACGATTGAAAAATAGTTTCAATATACAGGGTGTCCCGGTTAAGCAGGTTATGCATGTGTATCTTCTAAACGGCAAGAGATACAGATCTGTTAAATGGTAGAAAATATGCAAGACAATGAGTACCAACTATACCCGGTGTTAAATTAACAAAATAGTTGAACCATCAGAGCACATTGCGAAAAAACTGATTTTTGCGATTTTTTTATTTTCCTTTATAACTTGGTTATTATTGATGATAGAACGATATAGAGTAAAAACCGCTGAAGATATCGAGATGAAACTTAAAACTTAAGCTTTTTGAAAGAAAAACCGGAAGTGGTACTTTACTCTTAGCGTTTTTTATTTTTTTCCAGATATTCACAAAACTAAAAAATGTTTCAAATAAACATTGTATACAATAAAAAATGAAGATATATTGTATATTCACTTTTTATCATAGCACTCTTAGTTTAGGAGTTATTTAAAAATAGTGTTTTTTTAGATAATTATTGTTGGTTATAACATCGATAGGCCATGAAGTGTCGTGGCGCAGGCGGTAACGCGCCGGACTCATAATCGAAAGGTCCCGGGTTGAAATGCAGTCGCCGGTTGCTTTTTCTTTTTTATTAATTTATATTTAATTACATTTAATTCAAAAATATTAAATCTAAACGGGGAAAGTACTATGATGGACACATCACCATTTTTTTTATATGGGCGTCAAAGTTGGCTATGATATCATTTTGTAGATATTTCTTTTTTAATTTGATGTATCATATGGTAGGTTTGTTTTCATTAATAGAAAAACTGGACGATATTTTCATAGTATTTGAAGTTGGCTATGAATATACCAAAATAAATGAAATAATAACAATAACAATACTAACATAAAGCGTTATTTGTTTTTGAAAAAATAAACATATCATATGATATACCAAATTAAAGAGAATTAAAAATCTATAAAATTAGCTCGTGGCCAACTTTGACGCCCATATGAAAAAATGAAGTTAGTATGCATATATTGGAAAATATTTGCTTTATGATAAATCTGACTACATATTATTAAAAAGCATAAAAAAGTGCCCTAATAATGTCAAAATATTATCCTTCTATCATCAATAATAAGTATGGTCTGAACTTTCAACTGTTTTGTTAATTATATAACGGATATAGCTAGTACTCATCGTCCTGCATATTTTCTCCCCTTTAACCAAATCTCTATCTCTTACCATTTAGAAGATACCTATGCATGGGCTGCTTAATCGGGACACCCTGTATAAATTATTTAACTTTTTTTTAAATTTAGTAAACCTTCATGAAATTCGTTTAAATGTCAATTTTAAACTTGAAAATATTACAAAAAGCATTTCAGTGTTTGCCTCCCGGCAAATCCAAATTTTCACGCTTTTCTAAACTCGAAATTTTACTTCATGCTTAACCAGGTAGTGAAAAACTCTTGTTTATAGCCTCAAATTGAACTTTTATAAACAATAGAAAGTCGGAAAATGTGTACTTAAATATTACATACTTACTTAATTTTAATATTTTTCATTACAAGAATATTTATATAGGAACAATAAATTGTAGGCGTTAATTCCAAAGACAATATATGTATTAAATAATCATCAATTGTATTTATTAAATTTGATTATACAATAAACAAAATATCCAAATTTTCAGGCGTTTCTAAACTCGATTTTACTTCATGCGCCACGCGTATAAAACACTGATTTAATGAGATGTTTAAAAAACGTATTCTTTTTAATCACTCTTGTTCCCTCATGAACACCGATAATAATAAAATAAACCGTTCAAAATACACGTTTTTATTTTTCAAATATTATATTATAAGCTCCTCCAGTTAGCCCCCCCCGTGGATCCGTGCCTGATTGACATAATTAGTTCTCAAGTAATACCTCGGCGGTGGCGGAGAATTTTGCTTAATCGCAGAGGAAACAATATTATTGTTTACTCTGTGGCTATGTATTAGTGGAGATATAAAAGATCAAATTATCTATAAACTGAACGCATTAAAACAATAATGTTTTTATTTCACATCTGTCAGTCAGCAGTAAATTGGTGTATGGGTCTATTGAAATATGAGTATATTTATGTTTACATTAACATTCCAATGAACGAATCATCCTTTAACATATGTTTTTGTGCCTTAAATCGCCATCAAAATTACAGGAAACTGTTTTGGTTGAAGGTTTTAATAGGTGGATGTTTTGATAATTGCCTCAGAGATGGCTACACCATGCAAACTGTGAATTCCGAGTTACAGGCGTGGTTACTCTGGTTATTCTTTCCTCTGTGGCCAAATGAAGGATACTTTATTTAAATTTTGTATGTAATAAAAGTTTAAATTTTGTTTTTTTCTTTTTTCTACAGTTGGCTTTGCATATAGTTCAGCCTACAAAGAATTATATGGAAAATATATAAAATTGTTCATTGGACCCGTCCCTATCATTGGCACGATGGATACAAAACTCATAGAAAAAGTTTTGGGATCGCCGAAGAGTTCGCAAAAATCGAACGAATACAAGTTTTTCAAAAGATGGTGGGGAGATGGATTACTCGTCAGTTCAGGTAAAAAAAACATACAAACATGATATAATTCACCTTGAATGAAAATATGAAAATATGTTAACACTTTCGCTTAAAGTATTTTAAGTCAAAAAAATTACAAAACATCGTGGTCGGCTTAGCTCACAAATGTGTTAAGTGCTATAGAATCTATATGCACCTAAGACCAGAGTTGTTATGTTTAAAACACTTTGTATTAAACATGTTTAAAAACAGCCGTCGTATTTTAAACGGTTTTGTTTTAAACATGTTTTAAGCGGTTTTGTTTTAAACGAGTTTTTAATCTTAAACTTGTTTAAAACATCTTTTAAACGTTCAATTTGTTTCAAACGTTTTTTTTTATTATCTTAAATTTGCTAAATTATATTTTATACTACTTTATTTCTGCAAAAATTTAGTCTCATTGAGAGAAATCTCCAAATAATCATTGAAACAACTACTTCTTGAGCTAATACCCCGACAGATATTGAAATATACAATGAATATTTGAATATTTTTCACGAATAGTTTTTTCGTAATTTTATATATTATGAATATTTGAGTTACACGACAGATTTACTGTTCTATGCATAATTTATATGCAAAATGCAACATCAGATCAAACTATTCTCTCACCAAACTAATTTACATTTCACAGCAAATTTGCGGTGTTGTCATTTTTCTTCTGACGCTACGCGTATAAAACACTGATTTCAAGCGAAGTTCAAAATATACTAATCATATTTGATTTTGCTTTAATTATTCTTACACAATTGTATTTCATCTCACAATATTATGCACTTTCAAAACTTGAGCAATTTGCTGTAAAATATCTAGGTAAGTATACATAAAATAAAAAAATCCCTGTATATAAAAACGATAACTTGCAATCGGCAATATTTAATTTTCTATTATTTTTTTAAGGATCTAATTGTAATCACCTGAATACAAAATTCAGGTGAATAAAATTATTAAAATCCCCAATTGATTTTAGGAGAAAAATGGAAAAGCCATCGGAAAATTCTAACGCCAGCTTTTCACTACAACATCTTAGAAGATTTTGTCGAAGTGTTTGAATCGAAAGGGAAAATGCTGATAGAAAATCTTTCAAAAGAAGTGGGAAAAGACACGTTAAATATAATCGAAATTTTCTCAAGATACACTTTCGACGTAATTTGTGGTAAGCAATTAAGGGTATTATCGCAGTGTAACACGCCGATCGTGTTGGAAAGACCCACATAGTTTAGAGTAGCTCATCCGATGCCAAATTTACAGGACAAGTGGGGCGAATACAGTCAGAGAGAAAAGCGGCAGTTCACTGTGCATTTGTGCATTGCTCCTTGGCATGAACGGATAGGGTCTCGCGTCGCGTGGAATAGACGAAAAAAAAGCGTATAAAAAAGACGGATCGAAGGAAAGTGTCGATTCGTATTATTTAAACACGCTGATAATACATACAAGCTATGTATTGTTTTCAATTCGTTAGAAAGCGATCCTGTGTTATTTTTCGGTATTTACAAAACCGATGATTCTTATTCTTGTCATTATAACTAATTATTTTTACTTTTAAGACTCCAGTTTCGACAGTTGAACAAACTATGTGTTTTATTTTATTAAATTAGAGATTATTTCTTAAAAATATAATAATAAAAGAGTTTTATGTAACACAGAACATTTTCATAACGAGAATTTGTCTTTTAAGTATACAGAAGCATACGTTGAACATTTGCCGATGCTAGGTTTATTAAAAGAATTTAATTTGAAGCTTTAAACGAGTGTTTTCCACTCCCAGGCTAAGCAAGAAGTAAAATTTCGAGTTTAGAAAAGCCTGAAAATTTGGTTTGGTCGCGTAGCGCGAAGCGCGGAGCGGCCAAACCAAATTTTCAGGCTTTTCTAAACTCGAAATTTTACTTCATGCGCCACCGGTACTAAACACTGATGCAATAGAAAGTTTATCGGTGTGTTTTAAACTTCGTAATTTGTCAGTGTTTTGTACCGGTGGCGCATGAAGTAAAATTTCGAGTTTAGAAAAGCCTGAACATTTGGTTTGGCCGCTCCGCGCTTCGCGCTACGCGACCAAACCATATTTTCAGGCTTTTCTAAACTCGAAATTTTACTTCATGCTTAGTCTGGGAGTGGAAAACACTCATTTCAAGTTTCAAATTATTTTTTTTAACAACGAGTATCTAAAGATTTACGACATATACTGTGTAATTCTCACATGTATACTTGAAAGAAAAACTCCCTGTGTGTACAAATTGAGGCATTAATTGCGATTGATTGGCTACAGTTTTTAATGGTCATAGAGGCAACCCAATTTACATATAACTTAAAAAATAAAGGTGTCAAAATTGTATTGGATGAACATGTTCGGTGTTATATAAAACTCTCTGTATATGAAAAAACGGAACATAGGATTTTCAATGATATTTTTTATATAGGAATATTATCTTTGATAACTGCTATTGCCATGAAAATAATGTGTATTAATTTGGCCTCTGCCAAATTGGGTAAATACCCCAGATTTTGGGGAGAATTTCAATTTTTATTTTATCCAATATTCTAGTTTTTATGAATGCAACAAATTAATAATAGATTGAAAAAAATTAAACGGACAGCTGCCCTGTCTTTTTTTATAATTAGTACAGGGTTTACAAAATGATGATGTGTATAAATAGAGGATTACAATAACATTCAATTACAATTCATTTATTCCTTATTTACTTACTATCAAAATATGACTCATCATAAATCAGCCAAATTTGAAATAAAATATATTGGGTTCGGTGCAATGTTGAGCAAGAAGCTTGTTATTTGAAATGCATTATAATAACTACCTTATTATTATTATAGTTCTATTTTTTCTAAAATAATTAACAATGAATATGCACGCAGTTAAACCCTACATTTTTGTAAACATTCGTCAAACATATATTACCTGTGCTCAGTAAAAAATAGTTGATTTGTAACATTAATTTACGACAACGTCATATTGGTGACGTTATTCTCACTATTCTTATAGTTTTGATATCATTGATTCGTTGATGAAGTCGCAGTTGGTTCAAATATGTCCGATTGCTAGAAACTTTACAATTTACTTTAATAGTTTTATTGCGAGAAGTTTAATGGCATTTAACAACTGTTTTAACAACGAAAGATTTAAGACGAAATAATGATTTGAACAAGACTGATTGTTATTCGATTGCTTCTGCTTATTAATCAGCTTAAAACACTTTAAAAATAATTTAATAATACCGACACTGTCAAATAATTAGGAAAGCCAATATTAAAGGTATATTACACATCTTTATTTAAATTAATGAAACATTTCGTGTTTTCTATATTAGTGAACATGCAGTATAAAAAAATACTTATTCCATTAGTAGTCAGAAAGCATAAAAATAAAACACTAGTACAATAAAATATCGATTATAATTGCGAAATATTAATTTTACGAGAATAAATGCTAACGACGCGAGCCGTTTTTGTTAACTATGATTGAGAAAAGAAAATAAAAACAAACTCGAAGCCCCGCAGCGTTCACCGGCCCAGGGATAAACGCTGGCCGCATGCTGCCCGCCCCTCCAATAATTGTGCAGATGAGTGTACAACGCGTTCAACTAAGAGAAGATCCGCAAGGCGGCGGTATTTTACGGTCTTATTTTTTAAGATTTTTATTTTAACCTGACTCGGGCATGAGCTATCGCATCCTTATAAAATGTTCACATTATATTCCTTATAGTATAAACTAGTAAGATATGGGAATATTTTTTTTTAATTTTGAAAAATATAACATTATTTTTTTCATACCTCTGAAAGCAAATTGTTTAAAAAAAAAGTACTTCGATATTTTACTAGATAATTGAGCTTAATATACGCTGTCAAAATTTCAACTTTCTAGGATCTTTAGTTTTTAAATAAACCTGACATTAAATTTCAGACCTCTGTTATATTCCCCTTAATAGGTGGATGTTTTGATAATTGCCTCAGAGATGGCTACACTATGCAAACTGTGAATTCCGAGTTACAGGCGTGATTACTCTGGTTATTCTTTCCTCTGTGATTAAGTACATAAATAAGAAAAGTCAAGGCTGAAAGACTGATCGTCTATAGCCCGTTTATAGACGTATTTAATCAAATTATTTATGCGAGTTGTAAAAATGAAGTTGTTAAAAGTCTATAAATAAAGATATTATATATATATATATATATATATATATAATATATAAGTAAAAAAACAAATGATATTCTAATGTAAGAAAATACAATTCAATATAATACATGCTAGCGTACCTCTAAACATGCGAATATTACTTTTTTCCAGAAAATAACTGAATTCCTAATGGCCTTGTTAATTAATTTTATTTGTTGATGTAATTGAACTTGATAAAAATTACTATTACTTACCGATTAAAGAAACAATAATAAATAATATCCGTTTTAAAAACATTACTGCACACAAAACAAATAGAAATAAATAATTAACCTATATCTTCGCCTAGTTTTGTTTAAACAATAACTGCGAGGACATCATTTTACCTTAAGCTATTATCACTGTATGTTTAAATAGATTTTACAAATATTTGAATGACTAACAAATAATTCCACGAATGGTGAAATATTTTCCACATATTTTTCATTTGCTTTGATAGTAATTACACATTATTGCAAACGGTTATGGACATTTATTATTATGTACAAACATTTAAAAAATAAATTGAAGATAAGGGCAGAAAAACAGGTGGTCTATATCCCAAGCAGACTAACAAATTATTATTATGTAGGTATACAAAAATGTTATAATGTGTAATTGTTGTCTGAACAAAGTTGTTCTATATAGAGGGTGTTTCAACATCGCTTATTATATGTGATAGAGGGTATGTTTAATTAGCACTTTTGCAAAATTTGATGCTGATTAATAGGATAATTGCAATCCCCAAACCAATCTACATTGAGAAAGTCCTACATTTTCTCAATTCAAATAACTTCGTTCAACTAAAATCAAATCCCACCATTAAATTTACAAAAGAGATTAAGTCTATCACCAAAAACTGCAATGCCATCCTTTCCGAGTTTCAGTCAAAACTCCTTATCCCTATGAATCCCAAACCACCTAAAATTTATGGATTGTTAAAAATCCATAAAGAAGATTCCCCTATTAGGCCAGTAGTATCATATGTTTCGGCTCCTTGTCGAAATATATCAAAATATTTAATTAGTCAGATTTGCAAACACACAAAATTCAAATCCACATTTGCTATTAGACCTAATCACTAGAATTAAAGACCTCAAAGTTCCGATGAAAAGCCGGTTGGTGTCCTTTGATGTCAGTAATCTCTTCCCTAGTGTGCCGCCTCAAGAGGTGGTAAACCTGGTTGAGGGATTGCTGACCGCCCGGGGTACTAATCCGATTGTTAAGTCGAAGATTCTTGATCTCCTTAATGAATGTTTACGACAAAATTACTTTCAATTCAATAACAACTTCTTCATCCAAAACAAAGGATTAGCGATGGGTAATCCCCTCAGTCCGTTACTTGCCGAAATTTTCATGAATTCATTAGAAGAAATAATTAGTAAACACCCATTGTTTAATAAATGCCTATACTGGTTTAGATATGTTGATGACATTCTCACCTGTTTTACAGGAACGGAGAGACAGTTAGATCAACTTTTAAATTTCATTAATTCAATTCACAAGGATATTTCATTCACTAGGGAGATCGAATCTAATAAATCTATTAATTTTTTAGACTTAACAATTTCACTTCCAGGTCAAAAACATGAATTCAATATTTTTCACAAGCCGACCCATACAGATACTACGATCCATAGCACATCATTCCATCCTATGCAACATAAACTAGCAGCTTACCATTCCATGTTGCATAGGCTAACCACTATCCCCCTATCAATTAATAATTTTAATAATGAGCTCAACAGAATTCTCATAATAGCTAATAACAACGGCTTTCGTGAAAAGCTTATCTTAGACATCCTTTATAAAAAACAAAAACAACAAGCCCTGAAATTAGTATACCCCACCAATTTTCAAAATCAGAATAATAAATATTGCTCATTAACATTTAACGGCCCCCCTTCGATTGCCATCAGCAAAAAAACTCAAATCCTTAAACCTAACTCCTTCTTTTAGAACGGTCAATTCACTTAATAAATTCATTAATAATTCTAAAGACAAATCTGATAAAACTACGAACTCTGGTGTGTATTTGCTAGAGTGTGGAGATTGCCCTAAGGTATACGTTGGACAAACTGGACGTAGCTTCCCAGATCGCATTTCAGAACATCAAAAATGCTTTCAATTTAAGAAAACCTCCTCAACCTACGCCAATCATTTAATCGAATACCAACATAACTTTAACCCTAAATTCAAAATTTTGCACGAATGTAACAAAAGTCGTAAATTAAACTTATTCGAAGAATTAGAAATTAATAAATATAACAAAAAAGGTATTCTATTAAATGACCAAATAGAAGTAAATAATTCACCCCTAATCAATATTTAGTCGCTCAAAATTGTTTGTATTAGTTTCAGCCTAATTACCTCATTACCCCCCCCCCCCTCCCTTCTATTAATTTAATTGCATTAGTATATAAGCTTTACCTGTACTTTGTAAAATCATTATTTCATCTGCCTGATGAAGCCAATGTGTGGTGAAACATGTTGCAGTGTTCAACAATAAAAGTGAAACCCTCCCAACTGTATTAAATTCTTTTGTTTTCGAATAAAGTCTAAAAAACTGAAAAAACTGTTGTTCTTTTTTTATTTATATTTTCATTATTTGAGGCAATATTTAAAAACAGTAAAGTCCTTCTTATGGCACTTTTTAATTTTCTAACAGTTAGGGTAATTGATTTCTTCATAACATGTTTCGTTTCTTTTCGTGATAATATAAGACGTATTACATTTTGCAATTGGTTGCTGCAAAAGTGCAACGATGATGATATTTTTATTAATACCATTATTTGGACAGATGAATGCAAATTCACAAATAGTGGCATATTTAATAGAAATAATGAGCATTTTTTGGGCAACGGCAAATCCAAGACAAGTCCGTAGTGTTAGGCCACAGCATCAATTTAGGATAAATGTTTGGGCAGAAGTTTATGAAGACAATTTAAAAGAGCCAATTACGTACGAAGAGTCTCTTCACAGAGAACGATATTTACACCTTCTTCGTATAAACATTGCTAATTATTTGAGTAACGTTCCTCTAAGTTAACACCAAAACTTCTGGTGGCAGCAAGACAGTGCACCAAAATGCTAGAAATGTTCGCAACTATTTAAATGCAATGTACCCAAATCAGTGGATCAGCAACGTTGGTATCGCGTTATGGGTTATTTTTTACGGGGTTTTGTTAAAAATAAAGTATATCGTCATACTTATTACAAAATTGCAGAACTCAGAGATGGGCTGATTATTAATGCATTTAATACGATACCCAGAAGAAGTGTTTATAGGGCGGTAAATAATATAAAAAAACACGCTCAATTATGAATTAATGAAAACGGTTTTTTGTTTGAACACAAATTATAATTTTTAATGTTAAAAATGTCACTATTTTTGTTATTATTAATTTTTATATTATTTTACTTATTACATTCTCTAAAATGATTGTTCATTTGCACAAACATTGTTTCATGCTATCGCCTTCTTTCTGGATACATTTGTAAATATTTTTGACTATCCAATTCTCTATTTATGTTTTATGAATAAAAAAAACGTAATATATCTTGTTTTTCTGAATCACCGAATTTCATTTTTTTTATAAACAATAGAATGTTTGATAAACAATAATTTATTCATATTTTGTATTGTTTTAAATTTCATGGCAAAGATGATTTTTAGTTAACACAATAACAGACTGCTAGCAAAAACATTTTTAACGATAGTATGTTGGTATATGAAGTTAGATGTATGTTGTACTATATCGTTGTCATCACAAAAATAAAGCAATAAGATGTGATAAAAAAGAAATATAACGTCCATAAGAAATAAGAAAGTTGATGATGGTCCAAAAGAAACGAAACATGTTATAAAGAAGTAAATTACGCAATCTGTTAGATAATAAAAAAGCGCTGTAAGAAGCTCTGTACAGTTTTTTAATATCATTCCAAATAACTAAAATATAAATAAAAAAAGAAAAACAGTGTTTTCAGTATTTTTAACTCTACTTAAAAAAAATTATGAAAGTACATTTTTTCAACGGATTATTACTATTATTATTGATTACTCAGCATAAAATTCTGCAAAAGTGCCGAATTTAAAGCTACCCTCTACCTCCTATAATAAGCGAGATCCCCAAGGTGAGGGTGGAATTTAAAACACACTGTAAATATATACAGAGTGAGTTTTTCCTACTGGGATCTCGGAAACTATAAGAGATTGTAATAGGTCAGTAGGGGTCATGTGCACATATTATTTTTGACGAAATTAAATTAAAATATTAATACAAAAATCACCCAAGAAAATATTAAAGAAAAATCAACATTCAGTAAATACGAGAATAACATTAGTCGATCAAAATTTTTTATCTGAAAGAAATAACAAATGCAGCATCGCCTTAAAATAATAAACAAGTAACGGCGCGTGGAGAAATGCTAAGCATACAGAAAGATTCAGTTCAAGGTTTAACCAAGCGCAAACACAACGAATTTGCGAAGTCGGGGGAATTGCGTGACGTCAGGGATGGGTGGTATTTTATAACCATATATGGTCTGCGCGAAATCTTCCATCTCCACGATCGGGTGGGAAACAGAGTTATAAAAGCTGTGCGGAGCGGAAAACATGAGGGGAGTCAAGAAACAGTTCGGAAGAAGAACATCACGAAAAGCACCACAAGTTCCAAATCACAGAGGGAAATAAGAATAACACAACAAAAATCAAAATTATATAACAAATATAAAAACTATACAACAAAAATGAATACAAAAGCAATTGACGGGTGTGGTCGAGCTAAGCGTAGAAAACGGAGGAGTGTTCCCGCTAGTTAATTGCTGATCACAATTAACGGGTGTGGTCGTCCCGAGTTAGTACTGCAGAGTTATGTTCCCGCTAGTTAATAGCACAAAAGCAATTGACGGGTGTGGTCGAGCGGTGCGTGGAAAACGGAGGAGTGTTCCCGCTAGTTAACTGCCTGAAAACAATTAACGGGTGTGGTCGTCCCGAGTTAGTACTGCAGAGTTATGTTCCCGCTAGTCAATAGCACAAAAACAATTGACGGGTGTGGTCGAGCTGTGCGTGGAAAACGGAGGAGTGTTCCCGCTAGTTAATTGCCTGAAAACAGTTAACGGGTGTGGTCGTCCCGAGTTAGTACTGCAGAGTTATGCTCCCGCTAGTTAATAGCACAAAAGCAGTTGACGGGTGTGGTCGAGCTGTGCGTGGAAAACGGAGGAGTGTTCCCGCTAGTTAATTGCCTGAAAACAGTTAACGGGTGTGGTCGTCCCGAGTTAGTACTGCAAAGTTATGTTCCCGCTAGTTAATAGCACAAAAACAATTGACGGGTGTGGTCGAGCTGTGCTTGGAAAACGGAGGAGTATTCCCGCTAGTTAATTGCCTGAAAACAATTAACGGGTGTGGTCGTCCAGAGTTAGTACTGCAGAGTTATGTTCCCGCTAGTTAATAGTACAAGAACAATTGACGGGTGTGGTCGAGCTGTGCGTGGAAAACGGAGGAGTGTTCCCGCTAGTTAATTGCTGCTCACAATTAACAGGTGTGGTCGTCCCGAGTTAGTACTGCAGAGTTATGTTCCCGCTAGTTAATGACACAAAACAATCAACGGATGACGTCGGGATCTGCTTGCTAATCAGAGGAGTGTTCCCGCTAGTTGGTTGTCTGGTAAGCTCCGAGATGGTTTTTGTGGGTTTCCCATCTCGTAATGCAAATGCAGGGGTTATTTAGTTTTGCTCTCACAAGTAGAGTCATATACTTTTTGAGTTTAACTAAAATGCACATGGCTTCTAAGCACAAACGAATGATAAAGTATTTTGAGAATATAAATAATTTAAGAAACACAAATTAATTAGAAATGTTATAATTGAGGCCAATAAACTTTGCATCCGTTAAACTCACATCCTGTTTTATTTATTGTCCACACATATTCCTGGTCATTAAAAGGGAAGAAAGACACAGTATTTCCGATAATGCATATTGACACAAACAACGAATCTGTTAAATAAATTAAAAGGGTTACTACATACACAACACAACGTAAATAAAATACAAATTATAAATTTGTATAACACCTAGGGTAGAATCATTACAAGATAGAGAAACGGGTAAATGTGCAAAGTAGTGCACTTTTCACATATTTCAAAATAACTAGTTCCCTTACTTTTTCGAAAATTTTACAATGTATTCTTAATTAGCTCGTAAAACTGCACTACTTTGGCCATTTAACCGTTTCTCTTTCTCTTATAGTTTCCGAGATACCCATAGAGAACATGATAAAGAACTCACCCTGTATATGTTGAAGATAAGTGTATTTAATTTATATTTCATTTTCTAAAGTGTTTATCTATGCAAATATTTAAAAGAAATTTAATAAAACCTTTTGCTTGGTGTTTATATAATAATTATCAGGAATGTTAAGTTGCATAGGTTGGAAAGTAAAATTCGCAGTTTATTGCAGAATTTACCAAATACATGAAGAAATATTTATATTATTAAGGATTTATATAATAAGCCTTCTGAAAAATCACAAAAATACTGTTATTATGTTTGGTGTTGTAGGCGTTCACTTTGTGGTACATCTTAAATACACTTGTAAATAAAACACTTTTTACTTTGTTTAACCACTGGATCTTACATTTAATTGTGTGACTAGTTTCGACTATCCAGTAGTCATTCTCAAACTAAAGTAAATACAAATTACACGTTAAAAACTATTTATACGGCTTCGAAGAGAGGGGTGTACATTAGGTCAACCTGGTCATTAAGAAGGGAAATTCCGGGATTAATTCGGGCCTTGTGTATTTCTAGTGCTTCCAGTAAATCCATTTTACGACCTTTTTCGGCAAAATGGATTACTGAAAGTACATCCTCGCCAAAAGTGTGATTCTCTTCTAAAAGATGGTTAGCATAGGTAGAACTATTATGTTTTAATCTAAAGGCTCGCTCGTGTTCTTTCAACCTTATTTCGATTCTACGACCAGATTGTCCAATGTACACACCTTTACAATTTTCGCAGTTCAATTTATAAATGCCTGATCTAACTAGGGGATTAAGTTTTGTTTTTGGGTTGAAAATTATATTATTAAGTTTATGGGGCGTTTTTAATATTACTTTAATGTTACATTTTTTAAGGATGTTTTTAATTTTACAACTTATTGTACCATAGTAGCTGATTGTTTTAAAATGTTGATTATCTATTGACCTAATTCTAGGGTAGAAGAATTTCTGCACCTCTTTCATTTCATAATTATGAATTAAATTGTCTATTAGTGAAGTTGTGTAGCCATTATTCAATGCTATTTCCTTTATTGTATTGATCTCTTTCTTTCTATCATTTATATTTAGCGGACTTTTAAATGCTCTATTTATCATTGTATAGAAACTAGCTTTTTTATGAATTTGTGGGTGGCGGGAGTGGTTAGGGATAACGGAATCAGTATAGGTCGGTTTTCTATATATATTAAAATTTAATTTGTTGTTAATTTTTGTAATGGTTAGGTCTAGAAAATTAATTTTGTTATCGGTTTCTGTTTCTACTTTTCTACTGTAAAAGTTATTGAAGGGTGTATTGTGTTAAGGAAATTGAGGAATTGCTGGAGTTGTCTATCTGTACCTTTAAAGAATGCTAGAACATCGTCTACATATCTAAACCAATGAAATATGTGTTTTTTACCTAACGTGGAATTTAAAATGGTATTTGTAATATTGTTCATGAATATTTCAGCTAGCATTAGAGAGTAATTGTAAACTTGTTTCCTTTGATGTCTCCAACATGTTTGCAAAAATCCCACCCGCCGATTGCATGGACCTAATCATTAAACACTTAGATAAAAGTAATGTTAACCCCATAGTAAAATCAGATTTCATATCATTATTAGATTTAATAATTAAATCAAACTATTTTTCATTTAACAATACATTTTACAGTCAACATGAAGGCTTAGCAATGGGGTCCCCGCTGAGCCCATTGCTAGCTGAAATATTCATGAACAATATTACAAATACCATTTTAAATTCCACGTTAGGTAAAAAACACATATTTCATTGGTTTAGATATGTAGACGATGTTCTAGCATTCTTTAAAGGTACAGATAGACAACTCCAGCAATTCCTCAATTTCCTTAACACAATACACCCTTCAATAACTTTTACAGTAGAAACAGAAACCGATAACAAAATTAATTTTCTAGACCTAACCATTACAAAAATTAACAACAAATTAAATTTTAATATACAGGGTGAGTCGGGAGGAGCGCACCAAACTCTAAGAGTGTATTATACACGTGAAAATAATGTAAAAAAAACTAATTTGTTCTTATCCGATTTTTATTTGTTTTCAAGTTATAGCATATTAACAAATAAACAAGTTATTATACAAAACATTTTTCTTAATTATAGCGTTCTTTCAACAAATATTCAAAAATACCGCCATTGACTTTTAAACATTTTCTGCTTCGATACATTACGATGATTATTATTTATCCACCGACAAAATTCCGTACGGTTAGCGTAATCCCCTGGTTGTAGGTGCTGTACTCTCTGAACGTGATAAGGATATAAGCCTTGCTCGTGTAGCGTGTTCATCACTCTTTTTTGTGGAATTGCCAATTGAGTGGCAATTCTCCGTGAGCTAGTAGTTGCATCTTCTTCTACTAGATGCAGAATATTTTCTACTTCTACAAAACCTTGTCGAGCAGCGCGCTCATATGTTATGTTAGCACTGGGAAGCTTACCAGTCTCGCACAATTTGTTGAAAACTCTAATAAATATGTTTTTATCAGGATGTCTTTGGTGTGGAAAACGTTCACGATATTCTTCAACAGCAGCTGTAGCATTTCCATTACAGAAACCATATACAAACACCATATTTGCATATTCTAAATTTGAATAAGTATGTGGCATTTTGCAACACTAACAATCACATTAATTCGAACTTAAACGTTCAGTTACTGTTCACCGTACACTGACAGTTCATCAAAACGTCAGAATTATCAAATGTTTATAAGCCTCGAACATGGCATACTTTGATAATGTTAAAATTCAGATAGAAGTGGAAAGCTAGATGAACATTTTTAATTACGCCATAACTTGAAAACAAATGAAAATCGGATAAGAACAAATGAGTTTTTTTACATTATTTTCACGTGTATAATACACTCCTAGAGTTTGGTGCGCTCCTCCCGACTCACCCTGTATATAGAAAACCGACCTATACTGATTCCGTTATCCCTAACCACTCCCGCCACCCACAAATTCATAAAAAAGCTAGTTTCTATACAATGATAAATAGAGCATTTAAAATTCCGCTAAATATAAATGATAGAAAGAAAGAGATCAATACAATAAAGGAAATAGCATTGAATAATGGCCACACAACTTCACTAATAGACAATTTAATTCATAATTATGAAATGAAAGAGGTGCAGAAATTCTTCTACCCTAGAATTAGGTCAATAGATAATCAACATTTTAAAACAATCAGCTACTATGGTACAATAAGTTGTAAAATTAAAAACATCCTTAAAAAATGTAACATTAATGTAATATTAAAAACGCCCCATAAACTTAATAATATAATTTTCAACCCAATAACAAAACTTAATCCCCTAGTTAGATCAGGCATTTATAAATTGAACTGCGAAAATTGTAAAGGTGTGTACATTGGACAATCTGGTCGTAGAATCGAAATAAGGTTGAAAGAACACGAGCGAGCCTTTAGATTAAAACATAATAGTTCTACCTATGCTAACCATCTTTTAGAAGAGAATCACACTTTTGGCGAGGATGTACTTTCAGTAATCCATTTTGCCGAAAAAGGTCGTAAAATGGATTTACTGGAAGCACTAGAAATACACAAGGCCCGAATTAATCCCGGAATTTCCCTTCTTAATGACCAGGTTGACCTAATGTACACCCCTCTCTTCGAAGCCGTATAAATAGTTTTTAACGTTTAATTTGTATTTACTTTAGTTTGAGAATGACTACTAGATAGTCGAAACTAGGCACACAATTAAATGTAAGATCCAGTGGTTAAACAAAGTAAAAAGTGTTTTATTTACAACTGTTATTATGTGTAAAAATAAATACAAAATTTCAATAAAAACGTTTTTAATCACATTATAATTGTTAAATCCGCGAATTTAATTTACGCGAATTTAGTAATTAGTAATAGATTCGGCAAACAGTTCAAGGACACTACGGTCAAGTCTCTTTATTTGTCCCTGGTACGCCCACATGTGGAGTATGCTTCTATTGTTTGGGCACCATACTCAAAAAAACGCTATCCATCAGCTGGAAATGACTCAGGGGAAATTTCTAAAAATTATGTCTTCTCGACTAGGTGTAGCTAGTATCAATTTTAGTCATAGGGGCATGTTATCGCTATTGAACCTGAGATCGTTAGCTGAAAGAAGAGTATTTTTAAATTTGACTTTCTTACACAAAATTGTTAATGGTCTAATTAACTGTTGTTATTTGGTAGAGGCACTAAATTTCTTTATACCTCGTGGTCTTCAAGCTAGACATAGGCCTATATTCCGTTTACGTTTTCATTCGACCAGATATGGGATGTCTAATCCCATCGATCGTATGATGAGGTATGCCAATGGTATTAGCAATAATCCCAATCTTTGTTTTATTTACACCATCAATTCATCAGTTTAAGGTCCAATTACGTCGTATTAGGCTATCCAATGTCATTGACTGTTAGATCTTTAGTTCAGTAATAATTTAGTTGGCTGTAATCAATGTACCTCTTTATATGGTTTTTGTTATTTTTGTTCAGTAATAATTTAGTCTTTTGTGTAATCAACGTAATTCTTTATATGATTTTTATGTTTTTTGTTATTTTTGTCATATATTACAATATGTATATGTACACTTATGTAATAAAATGGAGTTAATAAATAAATAAATAAATAAATAAATTTTTGGGAACTTTAACTTTGTAAATAATCACTTGATAATGTGCGAAGGTGTTTATTCATCCACTGGCAATTTAATAATGCGTCCACGAACATCTGGCGCGCGGCCTATCTTACAGATATAACAAAAAACTCTTTCTGTAGAATAATACAATAAATACACTGGCGAAAGAAATGAACGCATCACATTATTTTTTTTAATTTAAAAATAAAGTTTTGATGTTTAAAAACAAAAAAAATAACAACAAAACCAACTGAACTATAATAATGATTTTCAACACATTTTCTTTCATTAATGACCAAAATAATGTCATAAATAAAAAGAGGAAAAAAGTTAACATGTGATTATAAGACTTAATATCTAGTGTTTCCTCCTCTTGCTCGAATAACTGCCTGACAGCGACGGCTCATACTGTTAATTAATGATCCAATTTCATCCTGGTTAATATCTTCCCAAATTTCCTGCAATCTTTGTCCAAGCTCTTGTTGATTGCTTGGACGCCGAGGAAGTGCTCTAAGGCGTCTGCCCATCGCGTCCCATAGGTGTTCGATCGGATTAAGATCGGGACTCCTGGCTGGCCATTGCATTGTGTTGATCCCCACTAGGTCAAGATACTGTTGTACAATTCGGGCACTGTGTGGTTTTGCATTGTCATGCATAAACAGGAAATCGTTTCCTCCAAAGGGAGCAAAAGGCATTATGGATGGTTCTAAAATGTTTGCAATATAAGACGCTGCCGTGATGCTTCCTCTTGGTATGACCACCAACTCCATACGAGCCTCTAAAGTGATACCACCCCACACCATAACAGAGCCTCCACCAAACATAACAGTCGGACCAATGTTACACTGCGCATAACGTTCACCTGGCCGTCTGTACACATGCATTCGTCTGTCACTGACGTTAAGACAAAATCTGGACTCGTCGCTAAACATAACATTAGCCCAATCGGCCTGTAACCAGTTTACATGTTCTTGCGCAAATGTTAACCTGGCTCTGCGATGGTCTGCGGTTAATTGTGGTCCTTTTGCCGCTGTTTTCGGAGTTAAATTAAAACCACGTAACCTTTTTCTGGTGGTAACGGAACTTACATGAACATTGTGGATCCCTGCGAGCATATTTTGTAGCCTAGGAGCCGTAATAAACCGTTCGCGTAACGTCTGCATCATTAAAAAACGGTATTGAACAGCAGTTGTGACCCTTTTTCTTCCTTGTCCTGGCCTTCTTGAGTATGCCTGAGTTTCCCGATGTCTCTTCAAGACACGGGATACGGTCGATTGATTAACACCAAGACGCTGACTGATGTAACGCTGACTCCTACCTTCTTCTGCAAGTGTAACCACAATCACAGCTTCTTCACTGCTTAAATTAAGATTCGGACGTCTATCCATATTCATTCTTCACTATTTAGCACTTATTTTAACAATTACTTGAAAACAAACTCAAAAAGAAATTTTATATGAACCTTTCTTACAGTCAGAATAATGAAAAGTGCTTCATTTTATTTATTGACAGAAAACCATAAGAACAAAAGACAAAACACAACATGTAAAACAGCATGCTTGATAAGATTTCTTATTGTAAAAATATGTTTGTGTTCAAAGAAAACTCGATTCCAAGATATCAAAAAAATCACAAATGATGCGTTAATTTCTTTCGCCAGTGTATATACAGTATGAAATAAAATAAAATAAAATAACATAATTATAATACATACATATATATCAATAATAAAATTAGAAAAAATTATTCCCAATTATATTAAAATGTGATTTATACGTTTAAAAAAAAAAATTCTATAAACTTTTTGGGGAAATGCGGCAGAATTCAAAAATTATAGTTGTATTATTTAGCCAGAAATTTGTTTTTATTTAGCCGATATTTCGCTAAACTTTTGTCAGCTTCTTCAGGGCAAGTTAAAACTAAAATAAATATATACAATGATATATAAAGAGATACACAAAATTAAGAGAAGAAAAAGGGAAAACATTATACCTAAACATAATGAAAAATCTTACATACAACTGGTCTTGTTTAGATAAAATTAAAAATTGTAAGATATCGACGTGTATCTCTTTATAAAATATCATTGTATTTATTTATTTTAGTTTTGACTTGCCCCGAAGAATCTGAAAAAAGTTTAGCAAAATATTGGCTAAATAAAAATAAAATTCTGGCTAAAAAATACAACTACAATTTTTAAATTATGCCGCTTTTCCCCAAAAGGTTTATAGAAGTTTTTGATAACTTGACGGCAAAAAACTGCAAAATGTCATTTATACGTTTGTACTGAATTTAGAATGTATTAAATTATTTAGGGTTTTTTTCAAGTATACATTACTCGTGGGGCGAGTATCACTAATCCGTGATATATAAAACACTAATTATTTACTACGCTAATCTGTTGTGACTCGTTATTTACAAACAAATTTATAATTTAATAACCATTATAATACTTTTAATTTGTCGTGATTGCCATTTTATTTTTACAACTATACATTTTATTTAACATTTTAACCTTATTTAAAATTTTATTATTTACTATTTATTACTTAAATTCTTTTAATCTGCTGTGACTGTTATTTTACTTATGCAATTAACCATTTAATCTGTTGTGTATTGGTACTTCGTACAATTAACCTTTTAATCTGTTGTGTTTTGTTATTTTACTTACAATCTATTTATTTAGCATGCAACCCTTTGTTAGCACAAGCTTTGTCGGTATAATTTTTCTTTTTTTTCTATACATATGTGGATCGCATACCTAGCAATACACTTTGGCGAAAATATTATAGTGATTTTAACTAGTTATCTTTTTGTTATTATTATTATGTATCATTGTATATCATTGGCGAGTGTAAACATTTTGTTTTGTATCAGCACTAATGACTAATACAAAAAATATATGCATACGCTTTATTAAAAGAGTTCAATTCGAAGCTTTAAACGAGTGTTTTTCACTCCCAGGTTAAGCATGAAGTAAAATTTCGAGTTTAGAAAAGCCTGAAAATTTGGTTTGGTCGCGTAGCGTGAAGCGCGGAGCGACCAAACCAAATTTTCAGGCTTTTCTAAACTCGAAATTTTACTTCATGCGCCACGCGCTTAAAACACTAAAAACACTGAAATATTTTGAACAAGTGAACGCCACTTGAAATCAGCGTGTATACGCGTGGCGCATGAAGTAAAATTTCGAGTTTAGAAAAGCCTGAAAATTTGGTTTGGTCGCGTAGCGCGAAGCGCGGAGCGACCAAACCAAATTTTCAGGAGGAATGTCTGTAGAGATATGCCTCTTTTAGAGGCTGTTAATGACTGCTGTGTACCAATACTAATACGGAACACACCCTACAACGTTACTGTTCAACCCACTACGCGGATGAGAGAGTCTGCTATAAGGATCTACACAGATGGATCTAAAAGGAGAGAAGGATCGGGCCTAGGAGTTTTCTCTAAAACCCTAAAAATCCAAGCAAAGGTTCCGATGGGAATTCATGGAACCATCACGCAACTGGAGCTGATGGGAATAACACTTGCGCCTGAGTACATCATAAACCGCAAGGTGACAAATGTAGCCATACTAATCTTAACGGATAGCAGGCAAGCGATTCTGTCTCTGCAGAAAGCCTATGCTTCGTCAGAGACCGAAATAGAGTGCCACGGGAAACTCAGACAGGCAGCAATGCACAACAACATTGAAGTCTACTGGGTGAAAGGGCATGATACAGACACAGGTAACGGGAGAGCCGACGCGCTGGCAAGAGCTGCGGCTGGGATGAATCTACTCTCACCGGAGCCGCTAGTGCGGTTAGCTCCTCTCTCCCTGTGTAACATGTTACAAACCAATGCCCTGGAGAAATTCAGGATGCGTTGGGATGATATCGAGAGCTGCAAAATTTCGAGTTTAGAAAAGCCTGCAAATTTGGTTTGGCCGCTCCGCGCTTCGCGCTACGCGACCAAACCAAATTTTCAGGCTTTTCTAAACTCGAAATTTTACTTCATGCTTAACCTGGGAGTGGAAAACACTCGTTTAAAATTTCAAATTAAACTCTTGTAAAAAAAAACGTATGCATATTTATACTCAAAATAAAAATTCCCTGTATAATTAAATATATATTAAAATTTCAATACAAACGTGTATTAATCACATTTTAATAAAAATGAAAGTCAATTTATAAAATTGAACTATTTTAAAAAAATAACTAATATCTGAAAATTTGCAGCATATAACTGGGATGTGTATACTTACAAGAAATACTACCCACAGTAAATGTGGGTCAAATTGTGTTAGATTTTAATTTACACACCTACCATCATATTATTTTAAATTAGCTATTGTTAATATTTCATCGACTAAATATCAATTTCTCTCATTTGCATTCTTATCATATCCATGATCTTATCATCGCAAGATAGTAATAGCAATTCTATAATTGCCTATTAAAATTAAATTAGGCTGGAAAGTGGTCGCTACTAATTAGTAACAAAAATTGTCTACATACCAAAAATGCAGATATTTTTTTTAAATTTCTTCGCCTCAGGTTGTTTATAACATTGATAACGGAACATTCTTGCACGACAATTTCTCGATTTGTTAAAAAAGTTATGCGTTTGCATAAAAAATAGACTTTAGTAGAAAAATGAAATAATAATAATTGTGTTTTTTGGTTTTAGCGGCGGAAAAGAATTCAAAAAATAAAATGGAGACGGAGACTTACTAGGAGAATGTTTATGTAATTTATTTTTTATTAAAAATATATATGTTTGTGCCTATATTTCACCAAAAAAAAATGTTACGGGCACAAACATATATATGTTTTAGTAAAAAATGAATTACATAAACATTCTACAAGAAGGTCTCCGTCTCCATTTTATTTTTTTAATTAATTTCAACCCAGTTAATATTGTCAACTTGACGTCAAAAAAGAGAAAGATGTCATTCATGAAAAATGTAATATTCTAACAAAGAATGGATTTTAGTATACAACTAAGCTCCTGTAAAGTTAATCATTTGTTTTAAAAAAGTTTATTAGTTAGCAGAACGTTTTGAGGCTATTGAAATACTGATAAATGTCCCTAATGTACACGTATATGCAATAAAATTAAGCACAACTCTTATAACCATTTTTTAGAATATTCTAGTTGTATGATTCGGGTCTGTGTTAATTGCCTAGCAGCAGTTTTAATAAATGATAAAACACCATAACCTAAAAATAACACATTTATTAAAAAACCAAAACTATGACCTTTTAAATAAAACGCTCGTTATAAATACAACAAAGCCGAAATAGAAAAACCATTTTATATTTTAGTTGGAATTAGAATTTTTGAATTATTAACTAAATGACGCAGTATTTTGACATTCAGAAAATTGACATATTTACATATTTTTGTAACTAGGAAACTCATCACGTCCGTTTTAAACTATAACATATTTTGTGTGCTTAATATTATTGCACAGAAGTGTACAAAAGTTTATTTAGAGGCAATGGCGTAGCTAATTTAGCATCTATTTAAAATTTACTAAATATGTATGCATGTTTTGAGTTCAGAAAAGCCTGAACTTCTAAACTCGAAATTTTACTTCATGCGCCACGCGTATGGAACTCTGAAATATTGTCAAACTCAAAATATACTGCTTAGATTATGTACTTTATAATTTATAGCCGACTCAGCTTGATTTTACGATTATTCCATTCTTTGATTTGAAGAAAACGTGACTTTAGAAGAAGAAACAGCAATAATTTAAAATGTTTAATTAAAGAATGTGTTTTTGTATGGATGTAAAACAAAATCAACACACCGAAGATGAAGTTACGAATACATGCAGGGATTTTGTCTTTTACTCATAATTATAATAATAGTACTACCTGCTATTATTATCATTTTTATACGAATACATGATTTTCTGTTTATAATAAATATTGTAGTTTTATTTCTTTACTTTTTTCTACAGTGTGTCCACGGATTGAGTAAGGCGTATTTAAATTAATTATGTGTTTGCTCAGTGCATTTGGTTTTTGTAATATACAGTGTGACCGCGGATTGAGTGCATATAAGGCGTAAATGACACATTTATTTAGAGTTGGAACTTCATGTTCTTAGGATCGCTCCTGCTTAGTCTCAAACTAAGATATTGAAAAAATGAACCAAATCAATTAATATATAGGGTGTTTTTTTGGCTTAATTATATAAATTAGTCAAGAGTGAACTGTCTTTATTTTAGCAGATATAACAAAAATGTATTAGAAAAAGTTGGAGAAATAAAAATTATGGAAGACTTTTAATTTTTGTACAAACCAGCCTAGTTTGATTTTTTTCATCAGCATGAGATTTTTTATTTGTGGTTTTAATGACCCATGCATGAAGAGTAAGCAAAGTACTTAAAAAACAAAAAATTATTTATTAAAAAATACTAAACCTTATTAACTACCATAACAAAAAGAAACGAGCAAAAACAACAATTAAAGAGATTATTCAAATATGCTACCACCAACCGCTGCACATCGCTTGACTCGCTTAGTAAATGCTCTGTAAGCATTTTGAATTTCCTGAATTGGAATAGCATCAATTGTCTCTCTTAACCTTAGTTTCAACAGATAGAGGTCGTTGTTTAATGGAGCCGCTCAGGAAATTGACGATCTAACCATTCGCGAACGATTCGTTTCCCATGTGATGGATGACCGTCTTGCTGAAAGTATACTGCCTGTCTATCGTCTATAATCTGTTTAATAACTAGGAGAAGCGTTTTAAGTTTCACGCGCCAAAACCTACAACTCTGATTGGCCGAGAGCCCGCCCATTTTACACTATGCTAATTACGTCATTATTAGACGCAACAGCTGACATAACCTTAATTCGAAGCGTTACCGAGTTGCAACTTTGTCTGTTTCGTAATAACCTTTTGTGCGGTGTTTCTTTAGCATAGTTAAAAGTTAGTTGTGTTTATATTGCTGTGATGGATTATGGACCCAGTACAAGCTCGGTAATAATATCACCTTTACCTTCAAAAAAGCGTAAGAAGTTAAACTCGAAATTTTATCTGTCTGAAAAACAGTGCATAATAAATATGTACAAGCAGATGATAACAGATGATCCACATATGAAAATGACTGCTGTTGTATCAGACATTGTTGGTGCAGTAGGTGAGATATCAAATAGCATAAGAATATGCATCAAATAATAAAATGTTTAATTTTTAGAAATTGTAAATTCCACTGTCTACCATACCATTAGCGAATATAAGAAATCCGGAGAGATTTGTAGCCCTAAACAGTTTGGAGGACATAATTACAAGTTTTGATGACGTAGTGAAGAGATCCGTGCATAGTTTCTTCTATAACAATGAACTGCGAACTTTGAATAAAGTTTTAAAAGAAGTAAGCGAGCATGCAGGCAAGCCGAAGATGAGCCGTTCTACCTTGTATAGTTTTATGAAACAAATCAATTTTAAGTAAGATAGACACCAGAGCTGTGCAGGATTCGAATCATTCAGGATTTGAATCCTTTTAGAGGATTCAAAAGAGGCATTTGAATACTTTAGTTGAACTGGATTCGTGATCCGGATTCGTTACATTTTTTTAAGACGAGTCTAAATCCTTGTAAATGGATTCGAATACTTACAAAAGGATTTGAATCGTCAAAAACAATTCGAATTAATTGTGAGGAATAACATGAAAAATGCTTTTTTGTGTGTTTTTAAATTTCACTTTGAATCGCTGTTTTATGCGCGTGGCGCATGACGTAAAATTTCGAGTATAGAAAAGCCCAGAAAATTTGTCTCGGGTCGCTGCGCGACCCTCGACAAATTTTCACGGGGCTTTTCTAAACTCGAAATTTTACTTCATGCTTAGTCTGGGAGTGGAAACGCTCCTTCGAAACTTCAAAGTGAATGCTTTGATAAGAACATTAAATGATTGAAAATTTTTTAAAGAAAATAATCTAGTTTTCAAAATTTTGTTTAATATTGATTGAAGTAAAACTGACATGGTAGCCACAATCTAAAACGTTAAATTTTTCCGAGATTTCCCTGACTAAAGATTTTTCCCCTGGCCTTTTAATATAACTTTCTTCTGTGGGAAACCCCCATTCTGTTTAATAGTTTTCATTGTTTTTGCCAAATTAATTTTATAAATGTTTACGTGTTTTGTAATTTGTCTGCTGATTTTGGCAAATTTAATAATATCATATGGCTTTTTTGTTAGTGTTTTGGTCAATTTGAATATAATTCCATGGCTTTTCTCTGACTTTCTCGGTTTTAATGATATTCAGTGATTTTTTTAATTACGTAAATTTTAGGCATTAGTCGATTTTATAATAGAGTTCCATTTGAAGTTTTGAACGAATGTTTCCACTCCCAGGCTAGGCATGAAGTAAAATTTCGAGTTTAGAAAAGCCCCGTGAAAATTTGTCGAGGGTCGCGCAGCGACCCGAGACCTATTTTCAGGCGTTTCTAAACTCGAAATTTTACTTCGTGCGCCACGCGTACAAAACACTGATTTGAAGTGGAGTTCAGAAACACACAAATACATCTTTAACCAGAGTAACAGGGAGTCAGATATTTAGTCTGTTATCAACAATGTTCATTGGTAATAATAAATAATTAGGTTTTGAATATTTTTGTTAAAATAATAATAATAATAATAATAATAACAAATGTATTTCCAATGGAATTACAGTACAATACAATTATACAAAAATTACACGAAAACAAGTCAACAAAAAAAAAATACAATGTATATTTACATATTTAATTTTTACAATAGAATTCATCCATATTATATGGTTCTAATGCTACAAGTTGATTGTAGAGTGATTTTTTCATTGCCGTGTATGACTTTGCTTTCTTTATCTCTTTGGGGAGATGATTAAAAAGCTTGAGACAAGTGTAATGAGGTCCTTTCTCAAAAAAACTTGATTTATGAGCAGGATAACTATACTCAACTCCATGTCTCGTACTATATACATCTCTCAAACGATGCTGCTCAAATAAGTGTCTATGTTTCCACAAGAACTTGATGCATTCAAATATGTACACTCCGTAGCAAGTCAGTATGTTCGCACGTTTGAAGTAGCCCCTGCAACTGCTGTCATATTTAAGTTTGTACATAATACGCAGTGCCCTCTTTTGCGTCACAAATAAAGAATGTATGGCACTACTATGACCCCAGAATATTATGCCATATTCTAGGTTTGAATAGAAATAAGAGTAATAGAATATTCTCGCTATTTCAATATTTGCATTTTTTGATAGAATTCTCAACCCATAACATGCTTTGTTGAGCTTTTTCCCTAATATATCTACATGTTCTTTATAATTTAGTGTTTCGTCCATCGTTATACCTAAAAATTTAGAATGGGATGTGAACGAATAGATTTTATTATTTAGCGAAATTGATTCTGGAGTACTTATTCTCTGACTTATTTTGAAAAATGTGCAATTGGTTTTTAATGTGTTTAGAATCAGTCCATTATTTATGAGCCATGTTTCTGTCGATTCCATAGCAACATTGCCTTGGCTTTTTATACCCGTATACTCCGCACTAGACAGTAATATATTAGTGTCGTCTGAGTAGTTAAGAAATCGACAAGTATCCTCCATGCCAACACTTATGTCATTCATAAAAATTATGAATAGAAGAGGGCCCAGAATACTGCCCTGCGGAATGCCCTTATTGATATCCAGGACATCTGATAATACATTCGACCCACTCGATGAATCTCTTATCTTCACAGTCTGTTTTCTGTTCAGTAGGTATGATTTTATTAACTTATTTTCAGTTTCTTTGATTCCATAGTGGAATAGTTTAGTTAAGAGTATCGTGTGTTCGATTGTATCAAATGCGCTGGATAAATCCAGGAACACACCACAAACCAGATCCCCTTTGTCTAAGCATGAATAAATAGCTTGTAGATAGTCAAACAGTGCTGTTTCAACACTTTTACCCTTCAGAAATCCATGCTGGGAGTTACTAAATATACGATTGTCATTAAAAAAGTGTATTATTTGGGTTGCTATTAAAGATTCCAGTAGCTTTGAGAAAGTACTTAGGACACTTATTGGTTTGTAATTCTCAAAATACTGCCGATCACCTTTTTTATAAACGGGTGTGACAGTCGCATATTTCATATCATCCGGGAACATTCCTGTCTGTAGAGAGTAATTGAAAATGTGTTTTAGGGGTTCTATTATTTTATGAATACATTTTTTTATTACAATGGCTGGGATTTCATCGGAACCACTGCTCATTTTATTGTCCATTTTATTGACAATGTTTAAAATATCGGTATTAGAATTGGGCTTAAATTTAAAACGATAATTATTTACAGGTATATTACATATATAATTATTAGACTGAGGAATTTGATTTATAATTATTTTTTGTGCAATTTCTTTAAAAAATGTATTAAATTCATTGGCTTGTTGTTGTGGATTTTCTGTGAAAGGCAATATAAATTCTTTTTTCTTTGTATTTACAAGGTCTGATATTATATTCCAGGATGCTTTAGATTTGTTGGTTGAATTATTTAATTTATTCTCATATTGTTTATTTTGTTCTGCTTTTAGTAAATTATTGTAATGTATTTTTGCATTTTTTAAGTGAATTTTATATTCCGGAAAGAAGACGATAAGAGTTTCATATAAATCAATAGATTTTTTACATTGTTCAATTTCCGTATTTGTAATGCGAGATTTATGCTGTTTGCAATTTGTTTTAATATTTCGTACCGGAAAGTATTTATTTAAGTAGAGCATAAATGTATTCATAAAAACTTTATATTTTTCATTAACATTATCTCCTAAGAATGCATCCTCAAAATATTCTCCGTCCAAGTCGTTACAGAAATCATTGAGTAGGTAATCTGAAAATTGCCTACCTTTTTTATAGCTAGGCTGCTTACGTAATTCTAACTTTGTAGAGATAAGCTGTGCAGAATGATCAGAAGTGTACATATTAATCTTGCTGTAATAAACATTATTACGGCTAATATTAGTTACAATATTATCAAGACATGAAGTTGAGCCTGTATGGTGCGTTCTAGTATATTCGTTAACAGTTAATATTGCATCATAAGATTCAATTAAGCTTGTAAGCATCATTGATTCAGGTGATTTTGTTAAAGTATTGATATTAAAGTCGCCTGCTATAAAGTAATATGAATTTCTTTGTGTTAGCAGAGTAAGAATCTTATCAAAAATATTAAAAAATAAACCTAAATCACTTGCTGGTGTTCTATATATACAAACAACATATATTATGATTTTATCTATTTTTAATTCTGTACATACACATTCAACTTGTTTACAAACAGTCATATTATTAATGACATTTACAGAAAGTGCCTCAATGTTAGATTTGCAATAAATTGCTACACCGCCATGTTCATGTTTGTCTCTGCAATAATATGAAACAAGTTTAAACCCCTTAACCATGCTATATGATTCTAATTGATCATTGGTTTGCCAAGGCTCCGACAGACATAATATATCAAGTTCTTGGATATCATTTTGAATAACAGTTCTTATTTCATTAATACTTGTGCTTAGTGATTGTAGTGTTGCAGTGTAGCAATTTAAAGTTACAGAGTTTTGACAAAATTGTTTTATTATTGGTTGTTGTTAACTTTATCAGTTTTGTGGATGGCTCTTTTTGGGGTGGATGAAAAAATTATATCTTGTGACATTTATTCCCGTTTCCCATGAGATGGGATTTTCAAAAATTTCTTTGTTGGAAAATGCAACCCCAATTTTGAAACTGCTGAATGTCGGGTTTTCATATTTTGGTGTTATTTTTTCACATACAATTTCTTTAAGGTGGTGTCTCTTAGCATTGATTAAATAATATAATAATAAACAAATTTTCTACGCGGGGCTTTTCTAAACTCGAAATTTTACTTCATGCTTAGTCTGGGAGTGGACAACCCTCGTTCTTAGAAGTTTCAAATTAAAGGATTACTCTAGATTACTAAGTTTATTACCAATTTACAAAGGCTACAGCTCGAAGGACCAATCATGGTCTTCGGAGACCGAAGGACTACAGGGAATCGAAGTTTATTTACAAGAAAACAACGAATATCTGAAGGTTTATAGTATGGATAGGAAAGAAAACATCCAATTTTGAAAAAATATCGAAGTTGGGTTGGTTGTCAGTGCGTTTTTAACTTCACTTTAAATCAGTGTTTTATACGCGTGGCGCATGAAGTAAAATTTCGAGTTTAGAAAAGCCCCGTGAAAATTTGTCTCGGGTCGCTGCGCGACCCTCGACAAATTTTCTACGCGGGGCTTTTCTAAACTCGAAATTTTACTTCATGCTTAGTCTGGGAGTGGACCGTCAAGATTTTCTACATGTCGAGATTTTTGATATTTCTAGATTTATGTCGATTTATTCACAGTTTGTTATTGTATTAAATGCAACTTTAATATTAAATAAAAACGGTTTTTTTTAGGAATAGAATATTCACCCATTAAGAGCCGAACAAATTATAAAGTTAACTCTAAAAGTTAATTTTAGGTAAAATTTTGCATCTTTTTCTATGATTTCAATGAATGATTTATTATATTACATACGTCGATTTTTTAAGAGTTAAATTTAAAATTCAAACGAAAATTCAACTCCCAGACTAAGCATGAAGTAAAATTTCGAGTTTAGAAAAGCCCCGCGTAGAAAATTTGTCGAGGGGTGACCCGAGACAAATTTTCGCGGGGCTTTTTTAAACTCGAAATTTTACTTCATGCGCCACGCGTATAAAACACTGATTTAAAGTGAAGTTAAAAATGCACTGAAAACCAACACAACTTCGATATTTTTTCAAAATTATGTTTTCTTTCCTATCCATGCTGTAAACCTTCAGATATTCGTTGTTTTCTTGTAAAAAAACTTCGATTCCCTGTAGTCCTTCGTTCTGCGAAGACCATGGTTGGTCCTTTGAGTTGTAATAAACTTAGTAATCTAGAGTAATTCTTCAATTTGAAACTTCTAAGAACGAGTGTTGTCCACTCCCAGACTAAGCATGAAGTAAAATTTCGAGTTTAGAAAAGCCCCGCGTAGAAAATTTGTCGAGGGTCGCGCAGCGACCTGAAACAAATTTTCACGGGGCTTTTCTAAACTCGAAATTTTACTTCATGCGCCACGCGTATAAAACACTGATTTCAAGTGAAGTTAAAAATATATATATTAACGTTGGATATTTTTCATGGTTAAGTAACCAAATATGCATTCACAAATATTTGAATTAGTCGAAAATTTTAATATTTATATTCAAATATGAATAATTTAGTGATTTAAATATTCATATTGGAATATTTAACTATTTGAATTAATCGAATTCGAATCCCAGCCTTAATAGCGATGATTCGAATTATTTAGGAGGATTTGAATCCATGTATCAGGATTCGAATTTAAGGATTCGATTCCTTTTATAAGGATTCGATTCCTTTTATAAGGATTCGAATCCTTTTATAAGAATTCGAATCCTTTTATAAGGATTCGAATCATCTACGTTTGGATTCGAATACGAATCCTTTTAAAAAAATGCAACGAATCCGGATCACGAATCCGTTTTCACTAAAGTATTCGAATACCTCTTTTGAATCCTCTAAAAGGATTCGAATCCGGGAATCGAATCCTGAATGATTCGAATCCTGCCCAGCTCTGGGAGATATGCATATCATTGAACAGCATTTTTTACGCTGATTTCAATGATGAGCTACATAGTTGACTTTTGCAAAATGTATTGTTTTTATTATATGTAACCATTGAAACAATTGAGCAATGTCCACAAAAACTATTTGTTTGTATAAGAAAATGTAACCAATTATTAGTAGACTTCCGTGTAAATAGCATTTCAACTACTCCATAGCAACTTGATATTTTTTGGTTGACATCACAGTTATCTGACACTTAAAAACATGGAATATCTGTGAATATGATTTCATTGCAAACCTCTGTTTAAATTCAAAATAATTGTAGTTTTTTGGCAATTTTCTCGGTAAATACTTTTCTTAAATTATTGAATAAATTACCAAGTCATTCAGCTTAATACGCTTTAAAAATAATGTAATAAGACCGGTACTGTCAAATAATTAGGGGAGCCAATATTAACACATTTCAAATTTGACATGTAAATCCCTATGGTCCGAAATATTTAGAATACAATCCAATTCAAGATATAATAGTAGGAACTAGGACGAAGTCAAGCTATTGGAAAAAAGGGATTAGTTTTTATGATTAGGGGGCTATTTAAAAAATGGAAACAGCCCATCTCTTATTATATTGCGGAACGCCCAGTTCCAGGAAATATTTTAAAAGATTTAGTCCTTTTTAATATTAAAAAGTGTATGTCCATTGGGCTTACAGTAAAATCAATTGTATGTGATCAGGGCTCTAACAATAGACGTGTTTATAATTTATTAAATATTTCAAAACAAAATCCTTTTTTTAACTATGAGGAAAATAAAATGTTTGCCCTTTATGACTCCCCACACCTATTTAAATCTATAAGAAATAATTTAGCTTCAACAGACATATTTGTGGATGATTTGCGTGTGTTGTGAAATGACATAGTACATGTTTATAATATAAATAAATAATTTCAATTATCATCATGTTTAACAAATATTAGAAACTGGCACATATATCCAATAACTTTTGACAAAATGTCTGTAAAACTTGCAGTTCAAGTACTAAGTAGGAGGATGTCTACAGCGATCGAAACTGCTGTAAATACAGGTAAGTCTTCAAGCGGAAACAATACAGCAAGCTTTTTAAAAATTATTAACGATCTTTTTGATTCGTTAAATAGCCGCACGCTATATGATCAAAATCCATATAAGAATGGATTATCAGATGAAAATAAAGTCGTGTTAGAGACATTAAAAAACGGATTGGTTTATTTAAATAAAATTAAAGTTTATTCTAAAACTATGACTGAACGAAAGAATGTTTATTGCTTTGAGGGCTTGGCACATACAATTACAGGAATATTACAATTTTTCGACGACATTAAGAACAGTGGGCATACATTTTTGTTAACTAATCGTTTCAGCAAGACCCACTTGAAAATTTGTTTTCGGTCCTAAGGAATCGAGGTGGCTATAATAGCAACCCCACGGTTAAGGGTTTTCGACAGGCATTACAACAATCAATGCAAATAAGAATGCTGGAGACTATTACCGACAATTCAAATTGCGAGTTAAATGATGATAAACAATTATTTAATTTATCTGAAGAAAATAAAGACAGGTACATTTGATAATACATTAAAGTTAAATTGTTTTTATCGTGGGCCATAGGATTTTACATACTAAAAATGATACCTTGTGTTAATGTATTTTATCATATAATTTTGAAGCAAATTTTTATTGTTAGTAATAAATGCATTATTTTTCTTCACGATGCGTTTAATTAGAATAACTTAAACATGTTTTATTCCATGTAAAAATAAAATAAATAACTGTGCACAAATAATGAAAGTGCCTTGAATTTCAGATTGATTAGTAAGATGATTAATTTAACGTGTATACTGTTGAAGAACGAGTGGAATTTGTAATTAAATTAATTATAAGAGGTTTGTCCGTTTTCGAGCAAAGGCATTTCAAATAATTTCTGTGATATTTTTTTGGATTTATTTCTATTATCTGCTAACATATTATTAAATATATTTTTTTAATGGAATAAAACATGTTTATATTATCCTAATTAAGCGCATCATGTAGAAAAATAATTGATTCATTACTAACAATAAAAATTTGCTTCAAAGTTATATGATAAAATACATTAACACAAGGTATAATTTTTAGCATGTAAAATACTAAGGCCCGCGATAAGCAAAAGATAATATTGTTTGGTGTTGTAGGCGTTCACTTTGTGGTACATCTTAAATACACTTTTATTTACAAAAGATAATACATGTATAACTAAAAGTGGCCGTTTTCTTATTACTGCAAGGAATACGGCCACTATCAAGGGACATAAAAAATGGACATAAAAAAGCAGCGCGATGAACAAGCGATCTTTGTGCGCCACGTTACATTCGAAGCAAGTATCAGGAGAGCATAACGAGCACAACTGCACAGTTAGTTCTATAATACGTCGTTCATTTGAGTGGTGTCTCCAGCTGACTGAGACGTGTAAGGCGTGCAAGGATGGTTGTATATAGTTTTCATGAGCACGTTATTATCCATACAGTTTCGCTTCTTATACTACTTATTCAATGCTCTTAGTTAGTACGTCCTTTAATTTTTCTGCTGTCATATCTAGGGGATAGCGTGATACATGGAACCACGCGTTTCTTTCAACCGCTGTAATATTGGTTTCTTTTGTTCCGACAATTACTTTTTTTGTTCTTCTGCGTTTGACTAAGGTGAATTCCTCCGCGGATGTGGTTGGCGTACTCGGAGTTTCGAGTTGAGGCCGATCCTGATAGTTTGAACTCTTCGTGCGCTTAGGCAGGGGCGCTTGCGCTTTCCCGTCCGTGCTGATTAACGCCGAATTTTTGGTATTTTCGAGTTGTAGGTTTTTATTAGGGGATTGGGCAGTGTTCTTTTTCGATGATTGTTGAGCATTTGTTAACACTGATTTATAGGTGTCGTTGCTTTTGTTTTGGTTTGCCGTTGAGTTAACATTAGCTATTTCTATTTTATCATTGATTTTAATTAAATCTGTATGATTTTGCTTTATCATCTCACTATGTTCATTTAATTTAGCATTTATTTGAACTAGTAGAGTGAATATAGACTGACCTTCTTGGCGTGATATCAAGCATGATGAACATAACCACACAATATTTTCTTTGTTGTTTATTAGACGAACTTCGGTGTCTTTAAGGCCTGAACATGCACCATGCACCTCACTGTTACATATTCCTATGCACTGGATCCTCACATCAGTATTATTAATTGGTGTAGCACACACTTTGCAATTGTTTTTAACACAGACAAGATCACTTGGCGCCATGACACTATAGTTAGCTGGTAATGATATTTATATATTAATGGTTGCAAAAAAATAAGAGAATCAAATTTATTCTTAAAGGATTTGTATTCGTGATTCGAAAAAACAGGATTCGAATCTTCGATTCGAATCATATTTATCTCTCACGAATCCTTTATTCGAGTATTCGTGATTCAAATCATATTAGGTGATTCGGATTCGTGATTCGAATCCTTTTTACGAGGATTCGTCCCAGCTCTGATAGAGACACATTATTATATAAATTCCATATTATATTATGAACATAATGTAAATATGTTTTATTTCACAGATATATGGCGAGATGCCGTATAATTTTTATAATTGAACTGACGATATCGTACGATGGAAAAATAAATACTTAACCACAATTAAGAAGTACAAAATGGATATTTGATTTTATTTAAAAAGTAATTATGGAATTATTTAAAATTGCCGCCAAATTTATCTAATGATATTTCTGGTAACTTTTTATAGTGTAAATTGGGCTTTGGCACTTACTCCTTCTAGTGTTTAAACAGACTATAGTGATATGTTATCCAAATGATCTTGAAAAATTCTTTCCAACATTTCTAGATAGCTGTACTGGTTCATATTTCGTTCAAAAAAATAACGGCCAATTATTCCATTGTTAGAGATACCACACCACACATTTACTTTTTTATAGTATTGTTTTCTACAGTGAACTCGAAATTTCGGATTAACGGTAGAGCAATACCGTAAATTTTATATTTCGTAAAAATTATATTTCTACCAAAATTTTGATTTTCAAGATACTCACTGTACAACAAACAAAAATGTAGTCGTTAAACTTAGCTTTAAATAGTTTCACCGTGTTAATACTATAAATTTGTTGCAAATGCGATTTACCAATATCGCCAATTTCTAATGACAATTGTAAAAAGCGCCTTACAGAATCCATAGCTAATACACCTGCAGCATTATCTTCTTCATTTAGGTCGGATTTTCTCTTATTAACATTATTCACACTCCCAATAAGCATAAATTTTGACACAATCTTTTTTACACCGTTAATTCATACCGAACAATTTGGCCATCGTTCACGGATGGCCTTGTTACTCCGTGGTACGAATACTGGTCGCCCAAGTCGTAGCACTGCACAATAAAAACTTTTTGTTCTGTTGTTAACATTTTAAAATCAGTAAATCGTGTAAAATAACAATCACGTCTTAGACATATCAGCTTGACAGATATGGTAGACTTTCAATTTTCATAAAAATCAGCCTACTTTGATTTTTGTTACAAGCATTAGTTCAAAAGTATTGGATGCTGATGAAAAAAATCAAAGTAGGCTGATTTGTACAAAAATTAAAAGTTTTCCATAACTTTTGATTCTGAACAACTTTTCCTAATACATTTTTGTTATGTCTGCTAAAATAAAGACAGTTTACTCTTGACTAATTTTTAGAATTCCGCAAAATAACACCACGTTTATTAATTGATTTGGCTCATTATTTCACTATCTCAGTTTGAGACTAAGCAGAAGCGATCCTCAGAACATGAAGATCCAACTCGAGTTGTCATTTACACCTTATATGCAGTCAATCCGCGGACACACTGTATATCACAAAAACCAAATGCACTGAACAAACACATAAGTTAAATAATTTAAATATTGTTTTTATTAAGCTCCTGGTAAAATAGAAAGGTCTGATGTGGTACAATAAAAAAACGGAAGAGAAAAATATTTATTTCTTGGTTATAATTCTAATAGAATCCAGCTAATTGCATGATTCTATTATAATAATAACCAAGAAATAAATATTTCTTCTTCCGTTTTTATTGTGAATGAAATGAAAAAATGCACATGATGAAAAGAAGACTTTTCATTTCATTCCAATAAAGAAAGAACCTCTCGCTGTAATTTAATTACATGTCGCATTCGCACCAATTAACAAACCATTTAACCTGTTTAATTGGAACAATTAAAGTCAACATTACTAAATATAGCGTCTAGCACAAATCTTGACCTCATCGCGCACACCAATTGATAACGCAAATCAAATCAATAATGATTTAGTACATTACTTGCACTTCATTCCACGAAAATTTGTCAAGTAAATAATAACCTATTTTAAAAAGTGAGTAAAAGTAAATACAACGTTATAAACAGTGATATAAATAGCAAAGTGAATACAGCAAAGTAACCAGTGTTGATCATTTATTAACAAATAGTACGCAATAAGAATTAATACAGTTAATTACAAGTTCGTATTCAAGAATAATATTATAACCTAAATTAATAAGTATTGACTTAGATTAAGTAATAATATTCTAGTATTACCAATATTAATAATAATCCAATAATATTATTAAATACAATAGTAATAAAAATTCATATTCAAAAGTTAAATTACAATTTATTATTTATTTTATTATCCCATTTAAAAAAATGAATTACCAGATATTGAAGAGGGCACTTCGATATTGACATTTTAAGAACACTTTTTGTCAAAATTGACGGTTTCTAATAGAGGCATCCTTTAGTTACAAGTAGAGATATAAATCATAATTTTATCTTATTCTTAAGAGAAGTTACAGACAGATTTCAAGATGCCTTTTAGAGGTCAAAATTTTAGAAATTTTTTTTTTGCTTGAAAACTATAAGAGATAAGTGTACATATGTTCTAATAAAATATGTTGCAATTTAAACGAGGAATCTAAAAAATTACTAATATATAGGGTGTTCTATTTAAAATAACAAACTTGGTGCTACTTCCGGTGGAATCGGAAGTGATATAAAGTTGAAAAGATTTCACATGAGAAGAACTGATTCAACCGTTTGACACGGATTTTTTTCAAATTTTTAGTGCAACGGCAACCCCATAAACTTTTAACGAACGGTTTAGCGTAGACACCCTGTATAGTTATCAAAAAATCCAATCATTCATAATATTAATACAGACCATGTTATTGGATAATTACGTTTTTTTCCACAAATAGGGTACAATTATGTACCAAAATATTTATTTTAAAACCACAACTTTATGTGCCTATATATTACTAAACGATTGTAAATTGAAACGACAGTACAGGTTGAACGCAGACTTAAAATAAATATTTTCTGTAAATTTGTTATATTGATTAAGCAAAATCCTGGCTGCACTACTAAAATAATTATAACTTAATTGTTGAGGCAGCTAATAGTTGAAAGTTCATTTTCACTTTGATTTAGTTTAAATAAAACACTTAGTATTTTCAAACACTTAAAAGTAATAAGTGTTTTATTTAAACTAAATCAAAGTAAAATACTAATATTATTCTTGAATACAAGTAATTAATTTATGTTAATATTTTATTATTTAGGGTATAATATAAAAATTAATCAATTAAACATAGAACAAAAGTGAAGTTAAGTGTGAATCGCATCGTATGCTAATTTCAACTGTGGATGGAATGGAGGTGGCAATGGAAAGGCAGATTGCCGGTAAGAGCTCAGGCATTTCTTTGCTAGACGAGGATGAGACAACAAGAGAGAGGTTTCGGTGAAAAAAATATATTGCCATTGTGCAGACGTTGATGTCGAAAGTGACATTTGAGTCACGCGCGTTGTTTTAAATATCACCGCCCGCGCGAATACCGCCAAATCGGTTTTTTCACCCTCGCAGTGAAAAAGTGTCTTCCCTCAAGTGTTATTATCAATAAGTGTGTGTATGTGTCAAAATTAAAAGAATAATAATTAGAATGAAGTAGGATTTTTGGATTTTAAAAATAAATAAGTGGTGAGTTTCAATAATTGTAAATTTCGCTTTTAATTTATTTAATTTCATTATTTCTTGTACAGTGTGGTCTAATTTCGATGTTGCTTATGAGCATATCGGTAAATATAAGAGTTAGAGAAAAACCCATGGCGAAGTTGCGATCTCTTTTTTTGAGACTAGGATTATGTTGAAAACAAAAATGCACCATCTGGTTTTTTTCAGAAGTTAAAGGGCAAAATCGGGTTTTCTTGATTTTTAACTTTAATTAATATTTTGGGTGATTTGTGAGATAGACAAAAACTATAAATACTAAAATACTAAGACACTTTTTGGAGTAGAATTCAGTGGCATAGGCATTTTTTATATTTTATACACACATTTTCGAGTTATGGCCAAATTGTTTTTTTTTTTTGAAGTGAATCAATGATTTCAAAAATATTTTTTTTATTATTTATCTTAAAAACAGTGTTACTATGGAGCCTGGGTCTCCAAACTTTCCAGCCTTAGGGCCATACTGATTACTCCAGTAAGTTCCGAGGGCCAAAACCATAACAATAAGCCTTTAAAATTAGAATACTTCAGTAAACTAAATTTAATTTGCTATAAAAAATATGAGTTTTCAAGCATGCTAGCTCTCCGCGGGCCGGACAAAATCTGTCCGCGGGCCAGATGTGGCCCTCGGGCCGTAGTTTGGAGACCCCTGCTATAGAGTAAAAACTAGCTTTTAATCTGCAAAATAATATAATAGAGAAGACAATAGCCATTTATGGTCATTTGCATGCTCAGTTTTAATTATAATAAACAATATAAACTAATGATTTTTTAAATAATATTAATTCTTTTTTGAGCAATAAATATTTTATTGGGCAGAACATAATTTTATTTTTAATACTTATTAGAATTTTTATTTATTAAGAAAAAAAAACTTATTTTAAATGTTCGAACTGATGGCCATTATTTTTAATGCATCTTTGGCATCTAACTCTTACAGCTGAAAAGGCGTTATAAATTTAAATGTTTGGAACATTTCTTAAGAAAATCCTTTTCTTGTGAAAATGTTGCTCCAATGCGTCTAAATTAATTTGGGCTGCTTGTGAATGTTGTCCCTCATGTATCCCCAGAACAAAAATATGACGGTGTCAGATCTGGAGATCTAACAGGCCAGCTAACCAGTCTAAATGTTCCCAACCAATTACCCCCTAAATTTTGATTCAAAAGCAATCTGCTCCATCTTGTTGGAAGAACGGAACTCTTTGCAATGGAATAATTAATTAAAATTGAGCATGCAAATGATCAAAAATGGCTATTGTCTTTCGTATTAAATTATTTACTAGATTAAAAGCTAGTTTCTACTCTATTGGAACACTATTTTTTAAGATAAATTCACAAAAGTATATATTTTTGAAATCAGTGAACAACACTCTGTGTCAAAGCCAAGTATGATTTACATTAAATAAAAAATGGCAATAACTCGAAAATTTATACATAAAATAAAAAAATACCCACGCCACTGGATTCTACTCAAAAAAGTGTCTTAGAAAGGTATTTATAGTTTTTGTCTATCTCACAAATTACCCAAGATATTAATTAAAGTTAAAAATCAAGAAAACCCGATTTTGCCCCCTAATTTCTGAAAAAAACAAGATGGCGATTTTTTGTTTTCGACATTATCCTAGTCTCAAAAAAGGAATCGTGACTGCACCATCAGTTTTTTTCTAACTCTTATATTTACCGAGATTCCCATAAGCAACATTGAAGTTAGACCACCCTGTATATATTTTCGAAATTGAAAATTATGCACTCAATTGAAAAAAAAAATAAGTTCTTCTCGAGAATATTGAGTATATTGAGAAACGTAATAATTATTGATCGGCATATGCGCCCACACGATTGAATTAAATAAGTTTCCATTTTGAATACACAATCAATTTCTGTTAAAAATGTCATCTATATCTTGATATTTTTTTGGATTACCCATGTGAAATTTTGGGTGGATAATAAGTAAACATTGCTCTTCCAAAATCTGAAATAATCTGAAAATACCCTATCAATGATTTTTGAGTTATTTTCAATTAAACGTAAAAATAGATTAATTTTATGCTATTTTTTGGGAAGATAAACATTTCAAAGATTCATTACTTGATAATTTTTTGGAATATCAGTGCAAAATTTTGTGTAGATATTAAGTAAATATTGCACTTTGAAAATGTGTAAAAATCTAAAAATACCCTATCAATGGTTTTTGAGTTATTTCCCATTGAACGTAAAATAGATTAATTTTATGCGATTTTTCGGGAAGATGCACATTTTAAAGATTCATATCTTGATAATTTTTCAGAATATCTCTTTGAAATTTTGTGTGGATATTAAGTAAACATTGTTCTTTAAAAATGTGTAAAAATCTGAATATACCCTTTCAATAATTTCTGAGTTATTTCCAACTGAACATAAAATAGGTTAATTTTATGCGATTTTTTTGGGAAGATAAACAATTCAAAAATTCATATCTTAATAAGTTTTTGAAATATCCCTTTGAAATTTTTGGAGAATATTGAGTAAATATTGTTCTTTAGGCAGAAAGACCTCGGGTCGATAGCTTTTAATGTTTGAAGTATTCTGCAACCAAGAATTGGCAATTTCATTTATACTTATGTTTGAACGGTAACGTGACCGCCAGTCTAAGGTGTCAAATTGTTTAGAGGGAATGGCAAAGCTATACTGATGAGAGATAAATCTCGAAACGCGTCTATAGATGGCCTGACTAATTTGACCCAAATTGTTACATTTGCAGTAGGTTACTGTATGTAACAGCAAATACTTGTTGTATAATTCAATGTCCGTCGGGGTATTAGCCCGGGAAGTAGTTGTTTCAATGAGTGTTTGATATAGTCTTTGTAAGACTAACTTGTTGTAGATTGCGAAAAGAATCGCACTTTTAATGTTTGAAGTATTCTGCAACCAAGAATTGGCAATTTCATGTATACTTAATACTATAATTAATGTAATGTAAAAGTCCCTTGAATAAAGATATTTGTATATATATATATATATTGTTCTTTGAAAATCTGTAGAAATCTAAACATACACTATCAGTAGTTTTTAAGTTATTTCCAGTTGAACGTAAAATAAATTAATTTTATGCAATTTTTTGGAAAGATGAACATTTCAAAATGTGAAATGTGAAATTTTGTGTGGACATTAGATAAACATTGCTTTTTGAAAATGTGTACAAATCTGAAAACACTCTATCAATAATTTTAAAGTAATTTGGAATTGAACGTAAAAATAATTTCATTTTATGTGATTTTTTTTTTTTGGAAGATAAAGAGTTCGAAGATTAATATCTTAATAAGTTTTTGGAATATCCCTCTAAAATGTTAGGAGGATATTACGTGAACATTGCTCTTTAAATAAATTGTTAATATCTGAAAATACTTTATTAATAGTTTTTAAGTTATTTCCAATTGAACGTAAAGTAGATTAATTTTATGCGATTTTTTTAGGAAGATGAACATTTCAAAGATTCATATCGTGATAATTATTTGGAATATTTGTGTGAAATTTCGGGTGGATTTTAAGTGAACATTGTTTTTTGAAAATATGTAAAAATCCGAAAATACCCTATTAATAGTTTTTAAGTTATTTTCAATTGAACGTAAAATAGATTATAATACTGGATATTTAATTAAAACACTTGGTTTGTTTCACTAATTCACAAATTTTGTACATTCCTCCCCGAAGATGACCAATGGTCGAAATTTTTTATTCAAGTGTTTTAATTAAATATCCAGTATTACATTCAAAAATGTTTCACCACGGGTTAAGTGAGAAATTAATTAAAGATGTAAAATAGATTAATTTTATGCGATTTTTTGGAAAGATGAACATTTCAAAGATTCATATCCTGATAAGTTTTTGGAATATCCGTGCGGAATTTTGTGTGAATATTAAGTAAATATTGCTCTTTAAAAATCTGTAAAAATCTGATAATGCCCTATCAATATTTTTTAAGTTATTGTCAATTGAACGTCAAAATAGATTATTTTTTACGATTTTTTGGGAAGATGAGCATTTCAAAGATTTATATCTTGATAATTTTTCAGAATATCTGTGCGAAATTTTAGGTGGATATTAAGTAAACATTGCTCTTCGAAAATGTGTAAAAATCGGAAAATACCCTATTCATAATTTTTAAGTTATTTCCAATTAAACGTAAAATAGATTAATTTTTTGCGATTTTTTGGAAAGATAAACAATTAAAAGATTCATATCTTAAAATCTTTTGGGAATGTCCCTTTGAAATTTTGGGACGATATTAAGTAAACATTGTTTTTTAAAAATCTGTACAAATCTGAAAATACCCTATCAATAGTTTTTAAGTTATTTCTAATTGAACGTAAAATAGATTAATTTTATGCGATTTTTTTAGGAAGATGAACATTTCAAAGATTCATATCGTGATAATTATTTGGAATATTTGTGTGAAATTTTGGGTGGATTTTAAGTAAACATTGTTTTTTGAAAATATGTAAAAATCCGAAAATACCCTATCAATAGTTTTTAAGTTATTTTCAATTGAACGTAAAATAGATTAATTTTATGCGATTTTTTTGGAAAGATGAACATTTCAAAGATTTATATCCTGATAAGTTTTTGGAATATCCGTGCGAAATTTTGTGTGAATATTAAGTAAATATTGCTCTTTAAAAATCTGTAAAAATCTGATAATGCCCTATCAATATTTTTTAAGTTATTGTCAATTGAACGTCAAAATAGATTATTTTTTCCGATTTTTTGGGAAGATGAGCATTTCAAAGATTTATATCTTGATAATTTTTCAGAATATCTGTGCGAAATTTTAGGTGGATATTAAGTAAACATTGCTCTTCGAAAATGTGTAAAAATCGGAAAATACCCTATTCATAATTTTTAAGTTATTTCCAATTAAACGTAAAATAGATTAATTTTTTGCGATTTTTTTGAAAGATAAACAATTAAAAGATTCATATCTTAAAATCTTTTGGGAATGTCCCTTTGAAATTTTGGGACGATATTAAGTAAACATTGTTTTTTAAAAATCTGTACAAATCTGAAAATACCCTATCAATAGTTTTTAAGTTATTTCTAATTGAACGTAAAATAGATTAATTTTATGCGATTTTTTGGAAAGTTGAACATTTTAAAGATTCATACCTTGATAATTTTTTTGTATATTCCTTTGAGATTTTGTATGGACATTGAGTAAACATTGCTTTTTGAAAATGTGTAAACATCTGAAAACACTCTATCAATAATTTTAAAGTTATTTGCAATTGAACGTAAAAATAATTTGATTTTATGCGATTTTTTTGGGAAGATGACCAATTCAAAGATTCATATCTTAATAGTTTTTTGGAATATCCCTCTGAAATTTTAGGAGGATATTAAGTAAACATTGCTCTTTAACTGATAATTGTTATTATGTGAAAATACCCTAATAATAGTTTTTGTTATTTCCAATTGAACGTAAAATAAATTAATTTTATGCTGTTTTTTAGGAAGATGAACATTTCAAAGATTCATATCTTGATAATTTTTTGAAATATCGGTGCGAAATTTTGTGTGGACATTAAGTAAACATTGCTTTTCAAAAATGTGTAAAAATGTTAAAATATCCTATTAACAGTTTTTAAGTTATTTACAATTGAACGTAAAATAGATTAATTTTAAGCTATTTTTTAGGAAAATAAACATTTCAAAGATTCATATCTTAATAATTTTTTGGAATATCCGTGCGATATTTTAAGTGGATATTTAGTAAACAATGCTCTTCAAAAATGTGTAAAACTCTGAAAATACGCTATTAATAAGTATTGAGTTATTTCCAATAGAACATAAAAATATATTCATTTTGTGCGATTTTTTACTAATAATTTTCTAGAATATTCCTATGAAATTTTGGGTGCAGTATATTTCTAATTTGCTTTAGCAAGTGATTTTTAATACTGATTTATAAGTATATTTTAAATTATACTTAAAATCAGTGTTTTATACGCGTGGCGCATGAAGTAAAATTTCGAGTTTAGAAAAGCCTGAAAATTTGGTTTGGTCGCTCCGCGCTTCGCGCTACGCGACCAAACCAAATTTTCAGGCTTTTCTAAACTCGAAATTTTACTTCATGCTTCCGTCTGGGAGTGGAAACACTCGTTTGAAATTTCAAATTGAATGCTTTTTTACCATTTTCATCATTTATAATAATTTTAATATTACCTGCAGTGTTACAATTTCTTGGTCTTTTAATTACGATTTAGTTTGGCACTAACCCACTAAGCAAAAAACCACCAAATAACGTTTTATAAACATTGTGACAAAATCAATTGTTGTTTTAATGTTAATGAAACATTATTCTTCACTCACAATTAATAAAAATATATTCATTTTGTGCGATTTTTTACTAATAATTTTCTAGAATATTCCTATGGAATTTTGGGTGCAGTATATTTCTAATTTGCTTTAGCAAGTTATTTTTAATACTGATTTATAAGTATATTTTAAATTATACTTAAAATCAGTGTTTTATACGCGTGGCGCATGAAGTAAAATTTCGAGTTTAGAAAAGCCTGAAAATTTGGCACACAGAAACATGGTTAACGAATGGAGTAAGTGATAGTGATCAATATAAAATATTTCTTACTGATCGTGATACAGTGCTAACTGGCAGATCTAATGGTGGCGGTGTTTTGGTGGCGGTGTTTTGGTGGCGGCTAAACATGCTTTTAATATAGTCGTTATTCCTACTTAACATATTAAAACTAAAGTTCCAATTATTGATCTTTTAGTTTGCTAAATTATAATTAATTAATAATAATAATAATAATAATAAATGTCTTTATTTAACCGAAAGAAAAAAAATACAAAAGATATATATTATTATAAGTGTAGGCGAAGTTCAGTCAGCTTAACCTGTTACTGATCTTCCACTTAACCTACTAAAAATTAAACTTAAATATAATTGCAACATGTGAGAGGTTAGATACAAACATATTTAGACATCACTAATTCCGAGTTAATTTCAATTTTAAAGCTCACCTAGTAGCAACATAGAACGCAAGTGAAACCTGAAAGTGTTAATTTTTAAGTGTTTTAGGTGCTGGGGAATTTTATTATATAATTTATAAATGTTGTAGGTAAAACATCTCGTATAAATAGCAGACTTGTGCTTTGGTGGCGATATAAGTCCCCGGAACCTAACATTAACGTTGTGAACGTCAGTCCGATACACAATTCTGCGATATAAATAAGATGGTTTACGAAGATTAATTATCTTATAGTAGAGCAAACAAGAGTGAAGGATTCTTCGGTTAGCCATGTTCAACCAGTTCAGTTCAGTGCCTTTACCTGAAATATGATCATATTTTCTTATTCCTAGAATAAGCCGTATACAAGAATTTTGAACTTTTTGTATACGATTTATCGTTATCTTATCCAAACAAGCACTATAAACCACATCAGAGAAGTTGAATTGGCTCAGTACCAGAGTGTCACAGAGAAGTCGTTTGGTGTTTCTACTTAAAATTTTTCTATTTGCATATATCATTCTTAAATTATTGTAAGCTCTAGAAATACATTTACTGACATGAGATTTAAACCGCAAATCAGAGTCGATAACTAAGCCTAAGTTACGCACCGACTCTACAAACGGTATCGCTATATTATCTAATTTCAGTGAAATGACACGTTTGGCAGCGATGAGTATTTTCTTTGGACCAAACAGTATAGCTGAAGTTTTACTAGGATTAATCAGTAAGGAGTGTTGTCGGGAAGCTGTTAAGATATTAGTTAAGTCAAGGCTTACATTTAGATTTGCTGTCCTTATATCCTTAAAGGGAAATGAATATAGTAGCTGGGTATCATCTGCATATAAGTTGTATGTACAAAATTTTAATGTATCAGGGATAAATGACGTGTAAATCGAGAATAACAGTGGACTTAAAATTGATCCTTGAGGGACACCGGCATTCATATCTGATACATCGGAATTAATATTGTCAATTTTAACCAGTTGTTGGCGGCCGTAGATATAACTACTTAAAAGTTTTACTGCATTTGACTCTAAACCAATGAATTTCATTTTTGCTAATAAGACATTATGATTTATTGTGTCAAATGCTTTACTGTAGTCAATAAGGATTAGACAAGAGAGTAATCCTCTATCGGTTGCATTGATAATATCATCGGTGACATTCAGTAAAGCTGTAGAGCAGCTGTAATTTGTTCGAAACCCTGATTGATTTGTGGGCAGGATGTTATTAGCCTCTACAAAATTTGTCAGTTGTTCTTTCATAATAGATTCTAAAATTTTTGATAACACGGGTAGGATGCTAATTGGTCTTAGATCTTTCAGGTTTACGGGATTTTCTTTTTTTGGTATTAAAATAACAGTTGATAACTTCCAAGACTGTGGAAAAACGCTTTGTTCTAAACAACAGTTTATGATATGTGTAATATACGGGATAATAACTGGAGAGCACATTTTAATCATTGTCGCACTAAGACCATCCGATCCAACTGCATTGGTTTTAATTTTGAATAGTAACTTAGAGACATCAGGAGTATCAACAAGAGAAAACCTGAATTTATTTTTTACATTGGGATGTGAGTTTTTAGTGTACCATGAGACCAGATTAGGATCGGCAACACTGCTGGCTGAGTTGTTTAAGAAGGAATTAGCAACCTCTATATTTTTCAAAAAAGAAGGTACATTACGTATCTTAGGCTTTGTAACTTCAGATTTTTTCAGATGTTTCCATAGAAATTTAGGATCTTTGCCGATCGAATTATTTAGGTAAGCTTTTTTTTCACGTACAATTGCAGAGTTGACCATATTACGGTAATGTTTATAAGTATTATAATCACTATTTTCCTTAGTAGTTTTAAACATCTTATAAGCATGGTCTCTATCCCACATCATTGCCTTAATTGTTTGCGTTAGCCATGGAGCAGGTTTTCTAGTTATCCGAGAGGTTTTTAGGGGTGCATGAATATCAAACAAAAATAATAAAGAATCATTAAGAAATGAAACCTTATCATCAATATTTACTAAATACAAAAGTTGATCTAATTGAAGAGAATATAAATCATTTAAGAAAATATGGTGGTCAATGTTATTTAGTGTGCGATAGGTAATAAATCTAACAAGTTTTTGAGAATCAACTAGAAGCTTACAATAAGTCAAGTCATGATCAGCAATATCGTGAATTTTGACAACTCCACTTTCGGTGATAATTGTTTTATTTAATGTGACAATTAAATCTATCAATGAAGCCGAAGTATCTGTGACTCTAGTAGGTTCTTCAATAATCTGATGAAAGCCATATATCTCCATAAATTGGCAAAATTGTTTAGTAAGATTAGAGTCAATATTTAATAAATTAATGTTAAAGTCACCAAGAAATAGTATTTCGTCACATAATGGAAGAACATGGCTAACCACAGTATCAAAAGATTCAATAAAGGTTTTTACATTTAAAGAGGGTGATCTATAGACTACTCCTATACAAAATAACCGATCACCAAGTTTACATTTAATAAAAATATGTTCAAAACTAATAGAATTGTCTAAATTAAATACGAGTTCAGATACAGCGATTAATTCATATGAGTTGGAAGTTACATGAGCTTTAAAATTACTGAAACTCGAAACTAATGATCGAACATTTAAATGACATAAGGTAATAGACATATGTTTTATAAATAATTAATTATAACTGAGTTAACAAAAAATTAATCATTATGTGTGCCGCCTGTAAACTTAAAACAAAAGAATAAGAAGGTGATTAACAGAACATATCTGAAGATAAAAGAAAAAAAAAATTTGAGAATTGAGGCATGCATGAATTTTTTTATATAATGAGAAAAATCTACGTGCATGATGTATTATTTTCAACTTGTAAGTACTCGATGTCGGATTCTACGTAGATCTTCTTCCTTAGTTCTCTCCCGTCTTTTATCACTTTCCCATATAAACCCCCATGGTAGGACCATGCATTAAAATTCCCAAGTTTATCGCGGGCGAGTTTTAACAGTTGATACCGATGTGGTGTCAGATCTTCCATTAATCGAATCTTCTCCTTTCTCAGCAATGCGCGCTTTTTAAGTAGCAATTCTATTTGTTTGTATATAATTCTAGTTTATATACCACCTGATACAGGAACAACTGATATCAAATTATTTTTTGATTTATTAATCGAACTAAATTTTAACGATAGCCCCATGCTGTTTACTGGAGATTTTATTAGTCTATTTCATTCGATGGGTAATATGACAGAAAAAGCACTAACTATTTCAAATGCGTGTACGTTTCTAAGATTGCAACAATTCAATGTGATTAAAAACTGTTCTGGTAACATTCTTGATTTGATATATTCCAATATAGACTGTAGCATTCGAAGAGAACTTGATCCCTTAGTACACGAGGACACATATCATCCTTGTATCGCATTATCGTTACAATGTACCTCTAATACGTCTCCTATGAACATAGATGTTACCTTCAGAAACTTCAGAAAAAGATATTACTTGTCTTAGTATTCTTATTTAGGTTCTGTTGATTGGAGTTTTCTCCGACCATCAATTGTTAATAGCTAAACTTAGCTACTTTGGTTTTCAACCTCGCTTATATCATCTTATCTTACAGATCGTGAATCGTATGTCGCAATAAATAATTTTAAATTGAACTCATACTTTCCAATTTCAGGTGCACCCCAAGGCTCGATTATGGGTCCCTTACTTTTCAACCTTTTCATAAATGATTTTTCTTGTTTATTAAAGTGTAAACACTTCTTATACGCGGATGACTTAAAGATTTACTCAACAATTGCTAACCCTGCTGACTGTCAACGCTTACAAAATCAACTTGATGTTAACTCAAATTGGTGTAGTATTAATAATCTTAATTTGATTAGCAATAAAAGCAAATTTATATCCTTTACCAAAAAATCTAAACCAATCTCATTTAATTATATAGTTAGCAATAATTTTATTGAGTAAGTCACAGTTTTTAGGGATTTGGTTTGATGACAATTTTACATTTAATCCTCACGTTCAAACACTTGTTAAGAGTTCCTTCAACGCATTAGGATTAATAGATCGTAATTCTGCAAATTTGCGAAATCCGAATGCTTTGAAATCTCTATTTAATGTTTATGTCCGTTCAAAATTGGAATATACAAATTTTCAGGCTTTTCTAAACTCGAAATTTTACTTTATGCGCCACGCGTATAAAACACTGATTTTAAGTATAATTTAAAATATACTTATAAATCAGTATTAAAAATAACTTGCTAAAGCAAATTAGAAATATACTGCACCCAAAATTCCATAGGAATATTCTAGAAAATTATTAGTAAAAAATCGCACAAAATGAATATATTTTTATTAATTGTGAGTGAAGAATAATGTTTCATTAACATTAAAACAACAATTGATTTTGTCACAATGTTTATAAAACGTTATTTGGTGGTTTTTTGCTTAGTGGGTTAGTGCCAAACTAAATCGTAATTAAAAGACCAAGAAATTGTAACACTGCAGGTAATATTAAAATTATTATAAATGATGAAAATGGTAAAAAAGCATTCAATTTGAAATTTCAAACGAGTGTTTCCACTCCCAGACTAAGCATGAAGTAAAATTTCGAGTTTAGAAAAGCCTGAAAATTTGGTTTGGTCGCGTAGCGCGAAGCGCGGAGCGACCAAACCAAATTTTCAGGCTTTTCTAAACTCGAAATTTTACTTCATGCGCCACGCGTATAAAACACTGATTTTAAGAATAATTTAAAATATACTTATAAATCAGTATTAAAAATCACTTGCTAAAGCAAATTAGAAATATACTGCACCCAAAATTTCATAGGAATATTCTAGAAAATTATTAGTAAAAAATCGCACAAAATGAATATATTTGTATGTTCTATTGGTAATAACTCAATGTTCAACGTAAGTTCCTGAAGTTTTTGCACATTAAAGTTGAGAAAATTTACCCTGACAGAGGCTGTGATCATTCACTATTGCTAGATAAATTTAATGTCGAATCTCTTAAATGCCGACGTCACAGAATAGACATCACGTTCTTACACAAGCTTCTGCATGATTGAATTGACAGCCCTGATATTTTACAGTTAGTCGGCTTGCATATTCCAACTTTTAATAGTAGATATAAGGCCACATTCAATATGAAGTATAATACAACTAATTTTAAATTAAAATCGCCTATTAATGTGATCTGCAATTCGTTTAATCAACTTCCAGCAACCTGTGACGAATTTTTTCATCCATTGACGTACTTATTAGAATTTGGTTAATTACTGTTGTAACGTAAATGCCGGTGAATTAACACTTTTATTTTATTTAGAAAGATTAGGATTTAGGTCAGTAAATAATAAGATGTTTCTCGATTTAGGTTTAACTCAATACTGTTTTTATTTTAATAATGGACGATGGATGGACACACAAATACAAAAAATAAAAAGAACATGCGCACATCGCTCAATAGCAGATTTGCCAACTTATTAATATTAAAATCAATTATCATATCATCAATTACGAAGTAACATGTTATTATTTTTAGTTTATAGTTTTAAATAAAATGTCTCGTAAATCGGAATTTGTTTCCTGTTGGGCAATAAACATTATTATTATTATTGTTACAATGTGTTTGCTCAGTGAGAATATTAGGTTCAAATTTTAATTTCAAAGTTATTTAACGTAAAATAAGTGTTATGAAAACAAATATCATTCTCAGTTCATTTAAAATACTAATGTTGTTTATGTTTTTCTTTCTTCCTTATTTTTCCTGTGAATATAATTAACAATTTTCAATACAAATTAATTACCAAATCGGGTGGTTACACAACTGGGGCAATTGAGTAACGTTATTATTCCATATTTCTGAAATCGAAAGTTTTCACTCCGTAAGAAGAAGAAGAAGGCCCCAATTAAAACATAACCCAATCATGTAATCCTAGAAAGCGTAAATTTGCATTTTAATTATTATTATTACGCTTTAGGAAAAAAAAACGTGTGCAATTTTTTACAGGAATTTTAAGTACAGATTAAATTTAATTAATGAAGTGTAGATGTCCATTATTAAATCTAGGAAAAAAGGGAGACATTTTTTACAGGAATTTTAAGTACACATTAAATTTAATCAATGAAGTCCATTTTTAGTAATATACAGCGTGTAATCGAACTAATGTACATCCTCTTAAGGGCGTATACACGAAATATTTTGACACCAATTGCAGCAAACATAAAATCGGAAAAAAAATATTGGGTTTTTCATAATTTTTCATGCATTTTTTACTTTTTGAGAACTTCTGGTTACCTGTGTTCATGATATTTTTCGTGGATGCGTAAGTTGTTGTATTTTTTATTTACTTTTACTACTGCGAGGCGCATAAATCACTTCGCACGCACTAAACTTTAGTCAGCAATGGGTACTTATGAAAACGATAACATAGACATAATTCTTCACAATCTGACCCACTTTTCTCTGGATGGTGTAATTCGATGTCCAAATCGTTTAAAAACTACCAGTCTATGTGGAATCTCTCTTAAAATACGCAATGTGCGCGTATACCAGATACCACAAACATGTGGCCTATTATTATTAATTATTTTTAATAATTATTTGTAAGCTATCTACTAAAGGTATGGTAATTTCAAATGCAGGTATTGTTTATTTAAACGCTGCCCCTTATGTGGTAGAGAGCCTGTACAGTAGTTCGTTTACACGCTGTATATAAAAAAGTTTGCAGCGCCCCCTTGTGGGATCCCTAAGGCAAAAATAAACATCAAAATCGAATTCGCCATATTCAAAAACCGAACATATATATAAAAATAGGAAACAATTCAAATCAATAAATATTTCAGCCAGCAGCAGTAAAATCTTCAACTAAAATGAATGCGGCTAGAAATTCACCTTAGACCCATAGTCCTATGAACTTTTTTTCTTAGAATTGAACGTAGAATCAGAAAAAATGAGACTCGCTCTTTAAAAAAAATCTACCCACGCTAATCATCTCATTTCACTTCAATTCGATACATTTAATACTGAATTTAATGCAATAAAAATCTCTTATTTTTCTCTCTTTGGATATCGATAAATCACCTTGGAAGGAAAGTTTAGTAATACAATAACAATTACATGAAATAATACACTTGTATTATTAAATAACACGTTTTATTGCCGAGTTGAACGCGCCCAACAACACAACAATCAAAAGATTTTCTCCGATAATTGCCGGCAATCTTGGACACTTTCTACATCGCCGGTGTTTACAAGCTAAACATGCAAATCGAGTCAAGTGCCAGGATAAACAGTTTCGCGTTTCCACTGAAATGGGACTTCCTGAACAACGGATCGCATGTTTGCTTTAGTCAAACCGCACTGTAATTTTATTTTATCTCAAAAATGTTAAAATGTTGGATAGAAAGAGAAAGTAAAGAGTTTTATAAATAAATTGAAGAGTTTTATAATATGAATATTTATTAATATCAAATTTGCATGGCATTATATCATTAAATTGATCATATACATCAGGGGTTCTCAACCTTTTTTAGGTCGCGCCCCCCTCCCTGATTTGAGTTGAGTTTTTTAGTTAGATTGAAACACTATTATAGCCTTATTTCACTTCACCTACTCTTTAGGAAATCCGTCCTGCCCCCCTGATATCTTGCCGCGCCCCCCTAAGGGGGCGTGCCCCCACCGGTTGAGAAACCCTGATATGCATGTATATTTTTAATTAGTCGTTATTTTTGCTTCACATATTCTAAACGTTTAATTTTTTTAACGCACAGTGGTCGAAACGCTCATTCCAGCCGAACATTTCGTTCTAAAGTGTTCTTCTTAAAAACGAAAGAAGACTTAATGAGTTTTCTTATATTTTCTCTTTTCATAAACTGCAATAAGTATTACAGATAACCCAGCATAATTCAGTTTAAAAACTAAATAAAGATTAACGTTCATCACAAAAAGATAACTAACAGTACTCGTGAATCCCACGTGAGAGACCCACACCTTGATTAATTCAAAATTGAAAAGAGCAAAATATGGATAAGCATCTGATTATAATTGTGACCGTGACCGAGGTGGAAAGCTGATTCTTCTAAAGTCGTGCAGAAATGACGCGCCTCGTTCCCCCAAATGACTCACTGACTCACACAAGATGACAAACGGCTGAATACTAATTAGACATTATTTATTGTTGATGTTAACGCATTTACATTATTCACCCATGAGTAATTTTATGACTTTTCATCGAGATTTTGTTTTACATTGATGTCATCTTCAAATAATTTACGATAGAACAACAAAAAAATCTCGAAAGATTGTGATAATAAAAGTATGTTATCGTAAATCGAATTGTTCGAGTGGAAATGAGGTGGATTTGTAATTTGTGCCCGTATTTGTTTTTATCAATTGGTAGTTACGCAATAACTTTGTTGATAAGGTATGATGAAAAGGCAATATTTTAAAACGAGAACGTTTTTGCATTTATGCAGGTTCCACTATAAAACATTTATTTTGAAACGCAATAAATTAAAAAAAAACAGTAATGCCGGGTTTCACCAACGTCACTTAAATCAAGCAATAGTTATTAATAGTTACATAAAAAGAAACAATCCATTAATATTTTTTAACATTGATGACATTGAAAATATTTTTCAATCCATAAATAAAATTTAACTGACGTTTGTAAAACTGAACCGAATAAGGATATAAAAATTACGTAAACTCTGTAATAGTTATTAATTTAAACATTTCAGAAATAAAATTTAACTAACGTTTGTAAAACTGAACCAAATACGGATACAAAACTAACTTAAACTCTGTAATAGTTATTTATTTAAACATGCTACCGTTATTGCTATTTTATTAAAAGTTACAAAAAATCATAATTTGTGTCAATTTTTTTTTCTGTACTGAATGTAGCAACTGTGTTCTTCAGACGTACTTGATAAGTAGGAAGTATGTATTTTAAATTTCATTTAAAATCAGTGTTTTATACGCGTGGCGCATGAAGTAAAATTTCGAGTTTAGAAAAGCCTGAATTTGGATTTGGACGCTACGCGTCCAAATCCAAATTCTTGAGGCTTTTCTAAACTCGAAATTTTACTTCATGCTTAGTCTGGGAGTGGAAAACACTCGTTAGTAATTTTAAAATGGCCAAAGAGTATCCATGGCTACTGTTTACAGAAGAATCCGCAGTTTTGGTATAAGATCCTACCGTCCACAATTGTGTCTACCTCTTACTCCGCAGCATCGCAGAGCAAGACTTGATTGGTGCAGGGAAAGACAACATTGGACCACGGGTGTGAAGTTAGCAATAGATCCAGCAATAGATTTTCAAAAATTCATATGTCGGAAAAAACAAAAGCAAATTAAATGAAATTTGAAGATATACACTTCAAATAGCCTAAATTATTACCCCAAGAAATATAAAACCCTTCACATTTACCCTTCATATTTTTTCACCCCTTCCAAAAATATGTTATGATTTTTTTTAATTTGGCAATATTTCATAAAGTTACTTTTTAGCTCAAAACATCTGTATAATACCTTCTTTTGATAAGTGAAATCAAAAAAACGTTTCGACACCCCGTTCGCCACTAAACTATTGTTTTACCCTAAGATTTCAAAAATTAATATCTCAGAGAAAAAAAATACAAATCGAATAAAATTTGAAACACACGATAAGAGATGTCTAAGTTATCACCCAAAAAAATATTGACCCAAAATTTTTACCTATAATATTTTTTCACCCCTTCCAAAAATGTAATAAATTTTTTTCTACTTTGGCAATGTTCCATAAAATTCATTTTTATCTCAAAATATCTCTATTCTGCCCTCTCTTAATACACCTAATCAAAAAAACGATTCGTCACCCTGTTCACCCCTAAAATATTTTTTTTACCCCGTAAATATGGAAATCAATATTTCCGAGAAAGCAAAATCAAATCAAACAAAATATTACTAAGGAATACATCTTAATTAATAGCACAAAGAAGATCAACCCCTAAAATTACCCTTTCATTTTTTCTTGTCTTTAAATGTAATATATATATTTTCTTTAAATCACAATCTTCTTAAATGTTGATATGTATCATATATTATTTATTTTTATCATGAGTGTGTTAACTCTAATAAGCAAAAGTAAAAAAAAAGTGTCAGGCACTTTACCCCCATATAATAAAATAATAATCTCCTGCTCGTCGTATGGATTTATATGCGTATGGAATTATGTGCAACGATTTAAACATTATTTTTTCTGAATTTAGCAAAGGGCCTAGATAAATAAAAATTGTAATTCTTATCATTAATGTGTGTACATTCATAATCAAAAGTCAAAAAACGTTTGGAGTACTTTTCCACCCCCGAAAAAAAAAATCTCTCGCTCGTCACGTATGGATCCGTATGCAATAAATTAAACATTATTTTTTCCGAATTTGGCAAAGCGCCATAGATAATTAAAAATTGTTATTCTTATCATTAATGTGTGTACTTTCATAATCAAAAGTCAAAAAAACGTTTGGAGCACTTTTCCACCCCCGAAAAAAAAAAAATCTTCCGCTCGTCACGTATGGATCCATATGCAATAAATTAAACATTATTTTTTCCGAATTTGGCAAAGGGCCATAGATAAATAAAAATTGTTATTCTCATCATTAATGTGTGTACTTTCATAATCAAAAGTCAAAAAAAACGTTTGGAGCACTTTTACACCCCCGAAAAAAAAAATCTCCCGCTCGTCACGTATGGATCCATATGCAATAAATTAAACATTATTTTTTCCGAATTTGGCAAAGGGTCATCGATAAATAAAAATTGTTATTCGTATCATGAATGTGTGTACTTTCATAATCAATAGTCAAAGAAACGTTTGGAGCACTTTTCCACCCCCGAAAAAAAAAATCCCCCGCTCGTAACGTATGGATCTATATGCAATAAATTAAACATTATTTTTTCCGAATTTGGCAAAGGGCCATAGATAAATAAAAATTGTTATTCTTATCATTAATGTGTGGACTTTTATAACCAAAAGTCAAAAAAACGTTTGGAGCACATTTTCACCACCGAAAGAAAAAAAAATCTCCCGCTCGTCACGTATGGATTCATATGCAATAAATTAAACATTATTTTTTCCGAATTTGGCAAAGGGCCATAGATAAATAAAAATTCTTATTCTTATCATTAATGTATGTACTTTCATAATCAAAAGTAAAAAAAAACGTTTGGAGCACTTTTTCACCCCCGAAAAAAAAAATAATACTCTCCGGCTCGTCACGTATGGATTCATATGCAATAAATTAAACATTATTTTTTCCGATTTTGGCAAAGGGCCATAGATAAATGAAAATTGTTATTCTTATCATTAATGTGTGTACTTTCATAATCAAAAGTCAAAAGAACGTTTGGAGCACTGTTTCACACCCGAAAAAAAAAAAATAATAATCTCCCGCTCGTCACGTATGGATTCATATGCAATAATTTAAACATTATTTTTTCCGAATTTGGCAAAGGGCCTTAGATAAATAAAAATTGTTATTCTTATCATTAATGTGTGTACTTTCATAATCAAAAGTCAAAAAAACGTTTGGAGCACCTTTCCACCCAAAAAAAAAAAATCTCCCGCTCGTCACGTATGGATCCATATGCAATGAATTAAACATTATTTTTTCCGAATTTGGCAAAGGGCCATAGATAAATAAAAATTGTTATTATTATCATTAATGTGTGTAGTACTTTCATAATCAAAAGTAAAAAAAACGTTTGGAGAACTTTTCCACCCCCAAAAAAAAAAATCTCCCGTTCGTCACGTATAGATCCATATGCAATAAATTAAACATTATTTTTTCGGAATTTGGCAAAGGGCCATAGATAAATAAAAATTGATATTCTTATCATTAATGTGTGTACTTTCATAATCAAAAGTAAAAAAAACGTTTGGAGCACTTTTCCACCCCCGAAAAAAAAAAATCTCCCGCTCGTCACGTATGGATCGATATGCAATAAATTAAACATTATTTTTTCCGAATTTGGCAAAGAGCCATAGATAAATAAAAATTGTTATTCTTATCATTAATGTGTGTACTTTCATAATCAAAAGTCAAAGAAAACGTTTGGAGCACTTTTACACCCCCGAAAAAAAAATCTCCCGCTCGTCACGTATGGATCCATATGCAATAAATTAAACATTATTTTTTCCGAATTTGGCAAAGGGTCATCGATAAATAAAAATTGTTATTCGTATCATGAATGTGTGTACTTTCATAATCAATAGTCAAAGAAACGTTTGGAGCACTTTTCCACCCCCGAAAAAAAAAATCCCCCGCTCGTAACGTATGGATCTATATGCAATAAATTATACATTATTTTTTCCGAATTTGGCAAAGGGCCATAGATAAATAAAAATTGTTATTCTTATCATTAATGTGTGGACTTTCATAACCAAAAGTCAAAAAAACGTTTGGAGCACATTTTCACCACCGAAAGAAAAAAAAATCTCCCGCTCGTCACGGATGGATTCATATGCAATAAATTAAACATTATTTTTTCCGAATTTGGCAAAGGGCCATAGATAAATAAAAATTCTTATTCTTATCATTAATGTGTGTACTTTCATAATCAAAAGTAAAAAAAAACGTTTGGAGCACTTTTTCACCCCCGAAAAAAAAATAATACTCTCCGGCTCGTCACGTATGGATTCATATGCAATAAATTAAACATTATTTTTTCCGATTTTGGCAAAGGGCCATAGATAAATGAAAATTGTTATTCTTATCATTAATGTGTGTACTTTCATAATCAAAAGTCAAAAGAACGTTTGGAGCACTGTTTCACACCCGAAAAAAAAAATAATAATAATCTCCCGCTCGTCACGTATGGATTCATATGCAATAATTTAAACATTATTTTTTCCGAATTTGGCAAAAGGCCTTAGATAAATAAAAATTGTTATTCTTATCATTAATGTGTGTACTTTCATAATCAAAAGTCAAAAAAACGTTTGGAGCACCTTTCCACCCAAAAAAAAAAAAAATCTCCCGCTCGTCACGTATGGATCCATATGCAATGAATTAAACATTATTTTTTCCGAATTTGGCAAAGGGCCATAGATAAATAAAAATTGTTATTATTATCATTAATGTGTGTAGTACTTTCATAATCAAAAGTAAAAAAAAACGTTTGGAGAACTTTTTCACCCCCGAAAAAAAAAAATCTCCCGCTCGTCACGTATGGATTCATATGCCTTAAATTAAACATTATTTTTGCCGAATTTGGCAAAGGGCCATAGATAAATAAAAAATGTTATTCTTATCATTAATGTGTGTACTTTCATAATCAAAAGTAAAAAAAAAACGTTTGGAGCACTTTTTCACCCCCGAAAAAAAAAAAATAATCTCCCGCTCGTCACGTATGGATTCATATGCAATAAATTAAACATGATAAAAATAGAAATTTTTATTTATCTATGGCCCTTTGCCAAATTCGGAAAAAATAATGTTTAATTTATTGCATATGGATCCATACGTGACGAGCGGGATATTTTTTTTTTTCTGGGGTGGAAAAGTGCTCCAAACGTTTTTTTGACTTTTGATTATGAAATTACACACATTAATGATAAGAATAACAATTTTTATTTATCTATGGCCCTTTGTCAAATTCAGAAAAAATAATGTTTAAATCGTTGCACATAATTCCATACGCATATAAATCCATACGACGAGCAGGAGATTATTATTTTATTATATGGGGGTAAAGTGCCTCACACTTTTTTTTACTTTTGCTTATTAGAGTAAACACACTCATGATAAAAGGAAATAATGTATGATACATATCAACATTTAAGAAGATTGTTAATTTACGAAAATATAAATAAAGACAAGAAACAATGAAAGTGTAATTTTAGGGGTTGATCTTCTTTGTGCTATTAATTAAGATGTATTCCGTAGTAATATTTTGTTTGATTTGACTTTGCTTTCTCGGAAATATTGATTTCCATATTCACGGGATAAAAAAAAAATTTTAGGGGTGAAAAGGGTGACGAAATGTTTTTTTGATTAGGTGTATTAAAAGAGGGTAGAATAGAGATATTTTGAGATAAAAATGAATTTTATGGAACATTGCCAAAGTAGAAAAAAATTGATTACGTTTTTGGAAGGGGTGAAAAAATATTATAGGTAAAAATTATAGGTCAATTTTTTTTGGGTGATAACTTAGACATCTCTTATCGTGTATTTTAAATTTTATTCGATTTGTATTTTTTTTCTCTGAGATATTAATTTTTGAAATCTTAGGGTAAAACAATAGTTTAGTGGCGAACGGGGTGTCGAAACGTTTTTTGATTTCACTTATCAAAAGAAGGTATTATAGAGATGTTTTGAGCTAAAAAGTAACTTTATGAAATATCGCCAAATTAAAAAAAAAATCATAACATATTTTTGGAAGGGGTGAAAAAATATGAAGGGTAAATGTTAAGGGTTTTATATTTCTTGGGGTAATAATTTAGGCTATTTGAAGTGTATATCTTCAAATTTCATTTAATTTGCTTTTGTTTTTTCCGAGATATGAATTTTTGAAAATCTATTGCTGGATCTATTGCTAACTTCACAACCGTCATTGGACCCATGAATGGAATAACATTATCTTCAGCGATGAGTCTCGGTTCTGTTTATGGGCTCATGATGGTCGCAGAAGAGTGAGACGTCGACGCGGTGAACGCAGAATTTTACAATTTGCTGTTGAAAGACATACGGCTCTTACACAGGGTGTTATGGTTTGGGGGGCGATAGCATATGGTAGTCGGTCTCCTCTAGTTTTTTTTAGAAGCAAGTCTTAACGCTATTCGGTATATTGACAACATTTTACGGCCAGTGTTAGTGCCCTATGTAAATGGCTTGCAGAACTCCATTTTTCAGCAAGATAATGCTCGACCTCATACAGCGGCCATTACAAGACAGTTTTTTGATAGTGCCGAAATCAATTTGTTATCTTGGCCATCTCGTTCTCCAGATCTATCGCCAATAGAACATGTTTGGGATATGATAGGTGTTAGAATAAGTAACTTACAGCGCCCCGCTAACACTGTAATGGCACTTAGAGGTCAAATTATCAAAGTTTGGAATGAAATACCCCAAGTCGATATTGACAGCCTGATTTCTAGCATGCCTCGACGTGTTAATGAGTGTTTGGGAAATCGTGGAGGCCCAACACATTATTAATTTTTATTTATTTGTTTTTTTTGTTTTTCAAGTTGATTTTTTGGTCATCGATATAGTTTGTTTACATGATCAAATTGTGTAAATTTTATTAAAATCGTGCAATAAATACTTGGTGTTCTGATTTTTTTGAAAGGCAGTATACATTTAAGCGTATGTTTTCTAGAAGGTTGCCATGTTTTGAATTACCCTATTATAAAGATTAATTAGGTAGCTGAACATTACCTTTCGCATATTACTACCACTTTTCTGTCAAATAATTAATCAATCGCAACATGGCATTCATACACCCAGATAATCGAAAAATAAATCCCAAATCTGGTTGCCCAATAAAAAAAAAAAAAAAACGAATATATCCATATGCTGTAGATGTTCCGATATTCGTTGGCTCTTTAAAAAAGTTCAATTTGAAGGTTTAAACGAGTGTTTTCCACTCCCAGACTAAGCATGAAGTAAAATTTCGAGTTTAGAAAAGCCCCGTGAAAATTTGTCGAGGGTCGCGCAGCGACCCGAGACAAATTTTCTGGGCTTTTCTAAACTCGAAATTTTACTTTATGCGCCACGCGTATAAACCCTGGAATTCTCTTAAGTTCAAACTATACTGCTTCAGCATACCGATTTAGAAGGATATTTTAAATTTCACTTTAACTCTTTCAGCCCTGGATTTATTTTTCGCACGATTATTTTTATTTTTCAATAGATATGTATTATTTATTGCCCTAAGAGGTTGCACATAATTCAAATCATTTTTATTTCCGGTATGAAACATTTCTAGGAACATTTCTAGGAATAGAAATAGACGGTAATTTGGCATGGAATGAACATACCAACAAACTCTTCTCCAAACTTAATAAATCGTATTTTGCCATAACACGATTAAGAGAGGTATTAGACATAAATGGCTTACTGTCTGTGTATTATGGTTTGGTCTATTCGGCCCTAACCTATGGAGTTGTTTTTTGGGGGCAATCCACTGGTGCGAACAAAATATTTGTAATGCAAAAACGCATCATAAGATTATTATTTAATATTAAGCATAACGAATCATGCAGAACGGCATTTAAAACAAAAAATATACTAACTTTAACATCAATATATTTACTGAAGTTGTTGTGCTACATACACGATCACAATAAACACTATAAAAGAAGTAACAATATCCATGATCACAACACAACATGTTCAAAGAACATATATCTACAGAAACCCTCTAGTGAAAGATATAAAAAGTCCCCTCTCTATGCTGGTAGTTTCATATATAACAAGCTTCCTGATATTTATAAAAAATTAAATCTTAAATGTTTCAAAGCAAAATTAAAAAAACCCTTGATTGACAATTGCATCTATACTATAGACGAATTTTATAAACTATTGTAAATGTGCTGATTATTATTGACAACTGTATCTGTACTATGTATGGCAATATGCAGAAATAAATTATCTATCTATCTATGTAAACCAGGATGGCATGTAGCATGTGACACCACTGAGTAAAAAAAGGTAAAATAAAAAAAAAAACACTTAATTCAAAAAATATTGAATAGATTGTACAAAAAATAACAAAATAAACTATTTACAATGGTATTGCTTAAAACAGTTCCTAACTTTTAAAAAGCAAAACGCGACTCTACTTTTTTTCAAGTTTGCATCGCTGTTCATGGCCATTTGTGTGAATCGGCCTTGGACACTCCATCAAACCTCACTTGATCAAGAAGAACTGTAACGTATACATATTGGTTTTTTCAGCTAGTTTTGTTAAAATGTTACCAGGAAAATATTTTGAAAAATACTCTAGCAGAGTCTGATCTTCAAGATGTTGACCCATTTATAGTATATCCAAGAATCCAGGCAGTATGTTAATGGTTTATAGTCCCCGCATTGTTGCCAAGAGTACATGTAAACATTTAGCTCCCTATTATCTTTTTATCACAACAAAAATCCTGATAATGAAGGTTTAAATTAAATTACACTTGGTTTGTTTCACAATTTTTTACTTTACTATTTACTCGACTAGTTTCGCGTTTTACAGCATTATCAGGATATCCAGATAATGCTGTAAAACGCGAAACTAGTCGAGTAAATAGTAAAGTAAAAAATTGTGAAACAAACCAAGTGTAATTTAATTTAAACCTTCATTATCAATATTTAAAAATGTTTCACCAAGTGATAAGTGAGAAAATTATTCAAGAAACAAAAATCCTGATTTCAAGAGTATAAAAAACTGTCTTATTAATTAAGACACTGTTTGCATTTTCACGAATAGTTTTTTCGTAATTTTATATATTATGTATAAAAAACGTAATTTGAAAAAAAAATGACTTGGTGTAGTTTACCTCCCACATACAGATTTATTGATTAAACTATCACGGACATACTTTCTTCTCATTAACACGCCTAAAATTAACACAAACACTCAATAAATCAAAGACGATGTCTTCGATTCGAACTTACATGCACAAACAAGATTCCTCTCTGTTTCGAAAATAAATTTTGGGCTTTCGTCGAGTCAAGAAAGTCGGGCGAAAAAAGTGAAAACGAAGCAAGTGTCGTTCCCGATACTTTCTTCGATGTATGGGATCACCTTTCGGGTAAGGCGGCGCTCTTCTTTATTCTTTTTTTCTTGCATTGTTGCAGCTGACACCACTTGATAAATTTCACGCTGGATAGATTTCACCGGCGTAATTTATGTGCGTTTTTTTTTGTTTCCACAAAAATAAGCGCATGCATTACACAAGTTTATAAATTGTAAACGAGTTGATTAACAAGAAAATGCACGAAGAAATTTCTTGCGGAATGTATAAATTATCATTTAATGGATAAAGAAGAAAGTCTTTGCTTAAAACATGTAATAATGTAAATATCAAATAAAATAAACTTGGTTATTTTGGACACTATGATTTAAAACGTTTGAATATATTTCTAAGATATTATTTACGTAGTATTTACAATCAAAGAAACAACAGATTTTGATGTATAAGGAGAATTTTTCTATTAAGTATACAGCGTGTAATCGAACTAATGTACATCCTCTTAAGGGCGTATACACAAAATATTTTGACACCAATTGCAGCAAAAATAAAATCGGAAAAAAAATATTGGATTTTTCATAATTTTTCATGCATTTTTTACTTTTTGAGAACTTCTGGTTACCTGTGTTCATGATATTTTTCGTGGATGCGTAAGTTGTTGTATTTTTTATTTACTTTTACTACTGCGAGGCGCATAAATCACTTCGCACGCACTATCGAGACGTATAAATCACTTAGCACGCACTACACACACACACACTGTCTAGAATTACTAGATGAAACTAGGTCATGTATAAAAAAATTACAATAACAACATAGACATAATTCTTCACAAACTGACCCACTTTTCTCTGGATGGTGTAATTCGATTTGCTTATGACGTTTAAAAAAATTAGGAATAAAATGAAAACAAACTTACTTGGAAAAAGTGTTGTGTGTGGAATGAACAGGTACACAAAAATGGAATGAGTGAAAATGATGGTCGGTATTTATAGGTAAAAAAGGGGATTATGTCATTAGCAGGTATGAAGAATGTGAGACCTTATTATTTACCTTACGGTACAGTTCAAACAAGATAAATTCAAATTCAAAACTATTTGAATTCGAGAAACGTCATAAGCAAAGCTATACTGAAGAGAGATAAATCTCGAAACGCGTCTATAGATGGCCTAAGACATTAGTTTTAATCCAAGTCCTTTCACTTCTAATTTGTTGCTATCTCTCCTTTCATTTTAAATTGTATTGTTAGTTGGTTTGAAGAGAATTTGACCTAAACGTTACATATACTTTAATAGAGCGTTGTAACAAATCAAATTAAATAAGATTTTAAATATTTCATTGTATAATTCAATATCCGGAGGTGCATTTGCACGGGAAGTAGTTGTTTCAATGGATATTTATCGTCTTAAATTGTCTTAATAATTAAGACACTGTTTGCATTTTCACGAATAGTTTTTTCCGTAATTTTATATATTATGTTTAAAGTGTGCAAACTATAAGAAGCGTAAGCTTATTTTCTCGAATTCAAATAGTTTTGAATTTGAATTTATCTTGTTTATATTTAAACCTACATTCATTAAGAAGTTGTTCAGAATTTGTTGAAGGATATTTAGTGTGGTATTCTTCAACGAGGTGCAAGGTTTCACGCATATTTCTAACATCAGAGTTAAACCACTCAATACTGTGTGACTTTTTTTGCAGACTTTCATTGGAAAAGCCGTGTTTAATGCATTTGTTAGTGTAGTATGCAGGTCTTCCCACTTTTGATTTATTTGCACAGCTGGATTGTCAAGAAAACTCCAATCGGAATTTTCTAGAATAGTATAATAATTAATCTTACCGTCCAAGGAAAAAGGTCTACAAAAGAACTCCATATTTTTCTTTTCACGAGTATTAGTGCGTAGTGATAATAGTAAGCCCTGGTGATCGGATAGGCATGTATTGTAGCATTCAATTTTAATTTTAGATTCATGACAGTTAGTGAATATGTTGTCGATGCAATTATTTTTACGTGTGTTGAAATATACGGTTTTATATAATCCATATGTTGCAAGCAGGTCAACAAGTTGCATTTCTCTAGGGTCTTGGGCAGAAAACCTGATATTAAAGTCGCCAGCCATTACCACATCACAGTTATTATAATTTGACTTATCTAAAAAAGATGATAAAATATTGAGAAAAACATTGAAATCGCCACAAGGCGAACGATAGACAGATATAAAAAACATTTTAAAGGAGGGAATGTACACCATTGACAATTCACAATCTTTATCAACACTAACTTTATCACTTAGAGCATTATATTCACCAAAAGTTAAATTTTCATTAACATAAATTATGGTCCCACCATAATTGCTCTCTTTTCGTGAATAGAACGCCCTAGCTGCCATGTTGTTAATTTTTGAGACTTCGCATTGTTCTTGAGAGAGCCAATGCTCACAGATTGCAATTAAACTAAAATTTTCATTAAAAGTTAGCGTCTCTAATACATTGAGTTTGTTTTTAATAGATTGTGCGTTAAGAAACAGCATTTTTGTTTCAAATTGGTTTTCGGCTGAATTCTCCGTAAAAAATTATTTATTTTCACATTTTGTGGCCAGATATCTGGCTGTTTCAGTTCTTTTAGTTTATCTAGTGGCACCCCCACCTTAAAAGAGGAATATTCCTCAGGATATTTTGATTGCAGTTGGCTACATATAATATCTTGGAAATGTAGATTTTCCAAGTATGTCTTCAATTCCTCGGCTGTCGTATTTGGGTCCAGATTGTAACCATGCAGATGTCCATAGCGCCTAGCTCCCTTTACTGAGTTATTCTGGGCGTTTGCTATGCCTAGAATTGTTTTTTGTCTAGGCCGTTTACTTTTGCGGGTTTTTACTTCTGTCCATTTCTCCTTTTCATCGAGTTTTTCGGGGCCGTTTGGTGTAGCGAGTGTTGCCGCTACATCGTTGGGTTGGTGTGAAGGTATCGCTGGAGTTATTTGGTTATTGGTTTGCTTTTCCGGTGTTTTGGTTTTGATTGTTATCGGAACCTGTAATTTATCTATATTTTTAGATGATGCAGATTCTATGCCATTAATTGGCGTATTTGTCAATCTTTGTTGGTTTGCGGCTGGGCTAACAGGATTCTTCAATATGGCTCCTGCACGTGTATTAACAGAAATCGGTTTGTTATTATTATTATTATTAAAGGAAACTGTAGGTATTAATTGGTTCATAACTTGATCACTTGCAGGTTTCTTCAACAGTGCTATTATGTTATCTTTTTCGATAAGTAACTTTGTAGCTAATTCATATTTATCTTTTTTTTCCTTAATAATTTGTTTCAGCAATATTACCTCTGCCCTTAGGAAATCCATTGTTAGGTCCGTATCAGCAGTGGGTGTTGAAATTTCCGCATTTTCATCTTGCCTTCTTGACCCATTCGATTTGTTGGTTATATCCTCGGTGATTACACAGCAATTGATTGTTTCACTGCTGATTGAGAGATGTTTCACCTTTTTTACACATCCAGGATGATACACGGTATTACAAATGATGCACTTTAGACCAGTTTTGGCTACTTGTCTACATTTACAGCGTTTTTCTTGCGGACACTCTGAAATAACGTCTGAGTTGTTCGCCATGTTGTTGTGTTTAATCAAGTGACAGCGATATCTTTTGCCATTTTGACATCCGCAATTTTTGTTTCAATTCCATGGCATGCCATTATTTTTATAAAATCACATTACTTTTTCTTAATTATTTCAATTTAGAGAAACTTAAGGTGATAAACGTTAACACGAATGAATTCAGAAATTTTCCCTCTACACTTCATTATTTTTTATAAAATCACATTACTTTTGCTTAATTATTTTAACTTAGAGAAACTTAAAGTGTTAAATGTAAACAGTAATAAATTCAAAATGTTTCCTTCTACAACAAAGGTAAATACATTTTGTTTCTAGAATAAATGGGGGAGCCAAAATTTGAACATTATAAAATGTACATGGGATTTCCTACGTTGCGTCCGCCAAGTCAACACCCGGTATACCGACATTTTTATTACCAACTTGACATTCGCAAATCGAGCGAACTCTTACAATTCCTGCACCTCGTTTTCAAAAGCACAAGTGAGGAATTTTAAAAATCCGCAATTAATCTTAATAGAGTCATAAAAGTAGTCGATTAACAATTTAAATGATGTGACCTCTTACTTTACGTAACTCTTAATCAATTTACTGGTGCATGTAAGTGAAGTTAACGATGTGACATTTTTTACGAAAGAAAAAAAGCAGTAATTAATCTTGCAACTGCAAGAACACGTCAGTAATTAATTAATTTACTGCAATTAAAAACGGAATAATCGAAATAGTTATGGCATTTTGGTATAAAGACAATTTATCATAAAGAAAAATTAATTTTGTGGATAGTTTTCAGAATATTTACAAAATATAGAAACGAATTAAAATTAATATCGACTTTCTGCAAAAAGTTTGTCTCCAAATATTCATTGAAACAACTACTTCTCGAGTACCCCGACAGATATTGAATTATACAATGAATATTTGCGTTACACGACAGCTCTGCTGTTCTATGCATAATTTATATGCAAAATGCAACATCAGATCAAATTATTCTCTCAACAAACTAAATGAAACAACAGGAAATTGAAATATATTGAAGAAATTACAGGGAATGAATTTTAATTGTCTTAAGCCATCTATAGACGCGTTTCGAGATTTATCCCTCATCAGTAAAGCTATGCTTTAGATTTTCAATACAAAAAATATTAAAATTAATAATGACATTTTGGGCCAGTTGCATAAATAAATAGTGAAACCAACCAAGTGTTCAAATTAGGTAAAGGTAAACACTTGTATTGTTCCATGTTTTTATTTTTACATGTTGATCATTTTCAAAGTTAAACTAACTTTGAAAATGATCGTAACGGATCGAAACACGTGTCAGGCAACTGAAAATAAAAACATTCAACAATACAAGTGTTTACCTTTACCCAATTTGAAAATTTGGTTCCATCAAAAGAATAGCTGAACAAGTATGAAATTCAAAATTTTGTAATAAGTGATAAGTGAGATAGTAGTCAAGAAATATTAAAATTCTACTAGATTAACTGGATACAAGGCCGTAACGAGAAAAACATCTCGGAGGGGATTCTAAACTGTCAGGAGTGTGGATCATAAATAAAGAAGGACTATATTCGGATATATTGTTATATATTACTCAAATTATACAAAACGATTCCATCTGTATATTACAACGCGTAACATCAAACTTCATAAAAAAAAAATGGTGATGTGTCCATCATAGTAGTTTCCCCCGTAAATTGCGTATTAAATCACTTTTAAAATATTTGTAGCATTATTATTTTCAAAATGTCTTCAACTTTTTGATAACTACAACTTTTATTTGAAACATTTTTCAATTGGATCAACACATACTGACACAAACCAATGACTAGATAAAAAAAACACTATTTATTGAATATCTCAAAAACTAAGAGTGCTATGACAAAAAGTGAAGATACAAAAAATCTTTAATATTTTATTAACTACAACTTTTATTTGAAACATTTTCCAATTGTATCAACACACACACTGACACAAATCAATGACTAGATAAAAAACACTATTTATTAAATATCTCAAAAACTAAGAGTGCTATGACAAAAAGTGAGTCCACAAAAAATCTTTAGTTTTTCATTTCCTACAACTTTTATTTGAAACATTTTTCAATTGTATCGACACACACTGTCACACACCAATAACTAGATAAAACACACAACTTTTGAAATATCTCAAAAACTAAGAGTGCTATGACAAAAAGTAAGTGAACAATACATCTTCATTTTGTTATTATCTACAACTTTTATTTGAAAGAATTTTTTGTTTGATGAACATTTATTGAAAAAATCTGAAAAAACTGAAAAACGCTAAGAGTAAAGTACCACTTCCGGTTTTCCGATTTTCACCAAAAGCTTTTCAGTTCTTCCGATTGTAACAAAAGCTTAAGTTTCAAGTTTCATCTCGATATCTTTAGCGGTTTTTGCGGTACAGCGCACACAGACACACAGACAGACAGACAGACAGATAGACAGACAGACAGACAGACAGACAGACAGACAGACATTTTTCAAAAATGGTCTTATTCGACTCAGGGGACCTCAAAACGGATATTTCCGCTAAAATTTTTGATTCGAACATTTTCACGAAAACAATACTTTCCCTTTGTATTACATACGGGGGAAAGTAAAAACAAACATTACGCCAACATTCCCAGAGAATTAGATATCTCTACAATCCCCCCTCGGAATGATCATATTTAATCACTGATGATCTTTACGTCCTGGCAGCTCTTGCAACATCTTCGATCGATCAACTTCGTTTAGATTTCTGTTCAGCGACTTCATCAGAAAATCGGCAGGATTTTGATCCGTTGTAACGAATCTCAGTCGAATGTTTTTTTCAGCAACCTTATGTCGAACGTAGTGGTGTCTTATTGCGATATGTTTTGTTCGGTTTTTGCTGATATAGCTTTCTGCGTGAGCGATAGCCGCCTATCAGACGAGACCAAGACTGGTCCGTTGATTAAATCCTTGAACCCAACTGAGTCCAGTAAATCCTTCATCCACGTACCTTCTCTGGTACATTCGGCTAACGAGATGTATTCTGCCTCCATTGTGCTCCAAGCCACTGAGGTCTGTTTCGCACTTCTCCAGTACACAGGTGCGCCAGCCAATATTACCACGTATCCACTGATACTCTTTCTACTCAACGTACATGTCGCCTAATCAGCATCAGAAAACGCAGACAATTTTTGTTGGGTAGGTCTGTAGATTATTTTGAAATTTATCGTCTCCTTCAAATAACGTAGAACTCTGCGAGCAGCGTTCCAATTATCTTCATTGTTGCAGGAACAATACTGTGATAGTTTTGCAACGGCGAATGCGATGTCCGGTCGAGTCCTCTGCGACAAGTATAAGAACCCTCCGATAAGTTCTCGATACGGTTGATCAATGCTGTTGTCTTCTGTTCCCTCGTCCAAGAACGTTGGCCTTACTTCCATTGGAGTTGCTACTCCTTTTGCATCTCGAAGTCCAAATCGGTGTATCAACTTCTCGATGTAGGTCTCTTGAGATAGCGCGACACTTCCATCTTCTGCTGAGCAAAACTTCACACCCAACATCTGCGACAGTTCTCCGAGATGTTTGACTTCGAAACTCTGGTCGAGCAATCTCTTCACGAAATTTCTGGTTTGTTCATTCTCAGCAATGGATATCATGTCATCAACGTAGACGGTGAGGATAGCCTTTCCACGTCTTGTGTCTAGTTGATAGACGCACGGATCGATTTTGTTTCGCACGAATCCCAGCGATGTTAACGTCTCGTTAAGGTATTCGTTCCAGCTACGTCCACTTTGTTTCAGGCCATATATGGATTTCCTCAATCTGCACACCTGCTTGCCTCTACCCTCCTGCTCGAAGCCCTCTGGTTGCTCCATATAAACCTCTTCATTTAGCTTACTGTGGAGATAAGCACTCTTGACGTCGAACTGATCCAACTGACATCCCTTCTCGACACTTGCGGCCACTAGCAGACGAATGGTTTCAAAGTTCGATACTGGAGCGTAGACATCTTCATAATCGATTCCCTTCCTCTGTGTATATCCTTTAGCTACCAGTCTTGCCTTGTATCTTATAGTATCTCCAACTGCCTTCCGGGTGTATACCCATCTGCACTTTACGGGTTTTATACCAGGGGGTGGCTCCACCGATTCCCATGAGTCATCAATGAGTTATACTCCTCCGTCATTGCTTCTAACCATTGCAACGATTCTTCCGATTCGATCGCCTCATTATAAGACAATGGAACTTCATTGTAGGTCTGCGTCGCTGCATTCGACTTTGGATCGCCTGACTTCTCCTTCTTCGAACGTAACATCATCTTGTGTGGTATTACCTCTGTCTGTTTTTGTTTTTCCTTTTTCGGTCTATCACAGGCCTTCTTTGGGACTTCTCTCATCTCATCTGCAGGGCTAGAGTTACGTTGAACTTGCAATGGTTGTTCCACTGCGTCTTCAACTCTGTCTTTTTCGCTGGTGCCGACTACTTCTTCACTATTCTCGCTCGAGTCGTCGGCTTTCTCGTCATCTTCAGGAAGGTCTTTGATGTTCTGTTGTTCTGAATTAAATTCAGCGGTGTTCCTTGATACTTTTCCAGGATTGGTACTCACATCGTTGAGTTTCTCCTTGAAAACACAGTCCCGTGACTCTTTAAATGACGCTTCTGTTTCGGTACGTGGACAAAAGTCTCACAAGTAATCTCTCGAAGATAACTAAGATTTGGTTTCTTTCCGGTCCATATCTCGTACGGCGTTTTCTTCGTATCATGTGTTACGAATGTGCACGGCAGTATTCACTAGTTCACCCCATGCAGCCTTTGGTAGATTAGTTTCGTGGAGTGCTGACCTGACGAGATCCATGACCGTTCTGTTGAACCGTTCAGCTATACCGTTTTGCTGCGGTGTGTACACCATCGTCATTTCGTGCACGATGCCTTCTGATTCACAAAACTCCGTCCAATACTTCGAACAAAATTCAAGACCGTTATCTGTCCTGAGACGTTTTAACTTCTCACCTGTTTGTTTCTCGACTTTAATTTTCCACTTCTTGAATTCGCTCAAAGTCTGATTTTTGCGTTTTAGAAGCCTCACTGAAGCATATCTGCTTGCATCATCTACTATGACAAAGATGTATCGGTTTTGGCCCCAACTGGCCACGTCTACTGTTCCCATCAAATCAGCAAGCACCAACTCCAGTACAGATGTAGTTTTCGTGTTGTCTCGAGGTGAATTGTTGTCCTCCGTTGAAGCGTTGATTTTCTTGAACGGTTGACGCGTTGACTTACCCGCCAGACAATCGTCGCATTGACTCGATGCATCTGCAGCCACATTCATTCCCACGGCGGAGTTTGCACTGGACATTTCCACGATCTTCAATTTGCTCATATGCATCATCCGCCTGTGCCATATGTCAACTGGAAACACCTTCTGTTGGTTGATCCTCGTCGATACTTCGTTCAGCTGTACATCTTCTTCATAAGGTTCTGCATCCACGATATACAGCCTTCCTTGTTGATGAGCCTTTATCAGTAGCTGACCACCGCTGTCATGAATGAAGCACCCTTCGTTGTTAAAAATGACCGTCCTGTCATTATCAGTCAATGTTCTCACTGAGAGAATTTCGTGCTCCAAACCTGACACCAGTAACGTGTTCTCGGCCTTAAACTCTCGTATCGGGTTCGAATCACTCTTGATCCTCACGTTCACTGTTCCTCTCCCATGTGACGGTGTGCTGCTGCCATCTGCCAATGTTACTTCATGTTTGACTATCCTGTCCAACGTCGTGAAGTAATCCTTGTTCGGTGTCATATGATGAGTAGCACCCCATTATATTACAAATTAGAAACAATTATTTGACTCAGCTATGCAAAAAACGAGCTCCAAGTAATGCATTCAAATGCCCGTTTTCAAAATGTCAGGGGATAATACATTATATTAGTCATATTAAAAATTTTAGGGGACAACGTGTCTATTTCGTTATCCTTTTTATGCTAGCAATTGTAAAATGTTGCAATGCATAACAATCAGCCATTTTATAATTTCAGGCGTATAGTTATATGCAGGGTGTGATGGCATATTTACAAATTTTATTTCGGTTATTCTCCACTAGGTAGCTCGTTATTTTTTTTTCAGTGAACTACATCAAAGTACATTTTGTGTGTGCGTTTTTTTTTTGTGAGCGAGCGGCACATTTTCTATTAGTCACCGGTACTCCACGATTTGCGATGAAATTGCTTTATTTTCTAACTTCTCGAAGACGGCCCAAAGGCTCGGCGCGGGGCACTATGGGTTCGAAATTTCAAATTTTCTTATATTAAGATGAAAATTAGTATACATGGGAGTTTGTGTATGCTGATTACGAATATAGCGATAAGATGTTAAGAAACGTAATAGATGATACAATATGACCATTCTTACGATGATAACATTTTTTAACAGGTGTATAACAGTCATAATATAAATCAAAACAATAATTAAAAAAATAAATTTAACCATTTAAAATATACTTATTACAATTTTTAAAAAAATACCGTGGTGTCACCGGACAAAAAGTCGAAAAAAAAATTAAGAATAACAATGTAAATAAAACACTTTTTACTTTGTTTAACCACTGAATCTTACATTTAATTGTGTGACTAGTTTTGACTATCTAGTAGTCATTCTCAAACTAAAGTAAATACAAATTACACGTTAAAAACTATTTATACGGCTTCGAAAAGAGGGGTGTACATTTGGTCAACCTGGTCATTAAGAAGGGAAATTCCGGGATTAATTCGGGCCTTGTGTATTTCTAGTGCTTCCAGTAAATCCATTTTACGACCTTTTTCGGCAAAATGGATTACTGAAAGTACATCCTCACCAAAAGTGTGATTCTCTTCTAAAAGATGGTTAGCATAGGTAGAACTATTATGTTTTAATCTAAAGGCTCGCTCGTGTTCTTTCAATCTTATTTCGATTCTACGACCAGATTGCCCAATGTACACACCTTTACAATGTTCGCAGTTCAATTTATAAATGCCTGATCTAACTAGGGGATTAAGTTTTGTTTTTGGGTTGAAAATTATATTATTAAGTTTATGGGGCGTTTTTAATATTACATTAATGTTACATTTTTTAAGGATGTTTTTAATTTTACAACTTATTGTACCATAGTAGCTGATTGTTTTAAAAATGTTGATTATCTATTGACCTAATTCTAGGGTAGAAGAATTTCTGCACCTCTTTCATTTCATAATTATCAATTAAATTGTCTATTAGTGAAGTTGTGTAGGAATGCTACTTCCTTTATTGTATTGATCTCTTTCTTTCTATCATTTATATTTAGCGGTATTTTAAATGCTCTATTTATCATTGTATAGAGACTAGCTTTTTTATGAATTTGTGGGTGGCAGGAGTGGTTAGGGATAACGGAATCAGTATAGGTCGGTCGGTTTTCTATATATATTAAAATTTATTTTGTTGTTAATTTTTGTAATGGTTAGGTCTAGACCTAACCATTACCTTTAGCCTTTAGATTAAAACATAATAGTTGTACCTATGCTAACCATCTTTTAGAAGAGAATCACACTTTTGGTGAGGATGTACTTTCAGTAATCCATTTTGCCGAAAAAGGTCGTAAAATGGATTTACTGGAAGCACTAGAAATACACAAGGCCCGAATTAATCCCGGAATTTCCCTTCTTAATGACCAGGTTGACCTAATGTACAATCCTCTTTTCGAAGCCGTATAAATAGTTTTTATCATGTAATTTGTATTTACTTTAATTTGAGAATGACTACTAGATAGTCGAAACTAGTCACACAATTAAATGTAAGATTCAGTGGTTAAACAAAGTAAAAAGTGTTTTAATTAAAAGTGTATTTAAGATGTACCACAAAGTGAACGCCTACAACACCAAACAGAATAACAATGCATGATACTTTACTTTTTCTTAATGATTTTAACTTAGAGAAACGTAACTTAATAAACGGTTACACGAATGAATTCAGAATTTTTCCCTCTACAACAAAAGTAAATACATTTTGTTACTAAAATAAATAGGGGAGCCAAAATTTGAACATTTCAAAATTTACATGGGATTTATTATGTTGCGTCCGCCAAGTCAACACGCGGTAAACGAGTCTGGAGAATCATCATCGCATTGAAAACATCTTCGTTTGTAGCTAAATGAGATGTTTTTTCTGGTGTGGTGGGTATTAAAATATTTGTAATCTTTATTCCGACTATCTTGAGCCTCTTTGGAAAAGGAACCGATGGATAAAATAGTTTTTCATGAAAAAAAAATGCAATTAACTCCTGTTATATCTGCCACTGCAGATGGGTTCTTAAAAAATGTCTTGTTTATCCAAACCTTACACAAAACTTTATATAAAATTTTGAACGAACTAATTTTTACGTCAATAATTGACAGCGAAATTTGGAGATTATAGGGAGTTCTTTACAGGTGACTGGGCGTGTTAGAACAAAGCGCGGTCTTTTTAATATTTATTGTTAACCGATTATCCATTTTTTTGTTAGGCAACCGCAACAACAAAAACAATTGAATTCCTCCACTAAAAGATCTATAGCTTTTAAATAAGCAGGTGTTAGCAAGTGATTTTATCAGGAAAGTTTTGATTTAACACCAAAAATCAATACAAACAAGTCCCATCGTGGAGCTTGTTTTGTATTTCGTTTCATATTACAATCGCAGGAAACTTATACTTCTTTTTTTTGCATGCACCGGGGGTTTAGTGTTGAGTTTTAAACAAACACTATCCAACAATAACATAAAACCATGATTAAGGAATTTAAGTACTATAACGGACCATTTTTTAAATGCCAACAGAAGATTGGCGGGATAAGAGGCTGCAGGTTAAGTACACCTGGCTTAGAAGATAGTCATGCCCAATAAAGCAGTTGATCCTTGTAAAAATCCACGAAAATATAGGTACCATCAGAGCTGGGATGAATCCTCAAAAACAGGATTCGAATCACGAATCCGAATCACCTAATATGATTCGAATCACGAATACTCGAATAAAGGATCCGTAAGTGAAAAATATGATTCGAATCAAAGATTCGAATCCTCATTTTTGAATCACGGATACAAATCCTTTAAAAATAAATTTGAATCTATTATTTGCAACCAGTAACATTTTATTCCATCAGTTTCTATTAACTAAAATGTTAATTTACCGACTAAATATGTGATTAAATAATGATTTTAATTAAAGATGATATATGTGTTATTGAACTTTATTTTAAATCAGTGTTTTGTACGCGTGGCGCATGAAGTAAAATTTCGAGTTTAGAAAAGCCCCGTGAAAATTTGTCTCGGGTCGCTGCGCGACCCTCGACAAATTTTCTACGCGCGGCTTTTCTAAACTCGAAATTTTACTTCATGCTTAGTCTGGGAGTGGACAACACTCGTTCTTAGAAATTTCAAATTAAAGGATCACTCTAGATTACTAAGTTTATTACCATTTTAAAGAGGCTACAGCTCGAAGGACCAATCATGGTCTTCGGAGACCGAAGGACTACAGGGAATCGAAGTTTCTTTACAAGAAAACAACGAATATCTGAAGGTTTACAGCATGGATAGGAAAGAAAACATCCAAGTTTGAAAAAATATCGAAGTTGGGTTGGTTTTCAGTGTGTTTTTAACTTCACTGTAAATCAGTGTTTTATACGCGTGGCGCATGAAGTAAAATTTCGAGTTTAGAAAAGCCCCGTGAAAATTTGTCTCGGGTCGCTGCGCGACCCTCGACAAATTTTCTACGCGGGGCTTTTCTAAACTCGAAATTTTACTTCATGCTTAGTCTTCGAGTGGACAACACTCGTTCTTAGAAGTTTCAAATTAAAGGATCACTCTAGATTACTAAGTTTATTACCATTTTAAAGAAGCTTCAGCTCGAAGGACCAATCATGGTCTTCGGAGACCGAAGGACTACAGGGAATCGAAGTTTCTTTACAAGAAAACAACGAATATCTGAAGGTTTACAGCATGGATAGGAAAGAAAACATCCAAGTTTGAAAAAATATCGAAGTTGGGTTGGTTTTCAGTGTGTTTTTAACTTCACTGTAAATCAGTGTTTTATACGCGTGGCGCATGAAGTAAAATTTCGAGTTTAGAAAAGCCCCGTGAAAATTTGTCTCGGGTCGCTGCGCGACCCTCGACAAATTTTCTACGCGGGGCTTTTCTAAACTCGAAATTTTACTTCATGCTTAGTCTTCGAGTGGACAACACTCGTTCTTAGAAGTTTCAAATTAAAGGATCACTCTAGATTACTAAGTTTATTACCATTTTAAAGAAGCTTCAGCTCGATGGACCAATCATGGTCTTCGGAGACCGAAGGACTACAGGGAATCGAAGTTTCTTTACAAGAAAACAACGAATATCTGAAGGTTTACAGCATGGATAGAAAAGAAAACATCCAAGTTTGAAAAAATATCGAAGTTGGGTTGGTTATCAGTGCGTTTTTAACTTCACTGTAAATCAAAAAATGTTTATACGCGTGGCGCATGAAGTAAAATTTCGAGTTTTGAAAAGCCCCGTGAAAATTTGGCTTTTCTTCGAATTACGCTCTGGACAATTCCTGGCAATATGTCCCGGCTACTGACAATAAAAACAATTGAAATTTCCTTTTCTATCTTTTATTGCATCTTTTTGAAATCCTGGTTTTGATTTGTTTTTCGTAGTCAATTTATTTTTGTTTGTCAACAAAACAGACTCCTTACTATCAATGCTGTTTCGGCGTCGAGCATCCTCAGCGAGCAGTCTCATCTTGACAGTAGCACTTTTGAACTCATTAGCAGGGAGATTACATAAGGTCGACGCAACGTTACCAGCTCGACGTACTTCATCCTCCAACAGGGTCCGATTATATTCAGCATGGATCCGAAAGGTTCCTCTCTCAGTTTGTGCGCTGCCAAAATGTTCAACATATAATCCGCCGTGGGGATATTTAATCGTGTAGTGGCTGTTTACAACTTGAAAAAGCTGTAGAAGAATAAATAATAGTATTGTGATTGGTTTTTTCTTTGTTCTAAACCGTGTTTGTTCAGTTACTGCCACATGCGTGTGCAGCTCAGTTTTGATAACTGTTTCTCTTTCTGCATAATCTTCGTCTTTGGGTAGTGGAATAAGATGCTGGATTGCTTTTTTTGTAGTATGTCCTCCATTCTTTAAAACGGTGACCAGTCTGACCATTCCATCTTTTCCTGCGTGTGTTTTAATTACTCTTCCTAATGGCCAATGTTGCGGTTTGGCATTATCTTCTTTAATTATAACGATTGTGTCTGGGTCAATATTAGGCTGCGATTTGTTCCACCGATATCTCACTTGAAGCTGAGATAAATATTCGTTGTGCCATGTTTGCCAAAAGTCTGTTTTCATTTTTTGTAACAGTTTCCATCTTCCCTTGAGATCCAGCGATATGCCAAGGGATGAAGATAGGTATGGTGTTTTCATTTCACACCCCGTTAGGAAGTGAGCAGGAGTGATTGCAACAACGTCATTTGGTTCTGTGGAAATTGAACAGAGTGGTCGAGAGTTTAAACATGCCTCTATCTCACATAGTAACGTAGATAGTTCTTCAAATGTGAGCTTAGAATCTCCGATGATTCCATGGAGATGATGCTTCATTGATTTTACAGCGGCTTCCCAAATTCCCCCAAAGTGTGGTGTAGCTGGAGGAATGAAATGCCATTGAGTCCCATTTGTGGTCAGAGTGTCCTGAATTTTGGATTTCCTCACTATGGTTTCAATTTCTGCCGCAAGTAATTTGCTTGCGCCTTGAAAGTTTGTGCCGTTATCGCTGTAAATGTGCATACAGTTGCCTCTCCGTGATAAGAATCTTTTGAATGCTGCTAAGAAGGCGTCCGTAGTAAGATCACTTACAGCTTCTAGATGGATGGCTTTTGTTGATAAGCATACGAAAACTGCTACGTAGCCTTTAAGAGCTTGATATCCTCGACCTTTGTATGCCCGAATAGGAATGGGTCCGGCGTAGTCGATGCCACAGTGCGTGAACGGGGGCGTGGATGTTGCTCTGGCTTCCGGAAGATGCCCCATCAATTGTTGTGCCGTAGTCGCTTTGTAGCGTAAACACCTGGTGCATTTATTTATAATTGTTCTGACTGCGCTTTTCCCTCGCGTGATCCAGAATTTTCTCCTGATGTACGCAAGTGTTGATTGATTGCCCGAGTGAAGAGTTCTGATGTGAGCATCATGGATGATAAGTTTGGCCAGATTGGATTGATGGGGAATTATGATTTGATGCTTAGTATCGAATGGGATTGCAGCGTTTTGTAGACGTCCCCCAACTCTAAGTATTCCGTTGACGTCCACAAATGGATTAAGAACTGTCAATTTACTTGACCTTGGTATTTGCTTGTTTACTCGTAGATATTGTAATTCATCTCCATAGTGTATTGCTTGTGTAGATCTGATGACAATTTGAAAGATGATTTCTAGTTCCTCCACTGTCAGGTGAGGGTTGTCGATTTTTGTTTTCCAACGTTTACAGTAAGCTAATACTCGCAGCATTCTTGTCATATTGGAGAATCGATTTGTCAGGTCATCTGGGAGATTGACCTTCGCTTTGATCGAGGTGGCCAGACATAGATTAATTTCTTCTTTATTAACTGAGATTAATGTTTTAGGAATCGTAGTTTCTTTTTCCAGCCAGGATGGACCTTTCCACCATAACATGTTGCATTGAAGTCTATTTGGTGTTGTTCCTCTGGACACTAGGTCCGCAGGATTTTCTTTTGTGTCCACGTGACTCCATCTCTCCTTGGGAATGGTTTGAATTATTTCAGTTACTCTGTTGGATACGAATTGATTCCATTTCGCCGGATCACCTTGAATCCATCCTAGTGTGATCATGGAGTCGGTCCAGGCAAAAATATTTTCAAACTGAAGTGTCTTTGTTATCTTGCGAATGAGACGAGCTAGCAGCAGGGCGGCACTCAATTCTAATTTTGGAATAGTTAGTTTTGATTTGATTGGAGCCACTTTGGATTTTGATTGAAGTATTGTTGTGAACGCGATACCGTCGATAATTGTTTTCGCATACACTACTGCTCCATACGCCTTTTCTGATGCGTCGCAAAACCCATGTAATTCTGTATATTGTGCAGTTTGAATTCTGCGAGGGACGATGATTTGTTCCACATCTCTAAGATCATGCTGGAACTGATGCCAATACGTTGTAACGGTTTTAGGGGTTGCTTCATCCCAATCTAATTTCTGCTTCCATAGTTCTTGAATTAGTAGTTTGGCACGTACAATGATTGGTGATAGCCATCCCAGTGGATCGAATAGTTTTGAAATTTCGGAAATTATGTGTCGTTTTGTTGGAGCTTCTCTGTGAGTTATGTACACCTTGAATTGGAAGGTGTCTTGTTGAGGGGACCACCATATACCAAGTGATTTCCGAAGTTCTTCTTGTTGAATTTCAATGGGTTCTTTCAGTTTTAAATCTTCAGGCAGTGATACTAGTAGTTCGGGTGCATTGCTTGACCATTTCCGAAGTACCAGGCCGCCTGTCTTGAGCATGTTTATAAGGTCATGCTGTAGCTCAATTGCTTCTTTTATGGAGTCGGCTCCCGATAGAAGATCGTCTACATAGAAATCGTTGAGAGTTATTGCTGATGCTTTTGGAAAGTTTGCTGCTTCATCACGTGCGAGTTGTTGCAAAGTGCGAATTGCTAGGTAGGGTGCTGATGCCGTTCCATATGTTACTGTCGTAAGTTGATATTCTTCAATTTGTTCCTTGGGATTGAATCGCCATAATATTCGTTGATATTGTTGATCATTGGGGTGAATATTGATTTGTCTGTACATCTTCTCTATATCTGCCGTGATTACGATTTTATGCATACGCCATCGTAACATAATATCAGAAAGATCTTGTTGTAGTGGGGGACCAGTGTGGATGATATTGTTTAGACTTACTTTGGATGTTGTTTTACTAGATGCATCAAAAACAACTCTGAGTTTTGTCGTAATACTTGATTCTCTGATCACTGGTTGGTGTGGAATGTAGTATCTTCCATGATTGTATGATTGTTTCGGAACTTTTGTCATATGCCCCAAGTCAATGTATTCTTGTATGAAATTAGCATACCGTTGAGCAAGTGTTTGATTTTTTGCAAATTTTTTCTCCAGCTGGATTAGGCGTGCTGCTGCCTGGCTGCGAGAATCTCCCAATGTTAGAGTTGTTGATTTGAACGGGATTCGTACCATGTATCTTCCATCCAATTCTCGAGTGGTTGTGTTTTGATAATATTCTTCGCATTCTCTGTCAGCATCGCTTACTGGCTGTGGTGTAGTTATTTCTTCTGTTTCCCAGAATTTGGTAAGTTGCTGATCTTCGATAACCACCATCATGCTGCAGGTATTAGGAGCTATTTGGCTGTTTGCCGTTCGTGAGGCTCCGCTTAATAACCATCCTAATTCGGAATGTTGTCCTATTAAGTTTTCTGTTTTGATTAAACCTTCAAGAATGATTTCTTCGTATTCTTTTATTCCTATCAGTGCATCAATTTGCCCCGGAATATTGAAGGTGGGATCAGCTATCCATTTGTTGTTCCACGAATCATCTAAATTCGGCAGTTTATTTATTGGTTGAGAATTTGTAATTTTCGGAATAATAATGAAATCTGAATTCATATTAAATTCGCTTGGGAATCTCGGTAACATAATTACGTTAATTTTCCATTTTGCATTTTGAATTGATGTTGCATTGATGCCAGTAATTGTGGCCTGGATTCTTTGTTTTGGGAGCCCTAATCTTTGTGCAGCTTCTTCTGTAATTAGTGATATTTGTGAACCTGTATCGATGAGAACTCGTAGATATTTGTTTTCACCATTTGCAGCTCTTGCTTGTATGATGGCAGTCGCTAATACAGGTATTTTTTCATTATTTCTTTCATTTGCCGTTACTGTACATGCACTTCTTGCATTGTTTCTCGGTTGTTGTTGGATTGTTTGTCGGGATGCTGTATTGTTTTGTGGTCTGTCCCAATGTAGCAATGTGTGATGGAAACCTTTGCATTGCCAGCATACTTTGTTACTTCTGCATTGTGATGCAGAATGATCTTTGAAGCAGTTTATGCATAGACGTCTCTGTCTTATCTCGGCATTTCGTTCTTTTACGGATAGGTTTTTAAACCTATCACAATCCATAATTGAATGTAATTCAGAGCAAAATATACATTTTTTATTGTAGGGTAATTGCTCACGCTTTTGATTGTTCCCGTTTTTCTCCTTTAGGTAGTTTGTTGGGTGTTGAGATGTAACTTTTGATTGATGCTGATGCTGTCTGTTATTGGAGTGTTCTAACGATTGGAACCGTTGTTTTAAAAATTGTAGCACAAATTCCAGCGATTGGATTTCATTTGGATTTTTCAAACCTTGATCGTATATTCTTCGGGTTTCTGCGTCCCATCTTTCGTGCATAATTTCTATTATCATCGGTCCCATCGCGACAACATCTAACTTCAGTGCTGATAGTGAGGAAATGTTTTCTTTGATTTGATCATGCATACGTTTCAGGCTTTCTGCTGATTCGTGTTGTATTTGCGGAAGATGCAGGATTCGTTTCAGCAATTTAGAAACCAGTAATCGCTTATTCTCATACCTTTCATCGAGAATCTGCCATGCCGCTTCGAAATTTTCTTCGGAGATGGTGATGTGCTGAATTAGTGCACCAGCCTCACCTTTTATGTATGATTTAAGGTATTGCAATTTTTCAGTCTTGCTTAGTGAACTGTTGTTGATTATTGTTTTACTGAATAAATCTTTGAATGATGTCCACTTCTCGTAGCTGCCCGAGAATGTCGATAATTCGATTTTTGGCAAGTTTGCTGGCCGTGCATCTGGAATTTCGTGCATCATTTTTTGTAGAATTTCTGAATATGCATCGACGTTGGTTTCTACCAATTCAAATTCGTTGTTCACAAAGTAGTCATCTATGTACGCTTGCTCGTGCCCCATTATTTCTTCATGCAGTTCTTGCGCACTGTCCCATTGTTTTTGTAATCGTTCAAGTAGGGATTGGTATCGTTCTTTTGGTTTTCCGTGATTTTTTTCATCGTTGATTGTGTTCATCGTTCTCGTGAGACGATTGAATTTTTCTTGCTGCCGTTGTAAACGGATTTGCTGCTCTGTTAGCGAAGGAGTTTTGTTTATCGTTTCTGCCTTCTGATCGTGAGATGAATTATCGTCATCATCCCACATATTTAGACGTTTTGCATCGGATATAATGGAATTCTTTGTTTCTTCGTATAACATCTTGATTTGTTGAAAATAACTGGTCGTGAAATAGGTATGTTCTTCGGAAACGTTGCAATCATTTAGGAGAACGTCGTTGTCTTGAACTACACCCCAGAAATTTTCCACTGCCTCCAGGCGTTTAATGAAATATTCTTTTGATTTTCTTGAAATTGCGTCTTTCTTAGTGTTGATGCCTATGTGTTTGATTTTCTGGCCCAACTCCTCTTGCTCTTGTGCGATTGTGTTGGCACGCTCCATTGTTTTGACCGTCAATGGGGTGCAATTTGATGTTTGGAATGAAAACTGGCGCTTAGGCGTGGTGCGTGCTGACCCAAGTTTTCGGATTTGGAAGGAAAATTGACCGGCGCTTAGGCTTGGTGCGTGCTGACCCAAGTCAATTTGGATTTTTTTTTTGTTTGTTTGATTTTTGGAAGAAAGCTGGCGCTTTGGCGTGGTGCGTGCTGACCCAAGCTTTCGGATTGAAGGGAACTAACTGGCGCTTAGGTTTGGTACGGGCTGACCCAAGTTAGCTTTTTTTGTTCGAAGGACCATTATCCGGTTCGAAGGACCATGTAATAGTTCAGGGTAGAGTAGTGGATTTAAATAGGATATATTGCATAATTGATAAGTACATGACAATGATATTGTAACGAGTTGAGAGTCAGAAGAACTCTGGTCTTGTCGTCTTCCGTGGTGGTATTTATATTAGATGTTGGTGCTGACTCGAGGTGATTGGGACGCTGATGGTCACAAGTTCACCGAGTAAAATGCTGACTTGTAGGAGTTGCGTAATCCGTCGGCTGGGCTGGCGGTCGCCGTGTCTGTCGTAAGTGGGGCACCAGGTGACCGTCTGGAATTGTGTTTGTTTGCGATTGCACTATTGAAGTGAGTAATGCTGTTTATGTTATCCGTATTAATCGCATCAATCGCTGACTTGCAGGAGTTGCGTTGTCCTTTGGCTGGGCTGGCGGTCGCCGTGTCTGTCGTAAGTGGGGCATCAGGTGACCGTCTGGAATTGTGTGTACGTTACGATTGCATTATTGAAATGAGTGATGCAATCGTATTTAATAATTAATAATTAATTTATGTCTATGGAGATTAGACAGTCAGGTAATCCGCACAGAATTTTCATCGCTTCGATAACGTCACCGATGCTCGATAGATCTGCCACAGTTTTGTTTATCTGTCCGAGGTAATTCTCGATGCTATCACTGCTATTCATTTTGAGTGAATACAATTTTCTTCTAAGTTGAACTGTACGAAACTTGCTGTTCGTCGGTGCGTATAGCTTCTGCAGTTCAACCCATACTTCCTTCGCTGAGTCCTTGTTACGGATGTGCATCTGTTGTTCTTCGCATATCGCAAGGGCTATTTTTGCATGCGCTCTACCTTGCCGTGAGATGTACTGTTTCTTCACAACGGCATTCTCATTTTCGGGTTCGTCCTCACCAGGCTCAACGACCGTCCAAAGGTCCGCTTCCATCAAAACCATCTTCATCTGGTATGACCATGATGCATAGTTCGCACCATTCAGCTTCTCAATTGTGAATTTATTCACCGATGCCATATTTTCCTTCGATAAATTAACTTCCTATCTTTTTTTTTAATATCCGTTCCAGCCACTCCTGGCTTGTTACGCGTTTTACCTCGTGTGTGTTGTATTTTCTCAATGCGACACTTTGATCAAACACCTGGGCCCATAACCATTGTCAGGGGTGTGGATCATAAATAAAGGACTATATTCGGATATATTGTTATATATTACTCAAATTATTCAAAACGATTCCATCTGTATATTACAACGCGTAACGTCAAACTTCATGAAAAAAAACAAAAAAATGGTGATGTGTCCATCATAGTACTTTCCCCCATAAATTGCGTATTAAATCACTTTTAAAATATTTGTAGCATTATTATTTTCAAAATGTCTTCAACTTTTTGATAACTACAACTTTTATTTGAAACATTTTTCAATTGGATCAACACATACTGACACAAACCAATGACTAGATAAAAAACACTATTTATTGAATATCTCAAAAACTAAGAGTGCTATGACAAAAAGTAGAGATACAAAAAATCTTTAATATCTTATTACCTACAACTTTTATTTGAAACATTTTCCAATTGTATCAACACACACACTGACACAAATCAATGACTAGATAAAAAACACTATTTATTAAATACCTCAAAAACTAAGAGTGCTATGACAAAAAGTGAGTCTACAAAAAATCTTTAGTTTTTCATTTCCTACAACTTTTATTTGAAACATTTTTCAATTGTATCGACACATACACTGTCACACGCCAATAACTAGATAAAACACACAACTTTTTAAATATCTCAAAAACTAAGAGTGCTATGACAAAAAGTGAGTAAACAATACATCTTCATTTTGTTATTATCTACAACTTTTATTTGAAAGAATTTTTTGTTTGATGAACATTTATTGAAAAAATCTAAAAAAACTGAAAAACGCTAAGAGTAAAGTACCACTTTCGGTTTTCCGATTTTCACCAAAAGCTTTTCAGTTCTTCCGATTGTAACAAAAAGCTTAAGTTTCAAGTTTCATCTCGATATCTTTAGCGGTTTTTGCGGTACAGCGCACACAGACACACACACAGACACACACACAGCACACACACAGACACACAGACAGACAGACAGACAGACAGACATTTTTCAAAAATGGTCTTATTCGACTCAGGGGACCTCAAAACGGATATTTCCGCTAAAATTTTTGATTCGAAAATTTTCACGAAAACAATACTTTCCCTTAGTATTACATACGGGGGAAAGTAAAAACATTACGTCAACATTCCTAGAGAATGAGATATCTCTACATAAACATTACGAGGGGGGTTTTAATGGTAAAAATATAGATTTTGCTCTTACAAGGCGGCTTTTACATAGAAAAATTCAGCATTTTGAAAATTTCGGGGAGGATTTCAACCCCTATAACCCCCCCCCCCTCCCCTTGGCTACGGCCTTGACTGGATCATAATAAAATATAATTTCGTGGTGAATATCGGTACATTCCTTTCATTAATTTGTAGTTAATCCCGAGTCGATTTAATCAATAATTCGCATAAAATAAAGATAGTATCAACAATTGAGAACATTCTGCAGATTATGAATCTCGAGATAAGATAACATTATCTCGATTGTGTTACATGACACACCAGTGCACCCACGGCCGTGCGCCAATTCACTTGAGGATTATTTATTAATTTATTTAGTTGTAAGTATTCACAAGAATTACTTAAATATTTAACAACCAACCAGAGTGTATCAAAAGGTGAGTTTTTACAGTACATAACAAATATATTTCGATTATACTAAAACCAGTATAATAAGAGCAAATTTGTCTGGAAGTAAAAATTGACGAAATCACTAATAAGTTTTCCTATATATGAAATATTTCAACATTTATAGAAACCTCGGAAATGAATGACTTTAAAAAAACATGACAAGTTTTATAGAATGTTAACGTAAAATCGGTGCACATAAAATGTTGGAACAAATCGAATATTGAATAATGTCAAACATAACCAAATTTATACTTTATACCAGTATAAAGATATAGAAACAGTTTTTAAGTAGCAAATTTATACTTTATACCAGTATAAATTTGGTTATGTTTGACATTATTCAATATTTGATTTGTTCTAACATTTTAGGTGCACGCTTTTTATAGAAACGTTATGAAAGTGACAAAGAAAATATGTGAATGAAAAGAATTGAGTCGCCTATTTCCAAAAACCCCTAAATCCATTGTTTTCAAATGGATTTAGGGGCTTTTGGAAATAGGCGACTCAATTATCGAAACACTTTTTTTTCAATTTTGACACATCAAATGACAATTAACTGACAAGTCCAAAGTTTGATACACACTAGAAAACTTTTACGTGTCCCAACATTTTGTTTCCACCGATGGTACGTCGATTATCGACATAATTTTCAACATAAACTGACGTTTACAGTGGAAAATTACGTTCAACATCTCAAAAAAATGGTGATGTGTCCATCATAGCAGTTTCCCTATTATTTAAACAATTGATAATTGACATAAAACATTTATTTTACTCTAACCAATTGGTTAAAGATTTCACCCGAAGTCAGTGGTGTATACGCGTGGCGCATGAAGTAAAATTTGGAGTTTAGAAAAGCCTGAAAATTTGGATTTGCCGGGGCGCAACTCGCTTCGCTCGCGCGCCCCGGCAAATCCAAATTTTCAGGCTTTTCTAAACTCCAAATTTTACTTCATGCTTAACCTGGGAGTGGAACACACCAATCTGAAACGTATTTGCAGTTTCCTTCGTTTGTCTATTCTATAAGTCAATTGAATTGTCATATTACTTCCCTTCCCTTCAGATAACCTACAAATTTAAAGTCATCTGATCGTTCTCTTGTTTATGCAGTTGTGAGGCAACAGATGCAAAATGCCACTCATTGATGTATTTCATTTTTAATTAATGACAGATACAGGTTTTGTGACATTCCATTTAACCAATTTCGATCTTCTTGACGTTAATGACGTTTTACATAACCTTGTTTATCGAGTTGTGAAGCAACAGATGAGGAATATTTCATTTTTTGCTTCACAACTGCATAAACAAGGTTATGTCAAACGTCATTAACGTCAAGAAGACTCATTGACATATGTCACTTTCAATTAATGACAGATATCAGATTCTGTGCGATTCCGTTTAACCAATTTCGATCTTCTTGACGTTAATGACGTTTGATATAATCTTGTTTATGCAGTTGTGAAGCAACATATGAAATATTCCTCATCTGTTGTTTCACAACTGCATAAACAAGGTTATGTCAAACGTCATTAACGTCAAGAAGACTCATTGACATATGTCTCTTTAAATTAATGACAGATATCAGATTCTGTGCGATTCCATTTAACCAATTTCGATTGTCTTGACGTTAGTGACGTTTGACATAACCTTGTTTATGCAGTTGTGAAGCAACAGATGAGGAATATTTCATTTGTTGCTTCACAACTGCATAAACAAGGTTATGTCAAACGTCATTAACGTCAAGAAGACTCATTGACATATGTCACTTTCAATTAATGACAGATATCAGATTCTGTGCGATTCCATTTAACCAATTTCGATCTTCTTGACGTTAATGACGTTTTACATAACCTTGTTTATGCAGTTGTGAAGCAACAGATGAGGTATTTTTCATCTGTTGCTTCACAACTGCATAAACAAGGTTATGTCAAACGTCATTAACGTCAAGAAGCCTCATTGACATATGTTATTTTCAATTAATGACAGATATCAGATTCTGTGCGATTCCATTTAACCAATTTCGATCTTCTTGACGTTAATGACGTTTTACATAACCTTGTTTATGCAGTTGTGAAGCAACAGATGAGGTATTTTTCATCCGTTGCTTCACAACTGCATAAACAAGGTTATGTCAAACGTCATTAACTAGTTTTTTCTATTGATAAAGGGTACATTGTACCCGAAATGTACATATAGAATTAAAATAAAAAAGTGAAGTAAAAGGAATAAAGGAATAACTTAACTAATTACCATTAAACTAACCTTCACGTAACTCAAACAAGAATATCTTAAACAAGGTTATGTCAAACGTCATAAACGTCAAGAAGACTCATTGACGTATTTCATTTTCAATTAATGACAGATATCAGATTCTGTGCGATTCCATTTCACCAATTTCGATCTTCTTGACGTTAATGACGTTTGATATAACCTTGTTTATGCAGTTGTGAAGCAACAGATGAGGTATTTTTCATCCGTTGCTTCACAACTGCATAAACAAGGTTATGTCAAACGTCATTAACGTCAAGAAGACTCATTGACATATGTTATTTTTAATTAATGACAGATATCAGATTCTGTGCGATTCCATTTAACCAATTTCGATCTTCTTGACGTTATTGACATTTGATATAACCTTGGTTATGCAGTTGTGAAGCAACAGATGAGGAATATTTCATTTGTTGCTTCACAACTCCATAAACAAGGTTATGTCAAACGTCATTAACGTCAAGAAGACTCATTGACATATGTTATTTTTAATTAATGACAGATATCAGATTCTGTGCGATTCCATTTAACCAATTTCGATCTTCTTGACGTTAATGACATTTGATATAACCTTGGTTATGCAGTTGTGAAGCAACAGATGAGGAATATTTCATTTGTTGCTTCACAACTCCATAAACAAGGTTATGTCAAACGTCATAAACGTCAAGAAGACTCATTGACATATGTCATTTTCAATTAATGACAGATATCAGATTTTGTGCGATTCCATTTAACCAATTTCAATCTTCTTGACGTTAATGACGTTTGACATAACCTTGTTCATGCAGTTGTGAGGCAACAGATGAAAAATTCCACTCATTGACGTATGTCATTTTCAATTAATGAAAAATATCAGGTTTTGTACGATTCCATTTAACCAATTTCGATTTTCTTGACGTTAATGACGTTTGACATAATCTTGTTTGTGCAGTTGTGAGGCAATAGATGAAAAATGCCACTCATTGACATATTTCATTTTCAATTAATGACAGATATCAGATTTTGTGCGACTCCATTTAACCAATTTCGATCTTCTTGACGTTAATGACGGATGACATAACCTTGTTTATGCAGCTGTGAGGCATGAGATGAAAAATGCCACTCATTGACGTATTTCATTTTCAATTAATGACAGATATCAGGTTTTGTGCGATTCCATTTAACCAATTTCAATCTTCTTGACGTTAATGACGTTTGATATAACCTCTATTAGTTTTAATTATTATTACATTTCAACCCACTGACAGTTACCACTATTCTATATTGTATTCTACTAGCCTTGGTTTGGGCCCCCACTAAGACAAAATCCTGGCTGCGCCACTGTTTTTGTATTACCAACTGTAGCAATCAATTTTAGTCAAACGATACAAGTAGTACATAGATTTAATTAGATTGATAACTCCTAGGGGGTTCTACGTATCATGGTTTTAGTTGACCGACCCACTCGATGGGGCAGCGCTGCAATTGCAAATGACGTTAACGGGCGCGGGGAGCGGGCGGGCTCTTGCTTAGTGGGGTGCGCGGTGCAGGGGGTCATAACATTAAAAGAGGGTGCGGTGCGGGGAACACTTACGGTTGTAATTATTTATATTTATTAACGCTTATCCCGAGACGATTTCGTCTTACCGTCATTTTTGTGCCTTCAGATCTGACAGCTGTTGATTGAAAACTAGACTCCACGTGTTCGAAATTGCGGGAAATTTGAAATTTAGACATATGCGCCCTCCCAGCGAGTGGATCGGTCAACTATATATGTGAACTTACAGAATCATGTGGAGTTGACGGGGTCTGAAGTAGTAGTATTCGTGTTTCAATAAGGGTCAATCATAACAACCGTTGACGTTAAAATGTTAGATTAGCTTCACTTTATTCTTAAATTCGATAACCGACTTCGGGAATTAGAAAACGCTGTCGAGCATGTATAAAATCTATGTACACTTCTGTGCAATAAAATTAAGTACAAGTCTTATAACTATTTTTCACAATATTATAGTTGTGTAATTCGGGTCCGTTTTAATTGCTTAGCAACAGTTTCAATATATGATAAAACACCATAACCTAAAAATAACACCTTTATTAAAAAAAACTAAGACCTTTCAAAAAACTGCTCGTAATATACAGAGAGTTTTATGTAACACCGAACATTTACATAAAGAGAATTTTTCTTTTAAATATACATATGTATACGACGTACATTTTCCGACGTTCGGTTTGTTCAAATAATTTAATTTGAAGCTTTAAACGAGTATTTTCCACTCCCAGGCTAAGCATGAAGTAAAATTTCGAGTTTAGAAAAGCCTGAAAATTTGGTTTGGTCGCGTAGCGCGAAGCGCGGAGCGGCCAAACCAAATTTTCAGGCTTTTCTAAACTCGAAATTTTACTTCATGCGCCACCGGTACACAACACTGATTAAATGTAAAATTTAGCGGTGTGTTTCAAACTTCCTAATATGTCAGTGTTTTGTACCGGTGGCGCATGAAGTAAAATTTCGAGTTTAGAAAAGCCTGAAAATTTGGTTTGGCCGCTCCGCGCTTCGCGCTACGCGACCAAACCAAATTTTCAGGCTTTTCTAAACTCGAAATTTTACTTCATGCTTAGCCTGGGAGTGGAAAACACTCGTTTAAAGCTTCAAACTAAATTCTTTTATCAAACCGAGGATCCGAAAATGTACGACGTATGTATATGTATACTTTAAGGGGGTATTACCACTAGGACAGCGTTTTTTTTTTTTACGGTTTTTCAGAATTTTTATTTTTGGGAAATTCAATACATGCGATCTTGCGGTTTCTTGCAACTTATTTATAGATTCATAAACTATAAAAAATGAATTTTAATTCTTTTCAATCGTCCGGCTAAACCTCTAAATCTGGCCTCAAATAAGGCCGTGTCCGCCGTGTTTTTCCTCATGGCCGGAAAGATTTTTTCGATTCTGTGATTTGAAACGTAAAATGAAGTAGTAGTCATTAATCTGTATTAAATTATCTGGAGTTTGAACCACCGACAATAAAAAATCTCGATAAATAACAAAATGGAGGCCATTCGAAAAAAGTGGTCGCTTTTTGCCCCCCTTTTTCTGACTTTAAGGCTCTATGAAAAATATCAAATGTTAATATATTTGAATGACGGTGGTTCAAACTCCAGAGGAAAATGTGGAGAACCGAACACTAAAAGCTCAAGTCAATCCGTTTCATAGTTTGAAAAGAAAGTTTCCGGCCAGCGAAAAAAAAGTGGTTTCGAGAAAAACGCGTTTAAAGTTACGACACAAGTTTTAACTATTTTTGGAGATTTTTGGCTTTAGTCAGCTATTCTAACCCCTTAAAAGAAAAATTATCTTTATGAAAATGTTCGGTGTTACATAAAACTCTCTGTATACAACAAAGCCGAAAACATATATTTTTAATACCGGGTCATAATACGAGGGTTGCCTTTTATATTTCGGGATTAGAGAGCAAAAATAAATAATTATCATTGAAAATCGCTTTATTGTTTTTCAAAATATGTCCCATTAAGATCTATACACTTTTGGATGCGTTTGAACCAATTGTCGAAGCACTTTTGCCACTCTGATTGAGGTATCTCCAAAACATGCATTCTGAACGCATCAACCGCTTCTTCAGGTGTCGAAAAACGTTGACCTCTCATTTTATTTTTTACGGATGGGAATAAAAAGAAGTCATTCGGTGCCAAGTCAGGACTATATGGCGGATGACTCATCAAATCGATGTTTTGCGTGCTCAAAAATGCAGTCGTTTGAGCCGATGTGTGAGAGCTCGCATTGTCGTGGTGAAGAGTGATCCGTTTTCAGCGGTTGGTTTTCCTGATTTCTTGGATGACAACTGGCAAACAAATGGTTGTGTACCACTCAGAATTGACTGTTCTGCGTTGTTCTAGTGGTACGGTTGCGACATGTCCAGTTTTTCCGAAAAAACAGGCGACCATTTGCTTGGAAGTGCTTCGTGCGCGAACAACTTTTGTTGGATTTGGCTCATCTTGAAACACCCATACGGTCGACTGCTGTTTACTTTCGGGCTCATACACGTAAATCCATGATTCATCACCTGTCACGATGTCATAGACGTGTTTCGAAGCACCGCAATCGTATTTTTTGAGCATTTCTTTGCACCAATCGACACGAGAGTTTTTTTGAGCGATTGACAAATTGTGTGGGATCCAACGCGAACAAATTTTTTTGACAGTCAAATGTTCATGCAATATTGAATGTATGCTGGTCCCACTAATGCCTTAGGTTGTCTCAATATCACGATAGATCATATGACGATCTTGCAATATTTGTTTGCGCACAGCATCAATGGTTTCCGGAACAACAACTGATTTTTGACGACCTCCACGAAATTCGTCTTGGAGTGAACTACGACCTCGGTTGGATTCACCATACCATCGATAAACACTGGTCCTTGATGGAGCTTCATCGCCAAAAATTGAATTAAGTTCATCCATGCACTGTTGTTGAGTTAATCCACGTCGAAAGTTGTAAAAAATAATCGCACGAAAATGTTCACGATTTAATTCCATTCTTTGGCCGAGATAAATCTTTTAAGTTAGTGTAAACGACACAAATAACGCTCATATGTCAAAACGTTCTGAGTACGTATAACCTCAAAAATGTCAAACTTTACGATAGAGCTCTCAGTTGCCAGATTGCAACACTAGGGTTGCCCAATCCAGAAATATAAAAGGCAGCCCTCGTACCATTTCCATCAATTATTGCATTTAATCGCCGAGGAACTGAATTAATTAATTTTCTTGGGTAATTTTGATCTTCCGCCAGTTCTTTCCAGGTATTTTGTACTGCTTCCCATAATTGTTTTGAGTTCTTATGGTGAAAATTATTTTTATATAGCATTTGTATCATTCTGCCCCATACATTTTCAATTGGGTTGATGTCTGGACTATTTGCAACCCATGGTAATGTTTCAACATTGTTATTCTGAAACCAGTCATTAACAATTTTAGCAGTATGGACCGGGCAATTGTCTTGCTAGAAGATAAAACTGTTGTTGGGGTATAAATGTCCCACAGAAGGCATCATAACATTTTCTAAAATTTGTTAATTTGGAAAGTTGATGGACGATTTAATGCGGACATTAAATCGTCCATCAACTTTCCAAGAAACGCCCATTCTATTACAGCGAATCCACGCCCACACATTAATACTGAATCTCCCTGATTTTCGGACTGCGCTCACGTATCTTTCCTCAAACCTTGAATTTTGTGGTCTATAAACACGAATGTGGACCGAGGTGTAGATATCCACGGATTTTCCAGCCACGGAATTTGGCGCCTCCACCATCACACGAATTATGGAACAGATTCCCCAGATTTTCAAAATTTCATAACTCCCAAACCACATATTTTATTTTAAAAATTTCTTCAATAATTGATTAAACAATATACATAGAGCGAGTATAAATAACCAGAATGTTGTAACTCTTAATTGTTCTTTATTTAAACAATATATTGCTGTCCCGCGTATGTCACCTTTCATACCAAATATTAAAAAAATCATATCTCTAAAAACTCCTATTTTATTTTCCAAATTTCTTCACTAATTATTTAAACAATATATCTAGACCGAGCATAGATGGTCAAAATGTTGTCACTTTTATTTGTTAATTATTTATATAATATATTGCTGTCCCGCGTATAGCACCGTTCATACCAAATATTAGCAAAATCATATCTCCTAAAAATCCTATTTTATTTTCCTAATTTCTTCACTAATTATTTAAACAATATATCTAGACCAAGCATGGATGGTCAAAATGTTGTCACTCTCATTTGTTAATTATTTAAATAATATATTGCTGTCCCGCGTATAGCACCGTTCATGCCAAATATTAAAAAAATCATATCTCTTAAAAATCCTATTTTATTTTACAAATTTCTTCACTAATTGTTTAAACAATATATCTAGACTAAGCATAGATGGTCAAAATGTTGTCACTCTTATTTGTTAATTATTTAAATAATATATTGCTGTCTTGCGTATAGCACAAATTATATCTCATAAAGCTCCTATTTTATTTTATAAATTATTTAAATAATTAACAAATGAGAGTGACAACGTTTTGACCATCTATGCTTAGTCTAGATATATTGTTTAAATAATTAGTGAAGAAATTTGTAAAATAAAATAGGATTTTTAAGAGATATGATTTTTTTAATATTTGGTATGAACGGTGCTATACGCGGGACAGCAATATATTATATAAATAATTAACAAATGAGAGTGACAACATTTTGACCATCTATGCTTAGTCTAGATATATTGTTTAAATAATTAGTGAAGAAATTTGTAAAATAAAATAGGATTTTTAAGAGATATGATTTTTTTAATATTTGGTATGAACGGTGCTATACGCGGGACAGCAATATATTATATAAATAATTAACAAATGAGAGTGACAACATTTTGACCATCTATGCTTAGTCTAGATATACTGTTTAAATAATTAGTGAAGAAATTTGTAAAATAAAATAGGATTTTTAAGAGATATGATTTTTTTAATATTTGGTATGAACGGTGCTATACGCGGGACAGCAATATATTATATAAATAATTAACAAATAAGAGTGACAACATTTTGACCATCTATGCTCGGTCTAGATATATTGTTTAAACAATTAGTGAAGAAATTTGGAAAATTAAATAGAATTTTTAAGAGATATGATTTTTTTAATATTTGGTATGAACGGTGCTATACGCGGGACAGCAATATATTATATAAATAATTAACAAATAAGAGTGACAACATTTTGACCATCTATGCTCGGTCTAGATATATTGTTTAATCAATTAGTGAAGAAATATGAAAAATTAAATAGAATTTTTAAGAGATATGATTTTATTAATATTTGGTATGAACGGTGCTATACGCGGGACAGCAATATATTATATAAATAATTAACAAATAAGAGTGACAACATTTTGACCATCTATGCTCGGTCTAGATATATTGTTTAAATAATTAGTGAAGAAATTTGTAAAATAAAATAGGATTTTTAAGAGATATGATTTTTTTAATATTTGGTATGAACGGTGCTATACGCGGGACAGCAATATATTATATAAATAATTAACAAATGAGAGTGACAACATTTTGACCATCTATGCTTAGTCTAGATATATTGTTTAAATAATTAGTGAAGAAATTTGTAAAATAAAATAGGATTTTTAAGAGATATGATTTTTTTAATATTTGGTATGAACGGTGCTATACGCGGGACAGCAATATATTATATAAATAATTAACAAATGAGAGTGACAACATTTTGACCATCTATGCTTAGTCTAGATATACTGTTTAAATAATTAGTGAAGAAATTTGTAAAATAAAATAGGATTTTTAAGAGATATGATTTTTTTAATATTTGGTATGAACGGTGCTATACGCGGGACAGCAATATATTATATAAATAATTAACAAATAAGAGTGACAACATTTTGACCATCTATGCTCGGTCTAGATATATTGTTTAAACAATTAGTGAAGAAATTTGGAAAATTAAATAGAATTTTTAAGAGATATGATTTTTTTAATATTTGGTATGAACGGTGCTATACGCGGGACAGCAATATATTATATAAATAATTAACAAATAAGAGTGACAACATTTTGACCATCTATGCTCGGTCTAGATATATTGTTTAATCAATTAGTGAAGAAATATGAAAAATTAAATAGAATTTTTAAGAGATATGATTTTATTAATATTTGGTATGAACGGTGCTATACGCGGGACAGCAATATATTATATAAATAATTAACAAATAAGAGTGACAACATTTTGACCATCTATGCTCGGTCTAGATATATTGTTTAAATAATTAGTGAAGAAATTTGTAAAATAAAATAGGATTTTTAAGAGATATGATTTTTTTAATATTTGGTATGAACGGTGCTATACACGGGACAGCAATATATTATTTAAATAATTAACAAATGAGAGTGACAACATTTTGACCATCTATGCTTAGTCTAGATATATTGTTTAAATAATTAGTGAAGAAATTTGTAAAATAAAATAGGATTTTTAAGAGATATGATTTTTTTAATATTTGGTATGAACGGTGCTATACGCGGGACAGCAATATATTATATAAATAATTAACAAATGAGAGTGACAACATTTTGACCATCTATGCTTAGTCTAGATATACTGTTTAAATAATTAGTGAAGAAATTTGTAAAATAAAATAGGATTTTTAAGAGATATGATTTTTTTAATATTTGGTATGAACGGTGCTATACGCGGGACAGCAATATATTATATAAATAATTAACAAATAAGAGTGACAACATTTTGACCATCTATGCTCGGTCTAGATATATTGTTTAAACAATTAGTGAAGAAATTTGGAAAATTAAATAGAATTTTTAAGAGATATGATTTTTTTAATATTTGGTATGAACGGTGCTATACGCGGGACAGCAATATATTATATAAATAATTAACAAATAAGAGTGACAACATTTTGACCATCTATGCTCGGTCTAGATATATTGTTTAATCAATTAGTGAAGAAATATGAAAAATTAAATAGAATTTTTAAGAGATATGATTTTATTAATATTTGGTATGAACGGTGCTATACGCGGGACAGCAATATATTATATAAATAATTAACAAATAAGAGTGACAACATTTTGACCATCTATGCTCGGTCTAGATATATTGTTTAAATAATTAGTGAAGTAATTTGTAAAATAAAATAGGATTTTTAAGAGATATGATTTTTTTAATATTTGGTATGAACGGTGCTATACACGGGACAGCAATATATTATTTAAATAATTAACAAATGAGAGTGACAACATTTTGACCATCTATGCTTAGTCTAGATATATTGTTTAAATAATTAGTGAAGAAATTTGTAAAATAAAATAGGATTTTTAAGAGATATGATTTTTTTAATATTTGGTATGAACGGTGCTATACGCGGGACAGCAATATATTATATAAATAATTAACAAATGAGAGTGACAACATTTTGACCATCTATGCTTAGTCTAGATATACTGTTTAAATAATTAGTGAAGAAATTTGTAAAATAAAATAGGATTTTTAAGAGATATGATTTTTTTAATATTTGGTATGAACGGTGCTATACACGGGACAGCAATATATTATTTAAATAATTAACAAATGAGAGTGACAACATTTTGACCATCTATGCTTAGTCTAGATATATTGTTTAAATAATTAGTGAAGAAATTTGTAAAATAAAATAGGATTTTTAAGAGATATGATTTTTTTAATATTTGGTATGAACGGTGCTATACGCGGGACAGCAATATATTATATAAATAATTAACAAATGAGAGTGACAACATTTTGACCATCTATGCTTAGTCTAGATATACTGTTTAAATAATTAGTGAAGAAATTTGTAAAATAAAATAGGATTTTTAAGAGATATGATTTTTTTAATATTTGGTATGAACGGTGCTATACGCGGGACAGCAATATATTATATAAATAATTAACAAATAAGAGTGACAACATTTTGACCATCTATGCTCGGTCTAGATATATTGTTTAAACAATTAGTGAAGAAATTTGGAAAATTAAATAGAATTTTTAAGAGATATGATTTTTTTAATATTTGGTATGAACGGTGCTATACGCGGGACAGCAATATATTATATAAATAATTAACAAATAAGAGTGACAACATTTTGACCATCTATGCTCGGTCTAGATATATTGTTTAATCAATTAGTGAAGAAATATGAAAAATTAAATAGAATTTTTAAGAGATATGATTTTATTAATATTTGGTATGAACGGTGCTATACGCGGGACAGCAATATATTATATAAATAATTAACAAATAAGAGTGACAACATTTTGACCATCTATGCTCGGTCTAGATATATTGTTTAAATAATTAGTGAAGAAATTTGTAAAATAAAATAGTATTTTTAAGAGATATGATTTTTTTAATATTTGGTATGAACGGTGCTATACGCGGGACAGCAATATATTATATAAATAATTAACAAATGAGAGTGACAACATTTTGACCATCTATGCTTAGTCTAGATATACTGTTTAAATAATTAGTGAAGAAATTTGTAAAATAAAATAGGATTTTTAAGAGATATGATTTTTTTAATATTTGGTATGAACGGTGCTATACGCGGGACAGCAATATATTATATAAATAATTAACAAATAAGAGTGACAACATTTTGACCATCTATGCTCGGTCTAGATATATTGTTTAAACAATTAGTGAAGAAATTTGGAAAATTAAATAGAATTTTTAAGAGATATGATTTTTTTAATATTTGGTATGAACGGTGCTATACGCGGGACAGCAATATATTATATAAATAATTAACAAATAAGAGTGACAACATTTTGACCATCTATGCTCGGTCTAGATATATTGTTTAATCAATTAGTGAAGAAATATGAAAAATTAAATAGAATTTTTAAGAGATATGATTTTATTAATATTTGGTATGAACGGTGCTATACGCGGGACAGCAATATATTATATAAATAATTAACAAATAAGAGTGACAACATTTTGACCATCTATGCTCGGTCTAGATATATTGTTTAAATAATTAGTGAAGAAATTTGTAAAATAAAATAGGATTTTTAAGAGATATGATTTTTTTAATATTTGGTATGAACGGTGCTATACACGGGACAGCAATATATTATTTAAATAATTAACAAATGAGAGTGACAACATTTTGACCATCTATGCTTAGTCTAGATATATTGTTTAAATAATTAGTGAAGAAATTTGTAAAATAAAATAGGATTTTTAAGAGATATGATTTTTTTAATATTTGGTATGAACGGTGCTATACGCGAGACAGCAATATATTATATAAATAATTAACAAATAAGAGTGACAACATTTTCACCATCTATTCTCGGTCTAGATATATTGTTTAAATAATTAGTGAAGAAATTTGGAAAATAAAATGGGATTTTTAAGAGATATGATTTTTTTAATATTTGGTATGAACGGTGCTATACGCGGGACAGCAATATATTATTTAAATAATTAACAAATGAGAGTGACAACATTTTGACCATCTATGCTTAATCTAGATATATTGTTTAAATAATTAGTGAAGAAATTTGTAAAATAAAATAGGATTTTTTAGAGATATGATTTTTTTAATATTTGGTATGAACGGTGCTATACGCGGGACAGCAATATATTATTTAAATAATTAACAAATGAGAGTGACAACATTTTGACCATCTATGCTTAGTCTAGATATATTGTTTAAATAATTAGTGAAGAAATTTGTAAAATAAAATAGGATTTTTTAGAGATATGATTTTTTTAATATTTGGTATGAACGGTGCTATACGCGGGACAGCAATATATTATTTAAATAATTAACAAATGAGAGTGACAACATTTTGACCATCTATGCTTAGTCTAGATATATTGTTTAAATAATTAGTGAAGAAATTTGTAAAATAAAATAGGATTTTTAAGAGATATGATTTTTTTAATATTTGGTATGAACGGTGCTATACGCGGGGCAGCCAGTATATTATATAAATAATTAACAAATAAGAGTGGCAACATTTTGACCATCTATGCTCGGTCTAGATATATTGTTTAAACAATTAGTGAAGAAATTTGTAAAATAAAATAGGATTTTTAAGAGATATGATTTTTTTAATATTTTGTATGAACGGTGCTATACGCGGGACAGCCAGTATATTATATAAATAATTAACAAATAAGAGTGACAACATTTTGACCATCTATGCTCGGTCTAGATATATTGTTTAAACAATTAGTGAAGAAATTTGGAAAATAAAATAGGAGTATTTAAAGATATGATTTTTTTAATATTTGGTATGAAAGGTGACATACGCGGGACAGCAATATATTGTTTAAATAAAGAACAATTAAGAGTTACAACATTCTGGTTATTGAAACTCGCTCTATGTATATTGTTTAATCAATTATTGAAGAAATTTTTAAAATAAAATATGTGGTTTGGGAGTTATGAAATTTTGAAAATCTGGGGAATCTGTTCCATAATTCGTGTGATGGTGGAGGCGCCAAAATCCGTGGCTGGAAAATCCGTGGCTATCTTCACATCGGTCGAATGTGGCCGTCGTTGGTGGATTTGAAAACTTTTTCGTCTGTAAATATTACCCGTTCCCAAAATGCTAGATCTCTGTAGACGTAATTTAATGCAAATATGATACGAGCCTGTTTATTTTCTTCCTTTAGTATTGGTTTCTTAGCTGCTGCTCTATTTTGCAAATCTGACGATTTAACTCTGCTGCACACTGTTGACCGAGCACCAGAAAAATCTTGTGCATCCTTAGCGGCCCTTGCAGACTCAAAAGGGTTTTGCCTTAAATATTCTATAAGAGCTGTGTCTTCATCATTATTAGAAACTCTGGGACGCGCAGATCCTGCTTTTCTTCTAACACTTCTTTTCTGCTCCCAGCGTTTCTTAACTCTCAAAACAGTGTCTTTACTAATGTTCATTGGCTTGAGTGCATGTGTTGGACACTGGGTTTTTTTTTTTCGACGTTTTTGACCTTTTTGAGAACTTTTTTTAATGGAACTGTCTGCGTTTGTGTGTGACAATGAAGAATCTAATATATGTTTTTATCTAAAACTTACCGTTTAGTCACAATTTGTGTTTTAGGTTAATGTTTTTATGAGATGTTCTTTTTGCCTTTTCTTGCAATTTTATGCCACATTTCCACTGTAAAGTGAAAACACAGCATAACTTCCTTATAAATTGCTACATATCTGCACCAATTTTGATCTTTTACTTGTATTTTAACGTGAATACACTACACAAATTTAATGTTAACATCGTTAACATATAAACGGTAACATTTGAGATTTGTTTATCCAAAATTCAATTGTCACCGCTGGTATCGCCATGATTAGGTGTGTAAAAACTAGGTGGCGCTAGTACATAGAACATACATTGATGAAATAAACCAAATAAATAATACACTAGCGCCATCTGTTCTTTTTTTCATGAAATTATATCAATCTGAGGCATTAGTCGGTATTACACATATTTCATATAAATAGTTGTCAACAAACGTCACTTTTATAGTGTAAAATTAAATCAGTGTATTCGCTTAAAATTTAAGACAAAGTAATAAATTGCGAATAATACCTAAGAACTTGTGTCCAAGTTGTAATGTGGGTCTATTTTATTCAGGAAATGTGTATAAAATCACACATATGAGCGATAAATAATTTCTCAAAATCGACAACTTTAAAAATTAATTTCGCTAAAACGGTAAGTTTTCTAAAAAAAAGATGGACTTCAGATAGGTTATTTTCTCATAAAAATACATATGTTTGAAAAAAAAAGTTCAAAAATTGTACCGTCCTGCACATGCACCTTGACCACCCATAATGTCAGCTTTAAACGATAACATATTTAGTGTACTTAATTTTATTGCACAGAAGTGTATATACCGGGTGTTGACTTGGCGGATGCAACGATTTCCTATGTTGCGTTCGCCAAGTCAACACCCGGTATAATATTTCCTAATCAACTAATTTATTCCAAGCAATTTTTTTTTTGTAATTTGTATCCATTCCAACTTAACTTCTTTCAGGCCTAAATTCAATGTGATGGAACGGTCACTTTTTAAGTTCGAGACAGGGTAGGGGTGGAAAACGACGTTCAACGTCTAAAAAAAAAACGGTGTTGTGTCCAACATAGCAGTTTCCCTATCATTTAAACAATTGATAATTGACATAAAACATTTATTTCACTCTAACCAATTGGTTGAAGATTTCACTTGAAGTCAGTGGTTTATACGCGTGGCGCATGAAGTAAAATTTCGAGTTTAGAAAAGCCTGAAAATTTGGATTTGCCGGGGCGCGGCTCGCTTCGCTCGCGCGCCCCGGCAAATCCAAATTTTCAGGCTTTTCTAAACTCGAAATTTTACTTCATGCTCAACCTGGGAGTGGTAACCCTCGTTAGAAGATCAATCTGAAACTTATTTTGCAGTGTGCTTCGTTTGTCTGTTCCGTGAGTTAATTGAATTGTCATATTAGTCAGATTTCCCTTCACATAACCTACAAATTAAAAGTTTGATTTACAACATAACATGTGATTTATTTTGGCCTAACCTCAAACACACAACCTGCATCACACCACTGAATTTCTGGGCTAATGTGTAGAACAGGGTACATACTACATTTTTTATACGTTTTCATGGCTTCCATGCATCCACTCCAGTGGTTCTTAACAGATTATTTATATGGATCTGTGTGATAGTGTGTATGTTTGTGTGTATGTGTGCCTTAAGATCAAAAATCAAACGCCTAAAATTAAATGTCAAATATTAAAAAAATCGAATATTTGTAACTTTGATAATCAACACTTTTGAGTGTCGCGAATGATCTCATTGTACCGGGCGTGTGTTCGCACTAGAGCTGATGATACCCGGGTCACTACCCGAATAAACGGGTAATACCCGGGTACCCGGGTACCGGTACTACCCGTATTACGCGTATTACCCGTGTTATCCGTATTACCCGTATTACCCGTGATACCCGTATTACCCGTATTACATATTAAATACTATAATTCACATTTGTTATGTACAGAATGAATGAGACATTTTTGCGATACCGTAATTAAGAAGTTAGAAAACAGAATTGTACTGACAGAATCAGCTACACTGTTTGGCGAAAAGTCGTTTGAGAAAAACGTGCTTAAAGTTTAGGTAAGTTCTAAAATGATAATTATTTAAACTTGCCATTATTTAAACTTACCATTAGTATGCTATACAGAAATAGCACTTTCTCCTCTTCGTTCTGTGGGCGCTCTTCCGCATTACGCGTTTTGGGCTGTAACTTAGCACATTTTTTGAATTTTACAATCAAATAATACTCAAAATGCGCGTAAACGTTTGCACTTTCAAAGTAACGCAAAAGAAAAATCGAGTTTTTGAAATCTCCAGAATATACGAACATCTTAAATAAAGCTTAGATTTAAACACGTTACAGCAGTGATTTATTTTTGTGGAAAAACACAAGCAAATTAACATTCTCTGTCGAGAGACATTTTCGTTTTGTAGTAACTTTATTTCCTGCTGTTGAAAATACTCACTCGGAACTCGCCGAAGACGCCTATATTCCTAAATTGTACGATATAGTATCTCCACGTATTTTGCAATTTGCCTGCAATTCATCTTCTGTAGGAGAAGCATATCTCTACACCCAACTTTTCTTTCGTGGCATATTTATTTTTTTATGCAATCGGCACCAAAATAGGATATTAATGACTAGGCACCAAAATACTTTCCAAGGTTTTTTATATAACGAGGTGGTATTATTATTAAAACATGATCAGTTAATAATATTTAATAAAACTGTAAAACTCATTTAATAATTACTTTAAGTGTGTGGCTGTTGGGGATTCTAACCGGTGATTACATCATTGAAGCCTTGTGTTTATTAGAACCAAGCGGTAAACAACCAACAACTTAACCTGGAATTATATCCGCGACTTCAAACGCGTAAACATCAGATGTTGTATCATTATTTTTTTGTAAACATTAGTGAAAATGGGGCTTTGCCGATTGCAAAAAAATATAGTATTTACCTCAGCACTAAAGTTTCATCTTATTACTCTTTTGGTTTATTTGCCTGGGCCCTACGGGCCTCGTCAACTAAATCCAAATCGTAATAAAAAGATCCACTTTAGTGCCTTGATAAATAAATAACTATTACATCGCAAACGGTCTCACTGAACAGTCAGTTAAATCAAACGTTAAATCGTTTCTTCTAATATATTCGATATATCGTTGAAAATAAGCATATTCAATACAAGCGAAGTACACGCAATGAAAAGAATCAGGTTGCTGGCCTTAGCTGACATTCAAATTAACGTTTGGGTTAACTGACGTTTCAGTGAAATCGTTTGTGATATAAAAATAATTATGCCACGAAGGATAAGTTGGGTTTGGAGATATGCTTCTCCTACAGAAGATGCATTGCAGGCAAATTGCAAAATATGTGGAGATAGTACTGGGTGGTCAACTAAGGAATTTCGATTTACAAGCGCTCTAAAATTGTTTTGAATAGGAATAGAGAAGTGGGGTTGGTCTTAAACGAAGGAGGGGCTCATGGAAATTCAGTCGCCATGGTTCGCTGGACGGGTGAGGAGCGTTCGTTCTGTGTGCGCGCTTATTACCAAAATCAAAATTCTTGCATTATTGTGCGTCGTCGTTTTCGTGCACATTATGCTTTGCACAATCTTAACCAATGTCCGAGTGCTCAACTCATTCGGAAATGGGTCAGAACATTCGAAGAAACTGGTTCGACATTGCCCCAGCGAGTTATAAACCGTCGACGGTCTGTGAGAAACGATGCAAACGTAGAGCGAGTGAGAGCATCTGTTCGCAACCAACCGGGCCTCTCGACACGCCGGCGCGCGGCCACTCTAAATGTGAAGAGATCGTCATTGATAAACATTCTTCATAAAGATTTACACATGCACCCCTACAAGATCCAATTAGTGCAGGAATTAAAGCCAGGGGACCATCAACAACGCCTTGATTACGTCAATGAAATGGTGAACCGATTTCAAGCGTACGACAACATTTTTTTCTCTGATGAAGCCCATTTTCATCTGAACGGCTATGTAAACAAACAGAATTGCCGGTATTGGTCTTCAGAAAACCCCAAACAGCAACATGAAACTCAATTGCATAGTCTGAAGGTCACAGTTTGGTGTGCAATACACGCACAAGGCATTATTGGCCCGTACTTTTTCGAAGACGGATGCGGCCGAGCAGTAACAGTGAATTCTGATCGTTATGTGGACATGTTGAACAATTTTTTTGAACCAGCCCTTCAAGACTTTGATGGATACAATCGGGACACTTGGTTTCAGCAAGACGGGGCCACTTGTCACACTTCAAATCGGTCTTTACCTGTTATTCAGGCGCTTTTTCCTGAAAAATTGATTTCTCGGCGTGGAGACCTTCCATGGCCCCCCAGAAGCCCGGACTTGACACCTTGCGACTTTTACTTATGGGGATACCTCAAAAGTGTAGTCTACCGCAACAATCCCCGCACTCTAATTGCGTTGAAGGAAAATATCCGCCAGGAAATTCAAGCCATCGGTCCAGAAACTTTGCGACGTGTTTTTCTAAATGTCGGGGTTCGACTCGAAGAGTGCCAGCAGAAAAACGGTGGACATTTGGACAGCGTAATTTTTAAGAAATGAATTTCCGAAGAGCTGAACATTATTTGTAAAAAAAAAATTATAATTGACTTGATAGTTTTTGTTTTATTTCTCTTTTAAATCGGAATTCCTTAGTTGACCACCCTGTATATCGTACAATGGATCGCCATCGGCTCTAAATAAACATCTCAGGCAGAGACATAAATTATCTGCTCCAATTGTTACAGATAACAGGTTTGTGCAGAAATAATCATTTCGTTCCCTAATCTCAAGAGCATAATACTAATCTTACTGTTTATTTTTCATTAGTTTAGAAGTTGCATTATCAAAAGAAAATGATGAATTGTCAAACGCATCTACGTCACGCTCGGCTGATACTAACAAAATACCTCTAAGAAAACGGAAAGCGACATCAGAATCTGCAACAAAACAATGTTCTCCCTCAAGGCAGGAAAATATATCAAGAGTTCTTGCACGAATGATTGCAACATGCCAATTGCCTTTGTCATTTGCGCACAGCGATGGTTTTATAGAATTCATGAACATTGTCGAACCAGGTTGCCAAGTACCATATCCACAAGCAATTCACGCACGGCTAGATTTGGCCTACGAAGAAATTAGACAGCGAATTTCAACAAATATTACTAAGGCATCTTCTGTTGCGATTACAACAGACGAGTGGTCATCCAGAGCACAAGAACAATATGTGTCTGTAACAGCTCATATGATTAATTCGGAATGGACGTTGAGCAATTTTACCTTGTCCACAATGACTTAGATGGTCGCCCCACAGCAGATAATTTGGCTGCCGATTTAGAGCTCGTGCAAGAAGAATGAGAACTTGGCGAAAAATTACATTCAGTGGTACACGACAACGCCAGTTCTATAAAAGCTGCTGTACGACTATTAAGTAATGTTAAACATAGCATTAATTGTGCTGCGCACACGTTGCAATTATGCGTGAAGGACGGGTTAAATAGTGTGCCAGAATACAACGCCGTATGTACAAAAGCGGCGAGAGTAGTAGGCCATATCAAACATTCGAGTGTTGCAGCCGGTGCATTGGAAAAGATGCGAGTAAAACTGGGCTTAAAGGTAGGACTTCTCATACAAAGCTGCCCTACGCGTTCGGATTCGACCTACATGTGTGACAGATTATGTCAAAATCGCAATGCTGTATGCGAAGTACTAGCGGACAGAAAATACACTAACCCTGCTACTGCGTTGAAACTTGAAATTTCGGAGTATGACTGGCGCTTGATGGAAGAAATGTTGGTATTATTGAAGCCGTTGCAGATGACTACGAAGATATTTTGTAGCGACAACACAGTAACGTTATCAGCGGTGCGGCCTATTATAAAAAGCCTCATTATAAATCATTTTCAAGAGGAAATTACCGATAGCGACACTTGAGAAATTCAAGGAAAGTATGACCACATCATTAGCTGTACGCTTCGACATGAATCCATCAAATACAGACATTGTTAAACCGGAACAACTGGCGTCATTTCTAGATCCTCGATATAAAGATTTGCGTTCTGAAACAGACGAAGGATCAGAGAAGATTAGACTCACGTTCAACAAATTATTTATGCGTCTTCTACCGCTGCAGAAGTTGGAACACGCGCTAATGAGGACGAAACGGAGCTGGATTTTATTTTTTCAATTCCAACGAAATCGTCAGATCCATCGTATCAGTACAGACTCTATCTATCCGAACCACAAATCGGACACAATATGGACCCTCTGAAATGGTGGAAAACACACGAAGAAACGTATCCTGCAATCGCTGGTCTAGCGAAAAAATACTTGGGAATACCGGCGTCTTCGGCGAGTTCCGAGCGAGTATTTTCAACAGCAGGAAATATAGTTACTTCAAAACGAAGTTGTCTCTCGACAGAGAATGTTAATTTGCTTGTGTTTTTGCACAAAAATAAATCACTGCTGTAACGTGTTTAAATCTAATCTTTATTTAAGAAGTCCGTATATTCTGGAGATTTCAAAAAATCGATTTTTCTTTTGCGTTACTTTCAAAGTGCGAACATTTACGCGTATTTTGAGTATTATCTCATGGAAAAATTCAAAAAATGTGCGAAGTTACAGCCCAAACCCGTAATGCGAAAGAGCGCCCACTGAACGAAGAAAAGAAAGTGCTATTTATGTATAGCATACTAAAGTTAAGTTTAAATAATAGTAAGTTTAAATAATTATCATTTTAGAACGTACCTAAACTTTATACACGTTTTTCTCAAACGACTTTACGAAAAATGGTGTAGCTGATTTTGTAACAATTCTGTCTGCTAACTCTTTAATTACGGTATCACAGAAATTTCTCATTCATTCTGTATATAACAAATGTGAATTATAGTATTCAATCCGTAATACGTATAATACGGGTAATACGGGTAATGCGGGTAATACGGGTAATTCCGGTACCCGGGTACTGCGGTCCGGGTACCCGGGTATTACCCGTTAATTCGGGTAGTAGGCGGGTACCCGGGCACTTGGGTAACTCATTACCCGGTCGGAATCATTAGCTCTAGTTCGTACGTCGGAATTGTTCTATCCCCTGTAACCATTCGGGCTTTGGAACGCAAGCCCAGTATAAAAGGAATTTTGCGATTGATTTTTTAACTACTCACCAAAAATTGAATCTGCACGGATTTCTAATGGGTTTTCTCTAATGAGTGGCCTGATGTACTCCCTCACTATTGTTGCTCTACCGATGCCCTGTTTTCATCAATGAACCACACAACGGCATTCGGTGGCGATAGGAACATTTGAATTTGTAATTTGTAGCTAACCTTTTTGCTCTTTTTATGGATTTTTCGCAGAAAAAGTAAAATGGATATTTGTTGGTTTTAGGTGTGTTATTTAAGCTTAAAACATACCCCGTACTTGTACTAACGTGTCGGGCGTACGATTTTACGTCGGGTTTGACCCATCTGAGGGTTTAATTCGGTGTAACGTGTGCCAAGCGTACAAAGTTTGCACATTTTTGACAATTTGTCAGATTTGATCGGCCATTGTAAAAATTGCATTTATTTAAAATACGCACAGGGCAGCTTGGTGGTGTAGTGGTTAGAGTGTTGTACTGCCACGCCACGGACCGGGGTTCAAATACCGGCCTAACAAGTTGTCTGCATTTATATAGGTTAGGATAAAAATGCCAAACACTCCGTCTTCTCGGATATGACGTTAAATGCATGTGGGACCCGTGTGTAGCCTGGATGTTGCGTGCACGTTAAAGATCCCTACCGGTGGGTTGGAACTCCCACCGGGTTCGGCAAAATTCCCGGATAGCTGTAGACCTAATCTCCGGCGTCATGATTGGCCTTAGCAGCGGAAATAGATGACGTAAAACCCAAAATAAAAAAAATAAAAAAAAATACGCACACAATTACACCATCAAACACACACACACACATATATCCACATGTTGAGAACCACTGGATTGGGTGCTGCTGCGCATGCGCGAACCTGTCAAAATCGACCATGTACCCCGATTCTACACATTAGCCAATTCCTGAAATATCAAATTTGATTGGTCTTGTAGAAAAAAAAAAACAGAAACAGTTGTCAATTGTAACAACCGTTGACGTTGAAATGTTAAATTAGCTTCACTTAATCTTAAATTCGATAAACGACTGCGGGAATCAAGAAACGCTGTTGAGCATGTATAAAATCTATGTAGGTATAATATTTTCCAATTATCTAATTCATTACAAGCTGTAATTTGAGTCGCCTATTTCCACAAACCCCTAAATCCATTTGATAAAAATGGACTTAACGGTTTTTGAAAATACCCGACTCATTTATTTGTATCAATTTCAACTCAATTTGTATTCATATTTCGGTTCCACTGTAAAATTTTCAAAAAGTCGATTTTTTTATTATTCCAGGCCTAAATTCAAGAATGATGGAACGGTCACTTCAGGATCGCGACAGGGTGGGGGTGCCGGATGCCGTCCTCTTGGAGGACTTCATGAACAAGGACGCGTTCGTGGATAACCTGGAAAAGAGGTTCAACCAAAACATAATTTATGTAAGTGTCTTCAAACATTAAAAGTCATTAATTCTGTGCGATTCCATTTAACCAATTTCGATTTTCTTGACGTTAATGACGTTTGACATAATCTTGTTTATGCAGTTGTGAGATATCAGGTTTTGTGCGATTCCATTTCGCCAATTCTTGGTTGCAGAATGCTTCAATCATTAAAGGTGACGAGATTCTTTTCGCAATCCACAACAAGTTAGTCTTACAAAGACTATATCAAATACTTATTGAAACAACTACTTCTCGGGCTAATACCCCGACGGACATTGAGTTTGCTGTTAGATACAGTAACCTACTGCAAATGTAACAATTTGGGTCAAGTTATTCAGGCCATCTATAGACGCATTTCGAGATTTATCTCTCATCAGTATAACTCTGCCGTTCAATTTAAACAATTTGACACCTTAGACTGGCGGTCACGTTACCGTTCGAACATAAGTATAAATGAAATTGCCAATTCTTGGTTGAACGGTAACGTGACCGCCAATCTAAGGTGTCAAATTGTTTAGAGGGAATGGCAAAGCTATACTGATGAGAGATAAATCTCGAAACGCGTCTATAGATGGCCTGAATAATTTGACCCTAATTGTTACATTTGCAGTATGTAACAGGAAACACTTGCAAACACTTGTTGTATAATTCAATGTCCGACGGGGTATTAGCTCTGGAAGTAGTTGTTTCAATGAGTGTTTGATATAGTCTTTGTAAGACTAACTTGTTGTAGATTGCGAAAAGAATATCGGCACTTTAAATGTTTTATTTTATTTTTTATTTATTTATTTATTCATATTCAACGGGAAACCCCTTTTACAAAAACAAGTTAATGCTTAAATATATCATGTATAAACTATACTAAATTTAAAATACACAATGTAGACAATCTAGATAGCAATGCAATGTATTTGAAATAAATCAAAAACTAAAACTAAATAATTATACTATGCTCACTAAAAAGCAGTTATTTTTTATTGTATTAAACACCGAAATCATGCAAAAAAAAAAATTAACAACACTAATCAAACAATAAATATGAATTATAGCACAGTTTATCGGCTATTTGTTAAAAACCTCTAAGTGGGTTAGATGATTCTTAAATGTAACTAAATTGGATCCGAATAACGATATAAATTCCGTGTCCAAACTATTCGCAGCTCGCATCATCCTTGCAATGGGATTATTATGACCATAATTAGATGAAAACGTCCTCAGGCGAAAAATTGGGTTAGACCTTAGACTACGATCATGGCAGGGTACGTAGAAGTCAAGCATGGATAAAATCTCTGGACAATCAATCGCTCCGTTTACAATTTTATGTAGATAAATTAAGTCGTTAATTGTGCGACGATCTTCTAGGGTTTTCATTTTTAATTCAGCCATTATATCTGAATAAGAGCCAAGTGAATGGTATTTAACCAACTTGTACTCCATCGTACGAAAGAACTTCTTTTGTATGGTTTCTAATCTGTTGGTGAGACCCGATATATGCGGTGACCAAATTATTGATGCGTATTCCAAGTTAGAACGAACCATAGAACAATATTAAGTTTTCAAACACGATGGACTCAGAATTCTACATACTCTCCACACGAAACCCCACATCTTTAATGATTTGTTGCATATATTAGTTATATGAGATATAAAAGATAACTTGCTGTCGAAAATAACACCCAAATCTTTCATTTCATTCACTTCGGGAATGATATTTTGACCAATTCTATAAGAATAATTAATAACTGAATGCTTCCGAGAGAATGAAATTTTAGTACACTTATTAATATTTAAATAAAGCTTGTTATTCAAGCACCAGTCATGAATTTTATCCAAATCTTCTTGTAAATATTTACAGTCTTCTAAGGTGTTAATAATTCTAAATATTTTTATATCATCTGCATATAAAAGTATTTCGCTATTGCAAATGCTTCGTTCAATATCATTAATGAATAATAAAAACAAAATTGGCCCCAAATGTGTGCCTTGTGGGACCCCCGAAGTAACAGATATAGGTTTTGATATAAAGTTATTGATTTTTACCATTTGTGTTCTATTATTCAAAAAATCAGCGAGCCATCCAATCGTAAGTGCATTAAACCCAAGTAATACTAATTTCTCTAATAAGATAGAGTGATCTACTCTATCAAAAGCCTTCGAAATATCTAGATAAATGGAATCTACTTGATAGTTATCATGAAAAGCGTTAACTAAGTATTGGTGGTAACATAGCAAATTTGTGGCTGTCGATCGATTGGATATAAAGCCATGTTGTTTATTAGAGAGAACGGATTTAGCCATCCAGTAAATCTGATTGCAAACCAATTTATCTAGAATTTTTGAAATAGGAGACTGAAGGCAAACATCTCTATAATTAGAAATCATATTACGATCACCAGATTTATAAATTGGGTTAATAAAGCTCATCTTTCACATTGATGGAAATACTCCAGAAGATAAAGATTTCGAAAAAATATCAAATAAGGGGCTACAAAGTGAATAAATGCAATTTAACAGAATATAAGTTGAGATTCCATCAGGACCTGGGGCCTTGCTTACTTTCAGATGTAAGATTTCATTAAATATATCTTCCATAGATAATGAAAGAGTGCTGCTACCAATTGCGTATTTAGAAGGTGAATTAATATTATTTGGACTATTATCCGTCGCATAGACTGTAGTAAAATAATCAGCAAACAAATCAGCGATCTGTTTAACATCGGAACCTTTTCTAGAATCCAAATGCATTAATTTTGGTATACCGTTATCATTTTTTAAGTCCTTAACATAATTCCAAAAGTATTTAGGATTGGAATTGAGCTTTGATTCAACATTAGCTATGTGGTTATGGTATAAATTATTTGACAGTGTTTTACATTGGCTGCGTATTGACTTAAAAACTACATAGTCGTCATAGTTACCAGTTTGTTTCGATTTTATATGAGCTGCTTTTTTCTTATTTACGAGAACTTTTAGTTCCTGTGACATCCATTTAGGATAATTATTGTAACTATTGTTATATACTCTTTGAGGTACAAATGTATTAATGCCCTCATTAATAATTTTATAAAAAAACTCCACCAAGTCATTAACATTTGCATTTTTGACATTTGATAACCATTCATTTTTATTAAATGATTTATTAAATTTGAAGTATTGAGTAATTTAACGTCTGTGTTTTATTATATTTTCCCTTTTCAACGTTCAAGGCCCAGCTAAGACATATTGAATGACCTTATTTATTATTAATTTATTTATTTATTTATTACATTTATTTACGGAATCTCCTTTTACATAAATTTATAATATTAGTATATTTATATATACAGAGTGGATAACAGAATAATAACAATTGTATTAGACATGCGAGTTAAAATGATAATAATAAAAAATACTAAAGAGTGAATACATTATTTAGAGATAAAATCAACAAATCGGTACAAAGACAAATACATAAACAACTAATAAATTGTACAAATAACATATTGGAATTAATATCAGTAATTGATGAGCAAAATATCACAGTAAAGACTAAATTGTATAATATAATATCGAATTAAAATTATATGAGTTCACAAACTAAGTAATTAAAATTAAGATAAAACATTATTAACAATAGCGGATAAATTGATTCGTTTCAAATTAGCCTTAAATGTTGAAAATGAAGAATGATGTAATAAAAAATTATTGTTATTGTTTAATTCGTTACAGTAACTCATCATTCTGCATATTGGATTAAATTTTGCGTAATTAACTGCATGATAGCGCAAATAAAATAAAAATTTCGATCTATTGGGACCTCTAGCAGGCACATAAAAGTCTAATTGTTTTAATAAGCTTTGGCAGTCTATCTCGCCGTGTATAAGCTTAAATAGAAAACACAAATCATTTATTATTCTTCTATTTTCCAATGAGCTGAGACACAACATATTATGCATAGTACTATTGCTGAATTGGTATCTAATGTTGCCCAGCCTAGCAGAAACTAAGCGCAAAAACTCTCTGTACTCTGTACTTTCTCCAGCTCTGCTGAAAGTACCCTCGTATGAGGAGACCAAACGACAGAAGCGTATTCAAAGTGAGGTCTGACCAAAGAAGTATATAATTTAAGTAAAACGGAAACATCAAAATCTTTCGAAAAGCGTCCAATAAAACCAAGGACTCCCAGTGCTTTGTTAGATATGCGTTTAATATGATGGCTAAAGTATAAATTATAATTAAATATGACACCCAGGTCCTTGATGTTATCAACGCAAAGCAATGCATGATTACATATCGCATAATTAAATTCCATTCTGTTACGGCGATAAAATAAAATTGAGCTGCATTTTTGTAAGTTAAAAAATAATTTGTTAGTTTCACACCACGTGGACAATCTATTCAGATCCAACTTAATTTGTGTTGGTCATCCAGGCATTTAATAGATTTAAACAATTTCAAGTCATCGGCAAATAGAAGATAATTACTATATTTAATATACTGGCCAATATCATTAATAAATAGTACAAATAATACTGGTCCGCAATGGGAGCCCTGTGGGACCCCAGAAGTAACACTAATTTCTGTAGATATTGTATTACCTATCTTGACTATCTGTTTTCTATCTGTTAAGTAGCTGTTAAGTAGCTTATTAACCATTTAAAAATAATTTATCATAGTATAGTAATTTGTTTTATATTGTGTAAATATATCTACTTTTAATCTATCTTGTAAATGCAGCTAGCGTAAATAAAGTATTATTATATTTAATAAAGTGTATAACTATTGCATGTTCAATTAAAAAAAGCTCTAGAATGCCATGGAAAATATTCTAGGTTAGCAACTCTGAAAATATAATAAAATAAAACACTTTAACTTTGTTTGTACAACAATCTCGGCACTTTTAATGTTTGAAGTATTCTGCAACCAAGAATTGGAAATTTCATTTATACGTAAGTGTATTCCTATGCGTGACCATAAATGTAATCGAACGCACACGTAGACGTAATTTATGTAAAAGGTATTTTTTTGATAATAACAAGTGCAATCAGGCACGTTTGTATTGGATGTAAAGTTCAATTGCTTGAATTTATCGCCATCCTCAATTAAGATCACGTAATCTATTAAGATAATAATTACGAAATTGTTAGTAATTAATAAAGTTTGATATAATTTATTATTTAGGTATATAATGATAATGATAACACTTTCGCAACTAGACTGTGTATTTAATGCAATATTGACTTAAAGTTGAAATACGTAGAATCAAAATAAAACCAACAGAAAGATTGTTTATGCAGTTGTGAAGCAACATGTTACCGGCGCACAGTGGGCTGAATTGGAAAATTTTTGGACATTCACTAAAATAGAGCCATTTTAAAGAAATTTCAGCATTAAATTCATGAAATTATATTTTTTACGTAATAAGTAAATATTTAAAACTGTAATAATGAAGGGTGTCACTAATTATTTCTGTTAATTAGTTAAATATTATTTTTTCTTATTAAATTAATTTTTTATTTGAAATTGTTTGTCGAATTTAACGCCTTATCTGTTCAGAATTATATTAATAGTTAAACAAATATAATAATGAGTATGTACAACTGATGTATTTTTAAATAATTTGTAACAATGCATTTCTTAAATAATAAAACATAACTTTCATTAACTGTAAGAAAAATATGGTAATAATATAAACATTTAAATTGAACCTAATATTTACAAAAAGAACAGGTATATATTTTGATGGAGACAGAAAAGAAAATAATTTTAAAACTAATTTTTTTAACATAGAAGAAATAAAATAAAATGGTATTAAAAAAGTATAAAAGTCGCATAGAAATTAGGTTTCTGCTTCTTCCTCTTCTCTTATGCCGAATTCATTATCACCACTATCATCTGCGATATCAGATGAATCTTTAACAAATGTTACATCCGAGTGGTCATCTTTTAACAAAAATTTTGCTTCATGTAATAAACTAAAACTTCTCTTCTTTTTTGATCTATAACTTGATATTAATGGATCAGAGGCAATTAATAGAGCATGAATTAAATCGGTATTATTGTCAATTCGTGAATTTTTTCTGCTATTGAATTCCCGATATCGCCGAAATAACTTGTGGTTAGTTTCTTGTGCATCCTCCGATAATTGACCAATTGGTACAATATGGTTTTTAATAACTTCTGCTCCGTGTAATAATAATTTATGTAACGTGACAGGCATATAAAACCAGCCGTACAAATTGGTATACAATTTCGCTGTTTCAAAGGTATAAATTTTAAAATTGTCTTCATTTATTGCCAATCCTGATGCAATTACCTGTAATATTACATATAATCTTTTAATTAGATCAATATCTAATTCAGTGATTTCAGCAGACAATTTAAAATTTTTAAAGAAAATTCTGGCTGTATTTCCATCATGTGTTTTTCCTGATCCCTGTTTCACAATATCAATTAACAAACCCATTTTGCTTCTAAAAGTATCCTGAATCATTTGTTTCCTTTTATTGCGCAACATTTTTATTCGTTCATCACGAATTGACCATGTTTTAAAAGGTAAGTTATATGATATATGAATAAGGCACTCAAAACACCGAATCCATGCATGAAGCGGCGATAAACCAAACTGGTAATTTTCTTCTATGCATTTTCGATTTTGAACAAATGATAAATTGTTCATCATTTTTGGTGTCGCTTTGCATATAAAGCAACACATAGATGATTTATTGTCCGTCAAAACATTGCATATTTTTGTGTCAACCATGGTAAAAATCATTTTATGTATTATAGAACAGTAATTTTGAATTTTAGTCGGCTTGAGTTGTGCAATTTCTTGATTAATTTCATTTACTAACCGTAATGTAGATTCACAAGTTTCTTTCATAAAATGAAATTGTATGGGTCTGCAATAACGTGTGGAAGACGGAGTTTCATTTTGCCACACAGATAATTTTGTTTTTTCATCAAACAATTTTATTGGTACCATACTACAAATAAAAACGGAGGAATCATCACTGCCATTGTTTGCAAATTTAATTTTATATTGTGACTGATTAGAAGACCCATCACAACCCCATTTTGTTATCATTGTTAATTTTGTATATTTTTTTATCTGTGGGTTTACAATTACCAGTCGTTCTGCTGTTTTATTTAATAGGTCTTGAAGATTAATTTTGACATACAATTCATTAATATTTATGGATTCTCGAATAGGATAACATTCATTTTTTAATTTTTGTAGACTATAATAGCTAGGTAAACAGTTACTATACTCATTTAGAGAGCTTCGTATTAGATTGTACTGAAATTTTGATAATTTTGCGTCAACATATAAACTTAAAACTTTTTCTTTTGGCATTGTTTTTTCGCATAAAGTGTTTTTTAGTAATTGCTCACAATATAACTTTATCTTCTTTAGATGCTCTGGGTGATTATTTAGGAAATCATAAATACATTTCCCTTCGCTGGACATGTTCTTCTTAACCATATATGTTAAATATTCTATCGGAATGTCTTTTAATGATCCTGTTCTTCTTTTCTTCTGTTTTTCACTTAAATTTTGAAACTTTTTCCTTATATTGGGTTCTCCTTTAGAATTCCTTTGAACAAAAACTTCTTTTGGCCAAATAATTTTCATCTCCAACCATTTCATGTTTTTTGATATAAATCTCTTCTCCTGATGTGCACATTCCCTCCTTTTCTTGTTAATTTTATAGCAAAATAGTCGAATTTTCTCCTTCAGCATAACGTTAATATGTTCGTTCATACCTCCGCTTGAAGCACATATTAATGCATCCAACGCAGCAGTTGCATCTTTAAAACCAATGTTCTTTAAAAAATTATACAAATCTCTGTTTGTTTTTATATTTTCCATAACTTTTTAGACTTATTAATTAAATACTGAGATAATTAAATTTCACTGTCAAGGTACTGTCAGATTGTGTTGGGTAAGTTAAGGTGACTTGATAATATAAATATAATTTTACTCAAACTGTAATTCCTTTCATATTTTATTGATTTAAATTGATAAATGGACAAGAATGGAAGAGTTTTTTATAGCACGTAAAAGCTAAAAGTTTGGTTATTACTAAACTATTAACAGAATGTTGGACAAAGTTGGACATTTTTTTAAAACTTAATATAACTTCATACATTACAATTTTTTTATTCTCTTTAAAAATGAGTGTGTTCTCCGGGGGTACACCTCATTGTGTTAAAAGTAATATCCTATTTTGAAGCTAATACAATTGCTTTCCTATGTAAAAGATAAAAAAGCTTTTTTTTTTCTATTAAATGGCAATGCGCATTGATTATTTAAATCGCTTTTTAGAGGGTTTGTAGATTCAAACATATTGTTTAACTTTGAGTTTATATTACGGCACTATATTTTTTCGTAAAAATAAATTACCCGCAATTTATAAAACTCTATACTATCTATTCCAACTTCTATGTAAAAAAATAATTATATTCCAAAATATGTTTTTTCGTGAATGTCCATATTTTTATATAGAGTCGATCCACTGTGCGGCGTGTCATTTTGACACGTCGTAACACGTTTAATTTTTAATTCGCGATTTAATGTAACATCGGACCTCATTGCATTTCATTCCCTTTTACAGTTTTATAAAAATTAAACATTCTTTTAGTTTGAAAATCCGTTAAGTTCGTACAGAAATGTTTGTCTTTTGTTTTATATAATCCAGGGCAATAAAACGATAAACCGGCAACGTATTTTCGGGATAGGTAATAAACCTTTCTAAAAATTCAAATTACCCAAATCCCCAAATTCGGCCGAAATAGATTAAAGTTCAGCCGGACAAATTTTCCCAATATTTGCGAACGTGACCATTGTCACCGCCCGGTGTGTCGGTCCCGAAAATACGTTGACCGTACCTACGGCACCATAAAAACATTTCTTTAGGTTAAGTACAGTTTTCTCAAAATATTTAGTTTGCCGTTTGCGTGGTTCATTTTTAATTAATAAAATTATATTAATTTAAATATGAACCACGAGTTATTAATTATCCGAAATGTATTCTTTATCCGAAATGTATTGACACGTTATTTTTGTATATAAAATGTTTAATTATGAATTGCGTCACTTTAATAATTCGATTAATTTATTAATCTGTGACAGCGATACCAATTGTATATATATATTTACATCATGTTCGATTTAGACAAACATTTTAATTACTCATGTTCATTTTTTTTGCGTGCTTAAAGAGCACAAGTCACTCTGCGATCCACCAAAATAATAACTAAAACAACCAACTCTCAAAATCATTTAAATATAGATTGAGATTTGCACTTACAAATCATTTTATTTTAAACATTCTTTGTAACAACAAAGAGCTCAGGTGTGTCACCCTTAATTCTGTTAACGCTCAAGTGACGCTCAGCATCGAGCGTTACTTCGGCCAATGAGAATTGAAGATGATCACCCCCACCAAGGGCTAACCAATGGGTTTGGGGAGTAAGCATCCCTACCACGGCCTCTGCCAATGGGATAAGGGTGAAGATACCCTTCCAGGGCTCTGTTACTCCCAACTCATCCCATGGCAAATTTTCTGGCTATAAAATAGCGGGTGCGTGTCATCTGGCCGACACTTATTTTGTACCCCTGTCCGCCGTAAGGGGGGTGCATTTCTTCAGGGTCCCAACTCAGACCCTTTTCTCTACCAATCAGAGTGAAGATACTCTGGCAGGTACTTTTTGTAGCTGGCTCGGAGCGGACCGCCGGTTTCAGTTTACTTTTGCATTCCAAACACCACATCCGTGTACAATGCGAGCGTAACCCGGGGCAGCGTTGCGTGCATTTGTCTGTGCGCGCACGACAGATGAACCGAATTTTCATTTGTCTGCGGGCCCGCGGCGGCACACTCGCCGCCGGGAATGACTAAATTCCCAACTTTTTCAGCGTTTGAAATTTGTGTTTAATAATAATTTAAAAAAAACAGATAGTTAATAACTTTTGTCATTAATTGTGTATTTTTATGAATCAAAATGTTAAATATCAAACATTTTGATTAATCAAAATATACCGTATGTCGGCGTTGAGGGCGTATCATAGGGAATTTACATGTACAATTTTTGATGTTAATTTTTATCTCGTACATTACGTTGAATTAATCGGAATGAAGTAAGAGTTGTTATATCATTTAAATGAATAACATGGTATGTTGTTTTAAAATTATATATTAGAAATTAGTAAATGATGAGGATTTCATATAAAAATTAAGCTCATTTTTTTGTAAGAACAATAAAAATTGCATAGGAGAAATATAAATACTAGCTAAAATGTGGATAAAATGCGAGAAAAATTGATTAAAATACTTTGTTTTACTGATTTTTATTTTAGCTACAACTAGTTTGGACCTTGGATCTTCTTAAGAATTATAAACAAGAACTAGTTTGTTGGACACCTTTTCCTAATTAAACACTTTTTAAAACATTTTCGAAAAGATATTGATTTTGTAAACTAAATTCACCTTGTTTTGTTTCACTTATATAGTATTTTAATTTTCTATTAGTTTCGGCTTAAAAGAGAAACAAATCCAAGTGAATTTAATTTTCAAAACCAGTATAGAACTATGTTATTTAATAAAAATATCAGTAATACAAACCAAGTGTTTTAATCAATTTTCTATTAATATTTTAAACTTACCGCGGATTGCGAATACAATATTTCTCTGGAAAACCCTAACGCCAACAACCGGACAAAATATTAATAATAGTAATATCAATGTATAAAATAAATATAAATATTTATATAATGGAATACTCTGATTTTGTAATAAATGATAAACAAAAAGTAATATAAGCAAAAATGAAAAGTAATATAAACAAAAATAAAAAGTGGCCGGAATGTAGGATCGAACACAGGTTGCCTGGATGTTGCGCGAAGATCTTGGCATGTACGCTATCGAGTACACACAATTTTAAAATACTTACCTTATACTATATCAATTCATGTTTTATAGTTTTTTGTTCATTTTCATTTTTATCTAGTAAACTATTTATATAATAAACAACAATTTGTGTCTGTCGATAAATAATAAATGTATTTAATATTCTCATAGTTATTATAAAGTAACCCTCAAAGTTTTCACACCTACTTTACTTACCTTTATTATTATTATTTTAACTATCTTACTAAACAGCTTTCTAAATACTACAAGAAGTTAAAAGATATCAACATTTTTAAATAAAAATGTAAATAATAGATTAAATGAATGTAAATGCTGCTTGTTTTTGTAAATAATATGTATCAACTCATTATTTTTTAATGTAATATGTATAAAATATAACTTTGTGTTACTCATAACTAGGGACCGGAATTTTATGCATAAAATTTATTTAAAATATGACATTAATATGGACAAAATTATCAAAATATGCACTATTTTATGCAAATTTGCACTATTTTTTTTTCTAATAATTAGGAAAGCAAATTTGTAATGTGTAAATGTGACTTTCATTAAGTATGACACTGTCAGTGTCAGTTTTTTTGTAACTCAGAAGCGTGCACAATTTTAATGCCTCAACTGTATGTGCAAATATATAAATATATTTTTAACTTCAAGCAATAATTCAATTTAGAATGTAAATTGTGGCGGATCGGGAGAATTATAGTGTACAATTTATTTATTAATCCACACTTTTTCGTATTTGCAGCATTTTCAAATTACAAATTCAAAATTAATTATAGTTATACTGAAAAGCATACTTTCAATTTATTATATTTATTCATTTAGTTAAATAGCGAGCATTTAAATAATGAGTTATTTTTTGTGATGATCAAATAAGATTGACTGCTCCATCTGCTCGATCTTTTTGATCGGCTCGATCTTTGTGAGTGGCTCGATCTTTTTGAACAGCTCGATCTTTTGATCGATCTGCTCGATACTTCAACTAATCGATCAGTGATTGATCGATCCTTGAGATACTCGATCTTGCCCATCACTACCCAAAAGTAAAATTATTACAGTACTAACAGCGTAACTAGGGGTGCAAGAACCCGCAATGCGGGGGAGGGTTTAAGTAGCCCCCGCGCTATGTCGCCTTAAGGTATGCTAAAATGGGCATTAGCGAGCAATTCATATTTTATATATTATAAAATATTTATATTCCATAACTTTCTCAAAGAGTCTATGTATACGAACACATTTGAAAAGTTTTATGTCTTCTCGGTGGTGTAATTGGTAATTTCTATGGTTGTCAAGGTCAGGGGTTCAAATCTGCTGTTTTTTATTTGTTTTTGTATTTTTTTTAATTATATTATAAATTACTATAACTATAATTAAGTTAAAACATTCAAAATTAAATAAGTTATATTTTAAGTTTAAAAAGTTTCATTACTGCTGAATATCTTAACAATTCAATTCTGGAAGAAAATAAAAGCTTACACTGACAAGTGGGTTTTGTTTAAATAACAAATACCAAGTGGAATTTTAGAAATAAGTGAGCTGATTCTGTAAGCGAAATGTTAAATTTAACGTACATTTAAACGCTTTTTTATTCCTTACTTTACTTTTATTTTTATTCCGTTAGATGTACATTTCGAGTGCTAAGCACTCATTATTAATAACTGGAATAGTTATTGATAATGAGTGCTTAGAACTCGAAACATACATCTAACGGAATAAAAATAAAAGTGAAGTAAGGAATAAAAAAGTGTTTCATTGTGATTAAATACTCCACATAACTCAATTAAACTATTTGTGATTTATCGTACATGTTATTCATTATTATCACAGTCTAAGCGGGTTTGGTAATTGATGTGTGTACTTAGATTGAACTGTTAAAAATAACATATACGTTAATTTTAACATTTCGCTTACAGTGTCCGCCCGAAGAAAACTCTTTATTATCAATTTTTCGAGAAAAAGTTATGCTTGACTTGAAAACACCATTTTCAGTATTAAATCTTAAATTTTCAATAAAGGGAGCTCAAAAATTAAAAATCAGTATGATTACAGAAAAGTACCTCTAATTATAATTTTAGAAAATATGTTATCACAAAAGTAATTGGTTTATAAGTCTATATTAAAGTATATGAATGAATAAACAACAAAATATTTTATTTTCGCCCAGGGCCGGATCACGGCGTAGACAAATGAGATAAATGTCTAGGGCCCGTTTTTTTGTGGGGCCCAATCAAACCGTCCATTTTTAAAAACGCAAAAGATATGAAAGATTTATTATATTTCACAATATAAGTAAAATTATAAGAGGTTAAATAAAATACGCGCTCCCCAATAAAATAAAATTATACATTTCAATGTATTTGTAATTTACTTTTATGTTTTCACGAAGTCAAATAAATTACGAACTTATTTTCTTAGACATTTGGGCACTTTCCCTTTTAAAACACTTTTAAAGATTAAATGTGGAAGAATTGAAAATTTCAATAACTTACAATTTTATTTCAAGCGATTTGATTTCTCTCTAAACAAGAAATAGTTCATTTATTTCTCAATATTTTCTGTTGATTTAATCAAAATCTCACGATTCATTCTAAATTTTAAACCTTCGTAATTCGATTAATATCGTTTTTTCTCATATTAAAAGAGCGTGTACATCACACATTTAAAACGAAATTACAAAGTGATTAGTTTAGTTAATAGTACATAAAAAATGTTTGTTATTTCAAAATCTCATAGAATATATCGGTACAAATTTAATTACAAACATTTTACTCTATGGGCACATACAGAGAATTTTTCTTTTCGTTTTTATTTTCGATATATACATTTACATTTTCGGGCATTCGTTCTTTTGAAAAGCGTGCAATTTGAAGCTACTAACAGTGTTTAATTTTAAATGAAATACTCATTACTTTTTTAATTACGACATGAATTTTTGTATTTATTTAATTTTATTTATTGTTGCCTAATTTTTTAGGGAGTGTATTTTTGTATGATATTTTTTTTGTGAGGGTCTGGCAGAAAAGAAATGTCAAGTGCCTCAAAATAGATTAATCCGGTCCTGTTTTTGTCGTTGGTTTATTTTATTCAATGATCGATTAGGGGACCTTAAAACGTGAAAGGGTAAACACAAAAGGATTGATGTACGTTAATTATATTAAACTATGTGAATTAATAAACAACAGAATCTATTATTTTCGTAATTGAATTCAATTATAATTATTATTCTGAATACAATAACTTGTAAAAAGATATACAAGATTTATTTAACATCCGAAAAGATCTAGTTACTTTAAGAAATTATGCCAGTATATTTTAAACTACACTTGCGTGGCGCATGAACTAAAATTTGGAGTTTAGAAAAGTCTGAACATTTGGTTTGGTCGCCTCGCTTCGCTAAGCGACCAAACTAAATTTTCAAGTTTCATTAGAAGCTTCAAATTGAACGCTTTTGAAAAACTTCCAATTTCTAAAAGTTTACAAATCGGGAGATGTATACTTCTAAGAAAATTTCCCTGTAGGTATTATTTATAATTGTTCTCATTTTTTAAGTTTTTGTTGTCCAAGTGAATTTGTTTATTTAATTGTATTATCTACTGATTCTAATGACCACTCTATTGGAAATTAGCGAAAATCTAATATTTTAATAAAAAATGTAAATAGGTAATAATTTTTTTATTACTACATGAATATTTTTCCTTTTTTAATTTCATTTCTTGTTGTCTAGTTTTTTGGGAGTCTTTTTTTGTATGGTACCCAAAAATGTACCATACAAAACAGGAAAGAAATGTATAGGGCCTCAAAATAGATTATTGCGGTCCTGTTTTCGTCGTCGGTTAAAATTATTATTATTCTAAATAAAATATCAATAATTTGTAAAATAATCCGGAAAGATTTAGTTACTTTTAGAAATTATGAATGAAATGAAAAAAGTCACCCTTACTGAAAATGGCTGACTACCTGGACCTCTTGGTGTTATAATCAATGGCCCGCACTCTTCCTTTTGAAATTATTTGGAAATTAAGTGGGGATGGGCTGCGACTCCATGATTACTGGCCGTGTCGGCCGGGTGCATACGACTCGTAGTCGGCTAACGTCAAAAAAGTGTTCTTGGAGCTTCATTAACACAATAAATCCCAAGAGTGAAAGCAGTACCAGTGTTAGTAAAGTTTTTGTTATAAGAGTTTTGGTGGTGAGCACATTGACGGTAGTTTGTTTATGAGATTTTTTTTATTGATTTTTTTTAAGAAGAAAAAAATATTTGTTTAAAAATTATTTTTACTTCATACTTTTTTAATAATATTTAAATCGTTAATATTTTTCCTTAGCTCTGTTTATCAAATATTTTTTTGCCCATCTTATATTTCATTGTTAATTCTTGTTTATTATTTTATTTTTTTGTACTAAATATACTTGTTTATTATATTATTTTTCTGTACTAAATATATGTATTATTATTGCTGATTTAAAAAAAAGCTTATTATTGCATAAATTAAATCTCATAAAAAATCTAAAGTGAAAAGTGGTTTGATATGGAGTGATCACAGAGTGAGTACTAAGTTATTTTTTTTGAGCTAAAAAACGTGACAGGGTTCCGACCGGAAATGGCATGTGTCTCAAATCAATTTTACAAGTTTAATATATACAAAAACTTAGTTTAATTCAACACACTGCCACCCCCGGTTCGAGTGACCCGTTACAAACAGATGAGGAATATTTCATTTGTTCCTTCACAACTGCATAAACAAGGTTATGTCAGACGTCATTAACGTCAAGAAGACTCATTGACATATGTCATTTTCAATTAATGACAGATATCAGATTCTGTGCGATTCCATTTAACCAATTTCGATCTTCTTGACGTTAATGACGTTTTAATTAAAGATTATTATTTAATTCTACAGTATTGTAGAATTTTCGAAAATTCGATTTTTTTATTATTTTAAAAGATACTCTGAACCATCTAAAATAACTTTAAATAAAAACACTTTTTAACCTATACTTTGTTCACAACAACAATATACAGAGAGTTTTATGTAACACCGAACATACGTCGTACATTTTCCGATGCTCGGTTTATTAAAAGAATTTAATTTGAAGCTTTAAGCGAGTGTTTTCCACTCCCAGACTGAGCATGAAGTAAAATTTCGAGTTTAGAAAAGCCGGAAAATTTGGTTTGGTCGCGTAGCGCGAAGCGCGGAGCGACCAAACCAAATTTTCCGGCTTTTCTAAACTCGAAATTTTACTTCATGCTTAGTCTGGGAGTGGAAAACACTCGCTTAAAGCTTCAAATAAATTCCTTTAATAAACCGAGCATCGGAAAATGTACGGTGTTACATAAAACTCTGTTTATACATTTATTATAAAGGGTGCTTTTTTAAGAGCTTGAGAACTTTAAATAATAATACAAGACAGAAATATTGTTGGAATTATTAATTAATATTATAATCTGGTAGATAATTTCATGGCATTTATTTTTTAAATATGATTTCCGGCATATGTCCGCCGCGGCTACGAGTTACATGGTCCATTCGATCAGTCCAATTTCTTACTACTCTTTCCAATAAATCTGGCCGTATGGCGTCAATTGTGGCTTGAATATTGGCTTCCAATGCTTTAAGAGTTGCTGGTTTGTTGGCATAAACCAATAACTTAACATAGCCCCATAAAAAGTAATCGAGAGGCGGTAAGCCGCACGAAAGAGGGGGGCAGTTAACAGGACCACTTCTGGAAATAAAGTTGTCACCAAATTGATTTTGCAATAAATTGATGGCTAAGCGCGCTTTTTTTTTTAAGTCTTGGAAATTTTGGCGCCCCTCTGGAGCTGGCGCCGTCGTGCAATGCACGACTTTGCACGTATGGTAGGCGCGGGCCTGATGTACTCCCTCACTATTGTTGCTCTACCGATGCCCTGTTTTCATCAATGAACCACACAACGGCATTCGGTGGCGATAGGAACATTTGAATTTGTAATTTGTAGCTAACCTTTTTGCCAAATTGATTTTGCAATAAATTGATGGCTAAGCGCGCTGTATGGCAATTGCGCCGTCTTGTTGCAACCAAATGTTGTCGATGTTTAGCTGATTATATCGGAGGTGTCTTTTTTGAAGGACAGTTTAGGTAAACTGAAATATAATCGCTATAATTCAAAATCAATATTAGCTCAGTTAAAATCGATATTTTTCAGTTCGGATCTTCGTTTCAACTTTTAAGAATCTGTCTTTCACTAATAAAAAAACTTGTGTTATCTATTATTTACACTAAGCACAGATTACTGTAAATATTAATCAACACAAGTTTTTAATCGTCTTCAAAAATCTTGACATGTTGTTCTTGCAATTAATTAAACCAAAACTAAACTTTTAATTTAATTGAATACAGACGTACATTGGTCCTGTGCTGGTATCAGTGAATCCTTACAAGGAGATCAATATTTACACAAAAAAAGAAGTCGACGAATATCAAAAGAAGCATTTCTTCGAAGCCGCACCACATGTGTAAGTACAATAATAATAATAATAATTTTTACACACGTCTACTCCCAGATTTAGCATAAGGTAACATTTCGAGTTTAGAGAAGCCTGAAAATGTTCTGGCTTTTATAAACTCGAAATTTTACTTTAAACTGATTTAAAGTAAAGTTCAAAACATACTGCTAACAGGAGCGGATCTACGGAGGGGAAAACAAATGGTCAGTCGACAATTAAAAAGTATTGTATTTTTTTGTTAAGTTTAAAATGTTTAACGTAGATGTTTAGCGATTTTGAAGAGCGGGGGACATTTACTAATAAAAAAAAGATCTTTTTTTTTATACATTTACTGGATATTGGTCTCAGACCATTCCACCATTTTACCTTTATATATTTGTATTTAATTATATTTAGACACCACAAACACATTCACACACATCCATGGATCCAGGTGGGATCATTTTGTACTTTAAAATGACCCCACCCGGCGGGACTCGAACCCGCGACCCCTGGGTTAGAAGGCAGGGCCTCTACCCACTGCCCCACCGGGGTCCCCAAAAAAGGTCTTTATTGGCTTCATTACAAACAACAAACAAAACTTTACATTCTATAAAACTAAATCCTCTCTCTTCTATGTTCCCTCTCCCTCCCTAGCTTCTCCAACGTCTTTACCCCTACCCCATCCTCTCTCTATAAAACTAAATCGTCTTCCTTCTACCCTCCCTTCTATTTTCTCTCTCCCTCTCTAGCTTCTCCAACGCATCCTCTATCATCCACTCCCTACCGCATCCTCTCTCATCCACTCCATCACCCTTCTACTCCCTTTCGCTCCCATCCATTCCTCCTTCACCCCCTCGCATTCCTCCGCCAAGTGGTCCCACGTATCCTTTTTATGCTCATACAATACACACCTTCCATATTCTTCCCCCATCCACACTTTCCTTCCTCTCTCCTCCGATCCACACCTCGCCCTTGCCACAATCATCCTCTCCTCTCTACTCCATCCCCATCCATTCCTCCTTCATCCCCTCGCATTCCTCCGCCAAGTGGTCCAACGTATCCTTCTCATGCTCATACAATACACACCTTCCATATTCTTCCCCCATCCACACTTTCCTTCCTTTCTTCTCCGATCCACACCTCGCCCTTGCCACAATCACTCTCTCCTCTCTACTGCATCCCCTCTCTATCGGATATCTCGGCACTCTTCCATACACCTGCCACCTCCCATACATATCATTGTACTCACTTCTCTCGATACGCCCTTGCCTTTCCTGCCTTTCCAGCCTTTCCACCTCCTTCCCTTTCCCCTTCACCCACTCATCCACCTTCACCCTATTCTCTAGCCATTCCTTTACTTTCGCCTCCGATAACCCTACCCTCTCATACATTTTCCTTCTCTCCCCCCTTCATCTACCCTCACCCCCACACACGCTCTTCAACCATACATCCTTCACCAATCTCTCTTCCTCCAGTTCCCACAATCTCATCTCATACCTGACCACTCTCACCATTGCCTCACACTCTAAACTCTCCCTATTAGTCTCCTGAAGCACTATGTAGCTGGGCGTGGACCTTTCCACCTCCAACATGCGCTTCAGGAACCACATCTGTTCCCTCTCCATGCACTTATACCCTTTCGTCCCCCACACTTCCACTCCATACACAAGCACCAATCTCACACACGCATCCCATATTTTACATGTCACTCTCACATTATTCCCCATCCACTTCCCCCACGCTTTCCCAGCCTTACTCTGCACCCATTTCACATGCTATACCCTCCCGGATCTTTGAACATAAACCCTAAATACTTAAAACTTTTTACCCTCTCAATAATTACCCCCTTCCACTTCAATTCTTTCACCTTCCCCTCCCTCCCTCTATTTCTGAATTTCACCCGCTTCGTTTTTTCCACATTCACACTCATCCCTCTCTTATCCTTGAACCTCTCCGCTCTTTTCAACATGTCTTTCATCCCTTCATGCTTCTTTGCCATTAACACTATGTCATCCGCATACGCTAACATCCACACTTTTCTCTTATCCATCACTACCCCCCGCCTGCCCTATCCTCATCACCTCTTCAAATTCACTCATGTATATATTGAACAACATCGGGCTCAAGGGGCACCTCTGCCTTAATCCCTCCCATCCGTCCCCACATGTCTCCTCATACACTCTCCTCACCTACTCAACCATCCCCTCACTCACCCCTCTCCTCCTCAAGCACTCTATCGGACTCACCCTCGGTATGGAGTCATATGCTGCCTTTAAATCTAGGAATACCCCATATACACATCCTTTTTGTTCCATCACTCTCTTCACCATTCCCGCCAGGGTAAAAACCTGCTCCCTCGTCCCCCTACCCCTTCTAAACCCCCCCTGCGTCTCTGACAGTATCCCCTTCTCCTCTACCTTCACCTCCATCCGATTCCTCACTATCATCATTGCCAGCTTGTACCCAATACTTGTTATTACTCAGTTACTCCTCTATAACTCCTCGCATCCTTCTCGTCCCCTCCTTTATACACCGGGCACATCATCCCCACCCTCCACGCATCCAGTAAGCTCACCTCCCCCCTCCACATCTGATTCAATAGCTCTCTGAATTTCTTCTTCCCCTTTTCCCCAATCTCCTTCCACATCTCCGCTTTGAGATCATCCCTCCCTGCCGCCTTTCTACTCTTCACTTCCTTGAAGGCCCTCTCCACCTCCTCCTCCGTGAACTCTTCCCCTCGGTCTCCCCGTCTGTCTTCTCCAATCCCTCCTGGTACTCCACTCCTTTCGCTGCATTTCCTTGTCCATTCTTTTAGTGACACTCCTACCTGCTCCTCCTTTCCCTCCACATTTCTGCCTCGTTCTTACAGTCTCTCAATTCCTCGCTCGTCTTTTCCACTATCTGCAGCTTCTTCTTCTCACATATACCCTCACATCTCCTCCTTACTTTCGCCACTCTCCTCCTCTCTCCCGCTCCGCGTCCTACACATTCTCTCAGTGCTTTCCTTAAAACCTTTTTTGCCTGAATGCATTCCTGATCAAACCATGTGTCACCATCTCTTCTCTCACCCTTTCCCTTTCTTCCACATCCCACTATTATCCCCTCCATCTCCTCTATCGTACTGACCTCCTCCCATTTATTCCTCTTCAATTGTCTTCTCATATGCTCCATCGCCTTTACTCCGCACTCAAGAACCTCGCTTTCCTGCCCCCTTTGACTCACGTGTCCCTTTTCTACCCACATCTCCACCTTTAACGGTAGGTGATCTGATCCCAAAACCTCCTCTATCTCCATACTCTTTATCTCTCCTCTTGTTATTCCCTTCACCACTACGTAGTCTATCACGGATGCCCCTCGTGGCTCAATGTAGGTTTTTCTCCCCTCACCATCCGTGCATCCGTTCAAAATCTTCCATCCCTCCTCCATTACCCACTCCTTCAATCTCCTGCCCTCCCCATTTATACATTTATCCTGCGAAGTTCTCTTCACATCCGAACCGTCCTCTCTAATCCCTCCCCTTACTTCGCCTATTCTGGCATTGAAGTCCCCACCCACCATCCAACTTCCACCCTGCATCCGTTCAAAATCTCCCATCCCTCCTCCATTACCCACTCCTTCAATCTCCTGTCCTCTCCATTTATACATTTATCCTGCGAAATTCTCTTCACATCCGAACCGTCTTCTCTAATCCCTCCCCCTATTTCACCTATTCTGGCATTGAAGTCCCCACCCACCATCCAGCTTCCTCCCTCGCCCGCTCTCTCATCTATTTCTCTTATGTCCTCCCAATTTTTGTTGACGTATACCACCCCCACCTTAACTCGGTGTCTTCCCTGCTGGTATTTCAACCACACCAGCCCTTCGCCTCCCACCATCATCTCCCCCTTGCTTCCGTTTCCATCCTCTCTCCATCCAACCATCATTCCCCCCTTTGCCCTTCCTCTCATCGCACATTTTGTTGCCTCTTTTATCTCCCATCTAACGTACGTGTACGCGCGACAGATCCCGACGTGTGTAAATCCAATGAATGTCGTCCACTGCAAGCGTGCGCGGACATGAGGATTCTCGCGCTGAGCGTGTAGCTGCGTCAAGTCCCAAGGAAATGGGATCTGTCGTTCGTAGCCGCGTCTAGTCCTGCGCCTTCACGCTTCCATTTTACGGCTGTAATTTCGTTATTTACACAGCTATTTATTTCATATTTTCAATATAAGCAAATAAAGGATTAGTCGACTCATCCATTGAGTTAATTTTTCTATAATAATAGCATGAATTTCATTAAAATAAAATGAAAGAAAATAGCATAACTTGTGATTCTTTTTAGTGTACTATTTATATTATTTATGAATATTCAAATTAAGAGAAAGGTTTTGTTAGAAATAAAAACATGCTCTGTGCGAAATTTTACAGCAGTACTTATGACCTCTGTAAATCATAAAAATGCCCTCTGTAAAGTGCTGCCGTCTCTTGCATTTTTCTTAGTACTCATGGCGTTTTCTGTAAAATTACAGAAATCTTGATGTCATATTGTTACTATTCATTCAACACACGTTCTTAGGTTTCGTTTGATTGTGTCGGTTGTGCTGTTATTTGAACATTTTGTGCGTATGTATTTTTTTGGAATGATTATATTTTTGTAATTTCTTGCAATGTTCAAATAATACCGATGGGCCGGAGAGTTCCGGGTCGCGTGTAGGCTGGATATTGGTATTTGCTTGATGGTGTTTGGTGAATTTCGGGCGGGCGACGCTCAGGATTTTGTCAGGCCCGTCGGGCCGGTCGGTCGGCGGGTGCGGCGTTTTGTATCGCTCATGATCGTTTCAATTTCAAATGTAAATATTTTATTGTTGTATTGTGGTAGGTCGGGAGAATTATACTCAGCATATTTTTTCATTCATCGTAATTAGGCAGATTTTAAAATTATATATATATATATATATTCAAATAAGCGTAAACACTAAGAAAAAATACTTTCTCTCGAAACAGTATATTTTTCTTAGCTTTTGTTAAGATCGTTATATAATTTTTTAGTTATTTAGTAATATACAGTTCTATTTGGCATCCTTTCATGTTGTTTGATTTTTGTTGCTAAAATGGAAGTCTATTGATAAAAGGGCAAAGTCAACAATGGGCTCTATAGCTTTCAAAATATATTTGAAGGTTTCTGGGGTCATTCGATAATAGTCACTAAATTTCTGGGGATCTTGTTCTAGATCGCTGTAGAGATGATGAAATTCTCCCAGTGATTCCCTTTTTTTTAATATTGGGTTTACCCAACATGATCGCCTTTTTCGAATTCCAATCATAACCCTAATCACATAGGGATTTTCCAGAAGATAAAAATCCTCTGCATCTATTAAAAATATATTTTAAATTCACAACTTTGACGGTTCTAACAAACTGAGCAGCGCGAAGTCACATGCAGTGTACGACCCCTGTCGCGTGTAGCCGCTACTCTTGCAGCCGCCCGTTGCCGCTCGTATCGCGTGAGCGCGTAGCCGCGTGTTGTCGCTTCCAGTGGACGACCGGCCTTAGACTTTATTCTCGCTACATTCCGAAACCCTATTGTTATCTTCCCTTTTTTCCCCACTCTCCAACACTCGCTTTCTAGTCGCCGGCTCCTCTCACTGCCCTTCTGCCCCTGCGCTACATTCCCCCCTTCGTCCCTTCTATATCCGCTCTCGCCATCCCTCCTCCCCCCTTCCTCCTCCACCCCTTGTTCCACCTCTGCAGTTTTTCCCAATTCCTGCTCTATCATGATATCATTACCCTCTCCCCCTCTTACTCCCTCCTTCCTTCTTACTTATTTGGCTCCTCATGCTTCTCCACTTCCGTCTTCTCCTTATTCCATCCCCATTCTTCCCCATTAACTATCACTTTCTGATACCTTTCTGATCTCCCTCATGCATTTCTGCGCTCTTCTCTTCTCCTTCGTCAGATCCTCGTCTAATTAATGTACCAATTAAAACTGTTTTAAAAATGTATTTATTATACAGGGTCCTGCAACAGTGTGTCGGGCTTTCCTAGCGCCATTCCCGTGAAAAAAACAAAAAAATGTTTCGTACAAAAAATTATTGATTTAAAAATCTTTATGGCGTAAAATTATTTTCAAATATACAGGGTGTCCCAACAGTATAACAGTATAACAAAAATATTTGTTTTTGTTTTAATGGAACACCCTGTATTTATTCAACTTTTCTAATGACATTTTTCAACCTCTACATTGTTGTCCATTTAGTTTTTTATTATGTTACAGTGTTGCCAATTTACAATTTTTTTCTTCAAGTATCATGCATAAGCAAGCTCAACTTTAAAAAATCGTAGCGACCTCGTTTTTTGAAGGTAAGAATAACTTTTGGCAAATATCTCAGTGTGGTTAATAAGCAACGTTTTATTAATGAGCAATTTAAATTTAGTAGTACAGGGTGTTCAGAGAAACATGCCAAACTTTGCAAATTTCAAAGCGGTATAACCCATTTTTTTTTTAAATGGAATGCTCCCTATTTTATGTCATTATTCGATAGGTCTTTTTCTTCTCTTCAATTTGATGGGGCATATCTTATGTCTAAACCCCATAGTTGTTGAGATATTCAATATTTTTCACAAAAGTATCCATTTAATTACATTTCTATGCACTCTAGTAGGCCATGCTGCGACGAAACAACTATCTAAATGTAATGTAAGTGTCAGTGTGACATTTGTTATGTCGAAATTCGAAACGTTAATTTGTGATTTGTAAAGTGATTCTTCGTTTCGTGCTAAAAGTAGACAGCATATAATTCGATGAATTTCGAAAAAGTCGAACTAGTCGATATGATTTTTGTATTAGGGGAGACTGATAGAAATTGTTTATTGGCGGCTAGAATTTACGCGACACGTTATCCCGACAGAAGACATCCGGAAGAGAAAAGTTTTAGGAACCTGCTCAATAGATTTATTGAAACGGAAAGTGTACATTACAGAAAACAAGAAAGAACAAAACCTTTCACCAATGAGGAAAACCAATTTTCAGTGCTCTTAACAGCAACTGAGCATCCCAACTTGAGCCAAAAAGACATCTGTGAAGCAACCAGCATAAGCGAGAGGTCAGTACAACGCATTCTGAAGAAAAATCATATTCAGTTACATCAAGAACTGAGTAATACTGATTTTCAGTTTCGTTCCGAATTTTGTATCTGGGCAAGACTAAAAATACAGGAGGATCCTGCGTTTTTTCAGTATGTTTTATTCACGGATGAGGCGACGTTCCATAACAGCGGATCTGTCAACAGGCACAATTTTCATTATTATTCAACTGAAAATCCGCATGTTATGAGACAAGTTGATCATCAGCATCGATGGTCATTGAATGTCTGGGGAGGAATTATTGGAAACCATGTGGTAGGTCCACATTTCTTCGAAGGCCATCTAAATGGGCATATGTATTTGCACTTTATGCGAAATGTATTACCCGGGTTATTAGCTCATATACCCCAACATACAAGAAACAGGCTGTGGTTTCAACAAGACGGGGCACCTGCGCACTTCTCGCGAGATGTGAGGACATTTCTTGATGGTATTTTCCCCAACCAATGGATTGGTAGGAATGGAGCCACTAGATGGCCTGCTAGATCTCCGGATCTAACAAAAATTGATTTTTTCTTGTGGGGATATGTAAAAGAAATTGTTTATAAGGAAGCACCAACAACCCCAATGAATATGCAGCAGCGAATTGTTTATGCTTTTGCAAGTATTTCACCTGAAATGTTAGGAAGAGTGAATAGGTCTTTTCAGCGACGAATTAATTTGTGCCTAAATGAAAATGGAAAACATTTTCAACATTTACTGTAGTATCGTTTCTCTTTTGTATTAGTAATTTTGAAGTATTATCTGCATTTATTCATCTCACATTGAATTTTACTTACATTTTGACAGTTGTTTCGTCTCAGCATGGCCTACTAGAGTGCATAGAAATGTAATTAAATGGATACTTTTGTGAAAAATATTGAATATCTCAACAACTATGGGGTTTAGACATAAGATATGCCCCATCAAATGGAAGAGAAGAAATAGACCTTTCGAATAATGACATAAAATAGGGAGCATTTCATTTAAAGAAAATGGGTTATACCGCTTTGAAATTTGCAAAGTTTGGCATGTTTCTCTGAACACCCTGTATTACTAAATTTAGATTGCTCATTAATAAAACGTTGCTTATTAACTACACTGAGATATTTGCTAAAAGTTATTCTTACCTTCAAAAAACGAGGTCTCTACGATTTTTTAAAGTTGAGCTTGCTTATACATGATACTTGGAGAAAAAAATTGTAAATTGGCAACACTGTAACTTAATAAAAAACTAAATGGATAACAATGTAGAGGTTGAAAAATGTCATTAGAAAAGTTGAATAAACACAGGGTGTTCCATTAAAAAAAACAAATATTTTTGTTATACCGCAAAATTGGGACACCCTGTATGTTTGAAAATAATTTTACGCCATAAAGATTTTTAAATTAATAACTTTTTGTACGAAACATTTTTTTGTTTTTTTCACGGGAAAGGCGCTAGGAAAGCCCGACGCACTGTTGCAGGACCCTGTATATAAATACATATTTTATTCTCTAATTTGTTAATGTTATTAAAAACTAGGTGCTATTAGTTTATAATAACATTAACAAATTAGTGAGTAAAATATGTATTTATATACAGGGTGAGGTACTAAGCGGAACTCGGTTTATAGTGGGCGTATCGTTGACAATAGCAAAAAAAATTAAATAAAAGTTGTTCATAATCAAGTTTTTCATAACCTAAAATTATTGCTAAATATGGCGGCCTTGCGATTATACCGAAAGTAAACACCAACTTCTTTATTTTAAACAGAACACCCTATATATTTTTACATTTTTGGATTGCTCGTTAAAAATAAACATGAGTTTATGCACACAACATTAGGTCTCACTTGAACCGTTTTCGAGTTATTTCATTTTTTTTGATAAATTTGACGATTTTAGAGCTCGACGCCATTAACAATATCTTCAAAACGAAATAAGTCAGAGTTGTGCGGCTTACGGTTTTGGATTCGGGAAGAAATGTAGTATTTGTTTAGGTTTTTGCCATTAGTCAGATTTTCTAAATTGAGCCGAGTCCGTCGACGGTATTCTTCAGTACTTCAAACATGCATAACTTCATTTTTTTAAATGGAACTATATATTTTGTGACACTTTATCTGATGCGAAATTAAATTTCCTTTTTATTGATACCGGGTTGTTGCCATATCCTTCCAACAGTTTTTAAGAAATTTGGGATTTTATAAAAATTTTAATACATTTCGTATTATCGCGTTAGTGCTAGATACTGATGATGTTTGGTGATTTTGTTTTGACATTTAGTTAGTCATTGAGATATTCCCTGTTTTTTTTTAAGTTCATGTTAAAGCTTTAAACAAGTGTTTTCCACTCCCAGACTAAGCATGAAGTAAAATTTCGAGTTTAGAAAAGCCCCGTGATAATTTGTCGAGGGTCGCGCAGCGACCCGAGACAAATTTTCTGGGCTTTTCTAAACTCGAAATTTTACTTCATGCGCCACGCGTATAAAACACAGATTTTAAGCGAAGTTCGAATCTACATAAATTTCACAATATTTGAGTGATTTATACGCGTGGCGCATGAAGTAAAATTTCAAGTTTAGAAAAGCCCAGAAAATTTGTCTCGGGTCGCTGCGCGACCCAAGACAAATTTTCACGGGGCTTTTCTAAACTCGAAATTTTACTTCATGCTTAGTCTGGGAGTGGAAATCACTTGTTTAAAGCTCTAAATGAACTTAAAAAAAACAGGGATTATCTCAATGACTAACTAAATGTCAAAACAAAATCACCAAACGTCATCAGTATCCAGGGCTAACGCGATAATACGAAATGTATTAAAATTTTTACAAAATCGCAAATTTCTCAAAAACTGTTGGAAGGATATGGCAACAACCCGGTATCAATAAAAAGGAAATTTAACGCATCAGATAAAGTATCTCAAGATAGATGGTTCCATTTAAATAAATGAAGTTATTCATGTTTGAAGTACTGAAGAATACCGTCGACGGACTCGGTTCAATTTAGAAAATCTGACTAATGGCAAAAACCTAAACAAATACTACATTTCTTCCCGAATCCAAAACCGTAAGCCGCACAACTCTGACTTATTTCGTTTTGAAGATATCGTTAATGGCGTCGAGCTTTAAAATCGTCAAATTTATCAAAAAAAATGAAATAACTAGAAAACGGTTCAACTGAGACCCAATGTTGTGTGCATAAACTCATGTTTATTTTTAACGAGCAATCCAAAAATGTAAAAATATATAGGATGTTCTATTTAAAATAAGGAAGTTGGTGTTTACTTCCGGTATAACCGCAAGGCCGCTATATTTAGCAATAATTTTGTGTTATGAAAAACTTGATTCTGAACAACTTTTATTTGAAACTTTTTTTGCTATTTTCACGCCCACTATAAACCGATTTCCGCTTAGTAACTCACCCTGTATATAAATACATATTTTATTCTCTAATTTGTTAATGTTATTATAAGCTAGGTGCTATTAAGTTATAATAACATTAACAAATTAGAGAATAAAATATGTATTTATATATAATAAATACATTTTTAAAACAGCCTTTATTAGTAAATGTCCCCCGCCCCTCAAAACTGCTCTCTGGATCCGCCATTGACTGCAAACAATGTTTTAGCAGTCAGTGCCGGATCCTGAGAGCAATTTTTAGGGACAGGGGACATTTACTAATCATAGTGTGAAATATTTCAAAGTTTTCAATATTTTAAATGTATGATTTGATTTGAGGGATGATTAGTAAATGTCCCCTGCCCCTCAAAATTGCTCTCTAGATCCGCCACTGACTGCAAACAATGTTTTAGCAGGCAGTGCCGGATCCTGAGAGCAATTTTTAGGGGCAGGGGACATTTACTAATCATAGTGTGAAATATTTCAAAGTTTTCAATATTTTAAATGTATGATTTGATTTGAGGGAAGGTCATTTGATTGAAAAGTTTTTTTTATAGATTTGCACTCACTGACACCGCCTATAGGTCTTTGATGGCCGAAAAGAGGGAGCAATGCATTTTAATTTCAGGTAATCCTCGCTTTTTATTACCCATTTTGCAATATTTAAAGTTATTATTACAAAGGTTTCTTATCAGCAGCGTGCAATATAATTACTGTCGTTTTTGTTTCCGTCAGGTGAGTCAGGTGCTGGCAAAACCGAGTGCTCAAAAAAGGTGCTCCTCTACATAGCCGAAGTGACCGATAAGAAGGGTCAAGTGGAGATCGTCAAAAATAAACTGGTCCAGTCGAATCCGGTCTTGGAGGCTTTCGGAAACGCCAAAACCAACAGAAACGATAATTCTAGTAGATTCGGGAAGTACATGGATATCGAGTTTAATTTCGAAGTAAGATATTTTCATAATACATATGAGGATCCTATCGTATGTTCAATTAAAAAAAAACCTCTAGAGTGCCATGGAAAATATTGTAGGTTGGCAACTCTGAAATAATGTATTATAATTATTATGTGTGACGTTTAATATGTTAATTCCTAAAGCGTGTAGCCAACTTAAATTTAAAAAAGATAAAAATCATTACACTCTAGAGATTTTTTTTATTGAACATATGATAGAAGCCAAGGGATACAAGTGCATACAAATCGATTGGGGAAACAAAATTTTGAAAGTTAAGAAAAGAGAGTAAATTAAGGAAAATTTGCACTCAATGTCTTATATTAAACTAGAATTACCTTTTATTTACCAATATCAGTAATATTCCGTTACCAACAAATCAGTGAATGTGTCTAAAAACCCATCTCCAGACTTGTAACCCCAATTTTATATAATTTGCACTTATATCCCTTGGCTTCTAGAGTTCTTGTATATAAAATTACAATAATGTTCGTATAAACTGCAAACAATAAGTCTTAATTAATAAGACTACTAAGACAATAAAAATCCATTGAAACAACAACTTCTATTAAGTTATAATAACATTAACAAATTAAGTAAATAGTAAAGTAAAAAATTGTGAAACAAACCAAGTGTAATTTAATTTAAACCTTCATTATCACAACAACTTCTCTTTGCACGGAAAGTATCGTATGTTCAATTTAAAAAAAATCTTTAGAGTGCCATGGAAAATATTCTAGGTTGGCAACTGTGAAAATATATTATGTCTGATGTTTTATATGTCAATTCCTGATGTGTGACAAAAGATTACATTTAAAAAAGATTAAATCATGGAGGTTCTAGAGGTTTTTTTTAATTGAACATATGATAGTTGTCTCAATGGATGTTTATTGTCTTAGTAGTCTTATTAATTAAGACTGATTGTCTTAAGTATTCCACATTTTGTATATCTACATAGATCCAAACACAATTTACCTGAATTATTAAACAGTAAAGTTTGGTTAAAGGAAATAAACAATTGTAAGTGTTATTAACGTGCGATCAAACATAAGCAGTGTATATTTTGAGCTTCATTTTAAATCAGTGTTTTATACGCGGGGCGCATGAAGTAAAATTTCGAGTTTAGAAAAGCCTGAAAATTTGGTTTGGTCGCTCCGCGCTTCGCGCTACGCGACCAAACCAAATTTTCGGGCTTTTCTAAACTCGAAATTTTACTTCATGCTTAGTCTGGGAGTGGAAACACTCGTGAGAAGCTTCAAACTGACGGGTGTGAAGTTAGCAATAGATTTCAGCAATAGATTTTAAATTTATATTTTAGGCCAAGTATTGCAGATAAAAATAACAATTTATTATTAATCAATAAAGGATGGATCACTATAGTAACTATTCATAATATCACCGCAAATTTTCAACCCCTACATTTTTAAAGTACCCCTAAAATTAATACAATTTTCAAATTAATTTTGACAACTTTCTAAATGTTCTATAAGAAAGATAAGGGCATATCTGGATTCAGCCTACATCAATTAACAAAACTAAATAATAAAATTAGGATCACCACCCCCGAAACATAAAAAAAAATCTTGCCCTGACACTATTTATATCCGAAATAATTTCCATTTTCTTTTCGAGTTTTGCGACAAACTATAAGTTCCATAAACAAACTAAGGCCATTTTTTGGATTCAGCATACATCAATTAACAAAACTAAATAATAAAATTAGGATCACCACCCCCGGAACATAGAAAAAAAAATCTTCCCCTGACACTGTTTATATCCGAAATAATTTTGATTTTCTTATCGAGTTTTGCAACAAACTGTAAATTCCATAAACAAACTAAGGCCGTTTTTGGATTCAGCATACATCAATTAACAAAACTAAATAATAAAATTAGAATCACCACCCCCGGAAAATACAAAAAAAAAATCTTCGCCTAACACAGTTTTTATCCAAGATAATTTCCATTTTCTTTTCGAGTTTTGCGACAAACTGTAAGTTCCATAAACAAACTAGCGCCATTTTTGGATTCAGCATACATCAATTAACAAAACTAAATAATAAAATTAGGATCACCATCCCCGGAACATAAAAAAAAATCTTCCCCTAACACAGTTTTTATCCGAGATAATTTCCATTTTCTTTTCGAGTTTTGCGACAAACTATAAGTTCCATAAACAAACTAAGGCCATTTTTGGATTCAGCATACATCAATTAACAAAACTAAATAATAAAATTAGGATTACCACCCCCGGAACATAGAAAAAAAAAATCTTCCCCTAACACAGTTTTTATCCGAGATAATTTCCATTTTCTTTTCGAGTTTTACGACAAACTATAAGTTCCATAAACAAACTAATGCCATTTTTGGATTCAGCATACATCAATTAACAAAACTAAATAATAAAATTAGGATCACCATCCCCGGAACATAAAAAAAAATCTTCCCCTAACACAGTTTTTATCCGAGATAATTTCCATTTTCTTTTCGAGTTTTGCGACAAACTATAAGTTCCATAAACAAACTAGCGCCATTTTTGGATTCAGCATACATCAATTAACAAAACTTAATAATAAAATTAGGATCACCACCCCCGGAACATAGAAAAAAAAAATCTTCCCCTGACACTGTTTATATCCGAAATAATTTTGATTTTCTTATCGAGTTTTGCAACAAACTATAAATTCCATAAACAAACTAAGGCCGTTTTTGGATTCAGCATACATCAATTAACAAAACTAAATAGTAAAATTAGAATCACCACCCCCGGAACATACAAAAAAAATCTTCGCCTAACACAGTTTTTATCCGAGATAATTTCCATTTTCTTTTCGAGTTTTGCGACAAACTATAAGTTCCATAAACAAACTAAGGCCATTTTTGGATTCAGCATACATCAATTAACAAAACTAAATAATAAAATTAGGATCACCACCCCCGGAACATAGAAAAAAAAAATCTTCCCCTGACACTGTTTATATCCGAAATAATTTTGATTTTCTTATCGAGTTTTGCAACAAACTATAAATTCCATAAACAAACTAAGGCCGTTTTTGGATTCAGCATACATCAATTAACAAAACTAAATAGTAAAATTAGAATCACCACCCCCGGAACATACAAAAAAAATTTTCGCCTAACACAGTTTTTATCCGAGATAATTTCCATTTTCTTTTCGAGTTTTGCGACAAACTATAAGTTCCATAAACAAACTAGCGCCATTTTTGGATTCAGCATACATCAATTAACAAAACTAAATAGTAAAATTAGGATCACCACTCCCGGAACATAGAAAAAAAAAATCTTACCCCAGCACACTTTTTATCCGAGATAATTTCCATTTTCATTTCGAGTTTTGCGACAAACTATAAGTTCCATTAACAAACTAAGGCCATTTTTGGATCCAGCATACATCAAATAACAAAACTAAACAATAAAATTAGGATCACCCCCCCCCCCCCCCCCGGAACATAGAAAAAAAAATCTTCGCCCAGCACAGTTTTTATCCGAGATAATTTCCATTTTTATTTCGAGTTTTGCGACAAACTATAAGTTTCATAAACAAACTAAGGCCATATTTTGGATTCAGCATACATTAATTAACAAAACTAAATAATAAAATTAGGATCACTACCCCCGGAACATAAGAAAACAGTCTTCCCTCAGCAGTTTTTATCCGAGATAATTTCCAATATCATTTCGAGTTTTGCGACAAACTATAAGTTCCATTAACAAACTAAGGCCATTTTTGGATTCAGCATACGTCAGTTAACAAAACTAAACAATAAATTTAGGATCACCTCCCCCCTCCTCGGATAAAAACTGTGTTAGGGGAAGATTTTTTTTTTTTCTATATTTCGGAGGTAGTGATCTTAATTTTATTGTTTAGTTTTGTTAATTGATGTATGCTGAATCCAGATATGCCCTTATCTTTCTTATAGAACATTTAGAAAGTTGTTAAAATTAATTTAAAAATTGTTTTAATTTCAGGGATACTTTAAAAACCCGTTTCAAATTGAACGCTTTTAGAAAACCAACGAATGTCTGAACATTTATAGCGTATACATCGGAATATGTAGACTCAAAAGAAAAAAAATCTTTGTATTTCAAACGTTTAGGCTTTTCTTAACTCGAAATTATATTTCATGCTATATCTAAGAGTGGAAACACTCGTTAGAAATTTCAAATTGAAACCGAATAATACAAAATTAGATTGTATACATGAAATAAATTGAATTTATTATCTATTGATAATAAAAATATCTGAAATGAAGAGTTTTATCATGAATAACAAATAGGAACGAATTAATTGATTAACGATTTATTATGTACAATACCGAAACAGATAATTGGGTGAATGCCGCTGTATTATTCACCACAAATCGACACACAGACAACAATTTTTCCGTAGACTTCGGTAATGTGGGTCTAGGTTGGGACCTGCCATTAATGTTTATTTAATGGAAATAACATTACAATTACGTCATTGAAGAAATGATTACCAATAAAAAAAACTATCTATTGAGTTGTCTTATTGATTGTTTAAAAAAAACCATTTGAAATCAATTCATCGCATATTTTTCTTTTGATATCATTAACCCTTCAACTACCGGTGTCGTCAAAAGCGACTTGACAGAAATTGCCCGATCCAGCGATTTAACATAAATAAATCACTTCTAAATGTTCATTATTTTATTACAATAAGCAAATTTAAAGCGGCATATATTGCAATATTTTTATTTCACTATGATTTATCGGACGCTCGTTAACTTTAACGGTAAAAAATGATGATGTGTCCATCATACTTTCCCCCGTAAATTGCGTATTAAATCACTTTTAAAATATTTGTAGCATTATTATTTTCAAAATGTCTTCAACTTTTTGATAACTACAACTTTTATTTGAAACATTTTCCAATTGTATCAACACACACACTGACACAAATCAATGACTAGATAAAAAACACTATTTATTAAATATCTCAAAAACTAAGAGTGCTATGACAAAAAGTGAGTCCACAAAAAATCTTTAGTTTTTTATTTTCTACAACTTTTATTTGTGTCAAGAGTGTTATCTGAAGGTATGTAGCATTGATTTGAAAATGTTCACGAAAACAATACTTTCCCTTTGTATTACATACGGGGGAAAGTAAAAATACTATTTATTGAATATCTCAAAAACTAAGAGTGCTATGACAAAAAGTGAATATACAAAATACCTCTAATTCTTTATTACCGACAACTTTTATTTGAAACATTTTTCAATTGTATCAACACATACACTGAGACAAACCAATGACTAGATAAAAGAACATTATTTATTAATTATCTCAAAAACTAAGAGTGCTATGACAAAAAGTGAAGATACAAAAAATCTTTAATATTTTATTACCTACAACTTTTATTTGAAACATTTTTCAAATGTATCAACACATACACTGACACAAATCAATGACTAGATAAAAAACACTATTTATTAAATATCTCAAAAACTAAGAGTGCTATGACAAAAAGTGAGTCTACAAAAAATCTTTAGTTTTTCATTTTCTACAACTTTTATTTGAAACATTTTTCAATTGTATCGACACATACACTGTCACACACCAATAACTAGATAAAACACACAACTTTTGAAATATCTCAAAAACTAAGAGTGCTATGACAAAAAGTAAGTGAACAATACATCTTCATTTTGTTATTATCTACAACTTTTATTTGAAAGAATTTTTTGTTTGATGAACATTTATTGAAAAAATCTGAAAAAACTGAAAAACGCTACGAGTAAAGTACCACTTCCGGTTTTCCGATTTTCACCAAAAGCTTTTCAGTTCTTCCGATTGTAACAAAAAGCTTAAGTTTCAAGTTTCATCTCGATATCTTTAGCGGTTTTTGCGGTACAGCGCACACAGACACACACACAGACACACAGAGAGACAGATAGACAGACATTTTTCAAAAATGGTCTTATTCGACTCAGGGGACCTCAAAACGGATATTTTCGCTAACATTTTTGATTCGAAAATTTTCACGAAAACAATACTTTCCCTTTGTATTACATACGGGGGAAAGTAAAAATAATTTGGTGTTTGTCCGAATTGAAATAAAAAAAATACAGGTAGTTAAAGGGTTAAGTAAAATTATAACGAGTGTCTATAAACTGTCGGCATCCCAGTAGGTTCTGACTTCAGAAACATAAGTCGTAATTAGACATATAATTAAATGTATTTAAGGTTTCCGAGATTCATAATCAAGTTAAAGCTACTTTAAATATTTAAAGTCGACTTTAACGTTAAACTCCATTTCATAATGCAAATTTAAAGTAAAAGTCGACTTTAAAGTTAAAGTCGGCTTCTTGACACTTCAAATAGATAAAGCCGGCTTTAAAGCTAACCTTAAAATGTTCTCAAATGTTAAAAGTACGAATCGCATGTTTAATAGAGCTGCAAAGCCAGGGCCGTTAATTTTCTAGAAGGAGAAGAATCAAACGCATTTTGAATAGTAATTCGATTGCTTCATGTTTGATGTCCATTTCGTTTATTTATTCAATTTTTAATTAGTGTTCAAGACTTTCGCAAATAGTAAGAATTGAAGATGATGTTAATTAAAGTACAAATTTTAGGGAAATCCGATTGGTGGCAACATACTCAACTACCTACTAGAAAAATCACGAGTAATCAACCAAATATCAGGCGAGAGGAATTTCCACATTTTCTACCAACTTATCGCCGGATCGGATGACTCCTGCCTGGACAAGCTCCATCTGAAAAAAGACCTTGATTCATATTACTACTTGTCACACGGTGTAAGTCTTATACCTCTCTAAATAGTTGCCTTTTTTCTTCTTACTCCCGAATCCTTAAACCCTTTCAGGGCCCGTATTCACAGCACCGATGCAATTTGTCATCGGTGAGAATTTGCGCCAAAATGACGTCATTTTACTCCATACGGTTTGGTAAATTCTTCCCAAAATGACGTCATTTCAGTGCTTCTTCTCGAATTCTTATACCCTTTCGACAAGAGAAGTCAGAATCAGAATCCTCATCCGACACGTGGGCCAGTATTTACAGCACGGATACAATTTGTCATCGGTAAGAACTTGCGCCAAAATGACGTCATTTTACTCCATACGGTGTGGTAAATTCTTTCCAAAATGACGTCATTTCAGTGTGACTTTCAACGATGACAAATTGCATCGGTGCTGTGAATACGGGCTCATGTGTCGGATGAGGCTTCCGATTCTGATTTCTTCTGTACCCATTCCTATCATTTTTTCTCTTTGTTATTTCTTCTACTGTCCCACTGAGCAAAAAACAAACAAATAACGTTATATAAACATTGTAGCAACATGAAACGTTGGATTAATGTTGATTAAACATTATTTCAATGTATTGATAATGAAGGTTTAAATTAAATTACACTTGGTTTGTTTCACAATTTTTTACTTTACTATTTACTCGACTAGTTTCGCGTTTTACAGCATTATCAGGAGTGAATTACAAAAGATACCAACAAGCTTATATATGGTCAGGTAATAAGGGATTTTAAGATTGGGGAATTCCAAATATCCTCATTGTCGTTGACGAGGTGTTTTCCGTCTTTTATTGCCCTATTTATTTCTAGGCCTTCCCTGAGGTTTAAATTACGGCCCTTATTACCTGAATATAGAATTTTGAAATTATTAACATCTATAAAGTGGTTGTTAATTATGCAATGTTTTGAAATCCCTGTACACTGTTTGTTATTTATAATTGATTTTTTATGTTCTGTTAGTCTTGTCTGAAAAGTTCTTCCTGTTTGTCCTATGTATAATGCATCACATTCACTGCACTTTAGTTCGTACACTCCACACTTTTTTAATTTGTCAATATTTAAACATGTTTCACCAAGTGATAAGTGAGAAAATTATTCAAGAAATATTATTTCAATGTGTTTGCTTAGTGGGGTTATTCCCTTCTTCGTCCCTATTTCATGAATTTGGTCAATCCATTTTCTTCTTGGTCGCCCTCTTCTTCTTTTGCCTTCTTTGACGACATTAAAAGTGCGATTCTTTTCGTAATCTTCAACGAACGTTTTAGATTGAAAAAAGAATCGCACTTTTAGGCCCAGTTGTACCCAAAAGGTTGAACTTGAGTTCAAGCTGAACTCGAGTTCAAGATGACAGTTCCTATTACTCTAATGTCACTTTTGTTCTAATATAATTTTTACACTTAAAAGTTTGTAATACAAAACTTTGAACTAAAGTTCAGAGTTGAACCAGTTTAACGTATTTGGTGCAAATGGCCCTTTATGTTTTAAGGTAAATAGAACCTATATTTGTACATTCTAGGTAACACTACAATAAAACAATAAATCATTCTTAACACTACGCTTAACATTTAACATCTACGCCGCCCTGCCAGGCCATTCAAATGTTTTTTCCATGTCTCTAACCCTTGACTGATCACTTCATCTATCCCCTCAAAATCAAACATCCAGTGTTCCCATACATCCCGACCCTTCCCACATAACGCACACCTGTTGTAGTCCTGTTCCATCCACCTCTTTCTTCGTTTCCGCATCTTAACCAGGCCATGGTTTGTACATCTTCTCCTTTCAATATTTTCAGATAGCGTGGGGGACTTACATGTTTGTACCCCGGATGGTACCTACTCGCCGTAATCTGTTTCTGTCTTGCCTGCAGCCACGCACCTTCAATATTTTTCAGCACTACCTCCTCCACTTTTACTCCCTTGGCAATACTCTCTCCACACATTGTGTTCGACCATTCTGCGCTCATATACAGGGTGTCCCCGAATGGTCTGTACAACGCTCTACCACATATTCTCTGAAACAAAATAAGACGATTCAACTAAACTTATCTCTATCCAAAAGTGGTTCCTAAGCCATATACGAGGCCTCAAAAATATTATTTTTTTTCATTATTTTTCAAATATTTTTGTTCAGTAGAGATTTAATGGGATGAACAGATTGGCTCGTTTTCCCAATTTATTTCTTACCTTTTTTGTTAACCCCCATCAACCCACACTTGCGCGCAGCGGGCGCGCAAAAGAGTCGCAAAGTGTTCACGGAAGAAGATGGTGGTGTGAACCGCGTGTGATTTTTGTACATGTGTTTTGATGTCAAGATTGTGTGAGCTTGACGCGCTTTATGTAACTTTGCTGAGAACTGTAAAGGGGTTCTGGATAACAGTGACGTCGATGAGTTTTGTTGAGTGCATTATATACATTTTTGTGATTAGCCACATTGGTGGTTTATTCAACATCAGTTGCCAGAAACCTCTGGACCCGATCACAACGTGAGGTAACGCGTGAAAGGACCTTACAACCCTTCCGCCTACGTTACGCACGTCACAACAGATACATCAGGTGAGTGTGGGTTCCATTTGCCCTACAGTCAATCTAGCCTGAGTCAATCTGTTTATTAACAGGCCGGAAATATTTCGTATTCCTTCTTTGAAGGACGCGTGTTTATAGACCGTTTCCGGAAATTTAAAACCCCCCCTAACAATTTTTATTTTGGACTTAAGTAAGAAAACCTAATTTGGCACATTTAATTACATTGATACCATGCACTTTTTGCGATATGTTTCTTTATCCTACGTTTAAAGTAAGTGATCAAACTAGGACCATCGACTTCTTAAGATACCTAAATCTTTTTATTCAGCAGGTCAAATCATAAGAAATACTTTTTGCTGCAAGATCATTCAATTTTACGTATTTTTTGTCTCTTATAAAATTTTGCTATTCTCCTTACAAAAAAATATTTTTATTTGTCAAAAAAAAGTAATAAAATTATGAACAATATTTTGCTTCTCAAAACAATTAACAAAGTAGAAATAAAGATAGGTACCTAACAATAAACACACATTTATTAGTTTCACAACAAATGTTCAAACTGATTGCCATTTTCAGCAATACAACAATTTACACGTCGCAAAAAATTAAAATGGACACGTTGTAAAACACCAACATTGTTTTTAACTGTTTGAAACGCATTCTGCATTCGCGCCCATAATTCGTCGTGCGTATTTATGGGCTTACCATAAACAATAGATTTAATAGTTCCCCACAAAAAAAAGTCCATTGGGGTGATATCCGGGGAACGTGGAGGCCAAGGCACTGGTGCGTCATTGCCTCTCCCAATCCATTTACCGGGATACTTTTGGTTTAAAAAAGTACGCACTGGTAAAGTGAAATGAGGTGGAGCCCCATCATGCATAAACCACATATCAGGCCTAAGTAAAAGCGGCACATCCTCCAGTAAGACTGGCAATTCCTGAAGATGTTGTAAGTACTGTTCTCCGTTTAAATTTTGTGGTAAAATTACTGGTCCTACAATAATATCATTTACTATACCGGCCCAAACATTTATTTTAAATTGCTGTTGGAAATGCATGGTTTTAGTTGCATGTGGATTATCTTCGAAATAAACATGCTCATTTTTAAGATTTGTTATACCTCTTCGGGTAAAACACGCTTAGTCTGTAAACAAAATTGTCTTGGCGAAATTCAAATTGTTTTGGTTATTGGTTATTAACAATAAATTTGCAAAACTGAAGTCGCTTATCGTGATCCTGAGGCATTAGCTCTTGAACTTTTTGAATGTGATATGGGTATAGCAGTTGCTCTTTAAACACCTTATGCACAACATTTTTAGATACGCCTAGTTCAGCACCTAAACGCCAGGTACTTTTAGATGGATCTTCATCTATCCGTTCTAAAATCTCTTCTTCAACATCCACAGTTCGTACAGTGCGTCTTCTACCACAATCCCTCGCAGAGTATTCTAAGCGGCCAGTTTCTCGAAGTCGCCTTTCTACGGAAGCAAATGTTTGATGGTTTGGTATTCGGCGATTTGGAAATCTTTCACTGTACACTCTTACACATTTGCGGCCATCACCTTCACAAAACCCAACAACTAAAACAATATCAGTAAATTCATTAATTGAGTACATGACTGACATTGTCACAAAATCACCGATAACTGAATTTCACAGGTGTCTCAATTTCTATTTTTGTAAATAAAGAATCAGTTTTTTTTTAGAATTTTATTTCTTTGTTGTTTTGACAAATAAAAATATTTTTTTTTGTTTGGAAAATAGCAAAATTTTATAAGAGACAAAAAATACGTAAAATTGAATGATCTTGTAGAAAGAAGTATTTCTTATGATTTGACCTGTTGAATAAAAAGATTTAGGTATCTTAAGAAGTAGGAAGTAGGAAAAATAACGAGATGGCAGCCAACGAAGGTGCTTCTGAAACTCTGTGTGGTAAATGCAGATCTAAAGTAGTTGATTTTACTAAATGTGATATCTGCGACCTGTGTTTCCATCCATCCTGTTTAAAGGAACACATGAAAGCTGCATTAAAAGGGAAATGTCCCACAAGGAAAAACTCAGAAAGGGATATTGCCGGTGAGTGCACTTTACCTGTAATATCGTCCGACAATGCATATTATCTTAAACGTGAAAACGATACTCTACGTCATCTTATTAGAGAAATTGAACATAAAAATAAGATCCTCGTTGATCACGTTGAATTACTCAAGGAGAAAATTGATTTACTTGAAAATAAACGAATCCTAACCTATTCGTCTAAACTGCAGGTTTCTGAAATTAAAAATACCGAACGAGTAATTTCTAATGTTAATAACAAATCACAGGTGTCTCACACTTCAAACAAGACATCTGCACACCAAAATGATAAACATGCACCTGGCGAGGCATTGATTTCAATGAAAAATCACCAGATGTCAGATATATGTCCGAGCAATCCAAAGCCTGCAAATTTAAATCGAAATCGAATTAATTCCGTAGAACACGGAAAAACGGACATTCTACAATCGGTGCCTGATAAGAGCGGAGTCGATTCCCATCGCTCGCGCCTCAAAACTAATAAAAACAAACACCGAGTTATTTGCACTGGTAGCAACACAAAAACATCTTTTACTGCTGAAACAAAAAAGGCATGGATCTTTATTGGGAACGCTCATAAATCAACTAATGTCAATGATATTCACGATCATGTGGCAAATTTAATTAATAAAACAGACTTCATTTGTGAAAAACTTGATACAATTTCTACAAATAAATCTAGTTTCAAGTTAGGTATTGAACTATCTGACTATGATATAGTTAATTCGCCATCAAATTGGCCAGAAAACATTATTCTTGATAGATATTTTTTTCGTAATAGACACCAAAAAACTGCAATCCCACAAAACGTCTAAACAAATTAAATTAAAATTATTATTCTTAAATTTACGCTCTATTAGAAACAAAATTTTGCAAATAGAAGCACATATTATTAATGAAAACATCCCATTTAATCTTATTGCTATTCAAGAACACTGGTCACAAAAATTTGAGATGGACTCACTAGTTATTACTAACTATAAGGTAGCTGATAGTTTCTGTCGATCAACACCATATGGAGGCTCCGCAATCCTTGCAAATCAAATAGAAACCAATCAGAATGTGCTGGATAATTTAAAAATATTTAGTATTGAACATGTCTGCGAGTTATCAATGACAAAGCTATATCTGAATAATATAATCATCATCAATGTTTATCGTCCACCATCAGGTGATTATAACAGATTTATTGAAAATGTGGAACTTCTGTTAAACAGTAATTGTATTAAAACCTGCAAAATCATCATAGGGGGTGATTTTAACGTGCATTTTAATTCAACTTACGATAATCAAGCGATTTTACTTACTGGACTTATGAAAAGCCATGGACTTACTTCTATAGTATCATTCAATACACGAAATACTAATCAATTGGACAATGTCTTTACAAACATCGCTGTCGACGACATTTATGTATACCCAGTACACTGGGGACTAGCTGATCATACAGGAATAGGAATTGAAGTGACCTGTAACCTAAACCACGATACAACTACACAAAAAATGCACGTTAGACCAATCACACAAATCGGCAAATTTCACTTATATAAATTGGTAGAGGCGTATAAATGGGATTTTCTGGATAATGGAAGATTGTCAGTTTCCGAAAAATGTAATTCATTTTTAAAACAAATAACGACTGCAATGGAATCTGCTTTTCCGATTAAATCGTATGTGATGAAACCGAAGACGCTATCAATAAATTGGTTCAACAAAAACCTTCAAGATCTTAGGCAAACGCTGCAGTTCCTAGATGAAGTTCACCAACGAAATCCTAACAGTGCTTATGTAAATTGTGAAATCAAGCGATTACGGAAAGTGTATAGTGCTCAACTGAAACAAGCTAAAATTAGTGCAACAGACAATTTCATTCGGTCATCTGGTTGCAGTCCCAAAGCGATGTGGCAAATTGTAAATTCGTACAGACCTCAAACTCAACATAGTATCTGTGATATTGAACCCTGTGAATTTAATATTTTTTTCACTGCTGTAGCGGAAAACATTGTGTCAGCAATTCCAAAATGTGGAACTGATCCATTGTCATATTTTAACAATATTAACATGTCGTGTTCAGTCCCTGTTTTTAATTTTAAATATGTGTCGGAAGCGAAGCTTCGAAATTTAATTGTAAATCTAAAATAATCAAAAGCAAAAGACATTTATGGTCTGTCACTAGACATTGTTATCTGCATCAAGGACCTTATAATTCCTCCTCTTTGCAAACTATTGAATGAATGTATCAAAAGCAACATTTTTCCAGACTGCCTAAAGACTGCTAAGGTTATTCCCATTCTCAAAAATGGCAATAAAAATAATCCAGATAATTATCGTCCTATTGCTCTATTGCCAATAATATCGAAAGTATTTGAGAAGATTATGCACGATCAACTGTCTGAGCATTTCGATAAGCATAACTTATTTCATGACTCACAGTATGGATTTAGAACTGGACGGTCTACGGCACATGCAATCGAGGATTTATTAGGTACTTGTATGAACAGTATGGATGAAAAGAAGTACCAGAATGTAACGTTCTTAGACCTGTCGAAGGCTTTCGATTGTGTATCTCATACTATTTTGCTGAGAAAGCTATATATGTACAATATCCATCCCGAAAGCTGCAGGTTATTATTATCATATTTGTCAGGCAGAAAGCAATGTGTATCAATAAATGGTCGAACATCTGATCATCTTGATACACAAATTGGGGTGCCCCAGGGTTCCATTTTGGGGCCACTATTATTTTTAATATTTTTTAACGATTTTCCCCATTGTTTTACTGACAGTAAAGTCGTGTTATATGCCGATGACTCCACCATATTAACATCTGATGATAATCTGCAGACAACTCTACACCTCAGTGAGGATGCACGGTCGAAGGCCAGTAAATGGTTCCAGTCAAACCTACTGAAACTAAATGAATCTAAGACAACGAACCTAATGTTCAGTCTACGGAATCTTGATTTGAATGAGAGCTTACATTTTGGTAGTTCCACTAAATTCTTGGGGGTGTATGTAGACAATAAATTGTTATGGCACGAACATGGGCATAATTTAAGATCAAAATTAAACAAAAATATTTTTCTGCTTCGAAACCTCAGTAATAATATATCTACAACAGTTCTAAGAACCGTATACTTCGCAGTAATTCAAAGTCATATATCATACGGCATTCTATCATGGGGCCATTCCTCCATCAGACATGATATCTTTGCACTCCAGAGACGAGCTGTTCGTATTATTGCTGGGGCTAGTTATACAGCCGATTGCAGAGAAATATTTTCACAATTTAAAAATACTTACACTCCCTTGTATTTATATTTACGAATGTTTAATCCATACACATAAACATAAAGATCAATACCTTATGTATGAAGACAGACATACCTATAATACGCGGAATAAAATGAATATATGTCCAGATTATGTACGACTATCCATTACCAGAAGCGGCACAAGATATTATGCCAGCAGATTTTATAATCATCTACCAATGCATTATCGTGAACTGGATCTTAGCCATTTTAAGCAGAAAATGAAAACTGTGCTAGTAACATCAGCTTTTTATTCACATGATGAGTTCTTAAATAGCTCAATGCTATAATCAGTTGAACATGTTTCAATTTACTGCTCATATTTTGTAGTGTTTTTATGTATTTAGATAATTAAGTATTATTATCCGTTTTTAGATTTTTTGATATTAATGCATTTTATACTTTTATATGTTTTTTTTTTTTGACTTGTGTAAACATTTTTGTATTGGCACGTAACTAATAAAAAAAAAAAAAAAAAGTCGATAGTCCTAGTTTGACCATTTACTTTAAACGTAGGATAAAGAAACATATCGCAAAAAGTGCATGGTATCAATGTAATTAAATGTGCCAAATTAGGTTTTCTTACCTAATTCCAAGATAAAAATAATGAAAAAAAATTATATCTTTGAGGCCTCGTAGATGGTTTAGGAACCATTTTTGGATAGAGATAAGTTTAGTTAAATCGTCTTATTTTGTTTCAGAGAATATGTGGTAGAGCGTTGTACAGACCATTCGGGGACACCCTGTATATCTTGTTCCTTTCTTGGATCCATTTCCGTCCATTTACATTCACCTTGCTCTCCTTATAGCATACCCTCCAGTACCAGTGTTTCCTCGTCTAGGCCATATACTTTTCTTTCAAACTTAATCGTTCCTCTTGCTGCCCACCATCCTACAGGCAATCTGTGGCATTCTTGCAACACGATATACCGTGGTGTTGTTTTCTCCAGACCTAGTATTCTCTTTAGATATTGCACTTGAAGAGTTTCCACTCTGCTTTGTTCACTCACGCTCCATACTTCTGAGGCATAAAGCACTATAGATCTGACGCATGCATCCCACCACACCATTTGCATAGCTACGTTTCTAGGTAGTACATCCTCCCACGTATTCCGCAGACGCTCCATTGCCACCCTTGCCTTCTTGCAAACAAACTCTATATACAGAGAGTTTTATATAACACCGAACATTTTCATAAAATACGATTTGACACCTTTAATTTTTAGATTATGTGTAAATTGGGTTGCCTATTTGACCATTACAACTTGTAGCTAATCAATTGCAATTAGTGCCTCAACTTGTACATACAGGCAGTTTTTCTTTCAAGTATACATGTCCCAATTACAGCGTATATGCCGTAAATCTTAAGATAATCGTTGTTTTTTTTTTTTTAAAGGAGTTAAATTTGAAACTTTAAATGAGTGTGTTCCACTCCCAGACTAAGCATGAAGTAAAATTTCGAGTTTAGAAAAGCCGGAAAATTTGGTTTGGTCGCGTAGCGCGAAGCGCGGAGCGGCCAAACCAAATTTTCAGGCTTTTCTAAACTCGAAATTTTACTTCATGCGCCACCGGTACAAAACACTAACATATCACGAAGTTTAAAACACGCCGCTGAACTTTTCATTGAATCGGTGTTTTGTACCGGTGGCGCATGAAGTAAAATTTCGAGTTTAGAAAAGCCTGAAAATTTGGTTTAAAGCTTCAAATTGTATTCTTTTAATAAATACAATTTGAAGCTTTAAACGAGCGTTTTCCACTCCCAGGGTAAGCATGAAGTAAAATTTCGAGTTTAGAAAAGCCGGAAAATTTGGTTTGGTCGCGTAGCGCGAAGCGCGGAGCGGCCAAACCAAATTTTCAGGCTTTTCTAAACTCGAAATTTTACTTCATGCGCCACCGGTACAAAACACTGACATATCACGAAGTTTAAAACACGCCGCTGAACTTTTCATTGAATCGGTGTTTTGTACCGGTGGCGCATGAAGTAAAATTTCGAGTTTAGAAAAGCCTGAAAATTTGGTTTAAAGCTTCAAATTGTATTCTTTTAATAAATACAATTTGAAGCTTTAAACGAGCGTTTTCCACTCCCAGGGTAAGCATGAAGTAAAATTTCGAGTTTAGAAAAGCCGGAAAATTTGGTTTGGTCGCGTAGCGCGAAGCGCGGAGCGGCCAAACCAAATTTTCAGGCTTTTCTAAACTCGAAATTTTACTTCATGCGCCACCGGTACAAAACACTGACATATCACGAAGTTTAAAACACGCCGCTGAACTTTTCATTGAATCGGTGTTTTGTACCGGTGGCGCATGAAGTAAAATTTCGAGTTTAGAAAAGCCTGAAAATTTGGTTTAAAGCTTCAAATTGTATTCTTTTAATAAATACAATTTGAAGCTTTAAACGAGCGTTTTCCACTCCCAGGCTAAGCATGAAGTAAAATTTCGAGTTTAGAAAAGCCTGAAAATTTGGTTCGGTCGCGTAGCGCGAAGCGCGGAGCGGCCAAACCAAATTTTCAGGCTTTTCTAAACTCGAAATTTTACTTCATGCGCCACCGGTACAAAACACCGATTCAATGAAAAGTTCAGCGGCGTGTTTTAAACTTCGTGATATGTCAGTGTTTTGTACCGGTGGCGCATGAAGTAAAATTTCGAGTTTAGAAAAGCCTGAAAATTTGGTTTGGCCGCTCCGCGCTTCGCGCTACGCGACCAAACCAAATTTTCCGGCTTTTCTAAACTCGAAATTTTACTTCATGCTTACCCTGGGAGTGGAAAACGCTCGTTTAAAGCTTCAAATTGTATTCTTTTAATAAACCGAACGTGGTAAAATGTACAACGTCTGCATATGTATACTTAAATGAAATATTCTCGCTATGAATATGTTCGGTGTTACATAAAACTCTTTGTATATACAGGGTGTCTCAGACCACCCGTACCAGCCCTTTATTTCGACAACGCTTGGTCGAATGTGACTGGGACAAAAAAATGTATTACCAAAGTGAACCCAAGGAATCCACTAATGAATTTATTTTTTACCGGAATAATCCGGAAGTACCCGGAACCGGAAATAACTTTAAAATTTCAAATGGCAACATAGGTCGAGTATGGTATTAATTGATAGGTCTTTTTAAAAGAAACAACTTTTATTAAAATGTTTTTTTAATATTTTGCATATTTACAAAAATAAACTAAAAAAACTAAATTGAAAATTAGTTATCCATTCAACACTCAATTTTCTCAAGTATTCTTTGCTCTTTTGTTATGTCAAAATAATTGATGTTCGTGAATATTTGAAGTAAAATAAATTATTACTCACAACCTTACAAGGTTGTTTTTTTCTCAGCCTGCCCAAATACTGCCCCAGCCCCCCCTACAAAGACGTAAAGTACTCAAAAATAGCGATTGAGTACTTCTTTTTCAAATTAAATAATGGTAAAATAATTCAAAAAAGAATGTCATTTTTTTTCAAACAGTGTTTGACCGGGCCCCCCACATAGCCCCACCCCCCTCCCGCCCCCGAGGGGGGGGCTGGTGGCAACTTTAGAATCTTAAATGGAAACCCCTATTTTGTACCTCAGACTCGGATAGAGTTTTAAAATGTAGGTCAATTTTTGTCGGGGTATTTTTTAAAGTTGTTGATAGATGGCGCTGCAAATTTGAGAAAAAATTAAATGCATTCCTCTATCATACAGTAAACGAATTTCTTATTTAGAAGATTACTATTTTTGAAAACGGCAACAGTATTTTTCATGGCATAATTAAATTGAAATAACTCAATTGAAACCGCCGGCATTAGCGTTACCCAAGACGTACCACGAGGAGGTTGCTCGGTCGAAATTACGTCTCGTGTGTGTGTGTGCGTCGGTGTTCCTGTCCGTGTTTGTTTGTGTGTGTGACTCTGTGTGTGGCTGTGTGTTTGACTGTGTGTTTGGCTGTGTGTTTGTGTGTTTGTCTGTGTGTTTGTCTGTTTGATTGTCGTATGTTACATGGGCATTTGAGTGTGCGTGTTCATGCGTGTGCGTGTGTGTGTGAGTTCGTCGCCGTTGCAATTCACAAGAACTGCTCGAAATTGTGTCCCTGATGGTCTCGACACAATCGTATTCGTTTGGCGAAATTCTCCACGCACGCCCGCAACGTATTTGGAGATATTTCATGACAGGCATTAGTTATCCGCACCATCATGTTCTCGCGCGTGGTTGGAGTATCGCGGAAGACGACGTCTTTCGGGTAACCCCAAAGGAAGAAATCAGGCGATGTCAAGTCCGGAGATCGGGGTGGCCAAACAACAGGTCCTCCGCGACCAATCCATTGCCCTGGAAACAGCTCATCCAAATGTTGTCGAACCGCACGAGCGCAGTGTGGTGGGGCACCGTCCTGCTGGAACCACATCGTCCTCCGGGTACGCAAATCGACTTCTTCTAGCAGCACAGGAAGATCGTTCTGGAGAAATTCCAGGTACCTCGCGCCATTTAACGTCCTGTCGAAGAAGAATGGTCCGATTATCTGCGAGCCGAGAAGTCCACACCACACGTTGACACTCCATCGCTGCTGTGCGTTCACTTGTCGAACCCAGTGGGGGTTTTCAGCACTCCAATAATGGGCATTGTGAATGTTGACGAATCCGGTATTCTGGAAAGTGCACTCGTCGGAGAACAGGACTCGGTGGAAGAATAAACGGTCGCGGTCGATCTGCTGCAAAGCCCAGTTGCAGAAACCCACACGATTGGCGAAATCATTTCCATGAAGTTCTTGAACGCGCATGATGTGATACGGATGGATCTTTGCCGCGCGGAGTAACCGTTGAGCCGTCGATTTCGGTATGCCGATTTCTGCCTGGATTTCTCGGAGACTGATATGCGGATTGAGGTGTACAGCTCCAAGTATGGCGATGGTGCGGGGGTCGTCATCCACAAGATTCGCTCGAGGTCGGTGTCGTTGTTGGCGCAAACGTTCTTCCAGCCCTCGCATTGTACTGCGAGACGGACACCGACGATCCGGGAATCTTTGGCGATACAGTTCTACTGCATTGGTGTAATTGTTCAGCGACTCTCCAATGACTTTTAGGATGTTCCACAATTTCGGTCGGTGAGTAGTCCATGATTACTCAACGACTTGGCTTTGCGTACTGAACTCATTTTTAAAAACTAAATTTAAAAAAGGAACGAAAATAAAAAAATCCAAGAAATCTTTTTTGAATGTAAACAAAACAATCTGAGAAAAAAACAACCTTGTAAAGTTGTGAGTAAGTCTTAAGTAATAATAACAGTTAATTACGTGACGATTTTCGCAATTTAATTGACAAAAAACCTAACTTTTACATTTGCAGCGCCATCTCTCGACCAATAAAAAAAATGTTTCGGATAAAACTTACATACTTTTTAACCCTCTATCAGAATCTGCAATAAAAAATAGGGGTTTCCATTTAAGATTTTAAAGTTGCCTCCTGTTCCCGCCCCCCTTGGGGCGCTGGGGGGCAAAGTCTACGGCATCAGATGTCCCCCTCAGAACCATTAACTTTTCATTTGGAATACTTTTTGATTCAATGCAATGTTTCAGAATTATCGCTACTGGCGGATTAAAATGGGACACCCTGTATATAATCTATTAACCTATCTACCCTAAGGTGTAAGGTGCCGTCTTGCAAACAAACTCTATATGTTTGTGTTATGTCTCACTAATCATGTATCCCAAATATTTAAATTCGCTTACCATTTCTATTTTCTCTCCTGCCCACCTTGATTCCTCATTCACTCTTCTGCCTCCCTTATTTTTGCACCTCATCCATTCGGTTTTCCCCACATTTACCGTCAAATGTCTTTTCTGGAAATATCTTTCTAGTCGCTCTTTCATGTCCCTTCATGACTTCCCAATTACAACCACATCGTCCGCATATACTAAACTCCACAATTTTCCCTTCCCCACTACAACACCGCCTGCCTTTTTATTAATTTAAAGGACGTAGGCAGTGCACGCACTAGTACAAGTGGCCCTTCTGAAAGCAGAGACACCGACGGTACTGCAGAAGCATTTCGTCATCGATGTTTCTTCCCTTTATTAGTTACACTGTACAATTTACAATTAGTAATAAACAAAATTCAAAGTTTGATGGTGGGGAAAGGGAGGAGATGCTTGCCCGTATAGAATTACACCAAAGGACCGCGAAACTAGCGGCGGATATAGTCGACAAAATGCTGGACTCCGAAGAGAAATGTAACTTTCGCGGAGAGCGTCCTCAGGAAGAAAGAACTGACCCTGAGGACATGAAGGCCGAATGTCCTCATTGTCAGTTCTTTCTTCCTGAAGACGCTCTCCGCGAAAGTTACATTTCTCTTCGGAGTCCAGCATTTTGTCGATTATATCCACCGCTAGTTTCTCGGTCCTTTGGTGTAATTCTATATGGGCAAGCATCTCCTCCCTTTCCCTTGCCCATGCTGTGTAGGCTAGCAGTGGATGCTTAGCATTGTCGATTTTATCGGAGTTGCAGAATGCGCATGTCTCTGTGTCTGCTTTTTAGGTGCAAGTATTCACCAAAACAGCCGTGGCCACTAAGCAACTGGGTAAGGAAGTATGAACAAGTCCCGTGCCTCCTGTTTTTCCAGGTTTCCACCTGTGGGATGAGTTCCCTTGTCCATTTTGAATTTGACAGCCCCCACCTGTTTTGCCATTCCCGCATCGTTTTTTTTTTTTTTTTAGGGGCAGGAAACGGAAGTTAGGGTTATTTCTGCCCTAGCACCGCTAGGACTTCTTCCGTTACCGTAGTTAATCAAATAGCTCTGTTTCCTTGGCTAGTCCCAGCAGCCTTTCGATCATCTTTCCCTTCAGGAAGTGGTTTGGATTCCCTTGGACAAGGTTTGCTTCCCTCCAGGTGGAAAGTGCCTCGCACTCGAATAGTACATGTGAGGCGTCTTCATCCTCTTCCAGGCATAGTCTGCATATTGGATCTTCTGCATCGTTTGGGATGTTGCCATTGATTTGGCTTCAGTCTTTGTGTTTAATTTTTTCGATGCTCAAAATCTCCTCTGCCAGTAGGTCCGCCGGTGGGAGTCCTGCAAGAACTTACGCCACGTCCGTTGCTACGGTGCGGTGTCCCCTAATTACCTTTAACGCTCCCGTTCTCAGAGCTCTACGAAGAGCAGCCACGTTGTTTTTTTTTTTTTCTTGATGGCATTTCCTGCCCATATTTTTGCGGCGTAAAAGAGTTTGGCCTTTGCGACTGTCGCTAGCAGTCTTCTCCATTCTTCGCCTGGCCCTCCCATGTTCGGCATAATTTTGGCCAGCGTCGCTCCAGCGCGGCTTGCTGCCGCTGCGGCCTTTTGTACGTGTGCTGTGTAATTTTAGTTTGACCCGATAATCACACCAAGATAGTGCAGAGTTTTCTTTACAGCGATGTCTTGCTGAAATATATTAACACTAGGTACACGATCTCGACCTGACTTCTTGGTGGATAACCAGGCCGCCTCTGTTTTATTTACCACGATTTGTAGGCCCACGTTTTCCATCCATTGTGCTATTAGATTTGTGGCTCTAGTAGCAATCTGTTTCATGCGCTCCGGGTCTCTATTTGATATGACCAGCGCAATATCGTCCGCATAACCTACTAGTTTGGTTCCTGGTGGGAGGTGGAGGTTCAAGATCTCATCATAAGCAATGTTCCACAGAACTGGTCCCAACACTGATCCTTGGGGGACCCCTGATTGTGGAGTAAAGCTCGTGGGGTTTTGATGTCCATCTCCGTTTGTCTGCAGCACTCTATCTATTAGATAGCTACGGATTATGTTCTGTAGGTAGGGGGAGATATTCCTTCTCTCCATCTCCTTGCCAATCGTCTGAATGCGTTTTGGACGTCGATCGTCACACCTATGCAGTGTTCCCTTTTCCTTATGGGGCCACTGTTTGATCGAAGGGCCATGTTTAGCACATCTCTTACCGCATCGACTGTGCTCTTACCCTGCCGGAGCCGTATTGGTGTCTTGATAGTCTTCCCTTTGTCAAGATCTCTTTATTTAGTCTTGCCACTATTATTCTTTCCAGTAGCTTTCCCGCTCCGTCCAATAGGCATATTGGGCGGTAAGCGATGGGGTCTGTTGCTGGCCTGCCAGGTTTCGGCAACAGGACCAGTTTCGCGACTTTCCATTGTGAGGGGAACTGGCCATCTTGAAGACTCTTTTCCGCCACCCTAGCTAATTCCACGGGCACTGTGAACGCTGCTGTCCTTATCAGCTCGTTTGGCAGGTTGTCTGGACCTGGCGCTTTTTTATTTTTGATCCGGCGGGCTGCTTCGATGACCTCCTCCTCCGTGCCTTGCGGGATGTCCTGGAGTCGGGTTGATTTTCGCATCCAGCTCACTATGTTATCACATGTCATCGGGAAAAGTACTTCGATAACCTTTCTCACTCCACCCTCTACCATTGCTTCTGGACCGGGAGGCCTGGTTTTAAACTTCCCCATGACGATCTTGTATGGGTTCCTCCATGGGTCGGAATCTACGTCTTCGCATAGTTTTCGCCACGCTCTCTCCTTGCTCCTGTAGATCTCCCGCCGGAGATGCAGTTTGGTTTCCTTGTATACCGTTTGGAGCGTGCTCAAGTAACGTTTCTTCGTGATTTGTTTGGAGCGTATCTAGCCGTAGACACCTCCTCGCACCACCAGTATACCGGAGGTCTTTTTGTTTGCTTGCTTTGGGGTGTGGATTTGATGCATGCTCTTTCGATTTTATCCATTAGTTCGGACGCCATTTGGTCTGTTTCCTCTGAGCGGATGCTAGGGGAATCTCTAAGGTTGTCACCGCCTGCCTGTCCCAGCTCAAGTACCCTTTTCATATCTGCTATAAACAAATTAAAAAGCAGTGGCCTCATCGGACACCCTTGTCTCGCCCCCTCTTTACTTCAAATGCATCCGACACTGTATCACCTACTTTCACCTTGCACCAAGTCTCCTTGTAGATCTCGTTCACCCAATTTATTAATTGTTCCGATATGCCTTTCCGTTTCATGCATTCAATAAGTACTTTCCTGTCCACTGAGTCATATGCTGCCCTTAAGTCAATAAATAGCAGATATAGTTTTTCCTTCCTTGCCAATTCTCTTTCCACCAGCCAGTTGAGCGTTGCTATCTGTTCCACGGTCGACTTTCCTCTTCTAAATCCTGCCTGAACTACCTCTACCCTCTACTTCCAGTCTTTCCAAAGCCATCATCATTGCCACTTTATAGATGCTGTCTATCAACGTGATTCCTCTGTAGTATCTTTGTTCTGCTCTCTCTCCTCCTTTATGTATTGGGACAATAATGCCTTCCGTCCACTCTTTATAATTGCCACTTTATAGATGCTGTCCATCAACGTGATTCCTCTGTAGAATCTTTGTTCTGCTCTCTCTCCTCCTCCTCTATTTCCAGTCTTTCCAAAGCCATCATCATTGCCACTTTATAGATGCTGTCCATCAACTTGATTCCTCTGTAGTATATTTGTTCTGCTCTCTCTCCTCCTTTATGTATTGGAACAATAATGCCTTCCGTCCACTCTTTATAATTGCCACTTTATAGATGTTGTCCATCAACGTAATTCCTCTGTAGAATCTTTGTTCTGCTCTCTCTCCTCCTCCTCTATTTCCAGTCTTTCCAAAGCCATCATCATTGCCACTTTATAGAAGCTGTCCATCAACGTGATTCCTCTGTAGTATCTTTGTTCTGCTCTCTCTCCTCCTTTATGTATTGGAACAATAATGCCTTCCGTCCACTCTTTATAATTGCCACTTTATAGATGCTGTCCATCAACGTGATTCCTCTGTAGAATCTTTGTTCTGCTCTCTCTCCTCCTCCTCTATTTCCAGTCTTTCCAAAGCCATCATCATTGCCACTTTATAGATGCTGTCCATCAACGTGATTCCTCTGTAGTATCTTTGTTCTGCTCTCTCTCCTCCTTTATTTATTGGGACAATAATGCCTTCCGTCCACTCTTTATAATTGCCACTTTATAGATGCTGTCCATCAACGTGATTCCTCTGTAGAATCTTTGTTCTGCTCTCTCTCCTCCTCCTCTATTTCCAGTCTTTCCAAAGCCATCATCATTGCCACTTTATAGATGCTGTCCATCAACGTGATTCCTCTGTAGTATCTTTGTTCTGCTCTCTCTCCTCCTTTATGTATTGGAACAATAATGCCTTCCGTCCACTCTTTATAATTGCCACTTTATAGATGCTGTCCATCAACGTGATTCCTCTGTAGAATCTTTGTTCTGCTCTCTCTCCTCCTCCTCTATTTCCAGTCTTTCTAAAGCCATCATCATTGCCACTTTATAGATGCTGTCCATCAACGTGATTCCTCTGTAGTATCTTTGTTCTGCTCTCTCTCCTCCTTTATGTATTGGAACAATAATGCCTTCCGTCCACTCTTTATAATTGCCACTTTATAGATGCTGTCCATCAACGTGATTCCTCTGTAGTTTCTTGGTTCCGCTCTCTCTCCTCCTTTATGTATTGGGACAATAATGCCTTCCGTCCACTCTTTCGGCACTGGGTCCTCTCCTCTCCAAATTCTATTTAATAATTGTAGCATTTTTTATTTCCTTTCTGTGCTTAACCACTTCCATGCTTCAGCTTTAATTTGATCCGGGCCTGCTGCTTTCCCTACCTTTATCCTTCTCAGAACTTTCTCTAACTCATCCATACTGAAGTCCTCTTTTTTGTCAAATATTTGTCTTGGGTCTGTTAATATCTCCTCGTTTTTTCCTAAGAGTTCCTTAAAATGTTCATGTTTTGAAGTATTCTACGAACAAGTATTGGCTAAATGAAATTGCCAATACTTGCTCATAGAATACTTCAAAACATGAACATTTTAAGGAACTCTTAGGAAAAAAACGAGGAGATACTTATAGTTGCCTTTTTGGTTATTTTGTTTTTGTAACACGCAGAGTAAATCGAACACATCCGATATTAACGACAAGCGCTGCTTCCAAGATGTGACCAAAGCGTTTGACACCATCGAAATCGGCGAGGACGAGAAGGCGGACATTTTCAAAATCATCGCCAGCGTTTTGCATTTGGGCAACGTCGGTTTTGTCGAAGAGGAGGGTAAAGCTGATCTAAACAAAACTGACGCTATTGAGCACGTATGCGAGGTAAATATACTCATTGATTCTGTGGGTAAATGGAAGATAAGATATTCCTCTAAATATTTTCGACACGATTTTCTAAGAAAAATTGTAGATAATATTGGATAAAATTGTCATTTCTGAGAAATAAGTAATTGAAAATTGACTCTTTTAAAAAACGTCTCTTGGGTCTTAAGTTTTTTTATCTTCTAAATCGTTAGCTAACAAGTGAACTAACTAAGGGCTTAGTGGATTACACCAGCATGTAGAAAACATGAAAAGCATGAGTATAAGAGCTTGGTGGACTTAAATAGCAACAGCCAAAAGTTGACTCAGTGGATAGTCAACTTTTGGCTGTTGTTATTTAAGTCCACCAAGCTCTTATACTCATGCTTTTCATGTTTTCTACAAGTATGTTTTCCCTTTTAATCTGACAATATAATGTATTTCATTTGATCACATTTTATTTTGTGTTTATTTGTCGATCGAAATGTTTTCTTTTCGATGCTTATTTATGCTTTGCTCGATTCTTCAGCTTTTAGGATGTAAGTTGGAGGAAATGAAAAATGCCTTGACGCACAGGACGAGGTTGGCCAGAGGAGACTCTGTTGTCTCCCCTTTGAACCGGGAAACTGCCATATACGCTAGGGACGCTCTAGCCAAAGCCATCTACGATCGCCTCTTCACCTGGCTGGTGAAGAGAATCAACAAATCCATTCAATCGAATGAAATCAGAACGAATCCAGTTATTGGTATCTTGGATATCTACGGATTCGAAATTTTCGACACGAACAGGTATTGAATTTCAAAATTATTTCCTCCTTGAAAAAATGTGCTTGGGCAGGTGGTGGCCGAGCGGTAACGTCGCCGGGCTGTATCGTTCGGCAAGCCACAAACTCGGGTTCGATTCCCGTGCACGGGGAGACTTTATTTGAAAAATAATATTTCGTCGTGGCCCTGGGTGTGGTATAAATGTGTGTGTTTGTCCGAATGAGAATAATTAGCATAAATACACAAGATAAAATAAAATAATATAATAAAATAAGTATTAAAGTTACCTACGGAATCTGTGAGTATTCACCTACATACATTTTCGCAATTAGAACTATGCCGTTCACTAGAGAACAAAAAACTGACATTATCGCGATCATAAAGGAGGCAGTCATGGATATATTTAAAGACGACGAAATCATTTCTACGCTAACAGATAAAATTGTAGCCAAGGTTAAAATTGAATTCACAAGTCAATTTGATAAATTAAATGCCCAGATATCATCTTTAGATACAAAAAATCATTCACTACAAAAACGTATTGATCAGTTGGAGCAACAAACTCGCCAAAATAATATACGAATAATTGGTCTAAAAGAAGAATCTAACGAAAACTTGAATAATTCAATTGATGAACTAATGAAGAATAAATTAAAAATAAATAATATGTTCATAAAAAAATGCTATAGATTGAAAAACCTGAAAACAAAGCCGAATAATCCACCGGTCGTCATTGTGGAAACGCAGTCAGCTGATTGCATTAAACAAATAATGAAACAGCGTAAATTATTAAAAAAAACTGGCATTATTTTATGCGACGATTTATGCCCATCACGATACAAATTATTAAAACTGGCGCAGCAAAAATTAGGATTACACAATGCTTGGTCGTCGTATGGTAACATTTATGTCAAATATGCAGTCAGTAATGGAAAGGAGTTAATTAAGAAGATATTTTCAGAAACCGACATCTAAAATTACATTTCATGCATGTTTCATCAACTATTTACATTTTATTTTAAAACTTATTTTTAAATTAATTGGTCATTTTCATGCATGCTACTTTCTACTTTTTATTTCTCTATACATTTTCTTAGTTCGTATCATTAAGTGAATATTAAGTCTAATGTATTGCACGGATATTTTTTAGTTTTTTGTAGTTAACAAAATAAGTAGTGAAATCAAGTTGTTTAATTAAAAAATTCGGTTAATTTAAACTTCTATATTGTATTTATCATTAAGTGAATATTTGGATTAAAGTATTGCATGATATTATTTGCATGTAATAAAATGCATAAAATGCGTTGTGCTTTATGTTTTTACTTATGATTTTTTTTTTCTCAATTACTTATTTTTTTGTTTTATTATTATTTGCCACATTACTAACGCTTATTTATTGTAATGGAATGGAGTATGTCAAAGCTGCAACCAACAACATAAATATATATATATATATACATAACATATTTATTTCGGTTTTCAATATCATTTGAAGTTAGAACACAAGTTTTGTAGCAAGAAAATTAATTAATCTACTTAAAATAAAACAATTATATTAATTAATTGCATGGGAAGATTTAAAATTGCTGGTATAAATTGCAGATCTCTTCTTGCAAATTTTAACATATTAAAAGAGCAAATCATTTCTGAAAATTATGACATTATTGCACTATACGAAACATGGTTACATAACAATATATCTGATAATCAATGCAACATCGATGGCTACAAACTAATCAGAAGGGACAGACCTTCGAGAGGCGGAGGAGTGGCTTTCTTTATTAAAAAATATATTAAATACAAACTAATTGACTGCGATCACTCAATTGAGCAAATGTGGTTCACCTTTTCATTGCACAAAATCAGCTATGGTGTGGGAGTTGTCTACAGACCTCCCACTTTTAATGTGGATAATTTTTTGACCGGCATTGAAGCGTGTCTTAGTAATTTATCTCCATGTACTGAGGAAATATTTTGCATTGGCGATTTCAATATTAATGTTTTGGATATAAATAGTAATTCGGTACGTTTGTTTGACCAATTTATATCAACAATTTCATTTAAACAGATAATTGCAAAGCCTACCAGAGTAGCACTAACTTCATCTTCACTTATTGACCTAATTATAACTAATAGCAAGCAATCTTTGAATACTTACAATCTAAATTTACATGGCTATTCTGACCACAATTTAATATCATGCGATTTTCGAATTTCCAAGCCTAAATTTAATCCTGTAACTATTTCGTACAGACCTTTCAAAGACATTAATATTAATAATCTTAACAACGACCTAAATTATTGCAACCTGGATTTTATTTATTATCTAAACAACATTGACGAAAAAGTTGAATATTTTACCTTAATATTATTAGACTTATTTGATCTCCATGCACCCATTAAAACATCCACATTTACAAAAAAATATTCCCCTTGGCTTACCGATAATGTTAAGAAATTAATTAACCTTCGAAACAATGCGTTGAACAAGTTCAAGAAAACAAAAAATCAAAGCCACTGGGATTATTATAAGTCATTGCGTAATCTGACTACATCAAGCATTAATAAAGAAAAAAAAGCTACTTTGAATTTTGTCTGAAATCAAATAAGCCGAAAGAGTTATGGAAAGAGCTGAAACAACTAAACATACAGAGTTGTCGCAAAAATAATACCATAGTAAATAATGTATTGGATGTAAATGTAGTCAATAATTATTTCATTAACTCTATCCCTTCTACTACAGTGAACAATGATCTAGATCAGTATTATAAATCTAATCTACTAAACCCTTTATCAGAAAAATTCTCATTTACAGAGGTTAGCGAGTCAGAAATAAGCAAAATTATAAATAATCTACCTGAATCCTCGCCAGGTTCTGATGGAATTAGTGCAAAAATGCTAAAGTTCTGTTGTCCATTTATTACACCGTACATTACGCATATTATTAATATTTGTCTCGCCCAGGGATACTTCCCCTCGGCCTGGAAAAAATCATACATTGTGCCAATACCTAAAAAAAATACTATCTCTGATCCGAGTGATCTAAGACCCATTAGCCTAATTTGCACCCTTTCCAAAGTACTGGAAAAAGCTATTGAACCTCAAATTAAACGTTACTTGTCTCATAACTCCATCCTACCTAAGACACAGTCCGGTTTTCGTAAAAATTATATTCTGATCTTAGATTCTATAACCACATATCCATGTGCATTAATAGAGCATATGCTACTCTTAGACTCATATTTTTAAATCGCCACTGTTTATCTCAGAAACTTAGGACTATATTGTGTGAATCACTTGTCTTATCGCATTTTAATTATTGCGATGTTGTATTCAACTTCTGTTTAGACAAAAAGACAATTCGTAAAATTCAGTTAGTACAGAACTCTTGTTTAAGATTGATTTTCGGCATTCGAAAGTACCAACATATAAGTCATAAACTAAAAGAAATTGAATGGCTCAATATGAGTGATCGCCGTCTGTTGCACTTCGCGGTGTTTTGTCAGAAATTAATTATTTGCAAAACACCCCCTTACCTGTACGAAAAAATAAAGTTTCGTTCTGATGTGCATACTCTAAATTTACGCTTTAGAGGCTTGCTAACACCGCCTAAATACAAATCAACTTTTGCAGAGAGAGCATTTTCGATACAGGTCTCTAAAGTGTATAATAAAGTACCTCCTGAATGTAAGGAAAGTAATGTCCTTGTTTTTCGCAAATTATATGCTAAGCATCTTCGTGAATCTATCACCAATTACTAACACCCTAAGTTAATACCTTACCTATTTTTGATTAATATATTTTCTTGCCCTACTACAATCTTTATTGTAACAGTTGCGTGTATGTATGTATGTTATATTTTACTTAAAATGTATTATTTTCATATTGGCCTAAAGGCAGAACAGTTCTTTTAATCGCCAAGAAATTGGAATTAGCTGAACTGATTTAGGTCCATTTGACCATATTAGTATGTATAATTATGTATTTATATATCTGAAATCATGTATACTTATGTTAATTGGTCAATAAATGGTTTATTATTATTATTATTATTATATATGGCTGTGGCGAGAGTCTATGCCAGGATCATCGATCAAAAAAAAAAATGTGCATCTAAAATAATTTATATAATCTATTAAGAGTACCTTATTTTTATTTCTCTTTCTTTTTTTTTAAGTTTCGAGCAATTGTGCATAAACTTCTGCAACGAGAAGCTCCAACAGCTATTCATCGAGCTTACGCTCAAATCAGAGCAAGAGGAGTACTTGAAGGAGGGCATCGAGTGGAAGAACATCGAATATTTCGACAACAGAGTCATTTGCGATTTGATCGAAGAGAAACACAAGGGCATCATCGCACTGATGGATGAGGAATGTCTCCGTCCGGGCGATGCGACCGATGCCACACTTTTGGTGAAAATGAACGCCAATTTGGGAAATCACGAACACTACAACGGACACCAACACGTCGATAGGAATACACAGAAGAAAATGGGTCGAGATGTAAGCTTTGCAATTTATTTCTTGTGTTTGGTTGAAGAAAACCCATCGAGGCAACTTGAGATTTTATTGTTGTATAAAATATGTATCTTTGATACTATTATAGATTCATCCCACTAAGCAAGCACATTCAAGTTTGAGTTAAAGCTTTAAACGAGTGTTTCCACTCCCAGACTAAGCATGAAGTAAAATTTCGAGTTTAGAAAAGCCCCGAGAAAATTTGTCGAGGGTCGCGTAGCGACCCGAGACAAATTTTCTCGGGGCTTTTCTAAACTCGAAATTTTACTTCATGCGCCACGCGTATAAAACACTGATTGTAAGTGAATTTCAAATATACATAAATTTCACAATATTTTAGTGTTTTATACGCGTGGCGCATGAAGTAAAATTTCGAGTTTATAAAAGCCCAGAAAATTTGTCTCGGGTCGCTGCGCGACCCTCGACAAATTCTCACGGGGCTTTTCTAAACTCGAAATTTTACTTCATGCTTAGTCTGGGAGTGGAAAACACTCGTTAAAACCTCATGTACTACAACAATAATCTGAATATTCCTCCTTGATTATTGTGGCACCATTGATCTCACATATTTTAGCTAATATAATAACTAACACAGGGAGTTTTTCTTTTAAGTATACATATTCCAAATTAAGCCTATTTTCTGTAAATCTTCAGATATTCCTTGTTTTTTTTTTTCTTAAAGTTCAATTTGAAGCTTTAAACGAGTGTTTTCCACTCCCAGACTAAGCATGAAGTAAAATTTCGAGTTTAGAAAAGCCCTCTGAAAATTTGTCGAGGGTCGCGCAGCGACCCGAGACAAATTTTCTGGGCTTTTCTAAACTCGAAATTTTACTTCATGCGCCACGCGTATAAAACACTAAAATATTGTGAAATTTATGTATAATTGAAATTCACTTAAAATCAGTGTTTTATACGCGTGGCGCATGAAGTAAAATTTCGAGTTTAGAAAAGCCCCGAGAAAATTTGTCTCGGGTCGCTACGCGACCCTCGACAAATTTTCTCGGGGCTTTTCTAAACTCGAAATTTTACTTCATGCTTAGTCTGGGAGTGGAAACACTCGTTTAAAGCTTGAAGTAACCCGAGACAGTAATTGAAGTAACAATTAACGAACGAGACAAATTTTCTGGGCTTTTCTAAACTCGAAATTTTACTTCATGCGCCACGCGTATAAAACACTAAATTATTGTGAAATTTATGTATAATTGAAATTCACTTAAAATCAGTGTTTTATACGCGTGGCGCATGAAGTAAAATTTCGAGTTTAGAAAAGCCCCGAGAAAATTTGTCTCGGGTCGCTACGCGACCCTCGACAAATTTTCTCGGGGCTTTTCTAAACTCGAAATTTTACTTCATGCTTAGTCTGGGAGTGGAAACACTCGTTTAAAGCTTGAAGTAACCCGAGACAGTAATTGAAGTAACAATTAACGAACGAGACAAATTTTCTGGGCTTTTCTAAACTCGAAATTTTACTTCATGCGCCACACGTATAAAACACTGATTTCATCTGAAATTTAAGTATACATAAATTTTCCAGAAGAAATTAACCTCTATTGGCACAATAAAATAATACACACTGTTCGGTCACCTTTTAAAACTGAAACTAAACACTTGTAAATAAAACACTTTTTACTTTGTTTAACCACTGAATCTAACATTTAATTGTGTGACTAGTTTCGACTATCTAGTAGTCATTCTCAAGAATGAGAATGACTACTAGATAGTCGAAACTAGTCACACAATTAAATGTAAGATTCAGTGGTTAAACAAAGTAAAAAGTGTTTTATTTACAAGTGTAAGTAAGTAAGTTTTTTATTTCCAATTTAAATGAATACATTCCTGGATGAGTCAATATTGTTGCAGTATATTAGTATACATATAAAAATGAATATATTAGTAATTGGTAGCTTAATGTAATGTTAGTAAAGAAACTGACAAACAAAAAGTGCATATAAATAAGTAAGAAAAGACAATGTAACATACAAATTAAAACTTAAAACTAAGGTGTATAACATTTTAAAAATTACTGTATAGAGTAAAATGATATACGTAATAAATACAGGCATAAGAATTACATATAGGAACACATAACACATTGCAAATAGGACAGAACAATTTATACAAGTTAAAACTTAAATATAACGTGTAAAACATATTAAAATTAAGTGTAGATATAAAATAATATTATATGACTGACAAAAAAAATCAATTGCGTACTGGGACAGTTATTTACATGTTTTAAAGATCTTTAAGATAGTCTTCATATTCTGTAACAGTATAGAAAGAATTTTCTTCTATTATTCGTTTAATGGTATTGATAAAAGTCCTTTTCGGCATCTCTTTTATTCTATTAGGTAATTTATTATAAATATTAATACATTGCACAAGACATGCGTTTTTATAATAACTATGTTTGAACTTTGGATGTCTTATAGTTTTTTTTCTGACGTTGTGCTCGTGTTTTACTTCATTTTGGTTAAACAGATGCAGGTTAGATTTAACAAATTTAAGCGATTCATATATATAGAGGCTTATTACTGGCATAAGTTTTAAGTCTCTAAACAGTTGTCGACAACTAGAATTAGGTTTTTTTCTGCAAATGGCTCGAATTAGTCTTTTTTGGACAACAAATACTTTGTGAATATTTGAGGCTGTAGTACAGCCCCAGAATACTATTCCATACGCCATTTGGGATTGACAATGTGCAATATATACAGTTCTGGCTGCATCTATGTGTATGTCCTGTCTTGTCGCATATATTAGATAAGAATATTTAGAAATTTTACCGCAAATATTTCTTATATGTGAGTCCCACTTCATATTACTTTGAAGAGTTAGTCCTAAGAATTTTACTTCTTCGGTTTCAGTTATATCTTTCCCATTCATAGTTAAATTTATTAGTCCCATTGACCTTCGGAAGTTCATAAATTGTGTTTTGCTGGCATTAGCAACCAGATTGTTCATATTTAAATAAGTGCAAAGTTCAATTAGTATTGCATTTGCAGCATCATTTAGATTATCTAGTCGTTCATCTTCAAAACATAATGTTGTGTCATCGGCAAACATTGTTATATGACAATTAAGTGAAAGTGGCATATCATTTATGAACAATAAGAACATCAATGGGCCCAATATGCTGCCTTGGGGTACACCTACGATAGGGCTGGCTGTATTTGATTTGTATAATGTATTGTTAATATTTGCAACCGTCATTTGAAGCCTATCGCTTAAATAAGAAGTTAAGAGTCGATGGCGATTTCCCCTTAGACCATAATTATATAGTTTGTCGAGAAGCAGTTCATGCGGTACGCAGTCGAACGCTTTCGACAGATCCAAAAATATTGACAATACATTCTTGTTTTTATCCATGTTGTTTAGTACAAAAGACAAGAAGTTAAAAATAGCGTGCATCGTTGACTTAGATTTTCTAAATCCAAATTGAAAGCTGGTTATTGTTTGATTGGCTTCAACGAAACTTATTATTCTGTTGTATATTGCTCTTTCGAAAACCTTTGAGAACGCAGGAAGAATAGAGATAGGCCTGTAATTAGCAACATTATGGATATCGCCCTTTTTGAAAATAGGAACTATTTTGCCAACCTTTAGTGCGGAAGGAAATACTCCTTCTTCAAGCGCGATATTAATTGCTTTGGTTAAAGGTTTGGTAATTTTTTCTCTGGTGTGTTTTATTACAACTACGTTTAAGTCATCTACATCTTTACTGTGTTTGCTTTTTAAATTTGATATAATATGTTTTATTTCTTCCTCTGTGGCTGGATGTAAATAAATGGAATTGGTTATTGTTTCTGCTGGGGAATTATTACTTATTACTTTAGAATTTGTGTTACCAACAGTACAGAAGTATTTATTGATTGTTTCTATTATATTTTGTGGATCATAGTTTTTTTCGTGATTATCATTAAGTATATATGAAGGAATACCTGCGTTAGTGGTTTTATTTTGATTATTTTCATTTATTAATTTCCAAAGTTCTTTTGATTTGTTTGACGAATCATAAATACGTTTGCTATTGATGTTTTGTATTTCATTGTTAAGTATTTTTTTATATTGTTTTTTTAAGCAAGTTAGTTGATTTTTAACAGAGATGTTTTTTGTATGTATGTATAATTTATGTAAAATTTCCATTTTGTTTTTCATATCTCTTAATTCTTGAGTATACCAAGGGTGTTTACGTTTAAAGTTATTTTCTTGAGTATATCTTATTGGACAGCATTGATAAAACGTTTGTAAATAGATTTCATAGAACTGATTAAAATATAAACCTGCGCTGTTAGTATCAGGCAAAATTATGTCCCAGTTCAGTTTATCTAATTCTTGGGTAAATGTGTTTAAAGTATTTGAATTTATGGCTCTGTACTGTTTTATCAAGCTATTTTTGTGTTCAGTTTTGTAATTAAATTTGAATAACTGTCCTGTATGATCAGATAGATTAGTATCTATAATAGTAGAATTCACATACGCAACATTAGAAATTATATTGTCTATGCATGTCCCACCTGTGGGAGTTATACGTGTGTTTGATTTTATAGTGATCTGTAAATTATAGCTGTCTAGCATATCTATTAATATTGATGTTTTTTCATCATTTACATTGAGAAAATTAATGTTAAAGTCACCGCCAATTATAATTTCTTTTTTTTCTTGTATGATAATTTTGTACAAAACGTTCTCAAAAGTATTCAGAAAAGCACTATACAAACCGTCCGGTGGTCGATATATAACCAGTACAATAATGGTGTTGTTCGCCGAAAAAGAAAATTCTGCACATGCTATTTCAATAGACATTTCTTGTGACAAAGTACATATATCGTTTCTATCTTTTGCATTTAAACAACCTGGAGCCAAGATTGCCGCCCCGCCATGTTTGAATTGGTTGCGTTTAAATATTGATATTGGTTTGTATTGCCCTATTAGTGGGAATATCTCGTTATATGTAACCCAGTGTTCAGTAATTAAAACAAAATGTATATCGAGTTCATTTAATATGGAATTAAGTTCATTTCTTTTATTTTTTATTGACTGAATATTTTGGTGTAAAACATTGATTACCTCCGTTTGTGTTATATATTTTTTTATTATTCGCTGTTGTTTATTTTCTTTCGCGGATGAAAAAAACGTGTAAGATAAGCTCCGTAAGGCCATATATTGGCATCCATGGCCTTATCAAAATTATTAAGATCTACAGTTATTTTAAAAGAACTGTAATATTCAGGATATTTACTATTAATTTGTTCAGAGGTTGCCTCACTAAAATAGGATTTAATGTGCTTTAAAATATCTTCATTTTTAGTAGTTGGATCCAAACGCGAGACGTAAATAAACGCTTTCCTTGGGATGGCTGTTATGTTAGTTCTTTTCTTCAGTAATCCTGTGACTCCCGGCGCCTTTGATTTTCTATTCCGACGTGTCACCGTTTCCCACTGTTCCTCATTGTTTTGAATATTAGTTGTTGCGGGTTCAAAGTCCACATTAGACTGGGATTTGTGGTTCGTGTTTGATTTTGGTGTATATGATGAATTGGACATCTTTTGAGCGGGCTCTGCACTACTGACCTCGGTCTTCTTTTTATTTTTATTTTCAAAATCGCTGGTTGATAGTGACCTTGTTTTTGGACGTTGTTCATCAATTAATATTGGATTTTGTAAATAGATGTCTCCAGTTGCATTGTTTGAAAACGGTTGTTTGTTATTATTTTCAAGTTGAATTATTTTATCTTTTAATTTGATGTTTTCTCGAAGAACTTCAACTTTTTCTTCCATTTCAATGATCACTTTATTGAGTAATTCTACTTGCCTTTTGAGTGATTCGTTTTCTAACAATAATGATGAGTTGCTAACCTCACTTTCCATCTGTGATTTACAGCATATCACTCTAGTATTATCTAAATACTCTATTGCGTGTTTTTTGCTACAGCTTCGGTGGTAGCTGTTTCCACATTTCACACACACTAGCACTTTACACTCTTTGTTGCCGCAACATGTAAGAAATGTTACGTTTTCTTCAGGAGCACTACTATCATTCGTCATTGTACTCTGTGTATTTAAGATGTACCACAAAGTGAACGCCTACAACACCAAACAATGAAACTAAACAAGTGAAACGCTGAACATTAGACAGTTGTTGGTTATTGTAAACAGCAGTGAAAACACAACTACTTCCTGCATGTTGAATAAAGGAACTAGTTCTCACCGCACAATACTACTGTTCAGGCAATGATACTTGATCGTTGGAGTCGATACCAACAGATCAGAGCAGTACTCGACGGAGGAAGCGAATCCAATTTTGTTTCACAAGCCTGTGCTGATCGTTTGGGATTAGATGTGAAGAAGACCAACATTTCTATCCATGGTTTGAGGAATACCGACATCGGTCATGCTAGTGGAAGAATAAAATGTCGTCTTGCTGGCGGTAATGGTAGACCGCCACGTTTCGATGCTGACTGTTTCGTTCTTAATTCTTTAATCACATGCTCCTGAAAACAAATTGAATTTAATTGGAATAACTGGCGACATCTTCAGGGTTTAAAATTAGCAGGTCCGGATTTCTTTATTCCTCAGGAAGTTGATATGCTATTAGGAGCTCAGTGGTACTCGAAGGTCCTCAAGGGAGGAATTAAATGTGGCCATCCAGGCACGCCTGATGCAGTGGAAACCATTTGGGGATGGGCTCTTATGGGTGGAGTGATCCAATCGGAATTACCAACATCGGAATTAAATTCTTTATGTACCCAGACATCTTCGTTGGAGGATGTTGCATCGTTTCTGGAACACTGAAGAACCACCTGCTATCTCCGTTTAAACTGAGAAATAAATCAGTGCAGAAAATCATTTCGTTGAGACTCATAGTCGAGATTCTTTGGGGAGGTATGGGTCGAATTACCTTTTAAATCGTCTCAAACTCAATGGTACTCGAAGGTCCTCAAGGGAGGAATTAAATGTGGCCATCCAGGCACGCCTCATGCAGTGGAAACCATTTGGGAATGGGCTCTGATGGGTGGAGTGATTCAATTGGGATTACCAACATCGGAATTAAATACTTTATGTACCCAGACATCTTCGTTAGAGGAGATGTTGCATCGTTTCTGGAAAACTGAAGAACCACCTGCTGTCTCCGTTTAAACTGAGAAATAAATCAGTGCAGAAAATCATTTCGTTGAGAGTCATAGTCGAAATTTGCTATTAAGGTTAGTTGTCGAATTATCTTTCAAATCGTCTCAAACTCTAAGAGTAAGTAAAACTTTGGCCTTCAATCGATTTCGGGCGCTGGAAGAAAACTAGAGCGTGGCCCAGATTCTAGAAAAGATCATGAACGATTACATCATTCAAGGATACATGACGATTGTTTCAAAAAAAACTATCATGATCCAGAGGAAAACTATTACATACCTCATCATGGAATTTACCAAGGTGAGGCTCGTAAACTTCGTGTGGTTATCGATGCCAGCATGAAAAGTACTTTGGGAACTTTGGGTGGTTATCGATGCCAGCAATAAGAGTACTTCAGGAATTTCGTTCTATACATCAGACAAAAATTGCAGTTGAACATAGTTTCAATTATTTCACTCCTGCGGTTGAGTCCAGTCGTCCTAATCGCGGACATTCGCCAAATGTAACGAAACATTAAACTGTCGCAGAGGCACTGCAAGTACCAATGCATATTTTGTTGAGATGGTTCAACTAATTTAGCAAAAGAGTATGAGCTGCGAACGGTAACATACGGCGTATCTTGATCACTATTTCTGGCAATTAGAACACTTCATCAACTTGCTCGAGATGAAGGTACTAAGTTTCCTAAGGCGATGTCGTGCTTCATAATACTTACATGGATGATATTGTTTGTTCAGTAAGTTCGATCGAAGAAGCCAAGGACTTGCGGAAGGAACTTGAAGAGTTGATGAGTAAAGAAGGATTTATTCTCAGCAAATGGGCCAGCAATTCGGAAGAGGTGTTAGAAGGGCTGAGTGAATATCAATGTTCCGTTCCAACCTCATCACTTTCGTTTCAAAAGGAATTGGATCATTCGTTGAAAATATTAGGACTAATTTGGTGTCCAAAAATTTATCATTTTACTTATTTGATTCGTTCAATTTGTGAGCCTGTAACCAGGCGTAGTATATTATCATCCTAGTGGGTCGTATATTCGAGCGATCTCTGATAATATACCACGCCTGGTTACAGGCTCATAAATTGCACGAATCTAATAAGTAAAATGATCAGTTTTTGGGCACCAAATTAGTCCTAATATTTTCAACGAATGATCCAATTCCTTTCGAAACAAAAGTGATGAGGTTGGAACGGAAAATTGATCTTCACTCAGCCCGGTTACATTGTTCGCAAAGTGTATTATGCAATACCTCTGCAAATCCCCCCCCCCCCCCTAAAGAAGTCAAAGTGGCAGCAATTTCGAGAGGAGCTACCTTGTTCGAGCAGGTTTTCGATGTCGCGTCATCAGCCTACAAACGGAGCTGTTTTATGTCAACTACATGGCTTCTCAGATGCAAGTGAGAAAGGTTACGGAGGTGTCATCTATGGAATCGCATATAAATGTGAAGACTGCATTGCTCATGGCTAAGTCGAAAGTCGCTCCACTAAAACAAGTTTCATTACCTCGCTTGGAACTCCGTGGTATATTGGTGACAGCCCGATTGCTCCGTTATTTGAAGGATATCTTGGAACAACACCTTACCATTTCGTCAATAGTGGTATGGTCTGATTCAACAGTGGCTCTTTCGTGGGTGCGTGGAAGCCCACATCGGTAGAAAACTTACGTAGCTAACGGAGTGAGTCAAGTCTAGGATAATGTTCAATCGAAATGCTTTCGTCACGTCCCACAGTGGACGATTCACACTTTCTAGGCGATCATGTATATTCGAACGTAATTATTGACTCAATTTTATTCGTATTTTTCATCTAATACGTGTAAATAATAAATAATTATTAGTTAGACTACTTTAAGAATTTGTATAATGGATTATACACAGTGGGCAAAAAAACGGTACAAATTGGAAATATTCATATTTTCAATAATAATTGACGCATTAAATAATTCTTTGAAGAACAGAATGTTTGCACTTTGTAAAATGCAAAAATAATTAATTGCATTTTTAAAAAGTTTTTTTTATCGACGATATTTTACATTAATGAAAGCTCTGCAAATGCTTGAGTTTATAATGCACAGCATTTGTAGGCATGCAAATTAGTGGGCTATAGTTTGTTTTTGTTTTCCAATGAACTTCAGGCATTAGCTGTTACTTCTATCAGTCATTTTTGGTTTTTGCAATAAAAATGGTTCGCCTAAGTAAACAAGATAAGGTATTCATAATTTAGAAATAATAAATTTCTTAAATAAAATATTTTTGCATGCCTTCATGGTATGACGCAGAATATATCAGTTAGTACTATTTCTTTATAGCAAAAGTACTTCATCTTTTCTATAAGAATTGGGCTTTTCACTTTTATATTAATTATTAAAAAATATTAATAACTTACGAAGATATATGAGAGAGAACAAAACTTGTACCGTTTTTTTGGCCCACTGTGAATAAAAAAAAAATGCCATAAGTTTAAAAGTATTATATTAATGAAAAAACAATTATTATTAGAGTTAGACAATAAATTTAATATTTAATCACTCTCGCTGTCAGATTGTTTATTTTTTTCGAATTCATCTATTGCTTCCTCTGATACATTCTCATCTAATAAACTTAATACTTCTTCATCCAAACTCTTAATATTATAAGTTTTAGTAATATTCGTGTTTTTGGAAATTGTTGATATATATGGATCGGAGGAGTACAAAAGGGTGTGAAACAGGTCGGTTATTGTTTGCAGGCGAGAAAACTTCCTTGAATGGTGCTCTCGATATCTTCTCAAATCCTTATTACGAGCTTCCAACGCTTCCTCAGAAAAAATGCCAATTGGTAGAGTTGCTGCTTTTATTATGTCTCCTGTGTATCAAAATTTTGTGGACACTCGCAGGCATATAATACCATGGGTATAAGTTTATATAAAGTCGTGCTGTATCTATCGCATATTTATGAAACGCTTCCTCATTTACTGCCTGCCCACATGAAATAGTTTGCAATATGATTTTTAGACGTTTTATTAAATTTTCATTCAACCCCGTAATTTCTGCAGATATTTTATAGTTTTCAAAAAACTTACTTGCCGTGTTACCGTCGTTTGTTGTACCATATTCTTGTTTTATAATATCAACTAACATTTTTCCCTTAATCCGGATTGAATAGATTCTTTTCTCTTCTTCATTTGTAATTTATCTGCTTCATCTCGGAGTTGCCATTTATTTATTCCAATACGGTAAGATATATGAAGAAGGCATTCTAAACATCGTATCCACGCATGGAGTAACGAAATTCCGTAATCTTCTTAGGCATTTTTACAACCTTCTCTAAATCGTTCATTAACTTTGGTGTTGCACCACATATACTACAACTTTGACAGGAAGTGTCGGTTATAATTGCTACTGTTTTGCCGTTAATCATAGTTAATTTAAATTCGTGATGGAAGATAACACTAGATTCCTTACTAAATATTGTAGTTGGAAGTATATTTGTCATTTGTTGCTGCATATAAGCTACAGTTGTTTTTGTTAATTCTTTATTTTCTTTCTCAAATATAATTTTAAGTGGCCTACAAAATCTGGTAGAAGAAGGTCTAGGATTCATCCATATTATATTTTCGTTTTCCGAACTTACTATTTGTAGAGGAACTATACAAACAGTAAATAAAAACTCATCAGTTCGCGATGAATCTGTGAATGCTTGTTTGTATAATGAATGTCCTGCACTTCCATCGCATCCCCATTTATATGTTATGATGAATTTATTTCCCAATGATTTGTTATTTCTTAATAGTGTGTTCTCAAATAACATAAACAGTCTTCTAACAGTGTGATCCACAAGAGCTTGAACTTTAACTTCAGCACATGTTTCGTCGATATTTATGCAGTTTTCTTCTGGATAACATTCTTTCTTAGCTCTTACTATTAAATCATAACTAGGATAAATATTGGCATTTCGTGCTTTTGCGCCATTGTACATTAATTAATACGAATGTTTTGTAAAATGCCCATCAATGTATAATGAAAGTGCTTCTTGAATGGAGTACTTAATAAGTTCTTTTGATGGAGATTTGTAAGCCTTCTTTAATTTGGTAGCTGTTGATTTATTACTGATTTCTTGCAAAATGTTTGCCGCATCTCGTTGGCCTGACGAATGAAAGCTTGATTTAGTTGCAAACAGTAATTCCTCTTGCGAATAATTTTCTCGCAACAATTTTGTTTTACGCCTTTTGGAAACAGATGATAAATCATTAAATGATTTATGCGGTCTTCTGGATGGGCCGGGTTGTGGTTCCTGGCTTTTGTATTGAAAGTCAAATTTTTCAGGTTCATCTAGCCACTGTGAAAATGTTTCTTCAAAACGAACAATTGTCCGATTTGACTTTTGCCATTTCAAAGAAACTTTCGAAGTAAAATTTCTAATTTTGTTTTTTAAAATGTCCATATTTTCATAATTGTAATCTATATTAAATTTCTTCATAACAAATTCCATAACAGCGGAATCTTTATGTTGCAAAGGTGTTCCTCTCCGCCAAACCTCAAATAACGTTTTGCGTGAAATGGACCAAACATCTAAAAAAAATAATATAAAAACGCGTGAGGCACTTCGAGGCAGCTAATTTTATTTTAGATACTAAGTATAACAGTTAGATTATAGATGTGCAAAATATGAAAGTAAACGGAGAAAGACGAAGCATACTTTTTTTACATTTTATTTGTCGCGTTTCAGTAATTTATACCATCAATTCATCTCAAATTTCAATTAATTATTTATAAAAAATGATTTAATGTAAATGCAAACTTTAAACAGATATATTAACTACTTACTTGGGGAGCAATTTTCCATATTTTTTTAATAAAAAAAAACGTACACAGAAATGAAATAAAACACAGTCAAGTTAAACGTTTAAGACACTTGCAATGCAACGGTCGCGCGCTAAATGGTAATGCGTTACTTTATCACGGTCCCTACCCTTGTGGAAAGGGTCTAAGAGGCTGCAAATTTTACCTGGTAAACAATTGAACTTACAACTCATTGTAAAAACATGCGTCATGGTTAAACCTTGAAGTTAATTATTCACGAAATGATCGCCTAAATGATGGAAATCGTCCTCTGTGCGTCCCTACTAAGATGAACCCCGCTTATCTCGAGGCCTGTCACCTAATCAGTGGCTACCTGATTCATTTGCTGTTGAATTAGATGTGGATGAAACTCTAAAGTCGAAAGAAAAACATCTCGTCCTGACAACATTGATGAAAAATGAATTTCGAGAATCGCTCATAGAAAAAATCTCTAAATTGAGACGTGTCGTCGCCTACTATCTTCGATTTGTCAAGCGCTGCCGTAAGCTTGATAATCATGTATGATTGTTGAAAACACAAGAACTTTCGTGTGTATTAGGAAAGCTCAAAGGCAGGAGTTTTCAGCTGAATTACATCTGCTGAGGGCTGGGAAGATGGCCACCCCTCGTTTGAGGAGATTAAATCCTTTCGTTGACGACAAGAGTATAATTCGAGTTGGCGGAAGAATTCGATTCGCAGAAGTATCTTTCAACCAACGCTACCCCATACTGCTGCCCAAGCGCCACCCGTTGACTCGACTAATAATTAAATTCTATCATCAAACCTACCTTCATCCAGGGGCATTAAATTTACACTATATTCTGGATAATTGGTGCGAGAAATCAAATTCGTTATTGTTTTCGGTGCTTCAAGACACACCCGAAGCCGGTGCAACCGATGATGGGCGATCTTCCAGGAATTAGATTCACGGAAGTTGAGGCATTTAGTTGAGTGGGCGTGGATTATTGTGGCCCGTTCGAAATTAAAATGAGTCGATTACTTACAAATCGCATGTACAAAGGCTATGTATGTGTCTTTGTTTATCTGGTGACAAAGGCAGTTCACCTGGAGCTGGTTTCTAAACTGACTTTCTAGCAGCACTTCGTCGCTTCGCTGCCGCAAGAGGAACAGTTGCTGAAATTATTAGTGATCAAGGAACCAATTTTGTCGGAGCAAAACGTATAATCGACAACTTCGCCCAATTTATGAAATCGAAGGAGGTCAACGCTGAGATTTCTGACTACTTGGCAGAGATAGGAATTAATTGGAGTTTAAATCCCCCCTCAGCCCTGTATTTCAGTGGAATTAAAAGACTGTTGTCGAGAGTTGTAGGAAGTCAGAAGTTGACGTACGAAGAATTTAACACCTTAATTCAAGTAAAGTCCGTCTTGAACTCGCGATCCCTCTGTTCACTAAGCTCCGATCCGACGGACCTTGAAGCACTGACGCTTGGTGACTTCCTCAACATGGAGCCTCCAGCTATGATCCCAGAAATCGACTCACAACAAACTAATCTTGATAATCGAACTCGATGGTCGTTGCTTCAGCGCATTTTGGAAGAGATGGAGATCATCCCATTCAGTATACCTAGCAGTTTTCTTTTTCCCTCAACGCTGCACAACTTCCAAGCCTCTGCCTTTATACTGTCCGGCCCTGCCGCTTTTCCTCTTTTAACCATACTCAACGCCCACTCCCAACTCTTCCCCACTAAAGTCCTCTACTCTACTAAACCTCCCCCTCTTATCTAAAATTCTTCTTTCACTGTTTTCCGTCCCATGTAACGGGGCGCTCCGGGGCGCTCGAACCGGGGATGGCAATGTGTTGGATTTAAATGTGTTTTAACATAGTCTAAGTAATATCTTTTGACACATGCCACTTCCGTTCCGAACCCTATCACTTTCGGTTAGCTCAGAACAATAAAAAAAAATCAACGATACTTACTCTGTTTCCTCCTTGCTCCATCTTGTCATCACTTTCACAATTTAATAAGGGTTTACGAGATTTAGATTTGTTTATGAAATAAAATTCTTCGTTTTCAATAATAACAACGATATATATATTCAAAATTAAATCAGTAAACAAACGAGTAACAAATCAAATCCACAAAAAAAAAATAGAGAGATTAACTATGACGATTAAAGTTACGACTAAATTATAAGGCAATTCGACAAACACTTTTAAAAAAAAATAGATCTCGTAAAATCTTGAATTATTAAATACAAACTATTTATCACCAACTTTCATTTAAAACTACTGACTGGCACTTTTACAACTGTCTCCCGTTAACACACTCGACTATTTAAACTTTGCAATACACTTTAATAACTCTGACGATTGTTGAACACCAACTGACTGACGAATTCGGGCTGTCCGTTCATTATAAAGACAGCGTTTTTGCGAAAGGTTAAGTTGGGGGTAGCAGAGCCCTGGAAGGGTATTTTCACCCGCACCTCATTGGCTGAGGCTGTGGTAGGGGTTGCTAACTCTTCCGCTTATAGGTTACCGATACGCTTGGATGATCACTCTCAACCGTTATTGGTCAGCTCCTTACTCAACGCCAATTGGCCGAGCGTCATTTGGGCAATATGCATTTTGAGAGTGACATCTTCGGAATTTGTTCAACAATTAAATTAAAAAGAAAATAATAATGTAAAGTAAAATGCCAGTATTAAATAATAAGTAATTGGTAATTAGATTTTAGGTTGGTGAGAAATAGAATGACTTCTGCTCATTTTGCAGGAGAGAAAAAAAAATAAGTATTTAAAGAATTAAATTAATGTTTTAAAAATGTTTGTCTAAACTGTTTGTTTGGGTTAATATATACATACAATATAATATAAATGAAATAGAGACTACGTCCTAAGAAAAACAAAAGAATTGAAGTTCTGAATTACTAAAAGAATAATAATTGAATTGAAAATGAATCTTGCAATTCTAGAATTTAACTTAAGACTTATTATAAATATAAACTCATATATAATACACATTGCGATATTCGGATGTGAATTCATATCGCGCTTAAATTAAATTAATTCGCAAGTATCTAGAATTAATTTAATTTACTTTGAATTGTGATTTTTGAAAAAACTGTACAAACCTAAGAAATAAACATTTTGGTGCTTTTATTACGGTCAGCGTATTTTCGGGACTCGAACACCGGGCGGTAATGAAAACTAATCCACTCATTGTTCGACACTGAGCCGGCGTCCTTTTGTTCTCGTCACGTTCGGGATTTATATAATCCCGTTCGGACGGATTTGGGAATTTCGAAGATTTCGGAAATTTTGTGTTTATTACTTATCCAGAAAATACGCTGCCGGTTTATTGCTTTATTGCCCTAGGATTAAACAGAACAAAAGGGCAAACATTTCTATACGGACTTAACGGATTTTCAAACTAATACAAGGTTTAATTTTTATGCAAAATGTAAAAGGAATGAAATGCAATGAGGTCCGATGTTACATTAAATCGCGACTGAAAATTTAACGTGTTACGACGTGTCGAAGTGACACGCCGGTAACACCCAACCAGCTCCTGGAAATATTTTCTCTATTCCTCAATTGAAATGCCTCCTTCTTTTGTTTTTTTTTTCTTTGGTGTCCTTTTCTGTATTTATGTCCACAGCTGTTTTTCATCTCTTGTCTTTCCAATTTCCTCCAACTTTTCCTTACTTCTTTTGCATGTTTCATCAAACTTCTTTGCCGCTCGCATCTTCTCTTCGCCCTCACTCCCTTCCCTACATGCTTTCCGTAGCACTTTTTTGGCATCAATGCACCGCTGATCGAACCACTCGACTCTGCGTTGTTGCTCTATCCACACTTTTCGTCTGGTCATCGCCTGCTTAACCCCTCTCCTGCTCTACAGACTGAACCTCTTCAAAACACACTTTCTTTATTTTCTCCCTGAAGTTATTTTTCGCCTTATTTGACCAACACCATCTTTCTCTTTCCTCCACATCTGTTGTCTTCTTCTTCACTACTCACACTGGAAAGTGATCTGATCCACTCCAATCTTCTTAAAAACTGTTTACCTGGACACTGACCTCTTCCCTAACCAAAACATAGTCAATCACCGATTTTCCTCTTGGTCCCATATAAATCCAAGGATAAGACAGTAACTAAAGAAGGATGGCAGTGGATATAGTGGGCTGATGGACAAGGATTAGATGTTTTGAATGGGTGTACAGATGGTACAACTTCCAATCACCATCTGTACACTTATTCAAAACATCTAATCCTTGTCCATCAGCCCACTCTATCCACTGCCCTTTGCGACGCTACTCTTTAGCTATTAAAAATGTACTTACCGCTCGACCAGACTAACCCAGTGAAGAAGGAAGGGTTCAAAGAAAGAAAGTAAAATAAGGGCGCCACGTGATTAACGGGCGGTAAGAAATAGCTATACTACAAAAAGGAAAAACCACGAACCTTGATTTTTAACAATACGTCTATTTAATTTTCTAACCCCAACATAAAATACATTGTATAAAAGAAATTAAATTGAATTAACGTTTTCCTTTTTAGGCTTACCGAAAGGTAAAATAATATTGATTAGATAAAGAAAATATATAATTAATTAATACGAAATGAAGCTAGATGTAGATACATAAATAAATTCAAATTTAACTCGGATTTATCTGAGTTAAGTTATTAAATATGATCAAAATTAATCTTAAAACTATTTCAATACACTTTTGGTAGATAAATATACGTATATATACCTTTACATAATCATACACATATAAGAAAATAACTATAACCTTAATATTTCTTAAGCAATAAGAAAAATACCCTATTATGTTATTTTAATATTTTCTACTTTGGCATTAAGCCCAAATAATAATCAATTACTCAAATTATCAAATACTTATGGAATTTAATTTTATTAATAATAAAAGTTTCACTATTATTTCTGGTAATAATAATTAAACAATCTCCCACAACAGAATAATAAATCAATTCCCGAATTTTCTTTTAAGATTACAACGAAATAAAATAATAATGAACCTTCTATTTACTTTGAAAACCCTAGTAATTTAGCAATTATTTTATTTTTAAATAATAAACAAAAATATTAATAATGTCCACAAAATCTAACCTTTTTCTATTATAATAAATTCCTTTTTTTTAATTAAATACCCTATTAATAATAATAGTTCAGAATATATACCTTTTTTAATAATAATTTAATAATTCAAGAAACCCAGTGATTAAATTGGTCTTCGTTTAATTAAATATTTCGTAGAAGAAAAAAAATACGTAAAGAGATAAAAAGTACTTATCGAATTTTCTCGACTCTCTGCACCTTTCTTCTCACAGTTTTCCTTCCACAGCTTTCCTTCACAACTTTCCTTCCACCGCTTTCTGTCCCTTTCCGTAACTCTCGAAATACGTCCTAGCCAAAGATTTCCTATTCGACCTCTCCAGATTTTCTCGACACGTGACCTCCACTGATAATGAAAACAGCAACCACGTTCTCCGCCGAAATCCAAATCTCATCGAATTAGCCAATCCAACCAAACGAAAATGATTGTCGCCAGGAAACTTTTAGTCCGGTTAATAAAACCTAAGATAATTCCCTATCCATTAGATAAGAATTTCTAACACAAGAGTTTCGCTTACCTCAAAGATGGAGTGAGGCTTTCCAAACGTACGCACAGTTTACTTCGCTTTACGCGTTGCGAAATTATCACAAATAACAAGATAACTCACTTTTAAATTAAGAATATTATACTCCCTCGTAAACTTGAGGAAAACACAACGGTTTCAATATTAATTACTCTCAATTTCCTGTGCGCCGCTGATGTACGATGTGGATGCACTTACATCGCCACACGGAAAAAGAATACGCAATTAGAAGATGCGCTCGCCGTGGCCGGCTGGAGTCACAAAAAAAAAACTCGCAAAAACAATCGCGCTCGAAAATAACAATTCAAACGCAAATGAAAATACAATTGCCTATATTAATTCATTAGAATTAAAATAAATTAAAGCAAAATTTCATTTATCGAAAATTTCACGTAACACCTTCTTCTTTAGTTACTGTCTTATCCTTGGATTTCCTCGTTTTCATCGCCTTTCCCTCTTCCTTTAACCGTTGAGTCTCCAAATCTCCTATCCTTACATTCCAACCACCCCCTATAATTACATTCCCTGGATACTCTACCTCTTGCTGCATCCTGGCTATACAATCTATAATTTCCTTCCCTCTTTGCTGATTGTAGACAATTATAATCCTTCATTTCTGCTTTCTCCTACTAAAGGTTCGACTTACGACCCCTTCTACTACCTCTGTTCCCCAAGTTTGTTTCACGTCCTCAAAATCATTACGAATTCCGGTGATGATTCCTCCTTTTGCCCTTCCCCTTGTCTTTTCCCGTGTCGCCCCTACAAAATCCCAAAAGTTAAAAGCTACAATGCCAGATGGATTTCTACTACCTCTCTTCCTCAAGTTGGTTTTATGTCTTCAAAATCATTACGAATTCCGGTGATGGTTCCTCCTTTTACCCTTCCCCTTGTCTTTTCCCGAGTCGCCCCTACACAATCCCATACGTTAAAGGATAAAATGCCAAATGGATTTAGGCATTTTATCCTTTAACTTTTTCCATTCCTCTTCCCCCGCCCATGATTCTACTATACCAACAAAATCCTCATCCTTAATCCAGTCTTCCACTTCCTTACGCCACTGCCTATCTAATAAATTTACCAACATTTTAGTGTTTTATACGCGTGGCGCATAAAGTAAAATTTCGAGTTTAGAAAAGCCCAGAAAATTTGTCTCGGGTCGCTGCGCGACCCTCGACAAATTTTCACGGGGCTTTTCTAAACTCGAAATTTTACTTCATGCTTAGTCTGGGAGTGGAAAACCCTCGTTTAAACCTCATGTACTAAAACAATAATCTGAATATTCCTCCTTGGTTAATGTGGCACCATTGATCTCACATATTTTAGCTATTAAATAACTAACACAGGGAGTTTTTCTTTTAAGTATACATATTCCAAATTAGGCCTATTTTCTGTAAATCTTCAGATATTCCTTATTTTTTTTCTTAAAGTTCAATTTGAAGCTTTAAACGAGTGTTTTCCACTCGCAGACTAAGCATGAAGTAAAATTTCGAGTTTAGAAAAGCCCCGTGAAAATTTGTCGAGGGTCGCGCAGCGACCCGAGACAAATTTTCTGGGCTTTTCTAAACTCGAAATTTTACTTCATGCGCCACACGTATAAAACACTGATTTCATGTGAAATTTAACACGTTGACGGACAGTAGAAACAAGTGAAATTCGAAAATTGACACTATATGTTTTTGTAATTTTTAGAATATTAGAAGTATAGTTTTACTCTTTCTGCTTAAATACACTTAATTTTGATTAATTCAGCACCTTTAATTAGGTTGCGGCTACAACCGTCATGGCGCCAGCGGACTCTAGACACTATGTAATGGGACGATGGCGGCTATAACAGCAAAAATTTAAAAACGTAAATGACAGGTTTAATGACTGAAATAAGCAATTTTTTGTGAGCAACAAAGTATTTTTGGGAGTTTTACACGAAATGTTAGTTCATGATCAAACAAAAATAAATAAATGACAAATAAATTTATTATAATTTTATAATTATTATACATTATTTTCGGTATGCCATGTTTCAAAGCATGGTGCAGGACACAGTGCAGGTTTTGATATGCAATTCTTGCAGCAATATGATGTTTCCTTCCTTACTCCCTGTTTATAACATTGTTTACAACGCTGAAAATATGTTTTTCGCTGATAATTTTCAGGAGGAGAAATTTTCTCAGGAAAATGCTGTGTTCCATTGTTGTTGATTTCATTGGTTTGGATTCGTGCACGTTTAAATTGAACCAAAGACCTTCCATCCTGTTTATAATCTATGCCAGTTAGAGATCGTATAATTGCTTCCCTGAATTCTATAAACTTCATTTGAGAACCTGTCTTTTCTTTAAAGATGTAGTAAGAAATCCACACTGCTACATCCAGTAGATGAAAGATTATCTTTTTATACCATCTAATTGTTTTTCGTGGACAGGAATAATAGGACATCATCTGATCTGCTCTGTCGACACCTGACATATTCTGATTATAATTCACTATTTCAATTGGTTTTCTCTTTTCCTGTTGTCGACGGTTAGCTGTGTTTATCATACTTGGGTGGTAAGCTGTTGTTAGACATAGCACATCCCGTTTATCTTTCCATTTGGACACGTATGTCTGATTTTGGCGTCGCCATACATGTTCTCCTTTTCTAAGCTTACGACCTGTTATTTCTTGCGGCAGACCCTTCCTATTTACACGAAGAGTTCCTGTCACATGTGTCTTTTTGCTCAGTAATTTGTTAGCCAATGGTACACTGTTGTAATAGTTATCCATGAACAAATGATGCCCTTTGTTTAAATATGACTGCATCAATCGCATCACAAGACTTTCAATAGTTGTCATGTTTTCTTCGTTTTCTCGATGGCCTTTGTATATTTCTATGTTCAAAACATAACCTTGGGCAGAACAAAGTTCGTACAATTTAATTCCGTATTTTGCCTTTTTGCCTTTCATGTACGTGCGAAAAGAAAGCCTTCCTCGAAATAATAACAAAGATTCGTCTAATGATAATGCCTCATTTGGTGCATATGCATTCGCAAACTTTTTTATGAGCAAATCAAGAAATATTTTTATTTTCCTCAAACGGTCGTTTGAATTTTCTTCTTCTACACAAAAGCATCTCAATATTTGCTCAAACCTCATTCCAGACATTTGTGAAGGAAAAGCTGGGTGGTAATGTAATGCATCAATGGAAAAGAGTTTTCTAATACTGGAGAATTTTAGCTGGGACTGAAGCAAACACAAACCCAAAAACTTTCTCATTTCAATCGTATCAGTATTTTTGAAATTTGCCTTCCTACTATGCCTTGTATGTGGCCGTGTTTGATTGCAAAGTTTTAGGCCGTAATCATTCGTAGATTTTATAATCATTTCCATTACTTGGTCATCCCAAATTTTTTCAAAAACCTGAATTGGAGACACATTTTCGTCTATATCCAAAAGAATCCCAGCCGCATCTGCATCAAAAGAAAAGTTTCTTATAGGTGTTGTATTGATATGCCATGTCTCATCATTTTCTGGTTCTTCTGGTGCTTCATATTCCTCATCTGTAGTTGATTCATTTTCTTCATCTGCATCAAAAGAAAAGTTTCTTATAGGTGTTGTATTGATATGCCATGTCTCATCATTTTCTGGTTCTTCTGGTGCTTCATATTCCTCATCTGTAGTTGATTCATTTTCTTCATTACCCGAACTGTTATTTTCAGCACAGTCAGCATCAGGTTCAGATTCACTGTTGCTTGACCCACTACCTGTTTCCTCAAAAAGCTTCAGCAGCCTAGCCTGTTCTTTTTCCCAACTGGCCATTTTCTATAAATATTGAATAAAACATTCAATTTTATTTTATATTATTATTTATTGTATATTATTTATACATTTATTATTTACATTATAATTTTTATATTTCAAATGTAATATCATAAAAAACAAAAAGTAAACAGTATAACCATAAATATCGCTAAATGTAGCAAAAAATGCTAAATTTTAATTTTTTTTTCTATTTAAAGTGTAAAATCAATCATAAACAAATACTTACTTATTATTTTATATTATTATTTATTGTATATTATTTATATATTAATTATTTACATTATTGTTTTTATATTTCAAATGTAATATCATAAAAAACAAAAAGTAAACAGTATAACTATAAATATCGCTAAATGTAGCAAAAAATGCTAAATTTTAATTTTTTTTTCTATTTAAAGTGTAAAATCAATCATAAACAAATACTTACTTATTATTTTATATTATTATTTATTGTATATTATTTATATATTTATTATTTACATTATTGTTTTTATATTTCAAATGTAATATCATAAAAAACAAAAAGTAAACAGTATAACTATAAATATCGCTAAATGTAGCAAAAAATGCTAAATTTTAATTTTTTTTTCTATTTAAAGTGTAAAATCAATCATAAACAAATACTTACCAGTATAAACAAAAAATATCGTTAAATGTATCAATAGCAACTGTAAATTGAAGAGAAAACAAGATCGCACTACTCCGTTTACAACCACGTGCATACTCAATGTGTTAACCTTGCATACTAAATTTTTTTTCGAAAACATGACACTAGGCTTCTACTTGTACGCTGGTAAATGCACATTTGTGCTGCTACAGCCGCAGTGTCTAAAAACGACCGTTTCGTATTGGACGGCTATTGCCGTCATGTCACATAGTGAACTTGAACTTGACGGCTATAGACGCAACTGTCCGTCAACATGTTAAGTATACATAAATTTGCCAGAAGAAATTAACCTCTATTGGCACAATAAAATAATACACACTGTTTGGGGGGTTTGTGTCCTATGAAATATGGTTACTCGCAGCGGGAGCTGCCGTGAATTTCATAGCGGTTTTTTTTTGCGGCGGCCGACAACAAAGTCGGAGAAATTGCAAGGGACCGGTAGCGAAAGGAAACTGACCTTTGGGGTGTTGTTATCCGGGTCCTTCCAGTTTCTCCTGAGGGTGTAGTTCGGAGGTGATCGTCACTAATGCACTAATTGCCGGGGTGGCGCGTGATCGACCGTCGCGTGTCGCTGTACTTTTTTGGCTCTCCTGAACCCGAAAAGCTTAAAATCAAAAAAAAAAATACAAGACGTACTACCCGACGAGCTCTATCGTCTGTCAAACTTTCCTATTGACTCCTTCGGGGTCAAAACATTTTTTGAAAGTCGCAAAAATTTACATGTGTTCTTATGGGAAATGAGTAATTTGGGGTAATCTCCGAAATTCCACCATAACTTTTGACCAAATTTTGACCGGACGTAGTCCTAGGTGTCTTACATTGTATAGGCTATAGCGTATAGCCGGGAAAAATCTTTTTTTTTTTAATTTATTTCCAAAGTTTCGACCTTTTTTCAATTTTGCCGGCTAAACGAAAAGAGATAAAAATATGCCGATTTCGGCGTTCCGCATGAAAAGTTACGCCCGACCTGCTCCGGACAAAGCCGAAGCTAATTTGCGCAAGCGCAGTGGCGTACGGGTCCCCGTTTTGCTTATAGTTCACGGAAAAACTTCGAATTTTTGACAGTCGCTTTCGTACGTCAAGGGCTGAACGAAGAATAGACAGAGGTCAGTGGCGTACGGATAGGTTTTCCGAGGGGGGGCAACTTTATCTGAAATCATCCGATTTGAACGTTTTTTTTTTTTACCAGCCCCCACATAGAAACTACTGTGAAAACGAAAATCGTATTGACGGTCCAGTGGCGTACTCAGGGGTGCAAACGTTTAACTTTTTACTTTTTCTCTACGCAAATGATCGCCAAGGGGGATGGCGATCATTTGCGTAGAGAAAAAGTAAAAAGTTGAACGTGAAAGTTGTTCATCAAGTGGGACGGCCTGTATAATCTGGAAAAAGAAGTCCGTATCATACCGACCAGTTTTGCTGGTTGGGTCAACTTTTCTCAAAAATTTACCGATGTAAATTTTATTTTTACCTAAACCCCATATAGATGCGCTATAGAGTACGATAAACACTCCAGTGGCGTACCGGGAAAAGGGCAAACGAAGTTCCAACTTTTTTATTTGAGCCGCTAGAGCAAATCGACCAAACCATCGTAGCCCTGTTTGACAGTTGTCGGAAAGAACTTTTGGAATACGTTTGTCGACAATTTTTTCCGCGGATGGGGCTCGGTAAATCGAAAAAAATATTACGACACCGGAGTCGGTGCCTCAATGATGTTGACATTATAAGAAAAATAGTCAAAAAATCACCGGATGCGCAGAAATGGTCCGAGAGCGTGCGCAGTGCGAGACCGTTGACAATTTTGAAATTATTTCTCCGTAGCTTTCATATAGATGCAAAACGCTTAAAAAGTCCGTTGTGCAAAGTCAGTGGTGTAGCAGGATGGCCAAGATCTCGACTCTAACTTCGTTATTTGAAGAGATATCGCAAAAAGGCCGAATTATCGGGTACAAACTGTCATAATTTTATCGTTCCACCGCAAAGCCGAACTGAGATATGATTTTTCAAAAAGTAGTTTTACCCTATTTTTGTTCAGCACTTGGTACCAATTAAAAATTTCCCACTCCGCTCCTTATTATACTGAAACAACAGGACTAAAACCAAAAGATAGACGACAAAAAGCCCTACAAATTGTTAAAATTTGATCGCTCCAGCTCAATACTGAACGGAGATATGTTTTTTTCAATTAGTAGTTTGACCACATTTTTGCTAAAATTTCGGGTCCTGATACGAATTAAAAATTCTCCACTCCTCTCCTAACTTCGGTGAAAAAAACAGGACTATAACCAAAAGATAGACGACCAAAAGCTCTACAAACAGTCGAAATTCTATCGTTCCAGCTCAATACCAAAGGGAGATATTGGAACAATAAAATGTCGTCTTGCTGCCGGTAATGGTAGACCGCCACGTTTCGATGTTGACTGTTTCGTTCTTGATTCTTTAATCACATGCCCCTGAAAACAAATTGAATTTAATTTGAATAACTGGCGACATCTTCAGGGTTTAAAATTAGCAGGTCCTGATTTCTTTATTTCTCAGGAAGTTGATATGCTGTTAGGAGCAAATTTTCAAGGGGCTTTTCTAAACTCGAAATTTTACTTCATGCGCCACCGGTACAAAACACTGATTCCATGTAAAATTTAGCGGTGTGTTTTAAGCTTCGTAATATGTCAGTGTTTTGTACCGGTGGCGCATGAAGTAAAATTTCGAGTTTAGAAAAGCCTGAAAATTTGGTTTGGCCGCTCCGCGCTTCGCGCTACGCGTCCAAACCAAATTTTCAGGCTTTTCTAAACTCGAAATTTTACTTCATGCTTAGTCTGTTAGTGGAAACACTCGTTTAAAGCTTTAAATTGAATTATTTTAATAAACCGCGAATATCCGAAGATTAAGGTTGTAATTGGGATATGTATACCTAAAAGAAAAACACTCTGTATAGAAGAAACATTTTTCAAATAATCAATTAATATTTATATGTTGTTCGCAAGGAATTTCAATTGATCCATTACGCTGGTCCGGTAACTTACTGCGTTAAAACTTTCATCGAGAAAAACAACGACCTCCTCTTCCGCGATTTAAGGGAAACGATGACCAAGTCGACGAACAACATCATCCGATCAATTTTCACCGCTGAGGAACAAGACAGCAAGAAGAGACCGGACACGGCCATAACGCAATTCAAAAATTCCCTCAACGATTTGATGAAGATTTTATTGACGAAAGAGCCGAATTACATCAGATGCATCAAACCGAACGACTCCAAACAGCCTGGTAAACAATTATTCAGACTTATCTTCTCGAAATCTTTAGTTGTAGACCAAAGTAAATTGAAAAAGAAATAGTTACGGAAATATTTACCAATATTTAAAAACAAAGAGTATGTAAAGTTATTTAAAAATAAAAAAAAAGAGGATAATGTAAGAACTGACATCTAAATTAATTTTCAGCACGCTTCGATAGTGAATTGGTAAGCCACCAAGTAACCTATTTGGGTCTAATGGAGAACCTGCGAGTTAGAAGGGCCGGATTTGCCTACAGACGTACTTACGAAACATTCCTGCAAAGATACAAATGCCTCTGCAAGGACACTTGGCCCAATTACAAAGGAACACCAAGGGAAGGTGTTCAAACCTTAATCAACGAACTGGGTTACGATAAAGAAGACTACAGGATGGGAAAGTGCGTATTTCTTGCTTCAATCATTTACTTATAGATTGCGAAAAAGTATCGCAGTTGTAATAATTTATTGTTAACTAGTGTCATTTTCCAGTTCTTGCATCAATCATTTACCTGTAGATTGCGAAAAGTATCGCAGTTGTAATTATTTTTGGTTAACTGGTGTTATTTTCCAATTTTCCAGTTCTTGTATCAATCATTTACCTGTAGATTGCGAAAAGTATCGCAGTTGTAATCATAATTTCATTTATTGTTAACTGGTGTGATTTTCCAGTTCTTGCATCAATCATTTACCTGTAGATTGCGAACAGTATCGCAATTGTAATAATTTTTTGTTAACCGGTGTGATTTTCCAGGACGAAGATATTCATACGGTTCCCGAAAACTTTGTTCGAAACCGAGGACGCGTTCCAAGCGAAAAGGCACGAGATCGCCAGTATTATCCAAGCGAAATTCAAAGCTATACTCCAAAGGAGGCTGTACTTGAAGTTGAGGTGGAGCGTTATCATGGTGCAGAAATGCGCTAGAAGGTGGAGGGCGATGAAACACTTGAGGAGGAGAAGAGAGGCTGTACAAACCATCAGAAGGTATACTCAATACTTACTGCCAGTTGCTCCAAACAGGTTGAACTGGTTCGACTCTGAACTCGAGTTCAAAGTGACATTAGAACCTTAGGAACTGTCATCTTGAATTCAAGTACAGCTTGAACTCAAGTTCAATGTTTTTGGTGCAATTGGGCCTTGTGTATATAAACGATTACCCCTTTTACCACTTGGTTGCAGGGTCATACCTACTTTTCTTGATGGAACCATACTTTCATATTAGGCAAGGTAAAATACGTGCCTTGCCTTCGCTACTTGAGGTTTTTTTTAACTTCCAATCTTCCTGTTTACAAAAAAAAATTCAATAAAACATCTTGAAAATTGAGTTCTCCCACTGAGCAAATCCATTTAAGTAATATCATTAACATTAAAACAACGTTTAATGTTGCTACAATGGGGTGGGGTGCTATTTTGAAAACCGTCAGGTAACGCTGCCGGACCCTGTGCAATGCATGATTTTTATTCAAGGTGTTAAACTTCCCACCTCCATTAGAAGACCCAATATATTCTATTTTTCTCTAACCAAATTGAATGTTTGTAGATTCATCGAAGGGTTTATCACACGTAATGGTCCACAAACCGACCTTAACAAATCCTTCGTGGAGCTGGCGAAGAAGCAATGGCTCTTGAGGCTCGCGAAATCCCTGCCGAAAAACTTGTTAGACAACCAATGGCCGAAATGCCCGTACACTTGCGAGGAAGCCTCGGGGCTCTTGAGGCACCACCACAGGTTGCATTTGTCCAAAATGTACAGGAAGAAATTGACGCCGGAAATGAAGGAACAATTGGACCTCAAAGTATTGGCGGAGAAGCTTTTCCAAATCAACGGTTAGTTAATGTTTCAATTCTAACCCACTAAAAAAAAAATGGCCTTTATTGGCATAATACTCTATTACATCCATACACTAATCACTGCCCCCCCTCTTCCTTCTGCTTTCCCTCTCTTCCCCCAACTTCACCAGCGTCCTTACTCCGGCCTCATCCTCTCTCATCCATTCCGTCACTCTTCTATTCCCTCTTATTCTCACCCATTCCTCCTTCACCCCCTCGCACTCCTCTGCCAGATGACTTCACGTATCCCTCCCCCGCTCACACATTACACACCTCCCATACTCTTCCCCCATCCACACCTTCCTTCCTCTCTCCCCTGACCCACACCTCGCCGTCGCCAGCACCACCCTTTCCTCCCTACTCCATCCATCCTCCACCAAATACCTCGGCATTCTCCTATGCACCTTACACCTATCTTTGTATTCACTCCTCTCTATACACCCTTGCCTTTCATGTGCTTCCACCTCCTTCTCCTTCTCTTTCAGCGCATCCATCTTTACCCCATTCCCCAGCCACTTCATCACCTTCGCCTCTAACCCACTAAACAAACACATTTAAGTAACGTTTCATCAACATTTAATGTTATTGCAACGTTATTTTTTTGTTTTTTGCTTAGTGGGAATATTAGAAAGTCGATATTTTGTGATTTAAACTAATTGATTTGGGTTTTGAACTTCATTCGTTAGGGCAAAAGAAGAGTTACAGGGCGAGCATTCCACAGCCCTTCAAAAAAGAACGGATTCCGCAAGAGGTTGAGCCCATGTATCAAAACTTCGTGCAAACTTTGAGTGGAGAGAAAGTACAGGTATGTTTTTATTAGGTAACCTTTGCACAGTTTCTAAGTACCGTGTGGTCATTTAAAACATGATTTAGAGGTTTTGAATTTTAAATTAGATTGGCACTAGTGACTGTTAACACATATTTTACCACAACCTCAAATTTATTCCATCATTTAATTAGCAATCTGGGCAGCTGGACAACAAAAATCATAATTTAAACGATCGCACGGTATCATACAAGGATACAGGGGTTTCGGTATACAAATTCCTATGTATACCCAGATAAAAAATGCATTGGAACGTTCGTGTGTACTGTGCTTTATGTTGTGATTGTGGGCAACCAAACTTACGCATTAAAATGTCAATTAGTAATAAAATTTGTTTCTATTTCGTACGCGTGAAAGTTTCCAATAGTAATGTATTCCATAGAAGAAAGAGTTGAAGTAGTAACCAGGATGAAAGCATCATGGTGTGGTGTAAACAAAGGCGATTTCACTCTGTAAATTCAGAATGAAACTTAAATTGTATAATTTTATAACCTTAAAACAGCAAATAACCAGCGACGGCTCGCAGCCTAACTTCAGGGTCGGCCAGAGACCCAAGGTAATATGTATCAGTTATTGAAAGGTGACTTTGTTGTGCAATTCCTTGTATTTATAAAGCGCGCTCCCAACCTTAAATTTTGTGTGCCTTGGCGCTGTTGCCGACCCTGAAGTTAGCCTGCGAGCAAATTACTTACCACAAAACAAAGGTTTACGAAAAGTAATCCTAATAAGAACTGATGTATATGAAACAGAAGGTAAAATAACTAAATTCGAAGAATTAATTAACATAATTGCAAAGTACGACGCACGACGCTGCTACTGTCAAATCTATGATCTAGTTACTCTATTAATTTTTTCTTGGTATGAACTTGGAGCGATCAAATTCCCCAGATTTTTCGGCGAGAAATTTAACTTGTCTGCAAACATTGTTGCTCACCCTGTACCTTCTAATGTCAATTAGTTACAGCTACGTGAAGTAAATAATTAATATTTTTATAAGATAGCAACATTTTAACAATGTTGGTTATAATAAATACTCATTCTAAATTGTTTAATTTAAACCACTATTTAATTGTGTTATAACTATTTTAAATTGAAGTTTGATTTGGTTACTTTTTGACATCTTAGTATACAACCAAACTTCCATACGGTTGCCTATAATCAAAACATAAAGCATAGTACACACGAATGTTCCAATGCGTTTTTTATACGGGTATACCAGCAACATTTTAATAATGCTGGTTATAGTAAATACTCTTCCTAAACTATTTAATTTAAACCACTATTGTGCTTATTGTCTTACAATTATTTTAGATTGAAATTTGATTTGATTACTTTTTGACATTTTAGTATGTGTATGAAAGTTAAGTTGCCTATAACCGAAACATAAAGCATAGTACACACGAACGTTAAAATGCGTTTCTTATACGGGTATACAAGCGGCGGCTCGCAGCCTAACTTCAGGGTATGCCAGAGACTCAAGGTAATATGTATCCGTTATTGAAAGGAGACTGTTGTGCAATTCCTTGTATTTATAAAGCGCGATCCTAACCTCAAATTTTGTGTGCTTTGGCGCTGTGGCCGACCCTGGGGTAAACATAGGAAAATTTATACCTGAAAGAAAAATTCCCTATATTTTCACTCCAACTCCAACTATTATGAAACTCCTTTGTGTGCCTTGGTGCTGTGGCTGACCCTGAAGTTAAGCTGCAAGCAGTCGCTGGGATATACATAGGAAAATGTATACCTGAAAGAAAAATTCCCTGTATTTTCACTCCAACTCCAACTATTTTGAAACTTCCATAATTCTATCCGCAATTTCTTTTAGTATGCGACTACAACAGTAAAATACGACAGGCACGGGTATAAACCGAGAGATCGCATTGTGATTGCAACGAATGCCAATATTTACATACTTGAAACCAAAGGCTCTTCTGCGAAGCAAAAACACAAGCTTCCCTTGGAAAATGTCAGTTTGTTGGTCACCAGTGAGAAGGATAAGATGGTGATGATTGTCTTACCGGAAATTCTTATTAAAAAAGACAAGGTTTTTATTAACGTTCTTACAATTTTAGACCATTTATTTAAATTAATTGTTGTTTTCAGGGAGATTTAATCCTTCAAATTCCACAAGTGATTGAATGCGTTACGAAAATTGTCAATATCAAGAAAAACCCTGGGATGTTGAAAGTTGTCGATAAGAAAACGTAAGTTACCATTCAAAAATTGATGACGGATATATTTAACTTTATAACCAATTTCCGTAAGTTTTAACCTTAACAGGGAATTTAACTTTTAAGTATATGGCTGTGGCGAGAGTCTATGCGTACGTAAAAGAACTCGTGTGCTATTGTTACAAAACTTGCCGAAAACCATTAAATGGTTCATGGAATTAAGACTTGCATATATTGTCTTAATCTTGTTTAACGGTCTTTGCAACTAAGGCATTTTAGCCAGTCACAGATTTAAATAACAAAAACAATTTCATTGATTTCATGGAACGACCGACTCCTCCATTCAATATTTAAAACTGTATTTTTTAGGATTGAACATAACATGATTGGTAAACAAGGTATCATCGATGTAAGATTAGGAAACCCCGAGGGCTTCCAAAAGGACAAAACCGGCCATTTACTTATTGTAAGTAGTATTTATATTTCATGTTTGCAATTTTTAATTTGACTTTTTTTTAAATTCAAGACTGCATCACCTTAACAACACGGAGCAAATGGATTGGTAACACAAATTATTTAATTTGTGTTTAATGTTTATCGATTTTGACCAATTAACAGTCAACACTGCCTAACAATCAAAAAACGAAATCATAAATCTTTGGTTATTATTAGGGAAAAGGTATACCAATTGTATGGTTCAATAATAGAAACTTAAAGATGCAGTAAGCATAGATTTCCTATGGTTATTGCATCTTCATAGCTCCTTTTAAAATTTGTATGGTTTTTCTTTAAAGAAATCATTAGTTTTATTCACTTTATTTTGGCCCAGTTGCTCCAGAAAATGTTGAACTGGTTCATCTCTAACCTTCAATTCAAGATGACAGTTCCTATTGTTCTGTGTATAACGAACTTGAGTTCAGAGATGAACCAGTTTACTGTATTTGGTGCAACTGGCCCTTACAACCATGGTGTTATTTTTAATTATTATGCAGTATTGATACACAAGTGCCATGATGCAAAAAATATACTTACCCGTCGTATTTTTAAACCTAATAAGGGTCTTTTACATAACTGAAATGAACTACATTTCTGCGTAAATAATAAGAATAATAACACATTTGATGAGATTTATTATTATATAATAAATCTAGGTATTTTAATTTAGTTCAGCTATGTACACTGTTTGAAATTTTTTGTACAACTGACCTTAAGAAAAGGGCTGGTTCATCCTTTTTTTAAATATCATATTCAGGATTTTATATATTAATTATGTAAGTAGTGCCTAAATTAGATAATTTATATTTCTTAACCGATACTTATTGTGTATATTTGTAACAATGTATGTACATAATATTTAATTAAAAAAATACATTATGATTTAGAAGAAGCCGCTATGTTCTGGTGGTGTGCCATCACAGCCTCCTGCGCTTTAGACAACGTCCCTTTTTTTCCAATGGCCCGTTCCCTTATTTCCTGTTCGACGGCTTTGTTCAAAGATTTCGTAATGGCCTTCTTGAGTTTCGCTGAATCTTCGAATTTGTGTTTCTTCGATTGGATTGGTTTATCTAAAGTAAATTGTCTAGTTTGAAACAATTACAATTGAACTCTATGCTGGAACAACGTTGTAACCGCCAATATGTGTAAAAGCGGCTTAGAAAAATGTTGTATGCGACCTAAATAATCCGCCAGCTTAATTGTCGACTCATAGGAAATTTTTCTGGTGATTTTCTAGTGTCATTTCGATCAGTCGAGTTTGGTTATTTTGTGAAACAACGTTGTATGCGCCGTCACGGCCTCTAGTTTCCCCCACATTTGCTTTATTTACATACAGAGAGTTTTATGTAACACCGAACATTTTCATAACGAGAAGTTTTCTTTGGAGTATCCATATGCATACGTTGCACATTTTCTGATGTTCGGTTTATTAAAAGAATTCATAATGAAGCTTTAAGCGAGTGTTTTCCGCTCCCAGGCTAAGCATGAAGTAAAATTTCGAGTTTAGTGAAGCCTGAAAATTTGGTTTGGTCACGTAGCGCGAAGTGCGGAGCGGCCAAACCAAATTTTCAGGCATTTCTAAACTCGAAAGTTTACTTCATGCGCTACCGGTACAATACACTGATTCAATATAGTTTAGCGGTGTGTTTTAAACTTCGTAATATGTCAGTGTTTTGTACCGGTGGCGCATGAAGTAAAATTTCGAGTTTAGAAAAGCCTGAAAATTTGGTTTGGCCGCTCCGCGCTTCGCGACCAAACCAAATTTTCAGGCTTTTTTAAACTCGAAATTTTACTTCATGTTTAGCCTGGGAGTGGAAAACACTCACTTAAAGCTTGAAATTAAATTCTTTTAATAAACTGAGCATAGAAAAATGTGCAACGTATGCATAAGGATACTTAAAAAAAAAAAATCTCGTTATGAAAATGTTCGGTGTTACATAAAACTCTCTGTATGTTCATTTCTATAAAAATATTAAGGGTGATGCCTAAAAATGTGTACTGCATTTCATGTTTGTTTCATTTGATTAATAAAAATACGTTTTTCATTTTCATATGTACTTTGTTTTTAATCTTAAAACAACGTTGTAACCGACTTAGTTCCGTAAAACAATGTTGTAAAGATGTGGATGTACAACGTTGTTTGATTGAAATGAGGAAAATATGCTCGCAAATCAGCATAACCATTTTTAAATGGTTAAGTTCTTTTTTTACTAGTCATATTAGGCATATATTTACCTTATTAATAAAGCAATTGATCATTTTTTGTTTTTTTCGATTTCCCAACAAAACAAATTTTGGCGTTTACAATGTTGTTCCAGCATAGCATTCAATTAGTAAAACAAAAAAAATAATTTATAAATTATTTCCCTGGACCTACATTCTCACTAAGAGTGGTAGAAAGTAGGCTAGGGCCAACGTCTCTTAAGTATAATGCTATAGAAGGTTATTTGGTATCGATAGAGGGAAAGATCATGAACTGTCATCAGGGTGGGGTCATTGTCTATGAGAAAAAAACTCTAAAACGGCATACGCGTTTGCAGCACCCTAGTCACGATACTAGATATAAGCCTTTAAGACCGCTGCGTACTTTAAGTCCTGTGCAATAAATAGGACGCCAGATAACCTATACAATTATAATTCAGCGATATTGGCCTAGGCCTACAACTAATTTGGGGGCGTGCATATTATTTCTAAAAGTAGTTATTATTATAATAGGGAAGTAACGCCGTTAAATTGGAACAGGAATCAAAATTAATAGAGCCCTTTACAAGTAAACTCTTTCGTCGACGATTAAGCGGCACACGCCGGGAGTTGACGCAAAAGTGTACGTGTAAATACATAGTTTGCGTCGAGGAAAGAGTGGAGTAAAAACTGCATATGTTAATGCGTCTACGTTGAGGAAAGAGTTGAAGAAACAGTCGAGGAAAGAGTGGAGTGTTTAATATCGCATTACGGTTTTGCGTGAACGAATGAACGGCAACATGATGAAACGCCACACCAAGAGTCCACGATTGCGTTGACGCAAAACCGGGGAGCTTAATTTCGTTCCACTCTTTCGTCGAAGATTAAACGACACTCCTGAACGACGTTCAATCCTTGACACAAAAGTGGGGTTGAAAAAGTACATCTTTTAGCCGGCGCGCCAAGCTTTCCTCGAAGCAAAAACGCAGGCAAGAGCACCGTTCAATCGTTAATGAAAGAGTGTACGTGTAAAGGGTCCTAATGGCTTGGGCTGAATAAATTATTTCCTAATTGCTTTCTCTATTTAGGCACATCAGTTTGCTGAGCTTTGTTAAAGTAATTCACTACTAATCATTGGGCTCGTTCATCAGAGACAACAGTTGCGAGTTTACTACCAACTGTTGGGAAATTCTCTGATGAGGAAGGAAGGTGTGGATGGGGGAAGAGTATGGGAGGTGTGTAATCTGTGAGCGGGGGAAGGATACGTGGAGTCATTTGGCAGAGGAGTGCGAGGGGGTGAAGGAGGAATGGGTGGGAATAAGCGGGAATAGAAGAGTGAAGGAATGGATGAGAGAGGATGGGGCCGGGGTAAGGACGCTGGAGAAGTTGGGGGAAGAGAGGGAAAGCAGAAGGAAGAGAGGGGGCAGCGATTAGTGCAAATATGGATGTAATGTAGTATTATGACAATAAAGGTCTTTTTTTTTCTCTCTGATGAAGGGACTGTTAATTGTAATCATGTAAGGGCAGCGGTCGCAATTTTTGCAATCGTGCTATCGAGACCGATTGATGTTGGCCATTGGTATTGGCGGATTAAACTTTTAAGCTAGTCGAGGTTATGGATGTGCGCAATTATGTATTTAATAATATCTATTATGAAATTACTTAACGTAAGGAGATTCGTGAATTACTCTAAGGTCAGAAAATAATAGTGCCCGTATAAATAGAGTATTGTTTGTGTAAATGAGTATTTAACTAATTATATTCAGCAATGGAACTACATTTTCTCTGCCATCAAATAAAATAAAGTGTAATTCGTCATTATCCCTCAATAAATGTATTTAACATACAGCTAAAACGAAAACAATCACATAAAATCAAAATGGGCGGACTATCGGTCATCAGATACCAACATACATCACAAACAAAATCCAAACATGTTGAATGTTGAATATTTTGATGAATTAGCCCATTCACTCAGATCTATTTTGTTAACCTGAATACCTGTAAAGTGCAACAACATAACCTTATTGTTTTTCTTTGAAACATTTCATTTGCCACGGCAAAATTTGTATACTATCTTACATAACAATCAGAAATACTGGTAGCACATTTAGCTGGTATTCTATTAATTAATAAATCCACTTATGTTTGAAATAATAATTAACATAACCTATAAAACTTACTAGCACGTTGCGTTGCGGGTGCACCCTTCTTCTTGCCCTTTCCTTTCTTTTCCGGCACTTTAGTTTTTACCTTCATCTTTCCTTGGGCCATGTTTTAACGTATTATAATAATAATACCTATTACAAAAACCAATAAATAACTTTTCTTCAAATATTTACAAAATTGATTTGCAGTCTATTATGTTTTTTCGATTTAAGTGGTCAACTTCAAGCTAATGGAAAGAATTTGCAACGTTGCCAAATATATAAATAATATTTACGAATATTTTTATATAGAATATGCCAAACCGAGCAATATCAATATTTTAAATTATTGATACAATGCAATTAATTGTAAAGTGGTAATCTGAACTAAAATAAATAAATAATGAAGGTTGTTATAAGTACCACATCTATGACCTCTGTAATTAGGCAACGTAATATACATGCCACCATCATTGACAAACTAAAATCCCCTAGTTATTTTATATAGAATATGCCTAACCGTGCAATATCAATATTTTAAATTATTGATAACATGCAATTAATTGTAAAACGTGTATTCTGAACTATAATAAATAAATAATAAAGGTTATTATAAGTACTACATCTATGACCTCTGTAATTAGGCAACTTAATATACATGCCACCATCATGAAACAATGATTTTAGAGATATGATCTTGCGCATGTTTGCCGCCATATTGGTTTGTCTACTACGTCACGCGGTTAGTAAACAAGAGACGCATTTTCCAAGCTTTCATTTTATTCCGTTTTGTGTATTAATATTTAGTCAGTCATAGTTTTATTTAGTTCATTTTGGTGTATTTATAGTGGTTGTTTAGTTTATTTTAATATTAAGTGTTTAGTTTTATAAGTACATTCAATGTGTTTCGTGCTTCGTTGTGATCGATTGAACATTTATTGACAATAAAATTATAGTTTTAGTTAGTTTATTGTAGTGTATTTATAGTGTTTGTTTATTAAGTACTAAATATTTTAGTTAAGTGTTTAGTTTAATAAACAATTTATAGTGTTTCCGTTGTGTTGTGATCGGTTGAACATCCATTGTCTATCATCATGAGGTGTGCGGTGTTTGGTTGCAAAAGTGATGACCAAGCTAAGGATTATAAAAAAGGAGACTTTATGTTCTTTCGTTTTCCGAAAGAGTTGGCTGTTCGTAAAAATTAAAATTGTTGTATCTTTGTGTCTATATACATATATTTATAATATATCAACAATAAAAAATAATTAAACTTGTGCATTTGCATTTTTTTTTTATTTACTTAAGTTTCATATAAGCGTAAATTTTACCAACATTAGTTAAATTCATTCATGTTGATACAAAAAACCTTTATTGAAATTAAAACAGATTTGTGTCACATTAGTCCAATCTACCTTAAATTTAATACAATTGTAATGTACCCTGTACATCATTATTATATTACATTTTATTATTATATTATTTCTCATTATTATTATTATTATGTATATTTCGCACAGATAACATTAGGGCCAACAAATAGTCAGAAACCGATCAATAACAATTTGTTTATCAGTACTTTCACTAAAGATGTTATTTCAAATCATTATCTTAAGTAAATGTTTTCTACCGCGCTCATTAGACATTGCCCCTAACGTTATGCGCGTCCCTTTTGTTATAATCTCTTTCTTCCAGAGCTTGATTAGAATAAGTTGTTAGTCTTATTTCAGACATCGCGAAAAGCACTCTTACTCTTGTAATCCGTTTATACTAATTCTTTTATATTAATAAATCTGTTAAAGTCATAAACAGTATATTAATAACAATTAATATCCGCCTCCCGCTCAACCATTACACAATAATCATATTTCTAATTATGTTAGGTTTGCTTTACACATACAATAATATTTTTAAATAAATTTATTATGTGTAAAACATAATGTTTGTAATTTTTGTGAAAATAATTGTGTTATTTAAAAATATATTTATAAAAAAAAGAATTTGAAAAATGAGGCCTAGTGGATAGGTATTTTGTTGCATTTAAACATAATATTTATTATTTTTTGCACTTCCGGGACTTAAGTGCCTAGTTTAGTCCCCTGTGACTAAACTATCACTTTCTCTCCCTTGGGAATTGAGCGTCCCAAGGGACGTAAAGTCAGGAGCGTACTGGTTTAATTTGCGTTTACGGGTCATTAATATAAAAAAATAAACTGAATGCAGCTATAAATTTGATTTTTATTACGTTTAAAAATTACAGTTTTCGCTATAACTCTTTAATAATTATAATTATCAAAATTAGTATTAATTGAATTAAATTACTTTAAAGTGCAAAAAATATTGAATAATTCTCAGGACTAATGTGTTTTAAAATGCAAAGTTGATATAAAGTATTTATGTCATAAGTATATAATATTTGAACTTATTGGAAACCCCTATAACTTATTGCGGAGCAAGGCTATAAGTATGGTAAGTGAATAAATCTTATTTATATACAAAAAAGCATAAAATGTCCGTTATCCTAATAAAATTTTATTTTTGAGCTTTTTTTTATTCGAAATATATTTAGTGGCTTTGTCATTTTGGTTTTGAGTACTACTACATTTTAACACAAAATGAGACAGTTCTTCCAATAAAGTATCAATTTATGTACTAGTGTAATAAAAAAGTATTTTAAGCTGTAAAATTAAATTTATTGTTTAGTCATACATAAAATACGTTGTCAATGGCAATGTTGTTTTATAAGTTTACAATAATAACAATTTCTTAAATTATTAAAATAATTAACCAAAGATAGTGTAAATGTTTACACTGTAATTATGTAAATTGCGAAATATGGATTTGTTAGTGTTTGAATGCCGCCAACATTTACTTACCGCATGACGTCATGCGCAAAAATGAACGAGTTTGAACAAATTTAGTGTCATATCTTTAAATCATTGTTTCATGTGCCACCATCATTGACAAACTAAAATGCTCTTCAGTACAAAACATGAAAATTATCACGTCTTTCTTATAAAAAGTTTTAAAAAGGCTTTAATTCTAATCATTTCTATGATTACTAAAAATCAACTCATTTATTTGCAACTATTTTATTGGCCTTAGGTAGCCATTATTTACAAGTGAAATGGGGCCCTTAATGCCCTACAGACATGTCAACTAAAAAAGATTGTTTTTTTTCAATAGTTATTTAATGAATACAGCTTTAAGAAACACAAATATAAATACGTGCAAAAAATAAATAAATAGGGTGAAGGATAGAGACATCAATATTTGAATAAAAATGTCTTGTAAACTTTTGCAGGTATCTCCTAAAAAATTAACAAATTTCTCTTGTGCCATTATCAAAGTAAAGCAGCGATATGTAGAATCGAAAATCACAATTATCCTAAAATAATCTATAAACTTTCTAGAAAAGAAAACCCATGGTTTTCTGATTATGTTCTTATACTATATAATTAATTTATTTCCTGAAAACCATTAATTACACAGTATTACAATAGTACATTTATAAACATAATATAATATAATAAAAAAATAAACCAAAATAAATGGTTGTATTAATGAATCTTTATTCAATAATATTCAATTTAAATAACATTATTATAAAGCGACATATCTTCAAAACGTGTTTCAAAACTTTGTACAGGACACAAGCCTCGTGTTTCACTCACTTGAAAAAAAAAAGTTGCTCAAAAATGGCGTTTTTAAAAAATCATCAGTCTATTCCATTAAATAAATGCATCAGGTGTCTTAAAAAACGAAACATACGTAATCACATGTGATCTTGTAAGTCCTGAGCGGGCTGCTTGTGCGCCAAATACAGTGTCAGAATACTGGTGAGCGCGCTTACTAAAAATATCACATCGAACCACCGGTGGTAGAAATTGAACTGCAGATCGCCCAACACTTGCGTTATTATTGTCCTGTATTCCGGGGGCATACTCATGCGCAAAAGTAGGACAGAGGATAGAAAGTACATGCCCATGATTTGTGCCAGGAGTAATACTATTATGTTAGAGCTTTTGCTCGATGAGATTTTATTAAAAAACTGGAAAAAATTATTAAATATATATATTAGTTTTTATTAATTTACATTATGTAAGTGTTTCCATTTAAATTTAAATTTACTTACTTTGGTCAATGTGAGTAGAAGGCCTCTGATAGAAGTGACGACAATACACCCGACTAAAATAAATGAGACATGCTGCGACCAAAAATTGACATCGATATTCAAGCCCATCCAATGTACGGCTATTTCCAAGCCACGGGTCACTATATCCTTTTTTCCCACCCTATCAAACACTATATTGATTGTGCACTAAAAAAAGTTATAATAAAAAAACTGAAGGCGTACAGAAAATGACATTTAACTCACGATGAAAATCTTCCAAAGACAGTACAATGAAAAAAAGTACCCTAAGAAATTGAAATATTTCCCCTTCCACGTCATCGACCATTCAATCCTCTCCAACATGTTGTGGTTTTCATGAGCCTCCAAAAACAATTGCCTGCTTAATTCTTCCAAGCCCAAGATTTCCAATTTCAATTGTGAAATATCTTTAAAACAAACATTTATTAGAAAATTAAATGCAAACATGTTTAAATTCTTACTTTCTTTATCTCTTTTGGGGCCCACTGAAGATAACATACTCCATATGCCCTTCTTATTAGGGGCGTCAGAGCTCTTTTCCATAGCCTGCCGCTTTAAAATAGCAACTCGTTTCTTTTTTATCACAATCATGTCCATCGTTTGCATCAGTCTCTTTTCGATTGTTTGCACATCAGACAATGATACTTCCCTACATGCATAAATAGTTATTATGGAAACATAATATCGTATGTTCAATAAAATAAAACCTCTAGAGTGCCATGATTTAATCTTTATTTTATTATAAGTTGGCTACGCGGTTTAGGAATTGACATATAAAACGTCAGACATAACATCAACTGTTTGATTACATTAGAATAATAATCTCTAAAACCTCGAAAGGTAAATTGTCAGATTTTTGAGTAGACAACCTACAATCTTTACCATGACACTCTAGAGGTTTTTTTTTAATTAACATACTATATATAAAGAGAGTTTTATGTAACACCGAACATGTTCATCCAAACAAATTTAAAACCTTTATTTTTAAGTTATGTGTAAATTGGGTATGACTATTGAAAATTGTAGCCAATCAATCGCAACTAATGCCTCAACTTGTACACACAGAGAGATTTTCTTTCAAGTATACATGTCTCAATTACACCATATATGTCATAAATCTTTATATTCTCATTGTTAAAAAAAATCAATTTGAAACTTGAAATGAGTGTGTTCCACTCCCAGACTAAGCATGAAGTAAAATTTCGAGTTTAGAAAAGCCTGAAAATTTGGTTTGGTCGCGTAGCGCGAAGCGCGGAGCGGCCAAACCAAATTATCAGGCTTTTCTAAACTCGAAATTTTACTTTATGCGCCACCGATACAAAACACTGACATATTACGAAGTTTAAAACACACTGCTAACCTTTACATTGCATCAGTGTTTCGTACCGGTGGCGCATGAAGTAAAATTTCGAGTTTAGGAAAGCCTGAAAATTTGGTTTGGCCGCTCCGCGCTTCGCACTACGCGGCCAAACCAAATTTTCAGGCTTTACTAAACTCGAAATTTTACTTCATGCTTACCTGGGAGTGGAAAACACTCGTTTAAAGCTTCAAGTTAAATTCTTTTAACAAACCGAGCTTTGGCAAATGTACAACGTATGCTTATGTATTCTTAAAAGAAAAATTCTCGTTATGAAAACGTTCGGTGTTACATAAAACTCTCTGTATAATAATGAAAATTGGAAGTTTTATTAATAATGGCTATTAGAGAATTTTAAGACATAAGTGGCATATATTTTTGATGTTTTGCGCCTGCCTTCTTATCATCTATCAACGACGGCTCGCAGCATAATTTCAGGGTAGGCCAGAGATGCAAGGTAATATGCATCCATTATTGAAAGGTGACTTTGTTGTGCAATTCCTTGTATTTATAATACGCGATCCCAACCTCAAATTTTGTGTGCCTTGACGCTGTGGCTGACCCTGAAGTTAGGCTGCGAGCCGTCGCTGTCATCTATTGATGATAAAAAACTAATACAAAAAAGCAAGTGTACGTTTTGTATCCTTTAAATATTTACCTAATGAAATATGCCATTGATGTGTATGGATAATTAACAGCACCGAAACCAGACAACAAAGCCATAACCGTGACCCCAATCACACCTATCCTAGATACCAATTGTTCCATGGAAAGTATGCCTTGTTTGGGACTTAGGATAGGAAATGGATCACCCAATTTCCAAAAGACAAATATAAAACATATCCATACTAATATTGTCAAATGTTTTATGTAATCTCTAACTGAAATTTATAAAAATGGATGTTTATAATTTACGGAAATTACATTTTAATTTTCCGAACTCACCGAATGTAATATTGCTTATACAACTGTACGATATATAAAGTGGATTCAAAACTATCACAACGAATAACAAGGAATAAAGGATTATCGACCAAAAGAATAACCTAGAACTATAAAAACAAATGTCTTAAATGATTAATAATAAAAGTCTCTATAAATACAAAAGTATATTAAAACAGAAAAAATATAAAGTTCCCAATGCTGCACACTTAGGCCCAGTTAAACCAATAACGTTAAACTTGAGTTCAAGATAATTTTTGTTTGTTTGCACAAAGTTATCATATTAATGTTTATTTTTGTATTGATCTATACACATAAGTTCATTTTTTACGCTTTAAATTGTCTTACCTTGCTTCCAACCAACTTAAAATCTCGAATATTATCAACTCAAACATAGTACAAGACAGCATCAGCGTGAACGAAAAAATTAAATAGACTAAAACGTGTCGCACCTCATAGTCCTTAAAGAGCTGTTTCATGAAGAAAGCCCGCGCCCCTATGAAGAATATCACCTGAAATAAAGACGAGCCAAACAAACAGTTAATTAAAATTCCCCATTTGTAAAGCTATAAATACCTGTGATATTAAAATCACCATAGTATCCTCAAAAAACGCCATGGCTTCTTATGTATTGCTACGTTCCCCCCTTGTTTCCATTCAATTTTACCGGGGGGTGATTTTACCTACTTTTTCGGGTTAGGCACGGGCACGTCATTTTTGACAGGTGTTTTTAAAATTATGTGCAATCGAAGTTACACATTGGATGTAGATTTAGTTGTATATGTTATGTTTCATAGATAAGTAATTTTTAGATGTGAAAAACTTCCAAAACATATGAATTCATTCCTAAACTAGATCATTCATATAAAAGATAAAGGCAAAAAAATTGAAATTAACATAGTTCGCGAATCGTCATTAGATTGCAAAATGTATTTTTGTTATCATGAAAAAGAAGCAAATGAATTTCATATGTTGGCAACAATTGCAATTAAGTTCTTAACCTTTCTCATTAAAATTTCATCGTATCTTCAAAAAACCCGATTGCTGTGACTGGTCGACAGGGCTTCGAGCCAGGGCCATTAATTTCGCAGAAGAAGAAGAAGAAGATCTTCAAAAAACGCCACGATTTCTTATGTATTGCTACGTCCCCCCTTGTTTTCATTAAATTTTACCGGGGGGTGATTTTACCTATTTTTTTGAGTTAGGCATCCTAGACAAGGCATGGGCACGTCATTTTTGACAAGTGTTTTTAAAATTATATGCAACTCAAGTTACACATTGGATGTAGATTTGGTTGTATATGCTGTGTTTCATAGATAAGCAATTATTAGATATGAAAAACTTTCAAAATAAATGAATTCATTCCTAAACTAGATCATTCATATAAAAGATAAAGTTAAAAAAATTATAATCAATATAGTTCGCGACTCGTCATAATTTTGTAAAATGTATTTTTGTTATCATGAAAAAGAAGCAAATGATATTCATATGTTGGCAACAATTGCAATCAACTTCTTAACCTCTTTCTCATTAAAATTTCGGTGTGGTTCGAGAGCTGACCCCGAGCAGTCCGTCCCGCTGCACAATTAAAACGTGCGGCCTCCACGTGGTCCACCATATCCTTAATCATCCTTTCAATCACATCCTTTTCAATAATCCTTTTCCCAAATTCCCTTCCATTGAACCTTTTCCTTTAAAAATCCACGTGTATTTCCTATTTCCTATCCCTTGGGGAGGGCAGAGGGCGCAGCAATGGCTGTTTAACTCTGTCCAGATTTTAACCTACGCTTAAGACCTAGATTTAAGATTTCATTACTCATCCCTTCATCCACTCATTTATTCATTCATACAATCGACACTCTAATAAATTTAAAACAATTTTAATTATTATTTCATAATTACTGTGACTGGTCAACAGAGCTTTAATAGCTAAGGCCATTAATTACGCAAAGAAGAAGAAGAAGAAGACATTAAAATTTCATCCCTTAAAAAGTTGGCGCTTAAAATTGGTAAAAAAATGTCTACGATTCATTTGCAGTCTAAAAACGCCTCGGAAAGTAATTTAAAAACAAAAGTACAATCCGTTCCCTTCAGCATTCATGCAGATTGTGATGCGAAAGTTTCAAAATTCTTCAATAAATATGTGAAGGAAAAATCTGGCCGTAAGTAAGAATAAAATCTGTTACAATTACACATTTTGCTTATTGTAAATCTAATGTATTATAGTACATTGATATTATTACTTTTGAATTCAATGCAAATAAAGTACTTAGCTTCTTTTAAAATAAATCACAGTGCTATGTTATCGACTTTTTAAATAAAAATTGACTATAGTGCTTTTTTGTCATAAACTACATAAAACAAAAATTTTTATTTGGTAACGTTTTATTTAAAACATAATTTTAAATACAGATTTCAAAGCCTCTTTTCGAGGTTATCCGTTAATGGGGCAAAAAATTGAAGTACCAGAAGGTTATAAAGGACTAGTCTTACATGAAAGCATGAGGCAAGCCACAGATAAAGAGGAACGCAATGTGCACGTTTTGCATTCATTCGATACGATCACCCTTTGGAATTGGGATAAAGTGCCCGATAACAATGATGCTTTATCGTTAGCTTTGGATTGGATAGATATTGCCGAAGTTGTGAGTAAATATTTCAAATTGATTCTTTATTATTTATGTTAAAACAGTTTTACAACTATATTAATATAAAACAACAAATTAAATGTAAAATCATATTAAGTTGGTTATGATTTATACTTAGTTTGTATGTACAATAATCATGATTTATGATTATTATACAAATAACAAATTTCCAGAGCTGGGACGAGTCCTCGTAAAAAGGATTCGAATCACGAATCCGATTCACCTAATATGATTCGAATCAGGAATACTCGAATAAAGGATTCGTAAGAGATAAATATGATTCGAATCCTGTTTTTCCAATCATGGATACAAATCCTTTAAAAATACATTTAATTTTATAATTTTTCTGCAATCATTAACATATAAATATCGTTACCAGTTGTTTTAAGAAAAATATTCAAAACCTAATTATTTATTATTACCACTGAACATCGTTTATAACAGACTAAATATCTGATTCCGTGTAACTCTGGTTAAAAATTTATTTGTGTGCTTTTGAATCCACTTTAAATCAGTATTTTGTACGCGTGGCGCATGAAGTAAAATTTCGAGTTTAGAAAAGCCTAGAAACAAATTTTCATGAGGCCTTTCTAAACTTGAAATTTTACTTCATGCTTAACCTGGGAGTGGAATCACTCGTTCAAAACTTCTGGGCTTTTCTAAACTTCATGCGGCACCCGTATAAAACAGTAATTTAACGAGAAGTTTAAAAACACACAAAATAAATTTTTCATATTAATCCTCAAAATTAATTCGAATTATTTTTGACGATTCAAATCCTTTTAAAAGTATTCGAATGCTTTTTTAAGTATTAGAATCCTTTTATAAATATTCGAATCACCCGTATTTGGATTCGAATACGAATCTTCTTAAAAACATGTAACGAATCCGGAACACGAATCCAGTTTATCTAAAGTATTCGAATAACTCTTTTGAAAATACATGATTCGAATCCCGAATTATTCGAGTCCTGCCTAGCTCTGCAAATTTCTATAGCAATTTAATTTGAATAATCTCCATTCTGAAATAAAAATATGCAATTCAATAATAAATCATTTTTATTTACAAATTAAATACACGGAACTAATCGGTGAACTAATTATAAAAATATAGAATACAACAAGTGTACTATTTAAAACCCTAATTAAATACTTGGTACAATATTTCTTAAATTTTGTTTACAGTTACATTCACCGATCCTAGAAGAATGAATGATAACAATTAATAACCTAACTTATAAATTATTAGTGCCTTAATTATTATTTTAATAAATAACTTTGTTAACAATAAATTTGATTATTTTTTTATGAAATAAAAACCTAATTAAATTCCTCAATCGCCCTTTCTATTTTCTTTTACATTATAAAATTACTCGTTATTACGATTGTACTTATGATAAATATTGCTCAAATGCTGTTTAGTCGATCCTACATGAGTCAAATGCTTCCGCATTTTGGCTATTACCGATTTATTCGTCGAAACCTTCGCTATGTAACTGTAAAGCGTTAAAGAGAGAATTAAAAATATCGGAATCACAACTTTTACTGACTGTATATGATCTACTGCGATTTGTAATTTTTCGGGCCACGTTGTGATAACAAAAGGAATTACATCCCAAGAAATGTCATGATTTTTAAACGGCCCGCACTTCAAAGAGGATTGAATCACCGATATGCAGAAAACTAACGGAATGAAGGCGAAGTTGAATGAAATCAATAAAACGCTAGTGTACGTCGAGTTTGATTGGTACCGGTTCGTAAAAGCGTTTGTCGGGGTCGTGCGGAACACTTCGAAGCGTTTCGCGTAAATGAAAATGAAGGTGAAAACGAAAAATAATATCGGCAGAATCGGGGCGTAAAACATTCCGAACCAGACGAGGGCTTGCATGTAGATGGCGTCCAGGACGTTTTTGGGGAGGTCGAAAGTCGGTGAGTAGGATTTTTTGCAGATTCTGATTAAGCACGGGACGAGCAGACCGATTGTGAAGATTGAAATTATTTGCACGAGGAATTCGGTGATTAGCATTTTGTACGTTTGCTGACCGACTCGAGTTTCCCAACAATCGCTGCCCTCTAAGTGATTGTATAAATTCACGTAAATGATTAACAGGGAGAACATTCTTACGAAAACCATTCGGATTAAAGTGGTTTTCAATTCGATAACCGAGCTGTAAAGCTCGAATTTGATTAGGAAAGAGAATATTAAGGGGATTATTTTATTGACGAAAATCAAGCTGACGGAAGGAAGGAATTGGAAGCATAAGGTTAGGATTAAATCATCCTCATGTTTTAATAAATTCTCCTCGGAAACGTTGAAAATGTAGGAAATAAAATACGCACTTGAGCCGAGCGCGATTAAGAAAAGTAGATTCACAAGAATTCTCAAACCGATGATTTTATTTCTCCTCTCGCGATAAACCAATTTCCTACTCTCCTCCCCTGTGTTGATCTTAAAAGTACTGATAATTTCTCTTGAAATATAAGCATGCTTCCTTTCAATAGCCAATTTCGTGTCCGCTTGAAAAACCCAATTCGTGTAAACCATACTAGCGTAAATGGATTCCCCATAAAATTTAGTTTTATTCGCGGACATCTTTATAACAACAGCAGCCACGAATAACAAACAAATCAACTCGACTAATAAATAAGCCACTGGAAAATTATAATCCAAATGCATGTAATTCACAATTGAATCAGTGTAATAACCGTAAAAAATGAAGCTTGTTTCCAAAATTCCCGTTCCCTGGAATATATCGAGGATTATTGTATAGTTGAATGTGTAGTTTGTTGTTTCTGATGCTGTAACGGAGGTTGTGTGTATAATGTTGGGGGTTATTATAAAAGCGATTATAGCAGCAGATGTTAAGAGGTTTAAATAGAAGAGTAGTTTTATAAAGGTGAAATACAGCATGAAGTTTGTGCCGTAATTGATTTCTATGTTTTTAAAAGCGTGGTTCCATAGAGTGAAAAATTTTCTTATTTTTGTGAAGAATTGGCCGATTTTGATTTTTTTCATAAAGTTTTTGGCTTTGGTTTTTTCACCATTTTCTCTCTGCGCCTAAAATGAATAATTTTATATTTTCAACAAAAATATACAGTGATTTTCTTTTAAATATGTCTTATTAGTAAGCTTACTAGACAATTTAAGGCTCCACTAAGGGATAAATAAATAGTCTGATTCATCTAGTAATAAGGCTATTCTATCAATAATTAGTTAATAAAACTTTTTACATACCCCATAAGTAGAAAATAATGTTTTTTTATAATCCAATCTGACTGGTAAATTTCTTATTTCGCTAACTGATACGCTTTCTGTTGAGAATTCTGAGAAGAATAGTTAAGACATTTGGAATATAAATCATTTTTGCTACTTCCAAAATATTACCACTTTCATTATTGAAGTAATTTTCATGGTGCATTTTCACTATTTGTAGGTGGAATGTGTGGGCTGAATATCAACAAACCACACACTTTATCTCCATCGTAGTGTCGCTTGATAAGATTAAAATATTGATAGATGTTTTAATTATTGCAGCTATTGTTTTAAATTACATATTTATCATTTGCATGTGTGATAACAATACTTATTTTTCAAGCGGGAATCTAAAAATCGTTTTTATGTTTGCGCTTTCAAAGTTACGAGTCTATATGTCATAGAGGTAGTATGATAATGTGGATCTGAAAGGTGTAACTTAAGTTGCATATAGTGTTTTGCTACATACAGGAATTTTTTTTAAAGTATACGTTTGGCGTTGTATACGTTGTAAATTTTCAGGCATTTATATTTTCGTAAAAGCAGTTGATTTAAAGCGTCTAACGAGTGTTTCCACTCCTTGATTAAGCATGAAGTAAAATTTCGAGTTTAGAAGAGCCTGAAAATTTGGATTTGCCGGCGCGAGCGAAGAGAGTGCCGGCAAATCCAAATTTTCAGGCTTTACTAAACTCGAAATTTTACTTCAAGCGCCAGTCGTGTAAAAACACTGAAGTATTGTAAAATTCAAAAATACATCAAATTAATCAATGATCTATGAGTTTTTAAACTTAACATTGAAATGGTGCTTCGCACGTCTAGCGCATGAAGTTAAATTTCGAGTTTAAAGAAGCCTGAAAATTTGGTACTTATTTTTCAAACGGGAATCTACAAAGCGCTTTCATGTTTGTTTGCGCTTTCAAAGTTACAAATTTATATGTCATAGAGGTGGTATGATAATGTGTATCTGAAAGGTGTAACTTAAGTTGCATATAATGTTTTGCTACATACAGCGATTTTTTTAAAGTATACGTTTCCCGATGTTACGTTGTATACAGGCATTTGATGTTTTTGTAAAAGCGGTTGACTTGAAGCGTATAACGTGTTTCCACTCCTTGATTAAGCATGAAGTGAAATTTCGAGTTTAGGAAAGCCTGAAAATTTGGATTTGCCGGCGCGAGCGAAGCGAGTGCCGGCAAATCCAAATTTTCAGGCTTTTCTAAATTTGAAATTTTACTTCATGCGTCAGGCGTATAAAAACACTGATGTATTGTAAAATTCAAAAATACATCAAGTTAATCAAAGATGATCTATGAGTTTTTAAATTTAACATTGAAATGGTGCTTCGCACGCCTGGCGCATGAAGTAAAATTTCAAGTTTAGAACAGCCTGAAAATTTGGTTTGGTCGCTTCGCTTCGTGGATGCTTATTTTTCAAGCGGAAATCTAAAAAGCGTTTTCATGTTTGCGCTTTCAAAATTACGAATCCATATGTCATAGAGGTGGTATAATAATGTGTATCTGAAAGGTGTAACTTTAGTTGCGTATAATGTTTTGCTACATACAGGGATTTTATTTAAAGTGTACGTTTCCCGATGTAAACGTTTTAAATTTTCAGGCGTTTGATGGTTTTGTAAAAGCAGTTGATTTGAAGCGTCTAACGAGTGTTTCTACTCCGTGATTAAGCATGAAGTAAAATTTCGAGTTTAATCAAGGAGTCGAAACACTCGTTCGAAGCTTCAATTTGAAGCGTTTTAAAAACAACGAACTCCTCGAAATTACTACGAATGCATCGGGATATGTATACTTAAAATAAACTTCCCTGTAGATGCGCAATTAATAGACAAAAGTGAATTTATATCTATGAAATTGTATACATGCAACACAACTTACTTTTTAGTTATAATTAATCTAGGAGTGGAAATACTCATAATATATAAAATTACGAAAAAACTATTCGTGAAAATGCAAACAATGTCTTAATTAATAAGACAACTTAAGACGATAAATATCCATTGAAACAACTACTTCCCGTGCAAGTACACCTCCGGATATTGAATTATACAATGAAACATTTAAAATCTTATTTAATTTGATTTGTTACAACGCTCTATTAAAGTATATGTAACGTTTAGGTCAAATTCTCTTCAAACCAACTAACAATATAATTTAAAATTAAAGGAGAGATAGCAACAAATTAGAAGTGAAAGGACTTGGATTAAAACTAATGTCTTAGGCCATCTATAGACGCGTTTCGAGATTTATCTCTCTTCAGTATAGCTTTGCTTATGACGTTTAAAAAAATTAGGAATAAAGTTAAAACAAACTTACTTGGAAAAAGTGTTGTGTGTGGAATGAACAGGTACACAGAAATGGAATGAGTGAAAATGATGGTCGGTATTTATAGGTAAAAAAGGGGATTATGTCATTAGCAGGTATGAAGAATGTGAGACCTTATTATTTACCTTACGGTACAGTTCAAACAAGATAAATTCAAATTGTGCAAACTATAAGAAGCGTAAGCTTATTTTCTCGAATTCAAATAGTTTTGAATTTGAATTTATCTTGTGGAAATACTCGTTCGAAGCATCAATTTTAACGCATTTCAAAAACAACGAACTCCTCGAAATTACTGCGAATGCATTTCGGTATGTATACTTAAAATAAACTTCCTTTTAGGTGCGCAATTAAATGACAAAAGTGAATTTATATCTATGAGATTGTATATACGCAACACAACTTACTTTTTAGTTACAATTAATCTGGGAGTGGAAACACTTGTTCGAACCTTCAATTTGAACGCATTTTAACAACAACAAACTCCTCGAAATTACTGCGAATGCATCGGGATATGTATACTTAAAATTAACTTCCCTGCAGATGCGCAATTAATAGACAAAAGTGAATTTATATCTATGAAACTGTATATATGCAACACAACTTACCTTTTAGTTATATGGTTGCATATAAGACTTCTCCGATAAAAGTGAAAATATAATCTACTGCATTTACGAACATTTGAAAAATGTATCAGTTATTCACATCTTTTCTGACTGGACATACTAGTTTTAAGCCCGCAGTAATCACAGAAAAATCTAAAGCGATTTTATATACAGTCAAAGGATTTGGTGGATTGGATTCTGTTGACCCTTTTTGTCTTCGAATAATAGTAAGTATTTGAGGTTAATATAAAAAACCTTCTATAATAATTATAAAGCTGAGATGTTGTTAGAATTCCACATCACTTAATTTGGAACAAATCGAGTGTTTTTTTTATTTAGTAACAAAAAGTAAATTGAATAGAACACAGATTACACTAAAAAAGACTGTTATTCCTTACTTCACTTTCTATTTGAATCGTTAGAGTTTGTTTTTGATGATGAGCACCTTGTGTCTCGAAATGTACATCTAACGATACAAATACAAAGAGAAGTAAGGAATAACAGTCTTTTTTAGTCTAATAATCACTTCACGTAAACTCAAAAACATACAGTTAAGAATACAGATTACTTACAGTTAGGGCCAGTTGCACCAAACACGTTAAACTGGTTGAACTCTGAACTTGAGTTTAAAGTGACATTAGAACAATAGGAACCAGATTCAAAGAACGAAAAATCTGCAGTGGCTAACCACTTACTAGAAACCGGCCACAAAATCACAACAAAGAATATAAAATTATTTTAAAAAATCATCAAATTATCGTTTAAACACGTTAGAAGCCATTGAAATGAAAAAATATGAAAATAAATTATTGAATTTTGGTTTAAGTCCACTTTACAACACATTATTAGATTTAATTGCACCACTTAAATCTGTGTTTTTCCCCTAATCCCCTTTACCTGGTTGTACCGCCACCCTCATTCCTTCGGCTCACCTCTTAATTTATGTTTTTTCCCTTTTTGCACTCCCACCGCTTTTGTATTATAATCTGCCTTTCTATATATAGTTTAAAATTCCTTTGTGTTCGAAATGTACATTTGGTAATTCAAATAAAAGTGTGAAGAAAGGTTATTAGTGCTTTATTTGTCAAAGAACAATAGGAATTGTCATCTTGAACTTGAGTTCAGCTTGAACATGAGTTTAACATTTCTGGTGTAACTGGGCCTTAATATATTGTTGCAAGTTAATTAGCATGGAGAAACCATTTCTATTTCAAATAATGTAAATTAAGGCCTGCCTGCCTTTAGAATATTTTGATAAAGTAGAACTACTTGAAAAATAACCGAGTGTTGGCAGTTAAATTCATATAAATAATATACAAATGTCAAGAAAAGAGAAGAAGGTATTTAATCAGATAATTCCTAAGTTATATTAAACTTAATCACCGAAACATCAATTAATTATTAATTTAAGAATGATTCATTGTAGTGGCTTCTTAAACTGAGTCAGTCTAACTTGGTTAAAATAGAAAATGTTAAATATTCAATTTCATCTTCCGTGCCACTTTTCTACGCTGATGGGAAAAGACTAGATCACCCAGAAATGATACTTAGAAGAATAGATCCTGTGGTAAGTAACATAATATTAATCCCACTAAGCAATAAACAAACAATTAACGTTATATTAACATTGTAACAACATTAAATGTGTTTGGTCAGTGGGAATGTTAATTTAGTAAGATTTATCTGCGATAAATAATACGTGGGACTAAATTTCACAGAAAATCGGTCACCTCAAAAAGAAATGTGCTTCGGGTTCATTCGTAAAAGAAATGTTTTCATATTTCGAGGTGTCCTCAAATGTATCCCATGTATAAAGAAACTGCTTCTTGTACAGACTTTTATCAAATTTCTTTTTAGACAAAAAATAAAATCGATAATAACCTCGATTCAGTCGAGCTAAGCAAACTTAAGGCGTTTAAAACCCATTGCAAAACATTTCTGGAAAACGCCGTGTTCTTCAATGCGTAAGTTACAAAATTTAATCACCAATGCAGGGTGTGGCAGGGAAACTTGCTGATTTGAAAGGTCAATAAAAGAAAAAGTATTTCACATATCGATTCAATTCCTTTTTTATCGTATTGTACACATCCTGAATTTTGTTTCAAGTGGTTTTGAAAATGACATCGGACAAATAGTGGCCCTCATTAGCGAAACACTGATCCACCCGCTTTTTGAAGTTTGGCTCCACTCTTTCGAGCATATCGACAGGAATGTTGGCGGTGGCTTGGCGAATGTTGTCCTTTAGGTGTTGCAGGGTCCGTGGTTTGTTATTGTAAACAATGGATTTGAGATATCCCCACAAAAAGAAGTCACGGGGAGCTAAATCGGTGGAGTGCGCCGGCCACAGAATGTCAAACCTCAAGGAGATTAGGTGCTCGTGGAAGTGTTCCCTCAAAAATTTCATTGAAGTTCTCGCTGTGTGTGCCGTGGCTTCGTCCTGCTGGACCCATATGTCCCCAAGTTCCATTTCTTCAAGTTTTGGGAGAAAAAAAGCCTTAATCATTTCTCTGTAGTGAACTGCATTCACAGTAACAGTGTGTTCTTTTTCCTCGAAAAAGTAAGGCCCAATTATTCCAACTCTCGACAATGCATACCACACAGTAACACATTCAGAATGAAGTGGCTTCTCATGAAGTTCACGGGACTGCCACCACTCCAATAATGCATGTTTTGTTTGTTTACGCAGCCGGAAAGGTGGAAATGGGCCTCATCACTGAAAAACATGAGGGCGTCGTGAGGCAAGTTGAGGAACGCTTCACATGCAGTTTGGCGAAAAAAAAAAATCGCGTTCACTGAGCTCTTGCACCACAGCAAGTTTGTAGTGAAGAATTCGTCTCACACTGCGATCAGAAATCCCCAGAGCACCTGCCTGTTTGCGCGCCGAACGAGCTCAAAAACGACAGCCTCACCCTCTCGACATTTTCTGGTGTTCTGGAAGTCCGTTGACCTCCAGGCCCTTTTTTTGCCACACTGCCACTTTCTCTGCGTCCACCCATGAAACGATTGATTGCCGACTAGGAATGGGACCCGTGGGATGAATATTGAACCGAGTTCGGAAGGCACGTTGAGTGGCAACCACCGAACGGTCATTGGAAAAGTAGGCCTCGACGGCGAACGCACGCTCCTCCTTTGTCCAACGCATGATGACTGGCTTGAGCTGTAACAAAACTTCAAGACCCCCTCTATCGAATGAGACCCTCAATACCCCTTTCTGACTACGCCTCGCTCATTGGCGCCCAATTCAAATCAGCAAGTTTCCCTGCCACACCTTGTACTAAATATGATTTATTCTCCAGCTTGAAAACTTCTGTTCTGTCCAGGGTGATAAATTTATTAAAATTTTAGGTGGGGTTCTGAGGAAAATTTGGTATTTTCTTTAAAGTATTACAGTGCAAACATTCCTTCACCTTTTAAATACTTATTTATACGGAAGTTAAGAGCAGCTATGACCGCAAAATTGGATGATTTATGTAAGAACGACGATGTCGCTGTAGTAACAGAATGGGTATGCAACTCTAATTCTATTAACAATTTTTATATTTTACTACAGGCACACTTTTATGTGCTGTGCCGCACATTATCGTTCAAAAATAAAAGTTGTTAACATTCACTTACATTTTTTTGTTTTACGATTTTGAAATACAGTAGATTATACAAGCTAATATTAGAATAAATTTCAGGCTTATAATAACATGCTTACCGAATTGCGAGAGCTTACGAAGTACTTGAAAAAAAACAAATACATATTCCGAGATACACCGACAACATTGGATGTTCTATTGTGCAGTTACTTGGCTCCAGTTTTGTTTCTGTCGTATCCCGATTCGAGGCTTAAGAACGATGTCTTATTAATTGAAAATGGCATATATGAAAAATATGTTAAAGATTTTGTAAAGACTTATGGCATACCAGAAAATGGTAAGATAAAAACAACTGTTTTTTATTGATTAATAAAAGTAATTTTCATTTGATTTTATCTGCTTTAAGATCATCTAAAAGCAGAGGAAAATGGAGAAAATTCAGTACTTATGTTATTTGGAGCTGGAACGATTGCAGCGGCAGCAATGATAGTTTATGCGGTGCATAAAGGAATTTTGCAGACATGACATATAGCTAGTATTTTTTTATTATTCAGCCATGAATAATAATGTAATATAATTAAATACATAATTTTTCTATTCATTGTATCTCCAAAGATTGTTTGACTAATTGAATTATTTGATCCAAGCTAACATTAGTATAAAAAAAATTGAACTTTGTGATGTTTCTTAATGTTTTATTATTTACAAATGATATATACACAGAGTTTTATCAAGGGTAGACAATGCTTATGGGAGAACTGGATTCTGAGTTTTCGAGGATAGAAAAGGAGAGACTGTGGTCGGGAAGTGGGTCCATCTATTTATGAACAGAGTAAACGTGATAATATTCTAGAGAAAACTGCTCCGGTTCCGTCTACACACATACACACACACAAACGCGCTCGCTTTTATTTTCTCGTGTAATTTGATCCCGTCTACACCACTTGTACGATGATAAATTAGATGACCTTCAGAAAAATTAAACTATTCCGAAACACTTCTTTTATTTTCAGCGTGCTCGAAATTATGGACTTTAGGAATCATATATTTAAAAAAAGCTAAATAAACCTAAAATTAAACTAAAAATAAAAGAATAAAATTCAATGAGTTTACACAAAAGTATATGAAATCTATCTCACTTTGCCAGAATTCACTAGATATTATATTGATTTTGATTAGTTTTTTTTCTTCATAAATTCAATAAAAACAGATAAAACCAAATTTGGAAAATAATTTATATTATTGATGTACTGAATACACTACATTTTCAGATACTCGTCGTTTTTGAAAAAGTTTAAATGTAACCTTTAAACGAGTGTTTAATGCATGAAGTAAAATTTCGAGTTTAGAAATGCCTGAAATATTAACTTTATGCGCTATATAAATTTATTATCACCACAAAAAGTCTATTCGAAAATATTTCTTTTAATTTAGGATTTCAAGCGTGTTTCAAATTATGAACTTTGGTAATTAGTTATATTTTATAAAAACTTAAATTTACATTGAAATTAACAATTCTTAAATATATATATATTCAACGTATTTGTTATTCTATATATTTAAGCAAATCCAAATTATCATTCTTTTCAAAACTCGAAATTTGACTTCTACACTAACTTTTATACTAACTTCCAGTGAAATCTCCAACTACTTGGTTACAGTGAAATAAATTTAGCATGTGAGTTATCAAATGTTCAAATTACGTGAAATGTGCTATGATGGATACAACACCATTTATTTTTAATTTTGTTTAATATTATTTAATGTGTCAAATTCGTGTTCCGAACAGAACTACCCATTTGTTAAATCTTTAATCGTATTATTAATATAAAAAATCCCTGACTTTTCGTTAAAAATACGGAATTTCCCTGACTTTTTCTGATGAATAAAATCCCCTGACGTTTTCCTTTCACATGAGCAAAATTTTGGACTATAGCAAAATGTTTTAAAATGGATTAGTACTGAATTTTAGGGGGTTTTTCGATCATTGGGTGAGGTTGAAGATTTATAAGTAAAATTCCTTCTTCGTTATAATCTTTTATAGGTATTTATCTATATTTACTGAGCACTTTTCGGTTAATTCGGAATTAGGGAATTCCGTCGGTATATTTTTCAGTAATTAGCATAACACAATAACCATTGTCCCCATGCAGCCCCACGGGGGATGCCATAAATTTTAATCCGAAAAGTAGGTATAGTGTATTCATCGCTCTTTTGCTGAGCAATAAAAATCGAACTTGAATGCCCTCAATAAAATTATAATCATTATACAACCTTGCGGCTACCGGCACTGCGGGTGACCAGCGCGGGGAGTAGTTGGTGCGCGCCGACAAGGATGCTAAATCGGTTCTATTTCGCCTCGCCCAACTACCTGTGTGTTTTTGGAAAGAAAAAATAATCTTTTTCGAAATGTTCCCTAAAACCTACTCCGATCCAGGGGTATCCATTGGATTTCCAATGGGAAAACCCTGTATGCATTTCTAATCATTTTTCGAATGTTTTTCTGTGAATTGGTTTGATAATTAGCTTTTAATGTTCCTTTTACCCCCATTTTTGTGAGTACAGGTCGTTTTGCTTGGTTCAAAATTCATCATTTTATCAGCAATTGTGTTAGTGCATATTTCGTTCTCGGTTTTCTCATTGTGTCTTATTGTGCCTACTCACGGATTTTGTTTACTTTTTGCTTATGACGACTACCTATTTTTGATAAAATAAGTGGCGACCCTGGGATAATTTTTTCATCATGGACCAAAATCAATTGATTGAGGGCGCCGTTGAAGCAGATAATAGCAACACTAAAATTTCAGTATAGAGCCAGGGTATGTATTTAATAATATCATATAAATATATAATATTATTGAAAGTATTTTAAAAATATACTGCCTTTCAAAAAAATCAGAACACAAAGTATTTATTGGACGATTTTAATGAAATTTACAGAATTTGATCATGTAAATGAACTGCATCGATGATCAAAAAATCAATTGTTTTGGTTACTATTTAATGGTATTTTTCCTTGATTTCACCATTATGAAGAGCTGCTGATTTTTTAATGTAATTGCTTCTAATATCCAAGTAGCCTCTGAGTAGTTTGACGTTTCAGTTTGTAAAACATAAAAAGATGGGGCGTGTTCGTCGGCGTGCACAATATCATCATCTAAGTGAATTTGAAAGGGGTCGCATTATTGGAATGCGAGAAGCGGGTTTTTCGGTTCGTGCTATTGCTGAAAGGGTAGGCCGTAGTGTATCGGTGATCGTACGCTGCTGGTCTAGATGGTCCGAAGCTGGGGAGAATCGACGTAGACTTGGATCAGGACGTCCAAGAAGCACCACTGAGCGTGAAGATCGAGCTCTTCGTCTTACAACTTTAAGGGACAGATTTACAACGTCGCGGGCATTGGGAAATTACTGGTTGGCTCTAAATGGCCAAAGAGTATCCATGGCTACTGTTTACAGAAGAATCCGCAGTTTTGGTATAAGATCCTACCGTCCACAATTGTGTCTACCTCTTACTCCGCAGCATCGCAGAGCAAGACTTGATTGGTGCAGGGAAAGACAACATTGGACCCATGAATGGAATAACATTATCTTCAGCGATGAGTCTCGGTTCTGTTTATGGGCTCATGATGGTCGCAGAAGAGTGAGAAAGACATACGGCTCTTACACAGGGAGTTATGGTTTGGGGGGCGATAGCATATGGTAGTCGGTCTCCTCTAGTTTTTTTAGAAGCAAGTCTTAACGCGATTCAGTATATTGACAACATTTTACGGCCAGTGTTAGTGCCTTATGTAAATGGCTTGCAGAACCCTATTTTCAGCAAGATAATGCTCGACCTCACACAGCGGCCATTACAAGACAGTTTTTTGATAGTGCCGAAATCAATTTGTTACCTTGGCCATCTCGTTCTCCAGATCTATCGCCAATAGAACATGTTTGGGATATGATAGATGTTAGAATAAGTAACTTACAGCGCCCCGCTAACACTGTAATGGAACTTAGAGGTCAAATTATCGAAGTTTGGAATGAAATACCCCAAGTTGATATTGACAGCCTGATTTCTAGCATGCCTCGACGTGTTAATGAGTGTTTGGGAAATCGTGGAAGCCCAACACATTATTAATTTTTATTCATTTGTTTTTTTTGTTTTTCAAGTTGATTTTTTGATCATCGATACAGTTCGTTTACATGATCAAATTGTGTAAATTTTATTAAAATCGTGCAATAAATACTTGGTGTTAGGTTTTTTTGAAAGGCAGTATATTTTTACTGATCCAAATCGCTAAAGCCATGTTCAGAATAGCAGTGTCCAGCGCATTAAAAATTGTAGGAATTCATTTATGTTATAGTATTCTACATACTTTAAAACACAAGAATATACATTGAACAATTTTAATTTATTTATAACAACACTTCTTTAATATCTAATAATATCTTTATTACATGTTTTATTATTTTGACAAAATAATATCACATTTTTACGTACTAAAAGAATAACAAGATATATGCGTTTTGGGATACGAATCATCTATGTTTAGATTTGAATACGGATAGCGAATCATTTCTCATCGAAGTATTTGAATAACCCTTTTGAATCCTCTAAAAGGATTCGAACCATCTTGCCCAGCTCTGGTTGAATATAACATCAAGCAACGTATGCCTATTTGTTTTGTCATAGCTACACAACTAATAAGTCAAAATCCTCAGTAGAAAAAACCCGTCAAAATTTTAGTAAACCAAAATTCACAGTGATTCGCAAAAGAAGAATGGGCGCACCGCCACCAAAGCGCCGAAAGGCGATAGTCGCGCCAGCCGCCAAACGCCGACCCACTGAATACCGCAGGAATCCGTTCTTCAACTTCCTGAAAACATTCAAAATGAAACACCCGATGCAGCCGGAGCTGAAGATCGCCGTGCAAGCAGCGCGGACCTGGCAAGCACTGCCCGATAAACAGAGGAGGAGGTTCATTAGGTGTTTTCCCGGGGAGGAGAACCACGGAGTTGTTCAGAAGGGGCCGGAGCCCGATGTGAATCAGGCGTGCGGGTTCAAGAAGGCCAGAAAGATGGCGGCGCGGAAAGGTTGCGGTAGTGGTAGGAAGCGCAAGGGGAGGAGTAGGAGGCGGAGTAGAAGTAAGAAGAGGAGTAAGAGCAGGAGCAGGAGTGGGAGTTACAAGTCAAAGGGTAGGAAGCGCAGCAGGAGCGGGCACTCGAAACGCAGACGCTCTCGCAGCCGCAGCGGATCCTGCGCTAAGAAGCGGCGCACTAAAAGCCGCAGCAAGAGCCGCCGATCCAGGAGCACGAGTAAAAGCAAGTCCAAATCAAAATCCCCTTCGCGCTCCCGGTCTCGCTCTAGGTCCCGCAAAAGGCACTCCAGGAGCCGCAGTAGGTCTCTAAGGAAACACTGCGCGCCGAAGAGGAGGCACAAGGCGCGGAAGTGCGGGGGGGCCAAGAGGAAAGTTCGCCGGGCGGGGAGGACAAAGCGCAAGGGGAATAAGAGGAGGCGGTCGAGGAGCAGACGTTCGTCGATGAGCAAATGCCGAAGCCATTCACGTGTTTCCGAGTCGTCGGAGAAACGGCCGATGATGATCAGCGATCGGTCGGTAAGGATGTTGGAGAGGCTGCGCGACCGGTGCAAGACGCCGCAAAGGAAGGCGCGGATCAACTGCGTCCTCAACAAGTACAAGAAGTTCAAGAAAAAATAGGTGTGGAAGTCATTTTCTGATTTTTTTTCGATGCTGTCCATTTGTTCTTTTCGAGATTAATAAAAAACTACTCTTGTGTATACCTATTTTTGATAAAATATGTGGCGACCCTGGGATAATTTTTTCATCATGGACCAAAATCAATTGATTGAGGGCGACGCACAATGTGCCAAATCCGAGCGCGAGTGCCAGGGGGGGATTTTGAGGAAAAAAATTAAATTAAAAATTTCGAGAAAAAAAACATCCACTCCATTGTAGATACATGAAACCCTTCTAATCTTGCATGTTTATATTTTTCAACCCCCTATATTATTAACAATTAACGCTTAAAGTTGAGCGATTTAGAAAACATAAATTTTACGGCATTTCACTCGCAAGTTTAAATAATTTATTACATGGATATACTACCCCGTATACCGCATTAAACTATCACAGGCAACCCAATATACCTCACTATCCTATCATAGACTATATACATCCATTTTTCACATACATGCCTATCCCAATATAATACTCAATTTCCACCTCCAATATTTTGTTCCACCTCTTTTCCTTTCGAGTTTTTCACTAAATCCACTCCTATATAAACGGGTTACACTCGCCTTTTTGATCAGACAGCGGATCTCAGTGGTTGACGCGAGTTCCGCTTAAAGGCTCAGTGATTGACACGGGTCCCGTCTAGTCTCCGAAGCCGAAGATCCGAGAAGCCTAGCAGTTAGGGTAAGCCGAAACGGCGTTGTGCCGTGACTGATCCGTTCGCCGTTCCCTAATTGATATTCGTTATTTGAACATTATTTTATTTTTATATTTTCCAGAATTGTTATTTTATTTACTTTATGTTATATAATATCAGAATCCCGGCAAACCAAGACGGCATTGTGTCTCTGGGTTTCCGTCTGTCGGACTTTATTAAAATATTCTTAGTTACGTTATTTATAAAAATAAATAAAGAGATTATTGCTTTATTTATTTTTATGCCCGTTGTATGTTAAATAATATTGTTTTATTTTGTTTAATTTTGATAATAAATCTATTATTAAATGTTTGTTGTTTCCGTCTACACTTCGGTGTAGTGGCGCCCGAGTTAAACGAAACCAATCTCTTATATCCAAACTCCACTGAGCTCTCGAAATACACAAAAAAAAGGTGTTACACTATCAATACAACATTATACACTATTGTTTATGACATAATACTGTATATTATGGTTGAAAAATCAAGTCTCTAAATATTTTAGAACAAAAGTTAAAAAAAAATTGAATATGAAATATATTTTAAATATAAATTTTAACTTTAGAAAGTGTTATAAAAAAAATGTCAACTCGATGAGGTCTGGGACTATCACTAAAAATTAGTTCTATGTTTTCTCTAAGTACCCTCAAAATTTCGTATCTCCACCGGTGCGTTTTTGGGGTCTTTTTAATTTTTTTATTTGACGCCACCAATTAAAATTGGGTCGGGCGAGGCCCGTGTGCGGTGAGTATCGTGGAGTCGAGCGCGCGCTATTCTCGAGCAGCACGCAACATGATTTCTACGTTGGCCCCGAACAAAAAAATAATAAAAACGCACTTAAAACGCACATGTAAAAATTCAAAAAAATTAAGGCAGTTACAGAAAATATTAACAAATGTTTATATAATAGTCACAGTTCTTCCGGTTTGCAATCTTCTAAAAAAAATAATATAATAATAATTCAAGGCAGCAAAATTATATACAATTGTTATAATCATTACATAGGTTGAGTTTCACCAAAAAATGTGGTATGTTTTTAAATGCCCTAAAAACTTCGTATCTCTACATGTGCGTTTTGTGTCACCTCAAAAAAACGTACAAATGTGAAAAGTATCTGCTGTAGTTTAAAAATAATTTAATCTGTTCTTTAAAATATGCATTTTTAATCAGAATATACATTAGATTTTTCTGATTTTGCACAACGAAGTTATGTATTTTATACTGTTTTATTTACTTACTTTTTTAAAATGAAAAATTGTCAGTATCCTCATCAGTCTGTTCGTCTTCGCTGTCACGTGTGTCCGTTTCACAAATAACTAATTTTTTAGCGTCTGCAGGTAGTTGTTTTTTATGAATTTTTACATCGCTTCTCAAAGAAGAAATTATTGGATCAGAACATACAAGAAGCATATTAAATAAATCTCGAATTGTATTAAGCCTAGAGTTTTTCCTAGTATGGTTTTCTCTAACTCTCTTATATATTTTATTGGTTGCTTCCTGTGCCTCTTCCGAAAGTTCTCCGATTGGTAAAAGACATTGTCCAATTATTTTGCTCCCGTGAATTAAAATTTTATGGACACTAGGAGGCATTCTATACCATCCATATAACGAGGTGTAAAGTCGGGCCGGGCCGTATCTTCTGCATATTTATCAAACATCAATACATTTATTTTACGAGAACTCGACATTGTTATAAGAATTGTATAAAATCTGTTCAATAATTCTTCATTCAATTCAGTGATGACAGCTACTTTCTCATAATTTCGAAAAAATATTCGAGCAACGTTGCCAGTATTTGAAGTACCTCCTCCTTGCACAACAATATCAACCCTTATCCCTAACTCTTTACGTAATAGTTTTTGTATTCTAGTTTTCCGACTAAATATATTATTTTTCTCTTCTATCGTACATCCGTGAGTAGTTGTTTTCTTCAAATCTAATTTATAGGAGATATGAAGAACACATTCCATAACCTTAATCCATGCATGGAGGGAACAAATACCATAATTTAAATTATCTTCGATAATAGGAATATTTTTAATTCTTTCAATATCATTCATCTCCTTCGGAGAACATTTGCATATAAAACAATTTGAGCTCGGAGTATTTGTTAAGGTATTTATAACTTTGCCGTCGATCATTGTAAACAACAAATTAAATTTTACCTCTACATGGTTACCATTAATATAAATTTGTTGTTTTTCCAATAAATTTACCTCTTGCCTCATACTCTTAACTTCATCTAGAATAAGCTGTTTTGTTTCTTTAGCATAAATAAATTTTATCGGTTTACATAATTTAATAGATGAAGGTTTTTCGTTTTTCGTTTTTCGTTTTTCCAAATAACACTTTCATCAGAAAATAATCTAAGTGGAACCAGTGAAAACACAAAGACACTCTTCTCTGTAATTTCTTCTTCATCTGTACTGCTATCATCAGATGGCTTTTGCATATAAGTAGAGTGCCCTGAGCTGCCATCGCAACCATATTTACACAACAAAATTAATTTACTAAATGATGTATCTTGAGGAAATTTGGAAATTTAATTGTTGATATTAATCTACATAAAGTATGCTCAAGAAGGCTCTGCAAAGGTACTGATGCTCCATTTTGAGAAATAGAAATATTAGCTGGGTAACACATTGTCTTCATTATTTTAATTTTATTGTAAGATGGTAAAAGGTCTTTTGCTCCATGAGAACGTAGTTTTTTTCTTAAATTTTTATAACTTGCTGCCGTCATTTTTGAATCAATAAAAATTGATAGAGCTTCTTCATCTGTCATTTTTTTTTACAGTTTCAACTTCTTTTGTTTTTAAATAAGGCCGCTGGTATATTTCCTTTATCGCGTAAAATGTTTTTTGCTGCTGAAAATATTTGTTCTGTGATCAATAAATTAGTTTATCTTCTTTTAGATGTATTACTTTGTATTGTGAACTGTGTACCTGATGTACTTGGTATTGGTGAAATATTTTCTATATTTTCAAAGAGGTTTGTATTTTCAATTAAGGCAGAACCCTCGTTGTATTTAAAAGGCAGCAGTAACCAATTTCTATTTTTTTTAATGAAATTGATATGAGATCTTGAACACATTTTCCACTTTCTATTAAGAGTACTGCAGAAACCCTTAACTTTTTTAAGAATGTCATCATTTTCACTATTGTTTTTCGTCGAAACATTTTCAATATATTTTATTAAATAATCAATGGTATTGCTTGACTGAATAAGGTTTCTAGGTTTTAGTTCGTACCATACCTTATATAAATCACCGTTTGTAATTTTAATTTTCTCCATTATCACTCAGCGTTTTGGATTAATTAAATTACACTAACACTAAACACTAGTTTAATTAAAGTAAACTATTAAACACTAAACTAAACTATTTTATACACAAAAAAACACTAAATCAAAGAAAGAGTATATAGTCAACAAATTAAATAACACTTAACACTAACTTAATTAATAACTACTTTATAATGTTCAATCGTTCGCTTAGCGATCAGAAAAATATGTGAACTGTTGGAGACTTCGTTCAACACTAAACGCATATTTTGCTTTCAAGAAAATTAAGAAAAATCCATTTCAGATACTTAAACCGTAAAAACTGTGTGACAAGAATGCCATTTGTTACGGTAAATGACAGCTCCAATCGGACCCCTAATAAAAATGTAAACACATATATCAATAAGAAAAAAACCCATAAAACTATTTTTGTAAATGTGATTTATATGGTGCAAAAAATACTCAGAGAAGAAATAATTTCACTATGATATATACCTGTATATTAGAAAAATTGTAGATTGTGAGGATTATGACTATTATATAAACATTTGTCAATATTTTCTGTAACAGCCCTAATTGTTTTGAATTTTTAATTGTGCGTTTTAAGTGCGTTTTTATTATTTTTTTGTTCGGGGCCAACGTAGAAATCATGTTGCGTGCTGCTCGAGAACAGCGCGCTCGACTCCGCGATGCTCACCGCACACGGGCCTCGCCCGACCCAATTTTAATTGGTGGCGTCGAATAAAAAAATTAAAAAGACCCCAAAAACGCACCGGTGGAGATACGAAATTTTGAGGGTAGTTAGAGAAAACATAGAACTCATATTTAGTGATAGTCACAGACCTCATCGAGTTGGCATTTTTTTATAACACTTTCTAAAGTTAAAATTTATATTTAAAATATATTTCATATTCAAATTTTTTTAACTTTTTTTCTAAAATATTTAGAGAGTTGATCTTTCAACCATAATATACAGTATTATGTTATAAACAACAGTGTATAATGTTATATTTATAGTACGCCTACTATCCATGTAATAAATTATTTAAACTTGCGAGTGAAATGCCGTAAAATTGATGTTTTCTAAATTGCTCAACTTTAAGCGTTAATTTTTAATAATATAGGGGGTTAAAAAATATAAACATGCAAGATTATAAGGGTTTCATGTATCTACAATGGAGTGGATATGTTTTTTTCTCGAAATTTTTAATTTAATTTTTTTCCTCAAAATCCCCCCCTGGCGCTCGCGCTCGGATTTGGCACATTGTGCGCCGTTGAAGCAGATAATAGCAACACTAAAATTTCAGTAAAGAGCCAGGGTATGTATTTAATAATATCATATAAATATATAATATTATTAAAAGTATTTTAAAAATATTTTTACTGATCCAAATCGCTAAAGCCATGTTCAGAATAGCAGTGTCCAGCGCATTAAAAATTGTAAGAATTCATTTATGTTATAGTATTCTACATACTTTAAAACACGAGAATATACATTGAACAATTTTAATTTATTTATAACAACACTTCTTTAATATCTAATAATATCTTTATTACATGTTTTATTATTTTCACAAAATAATATCACATTTTTACGTAAAAAAAGAATAACAAGATATATGCGTTTTGGGATTCGAATCATCTATGTTTAGATTTGAATACGGATAGCGAATCATTTCTCATTGAAGTATTTGAATAACCCTTTTGAATCCTCTAAAAGGATTCGAACCATCTTGCCCAGCTCTGGTTGAATATAACATCAAGCAACGTGTGCTTATTTGTTTTGTCATAGTTACACAACTAATAAGTCAAAATCCTCAGTAGAAAAAACCCGTCAAAATTTTAGTAAACCAAAATTCACAGTGATTCACAAAAGAAGAATGGGCGCACCGCCACCAAAGCGCCGAAAGGCGATAACCGCGCCAGCCGCCAAACGCCGACCCACTGAATACCGCAGGAATCCGTTCTTCAACTTCCTGAAAACATTCAAAGTGAAACACCCGATGCAGCCGGAGCTGAAGATCGCCGTGGAAGCAGCGCGGACCTGGCAAGCACTGCCCGATAAACAGAGGAGGAGGTTCATTAGGTGTTTTCCCGGGGAGGAGAACCACGGAGTTGTTCAGAAGGGGCCGGAGCCCGATCTGAATCAGGCGTGTGGGTTGAAGAAGGCTAGAAAGATGGCGGCGCGGAAAGGTTGCGGTAGTGGTAGGATGCGCAAGGGGAGGAGTAGGAGCAGGAGTAGAAGTAAGAAGAGGAGTAAGAGCAGGAGCAGGAGTGGGAGTTGCAAGTCAAAGGGTAGTAAGCGCAGCAGGAGCGGGCACTCGAAACGCAGACGCTCTCGCAGCAGCAGCGGATCCTGCGCTAAGAAGCGGCGCACTAAAAGCCGTAGCAAGAGCCGCCGATCCAGGAGCAGGAGTAAAAGCAAGTGCAAATCAAAATCCCGTTCGCGCTCCCGCTCTCGCTCTAGGTCCCGCAAAAGGCACTCCAAGAACAGCAGTAGGTCTCGCAGGAAACACTGCGCGCCGTAAAGGAGGCACAAGGCGAGGAGTGCCTGCGCGACCGGTGCAAGACGCCGCAAAGGAAGGCGCGGATCAACTGCGTCCTCAACAAGTACAAGAAGTTCAAGAAAAAATAGGTGTGGAAGTCATTTTCTGATTTTTTTTCGATGCTGTCCATTTGTTATTTTCGAGATTAATAAAAAACTACTCTTGTGTATAGTGTATTTATCGCTCTTTTGCTTAGCAATAAAAATCGAACTTGAATACCCTTAATAAAATTATAATCATTATACGACCTTGCGGCTACCGGCACTGCGGGTGACCAGCACGGGGAGTAGTTGGTGCGCGCCGACAAGGATGCTTTATCAGCATTTGTGTTAGTGCATATTTTGTTCTTGGTTTTCTCATTGTTTCTTATTGTGCCTACTCACGGATTTTGTTTACTTTTTACTTATGACGACTACCTATTTTTGATAAAATATGTGGCGACCCTGGGATAATTCTTTCATCATGGACCAAAATCAATTGATTGAGGGCGCCGTTGAAGCAGATAATAGCAACACTAAAATTTCAGTAAAGAGCCAAGGTATGTATTTAATAATATCATATAAATATATAATATTATTGAAAGTATTTTAAAAATATTTTTACTGATCCAAATCGCTAAAGCCATGTTCAGAATAGCAATGTCCAGCGCATTAAAAATTGTAAGAATTTATTTATGTTTGTAACAGTTTGAAAACGAATTTAAATATATGCCGATATTTTCATTCTCCTTGTAGCGTTTTAATATAGGCAACTTTGTGTACTTCGACAATGAATCGTTCATACATCAATTATTGATTAATTGGGTTGGTACGAAATGACATTTAATTCTCTTCCAGATTCATTTCATTACCATCTGTCAAACGTGCCAGGCTTAATTAGCGATTGGATTTTATCAGATCGTCTTATATCACTATTATTGTGGCTCTGATTGATATAGCCATTTTCATCGGGGAAACTTTGGATTAATTTGGGATATTATTGTCGCTGTTTCGTTGAAGATGTTCCCCTATGATCACTCGTGAGAGGATTTTATATCGCTGAAGAGGTTTTGTCGGGCACATGGTTTTGTAGGGTATGTTGTCTTAGCTCAGATAAGAGATTATTTTTCATCTAATCAGATTCAGTTATTGCATTGGGAGAATTGTCATTTATTCGTGTTTTATGCATTTGTTCGTGGCATATCGCTAATACCACCATTGGCCCTTTTAGGATTTCTGTGTTGGACTAATTTATGGATAACTGAGGATATTTTTGGGATTTCACTGGAGTTTTTCCTTTTACTGTTTTGGATATGGTTCCGTTATCATTAGTTTGCTGTTGAGGGCTTGTTGCTGAACCGAATTTTATCTGTCGCCTACCCTTAAGGAATTTACTGTGAAGAACGCTTAAGGGAGCGGATTGTCTTGGAATAGGGAGTAGAAAGCATCCCCTTTTTCTACGAGGACTGTACTACATCAGTACCGGATAGTTACACAAGATAAGTGCATTCAGGGGTAAAATATTTACCATTACATTTGAATTTTGAGTTAAAGCGTACAATTTGCTCGCCTTAGTCATTGTGCGTTGAGTTTTATTCAAGTTTACTATACTTGAGGTTAATAATATAATATTTTATGTCAAGTAATACTATATACATCTCTTATTTAATTTTCCTACTTAAAGTTATAACGTTTTTCAATTTAAATATTCAAACTAATTTTTAAAGTATATTTTTCTACCGATCTGACACATTGTTCATTCTTGAATTATTTGGGGCTGGATTTATTTGTGATATGATGATTAATTTAAGACTTACATTTTTCTTATTAAGTATTTAGGAATGAATAATGTCTGATAACTGAAATTAATTAGGTCACAAATTAATGTTAATGAATTAATAGAGTTTTACTGAAGGGATTATTCTCACATTATTGGTGTAATATAATGGTTCTACTGTATTAAAACTGTAAACCAAAAATGATCATTGATGGTATAATAATATAATATTATATTCTGTACGTTATATAGGTGGGCTCAACTTAACTTAAAGGTACATTAGTTGAGTATATTATTTTAAACGTTTATTTAGTATTTTTGAATTAAAGATATATTAGTTGGGTATGTGAATGTTTATTCAGTATTTTTGAATTATTGACTTGATTAGATTTGAGAGTTAACTGGAATATTTATTTATTTAAAGTGATATTCAAGGTAATGAAATATTATAATTTGTTTTGATACATATTAAATGTTTATGTCTACGAACTCTCTCTCTCTAAATTATATTCGTCATACATATATATATATTTTTTTCTTATATTTTTCCATTGTTTTAATTTCATTTATAATAAAGAGTTTACTTTAGTTATAATTTAACTGACGATTTCTTTTCTTTATTTTGGACTTTCTAGTCACTATAAAGGAAAATATTTAGTAACCGAATATTTTTATATTTAATAATTCTGAACCTGGGTCTCAACTATTTTCCTTTATGGTTACTGGCGCCCAACAGAAAACATTTATTACATATATCTCACGACCAAACTCCCCGAACTGAGTTAGACAGGTTTAGGTAATCTATGCCAACAGGTGATCAGTAGTCTAGACTGAAAGTCAGTACAATTTCCCTTTTCTCTTTTCTTTCAGAGAATACGTGGCATATTATAGTATTCTACATACTTTAAAACACAAGAATATACATTGAACAATTTTAATTTATTTATAACAACACTTCTTTAATATCTAATAATATCTTTATTACATGTTTTATTATTTTGACAAAATAATATCACATTTTTACGTAAAAAAAGAATAACAAGATATATGCGTTTTGGGATTCCCTGAGTCGATTAAATTTAGGCTGCGCTCAAGCCTCACCGTCGTTAAATCATTAATAGTATAAAATCGTTTTATACTATGAAGGCACACAAAGTGGTGGTATACTAATATATATTTTGGTCATAATTGTCAACTCTTGCATGAAAAAATATTATTTGTCTAATAAAATGGTTTGTAATGATATTATAAACGATTAATTTTTTTAAGAATTAAAATATTCGAAATAATAACAAAAAAAATCAGTAATATTAGTTTTCATAGGGTAAAGCGCACTATAAAAAAGCGCATTATAGCCAGAGAATACCCAAAGCCAATTCTGATTTATAATACACAACACTTATTGACCGAAAGCTATGACAAAAAGTGTGATTACTAGACAGCGGATTTCTAGCTATAGTATACGAATCACGAAAAATGTGATAATTAGGCCCTAAGAATTTTTTTGCTTTTTTTGTCATTTTGTGCTTATTTTTAATTTTTATGCCTATTTTAGATTATTATGCTTATTTAAAGCATTTTCTTAAAGTTTTGAAAAATATTTGATTGTAATAAAAAATTACGCTTATTTTAAATAAATAGGCAATATGCTAAAACAAAAAAATCTATTTTATACCGGGGTTGTTAAATAAAATATTTTTTCATTTTAACTAGAACAATCAGTTTTTTTTACGAAACGTGTTATTTTTCATTGAAACACCGTTTAAAACTTTAAAACATGTTTAAAATGATGTTGCTTTCTCACATATAATATAGTTGTAGCAATTGATTAAAAATATACATATTGATAACCGAGAATATTTTGAACTTCATGATATTTGGATGTTTCACATGCGTGGCGCATGAAGTAAAATTTCGAGTTTAGAAAAGCCAGAATTTGGCTTCGCGCTACGCGGCCAAGCCACGTTTTTAGGCTTTTCTAAACTAGTTCAAATTATTGGAATTTATTAAGTTTTTTTTCTTGTTACATAAATAGCTATTTATAATATAGTGAACACAAATTCTGAATTCAGTATAGTTTTTAATTGTTTTAACAGAACTAAGACAGCTGTCACCGTTTTGAAGATATAGCTCGTTTGTTTCGATAGTTGTAATCGTCCGTACTTCTTTTGTTTTGACAGTTAAAGAAAATCTTTAAAATGAAAAAGTGTGCAGGATTCAGTCTAGAAAAAAATCTCGCCTAATGATGAAAGTTTCTAAGTATTATATTTAATGTAGAGATGCGTAAGTACATGACACAAATTATAAATTTAAACAAATGATGTTACAATTAAATTTGCAATACTTTAAACCACCAATTGAAAATGTCAAAATGAATATCCAACTCCAACATTATTCAAAAATATATTAATATCGATCATAATAATCACCAATACGTATTGCAAAATTCCTGCTGCGTCGAGAACTGCTTCAATTATTTTTTGTTGGCAAACCCTCGTTTAGAATAAGATTTGGTGGTCAATTGTTTTCATGAATAAATAACCCAATGATTGAGTTACTTGAAGCTGATAATATTTGATTAAAAACACTTAGATCCTTTATTCCAAACTTTATTTTGTAACCAAATGTACATTTCGGACACAATGTGTCCACTATTAATGGTTTGATACTGAATACTAAAAAATAATTTTTATTTTTTAGTATTTAGTATCAAACCATTGATAATGGACACATTGTGTCCGAAATGTACATTTGGTTACAAAATAAAGTGTTGAAGAAAGGATCTAAATGTTTTTATTCAAATTGTAGATATTTTGAAATGTATAAAAGAAAAACCTTTAATTTTGAAATACTCCTACATAACATAACACGTAAAGAAAATATTTTTTTTTATTTATAACCTGTTAGTTGTAAAATTTCTATTTAAAAAATATTGATAAGCATATTGAATACTAAACAATGTTATAGTTTTTATGTATTTTACTCATTTAATGCTTTTTAAATGCTTTTTAAGTGCTTTATTTCACATTTTTTACACTTTTTATCCGCTCTTTAGTGATTACAATTTATGATTAACTTTTCATTATCTACTTTATGTAAAGCAGTTTTCAATATTACCAATATAGATAAATAGATTAAAAAAAAACACTATTTTTAACATATTTTACATATTAAGAGTGCTATGACAAAAATATATTTTGTTTTGGTAATATTGAATTTTTTGGTTTGGTAAATATTTAAGAAAATATCGGGAAACATTATAAACCTAACAGTAAACTACCACTTTCAGTTTTCAAAATATGATAAGTTTTATGTCGATATTTCTAATGGTTTCCGCCAGCCGGGCAGACAGATATTTTAAAAAAAATGGTGGATATTGTCGTTAAAATTGTGATTATATTTACCCAAAAAAGTTCAATACATTGTTTTCACTTGTACTACATAAAAAAAGGGGAAAGTGTGAATGGTGTAAATAATGAACTCTGAACATTTTTAATTATAGAATCTTTATCTCATAATGGTTTTTATTAGTTATAGAAATCCCAAGTTCCCGCCAACGAAATAACCAGGCAAAACATAATAATTTTTCACCCGACGCGAAACGCATTATAAAGGACATATATCGAGGTCTTAAAGATGTTCTTGGAGTAAAGAATTTTTTGGAAATAGCAGAAAAAATTCTACAAACCAAATAACAAATCGGTGCGATAAAGGGGTTGTGAAAAAAATTACGCCTAAAGTATTCAATAAAATTAGAAAAATTAAATTACTTATGAAGTAATAAAGGCTAAAAAGACACCTACACTAAAAATTATTAATAATATTTTGAAAGAAAGGGAAATTATATGGTGTAGTAACAACATTATGGAAATCCTTAAAGGACAATGGATTTAAATTCGCCACTATAGATAAAAGGAAGCATCTATTGAAAAGGGAAAATATTAAAAAATGGCGATACGAATATTTACAGAAAATTCAAAAATATAGAGACTCTGGAAGAAATATTTGTTATTTAGATGAAACTTGGTTTGATACACATGATACTTCAAAAAAAATGTGGTCAGACCAGACAGATAATAGTATCATGAAAGTTCCTCCATCTAGAGGAAAACGAATAACAATTTTACATTACGGCAACGAAAATGGATGGGTAAACAATTGTTTACTTCTATCGGGAAAGCAGATCTCTAAATGCCATCTGATTATCATGACGATATGACTACGGTTTTATTTGAAAACTGGTTCGAAAATAAACTGATACCGAATTTGGCCAAAAACTCCGTAATAGTTATGGACAATGCATCATACCATAGTCGACAAATTGATGAGGCACCGACTACGTCTAGTAAAAAATCAGAAATATCTGATTATTTATATAAAAATGATTTATTTTACGAGGACAACTATACAAAGGCGCAGCTTCTGGAAGTGTTGAAAACACAAACAACCAAAAAACAATTTTATATTGACACATTGGCGGAAAACGGAAAAACATGGGCATACGGTGGTACGGCTACCCCCGTATCACTGTATTTTTAACCCAATTGAATTAATCTGGGCCCAATTGAAGCGAACATTAAGAAACAATAACACTTCACCGAATTTAAACAAAACAGTTATAGATAGTATCAATATGGAAATGAAAAAAATTACCTCGCTTCACTGGTCGAGATGTGTGAAACATACTATTAGAGTGGAAAAGGAATATAATACATATGACTCAAATTTTCAATTTATTATTAATATGGAAGATACCGACGACGAAATCGAAGACTCCTCAGATTCAGAAATTTAACTTTTAATTTATTAGTTATGAATGTACACTTCTGTGCAATAAAATTAAGTACACAAAATATGTTATAGTTTAAAGCGGACACGATGAGTTTCTTAGTTACGTAAATATGTCAATTCCTTAATGTCAAAATGCCGCGTCATTTAGACTACAATTCAAAACTTTGAATTCTAACTAAAATAGAAGATGATTATTCTATTATACAAATTGTTCGATTGGTGAACATCAGTAAAGTCACTGTTTTCAGAGTTAAGAAACGGTGGAAGCAGTAAAGAAGTGCTATGGTGTTTTATTATTTATTGAAACTGCTGCTAGGCAATTAAAACAGACCCGAATTATACAACTAGAATATTGTAAAAAATAGTTATGACTTGTGCTTAATTATATTGCACAGAAGTGTATACAACAATTTTAGTAAAATGTATAGTTAACAGTATTTAGTTTAAAATTTTATATTTGCATATGTAAATGTTGTTTTATTAAATGACAATGTAATTCAATTAATTAAAATTTATTTCTAACCTTACACTTTCCCCTAAGTGTTAGATAAACATCTTATTACAATTTTCAATAATATAAATATACGTCTGATCAGGGCATGCTTTGCATCCGAAGAAAACAAATATTGGAAGATTTATTTTACTCACGACCTCTGAATAGTGCGAAGGATCAGGATCGCAGGTATATTTTGAGCCGGCAGAAGAAGAAACAGCAAACCAAACCATTTTGCGTCTTTGTCGTCCCGGTCCAACTACCCCCCGCACTGGTCACCCGCAGTGCCGGTAGCCGCAAGGTTGTATAATGATTATAATTTTATTGAGGGTATTCAAGTTCGATTTTTATTGCTCAGCAAAAGAGCGATGAATACACTATAACATTTTAGTGCCCGCTGAGTGTTGTCAGTGTTGGTCAAATGGCACACAATAAGCGTTTATAAAATTTTAATCGGAAAAGTACAAGTATATCACGTAAAAATCGTTCAAAATGAACGGATAATTATAGTAGTCAGTGCAAAAACCACAAATTTCTGAAACTGTGTTAATATTTATTAAAAGTATGGTTCATTTAATAAAATACGCATCGTGATTAAAATATATACTGTGTCTATTTTGGGATCTGTCTTTAATTTTGCAGAATAAACACTTATGTTGAATTGAATTATAGCTTTGTGTTTTAATAAATTTGATGCCAAACACTGACTTTTCATAGCAACTACTGTTTTGACGATTTTATTTTCGTATACTGAATGACATTAGAAATGCAACACCTGGAAATAACCATTCTTCCTCAACAATTTTTTTTGTGCAAGTTTAATGTGTAAAAAGAATGCTATGATAAAAGTTGCAACCTTTTATCTTTAACATTTTTTTGGAAAAAAAATAATCGTATCCATCAGTTTCATATTAAAATACGTTTAAATAGACGATTCAGCAAGTAATTTCATCGGTTTTTAAATTTAACTGCGTCGACAAGATGCCCAGAGTACGAAGGCCTAGACAATTTCGGCATTTAAGTGATTTTGATCGGGGTAGAATAGTTGGGTGGCGCGATGTGGTGTTTCGTTCCGGGAAATTGCGCGTCGTTTAAACCGGAACGTAACCACTGTTACCGGAGTGTGGCAAGCATGGACTGAAGAAGGTCGAGAGTCGAGAATAAGGCCTCGTGGACAACCAAGGCGTACTACAGAGCGCCAGGATCGCCGACTGCGACTTATGGCTCTTAGGGACCAATTTTCCACAACTAGGCAGCTTGGTGACCAATGGTTTAATGAACACGGTAGACCAGTTAGTATGCGAACTCTTTATCGACGTATCAGGTCATTTGGGTTCATTTCATACCGCCCTCTGTTAGTCCTACTTTTAACTTATGCACACCGGCGTCAAAGATTGGAGTGGTGCACAGAACGCCAAGGGTGGAGGGAAGAATGGAACAGAGTCGTCTTCAGCGATGAATCACGATTCACTTTAGGGATGCATGATGGTCGTAGACGGGTAAGGAGACGCCGTGGAGAAAGATCCACTATTGAAAGACATGTACACCGCACTGTAGGTGCAATGGTTTGGGGGGCTATTGCTCATGGCAGCCAATCACCTCTGGTGTTCATCCGCGGCAATATGACAGCAGCTCATTACGTTAACGATGTCTTACAACCATATCTTGTACCATACCTAGAAGGGTCCCTACGCAGCACATCTAACGAGGGACTTCTTGGAAGCTGGTGCCATAAATATTTTACCTTGGCCGCCCAGATCTCCAGATTTAAACCCAATAGAACATGTCTAGGATATGCTAGGTAGGAGATTGACAAGCTTACCGAACCCTCCACAGACTCTGGCTGAGCTGCAGCAACAAATTCAGGTTGCTTGGGACGAACTACCTCAGGAGGAAGTCGATCACCTCATCGAATCGATGCACAGATGAGTTAATGAATGAGTTCGAAATGGAGGTCGCCAAACACATTATTAGGTGTAATTTACTTGTTTGTTTTTTGTTTTGATTCAAATTGTTATCATGTATTAATTAACTTAAGACATAATAAATAAAGATAAAATCAACTGCAAAAAACTGTTATTTCTAAGTGTTGCATTTCTAATGTCATTCAGTATATAATCGTTCACTATTTTCAAGCTATATTTCAAATGAAACTGAGAAGAACTCAAAAATAATACCTCAAAAATACTGCTAGTAATTTTATTGTAATCGTTTTGGTTCAATAAGCGATACAAACTCAAATTCAAATTACATGTGAAATTTTTACATGAAGCATACAATGCGCCTTGAAACGGGACACACAGTATATTTAAAACTATTTTAAAAACTTTCAAACGGTAATAACTCAAAAACTAAAAAAAAAATGACTTAACTGCATTTTGCACTGGCCCCTTCAATTGAAAAAGAAACCCTTGTCGATCAGTAGATTTGATCTGATCAATAGGATTGATCTGATTAGTTAATAAAATGATAAGTTGATGTATTTGTTTTACTTTTTATCAAAAGTTAAATAGTTTAGTATTTTTCGTTTTTTGTATAAAATAAATAATACTTAATGAATTTTACAACGTTCACATATAATTTCATAAAATCTATTCTCTAATAAGGCAGAAAATAAAATTGTAGAAGGAAACGCATGAATGAATATAACACGCATCCTTAGCTCGTTAAAAGAAAGAAAAAAACGTGTTTTCAAGATTGAAAAATCAACATCTGGAATATGATACAACGAGAAGCGCGGAATAAAGGGAGAAAGCAATTGTCTCTCTCTCACTCTGAGACTTGATTTCGCAACATCTGGATCAAAATAGTCGTAGCCGGCCGACCGCAGGAGGCCGTACTGGTGTATATAGGCAAACATATACACTATTTTGGCATCCTCCGCTCTGCTCCCATTCTCGTGTTCCCAAATTTTATAAGGGGACTGGCTAACTGGATATATATGAACTGTGGTTTTATGTAACACCGAACATTTTCATAACGAGAATTTTTCTTTGAAGTATCCATATGCATACACTGCACATTTTCCGATGCTCGGTTTATTAAAAGACTCCAATTTGAAGCTTCAAGCGAGTGTTTTCCACTCAGAGGCTAAGCATGAAGTAAAATTTCGAGTTTAGAAAAGCCTGAAAATTTGGTTTGGCCGCTCGCGCTTCGCGCTACGCGACCAAACCAAATTTTCAGGCTTTTCTAAACTCGAAATTTTACTTCATGCTTAGCCTGGGAGTGGAAAACACTCGCTTGAAGCTTCAAATTAAAGTCTTTTAACAAATCAAGCATCGAAAAATGTGCAACGTATGCATATGGACAGTTCAAAGAAAAATTCTTGTTATGAAAATGTTCGGTGTTACATAAAACTCTCTGTACAGGTCAAAGTATAAAGTAACATGGACAGCCTGGATTGTCCGGTCTTCGTGCTCGGCTAGGGGCGTGGTGATGCTGTCCAGGTGTGGCTGCTTGGTATTCGGAAGGTGGTGATCAGTTACGTCGTGGTCTTGTGCAGATTGGATGTGGTGGTCTTGGTCGAAGCTCGCGGGGTGCAAATGCGTGTAGCTGGTACGAGTAAAACTTCTTCGTCGGATAGAGTTCGGGTGAGGTAATCTCTTCAAAGCTCTAGCAGAAGTCGTGTTCAAGGTTCGGGTGAGGTATCTTTTTCGAAGCCATGAGCGTACTTATTTGTTTGTGGATGGGCTGCTCTTTTATATCGTTTTCAGGCTATGCATCTTTGTCTTTTGGATCTGTCTGTCCTTCCGCATTTGGGATGTTTTTCACTCAAATTGGGCCTCTTGATTTATTTAAGGCTGCTGGCGTTCTGTCCTTCTAACAGCAGCAAGGGTAGGATAGCCAACTTGAGGCTGGTGGTTTATTGGGGTTGGCACGAGCGTGCACGGCAAGCGCTGTACCTGCTCGGATTAGCACGGTCCCTAAGCGGTGCTCGGGTACAGCCACACAAAGTTTTTTTTTTGTATTGGGTTTGTCACAACTTTACATTAAATCAGTGTTTTATATGCCTGGTGCATAATAAAACTTAGAGTTTAGTACAGCCTGAAAAATTTGATTTGGACGCTACGCTTCGTTCGTTTTATATATATATATATATACGTTAAAACGTAGATTTTCGCGGGCGTAACATGTATCACTGTTTCTTCGGGTTTGGTCCCGCGAATTTTCTTGGCTCTGGTCCATTATATTTTTAATTCGACGTCATCGAAACGTCGAATTAAAAATATAATGGACCAAAGCCAAGAAAATACGCGGGACCAAACCCGAACAAACAGTGATACATATATATATACATATAATTAAATCATTTACTTACTTAACATAACACTACTATAAATAGAAAACAGTTATGTTTGGAAGCACTTTTTTTCAATTGTCCAAAAATATTTCCAAAACCTTGTGATTAAAAAAAATAACACTTTATTGTCAATTAAAACTGTTTGTTTATACAAAACTTTTTTCTTTTTAATATACAACATTAGAAAAATACAATGGATGAAATATTAATAAATAAATTATAAATTAATTAATCAACAGTAAACTCTTTAATACAAAAAAGTACATTTACTTTATTTGGCTAAATTAACAAGAATCACCAATGAGAAATCACCAATGAGAAATTAATAAAATAGGAAGAAAACAGAAGGAAAACGTTTCAAGAGATTTAAAAAAAAAAAAGAAAAGAAAACACAAACAAACTTCTATAAAAGTCAGTTCGAGAGAAAAAGAAAATCCACCCACGTTTTCAGTTCCAATGAATACTAGGATATAAATCATTAAAGTTAATGAAAACGAACACTTGCTTTAAATTTAATCTCACGAAACGCCGTGTTTATTAAACAAACACCATTGTTAAATTTTAATCATCCATAAACATAGATAAATTTAAATTAATCCATTGTATTGTCGGTATAAAGTTAAAAGTCACCAAGTGCTATTAAATTTCCATGTATTTAATGGCTTTTATCTTTAAACCGACGAGATTCGAATACTGCGAGCGTAGCTAGTTCTTGGAAATTCCTTTTAAAAGTTATTAAAAACCTCTCTACCTAAAAATCATTATAAAAAAAAACAACATTAAAAACAACTAGTGTCGTTGATTTGAGCCTTTTGTTTGTAGTGTGAGTGCTTGTGTTTGCTTTGATGTTGTTCTGCACGCGTGTTGGTTTGTTGTTGTCGTCGCCTCATTCCTTTCTAGACTTACGCTTTTTTATGTTTGAACTGCTCTTTGGGTTTTCCCCCTCGGTTTCCGAGCTGGAGTACTTGTCGTTAGGGTCCGAGAGACAATCGTCGTCCACTAAATCATCTTTGATATCTTCATCGGCCTGTTATTAAAACATGAATTGATTACGGTGCAAGCTAATTTGTTTTTTAATGTTAGTTACCAATTCATCGCCACTATCTTTGTCTTTTTTGCGTTGGCCTCGTAGTTTGAAATCCTCGGGGCGCGGATATTTTTGCGGGTAAACTAAATCAATTAGACACACCAACACCTGTAATAAAAAAAAAATAATAATAACGTAGTTTGTGTTTTTACTATTAAATAAATATGCGATTGCTATTAAGGCCTACTTGATAACAATTGAAGAAAAACAAATTGTGGACAATTTATACACCCATAAATATACGAATTAAATAACTTACAAGGCCTAAAACGGCACCCAACAAAATGGTCCCCACTGAGAAGATTAGGTAAGAGCCCCAGGACGGAAGGCCGTACTCCTCCATTAGTGTGTTGTGGAATTGTCTTAATGTTTGTGAGAGCTTGAAGAAAGCCGACACAATTGCCATCTGCATTGTATTCGGCGATTGCCAACCAGGCACTGGATTGATCGATTTCCATCTCTTCTCCTCGATAAACGAGATAAAGGCCTCTTTATCCCTTGTACCCTTATACTGTCTGAACTCGCCCTTCATTACGCTGAAATGCCGCATATAATATCAATTCTATTTTTCCTGCAGTATAATGAAACTTACTGGAATATAGTGGGCAATGCTGTAACCATAAATCGCCCGCTCAATCCTGGAGACGTCGTGACGTCCACTTTGGCCACGCTGATACCAATATCATCCGACCATGTGGCAAAGTCTTTCCACACGCCTTGTAAGCCCTTGCAAGCTGGACACCATGGCGCATAACTAAAATATTTGTGTAATACAAGTTTAATGCAAAAATATACAATGGACATTGATTAATGGATTTTGGAATTAATAATTTTATTTTAATAAATATCTTGATCATATCCTATGAAATTCAACGGGTAACCTAACTGGTTATACCCTAAGGGCGCTCTTATATGGACGTTTTAAATGCGAGGCGGAACGGGAGCAGGCGCAAACGTTTTAACACATAGGTTTATATGAGAGTCCTTAGACGGATGGGTGCAAGGTAGAAAAAACGCCAGCACCCGTCTGTCTAGGAAATCTTATATAAACCCATGTGTTAAAACGCAAACGCTTGAACCCGCTCCCGTTCAGCCTCGCGTTCAAAACGTCCATACAAGAGTACCCTAAATGAAAAATGCATTTATGCAGCACCGATTTATTGAGTTTTATCTAGATTGGAATTATTGTGAACCAGTGTTGATTACATTTTTTCATAGACATGCATATCAATCTAACCCTACATAGGTTTATTAAACAATTGATTTAATCTACTATACAAAACCAAGTGATAAGTAGGTTTTCTTTCTGTAGCCGCTGAACACGTAGAGTGGTATAAATCAGCTGATTGCAGTTAGGCGGCTGCTATTTGTCGCTAAAATTTGTACATTGATCAACGTATATTTTTATTGGCTTCCTACGTTCACGTGATCACTCTACGTGGGCGGTGGCTCGAGTATAGTATAAATGATTTTATGAAAATTGTAATCTTTATTAAATAATTAACTCAAGAACAGTCTACTTTCACGAAAATTATTGTGAGAGAGAAAAATATTGTCTATTATTCATTTTTCACACTATTGAGGTTATGTTTGACAAGAAGTTGGTATACTTTTTATTCATGAAACTGTTGTGCCATTTCTTTTAGTCATTTTAATTAATTGTTTTTCAGTTATTCAACCATTGGTTTTATTTATTTTATGATACACTATTTTTCATCAACTGTTTGCCTCATGTTTATTGTAAACATTTTCTTGATCTTCATCTAATCTTTATACCCAAATTAGTTTCTGTATTCATTTGTTGATTTCAGTAACATTTTTTATTAAACAATTGGGCCTTAGAAACATATTTCTCAAAGATTTACTTTAGTAATTTTATTTCACGTAATTAACTGGTATGAATGAAACACACATGTATTGGAAATTACCACAATTTACAATTCGCACATATTTAATTTATCTAATTGCAAATGTAAACAATAAAAGTAAACACGCTCGTCGGGCCGGATTGACACGACATCAAAAAAGAAAAACACGCGTTTCATGTTAACGGAAATATCTGTGCATGTACTCACAATTCCACCATCCACTCGTCTTTCAGCATCAGCGTCCAATTATCCTCATTCAATTCTATCACTTTCTTCGCCCCTTCTACACTAATCAAGGCACAAATAATTACAAAAATTGTCGAAAAAGTCAATTTGCCGCACGCCATGTTTGCCGTGTTGTGACTCGTGCGCGTTTTTTTTCACTCTGACTCACGCCATTGTCCATCCTTGTTCATGGGTTGATTAACAGTATAGCCAACTTAAATATTTGCAAGAAAAATTACATAGAGGTTCTATTTTTTGAAAACAGGGAATATTTCTTGTTTGTAGATTTTCAGCAATTCGTGATTTTGATGTGCGTTCAATTTGAAGCTTTGAACGAGTGTTTTCTACTCCCAGACTAAGCATGAAGTAAAATTTCGAGTTTAGAAAAGCCTGAAAATTTGGTTTGGGCGCGTAGCGCGAAGTTAAAAGTAAACTGTTCTAGCATTCTGCGATTGGAATATATTTTGTTCAACTCATAATATGTGCATTATTTAATTGTGTGGGCAGTAGAAATAGAATGCATTTGACAACACTATAGTACTATTATTATTCAATGATTATTTTTCATACAAATCGATAATTACGTAATAATATAGGCAACACAATGTACGGCTATAATAACATCAAACAACGTTAGATGGCGTGGAAATATTGCCAATGTACTTGATTAGATAGATTAATTAGATTGATAACTCTTAGGGGGCTCCACGTATCGTAAGATTAGTTGACTGGACCACTCGATGCGGTGGCGCTGCAATCGCCAATGACGTCACGGGTGAGGGGAGCGGGGGGCTTCTGAGCGGGACGCGCGGGGCGGGGGGGCTTCTTGCTGTGCGGGACGCGCGGTGCGGTGTGGTGCGGTGCGGGGAACACCGCGCGGTGCTTGAATCACCGCGCGATGCGAGAAATAATAACAAAATAATTAAAGTACAAAATGTATATTACAAAAAATATGACATTTTAAATATTTACAATTTCATTAAAAAAAACATTTTTTGCATAAATTAATTTAAATATTTACAATTACATTTAATAAAACACTGATTACATTAATTCACTTTATGAAAATTCGCTCTTAGACATGTTTCAAGAATTAACTGTAATTAACCATAAGATCATAGTTACTAAGCAATGCAATTCCAGTGAATTAGTGAACGAATAATTTTAGTAACCATTGAAATATCTTTTAAATATCAACTTATACATAATTTACGAATATAAATAAAATAACAATATTTATTTCCATTAAGATGACTGCGTGGATTGTTTTCCATCTTATTTGGTCTCATTAATACTTCTAATTCTTAAAAATAGTAGTTAATGTTAAAACAAGAAGTATTATGAATAAAACACAAATTATTACTAATAAAACACAGAATTAAGTATATGTTTAATTAATTTCTCACTTAACCCGTGGTGAAACATTTTTGAATATAATTCTGGATATTTAAATAAAACACTTGGTTTGTTTCACTAACTTATATTTTCTCCGACTAGTTTCGACCATTGGATAAAAGTAGTCGGAGAAAATATAAATTAGTGAAACAAACCAAGTGTTTTATTTAAATATACAGAATTATACAAAATTAAGTATATAGAAAAAAATCTGCTAAAGTTAACACAGGTACCGACCGCAAATTAGAATTATTGTATCTATTATTTCTATCACAGAAATATAGCAATAACATAATTAGAAACAATTCATAAATTCATATTTATTAAAACTAAAAGAGCTATAACAAAACGTATAAATACATTAAATAATTAATTCTTAATTCTCTACAACTTCTCTTTAAGATTTTTCCAATTAATAATTTCCACGATATGAAGATAACGCTGAGAGTTAACAGCCACTTTCAGATTCGCACTTGGCCACTCGTCCAATGTGCTTGGAAACTCATTAACATTGCATGGTCCAATCAACTCCAGATCTTTCGGATCGTCTGGATAATCCGGATCTTCAACGAGGGCTGTGAACAAAATATGTATATATAAATATTTAGATATGCTATACTTGCGCGCTTCCTCAAAAAAATATTATATAAAAAAAAGTAATTTATTGTTCTAATTTGGTACGTAGAGATATATGTGAATATATAAAAGTAATAAATAAATATTCAGCTTACCAGCCGGTGTATCAAGATATAATGTGGGGACACTTCCTGGCTTTAAATTAGATTTGCTGGAAAAGCATTTCGTCCCCTCATCGAAATGCCTGTCACAAATAAATGTGGATTTAACGACTTGACATTTCGATTTTCTTCGCAGCTCTTCTCGGCCAACAGCCTCTAACCACTTCTCATACACCTAAAAAAGAATATCAATCTTAGATTAATGAATTGATAGGATTATTTAAAAAAAATAGAGTAGTAGTTATGAATAAAATGTAAAATATTAATAAAATAATTGTTTATTCGTTTTTCATTTAATGATATAAACTTATTCGTATATTTTGAAACAAAAATTTAAGATTTAATAAAAATAAAAGACCAAAAGCTTAATAACAAAAAACCAATTTGTACGAATAAAAGTAAACTTAACATATCGCGTACAAAAACGGGGGGATTTTATACAAAAGTTATAGATTCTATTTTGTTAAATTTTTATATGTACTATATATCTGTAAAACAAAATGTTAAATTTAAAGTATGTTACTTTTTCATTTCACCATAAAAGTTTAAATAACATACTTCTATTATTGAATTGGCACGAATATCATTACATTAGAACTTACAACTTCCATGAAATAAATTTAATAGTTTTATTTTGATAGATTCAAAAAGTTATGTTTATATTAATATTTAAATGAACTAATATAACAAATGTTAAAGCTTACCCCATTTCTTTTCGTAAATCTATGCATATGAATATTTTTCTCGCAATTATTGCATGATTTTATAGCACAAAAATGAGACATTTTTACAAATTCAAAAGCAAGTACAGACTTAATGGCATTGATAGAATGAAATGAATAGGTTAAAAACTGAAAATTTTCCAATACTTACGGTTTTGTTTATTTATATTAACACTCGTCCACGTCCGTCTTCAAAATATTTCGTCTTATCAGCATTTTTGAAGAGGTGCTGATTGAAATATCTTTCTCGCAGAGTTCGAAACTGCGGGAAATTTAATTTTTGTGCCATCAGATGTTCGAAATCGCGAGAGATTTGAAATTGCGACATTTGCGCCCTCCTATCGAGTGATCCGGTCAACTAAATATCTGAACTTACAGATTTATATGGAATCGATGGGCCTGCTTGATAGTGTCCCTTTATGTTAGAGAGTACCGCAATTGATAAGACCAATGTAGGGGCGTCAACTTGGCGTCGTGACTGTTCCATCACAAAGCTTGAAACAGTAGTTTATTAATAAAATTATGTACTTAACCCCAGATTCGGAATTCCTAACAGAAATTAATAAATAACTCATAATTACAATTTATTAATTGATACAGTTTTCATAATTTGTAATTGTCTAACATTAGTTTGAACACTATGCTTTAACAAACGTCAGGTACAAACGTCATTTCACTGAAAATAATACGTGCGTTTTATTTGTTTATATAGTTGTGTTTGACGATTTAGAGATTATTTTCACACATAATTCATCTACTCTATTACCACGGGTAGTAATTATGTTTAATTTAGTGTACAATGATTTTGTTTGAATTTGGCGCGAACAGGCGTCAAAATGGATGCCAGTTTGCGGTACTCTCTTAAATACAGGGACACTATCAAGTATATTAAACTCACGCCATCTATCGTTGTTTGATGTTACTATAGACGTACATTGTGTTGCCTATATTATTACGTAATTATCGGTTTGTATGAAAAATAATCATTGAATAATAATAATTTACATGCTGTAATTTACTTATAGGTTCATCTTATGTTATATTTTTTATGTGTGTTATAAGAGGGTATATTCTGTTAATAAACCACTAATATCACACAGTTTGATTTCCTTTCTTCGCTAATTTATTTTTCACTGTTAAATGTACATTTCGAGGACTATGTACTAATTTTAAATAAATGAATGCCTTGAATAATAATAATAATGTCATATGCAAACAAAATAAAAATAAAAATCAGCTGTACTATTCCCCGATGTCATAAAAGCTTTTGACTCGGTCTGGCACCGGGGATTATTATATAAATGTCTAGTCCTCAATCTCCCTACATATCTATTACGCATCCTTGATCAATTCTCATCCAACAGATCCTTACAAATTAAATTTAAAAACCACCTATTCTACTCATTTTGTCCATACCAAGGTGTTCCACAAGGTTCTCCCATATCTCCCTCTACTCTTCAATATATATACCCATGATCTGTACAACCAAAATCCCAAATATTTCAATCCAGCTTAATATATCCTCCAGTTCACTGATGACATGGTCTTGGTAACTCATGCCCCTACCCTCAGTTCCGCAATGTCCTCTTTACAAGACTTACTAAATTATTTCAAATCTTGGTTCCTTAAATGGAGAATATCCTGGAATTCCACCAAAACCCAACTATTAATTCCCAACCGCAGAATAACTCCTAATTCCCCTACAATACTCCTCAATGGCACCCAAGTTTCCCCTTCACCCCTATGTAAATACCTTGGCATAAACTTCGATCCTAAACTCACCTTTATTCCCCACTCCAAAATAATTAAAAATAAAATTCAAACCAGAGCACGCCACTTTAGAGGTTTAACCTATCTTATGTTCAATAAAAAAAATCTCAAGAGTGCCATGGAAAATATTATAGATTGGCAACTTTGAAATTATGTATTATAATTATAATGTCTGACGTTTTTTCTAAAGCGCGTAGCCAACTTAAATTTGAAAAAAGTGAAAATCATGGCACTCTAGAGGTTTTCTTTATTGAACATACGATATAAACAGCGTGGAATATCAACAAAAACCGCCGTCAGGATATACATATGCATATGCAGGCCGATACTCGACTACGGTTTTATCTTACTTGCTCTCACCCATCCCAGATTCCTTAACAATATCCTTATTGCAGAAAGAAGTTCCCTCCGTATATTGACAAAAATCCGCCACCCCTTAAATCCTCTATATAACCCCTCCAATAAAATGTTGCATCATTATTTCTTTAGATAAAAGAAAATTTAGGAAATCTATGAACACTGATTCGAAAAATTGTCGGAAATTCATGAAGTGTCAAAATGTAAAAAACCAACATTTATTTTATATCTTTTTAGTTTTTCAATTTTATCATATTTTTTATATTAACGAAAATTTAGGAAATCCATGAAAACTGCCAAGATTTGAAAAATTTACGGAAATTCGTAAAAATGACCGTTTACATTTTGAAAATCAACGGAAATCTTTAAATTTTACGTATGCAAAAAAAGAGAACATTTTGAAAATTTACTAAAATCTTGAAAAACTCACGAAAAGCGTTAATATATTTTAAGTTAAGTTTAAAATTTAGGAAACTAACGAAACCTTATTCCTGAAAATTCACGAAAAGAAAAATGTTTAATATTCATGAAAGCGTATTTTTTTTGTTTAATCAATGATAATGATGGAAATTCCCGAAAACTGTAAACATTTTAAAAATTGACGAAAATCTTAAAAACAATCAAGTTTTTGTTAAAAACTTTTATTAACAACTTGAAAAAGATATCTAACGAGTGTTTTCCACTCCCAGACTAAGCATGAAGTAAAATTTCGAGTTGAGAAAAGCCCTAAGAATTTGGATTTGGACGCGTAGCGTCCAAATCTAAATTCGGGCTTTTCTCAACTCGAAATTTTACTTCATGCGCCACGCGTATAAAATACTGATTTAGTGTAAAGTTCAAAATATACTGGTCATTTCATATTTAAATTTTCAGTCGACTTTTAAAACCTTGGCAGTTTTCGTAAACATATAAGATTTTCGTAATTTTGATAAGATGTTCATGAGATTTTTAATATTTTTTTGTCGAATTTATAAAATTTTCATGAGATTTTATAATTTTAACCTATTTAACATAACATCTAACATCTAACAACATTACTCAAGTACAAGACAAAAACAAAACATATACCTGGTACATATACAAATATTATAATATGTAATTAAATTCCAATAATTCTGTAATGTAGCAGCCACCGCTTAGTACCAGAGCGCTCCGCTAATACCCTCTTGGGGGCGCGCAACAGCCACCCTGCTACGTGAGGGCGTACTACCACAGTTCATATATATCCAGTTAGCCAGTCCCCATATAAAATTTGGGAACACGAGAATGGGAGCAGAGCGGAGGATGCCAAAATAGTGTATATGTTTGCCTATATACACCAGTACGGCCTCCTGCGGTCGGCCGGCTACGACTATTTTGATCCAGATGTTGCGAAATCAAGTCTCAGAGTGAGAGAGAGACAATTGCTTTCTCCCTTTATTCCGCGCTTCTCGTTGTATCATATTCCAGATGTTGATTTTTCAATCTTGAAAACACGTTTTTTTCTTTCTTTTAACGAGCTAAGGATGCGTGTTATATTCATTCATGCGTTTCCTTCTACAATTTTATTTTCTGCGTTATTAGAGAATAGATTTTATGAAATTATATGTGAACGTTGTAAAATTCATTAAGTATTATTTATTTTATCCAAAAAACTAAAAATACTAAACTATTTAACTTTTGATAAAAAGTAAAACAAATACATCAACTTATCATTTTATTAACTAATCAGATCAATCCTATTGATCAGATCAAATCTACTGATCGACAAGGGTTTCTTTTTCAATTGAAGGGGCCAGTGCAAAATGCAGTTAAGTCATTTTTTTTTTAGTTTTTGAGTTATTACCGTTTGAAAGTTTTTAAAATAGTTTTAAATATACTATGTGTCCCGTTTCAAGGTGCATTGTATGCTTCATGTAAAAATTTCACATGTAATTTGAATTTGAGTTTGTATCGCTTATTGAACCAAAACGATTACAATAAAATTACTAGCAGTATTTTCGAGGTATTATTTTTGAGTTCTTCTCAGTTTCATTTGAAATATAGCTTGAAAATAGTGAACGATTATATACTGAATGACATTAGAAATGCAACACTTAGAAATAACGGTTTTTTGCAGTTGATTTTATCTTTATTTATTATGTCTTAAGTTAATTAATACATGATAACAATTTGAATCAAAACAAAAAACAAACAAGTAAATTACACCTAATAATGTGTTTGGCGACCTCCATTTCGAACTCATTCATTAACACGTCTGTGCATCGATTCGATGAGGTGATCGACTTCCTCCTGAGGTAGTTCGTCCCAAGCAACCTGAATTTGTTGCTGCAGCTCAGCCAGAGTCTGTGGAGGGTTCGGTAAGCTTGTCAATCTCCTACGTAGCATATCCTAGACATGTTCTATTGGGTTTAAATCTGGAGATCTGGGCGGCCAAGGTAAAATATTTATGGCACCAGCTTCCAAGAAGTCCCTCGTTAGATGTGCTACGTGAGGACGTGCGTTATCTTGTTGAAACAACACGTTTCCAAGCCCTTCTAGGTATGGTACAAGATATGGTTGTGTTAAAAAACCGTTATAAAAACAACTTTTTCCATTAAAAAAAGTAATCGTTTATAATATCATTACAGAGCATTTTATTAGACAAATAATATTTTTTCAAGCAAGAGTTGACAATTATGACCAAAATATATATTAGTATACCACCACTTTGTGTGCCTTCATAGTATAAAACGATTTTATACTATTAACGATTTAACGACGGTGAGGCTTGAGCGCAGCCCAAATTTAATCGGCTCAGGGAATCCCAAAACGCATATATCTTGTTATTCTTCTTTTACGTAAAAATGTGATATTATTGTGTCAAAATAATAAAACATGTAATAAAGATATTATTAGATATTAAAGAAGTGTTGTTATAAATAAATTAAAATTGTTCAATGTATATTCTTGTGTTTTAAAGTATGTAGAATACTATAACATGCCACGTATTCTCTGAAAGAAAAGAGAAAAGGGAAATTGTACTGACTTTCAGTCTAGACTACTGATCACCTGTTGGCATAGATTACCTAAACCTGTCTAACTCAGTTCGGGGAGTTTGGTCGTGGGATATATGTAATAAATGTTTTCTGTTGGGCGCCAGTAACCATAAAGGAAAATAGTTGAGACCCAGGTTCAGAATTATTAAATATAAAAATATTCGGCTACTAAATATTTTCCTTTATAGTGACCAGTAAGTCCAGAAAGTCCAAAAGAAATCGTCAGTTAAATTATAACTAAAGTAAACTCTTTATTATAAATGAAATTAAAACAATGGAAAAATATAAGAAAAAAATATATATATATATGTATGACGAATATAATTTAGAGAGAGAGAGTTCGTAGACATAAACATTTAATATGTATCAAAACAAATTATAATATTTCATTACCTTGAATATCACTTTAAATAAATAAATATTCCAGTTAACTCTCAAATCTAATCAAGTCAATAATTCAAAAATACTGAATAAACATTCACATACCCAACTAATATATCTTTAATTCAAAAATACTAAATAAACGTTTAAAATAATATACTCAACTAATGTACCTTTAAGTTAAGTTGAGCCCACCTATATAACTCACAGAATATAATATTATATTATTATACCATCAATGATCATTTTTGGTTTACAGTTTTAATACAGTAGAACCATTATATTACACCAGCAAAATAATGTGAGAATGATCCCTTCAGTAAAACTCTATTCATTCATTAACATTAATTTGTGACCTAATTAATTTCAGTTATCAGACATTATTCATTCCTAAATACTTAATAAGCAAAATGTAAGTCTTAAATTAATCATCATATCACAAATAAATCCAGCCCCAAATAATTCAAGAATGAACAATGTGTCAGATCGGTAGAAAAATATACTTTAAAAATTAGTTTGAATATTTAAATTGAAAAACGTTATAACTTTAAGTAGGAAAATTAAATAAGAGATGTATATAGTATTACTTGACATAAAATATTATATTATTAACCTCAAGTATAGTAAACTTGAATAAAACTCAACGCACAATGACTAAGGCGAGCAAATTGTACGCTTTAACTCAAAATTCAAATGTAATGGTAAATATTTTACCCCTGAATGCACTTATCTTGTGTAACTATCCGGTACTGATGTAGAACAGTCCTCGTAGAAAAAGGGGATGCTTTCTACTCCCTATTCCAAGACAATCCGCTCTCTTAAGCGTTCTTCACAGTGAATTCCTTAAGGGTAGGCGACAGATAAAATTCGGTTCAGCAACAAGCCCTCAACAGCAAACTAATGATAACGGAACCGTATGCAAAACAGTAAAAGGAAAAACTCCAGTGAAATCCCAAAAATATCCTCAGTTATTCATAAATTAGTCCAACACAGAAATCCTAAAAGGGCCAATGGTGGTATTAGCGATATGCCACGAACAAATGCATAAAACACGAATAAATGACAATTCTCCCAATGCAATAACTGAATCTGATTAGATGAAAAATAATCTCTTATCTGAGCTAAGACAACATACCCTACAAAACCATGTGCCCAACAAAACCTCTTCAGCGATATAAAATCCTCTCACGAGTGATCACAGGGGAACATCTTCAACGAACCAGCTACAATAATATCCCAAATTAATCCAAAGTTTCCCCGATGAAAATGGCTATATCAATCAGAGCCACAATAATAGTGATATAAGACGATCTGATAAAGTCCAATCGCTAATTAAGTCTGGCACGTTTGACAGATGGTAATGAAATGAATCCGGAAGAGAATTAAATGTCATTTCGCAATTTCGTACCAACCCAATTAATCAATAATTGATGTATGAACGATTCATTGTCGAAGTACACAAAGTTGTCTATATTAAAAAGCTACAAGGAGAATAAAAATATCGGCATACATTTAAATTCGTTTTCAAACTGTTACAAACATAAATAAATTCTTACAATTTTTAATGCGCTGGACACTGCTATTCTGAACATGGCTTTAGCGATTTGGATCAGTAAAAATATTTTTAAAATACTTTCAATAATATTATATATTTATATGATATTATTAAATACATACCCTGGCTCTTTACTGAAATTTTAGTGTTGCTATTATCTGCTTCAACGGCGCCCTCAATCAATTGATTTTGGTCCACGATGAAAAAATTATCCCAGGGTCGCCACATATTTTATCAAAAATAAGTAGTCGTCATAAGCAAAAAGTAAACAAAATCCGTGAGTAGGCACAATAAGAAACAATGAGAAAACCAAGAACAAAATATGCACTAACACAAATGCTGATAAAGCATCCTTGTCGGCGCGCACCAACTACTCCCCGTGCTGGTCACCCGCAGTGCCGGTAGCCGCAAGGTTGTATGATTATAATTTAATTGAGGGTATTCAAGTTCGATTTTTATTGCTCAGCAAAAGAGCGATAAATACACTATACACAAGAGTAGTTTTTTATTAATCTCGAAAAGAACAAATGGACAGCATCGAAAAAAAATCAGAAAATGACTTCCGCACCTATTTTATCTTGAACTTCTTGTACTTGTTGAGGACGCAGTTGATCCGCGCCTTCCTTTGCGGCGTCTTGCACCGGTCGCGCAGCCTCTCCAACATCCTCACCGACCGATCGCTGGCCCCCGCACTTCCCCGCCTTGTGCCTCCTTTACGGCGCGCAGTGTTTCCTGCGAGACCTACTGCGGTTCCTGGAGTGCCTTTTGCGGGACCTAGAGCGAGAGCGGGAGCGCGAACGGGATTTTGATTTGCACTTGCTTTTACTCCTGCTCCTGGATCGGCGGCTCTTGCTGCGGCTTTTAGTGCGCCGCTTCTTAGCGCAGGATCCGCTGCGGCTGCGAGAGCGTTTGCGTTTCGAGTCCCCGCTCCTGCTGCGCTTCCTACCATTTGACTTGCAACTCCCACTCCTGCTCCTGCTCTTACTCCTTTTCTTACTTCTACTCCTGCTCCTACTCCTCCCCTTGCGCTTCCTACCACTACCGCAACCTTTCCGCGCCGCCATCTTTCTGGCCTTCTTGAACCCGCACGCCTGATTCACATCGGGCTCCGGCTCCTTCTGAACAACTCCGTGGTTCTCCTCCCCGGGAAAACACCTAATGAACCTCCTCCTCTGTTTATCGGACAGTGCTTGCCAGGTCCGCGCTGCTTCCACGGCGATCTTCAGCTCCGGCTGCATCGGGTGTTTCACTTTGAATGTTTTCAGGAAGTTGAAGAACGGATTCCTGCGGTATTCAGTGGGTCGGCGTTTTTCGGCTGGCGCGGCTATCGCCTTTCGGCGTTTTGGTGGCGGTGCGCCCATTCTTCTTTTGTGAATCACTGTGAATTTTGGTTTACTAAAATTTTGACGGGTTTTTTCTACTGAGGATTTTGACTTATTAGTTGTGTAGCTATGACAAAACAAATAGGCATACGTTGCTTGATGTTATATTCAACCAGAGCTGGGCAAGATGGTTCGAATCCTTTTAGGGGATTCAAACGGGTTATTCAAATACTTCGATGAGAAATGATTCGCTCTCCGTATTCAAATCTAAACATAGATGATTCGAATCCCAAAACGCATATATCTTGTTATTCTTTTTTTACCTACAAATGTGATATTATTTTGTGAAAATAATAAAACATGTAATAAAGATATTATTTGATATTAAAGAAGTGTTGTTATAAATAAATTAAAATTGTTGAATGTATATTCTTGTGTTTTAAAGTATGTAGAATACTATAACATAAATGAATTCTTACAATTTTTAATGCGCTGGACACAGCTATTCTAAACATGGCTTTAGCGATTTGGATCAGTAAAAATATTTTTAAAATACTTTCAATAATATTATATATTTATATGATATTATTAAATACATACCCTGGCTCTTTACTGAAATTTTAGTGTTGCTATTATCTGCTTCAACGGCGCACAATGTGCCAAATCCGAGCGCGAGCGCCAGGGGGGGGATTTGGAGGAAAAAAATTAAATTAAAAATTTCGAGAAAAAAATATATCCACTCCATTGTAGATACATGAAACCCTTATAATCTTGCATGTTTATATTTTTTAACCCCCTATATTATTAACAATTAACGCTTAAAATTGGGTCGGGCGAGGCCCGTGTGCGGTGAGCATCGCGGAGTCGAGCGCGCTATTCTCAAGCAGCACGCAACATGATTTCTACGTTGGCCCCGAACAAAAAAATAATAAAAACGCACTTAAAACGCACAATTAAAAATTCAAAAAAATTAGGGCTGTTACAGAAAATATTGACAAATGTTTATATAATAGTCATAATCCTCACAATCTACAATTTTTCTAATATACAGGTATATATCATAGTGAAATTATTTCTTCTCTGAGTATTTTTTGCACCATTTAAATCACATTTACAAAAATAGTTTTATGGGTTTTTTTCTTATTGATATATGATATATATGATACATTTTTATTAGGGGTCCGATTGGAGCTGTCATTTACCGTAACAAATGGCATTCTTGTCACACAGTTTTTACGGTTTAAGTATCTGAAATGGATTTTTCTTAATTTTTTTGAAAGCAAAATATGCGTTTAGTGTTGAACGAAGTCTCCAACAGTTCACATATTTTTCTGATCCCTAAGCGAACGATTGAACATTATAAAGTAGTTATTAATTAAGTTAGTGTTAAGTGTTATTTAATTTGTTGACTATATACTCTTTCTTTGATTTAGTGTTTTTTTGTGTATAAAATAGTTTAGTTTAGTGTTTAATAGTTTACTTTAATTAAACTAGTGTTTAGTGTTAGTGTAATTTAATGAATCCAAAACGCTGAGTGTTAATGGAGAAAATTAAAATTACAAACGGTGATTTATATAAGGTATGGTACGAACTAAAACCTAAAAACCTTATTCAGTCAAGCAATACCATTGATTATTTAATAAAATATATTGAAAATGTTTCGACGAAAAACAATAGTGAAAATGATGACATTCTTAAAAAAGTTAAGGGTTTCTGCAGTACTCTTAATAGAAAGTGGAAAATGTGCTCAAGATCTCATATCAATTTCATTAAAAAAAATAGAAATTGGTTACTGCTGCCTTTTAAATACAACGAGGGTTCTGCCTTAATTAAAAATACAAACCTCTTTGAAAATATAGAAAATATTTCACCAATACCAAGTACATCAGGTACACAGTTCACAATACAAAGTAATACATCTAAAAGATACAAAGTAATACATCTAAAAGAAGACAAACTAATTTATTGATCACAGAACAAATATTTTCAGCAGCAAAAAACATTTTACGCGATAAAGGAAATATACCAGCGGCCTTATTTAAAAACAAAAGAAGTTGAAACTGTAAAAAAATTTACAGATGAAGAAGCTCTATCAATTTTTATTGATTCAAAAATGACGGCAGCAAGTTATAAAAATTTAAGAAAAAAACTACGTTCTCATGGAGCAAAAGACCTTTTACCATCTTACAATAAAATTAAAATAATGAAGACAATGTGTTACCCAGCTAATATTTCTATTTCTCAAAATGGAGCATCAGTACCTTTGCAGAGCCTTCTTGAGCATACTTTATGTAGATTAATATCAACAATTAAATTTCCTCAAGATACATCATTTAGTAAATTAATTTTGTTGTGTAAATATGGTTGCGATGGCAGCTCAGGGCACTCTACTTATATGCAAAAGCCATCTGATGATAGCAGTACAGATGAAGAAGAAATTACAGAGAAGAGTGTCTTTGTGTTTTCACTGGTTCCACTTAGATTATTTTCTGATGAAAGTGTTATTTGGAAAAACGAAAAACCTTCATCTATTAAATTATGTAGACCGATAAAATTTATTTATGCTAAAGAAACAAAACAGCTTATTCTAGATGAAGTTAAGAGTATGAGGCAAGAGGTAAATTTATTGGAAAAACAACAAATTTATATTAATGGTAACCATGTAGAGGTAAAATTTAATTTGTTGTTTACAATGATCGACGGCAAAGTTATAAATACCTTAACAAATACTCCGAGCTCAAATTGTTTTATATGCAAATGTTCTCCGAAGGAGATGAATGATATTGAAAGAATTAAAAATATTCCTATTATCGAAGATAATTTAAATTATGGTATTTCTTCCCTCCATGCATGGATTAAGTTCATGGAATGTGTTCTTCATATCTCCTATAAATTAGATTTGAAGAAAACAACTACTCACGGATGTACGATAGAAGAGAAAAATAATATATTTAGTCGGAAAACTAGAATACAAAAACTATTACGTAAAGAGTTAGGGATAAGGGTTGATATTGTTGTGCAAGGAGGAGGTACTTCAAATACTGGCAACGTTGCTCGAATATTTTTTCGAAATTATGAGAAAGTAGCTGTCATCACTGAATTGAATGAAGAATTATTGAACAGATTTTATACAATTCTTATAACAATGTCGAGTTCTCGTAAAATAAATGTATTGATGTTTGATAAATATGCAGAAGATACGGCCCGGCCCGACTTTACACCTCGTTATATGGATGGTATAGAATGCCTCCTAGTGTCCATAAAATTTTAATTCACGGGAGCAAAATAATTGGACAATGTCTTTTACCAATCGGAGAACTTTCGGAAGAGGCACAGGAAGCAACCAATAAAATATATAAGAGAGTTAGAGAAAACCATACTAACTATGTAAAAATTTATAAAAAGCAACTACCTGCAGACGCTAAAAAATTAGTTATTTGTGAAACGGACACAAGTGACAGCGAAGCCGAACAGACTGATGAGGATACTGACAATTTTTCATTTTAAAAAAGTAAGTAAATAAAACAGTATAAAATACATAACTTCGTTGTGCAAAATCAGAAAAATCTAATGTATATTCTGATTAAAAATTCATATTTTAAACAACAGATTAAATTATTTTTAAACTACAGCAGATACTTTTCACATTTGTACGTTTTTTTGAGGTGACACAAAACGCACATGTAGAGATACGAAGTTTTTAGGGCATTTAAAAACATACCACATTTTTTGGTGAAAGTCACAACCTATGTAATGATTATAACAATTGTATATAATTTTGCTGCCTTGAATTATTATTATATTATTTTTTTTAGAAGATTACAAACCGGAAGAACTATGACTATCATATAAACATTTGTTAATATTCTCTGTAACTGCCCTAATTTTTTTGAATTTTTACATGTGCGTTTTAAGTGCGTTTTTATTATTTTTTTGTTCGGGGCCAACGTAGAAATCATGTTGCGTGCTGCTCGAGAATAGCGCGCGCTTTTAATTAATTTAATTAATTTTAATTGGTCGCGTCAAATAAAAAAATTAAAAAGACCCCAAAAACGCACCGGTAAAGATACGAAACTTTGAGGGTAGTTAGAGAAAACATAGAACTCATTTTTAGTGATAGTCCCAGACCTCATCGAGTTGACATTTTTTTTATAACACTTTCTAAAGTTAAAATATATATTTCATATTCAATTTTTTTTTAACTTTTGTTCTAAAATATTTAGAGACTTGATTTTTCAACCATAATATACAGTATTATGTTATAAACAATAGTGTATAATGTTGTATTGATAGTGTAACACCTTTTTTTTGTGTATTTCGAGAGCTCAGTGGAGTTTGGATATAAGAGATTGGTTTCGTTTAACTCGGGCGCCACTACACCGAAGTGTAGACGGAAACAACAAACATTTAATAATAGATTTATTATCAAAATCAAACAAAATAAAACAATATTATTTAACATACAACGGGCATAAAAATAAATAAAGCAATAATCTCTTTATTTATTTTTATAAATAACGTAACTAAGAATATTTTAATAAAGTCCGCCAGACGGAAACCCAGAGACACAATGCCGTCTTGGTTTGCCGGGATTCTGATATTATATAACATAAAGTAAATAAAATAACAATTCTGGAAAATATAAAAATAAAATAATGTTCAAATAACGAATATCAATTAGGTAACGGCGAACGGAAGAGTCACGGCACAACGCCGTCTCGGCTTACCCTAACTGCTAGGCTTCTCGGATCTTCGGCTTCGGAGACTAGACGGGACCCGTGTCAATCACTGGGCCTTTAAGCGGAACTCGTATCAACCACTGAGATCCGCCGTCTGATCAAAAAGGCGAGTGTAACCCGTTTATATAGGAGTGGATTTAGTGAAAAACTCGAAAGGAAAAGAGGTGGAACAAAATGTTGGAGGTGGAAATTGAGTATTATATTGGGATAGGCATGTATGTGAAAAAGGGATGTATATAGTCTATGATAGGATAGTGAGGTATATTGGGTTGCCTATGATAGTTTAATGCGGTATACGGGGTAGTATATATAACGGCACGTTACAATAGTACGCCTACTATCCATGTAATAAATTATTTAAACTTGCGAGTGAAATGCCGTAAAATTGATGTTTTCTAAATCGCTCAACTTTAAGCGTTAATTGTTAATAATATAGGGGGTTGAAAAATATAAACATGCAAGATTAGAAGGGTTTCATGTATCTACAATGGAGTGGATATGTTTTTTTCACGAAATTTTTAATTTAATTTTTTTCCTCAAAATCCCCCCCTGGCGCTCGCGCTCGGATTTGGCACATTATGCGGCGCCCTCTATCAATTGATTTTGGTCTATGATGAAAAAATTATCCCTGGGTCGCCACATATTTTATCAAAAATAGGTATACACAAGAGTAGTTTTTTATTAATCTCGAAAAGAACAAATGGACAGCATCGAAAAAAAAATCAGAAAATGACTTCCACACCTATTTTTTCTTGAACTTCTTGTACTTGTTGAGGACGCAGTTGATCCGCGCCTTCCTTTGCGGCGTCTTGCACCGGTCGCGCAGCCTCTCCAACATCCTTACCGACCGATCGCTGATCATCATCGGCCGTTTCTCCGACGACTCGGAAACACGTGAATGGCTTCGGCATTTGCTCATCGACGAACGTCTGCTCCTCGACCGCCTCCTCTTATTCCCCTTGCGCTTTGTCCTCCCTGCCCGGCGAACTTTCCTCTTGGCCCCCCCGCACTTCCTGGCCTTGTGCCTCCTCTTCGGCGCGCAGTGTTTCCTTAGAGACCTACTGCGGCTCCTGGAGTGCCTTTTGCGGGACCTAGAGCGAGACCGGGAGCGCGAACGGGATTTTGATTTGGACTTGCTTTTACTCGTGCTCCTGGATCGGCGGCTCTTGCTGCGGCTTTTAGTGCGCCGCTTCTTAGCGCAGGATCCGCTGCGGCTGCGAGAGCGTCTGCGTTTCGAGTGCCCGCTCCTGCTGCGCTTCCTACCCTTTGACTTGCAACTCCCACTCCTGCTCCTGCTCTTACTCCTCTTCTTACTTCTACTCCTGCTCCTACTCCTCCCCTTGCGCTTCCTACCACTACCGCAACCTTTCCGCGCCGCCATCTTTCTGGCCTTCTTGAACCCGCACGCCTGATTCACATCGGGCTCCGGCCCCTTCTGAACAACTCCGTGGTTCTCCTCCCCGGGAAAACACCTAATGAACCTCCTCCTCTGTTTATCGGGCAGTGCTTGCCAGGTCCGCGCTGCTTGCACGGCGATCTTCAGCTCCGGCTGCATCGGGTGTTTCATTTTGAATGTTTTCAGGAAGTTGAAGAACGGATTCCTGCGGTATTCAGTGGGTCGGCGTTTGGCGGCTGGCGCGACTATCGCCTTTCGGCGCTTTGGTGGCGGTGCGCCCATTCTTCTTTTGTGAATCACTGTGAATTTTGGTTTACTAAAATTTTGACGGGTTTTTTCTACTGAGGATTTTGACTTATTAGTTGTGTAACTATGACAAAACAAATAAGCACACGTTGCTTGATGTTATATTCAACCAGAGCTGGGCAAGATGGTTCGAATCCTTTTAGAGGATTCAAAAGGGTTATTCAAATACTTCGATGAGAAATGATTCGCTATCCGTATTCAAATCTAAACATAGATGATTCGAATCCCAAAACGCATATATCTTGTTATTCTTTTTTTACGTAAAAATGTGATATTATTTTGTGAAAATAATAAAACATGTAATAAAAATATTATTAGATACTAAAGAAGTGTTGTTATAAATAAATTAAAATTGTTCAATGTATATTCTTGTGTTTTAAAGTATGTAGAATACTATAACATAAATGAATTCCTACAATTTTTAATGCGCTGGACACTGCTATTCTGAACATGGCTTTAGCGATTTGGATCAGTAAAAATATACTGCCTTTCAAGAAAATCTAAACACCAAGTATTTATTGCACGATTTTAATAAAATTTACACAATTTGATCATGTAAACGAACTGTATCGATGATCAAAAAATCAACTTGAAAAACAAAAAAAACAAATGAATAAAAATTAATAATGTGTTAGGCCTCCACGATTTCCCAAACACTCATTAACACGTCGAGGCATGCTAGAAATCAGGCTATCAATATCAACTTGGAGTATTTCATTCCAAACTTCGATAATTTGAACTCTAAGTTCCATTACAGTGTTAGCGGGGCGCTGTAAATTACTTATTCTAACATCTATCATATCCCAAACATGTTCTATTGGCGATAGATCTGGAGAACGAGATGGCCAAGGTAACAAATTGATTTCGGCACTATCAAAACACTGTCTTGTAATGGCCGCTGTGTGAGGTCGAGCATTATCTTGCTGAAAAATAGGGTTCTGCAAGCCATTTACATAGGGCACTAACACTGGCCGTAAAATGTTGTCAATATACCGAATCGCCCCCCAAACCATAACTCCCTGTGTAAGAGCCGTATGTCTTTCTCACTCTTCTGCGACCATCATGAACCCATAAACAGAACCGAGACTCATCGCTGAAGATAATGTTATTCCATTCATGGGTCCAATGTTGTCTTTCCCTGCACCAATCAAGTCTTGCTCTGCGATGCTGCGGAGTAAGAGGTAGACACAATTGTGGACGGTAGTATCTTATACTAAAACTGCTGATTCTTCTGTAAACAGTAGCCATGGATACTCTTTGGCCATTTAGAGCCAACCAGTCATTTCCCAATGCCCGCGACGTTGTAAATCTGTCCCTTAAAGTTGTAAGACGAAGAGCTCGATCTTCACGCTCAGTGGTGCTTCTTGGACGTCCTGATCCAAGTCTACGTCGATTCTCCCTAGCTTCGGACCATCTAGACCAGCAGTATACGATCACCGATACACTACGGCCTACCCTTTCAGCAATAGCACGAACCGAAAAAACCGCTTCTCGCATTCCAATAATGCGACCCCTTTCAAATTCACTTAGATGATGATATTGTGCACGCCGACGAACACGGGGCATCTTTTTATGTTTTACAAACTGAAACGTCAAACTACTCAGAGGCTACTTGGATATTAGAAGCAATTACATTAAAAAATCAGCACCTCCTCATAATGGTGAAATCAAGGAAAAATACCATTAAATAGTAACCAAAACAATTGATTTTTTGATCATGATGCAGTTCATTTACATGATCAAATTCTGTAAATTTCATTAAAATCGTCCAATAAATACTTTGTGTTCTGTTCAATAATATTATATATTTATATGATATTATTAAGTACATACCCTGGGTCTTTACTGAAATTTTAGTGTTGCTATTATCTGCTTCAACGGCGCCCTCAATCAATTGATTTTGGTCCACGATGAAAAAATTATCCCAGGGTCGCCACATATTTTATCAAAAATAGGTAGTCGTCATAAGCAAAAAGTAAACAAAATCCGTGAGTAGGCACAATAAGAAACAATGAGAAAACCGAGAACGAAATATGCACTAACACAATTGCTGATAAAATGATGAATTTTGAACCAAGCAAAACGACCTGTACTCCCAAAAATGGGCGTAAAAGGAACATTAAAAGCTAATTATCAAACCAATTCACAGAAAAACATTCGAAAAATGATTGGAAATGCATACAGGGTTTTCCCATTGGAAATCCAATGGATACTCCTGGATCGGAGTAGGTTTTAGGGAACATTTCGAAAAAGATTATTTTTGCTTTCCAAAAACACGCAGGTAGTTGTGCGGGGCGAAATAGAACCGATTTAGCATCCTTGTCGGCGCGCACCAACTACTCCCCGCGCTTGTCACCCGCAGTGCCGGTAGCCGCAAGGTTGTATAATGATTATAATTTTATTGAGGGTATTCAAGTTCGATTTTTATTGCTCAGAAAAAGAGCGATGAATACACTATACCTACTTTTCGGATTAAAATTTATGGCATCCCCCGTGCGGCTGCATGGGGACAATGGTTATTGTGTTATGCTAATTACTGAAAAATATACCGACGGAATTCCCTAATTCCGAATTAACTGAAAAGTGCTCAGTAAATATAGATGAATACCTATAAAAGATTATAACGAAGAAGGAATTTTACTTATAAATCTTCAACCTCACCCAATGATCGAAAAACCCCCTAAAATTCAGTACTAATCCATTTTAAAACATTTTGCTATAGTCCAAAATTTTACTCATGTGAAAGGAAAACGTCAGGGGATTTTATTCATCGGGAAAAGTCAGGGAAATTCCGTGTTTTTAACGAAAAGTCAGGGATTTTTTATATTAATAATAGGATTAAAGATTTAACAAATGGGTAGTTCTGTTCGGAACACGAATTTGACACATTAAATAATATTAAACAAAATTAAAAATAAATGGTGTTGTATCCATCATAGCACATTTCACGTAATTTGAACATTTGATAACTCACACGCTAAATTTATTTCACTGTAACCAAGTAGTTGGAGATTTCACTGGAAGTTAGTATAAAAGTTATTGTAGAAGTCAAATTTCGAGTTTTGAAAAGAATGATAATTTGGATTTGCTTAAATATATAGAATAACAAATACGTTGAATATATATATATTTAAGAATTGTTAATTTCAATGTAAATTTAAGTTTTTATAAAATATAACTAATTACCAAAGTTCATAATTTGAAACCCGCTTGAAATCCTAAATTAAAAGAAATATTTTCGAATAGACTTTTTGTGGTGATAATAAATTTATATAGCGCATAAAGTTAATTTCTCAGGCATTTCTAAACTCGAAATTTTACTTCATGCATTAAACACTCGTTTAAAGGTTACATTTACACTTTTTTCAAAAACGACGAGTATCTGAAAATGTAGTGTATTCAGTACATCAATAATATAAATTATTTTCCAAATTTAGTTTTATCTGTTTTTATTGAATTTATGAAGAAAAAAAACTAATCAAAATAAATATAATATCTAATGAATTCTGGCAAAGTGAGATAGATTTCATTTACTTTTGTGTAAACTCATTGGATTTTATTCTTTTATTTTTAGTTTAATTTTAGGTTTATTTAGCTTTTTTTAAATATATCTGATTCCTAAAGTCCATAATTTCGAGCACGCTGAAAATAAAAGAAGTGTTTCGGAATAGTTTAATTTTTCTGAAGGTCATCTAATTTATCATCGTACAAGTGGTGTAGACGGGATCAAAATACACGAGAAAATAAAAGCGAGCGCGTTTGTGTGTGTGTATGTGTGTAGACGGAACCGGAGCAGTTTTCTCTAGAATATTATTACGTTTACTCTGTTCATAAATAGATGGACCCACTTCCCGACCACAGTCTCTCCTTTTCTATCCTCGAAAACTCAGAATCCAGCATTGTCTACCCATAAGCATTGTCTACCCTTGATAAAACTCTGTGTATATATCATTTGTAAATAATAAAACATTAAAAAACATCACAAAGTTCAATTTTTTTTATACTAATGTTAGCTTGGATCAAATAATTCAATTAGTCAAACAATCTTTGGAGATACAATGAATAGAAAAATTATGTATTTAATTATATTACATTTTTATTCATGGCTGAATAATAAAAAAATACTAGCTATATGTCATGTCTGCAAAATTCCTTTATGCACCGCATAAACTATCATTGCTGCCGCTGCAATCGTTCCAGCTCCAAATAACATAAGTACTGAGTTTTCTCCATTTTCCTCTGCTTTTAGATGATCTTAAAGCAGATAAAATCAAATGAAAATTACTTTTATTAATCAATAACAAACAGTTGTTTTTATCTTACCATTTTCTGGTATGCCGTAAGTCTTTACAAAATCTTTAACATATTTTTCATATATGCCATTTTCAATTAATAAGACATCGTTCTTAAGCCTCGAATCGGGATACGACAGAAACAAAACTGGAGCCAAGTAACTGCACAATAGAACATCCAATGTTGTCGGTGTATCTCGGAATATGTATTTGTTTTTTTTCAAGTACTTCGTAAGCTCTCGCAATTCGGTAAGCATGTTATTATAAGCCTGAAATTTATTCTAATCTGTGTTTCTGAATGATCAAAAAGGCGAGTGTAACCCGTTTATATAGGAGTGGATTTAGTGAAAAACTCGAAAGGAAAAGAGGTGGAACAAAATGTTGGAGGTGGAAATTGAGTATTATATTGGGATAGGCATGTATGTGAAAAAGGGATGTATATAGTCTATGATAGGATAGTGAGGTATATTGGGTTGCCTATGATAGTTTAATGCGGTATACGGGGTAGTATATATAACGGCACGTTACAATAGTACGCCTACTATCCATGTAATAAATTATTTAAACTTGCGAGTGAAATGCCGTAAAATTTATGTTTTCTAAATCGCTCAACTTTAAGCGTTAATTGTTAATAATATAGGGGGTTGAAAAATATAAACATGCAAGATTAGAAGGGTTTCATGTATCTACAATGGAGTGGATATGTTTTTTTCTCGAAATTTTTAATTTAATTTTTTCCTCAAAATCCCCCCCTGGCGCTCGCGCTCGGATTTGGCACATTGTGCGGCGCCCTCAATCAATTGATTTTGGTCCATGATGAAAAAATTATCCCAGGGTCGCCACATATTTTATCAAAAATAGGTATACACAAGAGTAGTTTTTTATTAATCTCGAAAAGAACAAATGGACAGCATCGAAAAAAAATCAGAAAATGATTTCCACACCTATTTTTTCTTGAACTTCTTGTACTTGTTGAGGACGCAGTTGATCCGCGCCTTCCTTTGCGGCGTCTTGCACCGGTCGCGCAGCCTCTCCAACATCCTTACCGACCGATCGCTGATCATCATCGGCCGTTTCCCCAACGAATCCGAAACACGTGAATGTTTACTTCGGCATTTGCTCACCAAGGAACGTCTGCTCCTCGACCGCCTCCTCTTATTCCCCTTGCGCTTTGTCCTCCTCGCCCGGCGAACTTTTCTCTTCGGCCCCCCACACTTCCTCGCCTTGTGCCTCCTTTTCGGCGCGCAGTGTTTCCTCCGAGACCCACTGCGGCTCCTGGAGTGCCTTTTGCGGGACCTAGAGCGAGACCGGGAGCGCGAACGGGATTTTGATTTGCACTTGCTTTTACTCCTGCTCCTGGATCGGCGGCTCTTGCTGTGGCTTTTAGTGCGCCGCTTCTTAGCGCAGGATCCGCTGCGGCTGCGAGAGCGGCTGCGTTTCGAGTGCCCGCTCCTGCTGCGCTTCCTACCCTTTGACTTGCAACTCCCACTCCTGCTCCTGCTCTTACTCCTCTTCTTACTTCTATTCCTGCTCCTACTCCTCCCCTTGCGCTTCCTACCACTACCGCAACCTTTCCGCGCCGCCATCTTTCTGGCCTTCTTGAACCCGCACGCCTGATTCACATCGGGCTCCGGCCCCTTCTGAACAACTCCGTGGTTCTCCTCCCCGGGAAAACACCTAATGAACCTCCTCCTCTGTTTATCGGGCAGTGCTTGCCAGGTCCGCGCTGCTTCCACGGCGATCTTCAGCTCCGGCTGCATCGGGTGTTTCACTTTGAATGTTTTCAGGAAGTTGAAGAACGGATTCCTGCGGTATTCAGTGGGTCGGCGTTTGGCGGCTGGCGCGACTATCGCCTTTCGGCGCTTTGGTGGCGGTGCGCCCATTCTTCTTTTGTGAATCACTGTGAATTTTGGTTTACTAAAATTTTGACTTGATAGATGATTGATATTTGCGTAGCTATGACAAAACAAATAACCACACGTTGCTTGATGTTATATTCAACCAGAGCTGGGCAAGATGATTCGAATCCTTTTAGAGGATTCAAAAGGGTTATTCAAATACTTCGATGAGAAATGATTCGCTATCCGTATTAAAATCTAAACATAGATGATTCGAATCCCAAAACGCATATAACTTGTTATTCTTTTTTTACATAAAAATGTGATATTATTTTATTTGAAATAAAACAACACAGTTGGGAGGGTTTTACTTTTATTGTTGAACACTGCAACATGTTTCACCACACAGTGGCTTCATCAGGCAGATGAAATAATGATTTTACAAAGTACAAAGTGATATTATTTTGTCAAAATAATAAAACATGTAATAAAGATATTATTTGATATTAAAGAAGTGTTGTTATAAATAAATTAAAATTGTTCAATGTATATTCTTGTGCTTTAAAGTATGTAGAATACTATAACATAAATGAATTCTTACAATTTTTAATGCGCTGGACACTGCTATTCTGAACATGGCTTTAGCGATTTGGATCAGTAAATATATACTGCCTTTCAAAAAAATCTAAACACCAAGTATTTATTGCACGATTTTAATAAAATTTACACAATTTGATCATGTAAACGAACTGTTTCGATGATCAAAAAATCAACTTGAAAAACAAAAAAAACAAATGAATCAAAATTAATAATGTGTTGGGCCTCCACGATTTCCCAAACACTCATTAACACGTCGAGGCATGCTAGAAATCAGGCTGTCAATATCAACTTGGGGTATTTCATTCCCAACTTCGATAATTTGACCTCTAAGGTCCATTACAGTGTTAGCGGGGCGCTGTAAGTTACTTATTCTAACACCTATCATATCCCAAACATGTTCTATTGGCGATAGATCTGGAGAACGAGATGGCCAAGGTAACAAATTGATTTCGGCACTATCAAAACACTGTCTTGTAATGGCCGCTGTGTGAGGTCGAGCATTATCTTGCTGAAAAATAGGGTTCTGCAAGCCATTTACATAGGGCACTAACACTGGCCGTAAAATGTTGTCAATATACCGAATCGCTCTAAGACTTGCTTCTAAAAAAACTAGAGGAGACCGACTATCATATGCTATGGCCCCCCAAACCATAACTCCCTGTGTAAGAGCCGTATGTCTTTCTCACTCTTCTGCGACCATCATGAGCCCATAAACAGAACCGAGACTCATCGCTGAAGATAATGTTATTCCATTGATGGGTCCAATGTTGTCTTTCCCTGCACCAATCAAGTCTTGCTCTGCGATGCTGCGGAGTAAGAGGTAGACACAATTGTGGACGGATACGGATACATGGATACTCTTTGGCCATTTAGAGCCAACCAGTCATTTCCCAATGCCCGCGACGTTGTAAATCTGTCCCTTAAAGTTGTAAGACGAAGAGCTCGATCTTCACGCTCAGTGGTGCTTCTTGGACGTCCTGATCCAAGTCTACGTCGATTCTCCCCAGCTTCGGACCATCTAGACCAGCAGCGTACGATCACCGATACACTACGGCCTACCCTTTCAGCAATAGCACGAACCGAAAAACCCGCTTCTCGCATTCCAATAATGCGATCCCTTTCAAATTCACTTAGATGATGATATTGTGCACGCCGACGAACACACCCCATCTTTTTATGTTTTACAAACTAAAACGTCAAACTACTCAGAGGCTACTTGGATATTAGAAGCAATTACATTAAAAAATCAGCAGCTCTCCATAATGGTGAAATCAAGGAAAAATACCATTAAATAGTAACCAAAACAATTGATTTTTTGATCATCGATGCAGTTCATTTACATGATCAAATTCTGTAAATTTCATTAAAATCGTCCAATTAATACTTTGTGTTCTGATTTTTTTGAAAGGCAGTATATTTTTAAAATACTTTCAATAATATTATATATTTATATGATATTATTAAGTACATACCCTGGCTCTTTACTGAAATTTTAGTGTTGCTATTATCTGCTTCAACGGCGCCCTCAATCAATTGATTTTGGTCCATGATGAAAAAATTATCCCAGGGTCGCCACATATTTTATCAAAAATAGGTAGTCGTCATAAGCAAAAAGTAAACAAAATCCGTGAGTAGGCACAATAAGAAACAATGAGAAAACCGAGAACGAAATATGCACTAACACAATTGCTGATAAAATGATGAATTTTGAACCAAGCAAAACGACCTGTACTCACAAAAATTGGGGTAAAAGGAACATTAAAAGCTAATTATCAAACCAATTCACAGAACAACATTCGCCAGTGTTACCAGACCTAGGGACATTTCCCTAGATCAAGGGAATTTATAGTATTGTTAAGGAAATAAGGAATCTTTACTAAAAATGCAAAAACTCTAGGGAAATTTAGTACAGTTGACTAAAAGTTCTTTTTTCTTATTAAATACAGTAATATTTCATTCTGTTGGTGGTATATTTTTTAAATCATGTTTAATTTTAGTTTATTTTCTTCTTAAGGGTCTTTTTTGATGTGCGAAAATCGTCATTTTTTATTCCAGCCTTCCCAGAAAAGCTAGAGTTATGAAAAAATTCATACATAATCTTGACCCCATTTTAGGACCTGTGTGCATCGCTTATGATTCTAGCTATTATCGTTTTTCTGAAAAAAAATCATGAAAATTGCAATAATTTTTAATTACGAAATAATCTTCAAAAATTCTCACGGATTTGCAAAACCGATGCACACCGGACTTATTTTTGCCCCCTGAACATTTCTGTAAAGTTAGATTTTCACGAAATGGCCTGGGAAGGCTCAAATAAAAATTTTCACTCGTTTTGCAATTTTCCGCATACCGTCTCGCCACCTAGTGGTTGCATAGCAGAAATGGGGTTTTTTCAGTTCACGGTGTCTTTAATAGATGGCGGTCTTACGTGACAACAATTAGCGGGATTTTTTTGAAAAAGTCGTTATCTTAACGATTCTAAGCCACTGCTCGCAGATTTTTATGATCTGTTCTCGTGGCGTTTTAGATATTTTACACTTTTTTTAATCTTTGCTTTTTAACAATTTTTTCAAAGAAAACATTCTCCTAAAATCGTTGATTTCATTGCATAATTTCAATGCGTTGAAATAATTTAATTTTCTTAAAGTGCAATGAATTCTAAGTGAATTCTGTGACATTTGTGTTGATTGCATAACATGTTCAATTTATTACAATTTTTTAAACAAAATTAGTTTGTGAATAACGTTTTTCTTTACAAAATTTCAACTGCTGTTTTTACGGCAAACTTATTACGACATTGCTATCTTAATAGCAATTCTGAGTTGGTTTTACAACTTTAATTATTTTAATATAGAATTTCTTTTAAACGTGTGTTTTTTTTTGCAGGGCCAACAGTGTGAGGGTGTGCGGAAATTCAAAAAGAATGTTTCGCAAGCGTATTGTGTATTGTGCAAAAGGCTAAAATCAGGTGAGTGTTTAAACACAATTTACATATAAATACACGGAGAGAACATTTATTGTCACTACGAAATGAATTCTTATAAGATAAATGTGGGTGTAATGTAGTTGTATGTAAGTGACAAGAGCCTGAGTCAGAAGTAGACAGTTGTGCATACATCACGGATGGGTTGCCTATAATCGTTGTTGTATGTGTGTGTTTTTTGAACTTCACTGTAAATCAGTGGTTTTAAGCGTGACGCATGAAGTAAAATTTCGAGTTTAGAAAAGCCTAATTTGGATTGGCCGCTCCGCTTCGCTACACGGCCAATCCAAATTCTAAGGCTTTTCTAAACTCGAAATTTTACTTCATGCTTAGTCTGGGAGTCAAATTAACCGCTTTTAAACAACGAATTCCCCCAATTTTAAAAAAAACGCTGTAATAGTCAAAAACATACAGGGCATTTTTCTTTTAAGTATACTTATCCCGATAATTACAGCGTTTCTTTTAATTGCGGGAATTCGTTGTTTCAAAGCGATTAATTTGAGGCTTTAAACGAGGGTTTTCCACTCCCAGATTAAGCATGAAGTAAAATTTCGAGTTTAGAAAAGCCTGAATATTTGGATTGGCCGCGTAGCGAAGCGGCCAATCCAAATTAGGCTTTTCTAAACTCGAAATTTTACTTCATGCGCCACACGTATAAAACACTGAATATCGCAAAGTTTAAAATATATGGCTTTAGCAATCTAATATGTAGATGTGAATAAAACGTGAGTCAAATTCTGCGCTGAACAAATTGTTTATAACAGTGATTAAAGGCAAACCAATAACTTTAACGTATATTAGGTTGCCTATAATCGTTCTTGTATGTGTGTGTTTTTTTTAACTTCACTGTAAATCAGTGGTTTTAAGCGTGGCGCATGAAGTAAAATTTCGAGTTTAGAAAAGCCTAATTTGGATTGGCCGCTCCGCTTCGCTGCGCGGCCAATCCAAATTCTTAGGCTTTTCTAAACTCGAAATTTTACTTCATGCTTAGTCTGGGAGTGGAAAACACTCGTTAAAAGCCTCAAATTAACCGCTTTGAAACAACGAATTCCCGCAATTTTAAAAAAACACACACAAGTGAATGCCGCGCCGCGATTTACGTGTTAAATTATCGACAAGTCATTGCAATAGTTCATCAAAAATTATTAAAAATGAATGGAATTTTATTTAATAATAAAAATACACTGATAAATTAAATATATATCAAATAAAATGTTTACTTTGATTTAATATTTTGGAATATCCACTGAAGATATTTAAATTTCAATTACAGTCAATCAAAGTTTATTTATCACTGTATAGATTCTATAAATTTCGTGTTGGTTTGGTAATCTGTTGATTTTTAACAATTTTTTCAAAGAAAACATTCTCCTAAAATCGTTGATTTCATTGCATAATTTCAATGCGTTGAAATAATTTAATTTTCTTAAAGTGCAATGAATTCTAAGTGAATTCTGTGACATTTGTGTTGATTGCATAATATGTTCAATTTTTTACAATTTTTTAAACAAAATTAGTTTGTGAATAATGTTTTTCTTTACAAAATTTCAACTTCGATTCGATATTTTATTAAATCCAGTAGAGATATTTAAATTTTAATAACAGCCAATAAAAATTTATTAATTTCTATGTGGACTCTATAAATTTTGTGTTAGTTTTGATAATCTGTTGATTTTTAACAATTTTTCTAAACAATCAAAATAAATAATTTTAGGAGAAATCTTCTAAAATTATTTATTTTGATTTAATTACATAATTTCAACTTTGGCCTAATATTTTAAGAAAATGTGTTCAGATAATTTTATTTGCTTTATTTGTAAGTAAATTCTGTGAATTTCCTGTTAATTGTGTAAAACTTGAGTTTTTCCAAAGTTAATTTTCCTAAAACCGTTGATTTTATTATTTCAACTTTGGCTTAATATTTTAAGAAAATGCGTTGAGATTATTTAATTTTATTTAAAGCAGATATAAGTGCAACGAATTCTAAGTAAATTCTATGAATTTTATTTTGATTGCATAAACCTTTGATTAGATTTAATATTTTAGAAAGTTTACTGGAGATATTTTCATTTTAATTGTAGCCAATCAATGTTCATTCTTTGTGTAGATTCCATGAATTGTTACCGGCGGTTTTCCGTAAGCGTCGTCAACTTGTTCATTCAGCAATATTTCAGCTGCAACATAACCACGGGCGTTATTTTGTTACATATTTTAATATTCGGAACAACGGTCCCAATTCACCTCATTCTATTTTTCAGTACACAATATTGCTTCATTCTCTTTTATTTTAGATAGGTTGCCTAGTGGAATCTCGTCAAATAGCGCCCTCGAACATCAGACAGCTCAACTCAGCTCAAAACTCCTCTCGGCCATCCAATGGTAGAACTCTACAGCATCCGCTATTTCCAGTTCCAGGGTTGTCCAAAATATATACGGATTTCCCGGTTATCCCCGACTTCGCCACATCTGCGATGGGACGCCGCTACCTGCGACCGGTCCGATCGCGCGAGCGAAACGTACGTGCGAAGCACAAAAGAAAAAAAAAATGAACCCTACGTGGTTCGCGTATGTAGAATACATACGCGAACGTCACAACCCTCATCGGATAACTGAGAACAAGACGATTCGAACGACACCAAACACGATATGGTTAGTTCGAACCAGAAGGATATAAACCGCGAGCTGTCATGATATTTAATTGTTACTAATTTGCTTTTAGACGAGGTTCCACATAGCAACAAATATGTATAAACAATTACTATGCTCCCCGTTATGCTTGGACGAAGTTTCATAAACTTCTACTCAGTATTTTCCTTATTATTATACATTTTCTAAGTCCAGGCATAACACCCCTATTGTTTATATGTTTTTTGGAGTTGGTAGGCGTAATTGTTTATGCATATTGTTGCTAGGTATACCAAACGATGCGCTTTATCATTCCACATCGTTGGTATTACTTTTAGGCAAATTCGGTCAACCCCTTCGGCTTAATTAAATTAAACGTCTATTAAACCCCGTTCTTAGCTCGAATCAAAATATGTCATATATGCCCGGACGCAGAATCATATCGCGCATATAACGACATATTTTGTATTTCAAAATATTAATATTTAATATTTATTTTGGCCATTTTTCTTTCGGCCAACGAAAGTTGGTGGTCGCCAGAGGGGAAGACGGAAGAATTGACCAAAAACCAAATAAATACCGCCGGCCTCAAGGGCTAAAATCACTTCAAAAAAGTCTGTTGACCCGTCAACATCACTTCAAAAAAGTCTGTTGACCCGTCAACATCACTTCGAAAAAGTCTTCGAACCGTGCATCGTCACTACGCTAAATTTCGGTCCGCGTCCGCGTCCGCGAAAGTTTTTGCAAGTATTTTTTACGACCCAGTGGTCGTACGTAAGTTATTATTTTTAATTGTATATCTTGTTCTTGTGGTAATTGTTGTATATAATATTCTTAATATATATATATATATATATATATATATATGTATATACATATATATATATATATATATTCAAGGGACCTAGTATTTACTAATCCCCTTAACATAATAGGCTTAATGCAGGTATGTGCAGTAGCCACCTACATAACAAGACATACTATATAATACAATAATGACGCCGGAACGTTTTACCTAATCAGGGCGGTACGCAGTCAATTGTTAAAATTAACATCTTTAAAAAAAAAAAAGAAACCTGAAAAATGACCCCGATATATGCGAATCACGGTATCTCGAGGCCCGGTATAGCGAGGTTCTACTGTATTTGAGAACTATTATACTATTATATCATTATATCGACTATTTTCCTAAGTATAGAAGTCTAGGGAAATCTAGGGAATTTCGACATGAAGATCTAGGCAAATAATTTTTATTGATCTGGCAACACTGATCCCCGCAGTATAAACACATCTTCGGAGACGTGCACACAATAAGTCCGCACACAATGCTTTATTGGCGCAGCTATCGCCCCATAATTAATGATGGGCCTCACTTTCTTTCAAGCGATGGTGTGTGTTTAGCGGGCGGCTCCCGAAGTCACCCGCAGAGGCTATTGTTTGCATAAATAATACCCATGAATGAGCACTATCCATATCTAATCGAACGTTTCCTTAAAACGCCTCTAAACAAGGTTTTGTATATATAACAATAAAACACTGGTATTAATATCATTGGTATAAATTTTATTATAATTAACATTTACAATTATATCAATTTGTTTTATACAATAAAATACACATTTCGATATACACAACGTTAATAATAGCCTTAGCAAAATTTTCAATCAACAATTCGAACAATTTTTTCATCTGGATGTTACAAAAATATATACCCGCCCGAATGGGAAATTTTTCAAATTTCCAATTGACCTTAAACGCGCGAGCGTATTTGCGCCTTTCGTCCAGCGAAAACGCAATAAATTTACACAATTTACTTCATAGTAATTAATCGATTAACGTGTGTGTATTTGTTGTTACAAAAAAAGTTCCATCCTATAAACTAAGCCCTAAACCAGAGTATAAAATTTATACTTGGGTACAATAGCTATTTATGGAAGAGTTTAATATATTATATAAAGGGTAGGTGTTTTATTTGTTCTCGTTTTTTTTTTGTTTTTTTATTTATTCATCGCTTGTACAATATTAATATTTGTATTTACAGTTTGTGGTCTTTTCTTTAAACTTTAAACAAAATGAGGTGTTTAAATTTATATTTTGGTCGTTATTTAAAATTACATAGTTTTATTTGCGGGAAAAGTTGTTTATTTTATACAGTGTTCGTTTTGTAAGTGTGAACATTATATTTCCCACTAAGCAAACACAATTAAGTAATGTTTCATCAACATTAATACAACGTTTAATGTTGCTATAACGTTATTTGTTTGTTTTTTGCTCAGTGGGTTTACATTTTGAAATGTTTACTCATCTCTGTTGTCTAGGATTCTTCCTTTATAATTTGATGTTCTTCAGGCTAACGCTCCTTTAAGTTTTAAAAAATGGGATTCAGTGGCGGCTCGCAGCCTAACTTCAGGGTATTCCAGAGACCCAAGGTAATATGTATTCGTTGTTGAAAGGTGAATTTGTTGTGCAATTCCTTGTATTTATAAAGCACGATCCCAACCTGAAATTTTGTGTGGCTTGGCGCTGTGGTCTACCCTGAAGTTAGCCTGGGAGCTGTCGCTGATGGGATTGATTTAACAGTGGAATTAACTAATTTCAGAAAGTCATAAAGTATATTTTTCTTTATCTCATTCGTAACAAATACCGTGCGATCATTTAAATGATGATTTAGAGTAGGCGGCTATTTTTTGAGCGGTTGCGCTGGATACTACTTCTTCTTCTTTCGCGTATTTAATGGCCTTGGCATCTAAGCCCTGTTGACCAGTCACAGTATTAATTAAACAAATGTTTGTTTCACCATTCAAATGATAAATAAATAAATATAGGGGTAGTTATTAAAGGAAAAGGTTATAGGAATGATTGTAGTTATTTTGCTAATTGAATTATTGGAGTATCGACTGAATTTAAAATTTGGACTAACGCCCTTCCCGAGGGAATAGGAATTGAAAAATACACATGCAGTTAGCAGGATGAGGTACACTAGAAGGGAATGCAAGGAATAGGAATATGAAAATGGATGTAACTGAAAGGATGCAAAAGGATAGGAGTGTAACCACGTGCTGGCTTTGCGTTTTAATTTATGCGCAGCGGTCCGACCTGCTCGGGATCTGGACACGGACTCGCCCTGAATGCTAATTGATGGATGGAATAAATTTGAGGTTATGGTGAACTATGTGTTAGTAGTCAGTAGTGCCAATCTAAATTAAAATTCAAAGCCTGCTCTAAATCATGTTTTAAACGATCGGCATGGTAGAATAAAGCGATATTTTAGGTATACTATTCCGCTGCATACGCTGTAAATTTTCAATTTTTAAAAGTGGTAAATTGAAAGCTTCTAACAAGTGTTTGCACTTGAAATAATAAGCATGAAGTAACATTTCGAGGTTAGAATAGCCTTAAAAGTTGGTTTAGTCGGCCAAAATTTAAAGTTTCTAACGGGGGTTTCCACTCCCAGACTAAGCATGAAGTAAAATTTCGAGTTTAGAAAAGCCCCGTGAAAATTTGTCGAGGGTCGCGCAGCGACCCGAGACAAATTTTCTGGGCTTTTCTAAACTCGAAATTTTACTTCATGCGCCACCCGTGTAAAACACTTATTTAAAGCGAAGTTCAAAATATACCGAATGCTTGAGTTTGATCTTACGTTAATACATTTTAGAAATGTTCGTTTTTTCCAATTCAAGCAAATGGACAAGTGTCTAAGTCTAATTAAAAGAAAAACATCTGAAAGTAGGTACTTGAGTGCTGATTTGGTCACACAAAATAAATATTTTTTAACGTGAGATGTAACTTAATCAGTATACTTTGAACTTCACTTAAAATCAGTGTTTATACGGGTGGCGCATGAAGTAAAATTTCGAGTTTAGAAAAGCCCCGTGAAAATTTGTCTCGGGTCGCTGCGCGACCCTCGACAAATTTTCTACGCGGGGCTTTTCTAAACTCGAAATTTTACTTCATGCTTAGTCTGGGAGTGGAAACCCTCGTTAGAAGCTTTAAATTTACCACTTGTAAAAACAAAGAATTATTGCAAATTTACGATACGCTGTAATTTTTACAATATCGTCGTTCAAGTTTCAACATAGCATATCTAAAAAAAATACAAAATTGAGTTATGCATACTGTCAGATTTATATTAAAAACCCTGTACAACTCGTATGTACGCTCAAAGCTGGAATATGCAGCCTTAGTTTGGTTTCCTCAAACTCAGAACCAAATAAAGATGATTGAAAGCGTACAACGCATGTTTTTAAAATGTTTATTTCATAAAACTGAAGGATACTATCCAGTAAGAGGATTTGATCATGACATACTACTCAATAAATTTAGTTTAGACTCTCTTGAATGTCGTAGGCATAAGGCCATCTATCTTATTTATGCATAAATTATTACATAATGAAATAGATTCACCAGAATTATTAAATCAGATTGGGCTGCATATTCCAGTTTTTTGCAGCAGGCAAAAACCTATGTTTAGCATCCCAAACCATAGGACTAACGTAAGATTAAAATCTCCTATTGTTATCATGTCATGCATGTGTAATAAATTACCACCCTGTTGTGATATTCTGCACGACTCTGTTAAATCGTTGATGAACAATCTGTCAAATAGCTGTCACACTCACGAGCGTCTTCATATTGTTTAGATTTAAATTTATTTATGTACATACATACAGTGTTTATTGTATTATCATTGTCTTGTTATTGGGAAATTTCCTGTTGGGCAATAAATACTTATTATTATTATTAGGGGGACCGGAAAGTAATGTCGTTTTTGCGCATGTTGGTCTTTGTGGTCGCCTAGCAGCTCATTGGGTAATTCAAAGTACTGTCAAAGACATTTTAAGGCTAGAGTGACTTGTTTTCTTGTAAGTTATACAATTTTAAAGTTTTTTTTCAATATTTGCCGAAATGGTCAGCCAAAAACCAGAAGAGATACATATCCGGCATTGTATGCTTTTTGAATTTCATAAGGGTAGTAATGCAACGTTTGCTACCCAAAGCATTTGCGATATTTATCCGAATGCTTAAGATGTTCGTAAATGCAAAAGGTGGTTTTCCAAGTTAAAATCCGGTGATTTCAGTCTTTCCGACTCTTATCGATCAGGAAGACCAACAACTCTGGATAATGAGATTTTAAGGGCGGAAGTGGAAGCAACCGGAGCCGCTAGTGCGATTGACACCTCTGTCACTATGTAACATGTTACATTCCAACAAACTTGATAAATTCAGGAAGCGTTGGGATGATACGGAAAGCTGCAAACTCTCGAAGGAGACATTACTGTACCCTAACGAGATTTTAGCTAAACGGTACCTGCAGATGACTTGAATGAACCTCAGACAGATAGCCGCTGTTCTAACCGGACACTGCGGGCTCAATGGACACTTATACAAGATGGGAATAGTTGACTCCCCATCTTGTAGAGGGTGTGAAATGGAAGACGAGATTGCGAGGCACATCCTCAGCGAATGCCTGGCACTCTAGTCTACGAGAGGATCCATATTGGGTGAAAGATGGCCGACGATAGACATTAGCAGGGATTTGCCCGCCTCAGTAATACTGGACTACCTAGACAAGGTGGGATGGTTGAGCTGAGGATGGGTGACCCGTAGTGGGAGGCGGCACAATGGGCCTAATGAGGTCTTAGTGCAATGCAGCAATGCGCACTCCCCTTATACCAGATACCAGTGGAAGCAAATCCATGTCAGACCATTGAAGAACTTTCGAACAATCTTAACGACATTGGTCAACTATTTAGGAACATTTAAAGCAGATTGGGAAAGTAAGCAGAGCAGGTGTTTGGGTCCCGCACAATCTATCCGAGAAAACAAATCTAATCGTTCCAATACCTGCAACTTATTGCTTCAGCGGTATAACCCAGAAGCGTTTTTTGATAGACTGATTACCGGGGATGAAAAATGGGTCCTTTACGATAAACCAAAACGCAAAAGGCAGTGGCTCTTTCCAAATGATGCACCACGAACTATAGCAAAACCAGGTTTAGACCCCAAAAAGGCGCTTTAGTGTGTTTGGTGGAATACTCGTGGGGTTGTTCATTTTGAAGTGTTAAAACCTGGTCAAACTGATAATGCAGACCTTAATTGTGAACAATTGGATAGAGTACATCAATCTTTAATTAAAAAGTACCTAGCTCTTGTTAACAGAAAGGTGTAATTTTGCAACACGACAATGCAAGACCGAACCCTAGAAAATATGGGAAGTATTGCCGCACCCACCATACTCACCTGATATTGCGCCATCTGATTTCCACTCGCTCCAGTATTTTAGAAGGAAAAAAAAATCTGAAGAAGTTGTTAATGCCATCTCCAGATATTTTTATGAGAAACCTGGTGATTTTTATCGATCCGGGATTGAAAACTTGCACACTAGATGGCAAAAGGTTGTAGAAAATGAGGGTGATTATGTTATTGATTAAATGATAATATCGATAAAAATGGTGTTGTACAGGGTGGAGCGCGGTAAATTGCTTTTTTAAAATTCACGCTGTGGCGGCGCTGTTGGTCAAAGAGAGGGGAGAGTGGCCGTGGTTTATAGTGAGCGACGGGAGGTTTGTATTCATCGGCTGTTTAGTTGCCATAATGCAGTGGACACGTGAGAATTTTGTGTTGCAGAGTATTTCTTGAATTCCCACTCGATCATTGCAGTGCAGCGTGCTTTTCGTTTGCGATTTGCAGTTGCCCCACGCGGACGTGTTCCTGAATGACAATCAATTTTAAATTGGGTAATTGCATTCAGAACAACAGAGAATGTATCATCTGTACGAAGAGGACCTGACAGAAGCGTTACAACACCACAAAATGTCGAACGAGTTAGAGCAGCAGTACTGCAATCTCTGAAACGCTCAGCTCGAAAATATGCACTTGCTCTTGGCATTACAAGACGTTCTCTCCACAGGATTTTTCATAATGAACTGAATTTTCACCCGTATAAAATGTGCGTGGTCCAGCAATTGTCAGTACGGGATTATGTAACACGAAGAACATCTTGTGAAGACATGCTTGCAACCATACCCCCTGACGCAAATGTGTTTTTTACTGATGAGGCACATTTTCTCCTCAGTGGGTGTGTAAACAAATAGAATACGCGGTACTGGAGCGAAACGAATCCCAGGGAACTTCACCACAACCCCTGCACTCAGACCGCGTCACTGTGTGGTGCGCCGTATCACAAGTAGGCATCATTGGCCCTTACTTTTTCTAGGAAAATCGTCGTGCTGTCACTGTGAATTCGGCTCGTTACTTAACTATGCTTCAAGAGCTTTTCCAGCCAGCTTTTAGGGCAATGCAGTTACAGGATACCTGGTTTCAACAAGACGGTGCCACTGCACACACAGCGGCCATTACCATGCATTTTTGAGGCAAACGTTTCCTGGAAGGCTTATCTCTCGAATAACTGGCCCGCACGCTCACCGGACTTAGTCCCATGCGATTTTTTTCTATGGGGTTACCTGAAGTCGAAGGTGTATTGCAACCGTCCCAACAACCTGGAAGACCTACAAAACAATATTGAGGCTGAAATTGCAAGATTACCAGAAGACATGCTTGAAAGACTGAATGAAAATTTCAGAAAGCGACTGCAGCAGTTTGTGGATTGTGAAGGTAGACATTTGTCAGATACACTGTTTAAAACCAAGTAATTAGAAACTTATATTATTGTTCAATATGAGAAAAATATAAATGTAAGTTTCTAAGTGTTCATTGTTTTATTATTTCATTTCCCAATCAGCAAATTACCACGCTCCTACAGGGTGGAGCGTGAATTTAATGTAAAAAAACGACATTACTTTCCGGTCCCCCTAATATTTCCTTGCCATTGTGTTGGTAGCAATCTCCTGTAAAGTAGGGAAAAGTGAAATATGCGATGTTGAAACTTAAACGATAATACGTATACTTAAAAGTAAAATGTCCAGTTATTATTCGCGTTAACTGTGCCGTTAAAAAAACATTTTTGTAGACAGATTTTGTCTACAGAAATATTTCATGCGAAGCGCAGGTAAATGATATTTTACTTTTTTACAAGTGGGTAACAGTAACACGTTAGCTAAGGTCATTAAGTTTGCAAGAAGAATAAGTAACACATACAGAGAGTTTTATGTAACACCGAACATTTTAATAACAAGAATTTTTCTTTGAAGTATCCATATGCATACATTGCACATTTTCCGATGCTCGGTTTATTAAATGAATCCAATTTGAAGCTTTAAGCGAGTGTTTTCCACTCCTAGGCTAAGCATGAAGTAAAATTTCGAGTTTAGAAAAGCCTGAAAATTTGGTTTGGTCGCGTAGCGCGAAGCGCGGAGCGGCCAAACCAAATTTTCAGGCTTTTCTAAACTCGAAATTTTACTTCATGCGCCACCGGTACAAAACACTGACATATTACGAAGTTTTAAACACACCACTAAACTTTACATTGAATCAGTGTTTTTTTTCGAAATTTTACTTCATGCGCCACCGGTACAAAACACTGACATATTACGAAGTTTAAAACACACCGCTAAACTTTACATTGAATCAGTGTTTTGTACTGGTGGCGCATGAAGTAAAATTTCGAGTTTAGAAAAGCCTGAAAATTTGGTTAGGCCGCTCCGCGCTTCGCGCTACGCGGCCTAACCAAATTTTCAGGCTTTTCTAAACTCGAAATTTTACTTCATGCTTAGCCTGGGAGTGGAAAACACTCGCTTAAAGTTTTAAATTGAATTCTTTTAATAAACCGAGCATCGGAAAATGTGAAATGTATGCACATGGATACTTCAAGGAAAAATTCTCGTTATGAAAATGTTCGGTGTTACATAAAACTCTTCGTATAAAGTCCCATGGTTACACTTATAAAAAAACACCTTGTAGATAAATGCGATGAATTAATTGATAAATTACGGGAAGCTAGTTTTCTCCCTTAATTATTTTACAAAAAAACAACCCTATTTAATGTACAAAAAACCTAAATCTAATTTTATTGTTTTAGTAAATCTCACCCTTGTTTTCATACCTCGTGCACGCCCTCCAAAAACGTCATTAGTCGGTTTAAATTTATTTAATCGACAAGCACGGCCAAAAATATTTTGTTTTTTGTTTTAGTAAAATACAATCTTAAGACTACGTTTTTATTTTTTTTTTTAGAATATTTGTTTCCTTTGATTATTTACAAGTTATTGCTATGAACTAATTATTAAATTGGAAATAACAACGGGAGATTTATTACCTCATATCCTAAGTTTAAGGCACTAATTTAATTTTTATTTCCATGTTAGGTTTTCTTTCTTTTTTAAAAGAAAGAATTATTGAATCGGTGATTTCAAAAACATCCCATGATCTTGTTACGTTTAAAATGAATTTTTCTGAACTGAGCTCGAATAGAACAGTATTTCCTTTGTATTTTAAACTGCAGCTAAGAAAGCTAAAAAAACGGAAGAAGTTTTAAAAAATTCGTGGCTGTTTAATGGTAAATATATTGTTTTTATAAATGAAATTGCCAATTCTTGGTTGCAGAATACTTCAAACATTAAAAGTGCGATTCTTTTCGCAATCTACAACAAGTTAAAGTGTCAAATTATTTAGAGGGAACGGCAAAGCTATACTAAGGGGAGCCAATGCTTATGTGAGTACTGGAAATCAAATAGAAAAGGAGAAACTATGGTCAGGATGTGGGGTACCAGTAAAACAGACGACTATATACACCAATCACCAGTCTCGATTCTGGATGCAGCCTCCAAGCGATGTTACCAAATTTTATACAGTGACTGGCTAACTGGATATATATGAACTGTGGCTACACTGATGAGAATAAATCTCGAAACGCATCTATAGATGACCTGAATAATTTGACCCAAATTGTAATAGTATATCAAAGAATCCAGGCAATATGTTAATGGGTTTAAAGTCCCCGCATTGTTGCCAAGAGTACATGTAAACATGCAACATAACCTAAAAACCCGTCCGAAAACGTTAGGTGCTAGATGCCTAACGTTGAGTTATGAATGGTTAAAAAGTGGTGCATTATGGTTAAGCTGTAGTGACGCAGCAAGGAGAGGGCCCAGATCCACACCAAATAACATAAAACTACCATTTATTAATATGAATTTGAACGTGCATTGAAATGTTCTAACAAATGCACTCTTCCTCGGACTCAGAGTTTTCGCAACGCTGTGGGGTATTACCAAAACGTCATATATTTAACGGTTGTTTTAACTTTGTGTTTAGGGAGTTTAGAGATGTCGGAATGGCAATGAAAACAACTAGATATTGCTTGCATTCTCGAACGAAATTTACATTTCCTGTAGGTTACTTTATGTAACAGCAAACAGTTGTTGTATAATTCAATGTCCGTTGCGGTATTAGCTCGGGAAGTAGTTGTTTCAATGAGTGTTTGATATAGTCTTTGTAAGACTAACTTGTTGTAGATTGCGAAAAGAATCTCGGCACTTTTAATGTTTGAATATTGTTTTTGTTTCAGCAGCTTTATATATTTTATATATACAAAAATTTAACATTTTAAACATGGGGGGGCGGGGGTGAACCCTTTATCCTTCCCCCTGGCGTGTAATTTGATATTTTAAAAAAACTACATTCCGCAAAAGATCTATTTAAAGTGTTTCTGAAATCAACGATTTCATAACTTTCCCTTATGTGAGGTAAAGGGAACATAAATTTTCGTGTTAACAAAGTTAGATTCTCGGGAAGATTGACTTTGAAATGGTACCTGTATAAAGAATAAGTAAAACATATTGGACACTTTCTGTGGAGCAATTGCTGCAAAAAATGAAGCTATTACTTAACAATCTCAATCTGGCCAATGAGTTGAGTGTCGTACAAATACGAAACCGGCCAAAACTGCCAAACCGGTCGACTCTGATGCCCGTTTGCACCCCGGTAAATTAAATAATTCATCATCAATTTTCGGATAATTCTATTGCACCGCCATTTAAACAATGATTGAAGTTTTGATTGACCTCAAATTTTTAGTCGGTCGATTTTGTCTGAGTTGAGTGTCGTACAGATACGAAACCGGCCAAAACTGCTAAACCGGTCGACTCTGATGCCCGATTGCACCCCGGTCGATTAAATATTTAATCATCGATTTTCTGATAATTCTATTGCACCGCCATTTTAACAATGATTGAAGTTTCGATTAACCTCAAATTTTTAATCGGTCGATATTGTCTGATTAACATTTGACATTTGTCGAAAGTTACTTAAAAATGGAAATTGAATTCAATTTATTAATAGACGATGATGAACTAGATGTAATTGATTTAATTAACTTTAGTGTTCCACGTCAGGTGAACCTAAGAATCAATTACTTTGATATCCTCATTAATAGTAGTTTTCAAAAAAGATTTCGATTGATAAAAACAAAGCGCCTTATACTTATTAACAATAATTAAAGAACAAATAACAAATAGAATTTGCAAGTGATAGGTAAGTTTGTAATAAGTAATATTAAGGTTGATATATACGGTGAGGACATTTTTTCGCTGAACATACGTTTCCTATGTTCAGTATTAGAAAGTCCATGTCAATACATTATTTCATTAATTTCACGGATTAGGCAACCAAACTTACACATATTTTATTTATGCTTTTGAAGGGACTGAATTTTTATTTTAGGTTTAGTACAAATGTTAAAAGTGACCACCTTCCTGCTTCAAGCAATATGCCAAGCGATTGTAAAATCATTGTAAAGTATTTCTTAAAAAAATTGATTTATTATTTCCTGTTTGGCAGTACTTATTTTGTTTGTTTAGTTCTTCTGTACTCTTTATTGCTATATTATTGTAGATTTTGGATTGGAGATAACCCCAAAGAAAGAAATGGTTTGGCGCTAAATCAGGGGACCGGGGTGTCCAAGCTTTGGGTCCAAATCTTTCAATCCAGCGATCCTGGAAGGTTTCATTCAGGAAACGTGTAACAGGGCATGTGGAATGTGGTGGACTGCCGTCCATTTGAAACCACGGCTTCTCAAACGAAGTAAATGTGGTATAATGTCTTTTCGAAGAAGTTCCAAAAATTCAACAGCTGTTAGATTGCCCTCAATATAAAAAGGGACCAATAAGGATAGTGTTAACTATTCTAGCCCAAATATTTGTATTGAGTGTGTGTTAAACTTTGAACATGTTCGTTTGTACGTGACCAATACCTGTGGGAATAAGAACAGAAGGATAAGGAGAAAAGGGAGAAAGGTGTTAGGTACAAACCGATAATTCTGTGAATTAACCATCCCATCCAAACAATGTATTGACATGGACTTTTGAAAACTGAACATAGGAAACCTATGTTCAGCAAAAAAAAATCCTCATCGTATATTTTGTTATTATGTTTCGTCAGGTGAAAAATTGAACGCTATCGCTCTTTTCTGTGACATCTAAAAATTTAATTGATGAGGCGGATACATGATGAAACTCCATAATACTATTTGTTCAGTGTTCAACAATAAAAGTGAAACCCTCCCAACTGCGTTGTTTTATTTCAAATCTAAAAATTATTATTACCTATGCCCAAATTATATTTGTATTAACTCTTTTAAAGTAAAAACGTACCTTTACATCTGGAACTGACATTTCGTTTCAATTTTTAAATAACATCTGTTTATATATTTATTACCAACACAACATAACTAAAAATCGTGAATTTTACAACTCGCCAACACAATGCTTTCTATGTTCGCCGATTTACTAACCAGGTGACGGTGCAAACAAAGCAGCTTAATTAATCTAATTCCACTAAGCAAAAAACAAACAAATAATTTTTAATCAACATTGTAACAACGTTAAATGTTGTTTTAATATTGATGAAACATTACCCTAATGTGTTTGTTCAGTGAGATCATTGAATTACTTACTAATCGGGCGGGGGTGCAAACGGTAATGAGGGATCATTTTCAAACTTCTAGTAAGTATTAGAACTTCTTGATTAAACACGATTTCAGTTTAGAATTTAGTATCGCCGGAAAAGCAGTTCTGGTAGGTTTTGGATCTGCTCGACACTCAACTCATCGGCCAGATTGAGATGGTTGAGTAATACCTGAGTTTGAAATGACATTAACACAATACAAAATATTATAGTGAAAAACTTTGAATTCCTTACTTCACTTTTATTTTAAATAAAAGTGAAGTAAGGAATAAAAAGGTTTTTATTGTAGTTAAATGCTCCACATACCTCAATTAAACAATTAGTGACAAAATATCATTATTAGGTTTATTCCTTGATATTAGTGAGTATAGTTTTGACAAATTAACAGTTAAACTAATCGTTTAATCATAAATTGTTGAAATTATAATCTTTAATAAAAAATGTGTTATAGGTACACATCTGTGCAATTAAATTAGGCACAAGTCTCATAACTATTTTTCACAATATTCTAGTTGTATAATTCCGGTCTGTGTTAATTGCTTAGTAGCAGTTTCAATAAATGATAAAACCCCATAATCTGAAAATAGCACCTTTATTAAAAACCGAAACTGACTTTTTGGAAAAAACGCTTGTAATAAATACAACAAAACCGAAATAGAAAAACCATCTTCTATTTTAATTAGAATTCGATTTTTTTAATTGTTGTCTAAATGACACAGCATTTTGACATTAAGAAAATTGACATATTTACATATTTTTGTAACTAGGAAACTCATCATGTCCGTTTTAAACTATAACATATTTTATGTGCTTAATTTTATTGCACAGAAGTGTAAAATGTTATTGTTTTAATTATTCCCTATGATTCAGAACGAACTTAATCCCACTGAGCAAAAAACAAACAATTAACGTTTTCACAAGATTATAACAACACCAAACGTTGGTTTAATGTTGATAAGACATTACTTAAATGTGTTTGCTCAGTGGGATGCTAGCAAATAATGCTAGTAGTAATAAATAATGAATGAGTAGTTGTTTGTGTAATGGCTGTGGATGGTTAACAATTTGTTATTATTTCTTTTTTTTAACTAAAATTGCTTACAGATTTTGTTTACCATGTGTTTGTGTTGATATTTCGTTGATATAATTTACGCGCGCATCTTTTCCGCGTCCCTTTTCTTCTGCAGCGCTTCCGCTTCTGCAGCCGCCTTTTCCTGTGCCTCCAACCGTTCCTCTATCTTTTTCAGTTTCTTGTATTTTTCTGTAATTAACAAATCTGATAAACCTCTGTACTTACCAATGTCGAATTATAATTATTTTTTTCAAATACATATATTGTTATCGTTTACAAGTACCATTAGAATTGAATAATTAATAATAAAGTATAAATAAGACACTTAAACTTTGTTGTTATGTTATGTTATGGGGGTCGGTGGGTCGTGTGGCCTCTGGGCCTTTCGAAGTTACCTCGACCTAAAAGATCTTTTGTAACTATCCCTGACCTACTTGAGTCCCTCAATGTCTAGACTTCTTATGAAGTCTACTATAACTTGAGCAATTTAGCAGGTATATATATAGAAATTACGGTTAATATACCTGCTAAATTGTTATTTTTAAATTACCTGTAGTCTGATAATGACAAGTTAAAGTTGTCGAAACTATAGTCACAATAAAAAAACTTCAGTTATACAAACAAAGTTTAAGTGTCTTATTTATGTTAATAATGATGTATAACGAAGTAGAAGCCTCAACAGTTAACAGTTTAATAATAAAGTGTTTAAATAATTAACACTGATTACTTTTTGCATTCACTTTTTTATTTTTAAAATATAACCTGTTAGACTCGTCTAGTTTCATTTAATTTGAAACCAAACCTTATCTGCGTTTTGAAAATATGAGTAGCTACATATAAAAAAAATATATTTCTTTAAGATATCCGAAGGAATTAATTAATTTAGTACAAATAAAAAATGGATGAAATGCACAAACATTTTACTCTTCAACGATTTGCTTAATTGAAACAAGTTAATTTTATTTTAATCCTCATACAACAATATTTTGCACTTAAAAATAAGAAACAATGTATATGGAAAACTAGTTTTCCTTGAAGTTTAATAAATTCTTTGAATACTCTGTGAATTTTCTGTTGATTTTGCACATATTTCGTCCTAATTTACTTGTTCAATTGTTGAGAAAGTACATATCATAAAAATACTTACTGGCAATTTTGACCATAATAACACCCCACCAAATGGACCATCCCCATCCAACGAGGCAAAACAAAACCGTAAACAATTGACCACAGCCGATGATGATGTTGATAATGAACGCCCCCAGTCTTGGTTTGGGCCCGTCTCTTTGGGAGAAACGGGGGATTCCCATACACAAACAAAACAGTCCACTAAATACAGTCCCTACAAAAACATATAGAAAATCATAAATATGTCTTACATAATGCTTTTTTTTCTTAAATGAAAACCTCACCTGTTCCAGGAGCAAATATGTTGAAAAACAAGCAGATATATGCCAAAGCGATTGGTAACACTGGAATGGCCGCTTTCATTGTTGATGTGTATTCGACTAAACTCGTATCGAGTTTGTTTTTGGGCTCCTAAAATAAAGACAACAAAAATATGGTCATGGAGGGGGTTATGAAAATTGTGTGTAGGGGAGGGGGGGCTTTTATCGTAAAAATATTGTTCTTTTTTTCTTACAGAGCCGCTTATACATACTGAAGCATATTAATTTCGGGTTAAAATTGTATTTTAGTGCAAGTGCAAGTAGTTTTAAGTAGATTGAGAGACAGTGGGTTAAAAATCAGAGAAGATAAAATATATCCTATTTAGGGCATACTTTAGATGCTGAGCGAGTACGGGGTTAATAAATTACTATGGCAAATTCATTAGTAATTTAAGTGCCAAATTGCACATTTTGCATAAACTTCTACAAAAAATACAAAATTTAAATGGACGATTGATTGTCAAAGAGTTTTTGAGGCAATAAAAAGTGTCTCCTAAGATTTTAGTACATTTTAATCGAGATTTACCTATTACATTAGCTTGTGACGCCGGTGCATATTTCCAGATGGTAGTTCGAAACCAATAGCTTATGCTTCTCGTACCTTGTCAAAAAGTGAACTTGGCTATTGACAAATTGACGAGGAAGCCTTAGCCATTATTTTCGGAACAAAAAAATTTAATCAATATTTGTACGGTCACAAATTTATCTTGCTCACAGATCATAAACCACTACTCTCAATTTTTGGTGACAAAAAGGTAATACCAATCATGGCTGCTAGTAGGCTACAACGTTGGGCAGTAATACTGGTGGCATACGATTACGAAATTAAATTTGTAAAGTCAGAGCAAAATGCAAATGCAGATTGCCTATCACGGCTGCCCAATGTTGTACCTCACAACGATGTGTCTGATTTTGGGCATTTTTATTATTTAAATTCCTGTGAATTTAAACTAGATTACAAAAGAATAGTAACTGGCACTAGAAAAGATAGTATATTAAATATAGTGTATGATAGATGTTTACATAGTTGGAAATTGGATGACAAATTAAATATAAATTTAAAACCGTACTTTATACGGAGGGATCAGCTTAAGTTAGAACATGGCTGCATTTTGTGGGGTCACCGAGTGGTTATCCCATATAATTTAAGAACATACATACTAAATGAACTTCACAATACGCATTTGGGAGTCTGTAAAATGAAATCAATTGCTCGTAGCTATTTCTGGTGGCCTTCAATAGACACTCAAATTGAAGAAATTTGTCGTAATTGTGGTACCTGCAACAGATTTAGACCTAACCCACCAAGGGTTCCGATCAAACCTTGGCCCTTACTTGATAAGCACTGGTCACGGTTGTATCTGGATTTTTTAGGTCCTCTATATGATTTTAAATATTTAGTTATAGTTATTGCCTACTCTAAGTAGCTAGAAGTGTTTAAGTTGAAGAAAACGACTAGTGAAATTATGATAAATTGTTTAAGATCCGTATTTTTACGTTTTGGTATACCGGACACTATTGTAACAGACAATGGTCCGCCATTTACATCAAGTAAAAATGGAATTGACCATAAATTTAGCCCACCTTATCACCCGGCCAGCAATGGTGCAGCCGAAATAAATGTCAAAACGATAAAACTGTTAATAAAAGAAGCACATACAACTAATCAAAATATTGATTTAGCATTAACAAGGTTCTTATTTGACTACAGAGTCGCAACTCATAGTACAACTGGAGTTAGCCCAGCTAAATTAATGTTTGGGAGGGAGCTAAGAACCCGTTTTGATTTATTAAGACCTTCCACGAAATATATTTACGCGAAAAACATAGAAAGTAAAAATCATAACAGTAATAATGCAGAAATAAGAGAATTTGTTCCGGGAGAATCAGTCTTAGTAAGAGAGTACAGTAATACAGCAGCGCCTAGTTGGCAGGAGGGTAAGGTGTTAGGCAAAGTAGGCGATGTAATGTATGATGTTAAGACGGGCACAACGTCGTGCAGGCGGCATTCGAATCAAATGAAATCACTAAAATCTAAGCGGTTCTCATTTCCGATGGAAACTAATACGGAAAACATTGGTGAAATAACAGATAATAACGTATCGAAAGAATTTGGATGTGAAGTGAATAATACTGAAGTGAGTGCGGAAAATGAGGTAGAATCAAGTGCGCGAATTGGTGAAAATGTCGTCGTGCATGATGAGCCATATTTTCTGAGATCAAGAAATAAACAAATAAAAAATGAATAAGTAGCTCAAGGGCTGCGTAATGTTTCTTTTGTTTTTGTGTTGATAGTTGCGCACGTTAGTTTTAATTTTGGGTGTTTGTACAATTTAAGAAAGAAGGTGAAGCATATTAATTTAGAATTTAAATGATATTTTAGCGCTTGTTTTTTATTGCTATTTTTTGTGTGTCACAGCCGGCGTGCTCCTGGCGAGTGGGAGAATATATCAGTTTAGATCCAGCATTGATGAGTATTAATTACCTCCCGGAAATTAATCCAATTAATCCAATTAATCCAATTAATGAGTAATGTAAAATACATTACATACAAAAATTTAGAATTTTGCAAATTTCCGCGGGGGGTTAACTCCCCCCTGGCTATGTCCTTGGCTGGAAGTGTTCATAAATACGATATTTTTTATGAAAATTTACCTTATAATAATTTGTAAACACATTTTTCAAGTTCGTAAATAATTTCTTATTGTACCTAACTTTGAAAAGTCGCGTGATTATGTGTGCTTATTATTGCACACTTTACGTGTGCTTATATCAAGGTTGGATTTTATTTATCAGAGGAAAGAATCGGAAAATTGTTCTGGGGTTCTGGGAAATAATATATATAAATATATATATATATATATAACATACATATATATATATATATATATATATATATATATATATATATATATAAGAAATGAGCGCTCACCTCGGGTGGTAAAACCGTTGGAGTCAAGCTTTTCTTTTTACTCATCATGGAAGCCCTTCGACTGGCGCTCGTTTCCTCCAGCATCTTCGGCGGTGTGGTTTTCTTTTTGCAACAAGCGCACGCGCAGCAGCCGCAGCAGAATATCATCTTTAGGAAGTTTTTACACTTCGTTCTAAAAAAAAATTATAATAAATAATTAGATAAACATAATATCGTAAATCACATTGCATATTCATAATCAAAGATTGTACGTATATTCGGTTTTTTTTATTGGCCAACCAGATTTGGGTTGGTCAATAAAAAAAAAACGGAATATATATGTGCGATTTATGCTCTAAAATATAATAGTTGCTAGTGTATGGACTAGGGTGTTTTGACCAGCTTTATAATTCAATGATTGCGCTATTGTTTGTATTGTAGTGCAAATCATTATTTTGCCATTACATTGTCGCAAAATTATACCAATTACTGTCAGCAACTGAAAATTAATGATTCCCTTTTTTCTGATTTTAGTTACAAGTGATGTATTGCGCCGTATTTGTGTGTGAAAAGTATGCCATTTATTCAATATTCAAATTAAATTAAATTAGAAACTCGACGTGAAAAGAATGATGGTTTAAATAAGATTCAAATTGGAAACAAAAAAAACTATATTTATAAACTCCTCACTATACAGGGTGTTTCACCTAAAACTTCCCAGACTAATTAACAAGAAACTAAAAACATTATTCAAGTTTTGTTTGTTGTAATCAATAGATGTTATTCAAGGCTTCAAATTAACCCATTAAGCGCCATTAATGCATACACGCAACATTATTAATTTTTGGTTATTAAATTACTAAATAAAATAATTTGATATATTATGTTATTTGACCTGACTTGAAAATGTATGAAGAAAAATGTATATTTTGTTATTTCAATATTTCAATTGTTACTCATTTAAAAAAAAATAATGTGAATGTATTTCTAACTTCACAATATTTCAGCGTTTTATGCGCGTGGCGCATGAAGTAAAATTTCGAGTTTAGAAAAGCCTGAAAATTTGGTTTGGCCGCTCCGCTTCGCGGAGCGGCCAAACCAAATTTTCAGGCTTTTCTAAACTCGAAATTTTACTTCATGCTTAGTCTGGGAGTGGAATCACTAGTTCACTTCAAACTGCACGTTTTTATATGAAATCGATGAATGCCTGAAATTTTACAGCATATACACTATGTGTATTTAAAAGAAAAAATCACAGTATTTAATACAATAAGTCATTCATAGATATCATAAAAAGAAGTGCAGAATTTTACCTAAAATCAACTTTTAGAGTTATCTCTATAATTGCTCGGCCGTTAATGGGTTAAGATAGAATTGGTATCACTCATAATTACGGTTTCGCTGTCAGAGGCGTGAGAAAACGTCATTCGATAGTCAGAACTTTTGAATTAAATAAATAGAATATTCTGACATTTTGATCATATGCATATTTTAAATTAAATTGGCCATTTTTAAATTATAATAAATTTTTATATTTTCAAGAACGTTTAATATACGCATTTGCCCACTGAGCAAAAAACAAACAAATAACGTTATATCAACATTGTAGCAACATTAAACGTTGTATAAATGAAATTGCCAATTCTTGGTTGCAGAATACTTCAAACATTAAAAGTGCGATTCTTTTCGCAATCTACAATCTGTTGTAGATTGCGAAAAGAATCGCACTTTTAATGATTAAACGTTGTTTTAATATTGATGAAATATTACTAAAATGGATTTGCTCAGTGGGTAAAGTAATACAACTTCTTACAGTTAGGAAAACATCTATATTGTTTATTATTTTAACATTGTAGAAATACCAAAAAGAATCATCATACTGATTTTAAAACAAAACACTCGGTTAAATTTCACTAATATTTCCTTGAGAATGACTCAAAGTCGAAACTAGTTGGAGTTAAAACTAAAATATTAGTGAACCTTTTTTAAAATCATACTTAAAAATGTTTCATAACGTGAAATTGTTCTAATGTATTGTCCTTTGTGAACATTTAATTTTAATTCCAACGAAGAGAAAATCCTTGGTAATGGCACATGCACAAATGTTAGTATCGATATTATTTTGAATCAGAATGTTTTAAGCAGGCTGTATAAATTAATAGAAAATTGTGCATGTTGGCATACCGAAATATGTTCGCAGAATACTAAATTAAATCGATTTTGTATGTAATTAATGTGGAAGGTCAAATTACTTAAAGATATGGCGTGAAAAGACTGCTTGTTAACACAGAGACTTACTCTTTTACAATGCGCATTTAGTGAAACCAAAAATGATGACTATACATTAATAATACGCATTTAGTAATACGCATTTAGTGAAACCAACAATTAGTGAAATCAAAAATGATGACTATACATTAATAATGACTAAATAGCTTATTCTTTAAACAAACAAAAAATGTTTGAGTATTATTTAAAATAAAATAAAAAAAAGATTTAAAAACAATTAATTACATACAAATTTCTACTATAAATCTCCGTCTCCATTTTATTTTTTGAATTAATTCCACCGCTAAAACTAAAAACACAACTCATATTATTTAAATATTCTTATATCTTTCGGTTATGAACGATTTTTGTTTAAGTTCATCGAAATAATATACACGTAGATTGTTAAGACTGTTAACTCAAACCACAATTGTTAAAAGGCCTAAAATTTGAGATTTCCCATAATTATACAGAGTTTTATGTATGGTGTATTCATCGCTCTTTTGCTGAGCAATAAAAATCGAACTTGAATACCCTCAATAAAATTATAATCATTATAAAACCTTGCGGCTACCGGCACTGCGGGTGACCAGCGCGGGGAGTAGTTGGTGCGCGCCGACAAGGATGCTAAATCGGTTCTATTTCGCCTCGCACAACTACCTGCGTGTTTTTGGAAAGCAAAAATAATCTTTTTCGAAATGTTCCCTAAAACCTACTCCGATCCAGGGGTATCCATTGGATTTCCAATGGGAAAACCCTGTATGCATTTCCAATCATTTTTCGAATGTTTTTCTGTGAATTGGTTTGATAATTAGCTTTTAATGTTCCTTTTACCCCCATTTTTGTGAGTACAGGTCGTTTTGCTTGGTTCAAAATTTATCATTTTATCAGCAATTGTGTTAGTGCATATTTCGTTCTCGGTTTTCTCATTGTTTCTTATTGTGCCTACTCACGGATTTTGTTTACTTTTTGCTTATGACGACTACCTATTTTTGATAAAATATGTGGCGACCCTGGGATAATTTTTTCATCATGGACCAAAATCAATTGATTGAGGGCGCCGTTGAAGCAGATAATAGCAACACTAAAATTTCAGTAAAGAGCCAGAGTATGTACTTAATAATAACATATAAATATATAATATTATTGAAAGTATTTTAAAAATATACTGCCTTTCAAAAAAATCAGAACACAAAGTATTTATTGGACGATTTTAATGAAATTTACAGAATTTGATCATGTAAATGAACTGCATCGATGATCAAAAAATCAATTGTTTTGGTTACTATATAATGGTATTATTCCTTGATTTCACCATTATGAAGAGCTGGTGATTTTTGAATGTAATTGTTTCTAATATCCAAGTAGCCTCTGAGTAGTTTAACGTTTCAGTTTGTAAAACATAAAAAGATGGGGCGTGTTCGTCGGCGTGCACAATATCATCATCTAAGTGAATTTGAAAGGGGTCGCATTATTGGAATGCGAGAAGCGGGTTTTTCGGTTCGTGCTATTGCTGAAAGGGTAGGCCGTAGTGTATCGGTGATCGTACGCTGCTGGTCTAGATGGCCCGAAGCTGGGGAGAATCGACGTAGACTTGGATCAGGACGTCCAAGAAGCACCACTGAGCGTGAAGATCGAGCTCTTCGTCTTATAACTTTAAGGGACAGATTTACAACGTCGCGGGCATTGGGAAATGACTGGTTGGCTCTAAATGGCCAAAGAGTATCCATGGCTACTGTTTACAGAAGAATCCGCAGTTTTGGTATAAGATCCTACCGTCCACAATTGTGTCTACCTCTTACTCCTCAGCATCGCAGAGCAAGACTTGATTGGTGCAGGGAAAGACAACATTGGACCCATGAATGGAATAACATTATCTTCAGCGATGAGTCTCGGTTCTGTTTATGGGCTTATGATGGTCGCAGAAGTGTGAGAAAGACATACGGCTCTTACACAGGGAGTTATGGTTTGGGGGGCGATTGCATATGGTAGTCGGTCTCCTCTAGTTTTTTTAGAAGTAAGTCTTAACGCGATTCGGTATATTGACAACATTTTACGGCCAGTGTTAGTGCCCTATGTAAATGGCTTGCAGAACCCTATTTTTCAGCAAGATAATGTTCGACCTCACACAGCGGCCATTACAAGACAGTTTTTTGATAGTCCCGAAATCAACTTGTTACCTTGGCCATCTCGTTCTCCAGATCTATCGCCAATAGAACATGTTTGGGATATGATAGGTGTTAGAATAAGTAACTTACAGCGCCCCGCTAACACTGTAATGGAACTTAGAGGTCAAATTATCGAAGTTTGGAATGAAATACCCCAAGTTGATATTGACAGCCTGATTTCTAGCATGCCTCGACGTGTTAATGAGTGTTTGGGAAATCGTGGAGGCCCAACACGTTATTAATTTTTATTCATTTGTTTTTTTTGTTTTTCAAGTTGATTTTTTGATCATCGATACAGTTCGTTTACATGATCAAATTGTGTAAATTTTATTAAAATCGTGCAATAAATACTTGGTGTTTAGATTTTCTTGAAAGGCAGTATATTTTTACTGATCCAAATCGCTAAAGCCATGTTCAGAATAGCAGTGTCCAGCGCATTAAAAATTGTAAGAATTCATTTAACATACTTTAAAACACAAGAATATACATTGAACAATTTTAATTTATTTATAACAACACTTCTTTAATATCTAATAATATCTTTATTACATGTTTTATTATTTTGACAAAATAATATCACATTTTTACGTAAAAAAAGAATAACAAGATATATGCGTTTTGGGATTCGAATCATCTATGTTTAGATTTGAATACGGAGAGCGAATCATTTCTCATCGAAGTATTTGAATAACCCGTTTGAATCCCCTAAAAGGATTCGAACCATCTTGCCCAGCTCTGGTTGAATATAACATCAAGCAACGTATGCCTATTTGTTTTGTCATAGCTACACAACTAATAAGTCAAAATCCTCAGTAGAAAAAACCCGTCAAAATTTTAGTAAACCAAAATTCACAGTGATTCACAAAAGAAGAATGGGCGCACCGCCACCAAAGCGCCGAAAGGCGATAGTCGCGCCAGCCGCCAAACGCCGACCCACTGAATACCGCAGGAATCCGTTCTTCAACTTCCTGAAAACATTCAAAATGAAACACCCGATGCAGCCGGAGCTGAAGATCGCCGTGCAAGCAGCGCGGACCTGGCAAGCACTGCCCGATAAACAGAGGAGGAGGTTCATTAGGTGTTTTCCCGGGGAGGAGAACCACGGAGTTGTTCAGAAGGGGCCGAAGCCCGATGTGAATCAGGCGTGCGGGTTCAAGAAGGCCAGAAAGATGGCGGCGCGGAAAGGTTGCGGTAGTGGTAGGAAGCGCAAGGGGAGGAGTAGGAGCAGGAGTAGAAGTAAGAAGAAGAGTGAGAGCAGGAGCAGGAGTGGGAGTTGCAAGTCAAAGGGTAGGAAGCGCAGCAGGAGCGGGGACTCGAAACGCAGACGCTCTCGCAGCCGCAGCGGATCCTGCGCTAAGAAGCGGCGCACTAAAAGCCGCAGCAAGAGCCGCCGATCCAGGAGCAGGAGTAAAAGCAAGTGCAAATCAAAATCCCGTTCGCGCTCCCGGTCTCGCTCTAGGTCCCGCAAAAGGCACTCCAGGAGCCGCAGTAGGTCTCTAAGGAAACACTGCGCGCCGAAGAGGAGGCACAAGGCCAGGAAGTGCGGGGGGGCCAAGAGGAAAGTTCGCCGGGCGAGGACAAAGCGCAAGGGGAATAAGAGGAGGCGGTCGAGGAGCAGACGTTCCTCGGTGAGCAAATGCCGAAACCATTCACGTGTTTCCGAGTCGTCGGGGAAACGGCCGATGATGATCAGCGATCGGTCGGTAAGGATGTTGGAGAGGCTGCGCGACCGGTGCAAGACGCCGCAAAGGAAGGCGCGGATCAACGGCGTCCTCAACAAGTACAAGAAAATCAAGAAAAAATAGGTGTGGAAGTCATTTTCCGATTTTTTTTTCGATGCTGTCCATTTGTTCTTTTCGAGATTAATAAAAACTCTTGTGTATACCTATTTTTGATAAAATATGTGGCGACCCTGGGATAATTTTTTCATCATGGACCAAAATCAATTGATTGAGGGCGCCGCACAATGTGCCAAATCCGAGCGCGAGCGCCACGGGGGGATTTTGAGGAAAAAAATTAAATTAAAAATTACGATAAAGAAACATATCCACTCCATTGTAGATACATGAAACCCTTCTAATCTTGCATGTTTATATTTTTCAACCCCCTATATTAATAACAATTAACGCTTAAAGTTGAGCGATTTAGAAAACATCAATTTTACGGCATTTCACTCGCAAGTTTAAATAATTTATTACATGGGTAGTAGGCGTACTATTGTAACGTGCCGTTATATATACTACCCCGTATACCGCATCATCACCGTATCATAGGCAACCCAATATACCTCACTATCCTATCATAGACTATATACATCCCTTTTTCATATACATGCCTATCCCAATATAATACTCAATTTCCACCTCCAACATTTTGTTCCACCTCTTTTCCTTTCGAGTTTTTCACTAAATCCACTCCTATATAAACGGGTTACACTCGCCTTTTTGATCAGACGGCGGATCTCAATGGTTGACACGAGTTCCGCTTAAAGGCCCAGTGATGACACGGGTCCCGTCTAGTCTCCGAAGCCGAAGATCCGAGAAGCCTAGCAGTTAGGGTAAGCCGAGACGGCGTTGTGCCGTGACTCTTCCGTTCGCCGTTCCCTAATTGATATTCGTTATTTGAACATTATTTCATTTTTATATTTTCCAGAATTGTTATTTTATTTACTTTATGTTATATAATATCAGAATCCCGGCAAACCAAGACGGCATTGTGTCTCTGGGTTTCCGTCTGGCGGACTTTATTAAAATATTCTTAGTTACGTTATTTATAAAAATAAATAAAGAGATTATTGCTTTATTTATTTTTATGCCCGTTGTATGTTAAATAATATTGTTTTATTTTGTTTGATTTTGATAATAAATCTATTATTAAATGTTTCTTGTTTCCGTCTACACTTCGGTGTAGTGGCGCCCGAGTTAAACGAAACCAATCTCTTATATCCAAACTCCACTGAGCTCTCGAAATACACAAAAAAAAGGTGTTACACTATCAATACAACATTATACACTATTGTTTATAACATAATACTGTATATTATGGTTGAAAAATCAAGTCTCTAAATATTTTAGAACAAAAGTTAAAAAAAAAAATTGAATATGAAATATATTTTAAATATAAATTTTAACTTTAGAAAGTGTTATAAAAAAAATGTCAACTCGATGAGGTCTGGGACTATCACTAAAAATTAGTTCTATGTTTTCTCTAAGTATCCTCAAAATTTCGTATCTCCACCGGTGCGTTTTTTGGGGTCTTTTTATTTTTTTTATTTGACGCCACCAATTAAAATTGGGTCGGGCGAGGCCCGTGTGCGGTGAGTATCGTGGAGTCGAGCGCGCGCTATTCTCGAGCAGCACGCAACATGATTTTTACGTTGGCCCCGAACAAAAAATAATAAAAACGCACATGTAAAAATTCAAAAAAATTATGGCAGTTACAGAAAATATTAACAAATGTTTATATGATAGTCACAGTTCTTCCGGTTTGCAATCTTCTAAAAAAAATAATATAATAATAATTCAAGGCAGCAAAATTATATACAATTGTTATAATCATTACATAGGTTGTGACTTTTACCAAAAAATGTGGTATGTTTTTAAATGCCCTAAAAACTTCGTATCTCTACATGTGCGTTTTGTGTCACCTCAAAAAAACGTACAAATGTGAAAAGTATCTGCTGTAGTTTAAAAATAATTTAATCTGTTGTTTAAAATATGAATTTTTAATCAGAATATACATTAGATTTTTCTGATTTTGCACAACGAAGTTATGTATTTTATACTGTTTTATTTACTTACTTTTTTAAAATGAAAAATTGTCAGTATCCTCATCAGTCTGTTCGGCTTCGCTGTCACTTGTGTCCGTTTCACAAATAACTAATTTTTTAGCGTCTGCAGGTAGTTGCTTTTTATAAATTTTTACATCGCTTCTCAAAGAAGAAATGATTGGATCAGAACATACAAAAAGCATATTAAATAAATCTCGAATTGTATTAAGCCTAGAGTTTTTCCTAGTATGGTTTTCTCTAACTCTCTTATATATTTTATTGGTTGCTTCCTGTGCCTCTTCCGAAAGTTCTCCGATTGGTAAAAGACATTGTCCAATTATTTTGCTCCCGTGAATTAAAATTTGATGGACACTAGGAGGCATTCTATACCATCCATATAACGAGGTGTAAAGTCGGGCCGGGCCGTATCTTCTGCATATTTATCAAACATCAATACATTTATTTTACGAGAACTCGACATTGTTATAAGAATTGTATAAAATCTGTTCAATAATTCTTCATTCAATTCAGTGATGACAGCTACTTTCTCATAATTTCGAAAAAATATTCGAGCAACGTTGCCAGTATTTGAAGTACCTCCTCCTTGCACAACAATATCAACCCTTATCCCTAACTCTTTACGTAATAGTTTTTGTATTCTAGTTTTCCAACTAAATATATTATTTTTCTCTTCTATCGTACATCCGTGAGTAGTTGTTTTCTTCAAATCTAATTTATAGGAGATATGAAGAACACATTCCATGAACTTAATCCATGCATGGAGGGAAGAAATACCATAATTTAAATTATCTTCGATAATAGGAATATTTTTAATTCTTTCAATATCATTCATCTCCTTCGGAGAACATTTGCATATAAAACAATTTGAGCTCGGAGTATTTGTTAAGGTATTTATAACTTTGCCGTCGATCATTGTAAACAACAAATTAAATTTTACCTCTACATGGTTACCATTAATATAAATTTGTTGTTTTTCCAATAAATTTACCTCTTGCCTCATACTCTTAACTTCATCTAGAATAAGCTGTTTTGTTTCTTTAGCATAAATAAATTTTATCGGTCTACATAATTTAATAGATGAAGGTTTTTCGTTTTTCGTTTTTCCAAATAACACTTTCATCAGAAAATATTCTAAGTGGAACCAGTGAAAACACAAAGACACTCTTCTCTGTAATTTCGTCTTCATCTGTACTGCTATCATCAGATGGCTTTTGCATATAAGTAGAGTGCCCTGAGCTGCCATCGCAACCATATTAACACAACAAAATTAATTTACTAAATGATGTATCTTGAGGAAATTTGGAAATTTAATTGTTGATATTAATCTACATAAAGTATGCTCAAGAAGGCTCTACAAAGCTACTGATGCTCCATTTTGAGAAATAGAAATATTAGCTGGGTAACACATTGTCTTCATTATTTTAATTTTATTGTAAGATGGTAAAAGGTCTTTTGCTCCATGAGAACGTAGTTTTTTTCTTAAATTTTTATAACTTGCTGCCGTCATTTTTGAATCAATAAAAATTGATAGAGCTTCTTCATCTGTAAATTTTTGTACAGTTTCAACTTCTTTTGTTTTTAAATAAGGCCGCTGGTATATTTTCTTTATCGCGTAAAATGTTTTTTGCTGCTGAAAATATTTGTTCTGTGATCAATAAATTAGTTTGTCTTCTTTTAGATGTATTACTTTGTATCTTTTAGATGTATTACTTTGTATTGTGAACTGTGTACCTGATGTACTTGGTATTGGTGAAATATTTTCTATATTTTCAAAGAGGTTTGTATTTTCAATTAAGGCAGAACCCTCGTTGTATTTAAAAGGCAGCAGTAACCAATTTCTATTTTTTTTAATGAAATTGATATGAGATCTTGAGCACATTTTCCACTTTCTATTAAGAGTACTGCAGAAACCCTTAACCTTTTTAAGAATGTCATTATTTTCACTATTGTTTTATGTCGAAACATTTTCAATATATTTTATTAAATAATCAATGGTATTGCTTGACTGAATAAGGTTTTTAGGTTTTAGTTCGTACCATACTTTATATAAATCACCGTTTGTAATTTTAATTTTCTCCATTATCACTCAGCGTTTTGGATTAATTAAATTACACTAACACTAAACACTAGTTTAATTAAAGTAAACTATTAAACACTAAACTAAACTATTTTATACACAAAAAAACACTAAATCAAAGAAAGAGTATATAGTCAACAAATTAAATAACACTTAACACTAACTTAATTAATAACTACTTTATAATGTTCAATCGTTCGCTTAGGGATCAGAAAAATATGTGAACTGTTGGAGACTTCGTTCAACACTAAACGCATATTTTGCTTTCAAGAAAATTAAGAAAAATCCATTTCAGATACTTAAACCGTAAAAACTGTGTGACAAGAATGCCATTTGTTACGGTAAATGACAGCTGATGCAAAAAATACTCAGAGAAGAAATAATTTCACTATGATATATACCTGTATATTAGAAAAATTGTAGATTGTGAGGATTATGACTATTATATAAACATTTGTCAATATTTTCTGTAACAGCCCTAATTTTTTTGAATTTTTACATGTGCGTTTTTGTGTGTTATTATTATTTTTTTGTTCGGGGCCAACGTAGAAATCATGTTGCGTGCTGCTTGAGAATAGCGCGCTCGACTCCGCGATGCTCACCGCACACGGGCCTCGCCTGACCCAATTTTAATTGGTGGCGTCGAATAAAAAAATTAAAAAGACCCCAAAAACGCACCGGTGGAGATACTAAATTTTGAAGGTAGTTAGAGAAAACATAGAACTCATTTTTAGTGATAGTCACAGACCTCATAGAGTTGGCATTTTTTTTATAACACTTTCTAAAGTTAAAATTTATATTTAAAATATATTTCATATTCAAATTTTGTTAACTTTTTTTCTAAAATATTTAGAGACTTGATCTTTCAACCATAATATACAGTATTATGTTATAAACAACAGTGTATAATGTTATATTTATAGTACGCCTACTATCCATGTAATAAATTATTTAAACTTGCGAGTGAAATGCCGTAAAATTGATGTTTTCTAAATTGCTCAACTTTAAGCGTTAATTGTTAATAATATAGGGGGTTAAAAAATATAAACATGCAAGATTATAAGGGTTTAATGTATCTACAATGGAGTGGATATGTTTTTTTCTCGAAATTTTTAATTTAATTTTTTTCCTCAAAATCCCCCCCTAGCGCTCGCGCTCGGATTTGGCACATTGTGCGCCGTTGATGCAGATAATAGCAACACTAAAATTTCAGTAATGAGCCAGGGTATGTATTTAATAATATCATATAAATATATAATATTATTAAAAGTATTTTAAAAATATTTTTACTGATCCAAATCGCTAAAGCCATGGTCAGAATAGCAGTGTCCAGCGCATTAAAAATTGTAAGAATTCATTTATGTTATAGTATTCTACATACTTTAAAACACAAGAATATACATTGAACAATTTTAATTTATTTATAACAACACTTCTTTAATATCTAATAATATCTTTATTACATGTTTTATTATTTTGACAAAATAATATCACATTTTTACGTAAAAAAAGAATAACAAGATATATGCGTTTTGGGATTCGAATCATCTATGTTTAGATTTGAATACGGAGAGCGAATCATTTCTCATCGAAGTATTTGAATAACCCGTTTGAATCCCCTAAAAGGATTCGAACCATCTTGCCCAGCTCTGGTTGAATATAACATCAAGCAACGTATGCCTATTTGTTTTGTCATAGCTACACAACTAATAAGTCAAAATCCTCAGTAGAAAAAACCCGTCAAAATTTTAGTAAACCAAAATTCACAGTGATTCACAAAAGAAGAATGGGCACACCGCCACCAAAGCGCCGAAAGGCGATAACCGCGCCAGCCGCCAAACGCCGACCCACTGAATACCGCCGGAATCCGTTCTTCAACTTCCTGAAAACATTCAAAGTGAAACACCCGATGCAGCCGGAGCTGAAGATCGCCGTGGAAGCAGCGCGGACCTGGCAAGCACTGTCCGATAAACAGAGGAGGAGGTTCATTAGGTGTTTTCCCGGGGAGGAGAACCACGGAGTTGTTCAGAAGGGGCCGGAGCCCGATGTGAATCAGGCGTGTGGGTTGAAGAAGGCCAGAAAGATGGCGGCGCGGAAAGGTTGCGGTAGTGGTAGGATGCGCAAGGGGAGGAGTAGGAGCAGGAGTAGAAGTAAGAAGAGGAGTAAGAGCAGGAGCAGGAGTGGGAGTTGCAAATCAAAGGGTAGGAAGCGCAGCAGGAGCGGGGACTCGAAACGCAAACGCTCTCGCAGCCGCAGCGGATCCTGCGCTAAGAAGCGGCGCACTAAAAGCCGCAGCAAGAGCCGCCGATCCAGGAGCAATAGTAAAAGCAAGTGCAAATCAAAATCCCGTTCGCGCTCCCGCTCTCGCTCTAGGTCCCGCAAAAGGCACTCCAGGAACCGCACTAGGTCTCGCAAGAAACACTGCGCGCCGTAAAGGAGGCACACGCGAGGAAGTGCGGGGGGCCAGCGATCGGTCGGTGAGGATGTTGGAGAGGCTGCGCGACCGGTGCAAGACGCCGCTAAGGAAGGCGCGGATCAACTGCGTCCTCAACAAGTACAAGAAGTTCAAGAAAAAATAGGTGTGGAAGTCATTTTCTGATTTTTTTTCGATGCTGTCCATTTGTTCTTTTCGAGATTAATAAAAAACTACTCTTGTGTATAGTGTATTTATCGCTCTTTTGCTGAGCAATAAAAATCGAACTTGAATACCCTCAATAAAATTATAATCATTATACAACCTTGCGGCTACCGGCACTGCGGGTGACCAGCACGGGGAGTAGTTGGTGCGCGCCGACAAGGATGCTTTATCAGCATTTGTGTTAGTGCATATTTTGTTCTTGGTTTTCTCATTGTTTCTTATTGTGCCTACTCACGGATTTTGTTTACTTTTTGCTTATGACGACTACTTATTTTTGATAAAATATGTGGCGACCCTGGGATAATTTTTTCATCATGGACCAAAATCAATTGATTGAGGGCGCCGTTGAAGCAGATAATAGCAACACTAAAATTTCAGTAAAGAGCCAGGGTATGTATTTAATAATATCATATAAATATATAATATTATTGAAAGTATTTTAAAAATATTTTTACTGATCCAAATCGCTAAAGCCATGTTCAGAATAGCAGTGTCCAGCGCATTAAAAATTGTAAGAATTTATTTATGTTTGTAACAGTTTGAAAATGAATTTAAATGTATGCCGATATTTTTATTCTCCTTGTAGCGTTTTAATATAGGCAACTTTGTGTACTTCGACAATGAATCGTTCATACATCAATTATTGATTAATTGGGTTGGTACGAAATTGCGAAATGACATTTAATTCTCTTCCGGATTCATTTCATTACCATCTGTCAAACGTGCCAGACTTAATTAGCGATTGGACTTTATCAGATCGTCTTATATCACTATTATTGTGGCTCTGATTGATATAGCCATTTTCATCGGGGAAACTTTGGATTAATTTGGGATATTATTGTGGCTGTTTTGTTGAGGATGTTCCCCTGTGATCACTCGTGAGAGGATTTTATATCGCTGAAAAGGTTTTGTCGGGCACATGGTTTTGTAGGGTATGTTGTCTTAGCTCAGGTAAGAGATTATTTTTCATCTAATCAGATTCAGTTATTGCATTGGGAGAATTGTCATTTATTCGTGTTTTATGCATTTGTTCGTGGCATATCGCTAATACCACTATTGGCCCTTTTAGGATTTCTGTGTTGGACTAATTTATGAATAACTGAGGATATTTTTGGGATTTCACTGGAGTTTTTCCTTTTACTGTTTTGGATATGGTTCCGTTATCATTAGTTTGCTGTTGAGGGCTTGTTGCTGAACCGAATTTTATCTGTCGCCTACCCTTAAGGAATTTACTGTGAAGAACGCTTAAGGAAGCGGATTGTCTTGGAATAGGGAGTAGAAAGCATCCCTTTTTCTACGAGGACTGTTCTACATCAGTACCGGATAGTTCCACAAGATAAGTGCATTCAGGGGTAAAATATTTACCATTACATTTGAATTTTGAGTTAAAGCGTACAATTTGCTCGCCTTAGTCATTATGCGTTGAGTTTTATTCAAGTTTACTATACTTGAGGTTAATAATATAATATTTTATGTCAAGTAATACTATATACATCTCTTATTTAATTTTCCTACTTAAAGTTATAACGTTTTTCAATTTAAATATTCAAACTAATTTTTAAAGTATATTTTTCTACCGATCTGACACATTGTTCATTCTTGAATTATTTGGGGCTGGATTTATTTGTGATATGATGATTAATTTAAGACTTACATTTTGCTTATTAAGTATTTAGGAATGAATAATGTCTGATAACTGAAATTAATTAGGTCACAAATTAATGTTAATGAATTAATAGAGTTTTACTGAAGGGATTATTCTCACATTATTTTGCTGGTGTAATATAATGGTTCTACTGTATTAAAACTGTAAACCAAAAATGATCATTGATGGTATAATAATATAATATTATATTCTGTACGTTATATAGGTGGGCTCAACTTAACTTAAAGGTACATTAGTTGAGTATATTATTTTAAACGTTTATTTAGTATTTTTGAATTAAAGATATATTAGTTGGGTATGTGAATGTTTATTCAGTATTTTTGAATTATTGACTTGATTAGATTTGAGAGTTAACTGGAATATTTATTTATTTAAAGTGATATTCAAGGTAATGAAATATTATAATTTGTTTTGATACATATTAAATGTTTATGTCTACGAACTCTCTCTCTCTCTCTAAATTATATTCGTCATACATATATATATATATATATATATATATATATATATTTCTCTTATATTTTTTCAGTGTTTTAATTTCATTTATAATAAAGAGTTTACTTTAAATATAATTTAACTGACGATTTCTTTTCTTTATTTTGGACTTTCTGGACTTACTGGTCACCATAAAGGAAAATATTTAGTAGTTAAATATTTTTATATTTAATATTTCTGAACCTGGGTCTCAACTATTTTCCTTTATGGTTACTGGCGCCCAACAGAAAACATTTATTACATATATCCCACGACCAAACTCCCCGAACTGAGTTAGACAGGTTTAGGTAATCTATGCCAACAGGTGATCAGTAGTCTAGACTGAAAGTCAGTACAATTTCCCTTTTCTCTTTTCTTTCAGAGAATACGTGGCATGTTATAGTATTCTACATACTTTAAAACACAAGAATATACATTGAACAATTTTAATTTATTTATAACAACACTTCTTTAATATCTAATAATATCTTTATTACATGTTTTATTATTTTGACACAATAATATCACATTTTTACGTAAAAGAAGAATAACAAGATATATGCGTTTTGGGATTCCCTGAGCCGATTAAATTTGGGCTGCGCTCAAGCCTCACCGTCGTTAAATCGTTAATAGTATAAAATCGTTTTATACTATGAAGGCACACAAAGTGGTGGTATACTAATATATATTTTGGTCATAATTGTCAACTCTTGCTTGAAAAAATATTATTTGTCTAATAAAATGGTCTGTAATGATATTATAAACGATTAATTTTTTTAATGGAAAAAGTTGTTTTTATAACGGTTTTTTAATATTACGAGAATATGATATTAGAATTATATAATCATAAAATCGTTATAGAGTGCATGATGAAGTCATATTTTAGATTTTTTTAATTTTATTAATTCTAAAATAAAAAATTAAATTAAATCAAAATTGCAAATTAATTTCAGACTGATGTGTAAAGAAAGAATTAAAATATTCAAAATAATAGCAAAAAAAATCAGTAATATTAGTTTTCATAGGGTAAAGCGCACTATAAAAGAGCGCATTATAGCTAGAGAATACCCAAAGCCAATTCTGATTTATAATACACAACACTTATTGACCGAAAGCTATGACAAAAAGTGTGATTACTAGACAGCGGATTTCTAGCTATAGTATACGAATCACGAAAAATGTGATAATTTGTCACTTAGAATTTTTTTGCTTTTTTTGTCATTTTGTGCTTATTTTTAATTTTTGTGCCTATTTTAGATTATTATGCTTATTTAAAGCATTTTCTTAAAGTTTTGAAAAATATTTGATTTTAATAAAAAATTGCGCTTATTTTAAATAAATAGGCAATATGCTAAAACAAAAAAATCTATTTTATACCGGGGTTGTTAAATAAAATGTTTTTTCATTTTAACTAGAACAATTAGTTTTTTTACGAAACGTGTTTGTTTTCATTGAAACACCGTTTAAAACTTTAAAACATGTTTAAAATGATGTTGCTTTCTCACATATAATATAGTTGTAGCAATTGATTAAAAATATACATATTGATAACCGAGAATATTTTGAACTTCATGATATTTGGATGTTTCACATGCGTGGCGCATGAAGTAAAATTTCGAGTTTAGAAAAACCAGAATTTGGCTTCGCGCTACGCGGCCAAGCCACATTTTTAGGCTTTTCTAAACTAGTTCAAATTATTGGAATTTATTAAGTTTTTTTCTTGTTACATAAATAGCTATTTATAATATAGTGAACACAAATTCTGAATTCAGTATAGTTTTTAATTGTTTTAACAGAACTAAGACAGCTGTCACCGTTTTGAAGATATAGCTCGTTTGTTTCGATAGTTGTAATCGTCCGTAGTTCTTTTGTTTTGACAGTTAAAAAAAATCTTTAAAATGAAAAAGTGTGCAGGATTCAGTCTAGAAAAAAATCTCGCCTAATGATGAAAGTTTCTAAGTATTATATTTAATGTAGAGATGCGTAAGTACATGACACAAATCATAAATTTAAACAAATGATGTTACAATTAAATTTGCAATACTTTAAACTACCAATTGAAAATGTCAAAATGAATATCCAACTCCAACGTTATTCAAAAATATATTAATATCGATCATAATAATCACCAATACGTATTGCAAAATTCCTGCTGCGTCGAGAACTACTTCAATTATTTTTTGTTGGCAAACCCTCGTTTAGAATAAGATTTGGTGGTCAATTGTTTTCATGAATAAATAACCCAATGATTGAGTTACTTGAAGATGATAATATTTGATTAAAAACACTTAGATCCTTTATTCCAAACTTTATTTTGTAACCAAATGTACATTTCGGACACAATGTGTCCACTATTAATGGTTTGATACTCAATACTAAAAAATAATTTTTATTTTTTAGTATTTAGTATCAAACCATTGATAATGGACACATTGTGTCCGAAATGTATATTTGGTTACAAAATAAAGTGTTGAAGAAAGGATCTAAATGTTTTTAATCAAATTGTAGATATTTTGAAATGTATAAAAGAAAAACCTTTTATTTTGAAATACTCCTACATAACATAACACGTAAAGAAAATATTTTTTTTTATTTTTAACCTGTTAGTTGTAAAATTTCTATTTAAAAAATATTGATAAGCATATTGAATACTAAATAATGTTATAGTTTTTATGTATTTTACTCATTTAATGCTTTTTTAAGTGCTTTATTTCACATTTTTTACACTTTTTATCCGCTCTTTAGTGATTACAATTTATGATTAACTTTTCATTATCTACTTTATGTAAAGCAGTTTTCAATATTACCAATACTTTCACAGATATAAACCGACAACTAGATAAAAAAAAAACACTATTTTTAACATATTTTACATATTAAGAGTGCTATGACAAAAATATATTTTGTTTTGGTAAAATTGAATTTTTTGGTTTGGTAAATATTTAAGAAAATATCGGGAAACATTATAAACCGCTAACAGTAAACTACCACTTTCAGTTTTCAAAATATGATAAGTTTTATGTCGATATTTCTAATGATTTCCGCCAGCCGGGCAGACAGATATTTAAAAAAAAATGGTGGATATTGTCGTTAAAATTGTGATTATATTTACCCAAAAAAGTTCAATACATTGTTTTCACTTGTACTACATAAAAAAAGGGGAAAGTGTGAATGGTGTAAATAATGAACTCTGAACAAGGCTTTACATTTTTAATTATAGAATCTTTATCTCATACTGGTTTTTATTAGTTATAGAAATCCCAAGTTCCCGCCAACGAAATAACCAGGCAAAACATAATAATTTTTCACCCGACGCGAAACGCGTTATAAAGGACGTATATCGAGGTCTTAAAGATGTTCTTGGAGTAAAGAATTTTTTGGAAATAGCAGAAAAAATTCTACGAACCAAATAACAAATCGGTGCGATAAAGGGGTTGTGAAAAAAATTACGCCTAAAGTATTCAATAAAATTCGAAAAATTAAATTACTTATGAAGTAATAAAGGCTAAAAGGACACCTACACTAAAAATGATTAATAATATTTTGAAAGAAAGGGAAATTATATGGTGTAGTAACAACATTATGGAAATCCTTAAAGGACAATGGATTTAAATTCGCCACTATAGATAAAAGGAAGCATCTATTGGAAAGGGAAAATATTAAAAAATGGCGATACGAATATTTACAGAAAATTCAAAAATATAGAGACGCTGGAAGAAATATTTGTTATTTAGATGAAACTTGGTTTGATACACATGATACTTCAAAAAAAATGTGGTCAGACCAGACAGATAATAGTATCATGAAAGTTCCTCCATCTAGAGGAAAACGAATAACAATTTTACATTGCGGCAACGAAAATGGATGGGTAAACGATTGTTTACTTCTATCGGGAAAGCAGATCTCTAAATGCCATCTGATTATCATGACGATATGACTGCGGTTTTATTTGAAAACTGGTTCGAAAATAAACTGATACCGAATTTGGCCAAAAACTCCGTAATAGTTATGGACAATGCATCATACCATAGTCGACAAATTGATGAGGCACCGACTACGTCTAGTAAAAAATCAGAAATATCTGATTATTTATATAAAAATGATTTATTTTATGAGGACAACTATACAAAGGCGCAGCTTCTGGAAGTGTTGAAAACACAAACAAAAAACAATTTTATATTGACACATAGGCGGAAAACGGAAAAACATGGGCATACGGTGGTACGGCTACCCCCGTATCACTGTATTTTTAACCCAATTGAATTAATCTGGGCCCAATTGAAGCGAACATTAAGAGACAATAACACTTCACCGAATTTAAACAAAACAGTTATAGATAGTATCAATATGGAATTGAAAAAATTTACCTCGCTTCACTGGTCGAGATGTGTGAAACATACTATTAGAGTGGAAAAGGAATATGACTCAAAATTTTCAATTTATTATTAATATGGAAGATACCAACGACGAAATCGAAGACTCCTCAGATTCAGAAATTTAACTTTTAATTTATTAGTTATGAATGTACACTTCTGTGCAATAAAATTAAGTACACAAAATATCTTATAGTTTAAAGCGGACACGATAAGTTTCTTAGTTACGTAAATATGTCAATTCCTTAATGTCAAAATGCCGCGTCATTTAGACTACAATTCAAAACTTTGAATTCTAACTAAAATAGAAGATGATTATTCTATTATACAAATTGTTCGATTGGTGAACATCAGTAAAGTCACTGTTTTCAGAGTTAAGAAACGGTGGAAGCAGTAAAGAAGTGTTATGGTGTTTTATTATTTATTGAAACTGCTGCTAGGCAATTAAAACAGACCCGAATTATACAACTAGAATATTGTAAAAAATAGTTATGACTTGTGCTTAATTATATTGCACAGAAGTGTATATAACAATTTTAGTAAAATGTTTAGTTAACAGTATTTTGTTTAAAATTTTATATTTGCATATGTAAATATTGTTTTATTAAATGACAATGTAATTCAATTAATTAAAATTTATTTCTAACCTTACACTTTCCCCTAAGTGTTAGATACACATCTTATTACAATTTTCAATAATACAAATATACGTCTGATCAGGGCATGCTTTGCATCCGAAGAAAACAAATATTGGAAGATTTATTTTACTCACGACCTCTGAATAGTGCGAAGGGTCAGGATCGCAGGTATATTTTGAGCCGGCAGAAGAAGAAACAGCAAACCAAACCATTTTGCGTCTTTGTCGTCCCGGTCCAACTACCCCCCGCGCTGGTCACCCGCAGTGCCGGTAGCCGCATGATATGATAATGATTATAATTTTATTGAGGGTATTCAAGTTCGATTTTTATTGCTCAGCAAAAGAGCGATGAATACACTATACACACAGGGAGGTTTTCTTTCAAGTATACATGTCCCAATTACACCGTATATGTCGTAAATCTTTAAATAGTCGTTGTTAAAACGAATTAATTTGAAACTTGAAATGAGTGTCTTCCACTCCCAGACTAAGCATGAAGTAAAATTTCGAGTTTAGAAAAGCCTGAAAATTTGGTTTTATCGCGTAGCGCGAAGCGCGGAGCGGGGAAACCAAATTTTCAGGTTTTTCTAAACTCGAAATTTTACTTTATGCTCTACCGGTACAAAACACTGACATATTACGAAGTTTGAAACACACTGCTAAACTTTACATTGCATCAGTGTTTCGTACCGGTGGCGCATGAAGTAAAATTTCGAGTTTAGAAAAGCCTGAAAATTTGGCTTGGCCGCTCCGCGCTTCGCGCTACGCGACCAAACCAAATTTTCAGGCTTTTCTAAACTCGAAATTTTACTTCATGCTTAGCCTAGGAGTGGAAAGCACTCGTTTAAGTTCTAATTGAATTCTCTTAATAAACCGAGTGTCAGAAAATGTACAACGAAATGCATATGTATACTTAAAAGAAATATTCTCGTTACGAAAATGTTCGGTGTTACATAAAACTCTCTGTATATATACGACGGGGGTCCGATATTAAAGGTACAGGTGCCTGTGATAAAAAACCGCAAACGAAATATTGAAGGAGATAAACTTTTGCACGATAGCGCAAGACCGATTTTTATTTATTCGGACCCCTAAAGACATTTTTGGCAAAGAAACCCTTTGCAAATTAACAGGAATTGCAAGACACTGTACGAGTGTGTACAGTTAAAAGTATAATAAAGAGTGTTTTAAAAGCGCTTAGCCTGGCGCAACCTCTATAATAGCGCACATTTATTTTTTTTACGTAAGATTTTGATGTTACGTTAAAAAATACATGCGTACTATTACGGTGCATGCGCCGGGCTAGGCGCTTTTAAAACACTCTTTATTATGGCTCCGTCAATTTGACCTCCCACTTTTGTTTTTTTTGAAAAACATTGCGCAGAATAGCCCTTAGCTAGCGCAAGGAAGCACAGCAATTAGAGCAAGCACACAAAGGGTAAAACAGTTATGGGGGTTTCAAATATAGGGGGGGTTATGCTGACGTTTGCCTCCCACTTTTTATTTTTCAACTTTTTTTTATATGATTTGTATTCCTCACAATTTTAGAACTAGCATAACCCCAACCACCTCTTAAAAATATAAAAATTAGTTTGAACCCCAGCCCCCCACTTTAATATTTTTTTATTATTTCCAGTAGAATCTGTAGCTTAGAGCTAGCGCAGGCAGAACATGCAAAAATTATTTGAAAACAGAAATCGGATAATAAGATATTTACATTTCATTTATCGCGCGTGAGCTTTCAAATCCTGTATGCGTATTTCTATTCGTGTATTTGAATTATTACACTAAATGCGATTTTTCTATCGAATCACAATAATCCAACGAATTTGTTGCCACTTACATTGCCATATACTGAACTAAAAGTTCCTAGAATTTAGTACTACCGAACCTATAAACTATGGTGATATTTGATTACAAAATTAAGAGATGAAGCACAAGAAAGACAGTGGCGTAGTGTGTGATTGATATTAAACGCTTGAATAATTTAACATGTAATAACTTTACCAAATGCAAATAGATTTCACAAAATTTCAAAATATAATTCAATAATGCAAAAATGCTGTCACCATGAGAGGAAGCACATGAAAGATAATGGCGTAGTAAGTGATCGATGTTTTTGGTGGTGTTGTTCCATTGCAATTATTTTAAGGATTCAAAATTAATGACTCACTACGCCACTGTCTTCATTGTGCTTGCACTCCGGGTCACAACATTTATATATAAATATTTGTAAGTTGTAATTTTAAAGAATTTATTACTATGGCTAAGTTGTTACATGTTAAATTATTCGAGGCTTTAACATCAAATACATAATGCGCTACTCTCTTTATTGTGCTTGCTTTGCTGGTCACTGCATTTATAAACAATGTCATAATATATTAATAAAAAATGGTTTAACTTTGTTTTTATAACACAATTTATTTTTATGTGACTGCAGTTTCGGCAAATTTAGCTTGCCATTATCAAACATGTAGTGATAATGGCAAGCTAAATTTGCCGAAATGCAGTCACATAAAAATAATTTGTGTTATACAAACAAAGTTAAACCGTTTTTTTATTAATAAATTAACATGTATAACGAAGTAGAAGCCTCCACAATACAAAATGTCATAATAAATTATAATTTGTAGAAATTTTTGAAGTCAGTTGGTATTTGGTATACAGGGCGCCCGTATTTCGACAGAATGTATGGGGATCTCAGCTACTTGAAGAGATAGAGAGTCGGTTAAATTGGGACAAAGTTCATATTTTGGGGCCTAACAATAATCTTAAAACAATTTAGAAATATCTTTTTGTTTTCGAGATATTAAAAAAAAACGGATTATTTGAAAAATCATTTATATTTTTTTATTCAAAAACTACTGAATCTGGACATTTATAACTTTGAGAATATACAGGCACTTTTTAATGAGGAATCTATTAGCATATTTTTTCTAAGATAACTATAACATTTACTTGGGGACCATAGCCAAATTTTGTTTTTCTTGTGGGCGCCATTTCGAATTTTCATATTTTTTGAAAGGATATTTTTATCTAAACTCAGTGATGTACCACACTTATAATTTATTTTAGATTTGATATTTGAAATTATGATATTTTCTTTTTTGCAGAGTGCCTTGGAAACAATGACGTCATATCTGTTAATCAATAAAATCTCGACAGCAGTCAATCATTGTTAGAACTCAAAATTAATTAATAACTGTCAATCTTTTTTAATAATTATAATAAGTATTGATTATCACATAAAAGTTGCAGAAACTAAATTTATTCTACTTTTATTATTATTATGCCAAAACTATTCACAAAAAAAGTAATGTTTGCATTTTTTCGCTACATCTCGGTAAATATTGATCACCTAAGTATTATATATTTTTAATTTTATTGTAAATCAGTGGTTTATACGCGTGGCGCATGAAGTAAAATTTCGAGTTTAGAAAAGCCCCGTGAAAATTTGTCTCGGGTCGCTGCGCGACCCTCGACAAATTTTCTACGCGGGGCTTTTCTAAACTCGAAATTTTACTTCATGCTTAGTCTGGGAGTGGAAGACACTCGTTACTTTAAAATACATCACAACTGTTAAAATCTGTATCGTCGGATGCCCGTCTTCAGGGGTGATATGTAAGCAAATTATGGGTCCTAGGAGTTGTCAAATGAGTGAGTTACCCAACTGTTTCCAAGGCACTCTTTACAAAAAAACAAAAGATTAAAATTTTACATATAAAATGTACAGGGTGGCCCAAAGTAACCGGAATAGTTAGACAAACTCTGATATACATGTCATGACCTCTTTTTCAGAGAAAATAACAATATCATTAACAGATCATGCCTAGTTACAAAAGATCTTTTAGGTCGAGGTAACTTCGAAAGGCCCAGAGGCCACACGACCCACCGACCCCATAACATAACATAACAACAGATCATGCCTAGCTTGATTAGTTTTCGAGATATCGGGCGTTTTTCAGTTGTTGGCTATTTTTTAATACGTCTTTTTCTCAATAACTGTAAGATATACAAATAAATAGTTTAAGCGTTATTTATGTAGTTTTCAACGTAGAATTCAGTGGTGTACTTATTTTTTAAGTAAACTTTTAATTTCAGAGTTATGACACAAAGTTGCATTTTTTTAAATGGAACACCCTGTATGTTTTTACGTTATTAAATAGCATTTTAAATTAGCTTTACATTGATGTACATATTTAACAAAAATTCGTAAAAATACGCAAAAAAACGATTATATTAAAAATTAAGTTAGTTTAAATATTAATTTTATAAATTTTGAAGACTTTCGCGATCAATTACTGAGTCTACAGATCACATCATTTTTAATAAATAATACTAACATCTCTGTAATTATAATAGTATGTATTATTAAATATTTATCTAAAAGCTTCAGAGTTAAAAACACAATTTTACAATAAAAAAAAAATATATATATATTGAAAAATTTAAAGCTAATTTAATATGCTATTTAATAACATAAAAATATATAGGGTGTTCCATTTAGAAAAATGCAACTATATATCATAACTCGGAAATTAAAAATCCGAATAAAAAAATAAGTACGCCACTGCATTCTACGCTAAAAACTACATAAATAATTATTGAAGTGTTTTTTTGTATATCTTATAGTTACTAAGATATAGACATATTTTAAAATAGCCAACAATTGAAACACGCCGAATATCTTCCAAACTAATTCAGTTTGGAAGATATTCCCACCACCAAAAACATCGATCACTTACTACGCCATTATATTTTATGTTCATTTTTGCATTATTGAATTATATTTTGAAATTTTTTTGAAATCTATTTGCATTTGGTAAATTTATTACATGTTAAATTACTCAAGCGTTTAACATCAATCGCTCACTACGCCACTGTCTTTCTTGTGCTTCATCTCTTAATTTTGTAATCAAATATCACCATAGTTAATAGGTTCGGTAGTATTAAATTCTAGGAACTTTTAGTTCAGTATATGATCAGTTAGCCATGATCTATTTACGCCATTATTAATGTCTCGTAAAAAGAGGTCATGACGTTTATATTAATTTTTTTCTAACCCTACAGGTTACTGAGATACCCTATGGAAACATCGGATTTGGACCACCCTGTACAATATACTATAAGTGTGGCACATCATTGAATTAAAAAAAAAAATCTTTAAAAAAATAAGAAAATCCAAAATGGCGCCCGTAAGAAAAACAAATGTTGGCTATAGTTCCTGGATTAATGTTATAGTTATCTTAAAATAAAATATGTTACTAGATTTATCGTTAAATGTTATGTTACTAGATTTATCGTTAAAAAGTGTAAGTAATGTCAAAGTTGTAAATGTCTGGATTTATTAGTTTTTTAATAAAAAAATTAAAACGAAATTTCAAAAAAATCTTTTTTTTAACAATATCTCAAAAACGAACAAAGATATTTCAAATTTGTTTTTAGATTATTATTTAACGCGAAATTGTTTTATAAATAGATCTTTGTTTATGCAAATTATATTATTCTGTCTAAATTGTTTTTTTTCATTCTGCGCTTCAGTTAGAACCCCTCTAATGTAAAAATCCTGGCTACGCCTCACGTCTATATGTCGACGCGTCTAATTTTCGTCGCGTCGAAGTCCAAGTGACCGCGTTCCAAAGTCGCGTGTCCATATGTCCGCGTCCTTTTGTCGTGATTCCTAGTGGCGGCCCTAGCAACATTTTTAGGGGGTGCGATTTTATTGTGCCCCCCCTCTCCCCCGCGTGACCCCGTTCCAAAGTCGCGTGTCCATATATCCGCGTCCCTTTGTCGCGATACCCAGTGGCGGCACTAGATAAATTTTTAGGGGGTGCGAGATCTTATTCCCCCCCTCTCCCCCCGCGTTTCGTTTCTCGTTTTCGGCGCCCCAAATGACAGCGCCCGGTGCGGTCGCACCGCTCGCACCGCCCTAGGGCCGCCACTGGTGATACTAGCTGAGGATATACGAAAATTGGACGCGGACATAAGGACGCCCGATAATTGGACGCGACGACATTTGGACGCGTGATGTTTAGACGCGCGACATTTGGACGCTGTCGCCTCGTGCACTTTTTTTTAAAGAAGAGCAGAATTTTACGTAAAATAAACTTTTATAGTTAACTCTAGAATTGCTCGGACATTAATTGGTTAATAGCGAAAAACATAACTAAATAACTAAAGCAAGCTTTACTAAAAAAAGCTGCACGCTTTTTTTAAAGAAGAGCAGAATTTTACCAAAAATAAACTATTAGAGTTAACTCTAGAATTGCTCGGCCATTAATGGAATAATAGGGAAAAACATACTTGAATAACTAAAGCAATCTTTACTAAAAAAAGCTGCACGAGGCGACTTTTTGACACGCGACATGATATTTAGACGCGCGACATTTGGACGCTGTCGCCTCGTGCAGCTTTTTTTTTAGTAAAGATTGCTTTAGTTGTTTAGTTATGTTCTTCCCTATTAACCGATTAATGGCCAAGCAATTCTAGAGTTAATTCTAAAAGTTTGTTTTAGGTAAAATTCTTCGGCACTTCTTTTACTAATTTATTTTACTAATGTTATTTATCTTATTTACTTTACTTTCTTTGTTATGATTTTTGTAAAAAAAGGAATTGCCGTAAATAAATATTATTATTCATCTGCCTGATGAAGCCACTGTGTGGCGAAACAATTGTTGCAGTGTCAACCAATAAAAACTGAAATCTTAACCAAGTGTGTTATTTACTAAAAGTTTTTAAATATTATTATTTAAAAAAATTCTATGAATAACTTATTGTATCATATGTTCAATAAAAAAAAATCTCTAGGCTATGGAAAATATTCTAGGTTGTCACCTCTAAGATTATACATTAAAATTATAATGTCTGACGTTTTATATGTCAATTCTTAAAGCGTGTAGCCAACCTAAATTTCAAAAAAGATTAAATCATGGCACTCTAGAGGTTTTATTTTATTGAACATACGATATTACATACTGGAAATGTTTCTTTTAAATATACATAATCTATACGCTGTAAATTTTTAAGCATTCGTCGATTTTTTAAAAGCGTCCAATTTAAAGTTTCGAACGAGTGTTTCTACTCCCAGACTAAGCATGAAGTAAAATTTGGAGTTTAGAAAAGCCTGAAAATTTGGTTTGGTCGCTCCGCTTCGCGGAGCGACCAAACCAAATTTTCAGGCTTTTCTAAACTCCAAATTTTACTTCATGCGCCACGCGCATACAACACTGAAATATTGCGAAGTTAAAAATACGCTAAAAACATTTTTTTTAAATTAGTAATAATCGAAATATTCAAATAACAAAATATTTACACATTCTCAAGTCAGGTCAAATAATTCAATTTAACCGACTCTCTATCTCTTCGAATAACCGAGATCCCCATACATTCTGTTTAAATACGGACACCCTGTATACATACTATTATTATTGTGATTTAAAATCAATAAAATAATAATAATAAACCTTCAAATCTCAACCTCTATTTCTACAGGCCTCATAAGTTCAAAATGTATTTTATTTAATAGATTTATATTATTTGTATTTGTATTTTATTAAATTATTTTCTCACTCAACATTAAAATTGAGACACAATTGCGTGTGTATCGTGAAATGTGGAATGGGACCCTTTTTTTATTTATTGTTTACTCTTAAATCTCCAACGTTAAATCCTTGACTCGTCATTGTTCTCGATTTTATTAAAAGGTAATAATGCATTCGTATTGAGATACTTGAAAGAATCCTTTTTTGTCGTTTATTCGAAATTTGTGTGCGCACATTAGACTTTACTCAGGATATTTCCAGCATTATTTCGGTACGGTTGCGTCGTGGATACGCGAATGATTTACTGAAAATTCCCGACGTCCTCTGATTAAATTAATTAACCGCGAGTGATTAAGTGCAAGTAAGCGTAGTATGCATCCGCATTACCTTCCGGTGTTGAACGTAATCGAAATTGTTTGATTTTTGCTGTTTGTTGGATCTAAAATCAAGTGCTTAAGTCGGTGGGATTAGATTATATAAAGGTTAGTTAGAGTCATCCCCCTAAAGTCGTTGTGTAGTATTTTTTTAATTTTTTTTGGTAAATTTACAGGATAAACGGAATTTTCAATTATTTTTCCTAATCAATATTCATTATAATATTTTAATGAGAGTTAATCAATGCAATTAAGTAATATAAAGTGGAGTAGTAAAATATATAAACTGTATTTTTATTGAATTTGCATATCTTGAATAAGTTTCTCATCTTTTACGTAGTAAAACATATTAAACTATATCTTTAATTAATTTCTCACTTAACCTGTGGTGAAACATTTTTGAATCTAATACTGGATGATTTTAATTAAATTTAAATTAAAACACTTGCTTTGTTTCACTTATTTATATTTTCTCCGACTGGTTTCGACCATTGGACATCTTCAAGGAGGATGATGATGACCAATGGTCAAGACTAGTCGGAGAAAATATAAATAAGTGAAACAAACCAAGTGTTTTAATTTAAATTTAATTTAAATCATCCAGTATATTAATTTTTTTTTGTTTGTTTGGCATAGGTTTTACCATTCAGCCACTAACGTTAATTTATAATAACTATTTAACATATATTTCGACTAATTTGGACGTCACGACACATTCACACACATCCATGGAACCGGAGACGAGTATTTTTCGTTAGAAAAATTACTCGCCTCCGCTGGGAATCGAACCCAGATCACCTCCGTGTCCGATTGGCGAAACCGGCGGCTCAACCGCTCGGCCACGGCGATTATTGTGATAATTTACTCCAGTATATTAAACTATGATTTTAAATGAAGAATCATTGAATTTTAAACGATGTGGAGTCTTTGATGTGTTATGTCAAACCTGAGTAGTTAGACATAACCTTACAATAAATGACATTTGTCACTTTTTTCTAAGGCACACTAATTATAATTTTTGCAAAATATCATTTGAAATAGAAGGTTTATTGTAATTTTGTTTCAACAATATTTTTGAAAAACAACATATTGCACATTATGGGTTCAGAAAAATAATCTCTAACCATGAAACGAGTGTATTCCACTCCCAGACTAAGCATGAAGTAAAATTTCGAGTTTAGAAAAGCCCCGCGTAGAAAATTTGTCGAGGGTCGCGCAGCGACCCTCGACAAATTTTCACGGGGCTTTTCTAAACTCGAAATTTTACTTCATGCGCCACGCGTATAAAACACTCATTTAAATTGAAGTTTAAAACTTACTTAATATAATAGCAGACTATATATGATTTTCGACTTTTTATTTAACTAACTACAATTGCTTCGCTACACTGGTTCTTCAGGTGAGTTAAATAAAAAGTTGAAAATCATAAATAGTCTGCTATTATATTAAGTGATAATGGATCAAAAAATAAGTGACAATCAACGAGATTAAAATATACGGTTTGATCTCACGTTAATATATTTTATATTTGTTAATAAATTTTAAAAATGTTGATATCGTGTAACCCAATCTCGCCCTTTTAAAATTCCAGTAAATTGCTTTAGGGTACGCAAGCTTAAATATTTGAAGATTTTGTTGTGCATAACCATAACCAAATCTTCAAATATTTAAGCCCCTGGAGCAATTTGATTACGGATTTATTCGTTTCATTATACTTGCTTATCCTAAAGCAATTTACTGGAATTTTAAAGCGCGAGATTTGGTTAGATACAATTGACATTTGTGAAATTTATTAACGTGGGATTAAACTGAAGCAGTATATTTTAAACTTTACTTTAACCCAGTGTTTAATACGCGTGGCGCATGAAGTAAAATTTCGAGTTTAGAAAAGCCCGAAAATTTGTCTCGGGTCGCTGCGCGACCCTCGACAAATTTTCACGGGGCTTTTCTAAACTCGAAATTAACTTCATGCTTAATGTTTTAAGTGGAAACACTCGTTGGAAGCTTCAAATTGAACGTTTTTATAAAATCGACGAATGCCTGAAAATTGGATACATTTATCATAAGTTACAAGTTTTTTTTTTCATGCACCCATCAAAGCAACTTAACGAACTCTTATGAATACGAGGGGTGATCAAAAAGTAAGGTTACAAAGCCTGAAATGAAACGTGTACATTTGCGAGATAAAAAAACTAGTACAGCAGCGAGCGTTAGCCACTTCTAAATTATCGTATTTTTTTTTTCTGAAACAAACTTGTCATTTACAGGGTGGTGCGTTTTGGAGGTGCCACATATGGAAAACTTTTTTATTTGAAGAGATATTGAAATATCGTTTTCACGAGCCAATGTCACTTTTTCGTGTTTTACGCAATGGTGAAAAAATAATTTTACTCGAATTCTATAGCGCGAGATTTGGTTAGATACAATTGACATTTGTGAAATTTATTAACGTGGGATTAAAATGAAGCAGTATATTTTGAACTTTACTCTAAACCAGTGTTTAATACGCGTGGCGCATGAAGTAAAATTCCGAGTTTAGAAAAGCCTGAATTTGGATTTGGACGCTACGCGTCCAAATCCAAATTCTTCAGGCTTTTCTAAACTCGAAATTTTACTTCATGCTTAATGTTTCAAGTGGATACACTCGTTGGAACCTTCAAATTGAACGTTTTTATAAAATCGATGAATGCCTGAAAATTGGATACATTTATTATAAGTTACAAGTTTTATTTTTCATGCACCCATCAAAGCAACTTAACGAACTCTTATGAATACGAGGGGTGATCAAAAAGTAAGGTTACAAAGCCTGCAATGAAACGTGTACAGTTGCGAGATAAAAAAAAACTAGTACAGCAGCGAGTTTTTAGCCACTTCTAAATTATCGTATTTTTTTTTTCTTCTGAAACAAACTTGTCATCTACAGGGTAGTGCATTTTGGAGGTCCCACATATGTAACCTACACTACCCTGTACATGACAAGTTTGTTTCAGAAGAAAAAAAAAACGATAATTTAGAAGTGGCTAAAGCTCGCTGCTGTACTAGTTTTTTTATCTCGCAAATGTACACGTTTCATTGCAGGCTTTGTAACCTTACTTTTTGATCACCCCTTGTATTCATAAAAGTTCGTTAAGTTGCTTTGATGGGTGCATGAAAAATAAAACTTGTAACTTATAATAAATTTTTATTTGAAGAGATATTGAAATATCGTTTTCACGAGCCAATGTCACTTTTTCGTGTTTTACGCAATGGTGAAAAAAAAATTGATCTATCTTCAACCGGTTCCGCTCTATAACCGGAGGTTGATAAAATGTCGTTCTCATGAAGCACCTCCAAAATGCACCACCCTGTACAGGTTAACAATAATGTGTTTGTTGACCAACAAGACGGTGCCTTTGTTGACATGCACTTCATTAGCAATGTCTCTAATGCTAATACCGTCTCTATACGGGTCGTTATTATCGCTTTTTGCGTTTCAGTTATTTGAGGCATGTCGACGGTAAATTAATTTTCTTCTGAAGTTACCGCAGATTTGTCAATTTGATTACTAATTTAAAAAATCAAAGTGAGTCCAGTTCACACAGCCAAATATTTGGTTGTGCTGGTTTTTTTTCTCTCGCAACTGTACCGGGTGGGCAAATAAGCGAGGTAAGCGGCTGTATCTCAGAAACTAACGATCGTAGAGAGTTACGGTAACAAATTTTATAGGTAAAGTGGGCTAGGGAAAATACTGGAAATTATTTTCAAGTTGCCAAGATGGCTGCCAGTGGGCGTTTCCACCATCTTGAATTACATAAAGTTACGTTTCTCGCGATTCTCCCCAATGAATGTAACAAAAAAGTATTTGCGTTTTAATGCTAACCTAAAGTGGAACATTTTTTGTAAAAACAATTTTTCTCTATCTTTTGAAATAAAGTGGTGGAGGGTATTTGAATGTTGTTTTAAATAAATGCCTGTAACTTAGAAACGGCTTAATGGATTTGGATAAATTTGGTATCGTTGAAAAGAGCATTTCTTGGACTTTTAGGTTTTTCGTAATTATGACAGTTGTGACCTACACGGCCGCCGATAGAGGGCGTTATTCGATATTATAAACAAAATATTGGATTTTCTCAACAAATTTAAATGCGATGATATGATTTTTTTTAGACTAGAAAATCGACAAATGACCAACCAATAAGCCTGTGCAAACCGCATCTTAATATTTAATAATAATAATAATAATAATAATCTTAATAATAAAGATATTAATATGCGGTTTGCGCAGGCTTATTGGTTGGTCATTTGTCTATTTTCTAGTCTAAAAAAAGTCATATCATTGCATTTAAATTTTTTGAGAAAATCCAATATTTTATTTTATATAATATCGAATAACGCCCTCTATCGGCGGCCGTGTAGGTCACAACTGTCATGATTACAAGAAACCTAAAAGACCAAGAAATGGCGACCAGATGCAAGGAGCTCTAAACATAGTTTCTAGGTGGTGCAATGATCACTCCCTATCGGTAAACCCTGCCAAAACGGAGATGGTCCTGTTCACCAAGAAAAAGAAGGTGTCGAAAAAAGCACCAAAATTATTGAATACGATGTTGCAGTACAGCGACGAGGTGAAATACCTGGGCATCACTCTCGACAGGAAACTGAGCTAAAAAGCGCACATCGATATCAAAACAGACAAAGCTATAAGGGCCTTCTGGCAATGTCGTCGGGCAGTGGGGAAAACCTGGGGTTTGAAACCACGCACGACTCTGTGGTTGTACACAGTTGTCATAAGGCCCATTCTGACTTACGAAGCTTCAGTTTGTTGGCCCAGAACCAAACAGAAGACCACGAGGAAGCAAATCTCGCAAGTGCAGCGGACAGTCTGTCTTAGTGTAACAGGCGCCATGCACACTACTCCGACGATGGTGATGGAAGTCATGCTATGCCTTCCACCACTTGATATCCACGTGGAGAAGGAGGCCATGGCGACTATACTTCGCCTTCAGCGCAGTGGGATTTGGAACAGTAACAGCTGTGGGGAAGTTAGAGGACACCTCTGGAGGAATGTCTGTAGAGATATACCTCTTTTAGAGGCTGTTAATGACTGCTGTGTACCAACACTAATACGGAATACACCCTACAACGTTACCATTCAACCCACTAAGCGGATGAGAGAGTCTGCTATAAGGATCTACACAGATGGATCTAAAAGGAGAGAAGGATCGGGCCTTGGAGTTTTCTCTAAAACCCTAAAAATCCAAGCAAAGGTTCATGGAACCATCACGCAACTGGAGCTGATGGGAATAACACTTGCGGCTGAGTACATCATAAACCGCAAGGTGACAAATGTAGCCATACTAATCTTAACAGATAGCAGGCAAGCGATTCTGTCTCTGCAGAAAGCCTATGCTTCGTCAGAGACCGAAATAGAGTGCCACGGGAAACTCAGACAGGCAGCAATGCACAACAACATTGAAGTCTGCTGGGTGAAAGGGCATGATACAGACACGGGTAACGGGAGAGCTGACGCGCTGGCAAGAGCTGCGGCTGGGATGAATCTACTCTCACCGGAGCCGCTAGTGCGGTTAGCTCCTCTCTCCCTGTGTAACATGTTACAAGCCAATGCCCTGGAGAAATTCAGGATGCGTTGGGATGATAGCGAGGGCTGCAAGCTCTCTAAGGAAACACTTGTGTATCCCAATGAGAGATCAGCGAAACGGTACCTGCAGCTGGCTAGAGCGAATCTCAGGCGCTTAACTGCCATCCTTACTGGTCACTGTGGACTAAATGGGCACCTCTATAGGATGGGGATAGTTGACTCCCCATCTTGTAGAGGTTGCAGCATGGAAGACGAGACTGCATGGCATTTTCTTTGTGAATGCCCGGCACTATCGTCAATCAGGGAGTCCATATTGGGTGATAGATGACCTACATAAGAGATCTACCCACCTCAGCTATGCTAGAATACCTAAACAAGGTGGGCTGGCTAAACTGAGGATGGGTGTTCTACGGGAGGTGGCACAATGGGCCTAGTGAGGCCTAAGTGCAGTGCAGAACTACACACTCCCCTTTGCACCAGAACCAGACCAAGAAATGCTCTTTTCAATGATACCAAATTTATCCAAATCCATTAAGCCGTTTCGCAGTTACAGGCATTTATTTAAAACAACATTCAAATACCCCCCACTACTTTATTTCGGAAGATAGAGAAAAATTGTTTTTACAAAAAATGTTCCACTTTAGGTTACCATTAAAACGCAAATACACTTTTGTTACATTCAGTGGAGAAAATCGCGAGAAACGTAACTTTATGTAATTCAAGATCGTGGAAACGCCCACTGGCAGCCATCTTGGAAACTTGAAAATAATTTCCAGCATTTTCCCTTGCCCACTTAACCTATAAAAATTTTTACCGTAACTCTCTACGATCATTAGTGTCCGAGATAAAGCCGCTTACGTCGCTTATTTGTCCACCCGGTACATTTTTTAACCTTATAATGTATCTTAAATAATACTCACCCTTTTGAAATAGGCGTCGGTACACTCAAAATACTATCCCTCCTATCCTCCCAACTATCCTTCTTCCTCCCTCTTCCGCAACAACCGGTCGTCGAATCCCCAACCTTGTTCCCCTTATTGCAACACTTCAACCTCTCCATGAAGCTCTTCTTCGCCTCCTCCATCTCCTCGGGTCTCGTGACGATCACCTGCTCCACCTCGATCTTCTTCTTCTTGTTCTTCTTACAACAAGCGAAACAACCCTTCATCTCCTTCTCGTCTTTACCAACGGCATCCTCCACTTTCTTCTCTTTTGGTTTGCAACACGAACACGGCATCTTGTTCTTGACTTTCTCCATAAACATCTGGCAACGCGATTTTGGAAGTGAGTTTTCCGGTTGGGGATTGTTGCCGTTGCCGTTACCATTTCCATTCTCTCCTTGAGGTGGTGCACCCCTAAACAATTGGAAAATTATATATTTTTATGTATCGATCTACAAATTAAATACATTTATTAAATCAAATGATATTATTAAATTCATTTATTTCGCGTTAATTTAGGCACATATTTCTAAAAGTATTATCCTTTAATTTACATTTATAAATTCACTTAATGAGTTTTTCCTAACGATATACAGTTAAACTAACGATATACAGGGTGGTGCATTATGGAGGTGCCACAAATGGAAAACTTTTTTATTTGAAGAGATATTGAAATATCGTTTGCTCGTGCCAGAGTCACTTTTTCGTGTTTTACTTAATGGTGAAAAGAACATTAATCAATCTCTAACCGTTTCCGCTTAATAACCGGAAGTTGATAAATTAAGTTACTGTAACTCAGTTGTTTTTAAAGTTGAAATCAGCATCAAAAATGCTGTTCAATGATGTACATACAGAGAGTTTTATGTAACACCGAACATTTTCATAACGAGATTTTTTTTAAGTATCCATATGCATTCGGTTTGTTAAAAGAATTTAATTTAAAGCTTTAAGCGAGTGTTTTCCACTCCCGGGCTAAGCATGAAGTAAAATTTCGAGTTTAGAAAAGCCTGAAAATTTGGTTTGGTCGCGTAGCGCGAAGCGCGGAGCGGCCAAACCAAATTTTCAGGCTTTTCTAAACTCGAAATTTTACTTCATGCGCCACCAGTACATAACACTGACATATTACGAAGTTTAAAACACACCGCTAAACTTTACATTGAATCAGTGTTTTGTACCGGTGGCGCATGAAGTAAAATTTCGAGTTTAGAAAAGCCTGAAAATTTGGTTTGGCCGCTCCGCGCTTCGCGCTACGCGACCAAACCAAATTTTCAGGCTTTTCTAAACTCGAAATTTGACTTCATGCTTAGCCTGGGAGTGGAAAACACTCGCTTAAAGCTTCATATTGAATTCTTTTAATAAACCGAGCATCCAAAAATGTGCAACGTATGCATATGGATATTTCAAAGAAAAATTCTCGTTATGAAAATGTTCGGTGTTACATAAAACTCACTGTATCTCCATATGCGCCAATAAAAAAAAAAGTGAATTTGGTATAGGAAAACAAAAATGAAACGTCCTTAAAACAAAATACGTACGACATTTTAATGGGCGTAAAAAGTTGTCATAAGAAAGTGTTTACAGTTTGGTTATAACTTTTAAAACAAATGAGTTACAGTAACTTCATAAAAGTAACATTTTATTAACTTCCGGTTATAGAGCGGAAACGGTTAAAGATAGATCAATTTTCTTTTCACCATTGATTAAAACACAAAAAAGTGACTCTGTCCCGCGAAACGATTTTGCAATATCTCTTCAAATAAAAAAGTTTTCCATATGTGACATCTCCAAAATGCACTACCCTGTACAGTATTTCTTTTTAGTAAAAAGTAAAGATACAGTAATTAATGTTTTAAAATTGTTTTAACAATCAACAAACAATGTTTATATTATGCATTCATTATAAATTGCTAAACAAATATGTAGAATGGGTTTGAATACAAAAGCATTGGGTTTTGCATATAATTAAATAAATCCTACCCGTTTCCGACGACCTGGTCGTAATATAGACCGTCGTTCTCGTTCAAAGGCATCACGTAAATAAATGTCATTTTATCATCCGCCCGTTTTATTTTCATTACTATTTCTAATAATGAAAATTAAAGCCTGAAATTTCCTTCTAACACAACTTCTTTTTAAAGTTATTTTTTCCTCGAATAATGAGCGGAACTTTAACTAGTTTATTTTTAAAGCGCACATAACCAAATCAAAAAAAAAGGTTTAATAATTTAAAATAATCGCGAGATGAAAGAAATAATGTGAATTTAAAAACAAACACTTTTTTAATACTATGCGCGTAACTGAGTTTTATATAATTTTGCTTTGTTGGTAGTCGTGGTTGGGTTTCTGAACACTAAAGAAAGACTTGTGTGTGCGGGCTGGAAAATATTACTAACACCCCTCCACTTCACAACTCCTTATGTTTTATGCAAAGCAGAAAAAAGATTTATGAAAATCAATGGCGTGCACCCACACTCTTAAATCAACTAAAATTTAATTTATTTCCACTTTCAGGAACGAATCCTGTTTACAATTAACAGCGTGTATTCCTCTTAATTAATTTAATGCTTAAACTTTTATTTCGTGAGGATACGAGGATGATTCTTTTTGCAAATCTGTTCACTTTTCTTTGTTACGCCACTGTTGTTCAAGTGTTGGAACACGCCATTTTCCACTCGATGGTCAGTCGGGACTGTTCTCGCACGCGATTCCACCCCTTCAAGAAAGGGCTGACCCTTCGCCCCTCCATCCCCCGGCCGCCTCTTATGCTAACTAAAGTCGATTGACCGGCCCTCCTAACTCGAGTAAGGTGGGGGCTGGTTTTTTTTCGTTTCGCTCTCTTTCGGTATTTAATTCAAGTATGTCATGGTTGTGGTATAATTGGGGTCGTTGAAAATTTGCACAAGTTTATTATTGTTTATAGTTTAATTTATTTTTGCTTGAGAAATAAATCGATAACAGCGAAAGTTTTATTTGGGAATATAAAAAGGAAATCTTTTACGAAAATTAGGTTGTTTAGAACGAACCTAAGCTTTTTTCTTTTAATAACAAGTGCAGAGGGCCTATTCACAGCACCGATGCAATTTATCATCGGTGCGAAGTCGCACTGAAATGACGTCATTTTGGGAAGAATTTACCAAACCGTATGGAGTAAAATGACGTCACTTTAGTGCAACTTATAGTGGGGATAGTAGACTTGGATGGTGAAGAAGGAATGGGGAGAAGTGAAAGGATGGTTAGCGAGGGGGCTTAGATAAGAGATGAAAGAGGCAACAAAATGTACGATGAGAGGAAGGGCAAAGGGGGTAATGATTGTTGGATGGAGAGACGATGGAAAAGGAGGCAAGGGTGTGGGTGAAATACCAACAGAGAGGATACCGCGTTAAGGTGGGGGTGGTATACGTGAACACAAATTAGGGGGACATAAGAAGAGAAATAGATGAGAGAGAGCGGGCGAGGGAGGAAGCTGGATGGTGGATGGGGACTTCAATGCCACAATAGGGGAAATGAGGGGGATTAAAGAGGACGGTTCGGATGTAAAGAGAAGTTCGCAGGATAAATGTATAAATGTATAAATGGGGAGGGCAGGAGGTTGAAGAAGTGGGTGATGGAGGAGGGATGGGAGATTTTGAACGGATGCACGGAGTGTGATTGGGAGGGGTAAAAAACCTACATTGTGCCCCGAGGGGCATCGGTAATAGACTATGTAGTGATGAGAGGAATAACAAGAGGAGAGTTAAAGAGTATGAAGAAAACCTCCTCTTTTTGGGATCAGGTCACCTACCGTTAAAGGTGGAGATATGGATAGTGAAGGGACACGTGAGTGAAAGGGGGCAGGTAAGCGAGGTTCTTGAGTGCGGGTTAAAAGCGATGAAGCATATGATAAGAAAGTTGGAGAGGATTAAATGGGAGGAGGTCAGTACGATAGAGGAGATCGAGGGGATAATAGTGGGATGTGGAAGAAAGAGAAAGGGTGAGAGAAGAGATGGTGACACATGGTTTGATCAGAAATGCATTCAGGCAAAAAAGATTTTAAGGAAGGTAGTGAGAGAATATGTAGGAGGCGGAGCAGGAGAGAGAAGAGTGGCGGAAGTAAGGAGGAGATATGAGAATATATGTAAGAAGAAGAAGCTGCAGACAATGAAAAAGGCGAGCGAGGAATTGAGAGACTGTAAGAATGAGGTAGAAATGTGGAGGGTACTGAGGATAGGGGAAAGGAGGAGGCAGGTAGGGGTGTCACTGAAAGAATGGACAAGGAAATGCAGGGAAGGGAGCGGAGTACTAGGAGGGATTGGAAAAGAAAAACAGGGAGACAGAGGGGAAGAGTTCACGGAGGAGGAGGTGGAGAGGGCCTTTATGGAAGTGAAGAGTGGAGAGGCGGCAGCAAGGGATGGTCTAAAAGCGGAGATGTGAAAGGAGATTGGGGAAAACGGAAAGAAGAAATTCAGAGAGCTAGTGAATCAGATGTGGAGGGGGGAGGTGAGCTTACTGGAGGCGTGTAGGGTGGGGATGATGTGCCCGGTGTATAAAGGAGGGGACGAGAAGGATGCGAGGAGTTATAGCGAAGTAACTGTAACAAGTATTGGGTACAAGCTGGCAATGATGATGGTGCGGAATCGGATCGAGGTAGAGGAGAAGGGGATACTGCCAGAGACGCAGGGGGGGCTTAGAAGGGATAAGGGGAGGAGAGAGCAGGTCTTTACACTGGCGCGAATGGTGGAGAGAGTGATGGAACAAAACGGATGTATATATGCGGTATTCCTAGATTTAAAGGCAGCATATGACTTCATACCGAGGGTGAATCTGATAGAGTGCTTGAGAAGGAGAGGGGTGGGTGATGGGATGGTTTAGTGGGTGAGGAGAGTGTAGGAGGAGACATGGGTGATGGCGAAAGTGAGGACGGATGTGTCAGAGTGTTTCAGGACTTGGGAGGGATTAAGACAGGGGTGCCCGCTGAGCCCGATGTTGTTTATTATATAAATATGTGAATTCGAAGAGGTGATGAGGAAAGGGCAGGCGGGGGGAGGGGGGTGATGGGTAAGAGGAAAGTGTGGATGTTAGCGTATGCGGTTGACATGGTGTTAATGGCAAGAGAGCATGAAGGGATGAAAGACATGTTGAAAAGAGCGGAGAGGTTCATGGATAAGAGAGGGATGAGTATAAATTGTGGAAAAAACGGAGTGGGTGAAGTTCAGAAATAGAGGGAGTGAGAGGAAAGTGAAAGCATTGAAGTGGAAGGGGTTGGTTATTGAGAGGGTAAAACTTTTTAAGTATTTAGGGTATATGTTCAAAGAACCGGGAGGGTATGAGGAGCATGTGAAATGGGTGCAGAGTAAGGCCAGGAAAGCGTGGGGGATGGCTTGGGGAAAGTGGATGGGTAATAATGTGAGAGTAGCATGTAAAATATGGGATGCGTGTGTGAGATCGGTGCTTATGTATGAAGTGGAAGTGTGGCGGACGAAAGGGAATGAGTGCATGGAGAGGGAACAGATGTGGTTCCTGAAGCGCATGTTGGGGCTTGAAAGGTCTACGCCCAGCTACATAGTGCTTCAAGAAACTAACAGGGAGAGTTTAGAGTGCGATGCAATGGTGACAGTGGTGAGGTATGAGATGAGATTGTAGGAACTGGAGGAAGATAGTTTGGTGAAGGATGTATGGGGGTGATTTTACTTCATGCGCCAAGCGTATAAAATACTTTAACGTGACGTTCAAGTATACTAAGCTTTAGTATACTAAGCTTACAGTACATTTGGACTTCAATAACACGAAATCGCACTTAAACCACACTGATACCATAAAAATTATACTAACCATAGTGACAAGGAAATTGGTTTGCACGACACAAAATTTAAACAAAATACTATCACACAGTATCCAAATACACACTTCACAAAAGATCGAGAATCACAATAATACAATCCCATTTGCTCTCTCAGCATTCACAAGTCAATCATTTTCAAAAGATTTATTCAACTCAAAACAGCCACATAATTTAATCTATTAGTTCTTTTATTATTGTCAAAAGTGAGAAATCTTCTGTTCTGTCAGTTCTTTAAAAGATTTTTTAAACCCACAAAAATCACAAAATTTAGTGAGAAATGTTTTCAACTACTGCATTCGACCGAGTTCACCGCACTAACTGAATTATTTCTTATTTGTGCAAAAATATCTTTCGCATGCAAACTCGAAAAAATGTACAACTGAGGTAATTCGAGCACGACAGTGTATTGATTTAATTAGGAGGGGTATATAATTAAGAAAAGTTTATAATTGGCCGCGGATCACGAATAAGTAAGTTACTTGTATTGATTATATGTTTAAAATGCACAATTTGTGGGTAATTAATATATCGTCATCTGAATGCAAGAACTACTTTATTTTTTGTTTTTTTTTTGGTTTTCAAATGTTTGCATTTAGATGACAATGCTTTTTAATTGTTCTTATATCTTAGCACTAAAATATTTTGAAATTTATGTATATTCGAACTTCACTTGAAATCTGTGTTTTATACGCGTGGCGCATGAAGTGAAATTTCGAGTTTAGAAAAGCCCAGAAAATTTGTCTCGGGTCGCTGCGCGACCCTAGACAAATTTTCACGGGGCTTTTCTAAACTCGAAATTTTACTTCATGCTCAGTCTGGGAGTGGAAAACACTCGTTTTTAGCTTCAAATTGAACTCTTTAAAAAAAAAACAACGAATGTCGGAAAATGTACAACTTATGCATGTGTTTACCTAAAAGAAAAAAATCAAAATCAATATGTTGCTTGTATCAGGATTTTGCCAAGGAAATTGAGGATACCATATTCATATTCTATATTTTTGTGGTAAAATCGTAAAAGATATCAAACGTTATTAAGAGACACAAAAGCTTTCAAATGAACCAATCTTTGAAATAATATTTTTTAATTTTTATAGGGTACGCATATTTTAGATTTTATGTTGTAGTACTACTGTTTTTCATACTTCTTGTCAATCAATGATGACCACAATAACTCAAACGATGTGTTATATTATGATAATCAACCATAATAAATTTCAGTCAAATCGAATATAGCGCTTAATCGTTTTATCTCCCTCCGCCAACCCAGTCTCGCTACAATCCTTAGATCAGCTTCATCCTCCCTCATTCGGTTACCCACCTGTTTCCCCTTAACCACTCCTCACATACCCCTTCACCAGATGGCTCCATGTATCCATTCCACTTGCGCACAGCATACATCTACCATATCTTTTTCCCATCCAAACCTTCCTTAGTCTCTCCTCCGAACCACATCTAACTCTTGCCAGGGTTATCTTATCCTCCTATGACAAGTCACTACTAGTCAGGTACCCTAGCATGCTCCCATGCACTTGCCACCTTTCATACATCAGATTGTATCTGCTCCTCCCGATACACCCTTGCCTCTCCTGCATCTCCACCTCTTTCCACTTCTCTTTCATCCATGCCGCCACATTTACTCCATTCTCTAACCACTCATTTACAATATTCTCTGACTCTCCTGCCTTTTCATACATTTTTCTGCGCTCCATCCTCCACTTACTCTCTATGTTCTTCACACCTCTGTTTCACTTTCCAATTCACACAACTTCATCTCATATTTCACCACTCTCTCTATTGCCTCGCCATGCACACTCATTCTATTTGTTTCCTGAAGTAGAATGTACCCAGGTGTTGATCTTTCCACCCCCAAAATCGGCTTTAGGAATGAAAACTGCTCTTTCTCAATACATTGATACTCCCTTATTCCCTATGTTTCCACCATACACAACAAAATAGGCTTTACACACGCATATCACAGCTTGCACGCCAATTGGAAGTTGCCCGCAAACCGTTTTCCCTACTTTTTTCTCACCATGCCCCACGCTTTCCTTGCTTTCCCTTGAACTCATTTAACGTGCTCCCCGTATCCACCCGTACCTTTAAATATGAAGCCTAAGTATTTTAATTCCTTCACCCTCTCAATCACCCCCTCCCCTTCCATTTTAATTCACCCACTCTTCCTTCCCTTCCTTTATTCCTAAATCTTATCCACTTTGTTTTCCTTGCATTTACTCGCAGACCTCTCTTGTTCATATATCTCTCTACTCTCTGCATCACCTACTTCAATCCCTCGCCAAAAGCACCATATCATCCTCATACCCTAGCATCCATACCTTCCCTTTTCCGATCACTACCCCGCCCGCTTGTTTTTTTCAAAACCTCTTCCAATTCTCTAATATATAGATTAAACAACAACGGGCTCAGCAGGCATCCTTGTCTTATCCCAATGTCTAATGCAGAATGGCCGGTCCACCTGTTCCTTGGTGGAACCAAGAAATTAAGGTGGCAATTAAGGAGAAGAGCACTAAATAGGTTGAGACAAGTTCCTACCCAGGAAAACCTGATAGCTTTCTAGCTTTCAAGATGCGGAGTGCAATCGCGTGCCGCAAAATTCTTGAAAGCAAAAGGTTATTTTAAGAGAGCTACGTGTCGACGATTACGGCTACCACACCGGTAGGTGAAGTGTGGAAAAAGATGGATGCAATAGCAGGGAAGAAATTCCAAGTGCTAGCACCCATCCTGCATGTGGATGGTCGTGACGTTGTCGACACAATAGAAATAGCGGATGCCATTGCATCGCATTTCTGCTCCGCTAGCAGCTCTCTCAATTATGTAGGAAGTTTCCTGGGACATAAGGACAACTGTGAGGTTCACCTGAACTTCTCCTCAAGGGAGTCCTTATCATACAATCTCTCCTTCACATTAAAAGAACTGGAAGAGGCAATAAAATCAACGGAAGAGTCAAAGCCCCGGGACCAGACGGCATCCCATATCAGATGGCCCGACAACTCCCATCGCGCATAAGGGAGTATTTGTTGGACACGTATAACCTGACATGGGACAGGGGCGTCTACCTGAGCCAATGGACATTAGCCATAATCATGCCTCTTTCTATACCTGGCAAGGACCCCACCACCTTCAGTAGTTACCGGCCCATTTCTGTTACTAGCTGCTTGCGGAAAGTCCTCGAGAGGATGGTCGACAACCGCCTGGTATGGATGATGGAGTCGCGCGGTCTCCTGGCTAAGTACCTAGCTGGTTTCAGAAAATTCCATAGCACGGTTGACCAATTAATCCATCTCGAGAACTTCATCCAGGATGCCCTCTTAGAGAGAAAAAACATCGTTGCGGTGTTTTTTGATCTCAAGAAGGCATACGATATGACCTGGAGATATGGAGTTCTCCAAAAATTACACCAATGGAGAATGAGGAGCCGTCTGCCTCTCTTTATCGAATCCTTTATGTCCAATCGGTCGTTCACAGTCAGAGTTGGGGATACCGAGTCAGGGCAGTTCACGCTGGAAAACGGTATCCCCTAAGATTTAACCATTACTGTAACCATGTTCGCTATAGCGGTCAATGACATTGCGATGTCTGGAAACTCCCCTGTCCAAAAAAGTCTGTATGTCGATGACTTGGTAATATATATGGCGGGAGATACCATCCCCGCCTTTAATCGCCAACTCCAAACAGTCATCGAGCAGGTGAACAGCGACGCTGTGTCTCGAGGTTTGTGCTTCTCTGCAGCGAATACCTCATGTGTACATTTTTGCCGACTCAGACGTCCACATCGTGATCCCGAAATATCTCTTCGGGGCACAAGGATACAGGTCGTAGATAGTAGCCGATTTCAAGGGCTCAGGCTCGATAGGATTCTTAACTATCGGGCTCATGAGTAGATGAGCTGGTTTAAGAAAGCATTAAACGTCATTAAATGCTTGGCCAGCATCAATTGGGGAGCTGGAAGAAAAGTACTGCTGCGACTGTACACGGTTCTTTCCAGAGTTGACTACGGTTGCGCAGTATACTCCTCAGCAAAAAAGTTCTGGTTAAAAGCCCTAGACGCTGTTCGCCATGCCGGTGTTAGGTACGCCACTGGAGCTTTCCGGACTCCTATTATATATTTTGCTTCCAATTTAATTATCATATAAATTATTCAAGGACTTTTTGGCACTTCATTTACGAATACACCACCTATCATTATAGTGATGGGGGGATCATCGGTAATATCCAATCGCATTTACTAATAATCGACCTCTCGTTTAGCGTAATATCGGCGTAAATAATTTGAAGAGGGCTCGGCCCTCTTAAGACCGCATTAGCGGAATGAACGGGGGCGAAACTGCACCCTAAAATTTTGCATTTAGCTGATATTAAACTTTCAAGGATAACGATGCCCACATAATTACCGAACAAATCGTAATTTCCCATAAAACTTTACCCTTCTCCATCTCCTTCAACCTAATTAAAAAAGTTTAATTCGTTTATTAATTTCAGTCAAACTTGGCATGCAAATTAATTATTGTAGTTCGTGAATGAATGAAATAAATAGACTAAAGAGAATCAAAAAATTAAAAATTAAAGAAAATCTTTCAAAGTATGTATATTAAGAAGACGGAAGGTATTTGAAGGTTTTTACAGAAAACGCATGTATTGTGGCGCCTTCTTTTATGTTAGTATTGAGGATTAAAATCAATTTCTGAGTGGAACGCTTCGCCAATAGATGGCAACCGTTTACAAGAAACCAATGGAATTCAGTTATATTCACTACTCTTTATTCGAAACGTTTCAACAACACGCCACTTGTCGATTGCGATCATTTTCACCGCATACAAGCAATTATTTAAACAAAATATCAAAGGTTTTGTTTCTTTGATGGTCATATTAATTCTATTGTTGCAATCGTCATAGAATTAATGTGATTTCGTTAATATAAAACTTTATCTCGATCAAGCCAAATTTTCAGGCTTTTCTAAACTCGAAATTTTACTTCATGCTTAATCAAGGAGTTAGAAGTAAATTTCAATTAAATACAACCCACTGAACAAACATATTTGAGTAATGTTTTATCAACATTCAAATAACGTTTAATGTTGCTATAATCTTGATATACCGTTATTTGTTTGGTTTTTGCTCAGTGGGAATTCACTTTAAGAAATACATTTTAATAAACACAAACAAAACAGTGTAACATAACCTCCAAATGTAACCAAAGTGAAGGTGGAACAGATGAAAATACAGATTTCGTTCAATTAATATGAAATGTTGGTATCGTATTTCACTTTTATATAAATAAAACAATTTAAATACTTTTAAATATACAGAGAGTTTTATGTAACACCGAACATTTTCATAACGAGAATTTTTCTATGCTTGGTTTATTAAAAGATTTTAATTTGAAGCTTTAACCGAGTGTTTTCCACTCCCAGGCTAAGCATGAAGTAAAATTTCGAGTTTAGAAAAGCCTGAAAATTTGGTTTGGTCGCGTAGCGCGAAGCGCGGAGCGGCCAAACCAAATTTTCAGGCTTTTCTAAACTCGAAATTTTACTTCATGCGCCACTGGTACAAAACACTGACATATTACGAAGTTTAAAACACACCGCCAAACTTACCATTGAATCAGTGTTTTGTACCGGTGGCGCATGAAGTAAAATTTCGAGTTTAGAAAAGCCTGAAAATTTGGTTTAGCCGCTCCGCGCTTCGCGCTACGCGACCGAACCAAATTTTCAGGCTTTTCTAAACTCGAAATTTTACTTCATGCTTAGCCTGGGAGTGGAAAACACTCGCTTAAAGCTTTAAATTGGATTCTTTTAAGAAAATGAGCATCGGAAAATGTGCAACGTATGCATATGGATACTTTAAAGAAAAATTCTTGTTATGAAAATGTTCGGTGTTACATAAAACTGTCTGTATATTCACGTGAGATCAAACTTAAGCAGTATATTTTGAACTTTATTTTAAATCAGTGTTTTATACGCGCGGCGCATGAAGTAACATTTCGAGTTTAGAAAAACCTGAAAATACAGATATTGAAATAAGATGTTCGGTGTTACATAAAACTCTCTGTATATTGTATAACGCTACAATTGTTTCACCGTACTGTGGCTTCTTCAGGCGAAAAAGATGTTAATTTTCTCCGCCTGAAGAAGCTACAGTATGGCTAAACAATTGTAGCGTTATATAGTTTAAATTGTTTTATTTATATAAAAGTGAAAATGAACTTTTAACATTTACAGCCTTATCAATCAAGTATTGTATTTGTACGGATCTAGTAGAAATAAACTAGCATTAAACTATAAAGTTATTAACGGCTATTCAATTATTGATGTTTATGCTTAATGATTTTAATCATCGTACGCGGTCAAGTTTAAGTGGACACTTTACAGTCCGAAATCGATAAACACTTTTCGCATGTACGTTCCTAACTCGAAAACAAAAACCGGCGAGAGTTCCCGTGTCTAGAGGCGCCCTCTTTCGTCGTCGGCGACTTCCATTTTTAATTGTACCTCTGAGAAATTCAACAGCGAAGCGTGTTATTGCTGAATTCAGGTCCTCGGCGTCCAGCAATGTTCCCAAATTATTACAGCAGTAATTACTTAATTGTAGAGTATTTATTTTTTTCAGATTTTAATCGTGAATAACATAATATAGGGTGTTTGTGTTTAATAATTATTTAGCCGTTGATTTAATTTTGCGATAAATGTATTTGATACATACATTCGTTTTCATCGCGAAGAATTGAGTTAAACTTGGCAATCTTATAATTTATGACTATTTATTTCGTCCAAATCTGTTAGTTACATGAAATAATCATTTGTAATATGTATACAGAGAGTTTTATATAACACCGAACATTTTCATAAAATACGATTTGACACCTTTCATTTTTAGGTTATGTGTAAATTGGGTTGCCTATATGACCATTACAAATTGTAGCTAATCAATTGCATTTAATGCCTCAACTTGTACATACAGCCCACTGAGCGAAAAACAAATAAATAACGTTTCATCAACATTGTAGCAACATTAAACATTGTTTTAATGTTAATGAAGCATTACTTAACTGTGTTTGCTCAGTGGGAGGGAGTTTTTCTTTCAAGTATACATGTCCTAATTACGGCGTATATGCCGTAAATCTATAGATAATCGTTGTTTTTTAAAGGAGTTTAATTTGAAACTTAAAATGAGTGTGTTCCACTCCCAGACTAAGCATGAAGTAAAATTTCGAGTTTAGAAAAGCCTGAAAATTTGGTTTGGACGCGTAGCGCGAAGCGCGGAGCGGCCAAACCAAATTTTCAGGCTTTTCTAAACTCGAAATTTTACTTCATGCGCCACCGGTACAAACACTGACATATTACTAAGTTTAAAACACACCGCTGAACTTTACATTGAATCAGTGTTTTGTGCCGGTGGCGCATGAAGTAAAATTTCGAGTTTAGAAAAGCCTGAAAATTTGGTTTGGCCGCTACGCGCTTCGCGCTACGCGACCAAACCAAATTTTCAGGCTTTTCTAAACTCGAAATTTTACTTCATGCTTAGCCTGGGAGTGGAAGACACTCGCTTAAAGCTTTAAATTAGATTCTTTTAATAAACCGAGCATTGGAAAATGTGCAACGTATTAGAGATGGGCGAAAAGGCTCTTTTCAGTGAGCCGGTTCACAAGATCTGACTCACTTCAAAGAGCCGGTGAGCCAGCTCAAAAGAGTTACATGACTCAGTTACGAGCGAGTGATCTGGCGAGAGTTCTGGCTATTATAGATCCCTCTCACTCATAGAGATGAGCGATACGGTGATTAATGATGTCGGTTATACAATGATTGCAATAATTTAATAAATATAATCATAATTTATATAAAAACATAAGAGTAAATATGTAATCGAAAGTATAGTAAACGCGTATTCAATTATTAATTTCGTACGTAATACATTCAAGTGTGTATAAATATATTGAATACATGTGCGCGCAATAACACATGCTCATGCATTCATCGCGGAATTATTGCGATTCAGCACCCAACCTCTGAGCTGGATCGCGCGGATTTACGAAACTCTGTTAAAAGAGCTAGCTCAGTAGGCTCACTCGGCTCCCTCGGCTCCCTCGGCTCTCTCGACTCACTAGGCTCAGTCGGAGTCTAGAGCCGTCTTGAATCACCGCGATCCAACTCCAAACCTCGGAGCTGGATCGTAATAAAACGAGCGGATGGGTTTATTTATTTAACTCCGTTCGCACGCGTCGAAATTCGAGTTGATTATGCTGCAATAAAATATGATTGAAATATAACGATACCTATTTTCTTACTACAATAACAAATACTTCTTGTTTGTGTATGATATTTTAAATTGTAGTAACTGTGAACTAAGAGAGGCGAATCTATATTAGAATAAACACATAACGTAGGTTCAGAAAATGCTGTGAAAAATATTCAGTTTTTAGAAGTTAATTGAGTAGTGCGGTGACTGCGATCGTATCCCAAATTCCCAAGTCAAATTAAAAAAGAATCATGCCTTTGCACAAAAGAAGCGATATTTGGTATCACTTTAAAGACATTGACAATAAAAACGCGAAGTGTTTGTATTGTTTACAAGTATTAAAAATTACAAATTGTTCCACGGGAAATTTACTTAGACACTTAAAAACAAAACACCCGAGTGTACCAATTAATAAAAAATCGACCAATCAAACACAATCTACCGAATTATTGGAATATTGATATCGATGCACCGTCAACATCACATCAAAGTCCAGCAAGAGCTACTATTGTCCCAACAACGCAGATACAGAAACAAATGACTGAGTTTATTTCTTGCAAAAAACCGATTAGTATAAGAAAGACAAAGGAATTCAATAAACAATTGACCAAAATGATAGTAAAAGAATATTACCCTTAAAGAATTGTGGAAGACAAGGAATTTAGAAAATTTATAGATTTACTAAACCCAGGATATACATTACCTAGCAGAAAAACCATTTCATACAGTTTAATTCCTCAACTGCACACGGAGGTGGAAAATAGTTTAAAAGGGCAAATCAATTCAGCAACTTCTGTATGTCTTACAACCGATGGATGGACATCGATTAACAACAACAGTTTTATTGCAGTGACAGCACATTATATTGACAACGAATTTAAATTGACCTCAAGTCTCCTTGGATGTCTTCAGTACGACGAAAAACATACGGCGCAAAACTTGTGTACCCTTTTAAAACAAACTATTTCCAGTTGGAATCTGGAAAACAAGGTGGTAGCTGTTGTCAGTGATAACGCCGCGAATATTACTGCAGTCATTCGATTGGGAGAGTGGCAACATATACCGTGCTTCGCTCACAGTATAAATTTAGTGGTACAGTCAAGTTTAAATGAAAATACTCGTATTAAGAACATCGTCCATAAAGTTAAGTGTATTGTGGAATATTTTAAAAGAAGTAGTGGCGCACTTGCTAAATCAAAAATTGCCCAAGAAAACATGGGATTGCCAGATTTAAAATTAAAGCAAGATGTTAAAACTAGATGGGATTCCACCTATGATATGTTGTTTCGGGTATTACAAATAAAAGAAGCAATAGTTTCAACATTGGCTATAATAAATCACAGCATTCATATTTCATTTGATGAATGGGAAGTAATCACAGAAACTTGTACAATATTACAAATATTTTATGCAATTAAAAAAGAAATTAGTGCGGAATCTGTTACAACTACATATATCAAAATTAACCGTTGTTTACGCGGATTTTACTAAATCGTCTCAATTAAATTATTGTGTTATTGTATATATTTCAAATTCCGAACTTTACGTGCACCCAAACGTGACTACACATATTTTGCTTATTTAGGGAAACGACCGAAGGGCAATAAACCATTGTGTACATTTTTCTGTATTTCCTTTCACTGAGCCAAAATCGTGCGCAATTGGGGGCAATGACGACTTAGCCGTGCGCGAGGGATTAAATCGTAAACGTCCCTTCCCAGCCCAAAACGCCAGACCCGAAAAACCCCTGATTCTCCCTCTCTACAACTAGCGATCCTTTTCTTTCTTGTCTGAAATGTCATATCTATTTTTTTTCTACTAAAACCCCTCTTTTCTATATCCAACCAATCCCGTCACTTCTTTCTAAAACCTACCACTTTAAACCTCCATCCTCAGAGAGTCTTGTCTTAACTTTCAAACAGTAAACATCGTGCCCTTCGGTCGTTTCCGCGTTATACTTTCAATACTTTTCTGTTATTTTTCTAAATCCTTTTGTTATATTTTTTTGTTATTATTTATTAGTCAGTAGTTGTAATAAAGCCATTTATTTCAATATACTGGTATCCTTAATTTTGAAACCAAATCGCGAACCCGCGTAATTAACAACCGTCTTAGTAAAAACTTTAAAAAGTCATATTGATTCATACACAAATAAAGACGATATATCAAACGTAATCAGAGATTTTGCAATTTCAATCAAAAATCATGTGAACAAAAGATTGAAATGGGTAGAAACAAACGAGATGTGCAAGGAGTCGACGTTGTTGGATCCGCGATTTAAAAAAGTTGGTTTCATTCCAGATCGTTATAATGAAATTTATAAATCATTATGTGAAAAAGCCTGCTCGATAAATTTACCAATCTCGAATAATCCAAGTGCAATAAGTACAGATAATTTGCATACATTGCCCACTTCAACTAACGCCACAAGTTTAGAATTACTATTATGGCAAGATTTTGATAAACAAGTAAATACGGCAAACATTTCAAATAATCCCATCGCAGAAGGAATTAAAGAGGTTGATAATTTTTTAAATGAACCGCTAATTTCGAGAACCGATGATCCTTTGCAATGGTGGAAAAGAAAAGAATTAGTTTATCCAAGGCTGGCTCAGATAGTAAAAAACATTTATGTGTCGTTGCTACATCAGTTCCTTGCGAACGAATATTTTCCAAGACTGGTCAAATATTAAGTGAAAAACGCCCTAGGTTAACATCTTCAAAGTTATCACAAATAATTTTTTTAAATGCAAATCTTGATTAGATAATATACTCATTATTGTTTAGATATTATGTTATGTTATGTGTATTTATGTTATGTTAAAAAATGTAGTAATCAATGTTACAATTTAGGTTCTTATTTTTTCTTTATATTTTATTATACAGTGAGTTTTATGTAACACCGAACATGCTAAAATGTACTCAATGTTAATTTTCCTATGTTCGATATGTACTGGGACGCATAAAAGCATTGAGTACGATGTGATTGGCTACGATTTCTAATGGTAACATAGTCAACCCAATGTACACTCTTCCCGTAAAAAATAAATTGAATTTGCGAATTATTATGTAAACTGCAATTTGTTGTATTATGAATTCTTTTTTTTTCAACGGAATGCTTATCATCTTTTGTTCTATTTTTAATTAGTATAATAATAGTTAAAGAAGGTAAGAAGATATAAATGCAGCGACGGCTCGCAGGCTAACTTCAGGGTCGGCCACAGCGCCAAGGCACATAAATGAGGTTGGGATCGCGCTTTATAAATACAAAAAATTGCACAACAAAGTCACCTTTCAATAACGGATACATATCACCTTGGGTCTCTGGTCGACCCTGAAGTTAGGCTGCGAGCCGTCGCTGTATAAATGCTTCATCAGTGAACACAGTTTTTCGCAACATTTAGTTTTTTAATTTAATATATTAAATACAATTTTATCGCTTAATTTTGTCATACAGCAACTATTAATGCTGGAATTTGTCGGACCTAAACTTAAATTCTTGTAGAATTCTTATGTACAGAGGATTTTTAAATATTAAATGGTTTTGAAATAGTAAGGATATTATTGGACACTCTTCGACATAATAGAAATAGCTTAATTTCATCTTTTCCGATAATATCGACGAACTTCTAACTCCTCGCTTGTGAAATTTATCTAAACAAACTGGTTTGAAAGGTTCGAAATAGTTAAAATAAATGGTATTGGCCAATCAAAACATTTTAGAGAAAATAAATCATGGAAGTTTCTTGAACTGTTTTCTCCAGGGTATAAGTATACTAGAAAAATCTGTTACTCCTTTGTATACATTATTGATATAAGTATAAATGAAATTGCCAATTCTTGGTTGCAGAATACTTCAAACATTAAAAGTGCGATTCTTTTCGCAATCTACAACAAGTTAGTCTTACAAAGACTATATCAAACACTCATTGAAACAACTACTTCCCGGGCTAATACCCCGACGGACATTGAATTATACAACAAGTGTTTGCTGTTACATACAGTAACCTACTGCAAATGTAACAATTTGGGTCAAATTATTCAGGCCATCTATAGACGCGTTTCGAGATTTATCTCTCCTCAGTATAGCTTTGCCATTCCCTCTAAACAATTTGACACCTTAGACTGGCGGTCACGGGAAGTAGTTGTTTCAATGAGTGTTTGATATAGTCTTTGTAAGACTAACTTGTTGTAGATTGCGAAAAGAATCGCACTTCATTATTGATATGTTGAACTTTTCGTCCGCGTCTGCTTCAAGTGCTAGAACAGCAAATATTACTTGCTTGCGATAGTTAATAGATTTGATTTATTTTTGAAGTAAAGTGTGGAAATTGGGTTGACTATATTACAATTAGAAATCGTAGCCAATCACAACGCACTCAATGCTTTGATGCATCCCAGTACACATCGAACATAGGAAAATTAACATTGAGTACATGTTAGCATGTTCGGTGTTAGATAAAACTATCTGTATATGTTTGTCATGCTTATAATAGTAATCGTTTAAATGTTATTCTATATTGAGTAAAAGTATAATTTGAGTTAATTTCTATTTAATTTCTGTATACGTATCCCTTAACTGTTTACAAAATTATTTTTATTTTCTTTAATTTTTCTCAAATTTATAATTTTAATTTAAAAAGAATTTCAATTTCTTACATAATATAAATAAATTAAAAAAAGTTTGAAGATGATTCAATAAATGTCGCAGACAAAAAATGCAGAAGGTAAACAGTAAACAGTGCATGCTCAGCAAGGCCGTGCCGAGAGCGCCTGCGTGAAATCCGCGTGAAAATCAAGAGCTGTTAATACAGTGCGAAATGTGCGAATCAACATTCAAGATGAGTCATGTAACTCTACAAGAGCGGGCGAATCGAAATGAGTCATGGCTCAAAAAGAGCTGCATATTTCGAAGCGATTCACTCGGCTCACCAGCTCACTTCACTGAGCTGACTCTTTGAGTCGACTCACTCAGGAGTTACCCATCTACAACGTATGCATATGGATACTTTAAAGAAAAATTCTCGTTATGAAAATGTTCGGTGTTACATAAAACTCTTTGTATATTTACGTGAGATTAAACTTAGGCAGTATATTTTGAATTTTATTTTAAATCAGTGTTTTATATGCGCGGCGCATGAAGTAACATTTCGAGTTTAGTAAAACCTGAAAATACAAATATTGAAATAAGATGTCTCTAAACCAGTCGTTCATACTTTTTGTACTGTCAAAATGTGAAGGCGTTTGAAGCCACACTGCTTTTAATAAGAATTTTTTTAATAAGAATGGGCCTGTTCATCAGTGACAACAGTTGAGCGTTTACTGCCAACTGTTGAGGAATTCTCTGAAGACCAGATTGTTAATCGTGAACATGTTTAGGATTTTTTTAATCGTACAAAATAGACCGACCGGAGTACCGTTTATTAGACACCAACATACATTACAAACAAATCCAAACATGTTGAATATTGAACATTTTTATGAAAGGGCCCATTGTTTGAAAATATATCATTGCTTCATATCCCGGCGCGTTCACCATATATAACTCCCAATATATTTTACAATTCATTCGTTCTGCATGCTGTAATTTATTTATAACTGTTCGAAGGCTTTTATTTTAGTCTCACGAGAAGAAAATATCGAGCAACAGCTTGCTTGGTCACTTGAACTGAATATTTTCGCGGACTCGGTCGATTAACCCCAATAAAAACGTACCTTGACTATATATAGCAAGAATTTAAGTGTATTCAAATGGGTATTATTTATACAAATGGCACAAATTACCTACTTTGCTCTCGTAATCGATTCTTGTTCTGTGCTTTATGATCATATTTATTAATCACTTAAAAAAACACAAAAAATAATAACATAATTCCACCTACCCACTACTGAAAATGTTCCTTGCACCAAAATAGTTTGTATATAGATAAATAGTCATAAGAAATCTGTACATTTTGCAGTGACGGCTCGTGATCTTAAGAAGTGGGTCGGCCGAATGTATCTTAGCGCACGTGCACTGAGACTAAACGGCCTGCTGTACCGAACCATACACCTTCGTTAGAATGATATTTAAAAAAAATCGCCCGACTTTCAAAAATAGTGAGAGAATGTTCTCGAAGTTACAATAACATTTTTAAACATGTTATATACATAATATGGTTAATTACAATTATACACTGATATATTGCACATAATCTACCTAAAATGCCTAGGTAATATTTTGTAAATTACAATTAGGTAACTATTTAATTATTGTTTGCATTTTTAAATTACATCTGTTGTTTAACTTTATTTAAAAATTCGAGATACGTTCTGATTTCTGAAATAAAATTTTAAACGAATATGTTTTAATACCGGTCAATTGTTGGCCTTAATGATTTGTATTAAGAGAGCCAATTTTTGTTGGTAGTGTGCTTCTGGAGTACGAGATGGCGCAGAGATTGCAAAAATGCTAAAAGTAGTTTTGACTATGTATTGGTTCAAAAAAAAAAAACATGAAAATTAATGAAAATCTCGATATGTTGAAAATCTAACGAAAATTAAACGAGTGTCGTCCACTCCCAGACTAAGCATGAAGTAAAATTTCGAGTTTAGAAAAGCCCCGCGTAGAAAATTTGTCGAGGGTCGCGCAGCGACCCGAGTATGTATGACTATTATGTATTGGTTCATAAAAAAAAACATGGAACAGTGATGAAATGTCATGGTCAAATTTTTTTAATTTGCCATCATTTTATAAAAATCGAAAACTGTCGATTAAATTTAAGAAAATGTTGAAACAATGTCAAAAAGTGATGAAATGTCAAGAAATATTGATATTTGACAACAATTTGAAGTATGTGAAAAGTGATAATAATAAAAATGTGTTTTAAATATTTTAAACTTAACAATTAATCAGTGTTTTTTTGCGCGTGGCGCATGAAGTAAAATTTCGAGTTTAGAAAAGCCCCGTGAAAATTTGTCTCGGGTCGCTGGCGCGACCCTCGACAAATTTTCTACGCGGGGCTTTTCTAAACTCGAAATTTTACTTCATGCTTAGTCTGGGAGTGGAAAACATTCGTTAAAAAAAGAATCAATAGCTTTTTACAAAATGTTGAGGGTTTTTAGTTTTTGTCCAATTTTTTAAATCTTGTCAATTTTCGTGAATTTCCAAGATTTCCTTCTGTTACTTTTTAAAACTTTGACACCTTTTATGTATTTCCTAGATTTTTGTTAATTTAAAAAAAAAGGCCGGTATTCATAAATGTTCTAGAATTTCTTTAATATTCAGGCTTGCAAATTTCAAAACGTTTTATAATAGGTAACGATTAATATAACGTTTAAATTAATTAATCGATGCTGAAAATTAATGAAAATCTCGATATGTTGAAAATCTAACGAAAATTAAACGAGTGTCGTCCACTCCCAGACTAAGCATGAAGTAAAATTTCGAGTTTAGAAAAGCCCCGCGTAGAAAATTTGTCGAGGGTCGCGCAGCGACCCGAGACAAATTTTCGCGGGGCTTTTCTAAACTCGAAATTTTACTTCATGCGCCACGCGTATAAACCACTGATTTAAAGTAAAGTTCAAAATATATATTGATAAGATGTGATAGATATTTAATAAGATTAAACGAAAAAATATTAAAAATATTTATTTTGTAATGGCGATAATAATAATAAAAGTAGAACAAATTTAGTTTGAGACACTTTTCCATATTCTTAATATTTAAATCATCATATCTTTAGCGAGGACAGTGCTATGATGGACACATCAACATTTTTTTTATTATGAAATAAAAACATTTGAAAAACTAAAACAATCGCTTACTTGGAGCTGAACCGAAAACCGCAAAAACCGTTATTTTTTTCGGAATGAAAACCGCAACGAAATAAATACTGGTTAGAGTAGGGGTACAGTTTTACCACTCCAAATTTACCAATCCATTTTTACCACCGCATTTTTACCACCATACTTTTTTACCGCTATACAGTTTTACCACTAATATTTGTACCAATAATTATACAATAACACTTTTTTACAAATAAAATCAGTTTTATTCAAAATTGTATGTTGTGACCGATCGCCCTTAAGTATTCTGCAATTTCCCCTTCTTCTTTTCTGACATCGTAATCTCGGACTATATTTGTAATCCTATCCTCAGTTTTAATTCTGGCAAGGTTTTCCGTACGTTTATTTTTTCGCCCAAAGTCCAATTCCCGGAACATTGCCTCGGTGTCTCCCTGTTCTTTTTGAAGCTCGACGACAAAAGCATATAGGCTAGGATGATCCCGGCCGACGACTACAGTTGCCATGATTTACAGAACGATGCAAATTTTGACGAGTGACCAACGATTTAGGCGAATGACAAACCGATAATGACATTGACAGGTTACGAATTGAAGTTGTCAGTTGTTATTCTAATTCGATTTTAAATAGCGGTAAAATATTGGTGGTAAAAAGAATTGGTGGTAAAAAAGGGACGGTGGTAAAAATGGAGTGGTAAAAATGGGAGCCAGTCACTGGTTAGAATCCCTGATTAAATTTTGGGTTCGCAAATTTAAAAAAAAATTATTTGACAAAAAATATGAGGCCTTTCTTCAAAACAATTATTATTGTTTATTGTTTATTTACGGATATCCATTTAAAATAAATACATAATGCTTAGTCTAAAATAAGTTAAAAGTAATAATTAAGTTAAAATATATATTAATCGTTAACGATTAATATAACGCCTGAATTAATTAATCGATGCTGAAAAATTCACGATAAATGTTATAAATTCATAATAAATATTGATAACTTCTTGTAAATATACACTTGTATGAAAATTTTGAAGATTACCGAAAATCTTGGAATTTTGAAATTTATCGATAATCTTTAGATTTCACGATACTGTCGAAATTTTGAAAATTAACGAAAATCCTGGTAATTTACGAAAAGCATAAAATTCACAAAAAAGCATGAAATTCAGGAAAAAAAAAGTTCAGGATATTTACGAAAAAACGTCAAAAACCGTCAGAATTTTAGAAATCAAAGAAAATCTTGGAATTTCATAACACGAGTCAAAATTTTAAAAATTCATAAAAATCTTGGGGAAATTTACAAAAACTGGAAAATTGATGAAATGTATCAACATTTTAGAAAAAAAGTGTTTGAAAAAAAATGTATAATTTCTGTTCAATGAAATTTAACGGTACGGCCCTGCCTGCCGACCCTGCCGTCCCTGCCGTCCCTGCCGAGCCGTCACTGACATTTTGTAACTCTCTTGAAATAAATTGCGATAAAATGCGAAAAAATTGTAATCAATTAACATTCCAATTTTTGAAAATCAACTAGTTTTTTTTTAAATAAGTAATATAGCATAATTGTTCAATACTAGAATATGCGCAATTAAGCCATTCTTCTTCATGAAAAAAAAAAATATTATTTTTCAGTGGCACTACCTGCGCCCTTTAAAAAATGAGTACTGTTCGATAGAGATATTGAATGGGAAGGCAGATTGCTCAAATTCCCAATTTATTTCTAAACTCTTTTTTGTTTACCCCCATCACACCACACTTATGCGCAGCGGGCGCGTGAGTGAGAGTCGCAAAGAAGTCACGGAAGATGGTGGCCGTGAAACTCGTGTGACTAATGTGATCGTCTTTTGGAAGTCAAGTAATGAAGGCTTGACGCTCTTTATGTTATTGTTGGGGACTGTAAAGGGCATCTGAGTATTAGTGACGTCGATAGTTTTTGTAGAATGCATTATTAACTTTATTAGTGATCAGCCGCATGTGTAGTGATCAGTGATCGCCTGCCAGAAACCTCTGGACCCGATCAAAACGTGGGGCAGACGCGCGTAAGGACCTTACAACCCTGCCGCCTACGTTGCGCACGTCACAGAAGCTAAGTCAGTTGAGTGTGGGTTCCTTTTGCCAACAATCAATCTAGCCTGGGTCAGTCTGTCTGTTTACAGGCCGGAAATATTCCGTACTCTCCTCCTCGTTATCTCGACCGTTTCCGGAAAGTTTAAACCCCCCCAAACAAGTACTGATGATGAGAAAGGAAAGCATTCGAATAATATTTATTTATTGATTTATAGGAGAATTAGTAATTTAAATAAATAAATACTGATTTAAATAACTTTACTTTATTCATATAAAAGCGATCAATTAATAGCTTCTAACGAGTGTGTCCACTCCTTAATTAGGCATGAAGTAACATTTCAGGCGCCAGGCGTATTAAACACTGCCTTAGTGTGAAGTTTCAAAATCACTATATTTATCCATACTCAAAAAACACAAACATTGTTAAAATGTAAAAATATGAAAAGATCAATATTTTAGTTAAGATAATTATAGTGTTTTTGAAACTTCATACTAATTGGTCATTATTTATGGCTAAAATTCTTCATATTGAAGAGAAATGTGGCAACACTGCGGTAAGGAAACCTTCCGCCCGGTCTCAACCAATTCACGCCCTCAACATACCCTTACCCTGGGTTGGATTTATAGGCCTATTTATAATCAGGCGCCATCTCAGAAAACACAAAAATAAACGAAAAAAATAAAACGAGTTCAAAATATTAATGCAGTTGGTAAAAATTTCAATTTAGTTTTTAAATAATTAACACTGATTACTTTTTTGTATTCACTTATTATCAGTGTTAATTTTTTAAATATTTACAATGTTTCACAAAGTAACCGCCTCCACCACAAGATAATTTAGTTTTTATTTATAACCACACACGTGTATAGCGAGATACATATATATATATATATATATATTTATTAGTCGTCGGTTTAGGTATAAAAGTCATTAAGTACTATTCCTTTCTAACGTACTTAATGATTCCTGCCATTAAACCGTTGATATATAAAAAATAATCTTCTAATTCACATGCATTGGCCGCATGAAAAAAATATCATTTCAATCAACTATCCTCGTGTTTCTCGGTGTATTGAACAAAAACAAAAGAGCTAAGGTGAACAGTGTTTAGACAAAAGCTGATTGTTTTTTCATTATCTACAAGTTTTGTTTGAATTTCTTCGATTCGGTCGATAATAACGCTATAGTTAGTGAGTGATTACTAACGAAATAAATCTGGGCTAGACTTTCTCGGTTTCTTGATCAAAACCAAAATAGTTAAAGTGAAAATTGTTTGTACAAAAGTTGTGTGTTCTTTTGTTGACTACAACTTTTATTTCAAATAATTTTTGATTAAGTCAATATGTTTCTATATTTTTAACTTCACTTGAAATCAGTGTTTAATATGCGTGGCGCATGAAGTAAAATTTCGAGTTTAGAAAAGCCCGCAAAATTTGGCTCGGTCGCTGCGCGACCGAGCCAAATTTTGCTCAGGGCTTTTCTAAACTCGAAATTTTACTTCATGCTTAGTCTGGGAGTGGAAGACACACGTTTGTAAATTTTCGAATTATCATAAAGTTGTGTATTTTTTCGTTGTCTGCATCTTTTGCTTAAAGCTTTATTTAATTGAATCGATAATAAAGCAACAGTTGATGAGTAATGAACAAAATATATCAAACAAATCTTTCTCGGGTAATTGAACAAAAACAAACGCGTTAATTTTTTTCGGTGGCTATAAGACAAAAGCTGTTTGTTTTTTCATTATCTACAACTTTTGTTTGAAATTCTTCGATTCGATGGATAATAACGCTACAGTTGGTAAGTGATTACTAACGGAATAAATCTGGGCTAGATTTCTCGGTTTCCTGATCAAAAACAAAATAGTAAGGTGAAAATTGTGTATACAAAAGTTGTGTGTTCTTTTGTTGACTACAACTTTTATTTGAGATATTTTTTGATTAAGTCAATATGTTTCTATATTTTTAACTTCACTTGAAATCAGTGTTTAATACGCGTGGCGCATGAAGTAAAATTTCGAGTTTAGAAAAGCCCGCAAAATTTGGCTCGGTCGCTGCGCGACCGATCCAAATTTTGCTCAGGGCTTTTCTAAACTCGAAATTTTGCTTCATGCTTAGTCTGGGAGTGGAAGACACACTTTTGTAAATTTTCGAATTATCATAAAGTTGTATATTTTTTCGTTGTCTGCAACTTTTGTTTAAAGCTTTATTTAATTGAATCGATAATTAAGCAACAGTTGATGAGTAATGAACAAAATATATCAAACAAATCTTTCTCGGGAAATTGAACAAAAACAAACGATTCATTTTTTTCGTTGGCTATAAGACAAAAGCTGTTTGTTTTTTCATTATCTACAACTTTTGTTTGAAATTCTTCGATTCGATGGATAATAACGCTACAGTTGGTAAGTGATTACTAATGGAATAAATCTGGGCTAGATTTCTCGGTTTCTTGATCAAAAACAAAATGGCTAAGGTAAAAATTGTTTATACAAAAGTTGTGTGTTCTTTTGTTGACTACAACTTTTATTTGAAATATTTTTTGATTAAGTTAATATGTTTCTAAATTTTTAACTTCACTTGAAATCAGTGTTTAATACGCGTGGCGCATGAAGTAAAATTTCGAGTTTAAAAAAGCCCGCAAAATTTGACTCGGTCGCTGCGCGACCGAGCCAAATTTTGCTCAGGGCTTTTCTAAACTCAAAATTTTACTTCATGCTTAGTCTGGGAGTGGAAGACACACGTTTGTAAATTTTGGAATTATCATAAAGTTGTGTATTTTTTCGTTGTCTGCAACTTTTGTTTAAAGCTTTATTTAATTGAATCGATAATAAAGCAACAGTTGATGAGTAATGAACAAAATATTGCAAACAAATCTTTCTCGGGTAATTGAACAAAAACAAACGAGTTCATTTTTTTCGTTGGCTATAAGACAAAAGCTGTTTGTTTTTTTATTATCTACAACTTTTGTTTGAAATTCTTCGATTCGGTCGATAATAATGCTACAGTTAGTGAGTGATTACTAACGGAATAAATCTGGGCTAGACTTTCTCGGTTTCTTGATCAAAACCATTATAGTTAAAGTGAAAATTGTTTGTACAAAAGTTGTGTGTTCTTTTGTTGACTACAACTTTTATTTGAAATATTTTTTGATTAAGTCAATATGTTTCTAAATTTTTAACTTCACTTGAAATCAGTGTTTAATACGCGTGGCGCATGAAGTAAAATTTCGAGTATAGAAAAGCCCGCAAAATTTGGCTCGGTCGCTGCGCGACCGAGCCAAATTTTGCTCAGGGCTTTTCTAAACTCGAAATTTTACTTCATGCTTAGTCTGGGAGTGGAAGACACGTTTGTAAATTTTCGAATTATCATAAAGTTGTGTATTTTTTCGTTGTCTGCAACTTTTGTTTAAAGCTTTATTTAATTGAATCGATAATAAAGCAACAATTCAATTTTGATATTTGTTTTCTGGTTTCACAAACAGAGTTCTGCTCGCTCGTGGACGAAACAGTGACCTGTATATGCACTTTGTGCATTCGTGTCACTGACGATGCCACTATGAAGCATTAGATGGCGTTAGCTGTCGAAATCATGAATAGTTTTCACATATTGGCTTGAAATAGTCAGAAATGTTCAGTATTCCTCAGCACTGGGTCGGGACCACACTGAAGAGGACCTTGAAGTCCGAAACGCGTCTGTGGGTATCTGGTGCCGGAATACTGAACACAAATTCAATTTTAATAAAGCAACAGTTGGACTCATCAACTGTTGCTTTATTAAAATTGAATTTGTGAACCAAATATATCAAAAAAATCTTTCTCGGGTAATTGAACAATCTTTTGTTTTTGTTCAATTACCCGAGAAAATTTTTTTGATATATTTTGTTCATTACTCATCAACTGTTGCTTTATTATCAATTCAATTAAATAAAGCTTTAAAAAAGTTGTAGACAACGAAAAAATACTGAGGTGAAAAGTGTTTAGGTGAAAGTGGTTCATTTTTTCGTTGGCTATAAGTATTATTCGAAACATTTTTTGATTGAGACGTCGAAAGCCATAGTCGGTGAGTTGTTTTATTTATTTATTTATTTTTTTTTTTATTTCAGAAAATTTGTGTTGTTACAAAATGTTTACACAAGTCAGATACGATAATAAAATGATTACATTATTATGTACTTAAAAGTGAATTAAATAACTATAAATAATGTTTGATAATGACAAGCTAAATTTGTCGAAACTGCAGTCACATTAAATAAAACGTGTTATACAAACAAAGTTAAAAGTGTTTCATTGTGTAATTAACATGTATAACGAAGTAGAAGCCTCCACAATACAGAATTTATAAATAATGTATAAATGAAATTGCCAATTCTTAGTTGCAGAATACTTCAAACATTAAAAGTGCAATTCATTTATACTTATGTTTGAACGGTAACGTGACCGCCAGTCTAAGGTGTCAAATTGTTTAGAGGGAATGGCAAAGCTATACTGATGAGAGATAAATCTCGAAACGCGTCTATAGATGGCCTGAATAATTTGACCTAAATTGTTACATTTGCAGTAGGTTACTGTATGTAACAGCAAACACTTGTTGTATAATTCAATGTCCGTCGGGGTATTAGCCCAGGAGTAGTTGTTTCAATGCGTGTTTGATATAGTCTTTGTAAGACTAAATTGTTGTAGATTGCGAAAAGAATCGCACTTTTAATATAAATAATGTGTAAATAAATATAATGCTCGTACATGTATTAAATCAATATTTCAAAGCTTAATTCTAAAGACAACACAACAAATTAAAAATGTGGGTAATAGGTATTGAGTGATTATTAAATAAATCAGATGATAAATAGTATATATACAACAAACACAGACACTTTAGAATATAAATAAATTCGAGTTATAATAATATTAATTAAAATTGTGTATAAAAACAAACACAAACAGTTTAAAAGTATAAATAAATGACAGTGCTTATAAAATAAACGAAATCAAGAGTTTCTAGACTATGTGGTTGAGGCACTTCCCTACCGCCTATTTTAATTCAGAGATGCGTAGTTATCTGCCAGGCACTCGTTATTGTTATAGAACGCTTTTTTCACAGAAATACGATTTCATTCTAGCTTTAAATTGATTATTATTCAGTGCTTTTATTGATTCAGGCAATTTGTTGTACACTTTAGGTCCATAATAGTTGATGCCATTTTGCGATTTGGATAAACGTAGCTGTTCAGTGCAAATACTTGATTGGGTTCTTGTATTGTACCCATGAATATCGCTATGTAGGCGATAAGAACTCCTATTTTGGTGGACATATACGATACACTCTAGAATATATAGAGATGGCAATGTGAGAATACCCAGACGAGTGAAGTCCTCTCTGCAATCCTCTTGGTACCTCAAACCTGCTACCACTCTTACAGCTCTGCGCTGTAATCCAAACAGTCTTTGAGTTATGGCCGAGTGTCCCCATGCAATAATGCCATAACTTAAGTGTGATTGACATAAAGAGAAATAGGCGGTACACTCTGCTGACTGTGGTATATAATTTTTCAATTGCCTCAAGACATATATATGACGGTACACCTTGTTTGCTATTTCTTCCCCATGTGTTTGAAAGTTCAACTTTCTGTCTAGGTGTATTCCTAGAAACTTGACGCTATTCTGGATATCGTTATTGTTACCGTCTTTTTTTAATGAAAATGTGAGATTTACCGTTTTTTTTATACTTATGTTTGAACGGTAACGTGACCGCCAGTCTAATGTGTCAAATTGTTTAGAGGGAATGGCAAAGATATACTGATGAGAGATAAATCTCGAAACGCGTCTATAGATGGCCTGAATAATTTGACCCAAATTGTTACAATTGCAGTAGGTTACTGTATGTAACAGCAAACAATTGTTGTATAATTCAATGTCCGTCGGGGTATTAGCCCGGGAAGTAGTTGTTTCAATGAGTGTTTGATATAGTCTTTGTAAGACTAACTTGTTGCAGATTGCGAAAAGAATCGCACTTTTAATGTTTGAAGTATTCTGCAACCAACAATTGGCAATTTCATTTATACTCAGAATTTTTATTTAGCAATGTTGTATCGTCTGCATATAAGAAATATTTTGAATTTGGATTGGAGGATGGTAAATCATTTATGTAAATTGAAAAAAGTAATATATATGTATGTATAAATTATATTATAGTTTGTTGATCTCCATTAGATTTGTTAGTTCCTAGTTCATAAATAAAAGAACTGAGGTGAAAAGTGATTATACAAAATTGTGTGTTGTGTTTTTATCATTATCTTTTGTTTCAAACTTTTTGCTAATGAAGCAGTGATTTCTAAGTGATTATCAAATAAATATCTCCCCTAGGCTTTTTCATATACTGATCATAAACATGATTTATTAAGTAAAAATCCAATCAATTATTTACTAGGCCGCCGCCGCATTCGACCACTAACTAAAAGAGGAAACAATTAATTAATTCGCACCGATCGCATAAAATCAATTCCGATTTTGCTCCAATATAAATTAATCATCCAGTCAAATCAAAATTGCTAATTGGATCGCGTGACCATATTTATATCACTTCGGAATTTAATTACTCGTTTTACACAACAATATCTTTACGTGATAACAAGGTTTACTATGTGTTTATATCATTTTTTATTTCTAGTCGTACTGTGATAACTATACCGTGCGTTTAACTTTTCCCTAATAGAAATTACATCTTAAAGCAATGTTTACACAATATTGAATTTCAATTCTACAATCTTGTAGCAATATTGGGATGTGAACACGACACTAGGTTGACATAATAATGAAATTCAACTTGAAAATAAATAATTATACAAGATTGACACATTATTGTGTCATGTTAATACAATATTGTGTCAAGTTTGTTTTACGTTGAGAAAATAAAATCACGTAAAATTCAGTGTTACCGGTAAGTTGCCGATTTTTTTGCTCTAACTGTGCTTGTTGCCGGTGTTCATTTTTAAAATTAAATGATTGCAACAACACCACCGTATAAAGAGTGAATAGTCAAAAATATAATCGTAAAAGTTCTTAAATACTTTCAGAATCAGGCGCGCACCCAGGGGGGGTAACTCACGGGCTGACTAAATTACGAGGTATCGTCATATAACTTTCTCACTCAATATAACAACGATAATCAATTAATTGTTTTAATGATGTAAAGAGTGTTTTCCATTCCCAGATTAAGCATAAAGTAAAATTTTGAGTTTAAAAAGCCTGAAAATTTGGATTTGCAGGGGCGCCCGAGCGAAGCGAGTCGCGCCCCGGCAAATTCAAATTGTCAGGCTTTTCCAAACTCGAAATTTTACTTTATGCACTAGGCGTACTAAACATTGATTTGTTTTAAGGTTAAAAACAGTTAATACATCTTTATTCTTGCTAAAAGCATGGCTAAAGAAATAAAATAAATAAAGAATAAAGTCGCAGTTCAAATTTATACAAAACTTTCTGTGTTACATATTATGTGATTTGCATGTCGAGTAAAAAAAAATATACACATGGAGGCATTCCATCTTATAATGCATGGTAAAAAACAAACGATTAATAAACGTTTAAAAGGTATGCCTTATATGTTTGTCAAATAAATTTATTTGAAATTCGCGGATCCGAAACATTGTTTCGCGACCTCTTATCTGGTCGTTACCTACGGTTTGGGCACCACTGATATAGAGCATAACACTTCTAGATAAAGAGAATAAACATCAAGAGAGTAAACTCTATCATTATTATTATCGTATGTTCAATAAAAAAACCTCTAGAGTGCCATGATGTAATATTTTTTTAAATTTCTTTAGGAATTGACATACAAAACGTCAGACATAATAGTTATAATATATAATTACAGAGGTGCCAACCTACAATATTTTCCGTGTCACTCTAGAGGTTTTTTTTTAAATTGAACATACAATATATTTTGCTTATACAGAGAGTTTTATGTAACACCGAACATTTTCATAACGAGAATATTTCTTTTAAGTATACATATGCATACGTTGTACATTTTCTAACGCTCGGTTTATCAAGAGAATTCAATTTGAAGCTTTAAACAAGTGTTTTCCACTCTCAGGCTAAGCATGAAGTAAAATTTCGAGTTTAGATAAGCCTGAAAATTTGGTTTGGTCGCGCAGCGCGAAGCGCGGAGCGGCCAAACCAAATTTTTAGGCTTTTCTAAACTCGAAATTTTACTTCATGCGCCACCGGTACCAAACACTGATTCAATGTAAAGTTTAGCAGTGTGTTTTAAGCTTCGTAATATGTCAGTGTTTTGTACCGGTGGCGCATGAAGTAAAATTTCGAGTTTAGAAAAGCCTGAAAATTTGGTTTGGCCGCTCCGCGCTTCGCGCTACGCGACCAAACCAAATTTTCAGGCTTTTCTAAACTCGAAATTTTACTTCATGCTTAGCCTGGGAGTGGAAAACACTCGTTTAAAGTTCTAATTAAATTCTCTTAATAAACCGAGCGTCGGAAAATGTACAACGAAATGCATATATATACTTAAAAGAAATATTCTCGTTATCAAAATGTTCGGTGTTACATAAAACTCTCTGTATAATTGCTTCTTATAAATTGGACGTTCATGTTTTGATTATATCTTAAAACTTGAATCCGGAATTCTTCTGATTTTTGCATAAAATAAAAATTATAGGCCTGCCATCACCCTTTTACTATACTTAATCCAATTAAGCAACAGTAAAGAAAATTTAACGGCCACCTTCAAGGCGAAATTATGAACAACCCTTTAATACACACAAGCGCTTATAAACATTTTACGACACACCCAAGGCCGAAAGTAAAAATAAAAAAAATTAAAACGAAACATAATTAACGCAAATTGCTCACCCAGACCCAGCGGCGACTCCATTGGTAACACTCGCCGGAAACCGGACGTTCCCGCTCTGCACTTCAACCCCATCCGGCTTCTCCTGCACCGTAATCCTGATGGGCTTCACATCCGACGCCACCATAGTCCTAGCCTCCTTAATCCTATCATTCGCACTTTGAAAACCACTATTACTATTCACTTTAGCACCGAAACTATCATCAGGCGAAATCAACTTGTTTATACTATTCTTCGCGACGTTGTTTTCGTTACTTACGCTATTGCTACTAACATTATTAATTTGGCTGTTGTTTGGGTTCGTTTCCACACTAGGCACTGCTGTATTGTTAGGATTAGTCTGGTTGGCCAAGGAAACCACGGTGTTGTTCGCGCTGTTGGGAGTGGCGAGTTTGTGTTCCGGGTGCGGCGAGAGTTTGGAGATGTTGTGGTCCTTGAGTAGGGTATGCGAATCTAGAACAGTATCGTTCATTCTTTCTATTGCACTGGACACGCTTGTCGCGCTCAAAACCCTACCTTCGTCCATGTACATAGGCGTTTCTTTCAACTTCGTTTCCGTTTTCGTTTTGGCCTCTGTGTTTGAATTTGCTGATGTGCTGGAAGGAATTGTGGGAGGTGGATCTAGTTTAGCGGAACTTTCGATTTTTTTAAGAGTTTCATTTGTTTTGGCTTTGCTTATTTTTTGGTTATCACTTCGGGGTTTCACTTCGGCGTCTTTGTTGGGCTTCGCGACACTCTTCACACTGGCGTTGGAAGTTTTTTTAGCACTGGTTGTATTAGTGTTGTTAGTCCGCGCTGTTGTTTTACTTAAATTACTCTGACTCGCGTTTTTAACACCGGTTTTACTCAAGTTCGTGTTACTCCCGCTAGTCTTTCCTATTTTCCCTGATTGCGTTTGAGTCTTAGATTGGGGTTTTGACACGTTTTTAACACTCTCCGTCCGCTTCACGTTACTACTGTTATTAGGCACTGTTTTGTTAGTACTAGCAGTTTTACTCGTAGTTGTTGCTTTGGCATAACTATTAACTTTAGACTGAACATTTTTGTAATTCCTTACTGGAATACGCGTTGGGGAAAATGGGGGTTTCGATGTTGAAGGACTTGGGTTCCTCGAGTTTACCCGAGAGCCAACCGGCGACTTAAAGCTATCTAAAGGTGATTGTTGACGCGAAGAAGGGTTGACTTTGCCCCGTAAACTCGAGTTCTTCTCCATTTTCCTCCGCCTGTTTTCGTGCTCGGGACTTTTTTGATTTTGGTTTTCGGAAGACGGGCGTGAGGAAGTTTCCGGCGAATGCTCGCGGGAAGACGTTTTCTTGTATTCAGGGGACGACGGCGAGGGTGAGGAAGACGTTTCCCTGTTTTTAGAAGGAGGGGACGCGTATCTATCCCTTGATGGCGAGCTGCGTCTTTTTGAAGACCTGTCTTTTACAGGTGAGGATGTGTATCTGTTCCTCGTGGGAGAAGATAAGTTCCTATCTTTTGAAGGTGAAGACGGGCGGCTTTTTCTCGCAGGTGAGGCATATCTACTCCTAGTAGGTGAGTAATCATGTTTTCTATTCCTCGCAGGAGAATGTTCTCGGGAAGAAGAATATTTATTCCTTGTAGGTGAATGTTCTCTGGATGAAACATGTTTGCTCCTCGTAGGTGAGTGTTCACGTGAATTTGGATACTTCCTCCTACTAGGACTATGTTCCCTTGAAGGTCCCCTCCTAGAAGGAGAGTGTTCGCGTGTGGAGACATGTTTACTCCTTGAAGGAGAGTGATCCTTTTTACTCCTCGCTGGTGAATGCTCGCGTGAAGATGAAACTCTTTTATTCCTCGTAGGCGAATGCTCACCCCTCACAGGTGAATATTTCCTCCTACTAGGACTTTGCTCCCTTGAAGAACTCCCCTTCCCCCTCCTTTGATACTCAGGAGAACCCTCCCTCGAAGAACCACCCTTTTCCCTTCTCCGAAACTCCGGTGAAGACTCGCCCTTTCCTCTTTTACGATACTCAGGCGAAACACCACCCTCTCCTCTTCTACGATACTCAGGCGAACCTTCCCTCGAAGTCCCATCCTTTCCTCTTCTACGATACTCAGGCGAACCTTCCCTCGAAGACCTCCCCCTTTTATGATACTCAGGAGAATCCTCTCTCGAGGAACCGATCTCCCCTTCGAAGTTAACCTTCCCCTTGTAATCAATCAAATCCGGCTCTCTTTGCCTCGGTTTTCCCCTATGATCCAAATAAGTGGTCGTATTTCGATTCCCGTTGTAATCAGGCGAAGACTCCCCACTAGGCGAGTGCTTTCTACTCGGCGGGGTCGATCTAGATTTTGGTATCCTAGACCCCGGAGACGGTTGACTCCTCGTGTCCGAACTAGGCTCGGGACTACTCCCAATAATCGGCGATAAACGCGAAAACCCGCCTCCGTTAACACCTTTCGCGATAACCCCAGGATGCCTCCTCGCTGGAACAACCGGCGGTTTCTTAGGACCTGGACCTATATTATTCAAACTTTTACTCAATTGCGGTTTTAAATTAGTCCCGTTTTTTCTTTGATATTTCGGCGATTCATCGCCGTCCTCGGTGAAGATGATATCGCGGCGTTTCAATTGGGGGATTTGCGATTTTTTTATGTTGGTGGGTCTGTTGACTATGTTGATGGGGTATTGGTTGTTGTTGAGTTTATCGATTGGTGGTGGAGAGGCTGCCGGGGATGTATGCCTGGATCCGGTGGGGTTGAATCCCCTTCCTCTAAAAGGACTGACCCTTCCTGAAGTTGGCGAAGGGCTGCGCGAACGTCCTGATAGAGGCTCGGCGATTATGGAAAACGCCTGGTTGCGGTGTCTTCGGGAGTTTGGACTCAACCTGAAGAAAATAGTTCGAGGTAAAATGTGCACTTAATCATCATAGCAAATTAATTATAAAGAAACCATCAGTTTAAAACAAGTTGTACAATGGTGGTTTGTCTTTAGCTACATTTAAAATTTGTTGATTTGTATCATTGATCAACAAGAAACGATAAAATATACGTATCAACAAACGAACAAGATTCTAGAAATTTAAATTATGAACTAATTTTTATAATGGCAAGTTGAGTTGCCGAAACTGCAGTCACAAAAATATAAATATTGTGTTGTACAAACAAAGTTAAAGTGTTTTATTATTTTCTAGAAATTTGACTTAATCAGAGGTTTAATCAATGATCAGTAATCGGTCGGGGTGCAAATGGACCTAGGTGTTTATTTTTAATAGCAATAAAATTGAATACCTGTTTGAGTATCGTAGAAGAGGAAAGGATGGTACTTCGAGGGAAGGTTCGCCTGAGTATCGTAGACGAGGAAAGGATGGGACATTGTGTTAATATTTTTATACGTTTTGATTAAAACACTTGGTTTGTTTCACTGATTTTTTATTTTTACTCCAACTAGTTTCGACCTTAGGTCATTCTCAAGGAGAATAGTTGGAGTAAAAAGGAGAATGACCTAAGGTCGAAACTAGTTGGAGTAAAAATAAAAAATCAGTGAAACAAACCAAGTGTTTTAATCAAAGCGTATTAATTAAATATGTTTCACCACGGGTTAAGTGAGAAATTAATTCATCATATAATATTTTTATATATTTATATATACCTGTAAACTGGTGGAGCCTGTGGTGGCTCTGGAGGCAAACCCCGATCCTCCGGTCCCAAAACGGTGAAGGCGCCGGGCGACAAGTACCTCAAGTTGAGCTCCTCCTCGAAGGTCCTCCCCGGCCTGTGTCCCGGCCTGCTTTCCGGGGACTTCATCTCTGTGACGAATCTGACCATTACATGTTCTTATTTACATCACGTTCTGGCTCTGCGGCGTCGGAGAAAATTGATTGGAAAGGCTTCGCAACTCACATTCATGACGGTAACGAGCTTTTCCTTTGTTCATCAACCGACCACTACAATTCCCCAATTACGGCGACTCAATGAAAGTTCCTATAAATATATAATGCATTCATTAGGGGTGCTAACTCATGAAAGAAGGCTGGTTGTATTTATATAATGTTTAATTAAATCCTGCAGTTTTTTTATGAATAACATGATTTATATTTAGAAAATTAGCATTGAGGTTCTTGACAGGTTTATACAATTAAATAATATTGAGTATTAATAAATAGAATATTTATTATTTGTTCTATTTTTTAACAGATTTTCCTTAATTTAATATTTGTTCTATATTTAAACATATTATTATAATTCTCACATTACTTCAGAGATCCTAAAGAATTTAGGCACAGTCTAAAATAATTTAATTAACTATTAGTTCTAGTTTAAATAACGATTATACGCGTATTTCACTCGAATAAAATCAAATTTTAAATCAAACTGACACAGATAAAATGTACATGTCTTGTATCTGTCTTAGTTTGATTTTATATTTGATCTCAGGATAATGAATTTTACAAATGTTAGGAAATAATTATTACAAAAATCACTTGAATTTTAATTATTTTCTGATTATTCAGTTATTATTCGTCTTCTTTTTTCATTAATATCTTGACTTATCGTTAACTGGTTCCTCATTGATAACTTGGTAAAACATTTCTACTAATATATAAGTTTTCAACTGAATTGATTTAGTCTTTGTAGGACTAACTTTTTCTAGATTGCGTAATGAATCGCACTTTTAATGTTTGAGATATTCTGCAACCAAGTATTGGCAATTATATACAGAGAGTTTTATATAACACCGAACATTTTTATAAAATACGATTTGACACCTTTAATATTTAGGTTATGTGTAAATTGGGTTGCCTATATGACCATTACAAATTTTAGCTAATCAATTGCAATTAATGCCTCAACTTGTACATACTGGGAATTTTTCTTTCAATATAAATGTCCCAATTTCGGCGTATATGCCGTAAATCTTTAGATAATCGTTGTTTTTTTAAAAGGAGTTTAATTTGAAACCTAAAATGAGTGTGTTCCACTCCCAGACTAAGCATGAAGTAAAATTTCGAGTTTAGAAAAGCCTGAAAATTTGGTTTGGACGCGTAGCGCGAAGCGCGGAGCGGCCAAACCAAATTTTCAGGCTTTTCTAAACTCGAAATTTTACTTCATGCGCCACCGGTACAAACACTGAAATATTACGAAGTTTAAAACACACCGCTGAACTTAACATTGGATCAGTGTTTTGTACCGGTGGCGCATGAAGTAAAATTTCGAGTTTAGAAAAGCCTGAAAATTTGGTTTGGCCGCTCCGCGCTTCGCGCTACGCGACCAAACCAAATGTTCAGCCTTTTCTAAACTCGAAATTTTACTTCATGCTTAGCCTGGGAGTGGAAAACACTCGTTTAAAGCTTCAAATTGTATTCTTTTAATAAACCGAGCGTGGTAAAATGTATGTACAACATCTGCATACAGAGAGTTTTATGTAACACCGAACATTTTTATCCAATACAATTAGACACATTTAATTTTTAAGTTATGTGTAAATTGGATTGCCTATATGACTATTACAAACTGTAGACAATCAATTGCAATTAATGCCTCAACTTGTGCATACAGGGAGTTTTCTTTTTAAAGTATACATGTCCCAATTACAGGGTATATGTCGAGAATCTTAAGATAACCGTTGTTTTTTAAATAAGTTTAATTTTTCCTTTAAGTAAACCTAAACGTACGCTGTAGATTTGCTGACGCTCGGTTTATTAAAAGAATTTAATTTGAAGCTTTAAAGAGTGTTTTCCACTCCCAGGCTAAGCATGAAGTAAAATTTCGAGTTTATAAAAGCCTGAAAATTTGGTTTGGTCGCGTAGCGCGAAGCGCGGAGCGGCCAAACCAAATTTTCAGGCTTTTCTAAACTCGAAATTTTACTTCATGCGCCACCGGTACAAAACACTGATTCAATGTAAAGTTTAGCGGTGTGTTTCAAACTTCGTAATATGTCAGTGTTTTGTATCGGTGGCGCATGAAGTAAAATTTCGAGTTTAGAAAAGCCTGAAAATTTGGTTTGGCCGCTCCGCGCTTCGCGCTACGCGACCAAACCAAATTTTCAGGCTTTTCTAAACTCGAAATTTTACTTCATGCTTAGTCTGGGAGTGGAACACACTCATTTTAAGTTTTAAATTGCATATTCACTGTAATTGGGCATGTATACTTGAAAGAAAAACTCCCTGTATGTACAAAATTGTGACAAGGCCGTAGACTGGAGGGGGGGATATAAAGGTGCAAACTCGCCCTGAAATTTTCAAAATGTGAAAAATATTTATGTAAAAGCGGCCTTGAAATAGCGAAATCAATATTTTTATCAGTAATCCCCCCAAATTTTTTTGCTAGCTACGGAATGAATTGAGGCATTAATTGCGATTGATTGGCTACAATTTTTAATGGTCATATAGGCAACAAAATTTACACCTCACTTAAAAAGTAAAGGCGTTCAGTTTTAAATAAAACTCTCTGTAGGTATATATACTTATGATTAAATTATGATTATACGTCGTTACCTTAAACAGTAGCGTATTGTCTAGTTATTTATCTAATGTTTTATTAGTAATTACATATTGTTTTAATATGTATTTTAATTTAAGCTCGGTGAGAAATCACCTCTTTTGTAAATGGCGTAACCCGTATATTTGAATAAAATAAAATAAAATACAATAAAATCTATTACGAATAATGCTTTTCATGTGTTGTAATATTCATAAAAAGAAAAGAAAATATATATATATGCACACTGAATAGACGTACAGTACGTAGCTCCGCCTAAAATCTGACTATTTCCTGAGTAAAACACCGAATTCTATAACAAAAATTACAATATAATGCAGTGGATAAAATAGCGAATCCTGTGTTCAACATAAGTTCGACGTTTGGATGAAAATCATGGTTCTTACGAAAAATCAGATTGGTGAAATGGAGCAAGTGTTCATTAATTTGATAAAAACACCTGAATTCCAAGACACATTGAAGGCCGCGATGAGCGATACAATTTCGAACGCGGTCATATCGGCGTTATCGGAGGTCAACAAACAGATGGAACTCATACAAGAAGAATTTTTTTTTTTTGGCTTTTGCCTGGCCTTAGTTACTAGACTATTAGCCATCATCTATTGTTATTTTTGTATACTTTTGTTAATTAACTTATTAGTAAGTATAACATACAACTATATATTTGGACGTCACAACACATTCACACACATCCATGGAACCGGAGACGAGTATTTTTCGTTAGAAAAATTACTCGCCTCCGCTGGGAATCGAACCCAGATCACCTCCGTGACCGATTGGCGAAACCGGCGGCTCAACCGCTCGGCCACGGCGGGCCCTACAAGAAGAATTAAATGGTTACAAATCCAAATACGAAAAATTTAACGGCACTGTGTGATAGCATAGATCAAAAGCAAAAAAGGAACAACATCATAATTTATGGAATAAATGAAGATAAAAATGAAAACATCAATGTTACAGTGGTTAATACTCTCAGAAACAATCTTGGATTAGATATCTCCTTAGAAGCGATAGAAAAAATACACTGTATAGGCAAAGTTAAAGCAGGAACCCGTCCAGTGTTAGTACAATTTTCAAATAATAAACATCGCATGGATGTATACAATAATAATAAGAAATTCAAAGGGACCACTTTTCCTATAAAAGATGATTTAACTGCACTCCGCCTATCAATATTGAAATCTGCAACCTTGAAATTCGGCAAAAATAATGCTTGGTCACACAATGGTTTTATCTTTATCAAAAGTGGCGATAAAATTAAAAAAATCCAAAACATGAGGGAACTAAATATGCTGTTAGATCCTGGGTCTCCAAACTATCTTCTTCGCGGGCCACAAATACAATTCTACATATTAAAGTCGGCCAAGATCCGATTAATTTTATAAAATTATAAAAAATTTAAGGAACAATTGTTACAATATTTCAAAATATGACATTTACAAAAAAATTACAAATAATCGCGGGCCGAATTCATGCAAGTCGCGGGCGGATTTGGCCCGCGGGCCGTAGTTTGGAGACCACTGTGTTAGATGATACAAAATAGTAAATAGCTTATTTTTATTATTTTCTGCGTAATATAATAAAATTAAACATTATATTTTCATAATAATTATAATAAACATTATGTTCTCTTGAAACAAATTAAATGAACGTTATTTTGAATAACTAATTAAAATATGTTATTATTTGTTTACATTATTTTAGGTTATTAATTTAGTACAGGGTAAATACTCGTTTAGTTAATCAATCATTTATGCAGGCGTATGCTACTGACAGGATAGTTATTTATTTTATTATTACTTTTTCTCTGTTATTTACAGTCTATGTTTACTAAATTGAAACATATAATATATTCCATTTGTTTCTGGATCTCGCCTAGCTATGGAAAAGTGACAGTTTAAGTATTGTAAATGGGGCTGGTTGTGTTTTAAATCAGGGTTTTTAAATGTCACTGTCAGATGTTCGATTTTAAGGTTATAATTTTTGACTATTGTGATCTTACACTGTTGCCTGTTTCACAAATTTTCAGATATAACAGGATAATAATATGCAGTTTTAAGATTAACAAAATTTACTACTTGGTTTTTGTACATACAAACACAGCAATAATATTGTATATAACAAATATAATGAATTCGGCTCTGCAAACTTATTTCGTCATCCATTTGTATTTCTCGCTTGGGTCTTCCCGTTAACACATTTTAATTACTTATGATATCATAAATTATTGCAACACTGTTAAAATAAGGAATCAGGAGTAGCAACTAATAAAAAATGTAAATGTTGATACTGCAACATAACAACACGAAAGCATGGCTAGGCGAGATCCAGAAACAAATGGATTGGTGTATACCTATTATCTATTTATTCGATGAAAAGTATAAACATTGCATTTGTAAATGTCAGATCTCTAGTTTATAATTTTGTAGATATAAAAGGATGTTTATTGGATTATAATTATCATGTACTTGGTGTCTCAGAAACATGGTTGAATCAACAATTACCTACAGATATGGTGGCGGTGGATGGATACAACTTTATCAGAAGTGATTGAAACACGCGAGGGGGTGGAGTAAGTCTGTATATTAAAAATAATTTAAAGTTTAAAATTTTGAATTGTGTTACATCTGTAAATATTGAGAATATGTGGATAAAACTGTTAGTGTCTAAAAAAGTCATCTCATAGTAACTTGTTCACTAAACTGCAAAATACTTGAACCTAATTCAGAAATAATTCAGACAAGAAATCTAAAAAATATCGATATACAATTATTAGAAAGCTTTTTACATTTAACACCTCTTCATTACATACTTTAAACATTAAATATAAATGAAAAAGTTACGTTATTACATTCATGCATAACTGAAATATTTAATGTTTTGTCGCCTATTCGCGAAATCAAACTAAGTAAATGTAATAATAATAATAATAATAATAATAACCATTTATTTTCGACAGATATGATGTCTTACAAAGAAATATACAAACTTAAGTTAAATGCATATTTCTTTTTTTTTTTCACATGAGGTGATATCGCTTAGCGTCCCTGCACTACGGTCTCCGTGGTCCTTTTGTGCTCCTCTGGTTATTTTTTAAATGCATATAGTATTCGTTAACATTTATTTCATCAACAATATTAAAGATATGCGCCTATATTAAAGAAAACGAGTGAGGGTAAAAACAATAAGAATAGGAATCAAGAAAAAAAATAATAACAATAATAAATAAATAAAAATAACAAAACTAAGAAATAAAATAATCATGATAAGATGAGCACTAGAAGGAAAAAAAAACCTTAAGCCATAGTAGAAAAATATTCTAGAGCATTACTTTTGAAGTCTTGAGAAGAATTGAAAATATCTACATTATATTGAATATGATGATAAGCGCGAATCATTTTTATAATGGGAGAGTTAGCGTGATGATTTGAGTTTGGTGTGGGGTATGTAAATGTTAAGGGGTTTCTAGAGTTAGCTCGAGGTACATGGATTGATAGTGCCTGTAGCAGTGACATGTCATCAATTTGGTAGTGAATTAGTTTATGCAGTGTTAGTACATTTATTAAATTGTGGTTATTGACAATAGACATCATATTAAATTCTGAAAGCAGGTCATTATACGGATAACCTTGATATGGATAGAAACCATGATTTTTTAAATATAGATATTTTAAGAATCTCCTTACAACAGACTCAACAAGCCGAATATAGAGCTGCGATTGGGAAGCACAGTAATTGAGTTTACTCCTAACTAGTGAATTGAACAGTAGCACTAGGGTATGTTGATCTTTGAAATCCTTAGTTGTTCTTATAATGAAGCCCAGCCTTTTACTGCATATTCTTATCGTATTCATAATATGTTGGTTGAAAGTGAGCAATGTAAAAGAATACCGGAGTGGTTTACACAGACAATTAAAGAGATGATTGCACTACGGGATAAAGCTTTCAAAAAATACAAAATCTCTCGAATTACAAATGATTGGGAGTATTACAAATCGCTCAGAAATCAAACAAACATAGCAGTTCGTAATAAAAAAAAACAATATCTAGAACATAGTACCAGAAACAATAACAGTAAACATTTTTGGAAGGCTATTAAAACACTGAACATTCATAAAACTAAACCTAAAATCCCTTTGCCCCAATCATTAAACAAACCTAATGATATAAATAATTACTTTGTTAGCTGTTCCTCAAATACGACCATCGTCGATATGGACTTGACAGAATTTTACAGCAAAAATACCTTTAAGCATTTTCTGACATTTAAGCCAGTATCAGAAAATATTATATATAAACTCTTACTAGATGTGCGTTCTAACGCCATTGGAGCAGATAACATTAGCATCACAATGATTTTAATGTGCTGCCCTTATATCCTACCATTCATTACAAATATAGTAAATTCCTGTGTACTTGATATTCAATTTCCAAATGTTTGGAAAATTTCAAATATTATACCAGTGCCAAAAACAAAAAATATGACTAGCTTTGGAGACTTGAGGCCAATTAACATACTGCCAGTTCTATCAAAAATCGCCGAAAAAGTTATTAAGGAACAGATTTGTAATTTTCTAACAGATCATAAAATTCTTCCAAGTTATCTGTCAGGATTTCGTCAATTTCATAGCTGTACAACAGCAATGTTATCAATAACAGATGACATAATTAAAGAAACAGATAGAGGAAATACTACTACACTAATCCTACTCGATATTCTAAAGCATTTGATACCATCTGCCACGAAACGTTATTAGCTATACTGCATTATGTGGGATTCTCACTAATGCAATACATATTATTAAGAGTTATTTGCACAAAAGAAGGCAGTATGTTGAAACGAATGCAGGGAAATCATCTGAAATTGAAATAAATCGAGGGGTACCGCAGGGCTCAATTTTAGGTCCAATTATATTTGCCATATACACAAGCTTTAACTAAGTGCATAAAACATTTCAAAGTTCATCTTTATGCCGATGATACACAATTATATTATTCATTTAATGCCAATGGCCTTAATCATGCTAACGTATTAATTAATACAGACTTGGAAAACCTTGTATCAATGTCTAACAGACATAGTTTGAGAATAAATGCATCAAAATCTTCAGTAATTATATTTGGAACAAGAAAAGATGAAATTAAAACTAAAATTAATATTATCGTTTCAGGAAATAAAATCAAATGCGTTGACTCAATACGAAATTTGGGACTAGTTATTGACTCTGACTTTCGATTTAAAAATCACATTGTTAAATGCATCCAAAGCGCCTACTTAAATTTAAAGCGTCTATATCCCCACCGCCATATTCTCTCAGAAAATAAAAAAAGTCAATTGTGTGACTATTAGTCCTAAGTCATTTTAACTATTGCGATGTTGTTTATGCTTCTTGTATAGACAAATACACACAACTCCGTATTCAGAAGGTTCAGAATGCATGCCTGAGGTTTATATATGGCTTACCTAAATACGATCATATATCTTATTAAGTATAAATGAAATTGCCAATTCTTGTAAGACTAACTTGTTGTAGATTGCGAAAAGAATCGCACTTTTAATATATCTTATTAATTAAAAGACGCAAAATGGCTAAATATGGAACAGAGGAGGTTGTTGCATTGCAGTGTATTATTTCATAAGATTATACTCACATGTAAACCACCATACTTATATTCTAAAATTAAATTTCGCACTAATATTCACACTCTAAATCTTAGATATAGAAATCTATTATCACCGCCGTCTTTTCATCTAGAACTTTTCAAAAGATGTTTTACCTACAATATTTACAAAGTATACAATCCTCTACCAGCCAATTGGAAATTAATAAAAGTGAACATATTTAAAGACTTCTATAAAAAGATGTTACTATGTAAAAATGATACCACATAGCTTTGAATAAACCGACACCTACTCCTTTGATTAATCCGTATACTTGTTTCCATCATCATACTCCACCATCTTATTTGATGCCGAAGTTCTGAGACACCAAAACAAAACAGCTCATGAATGCATTATTGTTAATGTTATTATTTTTGACTTTGTATTATGAAGGGCTAAGACCTAGATCAACTTAAGTTGTTCTTAGTCCTATTTGCAGATACATACTTATTTAACCTACATTATGTAATTGTTTGGTGTTGTAGGCGTTCACTTTGTGGTACATCTTAAATACACTTGTAAATAAAACACTTTTTACTTTGTTTAACCACTGGATGTTACATTTAATATGTAACATCCAGTGGTTAAACAAAGTAAAAAGTGTTTTATTTACAAGTCTACATTATGTATATTATATATATTATTAAGTTGTATCTACCAATGTATGTTTTATTTGCAAATAAAAATTTAAGATCCTTTTAGATTTATTAGACAGAAAATATACATGTTGACATGTTTCCCCTTCACACAATTTACAAAACAATTCAACACGTTTTATACTATTGTTTTTTCTGTGCCCATAAAATAATCTATAAACATACAACCGGCACAACTTAAATCTGATAGTCTTTGTATACTCCTTCCCGAGAATTTTCTTATCTAATTATGCTATCGTTCTGTCGATCCATAAAACTTTATTAAAATAAAAACTCACATATTTACAACTATTTTAAGACACTCCTCTTGAAGCGCATGTGTCCGCTCTTTAAAAATAAACTTCACCCCGTTTAGTGGCATGCGAGCCGTTTATTTAAATTTCAAATTTAGCGAGGAGGGTTCGCTAAAAAAGAAAGAAAATGCATGGTAACGTGTTTTCACGCTGGATAACCTGTAATTATTTTGAGGATGTATAATATCTAAAAGGGTGTTGTTGATTTGACAGGGAATAGGATGTAATTATTTGTATGTTAATAAGGCCACAGCTTTGCTGGTAAATACGCACACTTTTGTCGAAATTTTCTATGACCATTCTGAATAAATGTGGCTGAATTTCGTTGATGCGGCGTTTAATTTCCTCCTGCAATACAAAGATGGTTGTGGGCTTGTTGATATACACCTTAGACTTCAAATAACCCCATAAAAAGAAATCTAATGGTGAACACTATTAAATGAATTCGATAGCTAACGCCATCTACTGCCCCATAGTGGCATCGTCGATGCCACTATGGGGCAGTAGATGGCGTTAGCTATCGAATTCATTTAATAGTGTTCACATATTGGCTTCATATAGTCAGAAATGTTCAGTATTCCTCAGCACTGGATCGGGACCACACTGAAGAGGACCTTGAAGTCCGAAACGCGTCTGTGGGTATCTAGTGCGGAATACTGAACTCAAATTCAATTTTTTTAAATCTAATGGTGTTAAATCACACGATCTAGGGGGCCAATTCTGATCACCGAAACGAAGGAGGAAATGTCTCATGAAGTAATTGAATTGTTTCACGCGCTGTTTGGCATGTGGCACCGTCTTGTTAAAACCACATATTGGCCACATCAATATCATTCAATTTCGGCAGAAAGAACTGTGTTATCATGTCACACCAGTAACGGTCACTGCTTGACTGATGCCTCGAGCCCATAATCCGCACCAAACAGTGACGCGTTGTGGATGCATTTGCTTTTCGACAATCACATGTGGGTTCTCCGATCCCCAAACATAAATAGGACTAGAAATTTTAAATAAAACTAGAAAATTATTAACTAGTTAAATTATACTTTATATAATATACTATACTACACTTCATCATCATAACATCATAACAAATAAATGATTGATATATTGATAACACAATTTCCACCAACAAAACTGTTTACTTATTTTCCATTCAAGTTAACGCACACAAAACGTTTATTTATCGCCCCCTTAAAATTCAGGTTATTCTTCGCGAAAAGCGCTCCATTTGCAATCAACACTTGGAAATAAATTCACGGTCTTTCCCAGTATTTATCAAAACGCCAACTTTTGGGACAATGAGGAAACAAGGCCGACGGCACGTTTCGCTAAATATAGCAAACGAATTTCTAGCTCACGTTAATAAATAATTTCAAGCGGCGCTTAATAAAGCGATTGTTGAATATATATATTTTTTTCAATTACAATTTAAAATGATGTAATTATTATGTGCTGTGGTGTGGGGCGTTTAAATGTAACTTGTTTGATTTAATACGCGATTAATCATTTTCTTAATGTATGCACGTTTTGTAAGGTAATTAGTTTATTATATTCCATTGTGGCTGAAAAGATGATGGTGAAAAGTGATTTAATAAACAGTTGCTTGAGATTATCTTGAAATTCAATCAATTACTGGATTATTAATAGGAGTTAGAATATTTTAAAGTTTCAAAACATGGTTCACAACAACCTTAAATATTATTGTCCTCTTACTTTTCGTTTTACCTAAAAAAATAGCTCTACAGTGGTGTAACCCCTTAAGTTCAATTTAATTAAAATACTTAACTTTGTAAATAAAACACTTTTTACTTTGTTAAACCACTGAACCACTGATTCAGTGGTTAAACAAAGTAAAAAGTGTTTTATTTACAAGTGTATTTAAGATGTACCACAAAGTGAACGCCTACAACACCAAACAGTTACTTAACTTTGTTTTACCACTTTTATAAAAATGATAAAAGTGGTAAAACAAAGTTAAGTGTTTTAATTAAATTGTTATGAAGATGTACCACAAAGTGAACGCCAACCAAATTAAAGATTTAAGTTCAATTGATATGAAAATATAGATCATAAAATATCCCCTGAATATCATCAACAGTTTCCTCTTACACGGATCTATTAACATCAGAACCCGTAACACCATTTTACGATCCTCTTCCCCCGAACAGGGGGTTCCCCAGGGATCACTTTTTTCATCTCTTCTTTACAACCTATTTGTCCCGGATATTTATAATCCCGACCCTAAATTCCTTAACCCTTGTGCCTATCCCCTGCTGTAGGCAGATGACACTGCCCTACTAACACATGCGCCCACTTTTGAAAAAGCTCTAAATTCAAATGCTTTACAGTTTTACGTCAAAACTAAACGTTAAAAAACATAATTACTTTCCTTTATATTATGTATATTATGTATATTATGTATATATAACTTTTGTATATTTTACACCATTTTATATATAATTTTGTTAACTGTATGTATTTTATGATTTTGTCCGATTTGTGGTTTTTCCGTGGACAATAAAGTATATTATTATTATTATTATTATTATATTACAAAATATCAATAATAATTAAGTAACATTAAATATTTTACTTACATTTATTTCACAACAAATACACTGAAGAAAATCGTTAATTATTCCACTTAAATTTAAATAAATATCTGCAGAACTCTCCGCGTATGTATTTATTAACCAAAATCCAGTCTATTTCTGCGCAAATTTTGTCGAGTTACGCCTATATCAGTGGCTGTATCAATCACACTAATAGTGGATAAATAATTTTCGATATCCGTATCGCACTAACCGCTAATTAACACTAACGAAAAGCAAAAAAAAGTGATTAATTAATCAAAACTAAACGGATTTCGCAATTAATCTCACTTGCGGCTCCGCTTAAACTGCAATTTTTCTGCGACTCCTCGAAGCAAACGCACTCTTCGAGGCTTGAAAGTCGAGTTTACTTCCGTGAAGGACGAAATTTGAGGACGTGACGATTCGTCCTGGTGTGCACGCCTCGTTTTGCGACTCGAAATTGGAGCCAAACAGGTGGAAAATTGTTAATTGTAAATAAACGAAAAAGAAACGAAACGCTTAGGACAATGTGTGGGTTTAATTGTGGGTGAAATGCGTATTGTTTGAATTTAATTAGATTTTCGAAAATTAATGTTTTTTTTATAAAATCAAATGATGGCAGCAAAATTAATGGTAATTTTAAGACAAAAAACTTATTGTTGTTGAAATATTATCGGAGTGTATACTCAAGAGTTTATTAAATAATTTGAAAGAACTTAATATTATAATAAGTAAAAATTTGTATTATCAATAGTTTCATTTGCATTCATTACTTTCTTAACCTATTATACAGGGTGTTCGTATTTCAACAGAATGTATGGGGATCTCGGTTATTTGAAGGGATAGAGAATCGGTTAAATTGGGACAAAGTTGCGTATTTAAGGGCCTAACAATCATCTGAAAACAATTTTAAAATATCTTTTTTTTTTCAAGAAATCAACAAAAAACTGATTTTTTTAAAAATCGTTTTTATTTTTTTTATTCAAAAACTGCTGAATCTAGACATTTAGAACTTTGACAATATACAGGCACTTTTTAATGAGGAATCTAGTAGCATATTTTTATTTAAGATAACTATGACATTTACTCGGGGACCATAGCCAACTTTTGTTTTTCTTATGGGCGCCATTTTAGATTTTCATATTCTTTGAAAGAATATTTTTTTTCTGAACTCAGTGATGTACCACACTCATAATTTATTTTAGATTTGATATTCAAAATTATTATTATTTTTTTTTTGCAGAGTGCCTTGGAAACAATGACGTCATATCTGTTAATCAATAGAATCTTGACAGCAGTCAATCATTGTTAGCATTTAAAATTAATTAAACGGTCAGTATAATAAGTATCTATTATCACACAAAAGTTGCACAAACTAAATTTATTATAATTCCAAAACGATTCACAAAAAAAGTAATTTTTGCATTTTTTCGCTACATCTCGGTAAAAATTGATCACCATCGCATTTAAGCGTTATATATTTTTAACTTTACTGTAAATCAGTGTTTTATACGCGTGGCGCATGAAGTAAAATTTCGAGTTTAGAAAAGCCCCGTGAAAATTTGTCTCGGGTCGCTGCGCGACCCTCGACAAATTTTCTACGCGGGGCTTTTCTAAACTCGAAATTTTACTTCATGCTTACTCTGGGAGTGGACAACACTCGTTCTTAGAAATTGAAGGATCACTCTAGATTACTAAGTTTATTACCATTTTACAAAAGCTACAGCTCAAAGGACCAATCATGGTCTTCGGAGACCGAAGGACTACAGGGAATCAAAGTTTTTTTACAAGAAAACAACGAATATCTGAAGGTTTACAGCATGGACAGGAAAGAAAAGATCCAACTTTGAAAAAATATCGAAGTTGGGTTGGTTTTCAGTGCATTTTTAACTTCACTTTAAATCAGTGTTTTATACGGGTGGCGCATGAAGTAAAACTTCGAGTTTAGAAAAGCCCCGTTTAGAAAATTTTCTATGCGGGGCTTTTCTAAACTCGAAATTTTACTTCATGCTTAGTCTGGGAGTAGAAGACACTGTAATGTTTAAAATACAACACAACTGTTAAAATCAGTATCGTCGGATGCCCGTCTTCAGGGGTGATATGCAAGCAAATTATGGATCCTAGGAGTTGCCACATGAGGGAGTTACTCAACTGTTTCCAAGGCACTCTTTACAAAAACCAAAAGATTAAATTTTAATATATAACATGTACAATAAACTATAACTGTGATACATCATTAAATTCAGTAAAAACTATTCTTCCAAATAATATGAAAATCTAAAATGGCGCCTATAAGAAAAACAAAAGTTAGCTATGGTCTCTGAGTAAATATTATAGATATCATAGAATAAAATATGTTACTAGATTTATCGTTAAATAGTGCCTTTATAATGACAAAGTTGTAAATGTCTGGATTCAATAGTTTTTGAATAAAAAAATAAACACGGAATTTCAAAAAATCCGATAATATTTCAAAAATGAAAGAAGATATTTCAATTTTGTTTTAGATTATTATTGGGCCCTAAATTACGCAACTATGCCCCAATTTAACCGACTTTCTATCACTTCAAATATCCGAGATCCCCATACATTCTGTTGAAATACGGACACCCTGTATATTATATTATATATATGGTATCAACAATTGTTTCAGTCAATTTATGCGCTATGCTAATAATTTTTCACGCAATTCTAACTTTGATTTATTTTCTATGTCTCAGCAGGAATTGATGCGTTATTTAAAAGTTGTTGACATGAATGCAGTGACAAATATGTAATAATTGACTTATTTATTCGTAGTTTATTTAATTTCATTTAAGTTTTATTGTATTTTATTTATTCTTATATAAATTTTAAATTGTAGTATTTTGTAATAATGGAGTTTCCGTAAATAAAGATATTATTATTATTATATATAATAATAATAATAATATTTATTTCCAATGTAGAGAGTGTATACACAAATACAGTTACATATAGATATATACAAGACAACACGGAAATACGTCCCGAAAATAACAAAGAATCAATACATTAAGTTAAAACTAATTGCTACATGAATGGTTTAAATACGCATCTATACTGTAAGGTTCTAACGTACATAAAAACTCATAGATTTAAAAGAATGGGTATTTTGACAACTCCATCAATCTATATTTACGAATGTATACAATTTTTAACCAAAAACAGAAGGCTCTTTTCTCAATATACCTTAAGCAGCACTCATAATACAATGCATGGTACTACCTATGTGTATCCAATATATAGATTAACAATGTTTGAACGAGGCCCATTGTACAATTGTATTAAATTTTATAATCATCTTCCTTTGTATATAAAAAATGAACAAAATGTCTATAAAATGAAGCGTATGGACGCTTCATTTTATAGACATTTTGTTCATTTTTTATATACAAAGGAAGATGATTATAAAATTTAATACAATTGTACAATGGGCCTCGTTCAAACATTGTTAATCTATGTATTGGATACACATAGGTAGTACCATGCATTGTATTATGAGTGCTGCTTAAGGTATATTGAGAAAAGAGCCTTCTGGTTTTGGTTAAAAATTTTATACATTCGTAAATATAGATTGATGGAGTTGTCAAAATACCCATTCTTTTAAATAGTCCCCTACAACTATCGTTGATTTTCATTTTACAAATTTATTTATTTATTATTATTACCCCAACAGATTTACATCCAATTACAGGGTAATTTACAGATAATTTTGGACTATGCGATACTTAACTTAATCAAACTAACATAAATTAACAGCAAAATTAAACATAATGTTATCCTAAAAAAAAAACAAAATAGTGGTAACGTTTAAAAATCGAAAATGGAAACCATAAATAGTATACGTTTACAATAGAGTTAAAATTGACTTAACAAACGAACTATAATTGAGATAAAAAATATCTGTCGAATTTCGTACGCCATTGTAAAGTCGCATCATCTTAATGTAGTTGTATGAGTTACGTGAAGGTGTTAAGTCACTTAATTAAACACAGTTATATTCCTTTCTTCACTTTTATTTTTCTTGCTAGATGTACATTTCGGGTACTAAGTACCCATTATCAATAGCTAACTGAATAAAAACCGATAAATGTTTACAATATATACCTACTCGGACTAGGCGGAAAAACCAAAAAAGTAATTTGCATTTTGAAACGAATGCGGTATCTTGGAAATGGGGGTGTTGGGGATTATTCGGTTTCGGACTTGGGAGGGTTTACAATGATGTTAATGAGGGTTATCTGTTGGGTAATAAATTTAATAAGGGGTTCATTATTGGGCTTAAATCGAAATTGAGTAGTTCTGTCTTATTTTTCATCATTTCTATCGCTTCCAACATGTTTAATTGATAACTGCTGGATTCTTTTAATAATTTAACTTTATTTATGTTGAATTTGTGGCCTGTTGTCAAAGTATGATGAGCAATTGCTGATTTGTCAGGGTTTTGGCTTTTGATGTGGTACATATGTTCTTTGAATCTAATGTGCACGTTTCTTTTTGTTTGTCCAATATACAATTTGGTACAATTATTGCAATTGACTGAGTAAATCCCTGAATTCAGCAACTGGTCTTGTTTTTCAAAAGTATTACCCAATAACATTTTAAGTTTGGAATTGGTGTAATGTGCAGGAATGAAATTGTATTTTTTGAATATTTTATTTAAATGTTGGTTGGTTTTTGGCTCATGAATTATTTTTATATATTTCTTATTGTTGTCTGTTTCTAAAATTGGTTCTAAAGTGGTTGTGGATTAGATGTTATGATGTCTTATGTGTCTGTTGATTAATTTTTGAATTGTTCTCTTATTATAGTTTAGATATTCTGCAATTTTAAATATGAATTTAAATTCTTTTTTCCTATTTTCTTTTGAAATTGGGAGTTTTACTGCTCTGTGGATCATGCTATTAAAAGAAGCTAATTTATGTTTAAAGGGGCTGTGTGAACTTGAGTGAATATAATTGAAAGTGTGTGTGGGTTTTCTGAAAATATTGAAATCTAGTTTATTTTTGTTTCTAATTACTATTAAATCTAAAAATGGAAGTTCGTTGTTGAATTCTAATTCAAATGTGAAATTAATACTGGGGTATAAGTTGTTGAGGTTGTTGACAAATTGTTTGATATCTCTGTTTGGTTCAATAATAGCAAAAATATCATCTACTTAGTACCCGAAATGTACATCTAGCAAGAAAAATAAAAGTGAAGAAAGGAATATAACTGTGTTTAATTAAGTCGCATCATCTTATTGAGCGGAGAATTGAAATATAGATTTGTCCTACTTCGATTAGAGAGAAATGTTAGCGCATTTCTATTGGAATATCTAGGTACATATATATTAATCTGCGCTAATAAATTCATATCATTTAAATTGTTATGCAGTATATGATGGAGTGTTTTCAAATATATAATATTACGTCTAGCTTCAAGTGATTTTAAATTGAACATAGTTAATAAATTTGTATAGCTGATTGCGTCGTCGGGGTAATGATGGAATTGTTTAAAATATAAGAATTTTAGGAAAGTCTTTTGAACTCGTGCGAAAAGTTTTATGTACGTGTCATAAGAAGGTGACCACACCACTACACAGTACTCCAGCTTTGACAACACAAAGGATGTGTAAAGCTTTGTTATTGTGTATCTATTCGTAAATGGTTGAGCAGTACGCCGTACAAAACCAAGCATTTTTAAAGATTTTCTGTGAACACTGTTAATGTGCGGTATAAATGTCAAATCCTTGTCAAACAATACGCCTAAGTCGTTGACAGAATCTACACTCTCAAGTGCTGTATTATCTAAAAAATATGCAAATTTAAGTGGCATTTTCGCTCTATAGAATGACATGGATTTGCATTTTTATGTATTAAGTTTAAGTTTGTTTAGTTTATTCCATTCACAAATTCGGTTAATATCTTCCTGGAGCTCCAGGCAATCACTTATAGACTTAATAGACTTAAATATTTTTACATCATCAGCGTATACAAGAATTTCGGATATTATGCTCTCTGCAATGTCATTTATAAATAGGTTGAAGAGAAGTGGCCCTAGATTTGACCCTTGAGGCACCCCACTAGTGGGACTGAATATTATTGAGCGGTGGCATAGATATTCTACAAATGATTCGAACAGCGCGCGAACAGCGCGCTTTTGAGCTTTAAAAACTACATTATTATGAATACTATTCCCCAAAACATAATCCCATATTTCAGATGGGAATAGAAGTTTGCATAATAAAATGTATTTGCGATGTTGATATTCGTATTTTTTGTTATAATTTTTAAGCCGTAGCAAGATTTACTAAGCTTTACTGATAAATTAGCAATGTGGTGTTTATAACTCAATGTTTTATAACTCAATGTAGTGTCAAGTTCCTAGTAGTTTCGCATTGGCTGTGAATTCAAATAAGTAGTTATTTAATGTTATGTTACTAAGGGTTATTGTGGCAAGAGATGGTTTAAATAAGATTACCTTAAAAACTTTTAGTAAATAACACACTTGGTTAAGATTTCACTGTTTATTGATTGACACTGCAACAATTGTTTCGCCACACAGTGGCTTCATCAGGCAGATGAATAATGAATATTATGAATATTATTCATCTGCCTGATGAAGCCACTGTGTGGCGAAACAATTGTTGCAGTGTCAATCAATAAACAGTGAAATCTTAACCAAGTGTGTTATTTACTAAAAGTTTTTGATATGGAATTTCACCAAGTAACAGCCTCAACTATTAAATTTTTTAAAAGATTACCTTAGTCTTATCTGTATTAAGAATTAGTCTATTCTTAACAAACCATTCGTCAATATGTGCCATTACAGTATCACCCGTGCCAATTATGTGGCCGAAAGTTTTACCAAGCAAGAGCAAATTTGTGTCATCGGCGTAACAAACAAGTCTGATGTCATTATTTATAATACTTGATATATCATTCAAGTATATATTGAATAGCAGTGGGTCAAGTATACACCCCTGCGGAACTTCTACTGTAATGTCCAATATATCCGATATGGTTTCATGGCAATCTCTCTTTATTTTTACCGATTGTAGATGGTTGCTTAAATACGACTTAAACCACTCATTGCAAATTTCTCTTACGCCGTAGTGGTCTAATTTAGAGATCAGTATGTGATGATCAATAGTGTCGAATGTTTTTGAAAGATCTAACAGCACACCACATACAAAATCTCTTTTCTCTAAAGCAAATAGGATCGAATTTATGTATTGAAAAAGGGCTGTGTCTATACTCTTACCAGATGTATATCCGTGCTGGTTTTCAGCAAACAAGTTGTTACATTGAAAAAAAGTTATTAGTCGTTTTGCCATGACCAATTCCAAAATTTTGGAAAATGTACTTTGAATGGAAATTGGCCTATAATTATCGAAGTCATTTGAATTTCCCTTCTTGTAGATTGGCGTAACAATAGAATATTTTAGCTTATCTGGATATACACCCGTTGAAAAGGAACTATTACAAATATCAGTGACCGGATTTACAATGACATGTATTGATTGTTTTATTAGTGATATTGGGGTGGTGTCATAGCCACTTGATTTTTTATTTTCTATTTTGGTAATGATGTTTATGAGTTCAATATCAGTTACAGGCTCAATTAACATAATGTTTTTATTTATGGGAATGTTGCACACATGATTATTATTATTTCTGGGTAATCTATTGTATATTACATTTGATGACGCTTCCTTAAAATAAAGATTAAAATCATTAGCCTGTTGAGGAACATTATCCGTTTTATTTATTTATTTATTTATTTATTCTTACGGGTGGCCAGTTACATAGAAAAAATAACATATATAATAAAAAATACAATAATACAACAATACAAGAACATTACTTATGAGTTAGAATCTAAAACTACACGACACGTACGCTTAAAATACTTCAGACTAACTCCGAACATATCAATTAAATTATAATATTTGTTAACATTATATATTAAGTAATTACGAGGGCTATTAAAACCAAATACCGATTTGTGAAGTTACTGATGCCGCGTTGCATGTCTGGGGATAAAAAATGATAAAGATCACAATACATCCGAGCAATCGATTAGATTGTTAAATAAGCGATAAGCAAAACAAAGCGAAGAATAAATTCTTCGTTTATATAGAGGAAGGATATCAAGATATTTGAGCATCATATCAAAATTGTCATAATATAAATGACAACGAGAACAAATAAGATTAACCATTTTCTTTTGGACGTGCTCAATGCTATTGATATGACATTTGTAATTAGGGGACCATACGATGGAGCAATAATCAAGGATAGGTCTAACGAATGATTTGCATAATGTTATAAATGTTCCGATGGATGTGAAGCGTATTGACAGTCGTTTTATAAAGCCAATTAATTGCAATGCTTTTGCCAAAATTATATTTATACGACTTGTGAATTGGAGCTTACTGTCAAAAAATACACCTAAGTCTCTGATTATATCAACTCTCTCTAAGATATGACTGTTCAGAGAGTAATCAAAACGCCACAGTATACTTTTATTCTTTGAGAAACGCATAAGTTTACATTTATTTATATTTAAGTTAAGATCATTGTCATCACACCATCGCATGATCCTATTTAAATCAGTTTGGATTATGTTGCAGTCTTCCAAACACCTAATGGTTTTAAATATTTTCATGTCGTCAGCATAAAGTAGAATATTGGAGCTAATGTTGCTGCCAATATCATTAATAAAAATAAGGTAGGGTATTTGATTTTTTATTAGAAGTGCCCACAACATCTGAAATAATTGTCCAGGCCTTTTTTGATTTATTTTTTGATTTTTTAAGCTTATCATTGTAATATGAACAACGCTCTTTATTTAACAATTCCTTATAGTTTGCGATTTACAGTTTTAGCGAGGGTTTATACTCCGGTAAGTATTGACATATGGTCTTAAGGATATGGATTCGGTTTTTACATTCTTTAATTTCCCCTGTGTTAAATTTAATAGTATTTATATTTTTTTGTCTTACATTTTTTTGTGGAAAATGTTTGTTTGCATACATCAAGAATATGTTAATGAAAAAGGTATATTTTAGATTGGTGTTTACAGATTGGAAAACTGATTCAAATGATTCCTGTTGTATGTCGACAAGAAAATCGTTATATATGTATTCTTAGGATGGTTATATTTATCCCATATAATTGTTTTATGTTTTTATGTATTAAGTGTTTTATCTTAGTTAAGTGTACTTACGCAGACATGTCAAATCCATGTAACATGGCATTTTTGATGAATAAAGATTTATTATTATTATTATTATTATTATTATTATTATTATTAATAAAGTTTCTTGAAATAATTTTTCATTAAACACTTGGTGAAACAAGGTAAAATAATTTGAATAAAAAAATTAAAAGATGTCCAAAATACATTATCATCCTATTTCATACACTCGTAATTAGAGGTTAAAATTCTCTCAAAGTCAATCAAATTTAATCAATAATATTTGTCAAAGAATCGTAATATCTGCACTTAAAACTAAAACTCAAACTTTACTCTTTGGACATAAAATTATTTTAGCGCCAATTTCAAGATTTAATTAGTAAAGCACAATGGAAAATAATTGCAATTTTTTGCTAGGCTTAAAGCAAGCATTAATTAGCTAATGATTACTGTAATGCAAAAAATAAATTACTTTGCAATTCTGTGTAATAACATGTGTTATTTAATTGTCTAGTTTCTATCGAAATAATTGATTTTGCAAACAAACAGAAAACAGGGGAATTCGTTCAAGTGTGGAAGTTTATCGAGCGCTCATCGCTAGAATTATGCACAAAACGAAATAACGCGCTTTCTAAGTGAAGGCCCGATTCAAAAATTTAAAACCGCAAGTTTCACTTTCCGTATGGATTTATTAAAACCACCTCATTATAACGTGTTTCTTAATCTCACATGATAGAAAGATTTCAAAAGGAGTAGGAAGAACAATTTTTGCAAACGAGTCAAAAAATTTCTTGAATTAATTTCTCATCTGGCACTTGGTGAAACATATTAGAATATGTAAAGTTATTTAAATAAAAAACACTTGGTATTGTTTCACAAATTAAAACTTTATTTCGACTAGTTTCGGTTTGTTAGACCATTTAAGACAGTCAATTCTAAATCTCTAAATTAAATCTTAAACTCTGAATATTCGAACTCTAAATCTTAATCTGTTTCAATCTGTAAATTCATTTATTAAGTATCAAATTAAATACCAAGTGAAACTATAAACTTTAAACCTCTGTGATTGTACCCAAGTTGACTAAATCGCGTCTTCAACTACAAATACAGGAAATCTAAAATATATAAAAGAACCGTAACGACAAACAACACCTTCGTACGTTACAGGGCCTTAGTGATAGGAAAAGTGGTACAATTGAATATGAGTATCTCTCAATATAATACATAATGACGTCTAATCACGTTCACTGATTTTTCTATAAAAATTAAATTTTATTTCCAATCTCATGTCACTTGTACTACTTTTCCACTAAACCCCTCAAATGGCGAATTGACTTATATTTTGTTATAAGATTGAATCATTTCTAATTAAACTTATCTAATTTTGTAAATCAAAATATGATAAATTTAATTAGAAATCACCCCACTTTGATTTTATTATAAGTCCTAAACCATCTTCTATTTCTATTTTAGGGTGAATAAATTCTTGATGATTAAGCATAATCCTCTGTGTTTCTTTTTAGTGTTTTCATTATGCATTACGTGCCAGTTTATAAATACCGGGCATCACGTGCTGAGTTTTGTATTATCGGTGGGATGCATCGGGCGCGTATTTCTTATAAATTGTTGGTGCATGCTTTGATAGGGACCCCAGTTTGATTCGGGCTTTTCTTATTACTAATACTTGTAATAAAAAAAAGAGTAACCTTCAACTTAATCGAGTGCAGCTGTATAGATTTTTAGCGTTTTGTATTAAAAAACGACTCGATAATTTGCAAATCATCCAATAGTTTCAAATAGCATAAAATCGTGATGTGTCCATTATAGCACTTTCCCTGTCATTTAAACAACTGGTAATTGACATACTAAACTTATTTTTCTTCTCAATTTGTCAAAGACCATTTTACATTAAATCAGCGGCTTACACGCGTGGCGCATGAAGTAAAATTTCGAGTATAGTCACAAATATAAGTCCGCTGGGATGGATGGGATTTATCCCATCCTGCTACAAAGGGCATAGAGGAGCTGGTGCCGCATCTGTCAAAGATCTTCAAAGCCTGTCTGGCATGGGGACACGTACCAAGGGCGTAGCAAAGTGTAAGGGTAATCTACTCGCCTAAGGTAGGTAGAATAGCAGATCTAACACCGAAGTCTTACAGACCCATCAGCCTCTTTTCATTCCTACTGAAAACAATGGAGAAACTGGTCGACAGGTACCTACGAGACGAGATACTGGGGCAAGATCCCCTCAGTAATCGTCAGTCCGCTTACCAGCCAGGAAAGTCTACGAACTCGGCGCTGGACGACCTAAACAGGCATAAAGTCAGTGGAGGACAAAGAGATAGCTATGGCCACATTCCTAGATATAGAAGGGGCGTTCAATAATGTCACAACCAACTCGCTTATAGAGGCACAAGCAAGAAAAAGCGTCCTGCCAAGCCTCTACCAATGGATAAAGGCAAGCCTGGAGGAAAGGACAATTATATAGGAGGGCACACCTTTGAAGCTAGAACCGGCGGAGGCTGCCCGCAGGGAGGGATTCTATCTCCACTGCTATGGGCAACTCTAGTGGACGACTTACTAAGGAAACTGCCCGAAGAAGGTATCCACTGCCTAGGGTATGCGGATGACTTGGCCATAATCATCAGAGGCCGGTTCGCAGGAGTTATCTCACAACGAACACAAAGGGCCCTAAACATAACAGACAATTAGCGTCGACGGGAACGACTGACGGTCAATCCCAAAAAAACACAAATTGTCGTGTTTACAAAAAGATGAGTGCTAGAAGGCCTAAGGCCACCGACGCTCGGGAGCACAAAAATTCCCTTCGTCAAGGAGGCGATATACCCAGGGGTAATCTTCGACGACAAAATGACGTGGAGGACGCACATCACGAAAACCGCCAAAAAGCCTCAATGGCATTGAGAAGGTGTCGAAGAATGTACGGGAAAAACTGGGAGCTCAACCCCAAAATGACCCTCTGGTTATATACAAGGGTGATCAGGCCCATGATAACCTACTGGGCAGTAGTGTGGTGGACAAGGACGGAGCAGCAGGGGGCGATAAGGCCCCTGAAGAGCACACAAAAACAAGCATGTCTCAGTGTCACAGGAGCCCTAAGCATTACCCCGACAGCAGCCCTAGAAATGATTCTGAACCTACCACTACTGCACATCTTCATACAAGGGGAAGCTAGGGCCATAACATACAGACTAATGCAAGGACAGGCTCCCATAAACCGATCACACGCGAAAAAGTACCAAAGGCTAGAAGACGAGCTGAGGGCAAACTTTACAACAGGAATGCCAAGCGATGCCATGGTCAAGAAATATAATTTCGACAGGACATACAAAGTGATGATCCCGCAGAGGAAAGATTAGGAGAACGGCCCACCTACCAACGCGGAATCAAACTGGTATACTAACGGCTCAAAGACAGATGAAGGAGTCGGAGCCGGAATATACAGTTTTTTGCTGACTCGAGACTAAGATTTCAGTCAGTCTGGCGAGGGACACCGCAGTGTTCCAGGCAGAGGCGATCGCGTTCCACATCTGCATTGGAGAAATAGCAAGGCAAGACAACAAAAGTCGATCAGTCGCTTTTTTCTCGGACAGCTAAACGCTGCTAAGGGCGCTCTCAAGGAAATAGGCGGTCGCAAAAAAGTGACAATGATATGGGTCCCAGGATACAAGGGTCATCAAGGGAACGACAAAGCAGACGAACTGGCCAAACAAGGCTCGTCAAGCGCATTCATTCGCCCGGAACCCTCCTGCGGTATCGCAAAAACCACAGTCAGAGAATCCATAAAAAAATGGACGGAGACACAAACTCAAACTTGGTGGACGTACGCACCAGGGCAGAGGCAGGCGAAACAGTTTTTTAAACAACAATCGCCGGGTTTCACGACCGATCTTCTCAACCAAGAGAGAAAAACCGTTAAAGCTATAGTACGTCTACTAACAGGACACTGTATATGTAGATTCTACCAGGAAGAAGAGGAGAATCCTCTCCACATCCTGTGCCAATGTGAGGCCCTAGCAAGGCTTAGATACCTAAAGCTGGCCAAGACTAAACCAAGCGCAGAGAGCTACACCCAAGGCTCACTGTCAGGGTTAATAGGGCTAATCAAAGAGGCGAAGCTCGAGCACGTCGTCTAGGATAACAGGGATCCACAATAGATCTGCAAAGGTCGCGGTGGTACAGGCCAATGAGGCCACTCCTACGAATATCTATCTATCTATCTACTAAATGTATTTCACTATTTTGGTCATTCTTACTCATGTTAAAGCAAAAATATGACGATTATAGTCAATTAATTCAATTTAAACTTAAATTCTGGATATTATAGTCACCTGTACTTACTTTAAAATCATCATTTGACTATTATAATCAGTGTGAAATCAATATATGACAGTTATACTCATCTTAAATCAATTTAATATGATAATTTTCCTACTAGAGTAATTTGTATTAACTTTAAAACGAAAATCTCACTAATATCGTAAAATTGATCATCTCAGCAATGCGCAATCATTTTAAAGGTAAAATATGCCTTTTTTAGTCATTTATAGTCACTTTAATAGCCTATTGTGATCTATATTCACTGTATCTGACTATTCTAACATCTATAGTGATAATAATGTTAACATCTGACAATATGATACCGCTGCTTTGCTTTGATAGTGGCACAATTAGAAAAACTGCATTCGTGTCACTGACGATGCCACTATGAAGCATTAGATGGCGTTAGCTATCGAAATCATTAATAGTTTTCACATATTGGCTTGAAATAGTCAGAAATGTTCAGTATTCCTCAGCACTGGGTCGGGACCACACTAAAGAGGACCTTGAAGTCCGCGTCTGTGGGTATCTGGTGCCGGAATACTGAACACAAATTCAATTTTGATATTTGTTTTCTGGTTTCACAAACAGAGTTCTGCTCGCTCGTGGACGAAACAGTGACCTGTATATGCACTTTGTGCATTCGTGTCACTGACGATGCCACTATGAAGCATTAGATGGCGTTAGCTATCGAAATCATTAAAAGTGATTTTGTTTCAGTACAGTTATTTAATGAAAACAGCTTTAAGAGACACAAATGAAAATACACGCAAATAATAAGATAAATCGAGTGAAGATAGAGACTTTAATATTTGAATAAAAGTGTCTTGTAAACTTTTGTAGGCACCTCCTGAAAAATTAACAAATTTCACTTGTGCCATTATAAAAGCAAAGCTGCGATATGTGGTTACTTTATGATCATAATCTTGCTATTACAGTCATTTGTGGTCACAACAATCCCAAAATCTGACTGAAGTCGAAAAATTATTATTCTAGTCGTCTGCGGTCTAAAATCAATTTATAAAATTTGTGTGTGGTTGTACAGGGAACTTAAAACTACTAACGTCTAAGTATTTTAGGGTCTGTTGAAATGTCAAGGTAATTTTTCAAGAATTGCTCAAATTTCTGGGGAACCTAGCTCTACAAGTGGTTGCAAAAACTTTAATGTATGTTAACGTTTTGTTTGGATTGAATCCGTTTTATTTACTTTATTTGTTTCAACAGATTTCACCCTTTTACAACAACATAGTTTACATTTTCGCGAATAACATGTTATACACATAATAATAATGATATCAAACAATAATCGAAATTCCATGTAAATATAAGATTACATTATTTTTTTTCTCGGAAAAAGGCGTCAATAATTTTTAAGTTTACGAAAATTTACGAAACTAACAAAGACTCATTTTTGAAAATTCGTGAAGAGTAAAATCTCTAAAATGTATCAAACTGTATATTTTATTTAAATTAATGACGATGATGGAAATTCACGAAAACTGCAAATATTTTAAAAATTGACGAAAATCTTGAAAACAATCGAGTTTTTATAAATCACCTAAAAACTTGAAAAAATTGTCGATTATTTTCTAACAAGTGTTTTCCACTCCCGGATTAAGCATGAAGTAAAATTTGGAGTTGAGAAAAGCCCAAAGAATTTGGGTTTGGACGCGCAACGTCCAAATCCAAATTCTGGCTTTTCTCAACTCGACATTTTACTTCATGCGCCACGCATGTAAAATCACTGATTTAATATAAAGTTTAAAAAACAAATGACAAAAGAAACAACTTGAACTCCATGAAATGAAAGAAAAAATTACCTTCAACATTCCGTATCACCTCAGATTTTCTTCATAAATTTTATAACAATATTTCTCATATTTCAGACATATTCTTATCCTCATTTCATAATTTTAAATGCGATATTTTGAACCATTTGAAAGAATCTGTCTTACGTACATAGTTAATTTATAATATCTATTCTTTGATATTGCTATTAAGTATATATACCATAATTGTACTTATATTTAATTATACTTAATTTAATTAGTTAGTTATACCATTATTGTACTTATATTTATTTATACAGGGCTATTCAAAATAAAGGAACGGATTTCAAATATTAATTTCTTCCAAAGTGCAAAAGATCGAAACACAATTCCAACGTTCGTGGTAAGAGAAAAGTTCAAATTTTCATGCATTCAATATGAGCACTATGTATTACAAGTTCTTTGATTTTTTTGGGCTTCTTTCGAAATACGAATACGCTCGACATATTTATTTGATGTGCGTGAACGTCCCGTGCTTTTCTGTTTACAGATGCAGTTTGCTAACTGCATTACACAAAATGCTTTTTCTTATTGTGTAGCTATTTTACTACAGACAATTAACATGAAAAGCAACAGCGCCAATGTGGCCGTGGTTGGAACTTGTGCCTAAACTGCTCAAATTTTAAACTTTTGTCTGTCCAGGAACGTTGGAATTCTGGTTCTACCTTTTGTAGTTTGGAAGAAATAAATGTTTGAAATCTGTTACTTTATTTTGAATAACCCTGTACTTAATTTAACTAATTAATAATAATAATAATAATAATAAATTTCTTTATTAGCCAAATTAGGTTGATATGAGTGACCAATATAACAAAAAAGATTACTACTAGCTAATCTTAAGGCGGGATTCAGTTTTGGAGTATACCCCAAACTGTTCTGCCATCCAAACCTTAGAACTAATAAGATTTACAATATGAAAAGAATTAAACATAATGTGATATCAAATTTAGTGATCGAGTATATAATAAAAATGTATTATTTATAATACATTTATACTTAAGAGAAAAGTAAAAAGTTAGTTATCGGTATAATAATAATAAAACATTTTTATTTCTGAGTTGACTACAAAACAAATATAATACATATAATACAATACATTTTGATTTGACTCGGAAACTGGCTATCGACCAGCGGTCTTTCAGCCTGTCTTTGTCCTGTCTATGTCTGTTTTTTAAAAGTCGTGATCGCTAACGTTATTGTCGGGGTCCGGTTGATGTAATGAGATGAATTGATAAATGGTAGATGTGGGATATTTGAATTTAGGGTGGATATTAGGGTTGCGGGGTATACACATATGATTGAGGATAGTAGTGATATTAGGATTTGTGGCGAATTTTAAGGCGAGGTATTCTAAGCGTTGGTTAATAGGGGGAATATTGCACATTTCATACAGGAGAGTATTGGAGGGGTTGTGTAGGGGGTTATTAGGGTGTCTGATTTTCGTTAGCACTCTTAGGGCTGATCGTTCGGCGACCTCTATATTTTTCAACACGTTGGGACGAGGATTGTGAAATAGGATGGGGGCATACTCTAGCAGGGGGCGACATATAGTTCTGTATATATGAACTGCGGTCTTTACAGTTATTCCTTCTTTTCGGAATGTCAGCGATCTAAAATGGCGCGCCCTGCATTTTATCTTTGTTTTTAGGCTTCAAGTGTGGTTAATAAAGCTTAGTTTGGGATCGAGGGTAATGCCTAAGTATCTGCAGTTAGGTGACGGTGAGATAGGATGATTATTGATTAAAATATGGTAAGGGGAGTTTAGATGGCGGTGGAAGGGAATGAGAAGTTGGGTTTTATTTGGATTAATGGAGATTCTCCATTTCGCGAACCAGGTTTGGATGCTATCTATCAGCCCTTGAAGAGTGCTTAAGGCTTTAGGAATAGTGGGAGCGTGGGTTATAAGGGCGGTATCATCCGCGTATAGTAGAGGGTATGCGGAAGGATTTAAATAGAGAGGATCTGGATTGTATAGGTCATGGACAAAGATGTTATATAACATGGGGGACAGAGGGGAACCTTGAGGTAGACCTTGTAGTGGGGTAAATGAATGTGAATATGAATTACGGATTCTGACGCTTAAGGATCTGTTGGATAATAATAATAATAATAATAATAATAATTTATTGTGCCATAACATTAAGTTTTACACTTGTCAAATACAAATGGAATGATAATGATATACCTTAAATCTAACAATTTCTAAATATAAACAAATACATACATATTAAAACATCAATGCACAACCAGAGTTGTACAGAGAAGGGAATAATCATAAAACGCATTTCAACATTTAATCTCCGATATGCTGCTATTAAGAAAATCTTTTACACTGTAGAAGGCTTTACTCTCTAGGTATTCCTTCATACGCCTCCTAAATGCAGGTACACTTAATGACTTCACATCCCCAGGCACTTTATTGTAAAATTTAGGTCCATAGTAATTAACGCCCCTTCGTGACTTGGTTAGCCTAAGCTTCGGTATGTCAATTTCAGATGCCGATCTAGTATTGTGGGTGTGTGTTTCATTACGCTGACTGTAAGATGCCAGATGTTCACGTACATAAGTTAGGCATTCAAGTATAAAGATGCACGGCAAAGTTAATATTTTTAGATGTAGGAATATATGCCTACAGTCATCGCGATAGCTAAGAGAACCTAGAGTTCTTATTGCTCTTCTTTGTAGCTTAAAAAGCCTGGTGGTAATGCTACTATGACCCCATATGATTACTGCATAATTAAGATGACTTTGAAGTAACGCATGATATATTTGTACCAGGGCACTTCTGGGAAGCCAACATTTCACCTGGCGCAGCAGGTATGTCGTTGTACATAGCTTTTTTGCTGTTTCTTCTTGATGCTTTTGGAAGCTAAGTTTGCTGTCTAGGTGTACTCCAAGAAATTTTACACAAGTTATACTAGCAGTGTTAGTTAGTGAAAAATTAATGTTAACGGACTTGTCTACATTAAGGCATAATCTGTTTGTGTCAAACCAACGAGACACCTGATTGACCGACTCTTCATGTGTTAATACTGCATCATTTGCTGATTTTCCTGAGGTCTTAACCGTCGTATCGTCAGCAAATAATATAACTAATGAGTTATCCGGTTGATAAGAGAGGTCGTTGATGTATAGTAAAAACAGAAGTGGTCCTAAAATAGAGCCTTGGGGAACACCAAATGATAATTGCAGTTCCTTTGATCGGTTGTTATTAATTAGGACTTGTTGGCGCCTTGAGCCTAAGTAAGAGTTAAGTAACCTACAACTTGTGGGATCAAAATTATAATAATACAGCTTCCGCAGAAGAACATCATGTGAAATGCAATCAAAAGCCTTGCTCAGGTCTAAAAAGGTAGCTACTGAGTGAGATTTATTTTCGAAGTCATTGTATATTTCTTCTACAAGTGCAATGATTGCATCCCTAGTAGATCGACCTCTGCGAAAGCCATAGTGACTACAATTAATGATTTTGTGCTCACCAAGGAAATCTATCATTTGTTCGAACATAATTTTTTCAAATATCTTGGATAATGCGGGAAGTAGAGATATAGGCCTATAATTATTACAAATAGTACGGTCACCTTTTTTAAAAACTGGAATTACTACCGCATGCTGTAAACAGCTGGGGAAGACACATGAGTCAATACAATTGTTTAGTAATTTAGTTAATGGTAAGACTAGAACATCCGTCATACTTTTGATTAAAGTTGTATTAATGCCATATATATCCTTGCATTTTGTGTTTTTCAGTTTACTGATGGTATTTCTGACGATAATTGAACTGACGTTCTTGAATTTGAAATAAGTCTTGATGTTTAGGTCTATTTTGTACATCAATGATATTGGTGAAGCGTTAGTTGGTTTAATATCATTTATGAGCTTATGAATAATATTTGAAAAGAAAACATTAAAAGTATCTGGATCAATTTCCGGGAGTTTTCTACAAGTGTTATTTTTTTGTACCGATTTCATTAGTGACCAGGTAGCACTAGACGTGTTTTTCGATTCTTTGATGAATCTATCATTCGCACTTACCCTAGCATGCTTAAGTTCCATATTATAAAATCTTTTATACGAGTTATAGTAAGGTAATAACGTTGGATCTCTAGTGCTAGCATCTCTCATTAAAAACAATGTTTCCCGCATTTGTCTTAGATTATCGTTATACCAACTTATTTGATGTCGAGGGTTGGATGGTAATATTTTTTCAGGGAAAGATTCATTGACCAGTGTTTCGATAGTACTTATAAACATGTTAAATTGATCTTGATAGGAAACTGTCTATGATTTTAATTAAGTGTAGAGGGATACCTAACGAATTACACTTGAACAGCACACCGCGATGCCAGACCGAATCATACGCTTTTTGTATGTCGAGTAATAGTACTGCAGATTTTTTACCTTCGAGGTGTGCTGTCTGGCAATTCGAGGTAAGGATTGTTAAGGGAAGGGAAGTTGAGCGATGTTCAATAAAACCAAATTGATAAGGAGGGATCAGATCTAAAATGTGGGTAGTGACTTTTTTTTGGATTAAGGATTCAAACAATTTACCGAGTACAGGGAGAAGGGTAATTGGGCGGTAACTTGATACCAGAGTTGCGTCGTTTCCGGGCTTATGTATGCAAGTGATAATGCCCTTCTTCCATTCGTCTGGGATAGCTTGGGATCGGTAGATGTAATTAAATATAAGGAGTATGTATTCATGAATGTGATCGGGCAGGGATTTAAGGATCAATCTGGGTATATTATCGTGACCAGGCGATGTATTTTTACCTTTATGAAGTATTTCATAATATTCTTCTTCTTTTATGTCGTCGAAGGCTGAATGGTGTTGGGAGTTTTGTTTGAAGGATTTGTACCATGAATTTACTGTCTCGGAAAATGTGTTGTCACAAGCGTCGTTTTCCGTCGCCGTAAATGTCTTTTCAAAGTAGTCTGCGAATATGTCTGCGAAAAAACTAAGCAAATATCAAAAGACGGACTATTTACAACACATACAGGTCGCCGTAAATGTCTTTTCAAAGTAGTCTGCGAATATGTCTGCGAAAAAACTAAGCAAATATCAAAAGACGGACTATTTACAACACATACAGGTCGCCGTAAATGTCTTTTCAAAGTAGTCTGCGAATATGTCTGCGAAAAAACTAAGCAAATATCAAAAGACGGACTATTTACAACACATACAGGACCTTACGACACGAATGACCGTTACGGAGGACCAGTTAATTAACTGGTCCTCCGTAACGGTCATTCGTGTCGTAGGGTCCTGTATGTGTTGTAAATAGTCCGTCTTTTGATATTTGCTTAGTTTTTTGACCTCGTCCCAAAATGTCTTTCCTTGTTTTTGATTAATGTCGTTAGTTATCGGTATTTTATTGTTAAATGAATAAGTAAGCAATCACACTTTATTTATACCCATTTTTATTGTTATTTTGTTAGCCCAGTAATTGGACATATTAGTTTGTTGGGTTGTAGATGAATTTATAAATAAATAAATGACGGAATTGTAAAAATAAAATAAAAATGATAGCAAAATAAATCGCTAACAGAAAAAGAGCCTTTTATTTCATTATATTATTTTGCAAGGCTCATGGAGGGGGATTGATTACGAGGTAATAAATTTACTGTGTGTTTCAGGCCTTCTCATTTCCCTATACGGGCGTACCACAACAACGCATAATAACATAAATTAGAAAACGAAGCGCAATTTGAGCAGACCGTTACGCTGGGATAATGCGCTCCTTTGGAGTTATCCAAGCCTACCAACCGCATCTAGAGCATATCACTTGCTGCTGTCTACTTACTGTGCAGTGCAGACACAAAAGTGGTATTTAATTACGTATTATATTTAATTAGATATTCAAAGTAATAAAATTAATTCTATTAATAATCACCCTAAGAAATATCAACGATACCAATTTTATACTTTATATTACTAAGTGAATCAATTATTATACTATTGATTCACTTGGCAATATTGAAGTATGTTTAAAGTTGTTATCGCTCTTGATTTCTGCATTATCTTGAAGTGATTGTTTTTTTTAAAAAGGTTTTAAACAATTGAAAACTGTTCTTGTTTGCTTCGAATGTTTAATCCATGAGTTAGATTAGATATTTGATAAATAGGAATATACTTTTATTTCTTCTTTTAATTTAATGGCCATGGTAAACACACCTTTCAGACAAGTTTCAGTTACTTGATTTTCTATTTGGTGTAAGAATATTGCATCGAAAAAATCAAACAATGAAAACCCTGTATAAACAATACTAAAGTCTAGTCATTCTGTCGTATGTTTAATTAAAATAAACCTCTTGAGTACCATGATTAATCATTTTTTCTTAACTATGATTTAATAAAGAAAACACTTGGTTAAATTTCACTAATATTTTGGTTTTTTATTCCAACTAGTTTCGACTTTGAGTCATTCTCGAGGAGTACAGGAAATTACATTTCCTTGAGAATGACTCAAAGTCGAAACTAGTTGGAATAAAAAACCAATATATTAGTCAAATTTAACCAAGTGTTTTCTTTATTAAATCATAGTTAAATATGTTTCACCACGTGAAAGATGAGAAACTTGTTCAAGACTTTTTTTTAATTTGAGTTGGCTACACGCTTTAGGAATTGACATATAAAACGTCAGACATAAAAATTATAAACTATAATTTTACAGTAGCCAACGTACAATATTTTCCGTGGTTTTATTTTATTGAACATACAGAGAGTTTTATGTAACACCAAACATCTTCATAACGACGATTTTTCTTTTAAATATCCATATCCATACGTTGTACATTTTCCGACTCTCGGTTTATTAAAAGAATTTAATTTGAACCTTCAAGCGAGTGTTTTCCACTCCCAGGCTAAGCATGAAGTAAAATTTCGAGTTTAGAAAAGCCTGAAAATTTGGTTTGGTCGCGTAGCGCGAAGCGCGGAGCGGCCAAACCAAATTTTCAGGCTTTTCTAAACTCGAAATTTTACTTCATGCGCCACCGGTACAAAACACTGACATATTACGAAGTTTAAAACACACTGCTAAACTTTACATTGAATCAGTGCTTTGTACCGGTGGCGCATGAAGTAAAATTTCGAGTTTAGAAAAGCCTGAAAATTTGGTTTGGCCGCTCCGCGCTTCGCGCTACGCGACCAAACCAAATTTTCAGGCTTTTCTAAACTCGAAATTTTACTTCATGCTTAGTCTGGGACTGGAACACACTCATTTTAAGTTTCAAATTAAACTGTTTAAAAAAAACGATTATCTAAAAATTAACGGCATATAATTGGGACATGTATACTTGAAAGAAAAACCTCCTGTATTTACAAGTCGAGGCATTAATTGCGATTGATTAGCTACAATTTGTAATGGTTATATAGGCAACCTAATTTACACATAACCTAAAAAATTAAAGGTGTCAAATCGTGCTTTGGTTTGATAAATAGAATATACGAAAATGAACATTGAAAATGTTCGGTGTTACATAAAACTCTCTGTACGTAGTTCTTTCTATAAAAAAATTTACACCTACAGACTTTCTTAAGTGAAATTAATTCATGACGAAATGATTTGCGAGAAAAGTTCGTAATTCGATTATGCAAAAAAGGGTTGCTAGAATGTCTGCACACTTTAAGGAATTAGTGCTAAAAACGTCACCGTTTTAATGACGTTAGTCATGCTAATGACGCCACCGTTTCCCAGCACAAAATGTGAATAATCCAAAATAATCGATCAACTGGCTGTTGAACTCGGACTCCGAAACGCATACATACAGTCAAATTATGATAATTTAATAGTGATTCATGGAAATCATTCGCAAACAAATGTACTTATTCTAATTTAAATTGAAGTTAGACAGGGTGTTTCACCTAAAACTCCCTAGACTAATTAACAAGAAACTAAAAATGTTATTAAAATTTCGTTTGTTGTAATCAATAATAATAATACTTTATTGGTGCTAGTAACAGTTGTTTTACACAGGTCAAAAGATGGGGTATAACGTTTCAAGACATTCTAATAATAATAACGGATACCAAAGTGATGCAACTTAGTAGACAGAACTCTATTATGTTAATAAGATGAATAAAAATATTTAATAAAGATATTAATAATAGATAAGTCGGCTAATGACCTTGCAGTCGAAGCCGGTAAGTGGCAGGGGTTTTTAGTCGGTAGTCCTCCAGTCTGGAGGGAGTCCGACACTTCGTCCGTAAATGGAAAAAAAAAAATAGATAAGTATAAATGAAATTGCCAATTCTTGGTTGCAGAATACTTCAAACATTAAAAGTGCGATTCTTTTCACAATCTACAAGTTAGTCTTACAAAGACTGTATCAAACACTCATTGAAACAATTACATCCAGAGCTAATACCCCGACGGACATTGAATTATACAACAAGTGTTTGCTGTTACATACAGTAACCTACTGCAAATGTAACAATTTGAATCAAATTATTCAGGCCATCTATAGACGCGTTTCGAGATTTATCTCTCATCAGTATAGCTTTGCCATTCCCTCTAAGTAATTTGACACCCAACGTGACCGCCAGTCTAAGGTGTCAAATTACTTAGAGGGAATGGCAAAGCTATACTGATGAGAGATAAATCTCGAAACGCGTCTATAGATGGCCTGAATAATTTGACTCAAATTGTTGCATTTGCACTGTATGTAACAGCAAACACTTGCTGTATAATTCAATGTCCGTCGGGGTATTAGCTCGGGAAGTAGTTGTTTCAATGAGTGTTTGATATAGTCTTTGTAAGACTAACTTGTTGTAGATTGCGAAAAGAATCTCGGCACTTTTAATGTTTTTAATAATAGATGTCATTCAAGGCTTCAAATTAAGATAGAATTGGTGTCATTCATAATTACAGTTTCATTGTCAGAGGCGTAAAAAAATGTCATTCGATGATCAGAACTTTGGAAGTGCGCGAAAGATGCTTTTGTTCTTATCGTTTTATTCATAGTAAAACGTTTCGAGACCATACTTTTAATTTTAAAACTTTCTGCTAACAGCTTTTTAAAGCCGACTTATTATTTAACCTCTTTGCATTAACTACAGGACAATTGTAATCTATTTGGATTTAGAAAGAACAAACTTAAAATGCGTGATTAAAAAAATGAAGTTATTTGCATATTTGATAGCATGCGTTGTTGAAGCCCAGCGTAATAATTCCTCGGGAGTATGCAGAAGTGAGGTAAGCATGTTTATGCTTCCCCGTCATGCGAATTTATTAAAGTAAACGTCCGAAATAGCCATAAGTGGAAATCGTTAGTGGATGATAAGTATTTATGCAACAACAAATCTCCGAGCGTGTGCATAACGCTGTTGCATTGCATGCGCGTGTGTGTAATTAACTGCAAACACTGTTTAACGTGTCGGCCATCGATTTTTTCATCAAAGAACAACCACCACCGAATCTCCTCTAATTACCAAGCATAAGAATATCAAGCCCTTTTAACTTAAAATTATTACTGAATCCGTGCGATCGTGTAAAACCTGGGTCTCCAAACTATCTTCTTCGCGGGCCACAAATACAATTCTACATAATAAAGTCGGCCAAGATCCGATTAATTTTATAAAATTATGAAAAATTTAAGGAACAATTGTTACAATATTTCAAAATATGACATTTACAAAAAAAATTACAAACAATGGCGAGCCGGATTCATGCAAGTCGCGGGCCGGATTTGGCCCGCGGGCCGTAGTTTGGAGACCACTGGTGTAAACGATGATTTAGAGTAGGCGGCATTTTTTTGTGCGGTTGCCCAGAATGCAGGGACGGCTTGCAGCCTAACTTCAGGGTCGGCCACAGCGACAAGGCACACAAAATTTGAGGTTGGGATCGCGCTTTATACGAGGGCAATCCACAAAGTGACAGACGTTTTGAAATAAAAATAAACAAAGTGAAACAACTAATTTTTATTATATACATTTTGAAGGTAAACTCTTAGGCTATTTTTCGACGTAATCGCCATATAAATTAAGGCATTTTTCATATCGTTTTACAAGATTTTTAATGCCCTCTTTGTGGAAATCTGCCGCCTGCGTGTTCAACCACTGGTTTACACCAGCATAGAGTTGAGCGTCAGTGTCAAAGCGTTGCGTACCGAGCCACGTCTTCATCTTTGGGAACAGATGGTAATCGCTCGGGGCCAAATCCGGGCTGTATGGCGGATGACTGAGAATTTCCCATCCAAAATCATGCAAGATCTTATGAGTACGATTGGCTGTGTGTGGACGAGCGTTGTCATGGAGAAACAAAATTTTCTCGTTACGTTTTCCCCGACGCTTGTTTTGTATCGCGCGTCTTAATTTTCGGAGTGTTTCGCAATATCTCTCTGAATTTATTGTTTGACCACGTTCAAGAAAATCAACCAAAATCACTCCCTGAGTATCCCAAAACACAGTAGCCATGATTTTTCTTGCCGACAACGTCTGCAGACACTTCCTCGGTTTCTGGGGCGAATGCATGTGACCCCATTGCATCGACTGCCGTTTTGTTTCGCAGATAACGTACTGTACCCAAGTCTCGTCAGCAGTTACGATACGATCGAAAACATGGTTTCCAATTTTGTCGTACTCTTCCAGAAATGTCAGTGCTGCAGCAAGTCTTTTGGTTTTGTGGTCTCCCGTTAGGATTTTTGGAATCCACCTGGCACAAAATTTGTGGTATCCAAGTTTACCAACTACGATTTCATGAACTAAACTCCGTGAAATTTGGGGAAAATGTTCCAAAAGTTCCGTAATCGTGAATCGACGATTTTCACGGATTTTTTCATTAATTTTTACCAACAATTCATCACTCACAAGACTAGGCCTACCACTGCGATCCTCATCGTGAACATTGGTTCGACCATTTTTTAAAATCAATGCACCACTGCCTCACTCGGCTTTCACTCATTATTCCATTGCCGTACACATCACAAATCTGGCGATACATTTCAATAGGTTTGTAATTTTTCGCCAACAAAAACCTTATCACACGACGCACTTCACAACTGGCGGGATTTTCAATTGCACCGCTCATTTTAAAACGCCACTGTATAAAAAGTACAATATGCACGAGTCTCTAGTCTCCACGGCTGGTTGCGTACTGGGTGTAGAAAAATTCTGTATCCAAGATGGTGGCGCCAGTGCCGCGCTAGGCCAAAACGTCTGTCACTATCTGGATTGCCCTCGTAAATACAAGGAATTGCACAACCTTTCAATAACGGATACATAATACCTTGGGTCTCGGGCCTACCCTGAAGTTAGGCTGCGAGCCGCCGCTGCCAGAATGTTAATTGAATGATACATTTGAGGTTATGGTAAACTATGTGTTAACAGTCAGTAGTGCCAATTTAATTTACTACATCTTTCACAATGTTCTCATTAATCACTTGGTGAAACATGATTAAAATAAAATTTGAAATAAAAACACTTGGTTTGTTTCACTAACATTCCTTGATAATGGCTAGAAGCCGAAACTAGTCGGAATAATAAGTAAAACGTTAGTGAAACAAACCAAGTGTTTTTATTTCAAATTTTATTTTTATTTACTACTCTAAATCATGTTTTAAACGATCGCACTGTACTTATAACTGTTCCATCAATGTTGTATTGTGAAAGCCAAAGATTTCTCAATGTGATAATTTTGACATAACGATGTGTAAAGTTGTGAAATAAAAGTAGAGGATTGATAAGAGAAAGAAGATCTACTTGTTATTTAAAAAAAATATTGGTTATTGAATAGAATTTTAAAGGATCTCGAAAATGTTAGTTTCCCCTTGCCTCGCGCTTTCTCTGAAAAGCCCTCATTATTACATTATCACATTCCTTAGAAAATGGTTAAACAAACCGAAACTAGTGGGTAATAAAGTTTTTAATTTGTGAAACAATACCAAGTGTTTTTCCTCTCAATAACTTTACATAGTGTATGTTTCACCTAGTGCCAGATGAGCAATTAATTCGAGAAACCCTTTTTATTACTTTGACAAATTTTCTGGGCTTTTCTAAACTCGAAATTTTACTTCATGCTAAACCAGAGAGTAGAAACACTTGTTAGAAGTTGCAAACTGAACGCTTTTCAAAAACAACGAGTGCCAGAACATTTACAAAATCCCTATCAGAATATACAAAGAGTTTTAAGTAACACCGAACATGCCAGAAAATGTTCATTGTAAATTTTCCTATATTCGATTTGTACTGGGACGCATCAAAGCATTGAGTGCGATGTGATTGGCTAAGATTGCCAATGGTATTATAGTCAACCCAATTTACATTCTTCTAGGAGCGATTTCATTGGTTATGATTTTTAGTAGTTCTAATGTAAATTAGGACTAATGTAAATAGGGCACTGTTTTTTGTAAATCTTTAGATATTCCTTGTTTTTTTTTTAAGGTCAATTTGAAGCTTTCAACGAGTGTTTTCCACTCCCAGACTAAGCATGAAGTAAAATTTCGAGTTTAGAAAAGCCCCGCGTAGAAAATTTGTCGAGGGTCGCGCAGCGACCCGAGACAAATTTTCACGGGGCTTTTCTAAACTCGAAATTTTACTTCATGCGCCACACGTGTAAAACATTAAAATATAGTGAAATTTATGTATATTCGAACACTTGAAATCAGTGTTTTATACGCGTGGCGCATGAAGTAAAATTTCGAGTTTAGAAAAGCCCAGAAAATTTGTTTCGGGTCGCTGCGCGACCCTCGACAAATTTTCACGGGGCTTTTCTAAACTCGAAATTTTACTTCATGCTTAGTCTGGGAGTGGAAAACACTTGTTTAAAGCTTTAAATTAAACTTAAAAAAAAAACAGGGAATATCCGCAATTGTTGTATCAATTCCATGGTATGTCATTATTTTTATAAGATCACATTACTTTTTCTTAATTATTTTAACGTAGAGAAATGTAAGTGTGGACATTAATAAATTCAGAATTTTTCCCTCTACAAAAAAGTGACATACATTTTGTCTCTAAAATAAATAGGGAAGCCAATATTTGAACACTTTAAAATTACCATGCGATTTCCTATGTTGCGTCCGCAAAGTCAACACCCAGTAGACAAAACGAGTGTTGTTCACTCCCAGACTAAGAATGAAGTAAAATTTCGAGTTTAGAAAAGCCCCAGGAGAAAATTTGGCTACCATGTCAGTTTTACCTCAAACAATATTAAACAAAATTTTGAAAAGTAGATTATTATCTTTAAAAACATTTTCAATCATTTAATATTCTTATCAAAGCAGAAAAAAAGGATGGAAAATAACAAAGCTACATACTTAAGATTTATAGACCTCGAAAAAGCTATTGATATGATACCAAGAAAGCAACTATGGAAAATACTGGAGAAGAGAGGGATAGAAAACAAAGTAATCAAAATAATACAGAACATATATAACAATAACAGTAACGAAATAATATATAAGGGAAAAAAGTCAAATGCATTTAAGACAAATACTGGATTAAGACAAGGAGTTGGACTTTATTCATACTATATATGGATGAAATAATGAAGAGCATGAAACAAGAAATAATTAAAACGAATATAGGATACAAAAACATGGAAATGATTAAAATATCAGAAGGTGCGTTTGCAGACGATGTGGTAGTGATTGCAGAAAATGAAAGAAAACTGCAACATAACATGAGCATATGGAATAAACACCTAGACAAATACTGTATGAAAATGAACTACAACAAAACCAAAGTAATGGTAATAGCAAAACAGAAAGAGCACATAAATATACAAATAGAACAACACATGATAGAACAAGTAGAACAATTTAAATACCTAGGAGTAGAGCTTGCAGAAGATGGGAAAATGGAAGAAGAAATAACAAACAGAATAAAGAAAACAATAATAGCATACTACGCAATGAATGAATTAGGACTAATGTAAATAGGGCACTATTTTCTGTAAATCTTTAGATATTCCTTGTTTTTTTTTAAGGTCAATTTGAAGCTTTAAACGAGTGTTTTCCACTCCCAGACTAAGCATGAAGTAAAATTTCGAGTTTAGAAAAGCCCCGTGATAATTTGTCTCCCGAGACAAATTTTCACCGGGCTTTTCTAAACTCGAAATTTTACTTCATGCGCCACGCGTATAAAACATTGAAATATAGTGAAATTTATGTATATTCGAACACTTGATATCAGTGTTTTATACGCGTGGCGCATGAAGTAAAATTTCGAGTTTAGAAAAGCCCAGAAAATTTGTCTCGGGTCGCTGCGCGACCCTCGACAAATTTTCACGGGGCTTTTCTAAACTCGAAATTTTACTTCATGCTTAGTCTGGGAGTGGAAAACACTTGTTTAATGCTTTAAATTTAACTTAAAAAAAACAGGGAATATCCGCAATTGTTGTATCAAATCCATGGTATGTCATTATTTTTATAAGATCACATTACTTTTTCTTAATTATTTTAACGTAGAGAAATGTAAGTGTGGACATTAATAAATTCAGAATTTTTCCCTCTACAAAAAAGTGACATACATTACGTCATTTATAAAAAGGAGATAAGCAGAAAGACCAAAATGACAATATACAGAACTATATACAGACCGGTCTTGACGTTTGGGAGTGAAACATGTAAGTTGACAAAGAGAGATAAAAGTAGACTACACGCTGTGGAGATGAAATATCTGAGAAGAGTAAAACAAGTAACGAAAAGTGATAGAATAAGAAATATAGATATCAGAGAAGAATTGGAAATAGAAGCACTAGACACTCATATCGAAAAGAAACAACTTAGCAGGTGGGAACATCTAATACGAATGAAAAACACGAACCAAACAAAACAAGTGTGGGAAACAAGAACGGTAAACAAGAGAGGAAGAGGTAGACGAAGACTGACATGGAACAACATAATAGAAAAAGCAATAAACAACAGAGGAAAGACAATGAAACAAGCGAAGGTTTTAGCAGGAAACCGAAAGGAGTGGAAAGACTTTATAAATAAGTGATGTAGAACGAGAAATGTAAAAAATATGTAAAGCCTACACCGAAAGGTAAAAGGCAAATGATATATATATATATATATATATATATATATATATATATATATATATATATATATATATATTATTAGAGAAGCGATAGAAATTGAAAAGAGGCCGAACAGTCTAAATCAAAGAAATGATGCTAAAAGACTACCACCAATTTGGAAAACTTGTATAAATTCTGGTCAAAATATATTATCTCCGAACAACAACCAAGAAATTCAAAATCCAACCCCTTCCGAAAATAATATTGAAATTGTCACTACTACATCATTAGAAGAACAAAACAGAAGAGTAACACGAAGCCAAACAAGAAATTCACGCATCAAGTAGTACGTAAAAGTCAAACAAGTGGTTGCTAGAGCAATGGAATTTTGATAGTTATTCCTGAAGATGATGACTGCGACGTCATCGAAACAGCTGGTTCACCGCTTATATTAAAGATTTTGGTCTACAATAGATGTGGGCAAAAGCATTTGCGATTGAAAAAATATTTAGAGGGTCCCCCGAGCCCCCAAACATGCCATTTTTAGCCCTTTTTTAGATAATCGGCCAAAAACTTGCCTTATAGTCATCGGATCAAGGCGAATATTTTATATTTTGTGCCCAGATGAATATACTACAAGCAAAATATGCAAAACCTAACTTGGCGTTAGGTCTGGGTGAGCTACGAATTTTTTAAATAACTTTTTTCACAATTTTGAAGGTTTTTTCAACTGTTTTGTTAAAAAGTGGGTTTTAACGACAAGAAATCAAGTCACACCCGCGATAATTTGTCCTGAGAAGTATATTGAATAATGTAAGCATGCGAACTGCGTATCTCACCCATGTCCGATTATGTGGCATTATTATGTTTGTTTCTTAAAAAAACGTTTTAAATTAATGAAGAACTGGCTTACGCTAAATATTTCTTGCTTTCATTATAATAACTAGTTGTAAGCGTGCAACTGATGCTTTTGAGATCCATTAAATTCATAAATAACAGCCTGAAATTCTGCGTATAACGCTCAGTATGGATTTTCCCACATTTTCGTTTAAAAATACAGTACATCAATTAATTAAGAAATTTCATTTTGTTAAACAATATTTGGTTGAAACATGTGTTTTTTAACCTGCAATCGATTACAATAAATTCAAAGTCAGCAATCTTGTTCGATAACATCGTAGTCTTTTTTACTTTGGAATTTGGCCATCGTCGCACGTCCCTTTAGGGCACCAACTATACGGGCATGTCGGGAGTCATGTCCAATAACTGAACGCGAAGCTTCTGTTACCATTTTGATGTGTCTTTCTACCGATTGAGTGTGGGTAATCGAGCAGTTTCTTTAAACTTACGTTGTCATTCATTATCAGGTAGGTTAATCTGTCGGTTGGAAAATTTTTAATCAGAGGAGGTTCAGAAACTTCGTTCCAGTTTATCATGGATGTGTAATTCTGAGCCTCAAAATCTATGTCGGGGATTTTAAACTTTCGCAAGTTATCATTTGACGATTTTCGGCACTGCAAAATTTTGTTCATGGCATCTACTCTAACTTCCAATAAATCGTCAACGACCTTTGCCAAAAGTAAGTTTTCAGGGTGGGCGAAATATGCATTGCGTCTTATTACGGGATCAATGACTTGTTTCACTGTTGCATCCAGATTTCGAGACAGAGAAATAGATTTCCAGAGGTGAAGCGCACCGTTGTAACATTCTGGATTCGCTTTGATGGAAAACCATACTGGTGTGTAGACTTTGATAATCAGATTAACAAGATTTTGCAAATTCGTTGAAGGCTCTGCAGTTGCTATGTACAGTCGCAAATGCGGTTTGCTGTCGTAAGCCAACGAGAATGCGACATTTTTCCCGGAGTTCTGTTGCCTAAGTCTTCTGGACAATGACCTTTCGAAACTGCTTGGCTGATTTCGTAAAGGTATTGTTGATCTTTACTCAGGTTTCGCGAATCGATTTCAGGCAACTTCACTTCCGCTTCAACTAATTTAAACGAAACAACTAGTTTCTCTTCACAAGTCAATAAAGCTTTACTGATATGACCAGAAAACGTTGACGGGCCCGTTTTTCCACCGTCGTAATGTTCCAACAAATGCCGCAGTATCAATTCGTTGGCGTGCATTTGGCAAATGAACCAATGCAAAGGTGTCTGCAGTTCTTCCTCCATCTTCCTGATGACTCCATTCTTTGTGCCAGTTTCTGAACCTCCTCTGATTAAAAATTTTCCAACCGACAGATTAACCTACCTGATAATGAATGACAACGTAAGTTTAAAGAAACTGCTCGATTACCCATGCCACACTCAATCGGTAGAAAGACACATCAAAATGGTAACAGAAGCTTCGCGTTCAGTTATTGGACACGACTCCCGACATGCCCGTATAGTTGGTGCCCTAAAGGGGCGTGCGACGATGGCCAAATTCCAAAGTAAAAAAGACTACGTTGTTATCGAACAAGATTGCTGACTTTGAATTTATTGTAATCGATTGCAGGTTAAAAAACACATGTTTCAACCAAATATTGTTTAACAAAATGAAATGTATTAATTAATTGATGTACTGTATTTTTAAACGAAAATGTGGGAAAATCCATACTGAGCGTTATACGCAGAATTTCAGGCTGTTATTTATGAATTTAATGGATCTCAAAAGCATCAGTTGCACGCTTACAACTAGTTATTATAATGAAAGCAAGAAATATTTAGCGTAAGCCAGTTCTTTATTAATTTAAAACGTTTTTTTAAGAAACAAACATAATAATGCCACATAATCGGACATGGGTGAGATACGCAGTTCGCATGCTTACATTATTCAATATACTTCTCAGGACAAATTATCGCGGGTGTGACTTGATTTCTTGTCGTTAAAACCCACTTTTTAACAAAACAGTTGAAAAAACCTTCAAAATTGTGAAAAAAGTTATTTAAAAAATTCGTAGCTCACCCAGACCTAACGCCAAGTTAGGTTTTGCATATTTTGCTTGTAGTATATTCATCTGGGCACAAAATATAAAATATTCGCCTTGATCCGATGACTATAAGGCAAGTTTTTGGCCGATTATCTAAAAAAGGGCTAAAAATGGCATGTTTGGGGGCTCGGGGGACCCTCTAAATATTTTTTCAATCGCAAATGCTTTTGCCCACATCTATTGTAGACCAAAATCTTTAATTTAAGCGGTGAGCCAGCTGTTTCGATTTTTTTCGAAACACCCTAATATATATATATATATCAAAGCATTCACTTTGAAGTTTCGATCGAGCGTTTCCACTCCCAGACTAAGCATGAAGTAAAATTTCGAGTTTAGAAAAGCCCCGCGTAGAAAATTTGTCGAGGGTCGCGCAGCGACCCGAGACAAATTTTCACGGGGCTTTTCTAAACTCGAAATTTTACTTCATGCGCCACCCGTAGAAAGCAATAATTTCACATTTGACATTTTATATTGATATTTCATATTTCACATTCGACATTTGACATGTGCCGTATTTTGACAGATAGACTTTTTTTTACGTTTTATTGAAAATATCTGTAAACCTCATTTTCAAGTGTATATTATTAAATAAAAACTAACAAAATATTATATACATTTTGAATCAAAATCCTAAACGTTGAACTTGAATGAACACTTAAATTAAAACCTTTCTTCAACACTTTTAAGTGTTAAAGTGCTTTAATCAAAGTTATAATTATCTTCAAGTAATACAATCAATCCAAACCCTTAGTATTATCATAATAATAAGTAAAGGCTGGAAAGTATCACGTATAATCGTTAATATTTGATTAACGTTTTCTGCCTAAAAAAAAAAAACGGCGAGTCCACTATATATACAAGCCGCCAACACCAAAAACCGCCAGACTCAAAGAACGAATATTGCGGCTCTTGATCGATTTTTTCAGTAATTTATGCAGACCGGCGTCCGTCCGACCGTCCGTTCGTTTCACTCAATGGAAAATGGTATGGCCTGTGTTGTAACGTGTTGATATCGCCGTGAAAATAGAAAAGTAAGAAACGCCGAAGGGGTGAAAACTTTTCCTCGGCTCGACCCTGACAGCTTCGAGAGGGAGAAAACCCGAGAAATATTCTCACGCTTGACCTAACTTAACCAGCATACTTTTCGGTTTACTTTTCCCAATGACCCACATAAAAAGGAAAAAGTGTTGAAGAAAAATTATTGCCCGCGCTCACCTTCACGTTTGGGGAATTAATTGTAATCTACAAGAAAGTTCTCACATGAAGTAATTGTGCTGATGAAAAGAATTGATCAGGATTGCGACACGTGCTAGGAAACTGAAATTAAAATCATTCACCAAAACAACTACTTTTTAATATACCCAACATCGGCGGCTCGCAGCCTAACTTCAGGGTAGGCCAGAGACCCAAGGTAATGTGTATCCGTTATTGAAAGGTGACTTTATTGTGCAATTCCTTGTATTTATAAAGCGCGATCCCAACATCTAATTTTGTGTGCCTTGGCGTTGTGGCCCACCCTGAAGTTAGGCTGCGAGCCGTCGCTGATACCCAGTAATTTAAAAAATTAAAATCATTCACCAAAACAGAAATTAAGAAAAAGAGTACTTGAAGAAAAACCAAGTATACATGTTTCCGCCGTCAACAAGTGAAGAGAAAAAAAGGAGTGCAGACGAATAAAAAGACGGATTTTTTCAAGCAGATTTTTTAAAAATTAGAGTACCTTATTAGCAATAGTTCTTGAACACGTTTTTATAGATCTTGAGTATTCACGAATAAAAATATTTTTTTTTAATGCTCTTGAATACGAATTAGCATAATTTTAAAATTATGATAATAATAATAATCAAGGGCTCAGCCAAGTGAAGGGGTGAACTTAAAAAATTAAAAAAAATTAAAATAACGAAACAAATAAAAATTATTTATTTAGTTACGGCAATCCCTAAAGTTTAAATAATAAAATTGACTTTTTAAAAATTAATGTTAGATGTTATATAATTATTAATAATTACTTTCTTGATAATACATAACATCTAACACACACCGCGTTAACGATAAATAACAAATATTGTATCCTTCATTAAGTTTCAAATAAAGTGCATTTTTCATTCTCTAATCCACATAATTATTAATATGCATAACTTTTCACTGCAATTACACATGATTACGGTACAATAAAGCTCTATCTAATTAAGGCATGTTCTTGTGTAAACAGTTTATGCAATAGAAATGTAAGAGTCCGTAAAAGGTGAGAAGAGGCTAAGAAATTCCTGAGCCCCAATCAACCAACACACATGCACACATGCACACATGCACACATGCAGATTATCTGAAATTGACGTTGTTGCAGATTTTTTTACTTAATTAATTATGGCTATGTAATGATTAGGTGCAATCGCAATTGTGTATAAATGAATAAACATTATTGCTGTTTGTAATAAATGGAAATGATTTGTTTGTTTGTTAAGGTGTTTGTACTGCAAATTAATTTGAATTGATGTCGGTTATGATTAACTTGTTATTAATATGTAACAAAGTTTAAAACTAGATAATTATTTAAATTGTAAAATTTCTATTCACTGAAATCTATGAATATAACGGAATCGGTTTCGTAAAAGGATATTTCGTGTAAGAGATAAATTACGAGTACACAGTAAATGCTCTAACTTAATCACATATTTCACAATAAAATACTTTTTACTTTAATTTAATAGTTGAGGCTGTTACTTGGTGAAATTCCATATCAACACTTATAGTAAATAACACACTTGGTTAAGATTTCACTGTTTATTGATTGACACTGCAACAATTCTTTCGCCACACAGTGGCTTCATCAGGCAGATGAATAATGAATAATTTTTCATATGCCTGATGAAGCCACTGTGTGGCGAAACAATTGTTGCAGTGTCAATCAATAAACAGTGAAATCTTAACCAAGTGTGTTATTTACTAAACTTTTTACTTTGTTTGTTTAACACTTTTTATTTAATGTGACTGCAGTTTCGAAAAATTTAGCTTGTCATTATCAAACATGATTGATTATTAAACATGTTTGATAATGACAAGTTAAATTTGTCGAAACTGCAGTCACATTCAATAAAAAGTGTTATAAACATTAAAAGTGCAATTCTTTTCGCAATCTACAACAAGTTAGTCTTACAAAGACTATATCAAATACTCATTGAAACAACTACTTCCCGGGCTAATACCCCGACGGACATTGAATTATACAATTTCATTTATACTTATGTTTGAACGGTAATGTGACCGCCAGTCTAAGGTGTCAAATTATTTAGAGGGAATGGCAAAGCTATACTGATGAGAGATAAATCTCGAAACGCGTCTATAGATGGCCTGAATAATTTGACCCAAATTGTTACATTTGCAGTAGGTTACTGTATGTAACAGCAAACACTTGTTGTATAATTCAATGCCCGTCGGGGTATTAGCCCGGGAAGTAGTTGTTTCAATGAGTGTTTGATATAGTCTTTGTAAGACTAACTTGTTGTAGATTGCGAAAAGAATCGCACTTTTAATGTTTGAAGTATTCTGCAACCAAGAATTGGCAATTTCATTTATACTTATATATAAAAAGTGTTATATAAGGTGTCCGTATTTCAACAGATTGTATGGGGATCTCGGTTATTTGAAGAGATAGAGAGTCGGTTAAATTGGGGCAAAGTTGCGTAATTTAGGGCCTAATAATAATCCAAAACCAAATTTGAAATATCTTCTTTCGTTTTTGAGATATTGTTAAAAAACGATTTTTTTAAAATTTTGGTTTTATTTTTTTATTCAAAAACTATTGAATCCAGACATTTACAACTTTGACATTATATTATATAATATATGAGCGGTCCAACAACAAAACTCACATTCTCTATTTTCTGTGAAAACTCAGTTGGCGGTTTTTTTTATGACCGCCTGTTAATGTACACGTGTTTTTTGCAATTTGCCAGAAGTTTTCAAAAGTGGAGAATGTGAGTTTTGCAGTTACACCACTTATTTATAATATACCATGGCCCGGTCTAATATAATGCACTTCCGGACGCCATAAAATCCCTAAGCGAAAACAAAATTAACAATAAATTAAAATCATACATTCAGTTTAAGGCTTTTTATTCCGTCCATGAATGCTTGTCCAATGGGTTCTGTGATATTAAAGTGTTTTGTATTTTATATTATTGTTTATGAATTACCATGAAACAAACAATTTACATTTTTTAACCTGTCATGTTTTATCCAATTTTACAGAATTTAAATTGTGCTATGGCCAATATAAAAATTACAATTATTTAGTTCTGTCAAATCTTCAAATCTTAACTTGTCATATCTTATCTAATTTATAAGTTTTAAATTGATATGTAATGTACAATATGCAGTTTTAATTGTTTTGTTTTTTCCAATTTAAAAATTTTAAATTGTCGTGATTATTACACTATTTTTTATATTTATGACATTTATCTGTCTTAAATGTGTACATAATGATTTAACTACTTATATTTTCGAGTTTCAATCTGCTATACTTAATTTATTAGTAGTCTAGGCCTAGGGATAGTTTTAAGCTTATTTTATTGACATGTGGAAATAATTGTATTAACACGAATAAATTAAAATAAAATAAATTATAAAAAAAATATATATTTTAAAATTACCGAAAATTTAAGAAATTCAGGACAACCGATAGACTTTCGGAAATCTTCGATTTTCATAGGAACCTTAAACATTTTTTAAGTTAAAGAATATTTATTAAATTTATAAAAATTGCCAAGAATTTGAATATAAGAAGTATCGAAATTTTTCAAATTAACAAAAATGTAGTAAATGATGGTTTACATAGTTTTGAAAATTAAAGGAAATCTTAGAAATTTACGAAAAGCGTAAAAACTTGACTAAAACTTTGAAAACTCTAAAATCTTGAAAATTCATCAAAATGTTCAAAAAACGAGTGCCTTCCACTCCCAGACTAAGCATGAAGTAAAATTTCGAGTTTAGAAAAGCCTGAAAATTTGGCTCGGGCGCGTAGCGAAGCGAAGCGACCGAGCCAAATTAGGCTTTTCTAAACTCGAAATTTTACTTCATGCGCCACGCGTACAAAACACTGATCTAAAGTGAAGTAATTGGCATTTCAAACTGAGAAATATTACGAATGCCAACTGTCATAATTTAAAGTAAAGATATTGGTATTTCAAACTTATTTCTCAGTTTGAAATACCAATATCTTTACTTTAAATTATGACAGTTGGCATTCGTAATATTTCTCAGTTTGAAATGCCAATTACTTCACTTTAAATCAGTGTTTTCTACGCGTGGCGCATGAAGTAAAATTTCGAATAATAATGCCAACTGTCATGATAATTTATCTAAAATTGTGGAAAATTCATGAAAACCATCAAAATTTTGAGATGTAACAAAAATTTAGGAAGTTTTCGAAAACTATTAAGATTTAAAAAAACGAAAGGATGACGAAAAATTTTGAAAAAAATAAAAATTTAAAATTCATGAAAAGTATCAAAATTTTTAAATTCAACGAAATTTAAGGAAATTATCGAAAACTGTCAAGATTTACAAAATCAGCGGAAATTCATTAAAAGTGTAATAATAATAATATTTATTTACGGCAATGCCTTTTTTACAAAAATCATAACAAAGAAACTTGTAAATAAAACACTTTTTTTTTCAATAACAAAGAAAGTAAAGTAAATAACATAAAAATAATTAATTACTTTATTTTCATGTTATTTACTTTACTTTCTTTGTTATGATCTACAAGTATATATTATCATTTACTAATTAACAAACATAGATTTTGAATATGTATAATATATATTTTTAAATTACCATAAATTTAAGAAATTCAGGTAAACCGTTAGATTTTTGAAAATCTTGGAATTTCATGAAAAACTTTAACATTTTCTTACAGAATATTTCGTATATTCATAAAAATTGCCAAGAATTTGAATATTTTGAACTTATAAAAAGTATCGAAATTTTTCAAATTAACAAAAATTTAGGAAATTCAGGAAAGCCATCAGAGTTTTAAAAATTAAAGGAAATCTTAGAAATTTACGAATAGCGTAAAAACTTAAATAAAACTTTGAAAATTCTAAAATCTTCAAAATTCATCAACATTTTCAAATAAACGAGTGTCTTTCACTCCCAAGGCACTTTTTAACGATAAATCTAGTAATATATTTTATTTTAAGATAACTATAACATTTATCCAGTCACCATAGCTAACTTTTGTTTTTCTTATGGGCGCCATTTTGGATTTTCATATTTTTTGTAAGAATATTTTTTACTGAATTCAATGATGTATGACACGTATATTTTATTATACATTTTATATGTAAAATATTAATCTTTTGGTTTTTGTAAAGAGTGCCTTGGAAACAGTTGAGTAACTCACTTATTTGGCAACTCCTAGGACCCATAATTTATTTACATATCACCTCTGAAGACGCGCACCCGACGATACATATTTTAACACTCCCAGACTAAGCATGAAGTAAAATTTCGAGTTTAGAAAAGCCCCGTGTAGAAAATTTGTCGAGGGTCACGCCCCCCCCCCCCCCCCCCCATGTAAAAATCCTGGCTACGGCACTGTTCTAGGCAACTGCACAAAAAATGCCACCTACTCTAATTTATAATTTAAATGATCGCACGGTGGTTTTATTAACAAAAAACGTGATTTTTTCGATATTTTGGACGTTTGTCAATTGTAATTGTCATATCTATGGGGTGGCCAATGACCTTAATAGCTAACACTGTTTAAAATAACAACGGCCTTGAAATGTAACGGAAAAGAGCATCTTGTTTGTTGACTCCTGTCATTAGTATTTTTGGATGAAAATAGTCAGGCCAGCGGCAATAAAACGGAAGGAGTGGGATATTTTTGGGCCCGAGACGCTCCTCTCATGGGGGGTTCAAATTAAAAATAATGAGATGTACGAGCGCCGTAACTAACCTTTCCTCCATTTCATTTTATTCTTTTTCCACCAATTATAATTAGAAAAGAAAATAGAAAATTGTGACAAGTACTATAATTAAAGCTTTAATTAATCGATCTAAAGATACTTACTTAAGACTAATCCTACAATCATTATAGCTTAAAAAAATAAAACACTTTTAATTAGATAATATTACTAAAGCATTATAGTTTCAAACTAGTGCCCTGTATGTAACTATTACTTTAAAACTATAATTACTTTTCACTTTTCTTGAATGATAAAAATAAACAATTGATTTTTTTGTATTGTGGAGGCTTCTACTTCGTTATACATGTTAATTTATCAATAAAAAACGTTTTAGCTTTGTTTGTATAACACAGTGGTGGGGAAACTTTTTTTACGACGGGCCATTTGTAATAACCAGACAATCGTAGCGGGCCAAAGAACAATGCTTAATCGTAGGTAGGTAGTTTTTATGCGGGTCGTCACATTACGAAGTAAGAACGCGTTCAACATTCTCACGACGGCACTCTTAAACGGGCCGGATTAAACCTTTCCGCGGGCCGGACTTGGCCCGCGGGCCGTAGTTTCCCCATCACTGGTATAACACAATTTATTTTTGTGTGACAATGTATGCCCCCATTTTTACAACCGTTTTGTAATCTGTTTTTCTCTAACTATTTTTGTATATACCGGGTGTTGACTTGGCGGACGCAACATAGGAAATCCCATCTAAATTTTGAAATGTATAAATATTTTTTGTATTGTGGAGGCTTCTACTTCGTTATACATGTTAATTTATTAATAAAAAACGGTTTAACTTTGTTTGTATAACACAACTTGTGTTATACAAACAAAGTTAAACCGTTTAAATATTTGTTTCGCTATTTATTTTAGAAACAAAATATATTTACCTTTTATGTGGAGGTAAAAATTATAAATTCATTCGTATTAACGTTTGTGACTTTAAGTTTCTCTAAGTTGAAATAATTAAGAAAAAGTAATGCGATTTTATAAAAATAATAACATGCCATGGAATTAAAACAACAATTGAGGATGTCAAATAGCAATAGATATCGCTGTCACTTTATTAAAGTAAATGTTTTCGAAATGATTTACACTACACAAGAAAAGAATGCTCCTAATTAAAAACAAAGACAATCATTTGATTATAGTTGTTTTTGATCTATTTGATTTTTATCATGATTTCCATCCAATATTCATGACTCGTTAATTTTTATGATTTTCATCAGTTTACATACATTTTGCTGCTTTTCCTTAAGAGGAAGTCGACCGCTCTCTAAACGTATAAAACTAAGCATAATGCCGTCTTAATTACATCCTTGTTTAGGGATGAAATATTTTGAAAAAATGGGTATACTTCAAGGAAAGTACAATCTTTAAGCCCTTCTCAATAAAATATTTTATACTTTTACCGTTATTTCATAAAATAATATCAAACATTGGTAAACTAGCGAAATCGCGTTCCTAATTTTATTTTTGTCTGCAGTATCTATAAAAAATATTGAAAAACTAAATCAGTCACATTGTAGATAATACCTTTGCAAAGATATGTGATTTTTTTCATTTATTTATTTGGTTAAATATAGTCACTAGGATGTCGCGCGTAAAACAGTTTTTCAAATTTTCTGAAACTTCAATATATAATATAATAATAATAATACGTCTTTATTTATTATAGAAAAAATATTTTACAAAATGTCTAGTAAAAGTAACAGGCGAAGTTCAGTTAGCCTAATGACTATTAACTGTTCTTCCACTTAACCTGAAGAATATTAACAGATTATTGCATAAATGGTTCACACAAATAATATTTAATTAAGAAAAAGTACTTTTTAAAAGTAAAAGTAAAAGTAAAAGTATGTGCGATAAAACGAATTAGGATTAACACTACGATTAACATTAACACTAACATTAACATTAACATTAACGTCACTCTCAAAGCCCATCAAAACTCATCCGCAAGCAAGTGACGACGAAATTCCCGCTTAAAATTTGTCAATGTGAGATTTTTGAGTTGTGTTGGAATTTTATTATATATTTTATAAATATTGTAACTGAATGATCTCTGAAACAGAGCCGTTTTATGACATGGCGGTGAAATAGTTCCTCTAAATCTCACATTGATATTATGTACATCACATCGATACACGATTCTATCGTAAAGGTAGGGAGGCGTACGATATCCCAGTGAATTTATTGTACGATAGAAATAATTGGAAAAAATTAAAATTCTTCGAAAACAATTCTTCTACAATGTGACTGATTTAGTTTCCCAATATTTTTTTATAAATGTTGCAGAAAAAAATTATATTGAAGATGCGATTACGCTAGTTTAACAATGTTTGATATTTTTTTATAAAAGAACGGTCAAAGTGGGAAATATTTTATTAAGACAGGCATTAAGATTCCACTTTCCTTAAAGTATGCCTATTTTTGCAAAATATTTCATCCCTAAACAAGGATATAATTAAGACGGCAGTATGCTTAGTTTTATACGTTTAGACTTCCTCTTAATGTCTAATCATTACACATAAGTTTTCAATGTTCGGAGATTTATCAATTTTCAAGAAATTCTTCAATGTTATCGAATTTTATCGTTAATTTTCATCATTCCGTATTCTCAATATGATAACAAAAATGTGACAAATTAGGACCTAAAATACAGGTCCGCCACACAAAATAGTTTAAAAAGCGCTGGTGTAAATCATTTCGAAAACATTTACTTCAATGACAATGACAACTAACAGCGATATCTTGTACCATTTTGACATCCCCAATTGTTGTTTCAATTCCATGGCATGTCATTTTTTTATAAAATCATATTATTTTTTCTTAATTATTTTAACTTAGAGAAACGTTAAGTGTTAAGTGTGAACAATAATAAATGTAGAATTTTTCCCTCTACAAAAAAGTTAAATACGTTTTGTCTCTAAAATAAATAGGGGAGCCAATATTTGAACACGTCAAAATTAATATGTTGCGTCCGCCAAGTCACACCCGGTATACCTGTTTTATATGTAGTTTTAGTCACTTCATGTTCGATAATGGCAAGCTAAATTTGCCGAAACTGCACTCACATAAAAATAAATTGTGTTGTACAAACAAAGTTAAACGTTTTTTTATTGATAAACAATTGAATGTTTTATTATGAAATTATAATTTAATATCGTATAAGGATCAACAGATTTTAATAAATGTTTCTGGTAATTTTATTAGCATCGTTTTAGTAAACTTTAAGCTACTGTAATTCAATTAAAGCTCATTCTTTTCATAAACAATGAAAATGATTTCATGCAAATGTAATAATTTAATTCTGTATTGTCGAGGCTTCTAATTCGTATGCATGTTAATTTCACAATAAAACACTTGTTACTTTGTTTGTATAACACTTTTTTATTGAATATTTAACTGAAGTTGGTAAAACGGGACATTAATTCATAAATTTGAGCGATGATTACTAAAATGATCAAAAATCATGAGATTAATTGAAAATTTAACAACTCGAAGAAAATCCACAAAAATTTGAAAAAATCATCGATGATCACATACCATAACCAACATTGATATCATAATTTCATTTACATCATTCCCGCAACCATATCCCCTAAAAAAAAAAACCTCGGCAGAAAGGCTGCTGGCCGATAGCCGATTTCCAGGAATACTTTTTTATTCTTCTCATTGTATTTTGTTTTAATCTAATTTTTTTATATGAATTCTGTATATTATACTGGCAATAAAGATTATTTATATATATATATATATATATATATATATATATATATGTTAAAACGTAGATTTTCGCGGGCGTAACATGTATCACTGTTTCTTCGGGTTTGGTCCCGCGTATTTTCTTGGCTCTGGTCCATTTTATTTTTAATTCGACGTTTCAATGACGTCGCAGTCATCATCGTCAGGAATAACTATCAAAATTCCATTGCTCTAGCAACCACTTGTTTGACTTTTACGTACTACTTGATGCGTGAATTTCTTGTTTGGCTTCGTGTTACTCTTCTGTTTTGTTCTTCTAATGATGTAGTAGTGACAATTTCAATATTATTTTCGGAAGGGGTTGGGTTTTGAATTTCTTGGTTGTTGTTGATATTGAAATTGTCACTACTACATCATTAGAAGAACAAAACAGAAGAGTAACACGAAGCCAAACAAGAAATTCACGCATCAAGTAGTACGTAAAAGTCAAACAAGTGGTTGCTAGAGCAATGGAATTTTGATAGTTATTCCTGACGATGATAACTGCGACGTCATCGAAACGTCGAATTAATAATAAAATGGACCAGAGCCAAGAAAATACGCGGGACCAAACCCGAAGAAACAGTGATACATATATATATATATATATATATATATATATATATATATATATATATATATCATCGATGTTAGCTAAAATACGAATGTTCAAATCATAATAGATAAATAAAAACGCTACAAATAAGTCAAAATTTGAAGAAACTTGATAAAACGTTCAAATCAACCCACTGAGCAAAAAACAAACAAATAACCTGATACAACATTGTAGCAACATTAAACGTTGTATTAATGTTGATGAAACATTACTTGAATGTGTTTGCTCAGTGGGAAGTCTTGAACATAAAACAAAAGAACCTAAAGGCCTACTAGATTTTAAAATATATTTGTATAAGGCGTGCGGTTGGAAATGGGCAAATCTACCAAACTTTTTACTATATCTTTGGTTAGAATAAAGATATTAGGATAAGTATTGATAATGAAGGTTTAAATTAAATTACACTTGGTTTGTTTCACAATCACAGTAAAAAATTGTGAAACAAACCAAGTGTAATTTAATTTAAACCTTCATTATCAATATTTAAAAATGTTTCACCAAGTGATAAGTGAGAAAATTATTCAAGAAATATTAGGATAAGGTTTTCACCATTATTCTCATTATTTTACCCTGTAATAAACCAGCGTAAGAGATCTGTACTTTACAATTTTAATTTTTTGAGAAAATCTAGTAAATATAGATGTTGCCCCAAAGACGCCCTCTAGTGCTTAATATAAAAACTAAATTTAACGAGAGTAAAATGTGTTTTAAAGTGCTTCCAATTCTCTATCAATCGAGACTAATTTTAATAATTTCAGTTAATTCTAACTAAAGTTCCATGCAATTTAATAACCAAACTTTTCCGCTCGTCCCTACTTTAAATTTGAGAGATAATAAAACAAGTGAATAGCTAAAATTGAGTCAAATTCAGCGTAGATTACGATTTGAATAAGTTCAATCTAGCTTAATTAGGATTTTTTTGCGGAAAACCTGTTTTTGTATTCGGCAATGGATGTTACGCCCTCTAGCGGAGGAGTTTGGGACCTATAAACTATTTCCAGCATTTACTCCTTTCCATTTTTATTATAACATCCCCTGCATTATTTCTTTAAACATGCAAAATAGCATCCGGTGTAAAAAATATATAAAGTCATGGTTGATATGTTGATTTCATTTAAATCATTTGATTTGCATACTATAAAATAGATCATTATTTTAAGTAATTGCCAATTCATCGCCGCAGAGCGTTTAATATAAAATTTAATTAACATAACTAATATGTTATTGTTATTAGGCCAGTGAAAGAAATTTAATGTTTAAATTTTTTAATGTATACTGAAATTTTACAACTAAGATATTAGAAAGTGTGTGTTAAATATTTAGTAGCACATATGCTCGTTATAGCGTATCTATTGAATACGTGCTAACATATAATAAAATTTAAAAATAAAATAAAATCTTGAGTTTGTTTATATACAGAGAGTTTTATATAACACCGAACATTTTCATCTAAATTGGGAAGCCTATATGACCATTAAAAATTGTTGCCAATCAATCGCAATTAATGCCTTAACTTGTACATACAGAGAGTTTTTCTTTCAAGTTTGTCCCAATTACAGCGTATATGCCGTAAATCTTTAGATACTCATTGTTTTTCTTTAAGAGTTCAATTTGAAACTTAAAATGAGTGTGTTCCACTCCCAGACTAAGCATGAAGTAAAATTTCGAGTTTAGAAAAGCCAGAAAATTTGGTTTGGTCGCGTAGCGCGAAGCGCGGAGCGGCCAAACCAAATTTTCAGGCTTTTCTAAACTCGAAATTTTACTTCATGCGCCACCGGTACAAAACACTGACATATTATGAAGTTTAAAACACACCGCTAAACTTTATATTGAATCAGTGTTTTGTACCGGTGGCGCATGAAGTAAAATTTCGAGTTTAGAAAAGCCTGAAAATTTGGTTTGGCCGCTCCGCGCTTCGCGCTACGCGACCATACCAAATTTTCAGGCTTTTCTAAACTCGAAATTTTACTTCATGCTTAGCCTGGGAGTGGAAAACACTCGCTTAAAGCTTCAAATTGAATTCTTTTAATAAACCGAGCATCAGAAAATGTGCAACGTATGCATGTGGATACTTCAAAGAAAAATTCTCGTTATGAAAATGTTCGGTGTTTCATAAAACTCTCTGTATATAAACAAACTCAAGATTTTATTTTATTTTTAAATTTTATTATATGTTACCACGTATTCTAGATACGCTATAACGAGCATACAGAGAGTTTAATGTAACACCGAACATTTTCATAACGAGAATTTTTCCTTGAAGTATATACATACGTTGCACATTTTCTGATGCTCGGTTTATCAAAAGAATTCAATTTGAAGCTTTAAGCGAGTGTTTTCCACTCCCAGGCTAAGCATGAAGTAAAATTTCGAGTTTAGAAAAGCCTGAAAATTTGGTTTGGTCGCGTAGCGCGAAGCGCGGAGCGGCCAAACCAAATTTTCAGGCTTTTCTAAACTCGAAATTTTACTTTATGCGCCACCGGTACAAAACCCTGATTCAATGTAAAGTTTAGCGGTGCGTTTTAAACTTCGTAATATGTCAGTGTTTTATACCGGTGGCGCATGAAGTAAAATTTCGAGTTTAGAAAAGCCTGAAAATTTGGTTTGGCCGCTCCGCGCTTCGCGCTACGCGACCAAACCAAATTTTCAGGCTTTTCTAAACTCGAAATTTTACTTCATGCTTAGCCTGGGAGTGGAAAACACTCGTTTAAAGCTTCAAATTGGATTCTTTTAATAAACCGAGCATTGGAAAATGTGCAACGTATGCATATGGATACTTTAAAGAATAATTCTCGATATGGAAATGTTCGGTGTTACATAAAACTCTCTGTATATAATTGTTTGGTGTTGTAGGCGTTCACTTTGTGGTACATCTTAAATACACTTGTAAATAAAACACTTTTTACTTTGTTTAACCACTGAATTTTACATTTAATTTGTATACATATCGAGGGGTCTTTATACTGCGAATAAGTCACTCATCAAATATGCAGAACAAATATTGAATAATAAAAAGTTGAAAATCATAAATAATTTACTATTGTTATTATATTATTTTGGAATTTATTATTTTTTTAGAATATATATTTAATTAATTTTTATAAACTTAGGAATTTGTTTTATGTTAAATATTGTTAAAAATGGTTTGTACCGTAAATAAATAAATATTAAAGTGAAATATTGAATATACAGGGTGTCCTAAAGATAGAACAATCGTTTTTTCACTAAAGTTACTTGGTTTTAAGAGCTGCATAGCTTAAAAATAACTGTATAATACAGGGAGCGACATAAAGACAGTTGCGGATGGAACGTGATTATTTTAAATGGATCACCCTGTATATTATTTGGTTTTTGAATCCTTCATAAAAAATGCATATTATTTTAATTTAAAAAAATGGTCCAAGTCGTATCGTTGCGGAGTTATTTGACATTTATGGACTAAAATTATGTTTGAAGTGGTTTTATAAAGCTAAAATATCTCTGAAATTAAGGAGATAGAGAGTTGCAGATTTCACCATTCTCTTAAGAATAGAGGGCGCTATCGGCTACACTATAAAGTTGCTGCGCTTAAGTTATTCAGTTATGAAACAATGATAATTAAATTTATACATTTTCAATCAAGGGCAACTAGATTTTTTTTAAATGGAACCATATAACTTTTTTTTACATCAATCGATACACAGCAGAGTTTTATTTTAAAGTGTCCCCTTTTCTGCTGGTTTTATCGGTGGAGCCAATTTCAGTAGGTCGCTTAATTTTGTATCTGTAGATGTAATACACTTAAAAACTTTAACATTACGGATAAAAATTATAAACCTAATCGAAAGAGACTTGAATTTCGAGTCGATTGATGTTAAATAATTATATGGTTCAATTAAAAAAAAATCAAGTCACCCTTGATTGAAAATTTAGAAATTCGACTATTTTTATTTTGTAGTCAAATAACTTAATCGCAACAACTTTATAGCACATCCGATAGCGCCATCTATTTTTAAGAGAATAGCAAAAAGTGCAACTCTCTATCTTATTTATTTGCGGAGATATTTTAGGTCACAGCAAACGTGATTTTTATCCATAAACGTAAAATAACTTCTAAACGGTACAATTTAGATCAAATGTTTTTAATAAAATGATACGTAGGTTTATAAAGAATTCAAAAACCGAATAATATACAAGGTGATACATTTAAAATAAGCAAGTTCTATCCGCAGCTGTCTTTATGGCACACCCTGTATGTATACAAATATTTTTAGGTTATGCAGCTCTTAAAACCAAGTAACTTTGGTGAAAAAACAATTGTTCAATCTTTAACGTAAGGCGAGGTATCCTCCGAGAACGCACTAATGGGACACCCTGTATATTCAATATTTATTCTGCATATTTAATGAGTGACTTATTCGCCGTGTAAAAACAGCTTGATATTTAAAAATTGCATTGCACAAATTGCAATCGATACTGTCATTATGGAAAACCCTGTACATATTAAAATATTTTTAGGTTATGCATCTCACAAAATCAAGCAACTTTGGTAGAGAAACTTTTTTTTCTATCTTTAAAATAAGCAAGTTCTATCCGCAACGGTCTTTATGGCACACCCTATATATATACAAATATTTTTAGGTAATACAGCTCTTAAAACCAAGTTACTTTGGTGAAAATACAATTGTTCAATCTTTAACGTGAGGCGAGATATCCTCCAAGAACGCACTAATGGGACACCCTGTATACATTTGTATCAAAGTATTAAAAATTCGATTTTTTTCGCAATCTTCAACTTACAAAGACTAATCCAAATACTTATTGAAACAACTACTTCCCGAGGTAATACCCCGATAAATATTGGGTTATATTCACTATTTTATTCAAACAATTGAGAGGCTCAGTGGAAAAGTACTACCAGTGCTATTTTCTTAAAAACTGGAATAAGTACAGATAATTTTACATTTAATTGTGTGACTAGTTTCGACTATCTAGTAGTCATTCTCAAACTTTAGTTTGAGAATGACTACTAGATAGTCGAAACTAGTCTCTCTGTATATACTTTGCATACGGGGAATTTTTGTTTTAAGTATACGTAGTACAATGTATAAAAACTATGTAGCTATAAAAATGTCAATTTCAGAAGGAAAAGAAGAAAACAATCAATTTATTTCATTGACAATTAATTCTTAAAAAAAGAAAGCAGTTTTGTTTACAATTGTGACTAACCATCGTCACTAATGGCGGCATTAGGAAGCAACCAGAAGTCCTCCTTTCCGCCTTGTAAACTGCAAATTATTAATTATAATCCGCCGACTGTTTCGACTTTTCCTATTGCACGACCATTATTTACTGTATGTGCTCGTAATATATGGAATTGCATTGTTTGAGTCCAAATTGGCAACGGTACGTAAGCACAGCAGGAAAAACGCATTTTATTTAAAAGGAAGGTGTTTGCTGGATTTACACTCGGGAATACCGTGATACACTTAGTAAACTCACGTAATTAAAAATGCTATTTCCAGAATGTAAAATGTAAAATGTACATCATCACAGATAATTTTGTTGAAAGCAATTAATTGAGCAGTTAATTAAGCTATCCTGTCTTTCGAAATTAATGAAATCACATGCAAGGTCGTAGCCAGGGAGGAGGGGATATGGGGGTTTAAACCCCCCCGAAATTTTCAAAATGTTAAATTTGTGTAGGTAAAACCGGCCCTGTAAGAGCAAAAACAATGTTAAATTTTTGTAGGTAAAGGAGGAGGGGATATGGGGGTTCAACTCCCTCCTGAAATTTTTAAAATGTTAAATTTGTGTAGGTGAAAGCGGCCATGTAAGAGCAAAAACAATATTTTTTCCGGGGTCCCGGAAATGTTTATAACCCCCTCCGATATTATTTTTTTCTGGCTACGACCCTGATCTCATGTATTTATTTGACTCATTAATAATTAATTCGGTAGTCGAGACAGTAAACAGTTGGTATGAAAACCGCATCCTCCCAGTACCCCCACCTCAGTAGAAACATACTTTAAAATACTCCATATGTCAAAAAATACAGCACCTGGACACGACAAAATACAGACTAATACTAAAAACCCTTCCCTCTACAATTCATACATACATCTTAAAACTCCTCAATTTTAATTATACTCGTCAAATTTTTCCCTCTGAATGGAAACACGGAATAATAACCTACATCCATAAACCTAAAACTGACCCTCTACAATCAAATAACTACCATCCTATAACCCTCCTCCCCGTGCTCGGAAAATTATACGAATCCCTCCATAAAGAAAAAATACTCAACCATGCTTTACCTCAAATACCGATCTACCAATATGGCTTCCTACCAAATCGCTCCACAACACTCCCTTTAACTATCCTTACATCCAACTGCCAAACAGCTCATCTAGAAGGAAAAAAATTGGCCACTGTTTTCTTGATGTATCTAAGGCCTTCGATTCCGTTTGGCACCGAGGCCTTTTGTATAAATGCAGTATCCTTAATATATAGGTATTTGATTGAAATTCACTTTTTTTGTTTTACTAATATTATTAGTAAAACAAACCAAGTGAATTTCAATCAAATACCTATATATTAATAGAAATGTTTTACCAAGTGATCAATGAGAAACAAGTTAGCAGTATCCTTAATCTACCCAACCACCTCATCAACCTAATCCAAAACTTTCTTCTCAATCGCGAACTTCAAATTCGTATACGACAAACCTTACCCTCAAAATTTTATCCCGAACAAGGTGTTCCTCAAGGCTCCCCTCTATCTCCTCTATTATACAACATATATTGCTCCGACTTATACCATCCCAATCCCAACTTCATAGACCCAACCTGTTATCCCCTGCAGTTTGCGGATGATACTGCCTTAATCACCCATTAATCAACCCTAGCCTCAACCCTAAACTCCCTCCAACAATTTATAAACCGATCAGCCACTTAGTTTTCCAAGTGGAGGCTTAAAATTAATACCAACAAATCCTAACTCTTCCTACCCTACCCTACCATCGTATTCCACTAAATCCTCTTTCCATAACCATCAACTGATCCACTATATACTCCTCCCTATTATGTAAATACCTAGGAATCCTTTTAAACCAAAAACTATCCTTCAAAAAACACACCTCCGATATAAAAGCAAACATCGTAAAGCGAGCGAAACATTTCCGTTGCCTGACTTACAAAAATCAAGGAATTAGTACCAATACCTGTACTAAAATTTATAAAATGGTTTGCCGTCCCATCCTAGACTATAGCTCCATCCTATACATAAATCCATGCAATGTCACCATAAACAACCTTGAAGTAGCTGAAAGATCTTCCCTCCGTATCCTCACCAAACTTCGACACCCTCAAAATCCCATCCACAACCCATCCAATGTACTCCTTTACAAAACAACACAAATTATCCCAATAAAAGAAAGACTTCGATTTCTCGCAGAACGATTCGCATGTAACGAGTCGAATTACGAACATCTTAAAAAAATGTGCATCCCTAGAATCCCTGATATAATCCTAAAATACAAAAACCCACCCATAACCCTATATGAATACATCTCCTCCTTTTACCCTACTTTCCTACCTTGAAACGACAAAAAAAAACACACATATAGCACAGGGCAGAAAGACCTATGGTCGATAGCCCTTACAGAAAAGGGAAATATAAATAATTTACATATATGTATACATATTATAAAATGTAATTTATTACGATGTATTTCTTTTTTTAATAAAGATATTATAGTAATTCGGTAGTTGCTTCGTGCCGGCAAATCCAAATGTTCAGGCTTTTCTAAACTCGAAATATGTACTTTATGCCTTAATAATGCGTGGAAACACTTATTACAACAATATTGAGCACTTATACGAAAAAATATAGTGATTCACAATAACTGTAAGAAAATTCGAATCTTGTTCAGGATCTGATTTGAAGACAACGGAAATTACAAAATTACAGCTGATTTACAGTTTGCAAAATAATGAATTATTGTTGATATAATTCGACAATTTAAACAGAACAGAATACTAAAATAAGATAACACAAATAAAATTCTAAAAAAAAACAATTTGAGCTTCACATTAAGGCCCAGTTATACTAAAAACGTTAAACTCGAGATCAAGCTGAACTTGAGTTCAAGATGACAGTTCCTATTATTCTAATGTCACTTTTAACTTAAGTTCACAGTTGAACGTGTTAGGTGCAATTAGACTTAAGTCAGTGGTTTATGGATGGCCGGGATTTGATGATGTTCCTGATCATGTAATTAAAATAGCTGCTCATCAACTGTTAAGACCCTTAAAATACTTGTTCAATATTTCGTTTGAAACAACATCTTTTCCAAGTAAGTTGAAATTAAGTGTTGTTGTTCCCTCATATAAAAAGAATGATAAAAGAAACATTTCAAATTATAGACCGGTTTCACTAGTATTAGTATTTTTCAAAATTTTCGAACTTTGAATGATGAACTGGTTACTAAATTTCTTAAAACAATACAACATATTAAGCAAAAGCCAACATGGATTTTTAAGTGGCAAATCAACGACAACCCCTATTCATTCGTTTTATGATAAAATTATTAAATATCTGGATATTGGCGAATATCCCATTGGTTTCTTTTTAAACCTTAGTCGAGCATTCAACTGTGTCGATAACGAAATACTGCTCGGAAAACTGAACCTGTATGGAATCAGCGGAGTCGCCCAGCGGTGGTTTAGCCAATATCTAGAAAATAGAAAACAGTGTGTTCGTATGGCCAACAATAACTCCAAAACTTTGTCATCATCCACAAATATAAAACTTGGTGTACCTCAGGGCTCTATCTTGGGACCCATTCTATTCATCATTTTCATAAATGACATTGTCAATATGGTACCTAGCGATATATTTATGTACGCTGACGATACATCGGTTGTTGTGAGTGATCGGAATGTGGATTAATAAATGTAACAATATTTTGCTAAACCTATATAATTGATTTTCAAATAATAAATTATTAATTAACTCAACTAAAACTTCTTATGTGCGATTCAGAATTAAGCAACAAAAATAAACGATGACTTAAATATAACTTTGAATAATATGCCACTAAATTGTAGTCATAAAATAAAATTCTTAGGACTAGAGATCGATAGCTGCGTTGACTGGAAAAATCAGTGCGATAATGTTATTAAGAGTCTGAATAAAACATCGTATCAAATGAAATGTTTAAGAACTGTTCTAAATATTGATCAGCTGACACATGTTTACTATGCTAATGCATATTCTAGACTGGTTTACGGCCTGTGTTTCAACTCATTGGCATTCCGTATTTGTAGCTCAAAAACAAATTATAAGATCTATGGCTGGTATCCCTAGGACACAGTCATGTAAACCATTTATTCAAAAATTAAAAATTTTGCCATTTCCATGTTTAGTAATTTTTGAACCATTACTATATATTTATCGAAATAGACAACGATTTGTAATTAACTTAACTATTCGCAAGATAAATTCAAATTCAAAACTATTTGAATTCGAGAAAATAAGCTTGCGCTTCTTATAGTTTGCACACTTTAAACATAATATATTAAATTACGAAGAAACTATTCGTGAATCAAATAGTTTTTTCGTAATTTTATATATTATGTAATTTTATATATTAACTATTCACTCTTACAGTACGAGAACAGTTAAAGACATTCATATTGCCCGCCACCGCTTAAATGTTTCCAAATTTTCTCCGAATATATTGGGACCTAAATTATATAACAATTTACCAAGTGATTTAAAAAATATTACTTCGATAAATATATTCAAAAAAACATTGAAAGCTTATCTGTTAAACCATATGCACTATAACTTAAATGATATTAAAATGTAATTATTGTAAAATATAAAATTACGAACATGGTCGTGATTTTATATATATAACAAATCTTTATTATCAGAGGACAATACAAAATAATTAATTACATTATTGTTTATAATCAATAAATATAAATAAAATAAACTTCCTCTTGATAACTGGCTATCGACCAGAGGTCTTTCCGCCGATCGTGATTTTATATTTTGTTGTTTAAAGTTTTGCAAACTAAAAGAGGCGTAAGCTTGTTCTGGCAAGTTGGGTATTTTTGAATTTGTATTATTTATTTAATTATTGTATTGTATTTCTATGACGCTTCCAATGCTATAACACTATACAGAGAGTTTTATGTAACACCAAACATTTTCATAACAAGAATTTTTTTGAAGTATCCATATGCATACGTTGCACATTTTCTGATGCTCGGTTTATTAAAAGAATTCAATTTAAAGCTCTAAGCGAGTGTTTTTCACTCCCAGGCTAAGCATGAAGTAAAATTTCGAGTTTAGAAAAGCCTGAAAATTTGGTTTGGTCGCGTAGCGCGAAGCGCGGAGCGGCCAAACCAAATTTTCAGGCTTTTCTAAACTCGAAATTTTACTTCATGCGCCACCGGTACAAAGCACTAATTTAATGTAAAGTTTAGAGGTGTGTTTTAAACTTCGTAATATGTCAGTGTTTTGTACCGGTGGCGCATGAAGTAAAATTTCGAGTTTAGAAAAGCCTGAAAATTTGGTTTGGCCGCTCCGCGCTTCGCGCTACGCGACCAAACCAAATTTTCAGGCTTTTCTAAACTCGAAATTTTACTTCATGCTTAACTTGGGAGTGGAATCACTCGTTCAAAACTTCAAATTGAACTCTTTTACAAAACCGACGAATGCCTCAAAGTTACGTAAAAAAATCACTAAATATTATTAAACCTGGGAAAGTGTTCTTAAATAAGTTTAAGTTGAATCTTTAAACGAGTGTTTTCCACTCCCAGACTAAGCATGAAGTAAAATTTCGAGTTTAGAAAAGCCTGAAAGTTTGGTTTGGCCGCTCCGCGCTTCGCGCTACGCGACCAAACCAAATTTTCAGGCTTTTCAGGAAATTTTACTTCATGCGCCACGCGTATGAAACACTGAGATATTATGAAATTCAAAATACAGGAATCTTAGTATATTACTATTATTATTACATTTACATCTAACGAATGTACATTTACATCTAACGAAGAAAAAGAAAAATAAAGTAGTGAACAAAAAGTGTTTTTTAATAATAAAGAATATTTATTTAGCACTTTTGCTATACATGAAAATATACTATTACAAATTTAACTAGAAATATATACCGGGTGTTTGATTAAGCGCGGCCACCGGCTGTATCTCGAAAACTATGCAGCGTAGGATGTTTGGGTACAAAATGTTATAATAAAAGTTTGGAAGAGAAAATGCTGGAAATTTCAATTTCACTTTATTAACGGAATCTCCATTTCCAAAATACATTTATAAATACATATTGAAAATATACAAGAATTACATATTAAAAATATACAAGAAAAGTGTGCCCAACACTAAAAACAAAAAACAAAATGGCACAAGACACACGTCAAAATGGTTATTTCTCAATACCAAACAGCTCATAGTCAAAGCAATATGCAACCAGCTCATTCCCATCTTCAAGAAATAATAAATCAATATAACATAAATATAAAAATCAGAGAGAGAGAGAGAGAACAAAACACAACAATATAATACATAAAACTGACTAATTCAAATACATGAATTATAAAACAAAAGAAAAATATACCCCATCTTCAAGCGATAATAAATAAATGCAAAATTAAATTAAAAGCAACAAGGCTATAAATAAATAATTTATAAGTTCCAAACTCCGCCGCTAGAGGGCGTAACATCTATCGCTAAGTACAAAAGCATGTTTTTCGCAAAAAATCCAAATTAAGCTAGATTGAAATTATTCAAATCGTAATCTACGCTGAATATGACTTAATTTTAACTATTCACTTGTTTCTTTATCTCTCATATTTAAAGTAGGGGCGAGCGGAAAAGTTTGGTTATAAAACTGCATGTAACTTTAGCTAGGATTAACCGAAATAAATAAAACTAGTCTCGTTTGATAGAGAATTTGAAGCAGTTTGCCCCAATTTAACCGACTCTCTATATCAGTCATGGGGAAACTACGGCCCGCGGGCCAAGTCCGGCCCGCGGAAAGGTTTAATCCGGCCCGTTTAAGAGTGCCGTCGTGAGAATGTTTGAACGCGTTCTTACTTCGTAATGTGACGACCCGCATAAAAACTACCTACCTACGATTAAGCACTATTCTTTGGCCCGCTACGATTGTCTGGTTATTACAAATGGCCCGTCTTAAAAAAAGTTTCCCCACCACTGCTGTATCTCTTCAAATACTAATAATAATAAACATTTTTATTCACTGATCATATAACCATAATATAAAATACAAAATAATACAGCTATGATATTGAATACGTCAATTAAATAATTAATAATAGCCATAATAATAATTCCTCTGACACTTAACAATTTAACAGTATATATACGCTACATATTTAATAATGATAGATTATTTTCTACTACATGATAGTATCATTCAAATATTCATCAATTGAATAATAACATTTATCAATCAGCAGAGTTTTTAGTCTTTTTTTGAAAACATTTATATTTGTGGAACTTCTAAGATCATGGGGGAGTTTATTGTAAACTTCAGGCCCTTTAATTCTAGAGTCTTCTTATTTTTAATCTGGTATTATTTATATATATATATATATATATATATATATATATATATATAAGTGAATTGCTTCTTGTTGGATAAGTTGAACACTAGATACCTTTTTAAAGTTTGATTTTTGTTTAAACACAAAGAGGCATAATTCATACACATAGAGACACGGCAGAGACATTAAACATAGTTTTCGGAATATTGGTCGGCAGTGAGCTGTCATAGGGACACCAGCAATACATCTTATTATTCGTTTTTGAGCGATGAATATAGACTGTAGATGTCTTGAGCATCCCCAGTAGCACACTCCGTAGGTTAGTCGAGATTTTACGGTTGCATGGTAAAAGTTCACTAGTTAAGGTACCTCAAGTACTGCTCGCATACATCTTAATTAAAAACAGGTAACATTTAGGGTTTTAGTTAGGCCATTGCAGTAATATTCCCAGTCCAAGTATTCATCAAAATTTATTCCTAAGAATTTTATTTGTGTACTAAGTTGTAAGACTGTGTTTTCAACTTTTGGTGCTATTTGTAATTAATTTTTACACTGTTTAGTCCTAAAACGTACCAGACTGGTTTAAGATTCATTAACAAATACTTTATTAGCTGCAAATCAGGTGTTAAACTTTGTAAGAACATCCGTGCTTTCCTGTTCCACTCTATCTTCTGATTTGTTACTTATGACCGCCGAGGTATCATCCGCATATAGTATGACTTCCTGTGACATGTAGTCAGGCAAATCGTTAATATGTATTATAAACAAAATAGGCCCCGTAATTGACCCTTGTGGAACCCCAATATCTATAGGAAGTTCGTCTGGTAAGATATAAGTACTTGATTTATTTGACTTTGATCTAACTTTTACCTGTTGTTTTCGATTGTGAAGGTAGGATGTTACCAGTCGAGTACTAAACCTTTAATCCCATACCTTTCCAACTTGTCAAGTAGCAGATTGATATTAACGCAGTCAAAAGCACGACTTAAGTCCAGGAATAAACCGACTGGATATTCTCCTTTTTTAAGAAGAGTAACCACTGCTTCGTAGAACTTGTCTACAGCCGTCATTGTTGTAAATAATATTCTGTCGAAATACGGGCACCCTGTATAACGCTTAGATTTGATGGTGATCAATATTTACCAAGATGTACCTTTATATATTCTTTTTTGTTGAATGTTATTATTATGCAAATAAAGGATTATTATTATGTAGCGAAAAATGCAAAAGTTACTTTTTTCTAAATAGTTTTGGAATAATACTAATAAAAGTAGAATAAATTTAGTTTGAGGGAAGTCCGAAGTGGTTCAGGTAAAGACAATGGAGAAACAATCGTGCATGATTGGGACAATAAAACGGAGAATATTAATCTTTCCAGATAATGGAAGAATAGTTTGAGCAATTTTTCCATATTTTCGATATTTAAATCATTTTACAAAACATTGTGTTGCAAATTTATTATTGTGATTAGCATGGTCTCTATATTTAATAGTTTAAGGCTTTGAGTTTGAACAGTTTTCTAAAAACGGTTGATTCCTCCAAGAACTATTTTAAATTTTTAGAGGCAGTGCAATTGGTGCTCATCATGATTTCAAATGAATTACCTTGTCAACTGCATCTGAAAATACTCGAATAACCCTTCACGTACTTTTTAATGTTAGCCTGTTGTAATAAATCAGTGGAAATCGTCGACGACATTCTAAAATTATCTCTGTAAAGGGTTAAAGTCTGGAAAGAATTAACACGTGCCTCTGTTGAGATTACGTAAATATTTTTAAAATCCATGCATCTAACAGTAAAGAAATTTACTAATAACACTGCGCAACAATGAAAATGTTTCGGACTCAAAATTAGCTAATACTTATGTATTTTCACCTGCTGAATTCGAAAATTACATTAAAAATTACATATTAGCTCTTGTTTAGGAGATAAAGTTGTATGTTGTTTCTTAAGGGTGTAAATTTTAATTTTTTGGAAAATTTTGTATATGACATTTGGCATACCTGTAAACTGACAAAACTAACATTCCATAATGTTTGTAGGTTATGTTTATAACTAGTGAAGTGATTTATGTGAGTTTCCTATTGTTTAACTAGTGCGGAATTATTAATATAAATCAAAATGCCAAGGAATTGTGTAAATTCAGTAGACAATTTTTGTTACATATGTGGTGAAATAACATTTTCATCACAGAAGCGAAATATCACGCTTCTTGTAAAAACTGCTTACCAACATTACTTTGGTATGAAGGTAGGGGACCAGGATAAGTCATGGGTTCCACACATATGCTGTAACCAATGTTCGGTTATACTAAGAGAATGGCTGAAAAATAAAAAAAGATCTTTGGCTTTTGCTGTGCCTATGGTATGGAGGAAGCCTAAAAACCATAAAAATGACTGCTATTTCTGCTCAACTCCGCCCATAAAAGCAGGATTGTCAATGAAGAAAAGGGGAACAGTTAAATATCCGAATCTTCCATCTGCCATTCGGCCTATTCCTCATTCGGATAGTTTACCAGTTCCTACCCCACCACAAATTTATGATTTGGAAAATGAAGGTAGAAATGGAAGAAGAAGAAGAAGAAGCAAATAAGCGTTTCACATCAAATGACCCTGATTTTGAGGTAAGAGATGATACACTAGTAACACCACACAGATTGAGTCAAGCAGAATTAAGTGATCTCATTCGAGATCTAGACTTGTCACAGGAGAAGGCAGAACTTCTAGGGTCAAGACTACAGCAGTGGAATCTTCTCCAACACGATGTCAGAGTTTCACAGTATAGAAAACGTCAGCGAAACCTGCTCTCTTTTTTTGAGAAGAATACCAATCTTGTTGTTTGTATCGACGTCTATGGATTAATGAATTGTCTCAAAATGAACTATGATCCAATAGAATGGAGGTTATTCATCGACTCATCTAAGCTAAGCTTAAAAGCTGTATTACTGCACAACGGAAACCGTCTTCCTTCTATTCCTATTGGCCATGCAGTTCACATGAAAGAGACTTACATTAACATGAAAACTCTCCTCGAATCAATCAATTACAATGAACACAAGTGGAAAATTTGTGGTGATCTAAAAGTCATTGCTATACTTTTAGGAATGCAATTAGGGTACACTAAATACTGCTGCTTTTTGTGTATGTGGGATAGTAGAGACAGAAGTTCACATTACATAAGAGCAGACTGGCCTGCAAGGAATCTAAAAAAATATCGTTGCTGAGCCACTTGTGGACCCAAAAGATATTCTTCTTCCACCCTTACATATTAAATTGGGTTTAATGAAGAACTTTGTCAAAAGTATGAACAAAGATGGACAGGCTTTTAGGTATTTGAGAGACAAATTCCCGAACTAAGTGATGCAAAGGTTAAAGAGGGTATTTTTGTCGGGCCACAAATTCGTCAACTTGTTAGGGATCCTGCGTTTGACGAAGTTTTGGAGGGGAAAGAAAAGGAAGCCTGGGAAGCTCTGAAGGCAGTGATTCGTGGATTTTTAGGAAACAAAAGAGATGAAAACTACAGTCAGTTAGTAAAAATACTCCTGGAAAAATACCATCAACTCGGATGTAACATGTCCCTAAAGATCAATTTTCTCCACTCCCACCTAGACTTCTTTCCTCGCAATTGTGGTGCTGTTAGTGATGAACATGGGGAAAGGTTCCACCAGGATATTTCTGTAATGGAACGAAGATATCAGGGTCGTTGGAATGAAGCTATGCTAGCGGATTACTGTTGGTTTGTGTGTAGGGATGCTCCGGAACTCGTATACAAGAGAAAAGTAAAAAGATCACGATAACGTTATACCTACTATGTATCACATAAACTAGAGCTAATAAAACATTTTCATTGTCATTTTCATTTCTTTTAGCATAAAATGAATATAATTTGACTAATATGGTGCAGGAAACACGAAAAAAATATTTTTTTGTGGTGCAGTGTAATTACTGGTGTTAGCTATAAAATTTAATCTAAACATTTTCAGGATTTGCTAAACTCGAAATTTTACTTCATACGCCAGGAGTATAATAATAATAATCTTTATTCCATGGACTAATATACAATATATATACAAATATAATACAGAGAGTTTTATGTAACACCGAACATTTTCATAACGAGAATTTTTATTTAAGTATCCATATGCATACATTGCACATTTTTCAATGCTCGGTTTATTAAAAGAATTTAATTTGAAGCTTTAAGCGAGTGTTTTCCACTCCCAGGCTAAGCATGAAGTAAAATTTCGAGTTTAGAAAAGCCTGAAAATTTGGTTTGGTCGCGTAGCGCGAAGCGCGGAGCGGCCAAACCAAATTTTCAGGCTTTTCTAAACTCGAAATTTTACTTCATGCGCCACCGGTACAAAACATTGACATATTACAAAGTTTAAAACACACCGCTAAACTTTACATTAAATTAGTGTTTTGTACCGGTGGCGCATGAAGTAAAATTTCGAGTTTAGAAAAGCCTGAAAATTTGGTTTGGCCGCTCCGCGCTTCGCGCTACGCGACCAAACCAAATTTTCAGGCTTTTCTAAACTCGAAATTTTACTTCATGCTTAGTCTGGGACTGGAACACACTCATATTAAGTTTCAAATTGAACTGTTTTAAAAAAACGATTATCTAAAAATTTACGGCGTATAATTGGGACATGTATACTTGAAAGAAAAACCTCCTGTATTTACAAGTCGAGGCATTAATTGCGATTGATTAGCTACAATTTGTAATGGTTATATAGGCAATATTCTAGCTTCTTGCTGCGCGACCCTCGACAATTTTTCATGGTGCTTTTCTAAACTCGAAATTTTACTTCATGCGCCACGCGTACAATACACTGAGATATTATGAAATTTAAAATACAGGAATATTATTATATTATTATTATTACTACATTCACATCTAACGAATGTACATTTACATGAATTTTTGGCTATAACTTGAAAACAAAAGACGATAGCTAATTTCTGTTTTCGGCATTGAGTTTGTCTCGAAAAAAGAGCTTCGATTTTATCTACAAAGAGTTTTATGTAACTCCGAACATATTCATAACGAGAATATTTTATTTAAGTATACATATGCAGACGTTGTACATATTTGTACGTTCGGTTTATTAAAAGAATACAATTTGAAGCTTTAAACGAGTGTTTTCCAATCCCAGGCTAAGCATGAAGTAAAATTTCGAGTTTAGAAAAGCCTGAAAATTTGGTTTGGACGCGTAGCGCGAAGCGCGGAGCGGCCAAACCAAATTTTCAGGCTTTTCTAAACTCGAAATTTTACTTCATGCGCCACCGGTACAAAACACTGATTGAATGAAAAGTTCAGCGGTGTGTTTTAAACTTCGTAATATGTCAGTGTTTTGTACCGGTGGCGCATGAAGTAAAATTTCGAGTTTAGAAAAGCCTGAAAATTTGGTTTGGCCGCTCCGCGCTTCGCGCTACGCGTCCAAACCAAATTTTCAGGCTCTTCTAAACTCGAAATTTTACTTCATGCTTAGTCTGGGAGTGGAACACACTCATTTTAAGTTTCAAATTTAACTCCTTTTAAAAAACAGCGATTATCTTAAGATTTACTGAATATACGCTGTAATTTCAACATGTATACTTGAAAGAAAAACTGCCTATATGTACAAGTTAAGGCATTAATTGCAATTGATTAGCTACAACTTGTAATGGTCATATGGGCAACCCAATTTACACATAACCTAAAAATTAAAGGTGTCAAATCGTATTTTATGAAAATGTTCGGTGTTATATAAAACTCTCTGTATATCTTCTAATAACCGAGATTCCCTATAGTAATATCCAATTAGGAACACCTTGTACATCTAACGAAAAAAAAAATAAAAGTGAAGTAAGGAACAAAAAGTGTTTTTATTGTGATTAAATACTCCACATAACTCAAATAAACAATTAGTGACTAATATATTTGCTCACATGGAAAATAATAAGATGTATGAGAATAATCCACATTATTTTAGTACACGTAAAAACAGATTCAACTTAAGCTCTGTTAATTTTTTCGAAAATGTCCTTAGAAAAAAATAAGAGAACTTAAGTTGAGTCTGTGTTTTTATATAACAGGTTAAGTGGTTTAGTGGAAGAGCAGAGATAGTTTTTTTTAAGCTATCGCTGAACTTCGCCTGTATTTTGTTTTTTGTTTACTTTGTATTTTCTTTCAATTGAATAAAGACAATTTATTATTATCATTATTCTTATTATTCTTATAAACTAAAGAAATATGGATTACACTCATACAATTTCAGGTTTGCATAAAATAATTCGATATGTAAACAACCATAGAAGTGCTTATTTAAGACGTTTGACACTCACACAAAAACCCTCTTTGTGTTATTAAACCCCCCAATAGAATGGGCACAAGAATTGTTAACACATTCAGCCGCAAAAATTGATTGCCACGCTTTAAATCTAGGCCAGGGAGTATCAAAAACAAAACATACCTTCTTACTGCAAGAAGAAGAAAATCACAACAGTTTATTAATTTTGTAAACACACACACTACACTTTTATTTAAATTATCATTAACAATAAATCCTTCAAAAATTATAATTTAAAGAATTTAAAAAAAAAAACAGTTGCACTTGTTCAAGTTGGTTGAGTTGTTAGAGCGCACACTGAAGAGGATCGAAGAGACCGGTGTGTTTAGATTTGGAATTTAGTCGGGTGAAGCGTGTGTATGGAAGTCTTAAGACAAGTGCACTGGTGTAATGTTGTTTAGCATCGGTTCTTCTTTGTGTGAGTGTGTACGTATGTATGTAATGGGGGGTTCTTCGGTGGCGCCCCCGCGACGGCGAGCGGCGCTCTAAGAAAGCCCTCGCCTCGGCTCTTGCGGATCGCCGCCCCACTTTGCCTTCACCACCCCCGCTCGAAGAGTTGACACGCGAGCCGGCCCACTTTATTCGAAAATTTGGCAATAGCCTTGGCTCGGGCCGGCAAATAAATTATCCGGGAAAGAGGGCCGCGGCGCTTTTATTCAAGAAAAGCTGCTGCAGATTTCCTACTGACCTCAAACCGAAAGAGACGAGTAACACTTTTTTGCGGTAAAAGGTTAAAGGGTGGCGAGAATCGGGGAAATAATACGTATTAAAATTGAATTATCGGTCGGATTTGAATGAATTATTGGGCGTTCTTAAAAAATTAAATAAGTGTGAGTCATGTGGTGTTTTTTGCCTTTGTTATCATAAGGTAATGTGTGTTATCTCTTATCGGGAATTTGTGAAAATTTGAATTACATACATTATGCCTACGTGGAACACTGAGTAGATAAACAAAGAATATTGAACATTTTTCGTTATTACTAAATGTCAATTTCTTTTATTGTCCAACAAAAAAATCCAATGACAGAATAACAAAAAGAAAATAATAAAAATCATATTAATTTACAATATACAGGGAAGAGTGGGCGATTTCATGAGACTGTACTTTCACATTTAATAATTGTTAAATTAATTAATTGTGTCAAATGCTTCTTTTCTCGATCATTTATGGAAACTATACAGGGTGTCCGTATTTCAACAGAATGTATGGGGATCTTGGTTATTTAAAGATATAGAGAGTCGGTTAAATTAGGGCAAAGTTGCGTAATTTAGTGAGCAATAATGATCTAAAAACAAATTTAACAATGATAATAATAATACTAATAATATTAATTAACGGCAATTGCCTTTTACAAAAAATAATGATAAAAATAAATAATAAATAATAATAATAAAACAATAAGATGTATTCTCTCGTGGTGGTGGTGTTTTGTTAGCAATACAAAAAAACATTGAGTCTTATAAAATTAACACTGATACTCTATTGGACGCGTTTCCATTATTTGACGTTACTGCCTGCAAAATAGTACTTGGTAATTTTATACTTTATATACTTGTTATTTATATACCCCGAACGCCTACTATTCATAATCTTGAATCGTTTTTTGAACATATTTGTAACATATGCAATCACGCAGATAATATATTAATTATGGGAGACTTTAATATTCCTAGTTATGTAAACGACTGTAACAATGCGAATAACCTATTATGCAATGCAACTCGTAACTTCACGTCATATCTAAACCTTAAACAAGTTAATTCCACATTAAATAGTTACAACAAAATATTAAACATTAAAAGTGCCGAGATTCTTTTCGCAATCTACAACAAGTTAGTCTTACAAAGACTATAACAAACACTCATTGAAACAACTACTTCCCGGGCTAATACCCCGACGGACATTGAATTATACAACAAGTGTTTGCTGTTACATACAGTAACCTACTGCAAATGTAACAATTTGGGTCAAATTATTCAGGCCATCTATAGACGCGTTTCGAGATTTATTTCTCATCAGTATAGCTTTGCCATTCCCGAAACGCGTCTATAGATGGCCTGAATAATTTGACCCAAGTTGTTACATTTGCAGTAGGTTACTGTATGTAACAGCAAACACTTGTTGTATAATTCAATGTCCGTCGGGGTATTAGCCCGGGAAGTAGTTGTTTCAATGAGTGTTTGGTATAGTCTTTGTAAGACTAACTTGTTGTAGATTGCGAAAAGAATCGCACTTTTAATGTTTGAAGTATTCTGCAACCAAGAATTGGCAATTTCATTTATACTTATGTTTGAACGGTAACGTGACCGCCAGTCTAAGGTGTCAAATTGTTTAGAGGGAATGGCAAAGCTATACTGAGGAGAGATAAATCTCGAAACGCGTCTATAGATGGCCTGAATAATTTGACCCAAATTGTTACACTTGCAGTAGGTTACTGTATGTAACAGCAAACACTTGTTGTATAATTCAATGTCCGTCGGGGTATTAGCCCGGGAAGTAGTTGTTTCAATGAGTGTTTGATATAGTCTTTGTAAGACTAACTTGTTGTAGATTGCGAAAAGAATCGCACTTTTAATGTTTGAAGTATTCTGCAACCTAGAATTGGCAATTTCATTTATACTTAACAAAATATTAGATCTCATATTTACAAATTTAAATTGTTTCTTTATAGAAGGCTACAATTCATTCATCAAGAAAGATTATTACCACCCAGTTTTGACTTAGTGTATTCCCAACCTGCTAGTTTTTTATCAAACTCATCTAATAATAGAAATTATAATTTTAAAAAATGCAACCTAGTCAAACTCTATTCGGAACTAAGTCGTTGCGATTGGTCACAAGTTAACTCGGAGGTGAATTTGGAGGATGCTGTTGATGCTTTTTATACCACTTTGTATTCTTGTTTAGATAAATATGTCCCTTTACACAAACAATACAAAAGTCAATTTCCTTGCTGGTTTACCGCTGACGTTATTCATAGTATCAAAGTAAAAAACATTAAACGTAAACTATACTTACGCACTAAAAGTCCAAACTCATTAGAGCAGTTTCGAGCAGCTAGGTCTCAAAGCAAATGCCATATAACTACAGCTTATAAGGATTATATTAATAACATATCCTCCAACATTTCAACTAATCCGAAGCAATTCTGGTCATTTATTAATTCAAAAAAACGCACTACTCGTATTCCAGGTGTCATGCAACACAATGGTTTCACACTAGATTCGCCTGTTCCTATTGTAAACGCTTTTGCTGATTTTTTCAATAACGTATATGTTAGTGCTTCACAAATTAATACGCTTCCCGATACGCACAATAATTTCCCTGTTATTAACATATCGTCAATTAATTCCGATGTTATTCATCATGCCATATATCGCTTGAATAATACGGCGCAGATGGAATTCCAAGTTTTTTAATAAAAGATGCTGCTTTTCTCTTAATAAAACCACTTGAAACAATTTTTAACCTTATTCTTAAATCATCGATATTTCTGTCAGTTTGGAAAGAATCAAAAATATGTCCAGTGCTTAAGTCTGGTGATTCCAAAAAAATCGCTAACTATCGACCCATTTCCTTGCTGTCTAATTTCGCAAAAGTATTTGAAATAGTCATTTACAATTACATTTATCCAAAGGTTAAAAATTATATTTCTACAAATCAGCATGGCTTTATGGAAGGTAAATCTACGACGACCAATTTGTGTTGCTTTAGTGAATATGTCTGCAGTGAGCTCGATCGTAAAGGTCAGTTTGACTGTATATATACAGATCTTGCTAAGGCATTCGACCGTGTCGATCATACTACACTCCTAAATAAACTTGGAAATTACGGATTTCATGTCAACCTGATTAACTTATTCAAATCTTATCTATCTGACCGCCATCTATATGTCTCAATCAATGGTTTCTCATCTAACTCATTTGTTGCTCGTTCGGGTGTACCCCAGGGATCCAATTTGGGGCCATTATTATTCGTTCTCTTTGTTAATGACCTTAGTGTTTTACTAGATTGTAACCATTTATTATTTGCAGATGATCTTAAAATATTTTCTAATATTGAAACACAATCTTCCTGTCTAAATTTACAAAATATGCTTGATACAATTGCTGCATGGTGCTGTGATAATCATTTTACTCTAAACATTGCTAAATGTAAAGTAGTTACTTATTCGCGTAAAGGTAATCCAATGTTATTCAGATATTCCATTGGAAATCAACCTTTGGAAAGACTCTCAACTTTTAAAGACCTTGGTGTTACCTTTGATGCTCACTTCAATTTCAAAACTCACTAGAATACAATCATATGTAAAGCCAACAGAACTCTTGGGTTTATTATTCGTAACACTAGGTCTTTCAAAAATGTAGAAGCACTAAAAGTTCTATACAATTCGTATGTACGTTCTGTACTTGAATACGGTTCGATCATCTGGAATCCGATATATCACACACATAATCAATCTCTTGAAAATTCTTCAAGTACCTGTGGTATAAAAGGCATGGAAACTATCCTCCGCAGGGTTTCAGCCACGACTTGCTTTTAAATGAGTTTGATGCGGTCTCGCTACAATCACGGAGAAATATTCTGGGTCAATTATTTTTATTTAAAATCCTTCACAGCATGATTGATTATCCAGACCTTTTATTTAAAATTAACTTTAATATCCCTAGATTATCTAGTCGACATTGTATGTGGTTCCATATTAACACTGCGCGGTCTAACGTCCTTGAATTCTCCCCATTGCGTCGTATCTGCGCATGTCACAATAATCTCGATTGTGACATATTTAACTGTAGTCTGAGAGAATTCAAGGCATTAATTTCTAGTGTGGAATTTAACATTTAAGGTTATAATATATATATATATATATATATATATATATATATATATATATATATATATATATATATATATACAGGGTGGGCCACGAATAACACCCATTAAAAGTTTTCGGGATTCCTGACAGAGGAAAAATTTGAAAAAAATCTACATTGCACGGTTGAATGCGATCACCTCATAGAAAATATTTCGACTTTCTATCACTTCCGGTTGTACCGGAAATGGCTACCAACTTTGTTATTTTAAATAGAACATCCTATATATTAACTTTTTTTTAGATTCCCCGTTCAATTGTCTACCCTTTCATATGAATTTATGTCCACTTAACTCTTACAGTTTTTGAGTTAAAAATTTATTTGTCAAATATTGACCTCAAATAGACGTTTTGAAAAATGCCTATAACTTCTAGTAGGGACAAGATAGACAGACAAACGGCATCTTGAATTGTTACTTATAGATCCCTCTAGAATTAAAAAAATGACATCTGTCAATTTTGACAATAGGTATTTCAAAAATGTCAATATTTCAGTGCCCACTTAAAAACATCATAATTCAATGTTTTCAAATGGAATGACCAATATTTTATCTTATATAGTGATTGGCAAGACAGACAGCAAGAGCAAGTAGATTTTGAGTTATTTCGAAAATTCTTTCCTCCCACAATGCTTGCACAATTGATTAATTCCTGTACTATTCACACGTGCACCATAGTAGGCTACTGTCAATATTCGCTAAACAGAATCTGTCAATATTTTTGAACGCTCCGTTCGAGTAATATTAAAATGAATAAGTATACCAATCAAGAAATTATGAATTTATTCGTCATACATGGTCAGTGCGACAGAATTGTTGAGAGAACTTGCAGAATTTTCAACAAAACTTACCCACACTTACCGCCGATGGATAGAAGAAAATTTAGAAGACTGGAGTCAAATTTTGTACAATTTGGAAAACTAAACGCAGAAAAAAATCAACCAAAGCCAATAACGCAGAACGAGGAAGTTCAAGTGAATGTTTTGGCTTATTTTCAATTTTTTTAATTCTAGAGGAATCTATAAGTAACAATTCAAGATGCCGCTCGTCTGTCTATCTTGTCCCTACTAGAAGTTATAGTCATTTTTCAAAACGTCTATTTGAGGTCAATATTTGACAAATAAATTTTTAACTCAAAAACTGTAAGAGTTAAGTGGACATAAATTCATATGAGAGGGTAGACAATTAAACGGGAAATCTAAAAAAAATTAATATATAGGATGTTCCATTTAAAATAACAAAGTTGGTAGCCATTTCCGGTACAACCGGAAGTGATAGAAAGTCAAAATATTTTCCATGAGGTGATCGCATTCAACCGTGCAATGTAGAATTTTTTAAAATTTTTCCTCTGTCAGGAACCCCGAAAACATTTAATGGGCGTTATTCGTGGCCCACCCTGTATATATATATATATATATATATATATATATATATATATATATATATATATATATATATATATATATATATTAAACATTTTTATTCGAATGATTATTTTAGTTTATAGTTGTTACTCTGTAATTGGGTTTTTGCCTGTTGGGTAATAAAGATTATTATTATTATTATTAAATGTAAATGTAAAACTATATGTAAAACTATAAACCCCTAATATAAAAAAAAATAAAAATAACTAATAAACCTAAATATAAATGTGAAGGAACCAAAAAGAAAATAATTAATTTAATATAAGTTCACTATTAAATTGACTAGCGCTCGTGACGAGTTCCTGCAGACCTCACCACACTCTCTCCTCCTGCTGCTAGCGTCTCCACGCCGAACCGCACACGCACGTTTTACCTGTACTTTTTTTACCTGAAACTATATATTTAAAAATGAAAGCCTTCTTCGAAAAGAAATACAAACTCTCCACCAGCGAGAATTTCGATGAATTCATGAAATCTTTAGGTGTTGGTTTGGTGACCCGTAAAATGGGTAATGCCGTTTCACCTGTCGTCGATTTGAAGAAGGACAGCGATCAGTACATTCTGTCGTCTTCCTCGACTTTCAAGAACGTGGTGACGAAGTTCAAGCCCAGCGTGGAATGGAGGACGAAACCCCCGATGGTAGGAAAGTCAAGTCCACCTTCACCATCGACGGAAACACCCTTCACGAGAGCCAAATTGGCGACAACGGCAAAACCACCACCATTGACAGGGTGTTCTCTGCCGATGAGATCAAAATGATCTGTAAAGTCGACGATATCGTCTGTCCCAGAATCTACAAACTGCAAGCGTAGATGCGAGACTGCTAACGTGCCTCATTTGTTTCAGAAAAAACTAAAATGAGATACTTTTTATTATTACCATTATTTTTTTTTACTTTAGAGTATTTGCATGCATCTTCAACTCTGTACTAATTTGTATTTTCACAATACATCATTTCGTTATTACCAATCCCAAGGAGTCTTGATAACGAATTCATCTGGCTTGATGTCGTTCGATGTGCATCCAAGTAAAATATTGTGTTAGAGCGTGTTTTCCTATTAGGCACATGTAGACCCACTGCTCTTAGGAGGGAGGGAGAGTCTATAACGCCATTCATTAGATGATGCAGAAAGAGCACATGAGCAATCTCTCTGCGTTCCTTTAGTGACTTTAAATTTAGGTAGGTTTTAACAAAATTGTACTCTCCAGGAATATGCTGCCTTCCAAGCTTAAATTGTACACACCTCAAGAACTTTTTCTGTACAGCTTCTAAATTAGCAATATTATTTACTGTAAAGGTGTCCAAATTTGAAAAGCATACTCGACCTGAGATCTTACCAGTGAACAGTACAATGTCTTCAAACAGTCCGTGCTCAGATCTTTTCCTATTTGTCATACAAATCCCCATGTTCTGAAGGCTTTCTTAACGGCCGCTGATATTTGAAAATTGAATGTGAATTTATTGTTAAATATTACTCCCAAGTCTTTCATTTTATCCACTTTTCAAAGAGCCGATGAGTTGATGGTGTATTGATAATCTACGAACGTTCTAGATCTGTATACAGACATGTAGTAGCATTTTGAAAGATTTAAATATAAATTGTTATCAATACACCATTCGTTTAAGCGCATAATCGAATTCTGCAAATGATCGCAGTCATCAATGGAGAGAATAATTTTTAAAATTTTTAGGTCGTGGGCAAACAATAAGAAGTTTGAATCGGGAATGGCATCTTGTAAGTCGTTGATAAAAAGTGAAAAGAGTATCGGTCCGCAGTGAGATCCCTGGGGAACACCTGATGTAGGCTATACGCTACATTAGATACGAACTCCTTAATTCTGACGTACTGTTTACGTTCTTTTAAGTATGATGATAACCATACTACAGTACTAGGGCACAGCCCGATAGATTCCAACTTATGAAGCAGTAAATTGATGTTGATTCGATCAAATTCTTTGGTGAAGTCAGTATAGAATATGTCTACTTGATGTCCATCATCCAAAGCACTTGATACAAACTGTTTATACTCCAATAAATTAGTTATCGTGGATCGACCGTTTACAAAACCATGTTGTTTGTTTGACATAACCTGCTTAGAAAAGCAAGCTAATTGATTTGCTACAATTTTATCCAATATTTTTGGTATGGTAGATTGTAACAGATCCCTCTGTAATTTTGAACAGTGTCCTTCTTACCAGATTTATGAAGTGGAATTATGGCTTCATAATTCCACTTCCAGCTGTCTTTCCAGTTTGATGGTACAATACCAAAAGAAATGGATTTATTAAATAGATCGTAAATTAGTTTACAGAGAGAATAAACAGAGAGTTTTATGTAACACCGAACATTTCCAATGTTCATTTTTGTATATTCTATTTATCAAATCAAAGCATCCAATACTATTTGACACCTTTCATTTTTAGGTTATGTGTAAATTGAGTTGCCTATATAACCATTATAAATTGTAGCCAATTAATCGCAATTAGTACCTCAACTTGTACATACAGAAAGTTTTTTGTTCAAGTATACATGTTCCAATTACCCCGTCCATGCTGTAAATATTTAGATAAACGTTGTTTTTTTAAAAGAAACTAAAAACGAGTGTGCTCCACTCCCAGACTAAGCATGAAGTCAAATTTCGAGTTTAGAAAAGCCTGAAAATTTGGTTTGGCCGCGTAGCGCGAAGCGCGGAGCGGCCAAACCAAATTTTCAGGCTTTTCTAAACTCGAAATTTGACTTCATGCGCCACCGATATAAAACACTGACATATTACGAAGTAAACTTGTTGTAGATTGCGAAAAGAATCGCACTTTTAATGTTTGAAGTATTCTGCAACCAAGAATTGGCAATTTCATTTATACTTATGTTTGAACGGTAACGTGACCGCCAGTCTAAGGTGTCAAATTGTTTAGAGGGAATGGCAAAGCTATACTGATGAGAAATAAATCTCGAAACGCGTCTATAGATGGCCTGAATAATTTGACCCAAATTGTTACACTTGCAGTAGGTTACTGTATGTAACAGCAAACACTTGTTGTATAATTCAATGTCCGTCGGGGTATTAGCCCGGGAAGTAGTTGTTTCAATGAGTGTTTGATATAGTCTTTGTAAGACTAACTTGTTGTAGATTGCGAAAAGAATCTCGGCACTTTTAATGTTTGAAGTATTCTGCAACCAAGAACTGGCAATTTCATTTATACTTATATTACGAAGTTTTAAACACACCGCTAAGCTTAAATTGAATCAGTGTTTTGTACCGGTAGCGCATGAAGTAAAATTTCGAGTTTAGAAAAGCCTGAAAATTTGGTTTGGCCGCTCCGCGCTTCGCGCTACGCGACCAAACCAAATTTTCAGGCTTTTCTAAACTCGAAATTTTACTTCATGCTTAGCCTGGGAGTGGGAAACACTCGCTTATAGCTTCAAATTGAATTCATTTAATAAACCGAGCATCGGAAAATATGCAACGTATACATATGGATTCTAAAAAGAAAAATTCTCGTTATGAAAATGTTCGGTGTTATATACTACTCTCTGTATACAATTTTGGAGGAAATAGCTGGATATTTTATCAGGGCCAGTGGAGTGCTTAGGCATTAGGTTGCATATTTCAGTAAATACGTCTTGTACAGTTATCACTAATTTGTTGGTTTGAGTTAATAGACCAGAACATATGTCAGAACTGTAAGAGGTATTTGGATAATTAGTGTACACCGTAGCGAAATAGTCACAAAATAAATTAGCAATATCCAAGCCACTATCAGCATTCACATCCCCATTCGTCATAAGATTGGGATAACCGTTTTTATCTTTAAGATTCTTAGCATGCTTGCAAAAAAAATATGGGTTCGATTTTACTGAAGATTCAACCTTAAGCATATATGCTTATGACACTGTTTAGCTAACTTATTGCAATCATTTCTTAAGCGGGAAAATTTCTAGTAATCATTATATTTTCCATATTTTTTATACTTAATTTAAAATATCTTCCTTCGTTTCTCAGATTTTTTGAAATTTGATTTTTAATTCAAAAACTATTGAATCCAGACATTTACAACTTTGACATTATACAGGCAATTCAATGATGTATCACACTTATAGTTTATTGTACATTTTATACATAAAATTTTAATCTTTTGTTTTTTGTAAAGAGTGCCTTGGAAACAGTTGAGTAACTTACTTATTTGACAACTTCTAGGAACTATAATTTGCTTACATTTCACCCCTGAAGACGGGCATCCGACGATACATATTTAACAGTTGTGATGTATTTTAAAGTAACGAGTGTCTTCCACTCCCAGACCAAGCATGAAGTAAAATTTCGAGTTTAGAAAAGCCCCGCGTAGAAAATTTGTCGAGGGTCGCGCAGCGACCCGAGACAAATTTTCACGGGGCTTTTCTAAACTCGAAATTTTACTTTATGTGCCACGCGTATAAACCACTAATTTATAGTAAAGTTGAAAATATACAGGGTGTCCGTATTTCAACCGAATGTATGGGGATCTTGTTTATTTGAAGAGATAGAGAGTTGGTTAAATTGGGGCAAAGTTGCGTAATTTAGGGAGCAATATTGATCTAAAAACAAATTTAAAATATTTTCCTTCGTTTTTCAGATATTTTGTCAAAAACGGATTTTTTGAAATTTGATTTTTATTTTTTTATTCAAAAACTATTGAATCCACACTTTTAAAACTTTGACATTATACAGGCAATTCAATGATGTATCACACTTATAGTTTATTGTACATTTTATATGTAAAATTTTAATCTTGTGTTTTTTGTAAAGAGTGCCTTGGAAACAGTTGAGTAACTTACTTATTTGGCAACTTCTAGGACCCATAATTTGCTTACATTTCACCCCTGAAGAGGGGCATCCGACGATACATATTTAACAGTTATGATGTATTTTAAAGTAACGAGTGTCTTCCACTCCCAGACTAAGCATGAAGTAAAATTTCGAGTTTAGAAAAGCCCCGCGTAGAAAATTTGTCGAGGGTCGCGCAGCGACCCTCGACAAATTTTCACGGGGCTTTTCTAAACTCGAAATTTTACTTCATGCGCCTTGCGTGTATACCACTGATTTACAGTAAAGTTAATAATATATAACGCTTAAATGTGATGGTGATCAATATTTACCGAGATGTAGCGAAAAAATGCAAGAATTACTTTTTTTATGAATAGTTTTAGTAATAATAGGTTTAGGTTGTGATTATCTTGTGTGTGTTGATTCCGGCATTGGGTTCCTTTACAATCCCAATGTCGTCTTATCTGTTATAATAGGCTCCGGCCACTTGTGATATTAAGTTTAAGGTGTGTTTGTCTATTCTATGTTATATTTAGTTATTGTAAGAATTATATTATGTATTTGATAATTGTCCGTTTTGGATTTTTTCCGTTGGATAATAAATGGTCTTATTATTATTATTATTATTTTGTGTATAATCGGTGCCAGGGTCTTTTACAACCCTGGTACCACAAAATCTGTGATTTTATGCTTAGGTTTATTTGTGTATGATATATTTATTTTATTGTTTTAGTTGTTTCTTTTGTTTTATTATTAAGTCTTCAAAGAGATAAGTAAACCGGCTAATGACCGGTAGTCGAAGCCGGTAAGGTGGGAGGGGTTTTTAGTCGGTAGACCTCCCCTTGGAGGGAGTCCGACACTCCGTCCGTAAATGGATTTCCCCCCCCCCCCCTCCCCCCCACAAAAAAAAGGTAGAATAAATTTAGTTTGTGCAACTTTTATGTGATAATCGATACTTATTATTATTATTACAAAAGATTGACAGTTATTAATTGATTTTGAGTGCTAACAATGATTGACTGCTATCAAGATGTCATTGATTAACAGATATGACGTCATTGTTTCCAAGGCATTCTTTGCAAAAAAGAAAATATCATAATTTTGAATATCAAATCAAAAGTAAATACGAGTGTGGTACATCACTGAGTTCAGAAAAAAATATTCTTTGAAAAAATATGAAAACCCAAAATGTCGCTCATAAGAAAAACAAAAGTTGGCTATGGTCCCCGGATAGATGTTATAGTTATCTTAAAAAAAATATGCTACTATATTCCTCATTAAAAAGTGCCTGTATATTGTCAAAGTTCTAAATGTCCAGATTCAGTAGTTTTCGAATAAAAAACTAAATACGATTTTTAAAAAAATCAGTTTTTTGTTGATATCTCGACAACAAAAAAAGATAGTTCAAAACTGTTTTCAGATTATTGTAAGGCCCTAAAATACGCAACTTTGCCCCAATTTAACCGACTCTCAATCTTTTTAAATAATCAAGATCCCCATACATTCTGTCGAAATATGGGCACCCTGTATAAATGCCCGAGAAAAAAATCATTCAACTCAATTAATTAATTTAACAATTAACCAATTATTAAATGTGAAATTTCCTTGAGAATGTAATTTCACATTTAATAATTACATAATTATTCATGTACAAATGGTACCTAATTGTAATTAAATAAATGCAAATTCAACGCCAATTGTTGTTTCGCAGTTCAATTGCATCAAACGAATAATTTAATAAATTGTTAATGTTAATTGAAGATGTTAACACACATTTGAGTCATTCGCATGGGCGCGCCTAACAAATTAAAGGAAGTTTTTCAAAACTGCGCGAAGCGCGCAATAATTCAGCCTAAAGGGAAATGAAAATCAAGATGTTGCTTTATTGATAATCATAAGAGTTTTACATAATCTTATAGTACTGCGCAAAATTAAAGCAAAATTCGAAATTTCGTTTAAAAATTAATTTTATTGTTTTTTACTTCTTTTTCTCCATTTTTTTTCCGAAGTGGTTCTGTTACCGGCGCTTTTCCGTAAGCGTCGTCAACTTGTTCATTTAGCAATATTTCAGCTGCAACATAACCACGGGCGTTATTTTGTTACATATTTTAATATTCGGAACAACGGTCCCAATTTACCTCATTCTATTTTTCAGTACACAATATTGCTTCATTCTCTTTTATTTTCCAAATGAGTAAAGTTCGCGCCATACATTGATATTATGTAAGTTAGATAGGTTGCCTAGTGGAATCTCGTCAAATAGCGCCCTCGAACATCAGACAGCTCAACCCAGCTCAAAACTCCTCTCGGCCATCCATGGGTAGAACTCTACGGCATCCGCTATTTCCAGTTCCAGGGTTGTCCAAAATATATACGGATTTCCCGGTTTTCTCCGAGTTCGCCACATCTGCGATGGGACGCCGCTACCTACGACCGGCCCGATCGCGCGAGCGAAACGTACGTGCAAAGCACAAAAGAATCGGGCATGACGTCAGGGGTTATAAAACCGCCGAATGCAAGGGATAGGAACATCCCCTACGTGGTTCGCGTATGTAGAATACATACGCGAACGTCACAAATCTCATCGGATAACTGAGAAAAAGACGATTCGAACGACACCAAACACGATAGGGTTAGTTCGAACCAGAAGGATATAAACCGCGAGCTGTCATGATATTTAATTGTTACTAATTTGCTTTTAGACGAGGTTCCACATAGCAACAAATATGTATAAACAATTACTATGCTCCCCGTTATGCTTGGACAAAGTTCCATAAACTTCTATTCAGTATTTTCCATACATTTTCTAAGTCCAGGCATAACACCCCTATTGTTTATATGTTTTTTGGAGTTGGTAGGCGTAATTGTTTATGCATATTGTTGCTAGGTATACCAAACGATGCGCTTTATCATTCCACATCGTTGGTATTACTTTTAGGCAAATTCGGTCAACCCCTTCGGCTTAATTAAATTAAACGTCTATTAATCCCCGTTCTTAGCTCGAATTAAAATATGTCATATATGCCCGGACACAGAATCATATCGCGCATATAATGACATATTTTGTATTTCAAAATATTAATATTTACTATTTATTTTGGCCATTTTTTTTCGGCCAACGAAAGTTGGTGGTCGCCAGAGGGGTAAGACGGAAGTTCCTAATAGATACTTATTAAAACTAATTTGCTTATTTGTGAACAAAAAATGAGAAAATAAACAACAAACTGCAATAATACAAAAAAATAATGATTCTTCTGATCCGCAAAATAGCGTGTAACAGTCGTACAGTTGGTCTTAATAGCGAGTATTGCCTCCTCGAGCATTGATGATAGCTCGCATCCTTCGTGATGCCACGAAGGATGCGAGGATGTCAATAAAACTTCTGACTTGTTGCTGCTCAATACTCTTCCCAGACTTGCGTTAATCTGAGTGTTAACTCTGGAAGGTTTGCAGGAGGTTGCTGCAAGTCTTTAATCTTCTGCCCTACAATGTCCCACAGATGCTCTATGGGATTGAGGTCGGGACTTCGTGCTGGTCAGTTCATACGAACAATTCCCACATGGTCAAAGTACTGGTTCACAATTCCTGAGATATGATGCGGCTTGGCGTTATCTTGCATAAAAAGGAAATTATCCCCAATAAATGGGGCAAATGGTACAACATGATGCTCAAGCACCTCTTCGATGTACCGATGTGCATTTAACCGACCACCATTAATGTGTACCAACGCTGTTGTTGCTTGCGACGTGATGCCTGCCCATACCATGACAGAGCCTCCACCATATTGCACCGTTCCTCGTATGCACGCCTGGCTGTATCTTTCACCAGGACGTCGATATACTCTTCTACGGCGGTCGTCACTATACAGACAAAATCTGGACTCGTCACTAAACATTACTCTACCCCAATCAGCATTGTTCCAATTAAGATGTTCCCTGTAAGCCCTCTCGTCGGTGCTCTCTGGTTAACAAAGGACCTTTAGCGGCTTGATAGGGTCGAAGATCAACTTCAGCAAGTCTTCTTCTGACCGTATCCTGACTTAGTCGACGACCATAGGTTAGAACAAATTGTTGTTGCAGGTAAGTGCTCGTTAGGAATCGTTGCCTTAAACTTTGAAGTTGCATAAATCTGTCTTCTCTCGGCGTTGTCATTCTTTTTCGACCCTCGCCGCGTCTTCTTTCGTGACGTCCTGTTTCTCTGAAGCGGGAAAGAACTCGCGATATTGTGGAATTAGCAACATGCAAACGTTGGGCAATGTAAGTTGCAGTAAACCCTTTTTCTTGCAGCGCCACTACAACAGCACATTCTTCATGTGTAAGATTTCTTGAAACTCGTCCAGGGGGATTCATTTTTGTTTGTTTTTACAATTTTCTAAATAAACTTCCAGAAATCAAAGAACTTACTTATCAAACGATACTCGCCTTTTTTAACAAGAAAATAAAGACCTAAATTATGAACTGTGGAGGCTTCTACTTCGTTATACATGTTAATTCAATGAAAAAAAACACTTTAACTTTGTTTGTATAACACACAATTTTTATTTTGGTGACTGCAATTTCGGCAATTCAACTTGCCATTATCAAACAGAGTAACGAACAGAGTTACTCTGTTTGATAATGGCAAGTTGAATTGCCGAAACTGCAGTCACGAAAATAAAAATAGTGTGTTGTACAAACAAAGTTAAAGTGTTTTATTTCATTAAATAAAGACCTATTTGGCAGATAATAAGGTTTGTTTTTAGCCTACTAATACATATTTCCAGTTTTTGTGATAAACAGAAAAAGAGAAGAAGGCTCAATTCAGGAAAAACAATAAAATTAATTTTTTTAAACGAAATTTCGAATTTTGCGTTAATTTTGCGGCGCAGGATGCTCTTTTATGATTGATTCCTGAAGCCTTTACTTTGTGAGACTTATTGAAACACCAAAGGAAAATTAATAAAATTAACACAAAATCGGTAATTTTATAAAAGCGGTCAAATTAAAGCTTCTAACGTGTGTTTTCACTTCTTGATTAACCCATTAACGACCGAGCAATTATAGAGTTAACTCAAAAAGTTGATTCTAGGTAAAATTCTACACTTCTTTTAATGATTTCTACGAATGACTTATTGTTTTACATACTGTGCATTTATCTTTTAAATATACATAGTGTATACGCTGTAAATGTAAAGCATTCGTCGATTTTGTATATAAATGTGCAGTATGAAGTTTAGAACGAGTATTTCCACTCCCAGACTAAGCATGAAGTAAAATTTCGAGTTTAGAAAAGCCCCGCGTAGAAAATTTGTCGAGGGTCGCGCAGCGACCCGAGACAAATTTTCACGGGGCTTTTCTAAACTCGAAATTTTACTTCATGCGCCACGCGTATACAACACTGATTTAAAGTGAAGTTAAAAACGCACTGAAAACATTTTATTTTTAATGGGTAATAATCGAGATATTTAAATAACAATTTATTTACGTTTTTCTTTATATATTTTCAAGTCAAGTCAAGTCAAATAATATAATATATCAAATTAACTTATTTGGTGATTAATTTAACGTAAAATTAATATTGTTGCGTATATGCATCAATGGCGCCTAAAGGGTTAAACATGAAGTAAAATTTTGAATTGAGAAAACCCTAAAAATTTGGTTTGGTCGCGTAGCCAACCAAACGACCAATGATATTAACGTAGATATTTCTTCATTGAATGAATGTTGAGATTTTTCTTTAAAAAAAAAAAAAAACTAGAATTTAATTTTAAAATTAACGATAATACGTGGGTGTAATTAAAAATGTTTCCCTGTCATTACGCAAGGGGAAAAACCATAAAACTTTTCTACTGAAAATGCATGAATATTAATACAGTTACTGTATTAATTGTCTCATTATGGCCGTTATCTGACGTCGGGATCTGAAGGAAAAGTTTGCGGAAAATCATAGCAAAACTGTAGAAATTGGGACAAAGAGAAAATGTGATATGTTCGTTCCATTTGGAGTTTAAATTTATTACAAGCGAAAAATGAAAGCAGGTTTTTTATCAACATTAAATCACGAATTACATACGTGGCAGCCGCGGATCCACAGGCAGGAATGTGGGGGCAATTTCCCCCAAACCCCCCTAAATGGTCAGCTAACAATTGAAAAATATTGTGTTTTTTTGTTAAGTTTAAAATGTTTAAATGTAGATTAATAGCACCCAGTTTATAATACATCGTGGCGACCACATTAAAATGTTAAATTACCCTGACTCGTGCCTGATTCCAAATTGTTTCCCTGATCCCTGAGCTGATTTAAAGTAAAATTAAAAAAAAAACATTATTTAGTTTGGTTACATGAAATGTTTATGTAACCAAACTAAATAATGTGTTATTCTAAGTTTACTTTAAATCAGTGTTTTATCCGCGTGGCGCATGAAATAAAATTTCGAATTGAGAAAAGCCCGAATTAACTTTTGGCAATTTTTCGTGAATTTTCATGTTCTTGGGCAATTTTTAAAATCGTGACGGTTTTCTTAAATTATTCAGATAACAATTTTTACATCGATTTTTAAAATGTTTGACAATTTTCATAAATATCTAAGATTATTTTTTATTCAATCGAAATAAAAAAATAAATCATTTTTCAAAAATTTTATATCTTTTCTTAACATTCATCATTTCACGACTTTTCCTAATATTTTAGATATTTTTTTGTAACATCGAAAAACGTGTAAGTATATTTAAGTGAGGGTGATTTCACCGCTTTTAATATTAAAACAGCGAGGGCGCAGTTCGTGACTGAATTCGCTCAAATCTGCATTTTTATCATCGGTTTTATTAAAACTATTTGACATTTACCACCGCGCCTCCGTAAAAATGTGGACAATATTTAAATATTATTCAATTACACGCCTTGAATATAAGAAAATAGTGAGCTTATTATTTTATACGACTAAATTGTTAGACGAATCTTTAAAGTAGAAGTAAACAAATAAATTATTTTATACGACTAACAATATATACAAATGAAGAATAATTATGTGTCAATTCCAATTTTATTTTGCTGTTTTCTTACTCATTTTAAGTTTTTCCCTAAATAATAATGTAGTTAAGACGACAATACGCTGAGTTTAGATAGCAGTCGATCTACTACTCTTAAAAGAAAAAAATCACAACACACCCACCCAATCTGTACATGCATGCATTCAAACACTATAAAAGTAATTATGTAATACAACCTTTCTTTAAATAGGGTGTAATAACACTGTTGCAATGTACGTATTTCTTAAAGTGCGGGGGCGGAATGAGAAATATCCGTATGGCATGATGAATTTTATTTTGCATCTTATTTACAAATATTAATGAATATGCATTCATTCCATTATCGAATTTTTCAAGCTAGTCGAGTACTTTGACACCTGAGTCCGTTTTTCCTTGGGAATGTTCAAGGCTCCGACCTTATCTGCCACCCTTTATTTTCATTAAAAGCACCGCCCGCTAAAATATTTGCACTGTGTCGACGAAAATTTGATTTTATCTACAGAAAATTTGTTGTAATTTATAAAAAAGAAGATAGTGATAAGGAAATTAATGTACAGAGTTTAAAAATATAATACAGAGAATTTGTTATGAAGTTCACATAAAGAATAAACACGTATAAATTATCGTTGTTTCAATGTTTTGTTAGTGTATTACATCAATATCTAATATAAGCTTAAAATATTAGATTATTATTCTTAGGGCCAGTTGCATCAAGCACGGTGAACTGGTTCAACTCTGAGCTCTAGTTCAAAGTGACATCAGAACAATGAGAACTGTCATCTTTTTTTTTTTTGTTTTGTTTTTGGCATAGGTTTAACCATTCAGCCACTAACGCCTATTTAATATGTATCTCTATCAAAACTTACTATAAATGAGAATATACAAGGGATACTCTTCACGCCAAGGGGTATATCGAGGCGACTTTAACAACAAACAGGTGTACCACAGTTAATGGGTTTATATCACAAAGGAATCACAACATAGGACAACACTTACATTTTTATGATCTATTTGACTTCTTACACGTTAGAAGATGGAGCCAATTCAAAGTTAAATTTTAATATTTGATTTTAGGAGAAAATTAACAATACAGTCATACACAGCCATATTATTTAGACTCAATAAATAATTTACATTTACTGGATAATCTACATTTTTTTTTTTTTTTTAAAATCAAATGGCTTTTGCCTGGCCTTGGTTTTGCAACCATTAGCCAACATCATATATTTATTTTTCATATTACGATTCATTCACACAGCTCAAACACACTTGGGAAAAAACGCAGGAATAACACTCTTCTCGCCTGGGGGCTCGTCAAGGCATTTTTTTTTTTTAACAAACAAGACTAAGCCACGGAACATAGGATACCCTACAAAGGAATTCTACAAAGGAGAGTACCACATAATACCATTCAAACTACTAATTAAATTGACAATTTTACAGTCTCCAAAAATTTGAAAATTTGTTTATATATAAATAAGTCATTTGACTGTAATATTGTTGCGTAATTGAAAGGGAGAGTCAGTTTTCTCGATATAGTGTCAAAAAGAATTGCTCGATCGTGATTAAATCTTACACAGCACATAACAATATGCTCCAACGTTCCTCTCTCACCGCATTCACAAAAAGGGTCATTCCTTATATTAATTTTATATAAATAAAAAGGACATAATCCATGATTGCATCGTAGTCTGCAAATTGTTTTAATGAATCGTTTTGATAAAGATTCACACTTTAAAAACCAAGGTTTAACCGGTATATTGGGACAAATGCCCTTATAAAACAAACCATAATTCCTCTTCTGATAATATTGGTTGAATTCATTGTCTAGTTTTTTATTTAGTATATTAACCATGTCGGACGGGGTGAGGGAATAATTTAAGTATATATCGGATTGTAATGCTGCTTTAGCAAATGAATCAGCATGTTCGTTCCCGCTGATACCAGAGTGTCCCTTGATCCATACAAGCGAAACCCTTTTATTAATTAAATTAATGTATTTAAATATATCCGCATTTAAAATATTTAATTTTGATGAAAATTTAAAGTTTTTGTAAAAGTCAACTATACTTTTACAATCCGTGAAAACTAAAATACTTGAAAATGTTGATACATCAATAGATGTTAAATATTTTAGGGCCTCCAAAATTGCTATTACTTCGGCAGTATAAACTGATATATTATTTCCCAGAAAGAATTTGTTATTAGTTTGATTTTGTGGGTCGTAAAACGCACCACCTACTAAATTATTAACTCGGGAACCATCAGTAAAAATGTTATATGCATTTGGCCATTTAGTATTCACCTGTTCTAAGAACCTAATCTCAGTCACACGAGTTCAGTCTGTAGATGAAACACTGTTCAAATAAAAACAGTGAATAGGCTTAATCAAAATATCATATGGCAACCTGTATTGTAAAATCCCCCCTTGATCAGTGAAATTAGGTTGCACATCAATAAGGGTCCTATAGCATTCTACTAAAATGGGAGATTTTTTTATAATCCAATATCTCGCAGATAAGTCTAATATATTCAGTGACATAACGTTATTTATTAATCGAGATCCTTTTGGCCTTAAATTTATAAGAAATTTAAACGCCAATTGCTTACGTCTGATAACCAAAGGTCTTTCATTAGTCTCTGCCAATAAAAAATTAATTGGTGAACTTCGCAAAACACCTATACAACAACGTAAACATTTATATTGTAGAGTGTCTAGTTTTTTAAGGTGACAATTGCTTGCGTTTCCATAGTACACCGAGCCATAATCAATTACGGACCGAATAAATGTTTTATATATGAGTAAGGAGATTGCCGGGTCGGACCCCCAATTACACGAAGACAGCATTCTAAGTATATTCACGCCCTTTTCCACTCTAGATGTAATGTGTGATATATGTTTAGACCATAACAATTTACTATCTATATAAAGACCAAGAAATTTTATACATTTCGTGTGTTTGTAAGAGCTACCATTTAAGGTTACAAAATCTGTATCAAATCGTGTACGCGTAAAAGTACATAGTTGTGTTTTATCATGAGAGATATTAAGGCCGTTATTGTCACAATAGGATTTGAAGACTTTTAACGCGTTATCCAATGTCTTAAAACATTTATTTATATCCCTCCCCTGTGTATATATGCAAATGTCATCCGCATACTGGATAATTTTTATTGAAGAATTGAAAATCGTTTCTAAATCAGACAGGAAAAGGGCGTATAAAAGTGGGCTTAGAATGCTACCCTGAGGCAGACCGACATTTGATATGTGAGGACCAAATATTTTACCATTTACGTATAAGAACAAACGTCTGTCACTAAGTATATTTATTATTAATTTAATAATAGAATGAGGAAATCCTAATTTTTGCAACTTTAGAGCAAGTAAATAATGGTCTACATTGTCATACGCATTAGAGATGTCAACAAAAAGCGCACACACAGATTCATTTTTCGAGAAACTAATCTGGATGTCAGTAATAAGAGTACCCAATGCATCCTGTGTCGAATAACATTTTCTAAACCCGTATTGAGTAGATGGAAATTTACCCTGAGATTCAACCCACCACTCAATACGATGTTTTATAATTCGTTCAAATGTTTTAAGAATACAAGAAGAAAGAGAAATAGGCCTGTACGCCGACATTGTGTTCACATCTTTATTCGGTTTTAAAATAGTTATAATCTTAAATTCTTTCCACTCATTAGGGATAACTGCAGTGAGTAAAATCTTGTTAACAATGTCAAGAAGTTGAAGTTTTGCATTCTTTGGTAATTTATCGATCATAGCATAAGTAATTCCATCCAATCCTGGAGCAGTGTTTGTGTTGTTTTTTAAATTCATGCGTAATTCCTCATAATTGATCTTATTCATAAACCAGTGATTTTCCTCTTGTGAATTGTCAAGGCAGATAAGATTATTAGCTGATAAGGGTGCAAGTTTGTACAGTAGTTCTTCACACCAATGTCCATCAATGATAGGATGAGTATTGACAAATGATATATTTTTAATTTTTTTAATTTCTTTCCAGACCAAGCTGACAGGTGTACTGCGATTAAGATTTGAACAGAATTTATGAAAAGATTTCTTTTTGCTAGTAGAAATTACTTTCTTTACAATTGCGACACATTTGTTGTATTCAATGAGATTTGCAGAATTTGGATTCTGCTTAAATCTCTTTAATGCCTCAGATTGATTTTCAATTGCTAAACGACATTCACCATTCCACCATGACTTTGAAAATTTAGGGGATTTCGATTTTTGTTTATATTTTGGGATGGCTGTTTCGCTGGCTTTATTAATATTTATTAAAAATTGTGAATATGTGGCCTCATTGTTTAAGATTCGAGGAGATGATGCTGTAAGTTCGTGCATGCATGTACTAAATTTTGTCCAGTCGGCCTTGTTAAAATTCCACTTTTTATTATTTTGGATCTGTTTTATACGCGGGCTGATGTTTATTGATATTTTAATAACATAATGATCCGAGCCTAAAGTGTTATTTAATGTTTCCCACGTTGTTAATAATGCAATATCTGGTGTAGTAATGGTAAGGTCAATGGCAGAAGATTCGTGATTAAGTCGCTTGAAGAGCGTTGGAGAGCCGTCATTAAGAAATATTAAATTTGATTCCTCTATTGAATCCAACAGATTATTTCCCTTGACATCTGTTTTCGCATCCCCCCAAGCCGAGTGGTGGCAATTGAAATCACCACCAATTAAAAAGGATCCCTGGATACTCCTGAATAAGGAGGCCCAAGAAGATTTACTAATTGATATGTTTGGACTACAATATAAACTAATAAATTTAATGTTTTTTCTGTTTTCGAATGTTAATGAAATACCCACCATATTTACACCCGGAATTTTAAAGAAAGTGTCATAGGGCTCATAGGGTATATTCTTGTTTAAAAGAATACATGCCCCAGTTTTTCCGTTATTATTATCATCTCTAAATACATTAAAGCTAGAGAAAATAAATTTGCTCTGGGGCTGAAGCCATGATTCACTAATCAAGCACATTTGTAAATCTTGTTGAAATATAAAATGTTCTAAACTACCTTTTTTACTTCTAATCGATCTAGCATTCCATTGTATAATTTTCATGTTGCATAAGTGCACTTGTATTTTTTAAAATGGATTCAATTTGTTTTTTTATAACCAATTCCAAGTCGAGATCATTATTGTTAGACTTTATCAAGTCATACACCGCACTATATATTTTATTAATTATCTGCGATATAGAAAAGTCACCACTTTCAACGTTATTTTGCCTAAGGGCGATGCCATTGCCGTTATCAATTCGCGGCCTTGATAAAATGTCTCTATGTTCCTTACGGGTTTCAATGCTGCTCTGTGAGAACTGCGGTACCTGACGTTTACGTTTAATTGCCGTTTTATTCGAGTTTAAGTCCGGAAAATTTTTCTCAGATATTATTGGGTTATTATTTGCTACAATGCTTGAAAACGATGAATTAATTTTATCAGCCGCATCACGATACGACATATTTTCAGTACTCATTATGTTTTTAATGGATTTTTGTCTTTGAAATTCGGGACATGATGCGTGATTAGTGGAACAGTGTGGACCGTTACAATGAACGCATTTAATATCTATTAAATTATTACATTCATCCGAATCATGATCTCCTAAACATCTACGACACCGTTTTTTAGCTTTGCAGTGAGTGCTAATATGACCGTAACGTAAACAACGCAAGCATTGAATAACTCGTTGTATGTATGGTTCGACACAACAGGCAACACGGAAAATTGAAATTTTTGAGGGTAATTTTTGCCCTTTAAATGTAACTAGAACAGACTGAGTGGGAGTGTATACTACATTACCGTCAATTACTTGTCGCCTGTTCAGACGTTTAGTTTCCAGGACACTAAAGTTATCCCCAGAAAGTGGCTTTATCAACTCAGTGAGTTCTTGTTCGGATAAGGATGTGTCTATTCCCCTTACTACTCCCAGTCTACGTACCATAAACTGTGGGATGTAAGCGGCTATGTTTTGATTTTTTAAATATGATGAGTCGAGAAGTTTATTTGCCGATAAAAACGTTCTCAGCACTACTTTAACTCTGTTTTTGCCCATGGGAGAGATTTCTACGATTTGATTATCAATATCCTTATGATTAAAAAGTATTATTCTACCGATAGACATAGGGTGTAATTTACCCAGTGATGGGTTTAATTCATTGCCCTCAAGATAGACCTGAAAAGGGCCGACATCAGTTATTTCATATCTATAATTAGGCCTTGACCTATCATTCTTATTTAAATTTCTACCATTCTCCATACTCAAATTGTTTTTTTCTGAACTGGATGGTTTATTTATACTCGCACTATCTGATGCGCAAGGTGAGATGGACGCGACCTCAGCCGCCCCGATATCTGCACGTGATTTTGATGTACCGGATTTATTCGGTGAACTGAATATTTCATCAAATTCTATATCTGTCTCTATCGCATTATTTAATGTTACATCATTCACAATGTTTAGTGATTGCGATAAAAGACCGGGAGGTGTTAAGAAGTGGTTTGACTTAGCTGAATTTTGGTTGGGTCCTGGGTTTCCCGAGGGAAACCCGGACGGTGGATCCATGTCGAACTGCTACTCCACAGCTACTGTATATATCTACAGCACTAATATAGTTTAGTTATTACACTGGTCACTATGAACGATTTTAACTCAATTAATATTTAATAGCGCGCTGCACTCGAAACAGATGTTCACACGACGGAGAACGAATCAGAGAATCTACATTTAACTGATGGAGTTCCTTGAAAAAGTTATTAATATTTAATACATTTAGTGAACATTCGAACAGGATGTGATTGATATCTCCATGTTTACCGCACTCACATAGAGGGTCTGGTTTAACTGTAATGTAATTTAAGTGAGAAGGAGACACGCAATGTGTTGTTTTAAGTCGAAACATGGTAGAAGTAAAATACTTAGAACAGGGCTTTTCAATATATACTATATTCCTTGGCAGAGAGCGATGGATTATACTATAGTTGGTTCTATTATGCATTTTAACTTCCCAAAGTCTTTCCCACTCTTTTAATACAGTTCGCCTAAATGATGCCACATAATCAAAATAAGGTAGACTTCTACTATATTCTATACTGTTGTTGTCAATTGCAGATTTAGCTGCTCGATCCACTTCCTCATTTCCACTAATTCCACAAAGGGCCTTGGTCCATACAAATTTTACTTGTACTTCCTGTCTCTGCAGGTCCCCAAGAATGTTAAATATTTTAAAAATCAACGGGTTATTACATTTATGTGGATGGAATGAGCGTATTGTATTAAGAACAGATAAGCTATCCGAACAGATTAATATATCACTATTCGAGTGCTTAATAGCCCACTCAAGAGCTTCTATTATGGCCAGTACCTCAGCTGAATAAATAGATGCCATTGAAGGTAATCGTTTCATAACTTTAATCTTTTCGGAGGGTATCACAAAAGCAAAACTAGTCCCATCGCATGTTTTGGATCCATCTGTGTAAATTTGCATCATAGTTGACAACTGGCTAACAACATTGTTAAACACTCTAATATTTTGGGCAGCTATATTAGAATAATGGGGAAGTATTATATGTGGTATTTGAGTTAGACAACTATAATTTAGATTTTGGCGAATCGATTTGTGATCATTAATAAGATTAATATGCACAGTATCCAGAAATGATTGATAAATAAAAGGGTCAGTTCGATTTTTGACTATCATCTTGAACTCAAGTTCAGCTTGAACGCAAGTTCAACTTTTATGGTGCAACTGGACCTTAATAAATGTAGAAAGTTTAAAAATATAACCAAGAGAATTTGTTTTAAAGTTAACATAAAGAGAACAAAAAACGTTAAAATTATCGTTATGTTTCAATTTTTTGTTAGTGTATTACATCAATATCTAATATAAGCTTAACCTGTTAATTCCACACACAACACTTTTTCCAAGTAAGTTAATTTTAATTTATTCCTAATTTTTTTCAAAAACGTCATAAGCAAAGCTATACTGAAGAGAGATAAATCTCGAAACGCGTCTATAGATGGCCTAAGACATTAGTTTTAATCCAAGTCCGTTCACTTCTAATTTTTATGTATATTCTTTTTGTTATCTCCCCTTCGTTTTAAATTTGTATTTGTTAGTAACCTAATCGTTACATATACTTTAATAGAGCGTTGTAACAAATCAAATTAAATAAGATTTTAAATATTTCATTGTATAATTCAATATCCGGAGGTGTACTTGCACGGGAAGTAGTTGTTTCAATGGATATTTATCGTCTTAAGTTGTCTTATTAATTAAGACATTGTTTGCATTTTCACGAATAGTTTTTTCGTAATTTTATATATTATGTTTAAAGTGTGCAAACTATAAGAAACGTAAGCTTATTTTCTCGAATTCAAATAGTTTTGAATTTGAATTTATCTTAAAATATTAGATTATTATTCCTAGGGCCAGTTGTATCAAACACGTTAAACTGGTTTAACTCTGAACTCTAGTTCAAAGTGACATTAGAACAATGAGAACTGTCATCTTGAACTCAAGTTCAGCTTGAACTCAAGTTCAACTTTTATGGTGCAACTGGACCTTAATAAATGTAGAGAGTTTAAAAATATAACAAACAGAATTTGTTTTGAAGTTCACATAAAAAAAAAACGTTTAATTTATCGTTGTTTCAATTTTTTTTAGTGTATTACATCAATATCTAATATAAGCTTAAAATATTAGATGATAACTATTGATAAATGTCTACTAAAAGTGAAATGTCTATTTCAATTTTCGTTTTAGTTAGTTGGAATGAATTACTCTTAATAAACTTCTACAAGAAAGTGAAATTTGCTTGGAGTTATGCAAGGACGCAAATTTTCGCAGAAACGAGCAGAAAATAACAATTTTATAATTGCAGATTGTTCTGTTTTACAAACAATTGTCTCGACATAATGGCACTTTAATTTAAATCCTCCTGTTTTCTAAACGCACCCAAGCGATTCTTTTTTATATGTCGCTTTTGTATAATAATAAATAATTCGCCCTCGTTCTTTTATTATATGTTCCTCATGTTAAAGACTACTTACTTCCATATTAAAAAATGTCACTTAATTAATTTGGATACTTTTGTGTTTTTATTGTTTTATGCTCGAGTTAATATATTTTAGAAAGTGTCAGGTAATTGAAAATAAAAATAAGTGTTCTAGCAATAATTAGGATTTTTTCGTGTTTTACTACTTACTAATATTTTCAGCGCCAAGTTATTGGAGTTATACCTATTTTTATAAACCATTGTCATATGGGAAGTCTTTCTTTTATTCATACCTACATACATATCCAAAAGCAAATTGTTCCAGGCGCTCGATTTTATCATATTCTTCGAGCTTAAAGAAAACTAGTACATTTTATCAAGATTATGAACTTTGATTTTTAATCATATTGGCTTTTTTATTTTCTTATCTATTTAATTCAAGTGCTCGAGTTTTGTAAGATTTTATTGAAACCAAATTTTCAGATTTTTCTAAAATCGAAATTTTACTTCACCCGCCACGCGTGTAAGACACTGATATCAAGTGAAGTTCACTTGGTCACAGTATTTCAGCGTTTTTAATTAATTGTTCTTTTCTGTTTAAAGATTTGTCTTCAATAATGAACAAATATCTCTGAAGAATTAAAAATTACACTTTCGATTTGATTGAATTTCTTTTTCCAATATGGTGCGTTACATATTTTCAATTTCTAATTAATTTAATTAATAACTATGTAGAGTTTAATAATAAAATTGTTTAATACCACATGTAATGCGTGATTTGTTAAAAGGCGCACTTTCGCTTGTATTATTTAGAAAACATAGCAGTACAAGAATTTCGCGCTATTAATTTATGTAACCATGAAAATATTCGTCGGTCATTAAAGATATTAATAAAACTATTTTGCATAATTTATAAGAAATCATTTTGCATATAATATAATTACCAGTAGTTCCAGATTCCAAAAAATATATAAAACGAATTCAAATTAATGTTTGCAGAAAGTCGATTTTAATTTTAGTTCGTTTTTATATCATTTAATATTCGTGTTTATTTTATGCACCAAAAAGTCATTAAACGACGTGTTTGGGAATTTTCTGTGTGGAATGGGGGGCAATGAATTGCATGCGAAACATGAATTTGTTTCGTCAGTAATTAACAAAGTTGGGGCTATTAAATCTATGCCTCCATAAATACCAATCTTAAAACCACCCCTTGTGTGTGTGTAGATTTTTTTGTATGTCACGGGTCCAATATGCAAATTCATGCGAACCAATAATTTCTACTCAGTTTTCTAAACTTATCAAATTGACTGTTTTGTGTTGTAGGCGTTCACTTTGTGGTACATCTTAAATACAACAATTTTTACTTTGTTTAACCACTGTATTTTGCACTTCATTTGTGACTATGGCTTTGACCATCTGGTAGTCATTGCCACACTATAAGTGACTTTTAGTTTCATAATTACTACTAGATAGTCGAGACTATAGTCACAAACTAAGTGCAAAATACAGCGGTTAAACAAAGTAAAGAGTGTTTTATTTACAACTTGTCAAATTAAAATATTTTTTTTTTATTTCTGTCGAGTTTCGCATATCAAACTGAAATTAGAAAAAATAACTTTGCAATCGAGCTTTTAAAACTTATCAGAATGATTTTTATAATTGATGAGGCAGATAGATAATGGAACTCCATAACAACACTTAAAATAAAACAACCTTATTGTTTTGCAACACAGCGGCTTTCATCAAGCAGTTAAATAATTAAACTATTTATTTAATTGTTCAAAATTAAATTTGAGAAAAAATAGAATTATCTCGAATTCACTTGGTTTGTTTTACTAAAAATATTTTATTTCAACTACTTTCGGCTTAATGCCATTTTTAAGAATCATTCTTAAAAATGGCATTAAGCCTAAACTAGTTGAAATAAAATATTTTTAGTAAAACAAACCAAGTGAATTCAATTAAACATCTATATTTAGTAGAAATGTTTTACCAAGTGAATAATTAGAAACAAGTTAATAATATAGAATTATCTCTATCCCGTTTTCTTTCCGTATTTCTATTCAAAAGATATTCTTAATTGCAACACAAAGAGTGCATTTTTTTAATAACTAGGAAATATTTTGTGGGCGTGTATATTTAATATTAAAATCTGCGTTACAAAATCAAAGATTGTGGTAACACTTGCGGGAATTAATTAAAGCCGAAGAAACTCATTTATGCAAAACGGAATGAAAAATATGTTCTCCCTACGCGCGCAGCTGGAATCCATCGCTTTTCGCAACATTTGAATAAAACCATAATAACTCAAAACCTATTGATAGGGTATTTTCAGATGTTAACACATTTTCAAAGAGCAATGTTTACTTAATATTCACACAGAATTTAAAAAGAATATTCTAAAAAATTATTAATCGTTGAAATGTTCATCTTGGTTACTTGATTTACTTGATATTTACACAAAATTTATAAGGGATATACCTAAAAATATCAAGAAATGAATCTTTGAAATGTTCATTCGTCCCGCATAATATTAATCTGTTTTAAAGTTCAATTGGAAATAACTCAAAAAATATTGATAGGGTATTTTCAGTTTATTACACATTTTTAAAGAATAATGTTAACTCAAATAACTTAAAAACTATTGATAGGGTATTTTCAGATTATTACACATTTTTAAAGAATAATGTTAACTCAATATTTAGTCAAAATTTCACACGGATATTCGAGGAAATTATCAAGATATAAATCTTTGAAATATTTATCTTCCCGAAAAATCGCATAAAATTAATCTATTTTAACGTTTAATTGGAAATAAATCAAAAACCATTGATTTGGTATTTTCATATTGTTACATATTTTCAAAGAGCAATGTTTACTTTATATCCACACAAGATTTTAAACCGATATTCTAAAAAAATATAAAGATATGACTCTTTGAAATGTTCATCTTCCCGAAAAATCGCATAAGATTAATCTATTTTAACGTTCAATTAGAAATAACTCAAAAGTTATTGAGAGGATATTTTCGGTTTATTATACATTTTTAAAGAGCAATGTTTACTTATTCATGCTAAATTTCACATGAATATTGAAAAAAAATATTATGATAGAAATCTGTAAAATGTTCATCTTCCCGAAAAATCGCATACAATTAATCTATTTTTACATTCAATTGGAAATAACTCAAAAACTATTGATAGGGTATTTTTTGATTTTTACATGTTTTTAAAGAACAATATTTACTTAATATTCACACAAAATCTTAAAAGAATATTTCAGAAAATTATCAAGATATGAATTTTTGAAATGTTCATCTTTCCAAAAAAATCGCCTAAAATTAATTTATTTTAATGTTCAATTGGAAATAACTCAAAAAATATTGATATGATATTGTCAAACTGTTATATATTTTCAAAGAGCAATGTTTATTTAGTATCCACACAAAATTTCAAAGCGATATTCCAAAAAAATATCAAGATATGAATCTTTGAAATGTTCATCTTCCCAAAAATTCGCATAAAATTAATCTATTTTAACGTTCAATTGGAAATAACTCAAAAACTATTGATGGGGTATTATCAGATTATTACATATTTTTACAAAACAATGTTAAAATAATATTTTGTCAAAATTTCACACGGATGTTCGAGGAAATTATCAAGATATCAATCTTTGAAATGTTCATCTTCCCGAAAAATCGCATAAAATTAATCTATTTTAACGTTTAATTAGAAATAACTCAAAAATTATTGATAGGATATCTCAGTTTATTATACATTTTTAAAGAGCAATGTTTACTTAATATTCACCCTAAAAAAATTATTATGATAAAAATCTTTAAAATGTTCAGCTTTCCGAAAAATCGCATAAAATTAATCTGTTTTTACATTCAATTGGAAATAACTCAAAAACTATTCATAGGGTATTTTTTGAAGTTTACATGTTTTGAAAGAACAATGTTTACTTAATATTCACACAAAATCTTAAAAGAATATTTCAGAAAATTACCAAGATATGGATTTTTAAAATGTTCATCTTTCCAAAAAATCGCCTAAAATTAATTTATTTTAACGTTCAATTGGAAATAACTTAAAAAATATTGATATGATATTGTCAAACTGTTATATATTTTCAAAGAACAATGTTTACTTAGTATCCACACAAAATTTCAAAGCGATATTATAAAAAAATATCAAGATATGAATCTTTAAAATGTTCATCTTCCCAAAAATTCGCATAAAATTAATCTATTTTAATGTTCAATTGGAAATAACTCAAAAACTATTGATGGGGTATTATCAGATTATTACATATTTTTCAAAAACAATGTTAACTTAATATTTTGTCAAAATTTCACACGGATATTCGAGGAAATTATCAAGATATGAATCTTCGAAATGTTCATCTTCCCGAAAAATCGTATAAAATTAATCTATTTTAACGTTCAATTAGAAATAACTCAAAAATTATTGATAGGATATTCTCAGTTTATTATACGTTTTTAAAGAGCAATGGTTACTTAATATTCACCCTAAAAAAATTATTATGATAGAAATCTTTAAAATGTTCATCTTCCCGAAAAATCGCATAAAATTAATCTGTTTTTACATTCAATTGGAAATAACTCAAAAACTATTCATAGGGTATTTTTTGAAGTTTACATGTTTTGAAAGAATAATGTTTACTTAATATTCACACAAAATCTTAAAAGAATATTTCAAAAGATTATCAAGATATGAATCTTTGAAATGTTCATCTTCCCGAAAAATCGCATAAAATTATGTTTTTTAACGTTCAATTGGAAATAACTCAAAAATTATTGATAGGGTATTTTCAGTTTATTACACATTTTTAAAGAGCAATGTTTACTTAATATTCACCCAAAATTGCACATGGGTATTCCAGAAAATTACCATGATATGAATCTTTGAAATGATTATCTTCCCGAAAAATCGCATAAAATGAATCTATTTTTACGTTCAATTGGAAATAACTCGAAAACTATTGATAGGGAATTTTCAGATTTTTACACATTATCAAATAGCAATATTTACTTAATATTCGCCCAAAATTTCACACAGATATCCAGAAAAATTATTTTTTGAAATGTGGGGAGAGGGGACACTTATTGCAGTTGCCCACCATCGTAATTCACACCTATTCAGCTCTGTGTCTAATATTCGTGAGGAACTTTTTGTTTCGATTACTATTAACGAACAAAAAATTCTCCTCGGTGCAGTATACAGAGAGTTTTATGTAACACCTAACATTTTCAAAACGAGAATTTTTCTTTAAAGTATCCATATGTATACGTTCTTCGATGCTCGGTTTATTAAAAGAATTTAATTTGAAGATTTTAGCGAGTGTTTTCCACTCCCAGGCTAAGCATGAAGTAAAATTTCGAGTTTAGAAAAGCCTGAAAATTTGGTTTGGACGCGTAGCGCGAAGCGCGGAGCGGCCAAACCATATTTTCTGGCTTTTCTAAACTCGAAATTTTACTTCAAGCGCCACCGGTCCAAAACACTGATTCATTGTAAAGTTTAGCGGTGTGTTTTAAACTTCGTAATATGTCAGTGTTTTGTACCGGTGGCGCATGAAGTAAAATTTCGAGTTTAGAAAAGCCTGAAAATTTGGTTTGGCCGCTCCGCGCTTCGCGCTACGCGACCAAACCAAATTTTCAGGCTTTTCTAAACTCGAAATTTTACTTCATGCTTAGCCTGGGAGTGGAAAAGACTTCCTTAAAGCTTCAAATTAAATTCTTTTAATAAACCGAGCATAGAAAAATATGGAACGTATGCATATGGATACTTAAACGAAAAATTCTCGTTATGAAAATGTTCGGTGTTATATAAAACTCTCTGTATATTCCACCTAACTCGTTGCTTTCAATATATCAAGAACACTGTCTGTCTGTCGAGATCTCTGCAGACCATTACCCTGATCACCAGGTCTGTATAATAGGCGATTACAATCTCCCTAACGTCATTTGGTGAAAAGGTACTAATAATGCTGCGACATCAATCGCAGACACGTTTGGTTTTATCAACTCCTTTCAAATAAACAATATTACTAATGACAACTCTGTGCTGCTCGATCTTTTCTTTTTACAGACAGCTTCTATTGAAGAATATACGATCTCGCGACCTGATTATCCACTTGTGCCGTGTGACCCTCATCATCCCGCTGTGGAATTAATTGTTAACTATAAGGTTGACTGCACTACCCAATCGATCTGGGAGTCCAAATGTAAAATATTATTTTGCTAAATCAAACTATGCCGGTTTAAATGATTTCTTTATTAACATACATTGGGATAGCTTAAAAAAATAAAAACATAGATGACAAAGTACATACTTTCTATAATTGTCTTTACAACGCAATTAATATACAGAGAGTTTTATGTAATACCGAACATTATACGATTTGCACTGAATCGCATTTGATTACCTGTCATTTTTAAGTCATATAGGCAATTCAATTCACACTTAACCTGAAAATTCAACGTGTCAAATTGTATTTAATGCTTACGCTCGGTTCAGTACAAATCGAACATACGAGAATCAACGTTCAACGTGTGTTGTAATGTTCGGTTTTACATAAAACTCTCTGTAGTACAGATAAAAAATCCGTCAAGGTTTTGCTTTCCTAAATGGTTTAGCACGGATCTCAAAAATAAGATATTTAAAAAAAACGACTTCATTCTCAATTTAAAAAATCTAACTTGGAATCGGACTACAACGCTTTTAAACAAGTAAGGACTGAATGTAAAATGCTTACTAAATTATGCCCTCAAGAGTATTTACAATCGCTGGAATACGAGATTGCCAGTGAAACAAACCTATTCTGGAAATATGTGAAATCAAAACGTAAATCTAATAATTTTCCTAACTCATTTGAACAAAGTGGATCATTTCTTGAATTAATTTCTCATCTGGCACTTCGTGAAACATATTAGAATATGTAAAGTTATTTAAATAAAAAGCGCTTGGTATTGTTTCACAAATTATACACAATGAAAAAACTGTTTTTATTCCTTACTTCACTGTGAAGTGAAGTAAGGAATAAAAACAGTTTTTTCATTGTGAGTAAATACTCCACATAACTCAAATCAAACAATTAGTCACAAATTATAATTTGTGAAACAATACCAAGTGTTTTTTTATTTAAAGTGGATCAATTACTAATGATCAGAATGAAATTGTGAATTTCTTTGCTTCCTATTTTAGATCGGTGTACAAAAGCTCTACAAATTTAAATATAAATGAAATTGCCAATTCTTGGTTGCAGAATACCTCAAACATTAAAAGTGCCGAGATTCTTTTCGCAATCTACAACAAGTTAGTCTTACAAAGACTATATCAAACACTCATTGAAACAACTACTTCCCGGGCTAATACCCCGACGGACATTGAATTATACAACAAGTGTTTGCTGTTACATAGTAGTTGTTTCAATGAGTGTTTGATATAGTCTTTGTAAGACTAAATTGTTGTAGATTGCGAAAAGAATCGCACTTTTAATGCTCTACAAATTTTACCAGTACTGTTAATAGTAACTCACATTTAAACTTGCATTTAATATCAGCTATTAATATATCATCTATTATGGAGGAACTTTCGCAACTAAAAGAAAACTACTCTATGGGCTCAGATGGTTTACCTGCAATATTTCTGAAACATTGTTCCTTTTCTCTCAGTCGACCACTGTGGCTTATTTTTAATAACTCATTAAAAGCTGGCGTATTTCCTTCTTTCTGGAAAGTCTCACTTATTACGCCTATCCATAAAGGTGAGTCTAAAAATTCAGTAAAAAACTACAGGCCGATTTGGATTATATCGCACATACCGAAAATATTTGAAAAGTTAGTGACACTACAAGTATCGCCAATCGTAGACCTACTTATAGTAGAGGAACAGCACGGTTTCAGACGTGGGCTCTCTGCAATTACGAACCTTCTTGCGTACGGGACTTACATTACAGACGCCTTGGAAAAGGGCCACCAGGTTGACTCAGTATATACCGACATTGCCAAGGCGTTTGGTACAGTCGACCATGGCATTTTATTAATAAAATTACTCAAACTAGGTATACACAGATCACTTTTTAACTGGATAAAATCTTATCTTAGCGACAGATCACAAAGAGTTCGTGTAGGTTTGTTCGTTTCAACATCTATATCTGTATCTTCGGGTGTGCCCCAAAATTCACACCTAGGTCCGCTTCTCTTTAATATCTTTATAAATGATGTCACCGCATGTTTCCAATATGCACAGTGTCTTTTATTTGCCGACGATATGAAAATATTTTATACTGTAGAGAAAAAAAATACATCTAAACCATCTCAAGATGACTTGAATAGATTTATTAATTGGTGTGCATTAAATAAAATGCAATTAAATCTAGATAAATACTACATAGGTTATCATAATTTAAAACCGATAAATATAGAATGCTGTATGTTTGCGGATGATATTGTACTGCTGGCAGACACGGAGGAAAAGTTGGAGCACAATCTATTGATATACAATAAAACAGCAAAAAAGTATGGACTAAAATTAAACAAAACAAAAACACAAGTATTAAAGATAACAGTAGATGAGGGAGAAAGAAATAAACCAGTAAATATAGCTGTAGAAGGTCAGAGGATAGAGGAAGCAGAAATATACAAATACCTGGGAACAACAATAAATAGAAAGGGTACATAAGAAGATGACATCAATAACAGGATTGAAGCTTGCAATAGACTTTTTTACGCGCTATGTAATAGAAGGTTTCTGCTGAATAAAAACATAAAACGGGATACAAAAATTAAGGTGTATCAAACAATCTACCTGCCAACGTTATTGTACGGATGCGAAAACTGGATATTAACAGAAAGACAACAAAAAAGACTAGAAGCGACACAGATGAAATACCTAAAGCTAATCACAAACACGAAGAGAACTGACAAAGTCCGCAACACAAAAATCAGAGGGGATTTGAATACCAACCACGTATTAGAGGAAATCGCAAAACGAAAACTGGGATGGTTCGGACACCTAGTGAGAATGAGCGATGCAAGACCAACAAAGACAGTTTGGAAAACAAGAGCTACTGGGAGAAATAGAAGAGGAAGACCTAGGAAGGGATGGAACGAAGGATTGGTGGAGATTTTAAGGTCAAGAAAGTTAAAATGGGAAGAGGCACTGAAAACAGCTCAAAATAGGGAATTGTGGAGAGCAGTTACAAGGAACAACCAGGAAGAGCCATGAATGAAGAAAAGAGTACGAGTTATTATACCTCGACACCCATTGAGGGTAAAAGAGGTTAATAGATATATATATATATATATATATATATATATATATAAATCTAGATAAATGTAATGTGATCTCATTCTATAAAAACAGGTCACATACAGAGAGTTTTATGTAACACCGAATATTTTCATCCCGAGTATTTTTCTTTGAAGTATCCATATGCATTCGTTGCACATTTTTCGATGCTTGGTTTATTAAAATAATTTAATTTGAAGCTCTAAGCGAGTGTTTTCCACTCCCAGGCTAAGCATGAAGTAAAATTTGGAGTTTAGAAAAGCCTGAAAATTTGGTTTGGTCGCGTAGCGCGAAGCGCGGAGCGCCCAAACCAAATTTTCAGGCTTTTCTAAACTCCAAATTTTACTTCATGCGCCACCGGTACAAAACACTGACAATTTACGAAGTTTAAAACACACCGCTAAACCTTACATTGAATCAGTGTTTTGTACCGGTGGCGCATGAAGTAAAATTTCGAGTTTAAAAAAGCCTGAAAATTTGGTTTGGCCGCTCCGCGCTTCGCGCTACGCGACCAAACCAAATTTTCAGGCTTTTCTAAACTCGAAATTTTACTTCATGCTTAGCCTAGGAGTGGAAAACACTCGCTTAAAGCTTCAAATTGGATTCTTTTAATAAACCGAGCATCGGAAAATGTGCAACGAATGTATATGGATACTTCAAAGAAAAATTCTTGTTTTGAAAATGTTCGGTGTTACATAAAACTTTCTGTATATCTCACGATTATTTAATTAACAATAGGCACCTCACTCCTTTACACTCAGTTAAGGACTTAGGTGTGATCCTTACCCATATTAGCACTATAAAATCAAAAGCATTTCAAATGCTTGGATTTGTGAAAAGAAATTGCGCTGAGTTTCAGAATCACTATACACACATTAAACTATATGTGGCATTGGTTCGTCCCCATTTGGAGTATTACTCATTGTTTTGGTGCCCCCATACTGCCACTGAAATTAATGCGATTGAAAGGGTTCAGCGTAAATTTGATAAATTTAGTTCATTTAAATTAACTTGGTCGATGACTACCTTAATTTATTGAGTAAATTCCGTCTACATACATTGGAACAAAGACGTTTTATTAATGATATAATATTTGTGTATAAACTATTAAATAGTCATATTAATTCGCCATTTTTATTAAACAACATTAATTTTCATGTACCATCTAGGTCTCTTAGAAGCAATGACAATTTTTTTATTAAAAAAATAGAATATGCGAAACATTTTGCAACTTCGCGTCTGCTTCATAATTCCAATGTTGTAGATGTGGATTTATTTAATGTTACTTTAGGACAGCTCCGTAGTAAACTTTTTATCAACGATCTTTATTGACAACAAGCAATATTACATAGTATGTACCCATATATATATATAATTCAATAACATATTATTACTATTGCCAATCGGCTATCGACCCGTGGTCTTTCCGCCAAAATTGTCAATTTTCATGGTATTGTCTGTAGGTCCGTCAGTTAGTGTCTTGATGAAATGAATTGAAATATGGTAGTAGGCAGGTTTTTGTATTTTGGATCGATGTCAGGATTACGTGCAAGGCACATGTGGGATAGGATGTCTAAGTTAAGGGGGTTGGTTGCGGCAAGGTATTTGAGGCGGTATTCAATAGGTATTATTTTTGTTGTTTCGTAAAGGGGGGGATTTGAAGGATTGTGTAGGGGATTGTTGGGGTGTCTCATTTTAGTTAGTGTGCGTAGGGCTGAACGTTTAGCAACTTGTAGGTGTTTTAACACGGATGCACGAACATTGTGGAAACGGATGGCTGCGTAGTCAAGAAGAGGGCGACAAATCATCTTGTATATGTGAACAGCGGTGTTGGTCGTAATTCCCTGTTTTTTTGTACGTGAGAGTTCTGAAATGACGCGATCTCTTCTTGGCTTTGTCTTTCAGGATTTGGGCATGGGATTTGAATGTAAATTTCTGGTCGATAATCACACCGAGGTATTTGCAGGTTGAGGAAGGTGTAATTTGGTCATTGAATAGGGAGATTAACAGTGAGGAATTGTTTGGGCGGTGGAAAGGAATCAGGAGTTTGGACTTGTTCGGATTAATAGAAATTCTCCATTTTGCGAACCACGTTTGAATAGTGTCGATTAGGTCTTGGAGGGTGGTAAATGCTTTTTCAAACGTGGGCGCATGTGAAATCAATGCTGTGTCGTCTGCGTATAGCAAGGGGTAAGCATGAGGGTTTAGGAATTTGGGGTCGGAGTTATAAATATCTAGGACGAATAGGTTGTAAAGAAGCGGCGAGAGAGCTGAGCCTTGGGGAATACCTTGTTCGGGGCTAAAGGATCTTGAGAGGATCTTGCGGATTTTAATGTTTATGGATCTACGTAAGAGGAAACTGTCGATTAAATTCAGGAAATAGTGTGGGATATTTAGTGAGTGGCATTTAAACAACACACCTCGATGCCATACTGAGACGAATGCCTTTTTTATATCCAAAAAGAGGACGGCGGATTTTGTTCCTTCGAGGTGTGCTGTCTGGCAGTTTGAAGTCAGGATGGAAAGAGGGAGCGAGGTAGATCGGTGTAAACTTTTTAAATTAAATGATTTTTATTATATTGCTACTGTGTTGGTACCTATTTAATTACAAATAGAAAGACTGTTATTCCTTACTTCACTTTTTATTTTTATGTTAGATGTACATTTCGAGACACAAGGTGCTCATTATCAATAACAAACTCTCAGTTTGTTATTGATAATGAGCACCTTGTGTCTCGAAATGTACATCTAACATAAAAATAAAGAGTGAAGTAAGGAATAACAGTCTTTCTATTTGTGATTAATCACTTCACGTAAACTCGAAACAATACACCTATTTAATTATATTGACGATACTTTAAAATTGTATTATTTCAATGTGTTATTGTGACTATTCTCACTTTCCCTGATTTTTTACATGTAGTATTATTTCGTTTGTGAATGCGTTTATACCTATTGTCTATTTTATTGAATTTATTTCATAATTTATTTTTACTTTCCCCCGTATGTAATTTTCGTGAAAATTTTCGAATCAAAAATTTTAGCGGAAATATCCGTTTTGAGGTCCCCTGAGTCGAATAAGACCATTTTTGAAAAATGTCTGTCTGCCTGTGTGTCTGTCTGTGTGTCTGTGTGTGCTGTACCGCAAAAACAGCTAAAGATATCGAGATGAAACTTGAAACTTAAGCTTTTTGTCACAATCGAAAGAACTGAAAAGCTTTTGGTGAAAATTGGAAAACCGGAAGTGGTACTTTACTCGTAGCGTTTTTCAGTTTTTTCTGATTTTTTATTAAATGTTCATCAAACAAAAAATTCTTTCAAATAAAAGTTGTAGATAATAACAAAATGAATATATATTGTTTATTTACTTTTTGTCATAGCACTCTTAGTTTTTGAGGTATTTTAAAAGTTGTTTGTTTTATCTAGTTATTGATGTGTGACAGTGTATGTGTCGATACAATTGAAAAATGTTTCAAATAAAAGTTGTAGGAAATAAAAAAACTAAAGATTTTTTGTGGACTCACTTTTTGTCATAGCACTCTTAGTTTTTGAGATATTTAATAAATGGTGTTTTTTATCTAGTCATTGATTTGTGTCAGTGTGTGTGTTGATACAATTGGAAAATGTTTCAAATAAAAGTTGTAGATAATAACAAAATGAAGATGTATTGTTCACTTACTTTTTGTCATAGCACTCTTAGTTTTTGAGATATTTCAAAAGTTGTGTGTTTTATCTAGTTATTGGTGTGACAGTGTATGTGTCGATACAATTGAAAAATGTTTCAAATAAAAGTTGTAGGAAAAAAAAAACTAAATTTTTTGTAGATTTACTTTTTGTCATAGCACTCTTAGTTTTTGAGATATTCAATAAATAGTGTTTTTTATCTAGTCATTGGTTTGTGTCAGTATGTGTTGATCCAATTGAAAAATGTTTCAAATAAAAGTTGTAGTTATCAAAAAGTTGAAAATAATAATGCTACAAATATTTTAAAAGTGATTTAATACGCAATTTACGGGGGAAAGTACTATGATGGACACATCACCATTTTTATATACTATATTTTGTATTATTATTGTAGAACGGATCACGTGAATAAAGATATTATTATTATTATTATTATTAAAAATATTATTGATAGGGTATTTTCAGTTTATTACACATTTTTAAAGAGCAATGTTTACCTAGTATCCACCAGAAATTTTACATGGATACTCCAAAAAATTATCAAAATATGAATCTTTAAAATGTTCATCTTCTCGAAAGATTCTCTCATTCTAAAATGTTTGAGAAATTAAAAAAAAACATTTTCTTTAAATCTCTACAGTTTATGTAATATACTTGTCCTCATTATCTAAATGTTTGCAGAATTAAGTAGTAAAGATATCAGCAGTTTAGTTAGTGTAAAGCAAATTCTACACAATTTCATCCTCTTTGGGCTCCCCACTCCCCATTAGGCTAAAACCAGTATCCATCAAATTAAAATTGAGCTTCTTAATCAAAAGCACGTTTTACATGATAACGAGCCATTCATCAATATCGTGAATATTCTGCCAATAACGCATTATCTGGATTAAAGCGCTAATATACCGACCCTGGTGAACCATAAATTTATTAAGAACGTAAATGAATTGCATTTTTGCGCCAATTCGATTTTTAAGTGTTATTTATCGCAATCGAATAATTTTTATGTAATATCGAACGTAATTCTATATTATTTTTACGAGCTATTTCCAAATATTAACTTATCTAATCACTTAAATTAGGTATATCTAGTTTTCAGCATTAAATAATAATAATAATAATGTTTATTGACCAACAGGAAACAATTTCGTAGTGTTGTCAAGTTTGCGAATCGACGCGAACGAAAATGTTCACATATTTGGTTGCCAAGGCAGAGCGAATAAATATTGAAAATTCGTTGCGAACAGACCCCGTCGACTCCATTTGATTCTTTAAGTTTACATACCGAGTGCTGATCCGACCGCTTGGTAATAGCAATTTACATGTAAAATCTCACTTTCGCAGTTTCCTGCTCCCCTAATTATTTTAGAGCAAAAGCATAAGAGATCAAAGTTGTTCAGAATTTAAAATGCTATATGATAGGTCCGTATTTATTTTCAAAATAAGACTAATAGTACAAGAAATCGAAGATATAAATTAGTAATTTGAAAAAAATAACAATACCCATGATTTTATAACAAAATTTTGCGCCATCAACAACTATCAGTTGTTTTTAATAAAATCAAATTAAATGCTCAAAGAGACCCCCATTAGCGGCTAAACATTGACCAAGTCTATCATAACCATTTCTGCGAACGTTTGCAAGTTGCCAGTTCGTTATTTTGTTGCATTCTTCCGTAATTTTGTTTTTCAGAACCTCGATGTTAGCATGTCTAGCACCGTATATTTTTGATTTTAAGTGGCCCCATATAAAGAAGTCGTTTGATGATAAGTCTAGTGAACGAGCTGGCCAATTCACCGGTTCGCCTCGTCCAATCCAGGTATTTGGATAGCAAATATTTAAATACCCAGTGACGTCTCTTGTAAAATGCGCAGGACATCCATCCTGTTGAAACCATACCACATTTTCTCCTGCGACAGCATCTATGGCGGGGCCAATCTCCAACTCAAGCAGCTCAAGGTATTTTTCTCTGTTTAAGTGCCCATCAATGAAGAAGGGACGTATAATATTAGATCGGTATATTCCCAACCATACGTTGACTGACTGCGGATATTGGGAATGGTTATCGATCATCAAATGCGGGTGATCCGTATCCCAATAGCGATAATTTTGCACATTTGGCTTTCCATTTATGGTGAAGGTCGATTCGTCAGAAAAACAAATGTTGTTAATGAAATATCTATCCACATTGGCCATTTCCATTAGTGTTTCACAGAAAACCATCCTAGAATACCGGTCTGGCTCAAAAATCTCCTGGTGGTTCGAAAACTTGTACGATTTAAACTTGTTCTTCTTTAAAATTTTAAGAGCGGTTGTATTGTGCAAATTTAAAGCGTCGCCAATTTGCCGAATACTAATGCGGGGATTTGCAACGGCCGCAGCAATAACGTTTATTTCGTTTACATTATCTCGCACAACTTCTTCTTCCTCGGCTATATTTGAAGTATGCTTTAAACAGGACTGGCAGGGTTTAAAAGCGAGTCCATATTTTGCTTGGTTTGATATCACATTCTGAATCGTGGAAATAGCGGGTATCGGCCGATCGGGATATAAGCTGGTTTATATCCCGAACTTCATTTCTTCATTCAGTTTCGAACTTCATTTACACTATTACCGGAATAAAACGACTTCAGAAATACGTTTTTTTCAGCAATTGTATAAGACATTTTTATGAATTATTTAATTGCAAAGCGCACTTAAATATCGAAACGTAGGGCGATTTTACGAAAAGTCAAAACTGACGCAAAATTTTGTTTTAAAATCATGGCTATTGTTATGTTTTTCAAATTATTACTAATTTATACCTTCGTTTTCTTCTACTATTAGTCCTATTTTGAAAATAAATACAGACCTATCATATAGTATTTTAAATTCTGAACAACTTTGATCACTTATGCTTTTGCTCTAAAATAATTAGGGGAGCAGGAAACTGGAAAAGTTTACATGTAAATTGCTATTACCGAGCGGTCGGATCAGAACCCGGTATATATTTAACGAAATATTACGAAATTTACATAAACTAGAAAAATTTAAAAAATCGATGAAAATTCATGAAAAATGTAGAATTCTTCAAAATTTAAGAAATGTAGGAAAACCATCAGAATTTAGAAAATTAACGGAAATCTTGGAATTTCAGGAAAATTCAACATTCTATTTTTTAAATTAACGAATATTTAGAAGTTTCATGAAAATTTCAGCATTTTTAAAATTTACGAATATATAAAAAATTTTCGAAAATCTTGAAAATTCATGGTAAGTATCAAGTTTTTAAAATTAACGAAAATCTTGCAAAGCGTCAATGTTTTTATGTTCACGAAAAGCGTCAAGATTTTAAAAATTTACGAAAAGCGTCAAGATTTTGAAATTTTACAAAAAGCATCAAGATTTTAACAATTTACAAAATGAATAAGATTTTAAAAAATTACAAAAAGCGGCAAGTTTTTAAAAATTAACGAAAAGCGTCACGATTTGAACATTTTACGAAAAGCGTCAAGATTCACAACGTATATGCTGTAAATCTTCAGATGTTAGTTGATTTATTTTATAGAGTTCAATTTGATGCGTTAAAAGAGTGTTTTCCACTCCCAGACTAAGCATGAAGTAAAATTTCGAGTTTAGAAAAGCCTGAAAGTTTGGTTTGGTCGCTCCGCGAAGCGGAGCGGCCAAACCAAACTTTCAGGCTTTTCTAAACTCGAAATTTTACTTCATGCGCCACGCATGTAAAACTCTGATTTCAAGTAAAGTTTAAAATATACTACTAGAGCAGTATAGTAAACACCTCTATTCTGAACTTCACATCAAATCAGTGTTTAATACGCGTGGCGCATGAAGTAAAATTTCGAGTTTAGAAAAGCCTGAGAATTTGGTTTGGCCGCTCCGCTTCGCGGAGCGACCAAACCAAATTCTCAGGCTTTTCTAAACTCGAAATTTTACTTCATGCTTAGTCTGGGAGTGGAAAACACTCTTTTAAAGCATCAAATTGAACTCTATAAAAAAATCAACTAACATCTGAAGATTTACAGCATATACCAAACGACCAAACCAAATTCTCAGGCTTTTCTAAACTCGAAGTTTTACTTCATGCTTAGTCTGGGAGTGGATAACACTTCTTTAAAGCTTCAAATTGGACTCTTTTAAAAAATAACTAATGTCCGAAAATTTACTTTGAATTCATAAGTAAAAGAAACCACCCACTGAGCAAAAAACAAACAAATAACGTTATGACGTTATATCAACATCGTAGCAACATGAAAAGTTATTTTAATGTTGATGAAACATTACGTAAATGTGTTTGTTCTGTGGGCATTGTTCGTATAAACCAAAGCGATTCTCGACGTTATTGCAAATATTTAAGCACGTTTTGCTGATTGTAAATCTACCAGTCTAATTATTTTCTTGAATTAATTTCTCATCTGGCACTTGGTGAAACATATTACACTATGTAAAGTTAATTAAAGGAAAAGCACTTGGTATTGTTTCACAATTAAATCTTTATTCCGACTAGTTTCGGTTTGTTAGACCATTTTCAAAGGAATGTGAAGCAATCAGCAAAAACGTGCCTAAACATTTGCAATAACGTCGAGAATCGCTTTGGTTTGTAGCTTTTCGTTGCAATTCAAGTTTCGGCGCTTTTACTACAGATTCAAAAATGAAAACTCAATCAACAAGAATATATAGAATAAGCAAGACAGCCAATAATCAACAAAAATAAATATCCTGCCAGATAACGGAAAACACTGTAATAACGTCCATCCCAATCCTAAAGCAAAAACAACATAACAACTTCCCTTTGTACATAAACAGTGTCTGTTTTATCTTTCGCGTTCCAAAGCGAAATTATAAACAAAACCGGACGTTTCTATAAATCCCTCATCGCACACATACGTATAAATGCATGCATAATGAAGAGCTGCAGGTTCCGGTTCCGGAACTTCCGGGTCAGCGCCCTCTGGCGGCGGAGTGGAACAGAGGACGCCGACATGCAAACGGGCCACCGTCGGCGGTGGTGTTTTTTTTGTTTTTATGATTCCCACCTGAATATGATTAACAAGACGTTATTGGTTTTGAAGGAAAATGCAGTTTACATGGTCTTGTATTCGGGTTAAATTGTGCCAAGTCACGGTTTTTGATAGAAAATAATACATATTCTGTTACGGGGGTGTTGACTCGGCGGGCAATTCTTTTTTATAAATAATTGGAGCCGACAACAAATGTCCCACTGCGTAACTACCCGACTAACTTTAACTCATTCTTTGCACTGTACTCAAATAAATGTTCAACTTACCAATTCTGCACTTTCACTGATTTTAATTTAAAAGTAAATGAGGGTGTGTGAAGAAAAAAATAGTGCGTATTCAAATACAACAATAACAAATATATTACACAACAAACAAAATATTTACAATTTACTTACAACAATAAAACAACAAAATAAAACACGATGAGCAAACGAGAACACTTAGCAGATTTCGAAACACGATTGCCTCTCCCATCCCTCAGCCACTTGGTTTTATTAACCACCACCATCCCCTATTGCAATAATCGCTAGAGGGGATGTTGAGGTGGTGGTGGCTGAGCGCCTTTGCTGTGGTTGGTTGAGAGATGGGGTTGAGTCGTGGTTTGCGGCTGCGCGCTACATTTGCCTGTCGCCAGGGAGCGTTACCGATGCCACACGAAAATCAACAAAGAAAAACATGTTACGACTGTACATTTGCTAATCCGGGGAAGTTTTGTAATCACAATAATTCCAAAGGGAGCAATAAACCAGCGGCACTTCGAGGTACCCTCGCCCAGGTCATAAACCGTGCGCCTCGAAGTGCAACCTTCCCGGATTAGCAAATGTACAGTCGTATAGTGTATTCATCGCTCTTTTGCTGAGCAATAAAAATCGAACTTGAATACCCTCAATAAAATTATAATCATTATACAACCTTGCGGCTACCGGCACTGCGGGTGACCAGCGCGGGGGGTAGTTGGACCGGGACGACAAAGACGCTAAATGGTTTGGTTTGCTGTTTCTTCTTCTGCCGGCTCAAAATATACCTGCGATCCTGACCCTTCGCACTATTCAGAGGTCGTGAGTAAAATAAATCTTCCAATATTTGTTTTCTTCGGATGCAAAGCATGCCCTGATCAGACGTATATTTGTATTATTGAAAATTGTAATAAGATGTTTATCTAACACTTAGGGGAAAGTGTAAGGTTAGAAATAAATTTTAATTAATTGAATTACATTGTCATTTAATAAAACAATATTTACATATGCAAATATAAAATTTTAAACAAAATACTGTTAACTAAACATTTTACTAAAATTGTTATATACACTTCTGTGCAATAAAATTAAGCACAAGTCTTATAACTATTTTTTACAATATTCTAGTTGTATAATTCGGGTCTGTTTTAATTGCCTAGCAGCAGTTTCAATAAATAATAAAACACCATATGTTGAAGCCCCTGGTGGTCTCACTAAAATAAAAAACACAGACGGTGCGGGGGGGCGAGGTGAAATATTCCTTTACCCACCCAGTTCTGTTGTACGAACACAAACCAATATACAAGGTGTCCCCGAATGGTCTGTACAACGCTCTACCACATATTCTCTGAAACAAAATAAGACGATTTAACTAAACTTATCTCTATCCAAAAGTGGTTCCTAAGCCATCTACGAGGCCTCAAAGATATTATTTTTTTTTTTTCATTATTTTTCAAATATTTTTATTTTGGACTTAGGTAAGAAAACCTAATTTGGCACATATAATTACATTGATACCATGCACTTTTTGCGATATGTTTCTTTATCCTACGTTTAAAGTAAGTGGTCAAACTAGGACCATCGACTTTTTAAGATACCTAAATATTTTTATAAAACAGGTCAAATCATAAGGAATACTTTTTTTCTGCAAGATCATTCAATTTTACGTATTTTTTGTCTCTTATAAAATTTTGCTATTTTCCCCACAAAAAAATATTTTTATTTGTCAAAAAAAAGTAATAAAATTATGAACAATATTTTGCTTCTCAAAACAATTAACAAAGTAGAAATGAAGATAGGTACCTAACAATAAACACAAATTTATTAGTTTCACAACAAATGTTCAAACTGATTGCCATTTTCAGCAATTCAACAATTTACACGCAAAAAATTAAAATGCGTACTTTTTTAAACCAAAAGTATCCCAGTAAATGGATTGGGAGAGGCAATGACGCACCAGTGCCTTGGCCTCCACGTTCCCCGGATATCACCCCAATGGACTTTTTTTTGTGGGGAACTATTAAATCTATTGTTTATGGTAAGCCCATAAATACGCACGACGAATTATGGGCGCGAATACAGAATGCGTTTCAAACAGTTAAAAACAATGTTGGTGTTTTACAACGTGTCCATTTTAATTTTTTGCAACGTGTAAATTGTTGTATTGCTGAAAATGGCAATCAGTTTGAACATTTGTTGTGAAACTAATAAATTTGTGTTTATTGTTAGGTACCTATCTTAATTTCTACTTTGATAATTGTTTTGAGAAGCAAAATATTGTTCATAATTTTATTACTTTTTTTTGACAAATAAAAATATTTTTTTGTGGGGAAAATAGCAAAATTTTATAAGAGACAAAAAATACGTAAAATTGAATGATTTTGCAGAAAAAAAGTATTCCTTATGATTTGACCTGTTGAATAAAAATATTTAGGTATCTTAAGAAGTCGATGGTTCTAGTTTGACCACTTACTTTAAACGTAGGATAAAGAAAAATATCGCAAAAAGTGCATGGTATCAATGTAATTAAATGTGCCAAATTAGGTTTTCTTACCTAAGTCCAAAATAAAAATATTTGAAAAATAATGAAAAAAAATAATATCTTTGAGGTCTCGTAGATGGCTTAGGAACCACTTTTGGATAGAGATAAGTTTAGTTAAATCGTCTTATTTTGTTTTAGAGAATATGTGGTAGAGCGTTGTACAGACCATTCGGGGACACCCTGTATAATGAAAAAACAAACACAAGCCGGCCAGCCCTGATTTTTTATATAAACCGCCCTGCGTGGTTATGTATTACATTATCAGAGGCGCAACCGAAACAACAAACACACACAAACAAACAGAAACAACAAACATTTGCACAAAAACGCGCGCGCGCTCCCTCTGCTGATGTGGACGGAGCCGCGCGCAAAAATCAAAACCAAGTCGTGGGTCTGCACAACACACGGCAGAGAGAGGGAGAGCGACACACAAAAACACAGTAGTAGTAGTGTACGAAAAGCCGGGCGCGCGCTCTCGACGTGGCCCCGTCGTCGCCCCGACCAGAGATTAGAAATGCTCTTCATCCCTTTCTCGCCGCCGCAGAGACACGGGTACTCGACCGGTACCAGCCACACTTATGAAACTTTGCTGGTGTCAACACGCACGCACGCGCGTTGTCGTGTTGTTACACAAAAGTACAGCTCCCTGGTTGATCCTGCCAGTAGTCATATGCTTGTCTCAAAGATTAAGCCATGCATGTCTCAGTACAAGCCAAATTAAGGTGAAACCGCGAAAGGCTCATTAAATCAGTTATGGTTCCTTAGATCTTACCACTTTCCACTTGGATACCTGTGGTAATTCTAGAGCTAATACATGCAAACAGAGCCCCGACCGGAGACGGAAGGGGTGCTTTTATTAGAACAAAACAGTAAAAAAGGAACGTAAAAACCAGAAATAGAAATATATTGGTAATTTAATCTGCGTTACTCCGATCTTCCTTCGCGTGCACTTCTCCTGTTCTTGCGTGGAGAAGGGGAAAGAAAATTGTGCCTCCATCCACTGCGCATTTCAGGGCCACGAGTCGGTCGACTTCATCTTCATAACTCAACGTTAGGAATCTAGCACCTAACGTTTTCGGACGGGTTTAGGTTAGGTTATGTTAAATGTTTACGTGTACTCTTGGCAACAATGCGGGGACTTTAAACGCATTAACATATTGCCTGGATTCTTGGATATACTATAGTTCAAACGGCATGAATATTGGACTTTTAGGATAATGATCAATTTGTGTACAAATTGATCCAGTTTCATGTATTTTGGTAATAAATGATCTAGAATTCACCGTCTTAATAAAAATAATTTGAGAAATTTTTGCGCGTTCGATCAACCGTTCGATTATGAAGGCTTTGTATATAATTTGAATAAATTATTATAATTCAAATTATTTTATAAGGATTCGAATCATCTATGTTTAGATTTGAATACGGATCGCGAATCATTTCTCATCGAAGTATTTGAATAACCCTTTTGAATCCTCTAAAAGGATTCGAACCATCTTGCCCAGCTCTGGTTGAATATAACATCAAGCAACGTATGCCTATTTGTTTTGTCATAGCTACACAACTAATAAGTCAAAATCCTCAGTAGAAAAAACCCGTCAAAATTTTAGTAAACCAAAATTCACAGTGATTCACAAAAGAAGAATGGACGCACCGCCACCAAAGCGGCGAAAGGCGATAGTCGCGCCAGCCGCCAAACGCCGACCCACTGAATACCGCAGGAATCCGTTCTTCAACTTCCTGAAAACATTCAAAGTGAAACACCCGATGCAGCCGGAGCTGAAGATCGCCGTGCAAGCAGCGCGGACCTGGCAAGCACTGCCCGATAAACAGAGGAGGAGGTTCATTAGGTGTTTTCCCGGGGAGGAGAACCACGGAGTTGTTCAGAAGGGGCCGGAGCCCGATGTGAATCAGGCGTGCGGGTTCAAGAAGGCCAGAAAGATGGCGGCGCGGAAAGGTTGCGGTAGTGGTAGGAAGCGCAAGGGGAGGAGTAGGAGCAGGAGTAGAAGTAAGAAGAGGAGTAAGAGCAGGAGTAGAAGTAAGAAGAGGAGTAAGAGCAGGAGCAGGAGTGGGAGTTGCAAGTCAAAGGGTAGGAAGCGCAGCAGGAGCGGGCACTCGAAACGCAGACGCTCTCGCAGCCGCAGCGGATCCTGCGCTAAGAAGCGGCGCACTAAAAGCCGCAGCAAGAGCCGCCGATCCAGGAGCACGAGTAAAAGCAAGTCCAAATCAAAATCCCGTTCGCGCTCCCGGTCTCGCTCTAGGTCCCGCAAAAGGCACTCCAGGAGCCGCAGTAGGTCTCTAAGGAAACACTGCGCGCCGAAGAGGAGGCACAAGGCGAGAAAGTGCGGGGGGGGCAAGAGGAAAGTTCGCCGGGCCAGGAGGACAAAGCGCAAGGGGAATAAGAGGAGGCGGTCGAGGAGCAGACGTTCCTCGGTGAGCAAATGCCGAAGCCATTCACGTGTTGAGTCGTCGGGGAAACGGCCGATGATGATCAGCGATCGGTCGGTAAGGATGTTGGAGAGGCTGCGCGACCGGTGCAAGACGCCGCAAAGGAAGGCGCGGATCAACTGCGTCCTCAACAAGTACAAGAAGTTCAAGATAAAATAGGTGTGGAAGTCATTTTCTGATTTTTTTTCGATGCTGTCCATTTGTTCTTTTATTGATTAATAAAAAACTACTCTTGTGTATATAACATGTTTTTATTTATTTATTTATTTATTTATTAACGGAGGCCATTTCATACAGAACAGTTACAATAATATTACAAATATATAAACATATTACAGACATTTTAAAAAAATCTTTACTATTTTGCACTGAGTGCACGACGCAAAAAACTTAGAGTTCCTACAAATATATCAAAACCTGTGCGAGTGATAAATTGATTAGCATGCCTTAAAATGCGTGTAGTAGCCGACTGTTTCGCATAATCAGTTCTGTGGAACGGTATGTGAAATATAACTACATTTCGCAGTGGACGAGCGGGAACATGGAGTCCAAGAAGCTGTAGAAAGTCGGGACAGTCAATAGCTCCATCAAACACTTTTTTTACCAGCACAATATCTTGGTTGACACGCCGAGAACATAAACTCGTAATATTAACCTTATCGAGCAGGTCGCAGTAGTCACCAATTAGATGAAATTTGTAAGCTACAAATTTAACAAATTTTTTTTTACTTGCTCGATTTTTTCAGTATCAGCGCCGCTATAAGGAGACCACACGCAAGAGCAGTATTCTAAATGTGGACGAACTAGCGCGTTATATAATACAATAATTGTACCAAGGTTCCGAAAATCTTGGACGTTACGTTTGATAAATCCAAGTAATTGGTATGACTTTGCTACAATCTTTAAGATGTGCATTGAAAAAGATAAAGTAGTATTAAACGTAACACCTAGATCTTTTACACAATTTACACGTATTAAAGGTTCGCCCAGCATGGAATACTGGAAATCTACAGTTGTTTGCCGTCTAGAGAACGTGATGACATTACATTTTTTTTAGGTTTAAAGATAGCTTGTTAGTCTTGCACCAACTGTCAAACGATTGTAAGTCATTATTAAGAACTTTGGCATCTTCGACGGAACGGATTTTCATGTCATCCGCAAAGAGAAGGCATTCTGCATTGGAAAAACATTTAACTACATCATTAATAAATATATTAAATAGAAGGGGGCCCAAGTGTGACCCCTGAGGAACACCTGACGTGACACAGATGGGACGTGAATGACAGCGCCCAATTTTAACAAATTGGAATCATCCCGAGAGATACGACCCTATCCAACTTAGCAAAGTATTGTCAATACCAAAATCCCTTAATTTGTTCATTAGTAAGTTATGGTCGACCGTGTCGAATGCCTTGGAGAAGTCAGTGTAGATGGAGTCCACCTGACACCGCTCCTCAAAAGCACGAACAATATATGCATCATACACTAGAAGATTAGTAGAAGTTGATTTACCAGTACGAAATCCGTGTTGACGCATAGAGATCGAGGATTGCAGTACCCCTGTTAGGTAATCACAGAGTAGTTTTTCAAAAATTTTAGGTGCTACAGCTAAAATAGAGATCGGTCTATAATTGTCAACACGATTTCGATTACCAGATTTAAAAATTGGCGTGATATAAGCACTTTTCCATCAGGTGGGAAAACTACTCTCACGTAGAGATGCATTGAATAAAAGTCATAATGGGCGACTAAGGGAAAAGGCACAATTACTAAGGAAGGTGGCGCTAAGTCCATCAGGCCCTGGGCTACTGTTGTTTTTTAAAGATGACTAGTCATTCAATATATCTAATATACTTAATGTAGGAGGAATGCATTCGTTTATGTGATTGTTACTATAAGTGGTCGAAGTTACATTAATATTTGATGACGAGTTTAGGTTCGGCGTATGATAAACAGATCCAAAAAAATGCGCAAAGAGGTTAACTATGCTATCGGTGTGGTTAACAAGGGAATTTCCGTTCTCAAATGTTGTTGGAATCTGGTTAGAAGCTCTTTTAGACTTAACGTAACCCCAAACAGCTTTAGGATTGTGTTTAAGAGAATACTCAACATTATTGATATGGTTTAAGTAACACTCGTTTGCCAGTCTCTTGCATTGATCACGCGTTTTGCTAAATGAAAGATAGTCTTCAGCTGATTGAGATGTTATGTACCTTTTATGGAGCGTTTTCTTTAAAAATATAAGATCTTTTAGCTCTTTAGTAAACCAAACTGGGAAACAAGAGGTTTTTGCTTTGAGGCATTTTTTAGGAACGTAAAGCTCAACAATTTCAAAAAGGGTTGAATAAAATTTATCACATGCTTCATAAATATCACAGCAGCTAAATAAATCATCCCACCTAACGTTAATAAATGCATTGTTTAAGGCTGTGTAGTCAGCATGCTTAAAATCAAAATCAAAAGTAAAATTATTTTCTGTCTCCAGCCATGCATTGCTAGGGGCAGATTGAAGTGTTAAAAAACACTCCAATGCTGGATGATGGGTGTCACAAGGGACGATCGGGAATTGTGATTCAGAGAGCTGAATATTATTCTTGTTAAAATCTATGGGCACAAAAATCAAATCAAGGATAACTGAGTTGTTATTACAAATTAAGTTCACTTGATGATAGTTAAGAAAGCCAAATAAGTTAGCTACCAGTGTAGTTTTTGGACAGGTGGAATCGGTATTTACTCCATATATATCATTAATCCAAGTCGCGTGCGGAAAATTATAGTCACCATACATGAACAAGGTGTTACAATCAGCAATCGACTCAATAATCTCACAATGCGTCTGATACGAAGTATAATCGCAGTTACGAGGAATATATACTACACCAAATATAACGGTATCACAACCATAGCAAATGCTCACATACAGCTCTTCGTGAAGAGAGTTATAACTGTAGACTACATTAGAAGTGTAACGTTTGGATACTGCAATTAGAACTCCACCCCCGCGGGATTTCCCGGTAGTTACATTATCACGATCGCACCGATAAACGTTATAATCAAAAAAACCTAGCTCCGAATTGGAAATAGAGTTTAACAACCATGTTTCAGTCAAAATAATGACAGTATGTCCCATCAACGCTATAGTGGTATTCATTAAGTGTAACTTAGAACGTAGACCACGCACATTCTGATAATAAACAGGTAATTTTGAGGAAAACGTTTTATGCGATGATGGAGACGGAGGTCCACTAGAGAGCGCTAGATTTCTTGAACAGGCGTAGTTGCTTGATGTAAAAAAATATTATTACTCGCATTTTTAGATTCCGGCTTTTCTGAGGTACCTACGCGTTTCCGACGATGATTAACGAAGGGGCGAACAGTTACACCTTTAGGCCACTTTTCGGCAGACAGGATGTCATCAATTGAAGAAGATAGTGCGCCAACTTTGAACGAAGAGTATATGCTATTATTGGTGAGCGATATACAAGTCGCATTAGACACGCCAATGTTGGTCTTCAAATGTGTTTCGATGTCCGCTGTAGAAGTGCCGGGTGCACAGTTGTTAATATGAATAAATGTGCGACGTTGGGCTGATGTAATTCCTACGTTTTCAGCAGTCCCAAGAACAACTGTTCGCGCGGATCCAGACATCTTTTCCTTTGAGACGATCTTTATGTCATTTTTATTAGAATTTTGTAGCTCCTGTACTTGGACTGGCTGCACAGTTGTTTTAGAAAAAGAAGCAGGAGAGTTTTCAGAAGAAATACCCGGAACAGACGAAGTAGTCGATTTTTCAGAAATAACACTACTTATATTCGAAAAACAAGGATTGTTGACATGTTGGGATAATGCTGAATGGTTATTACAAGTAGTAGTACGATTGCTATATAGTTGTCCAAAATCCTCAGATTTAAAGAATGAAAACAAGTCATTTCGTAGCGCATAGCTATTCTCATTAATTAATTGTTTCAACATTGAGACACTATAGTTTTTAATAAATAGTATTTCACGTTTTAAATTAACAATTTCATCCTCCAGTGACGACAAGAGTAGATGTGAGACACAATTTGGACTGCACGGAGCCGAGATGGATTACGTAGGCGATCCTGGATGCAAAGTTTGTTGCAATTGTGTAGGCGGAATATTCAGTATTAGGTTCTCCGAAGTTTCATCAGTCTTGTTGCAGTTAGGACAATTCGAAATCGATGAAGGGCCATCTAAGTCAAAAAATCCATTGTAGCGTTTTATGCAACTTCGGTGAAAACAAGTCTTACAAACAGTACAATCATTTCCAGATTGCACCTTGTTTTTGCATCTGTGGCATTTTGAATTCATTATGTTGTTATTGTTGTAATTGAAGCAACAAAGGAGAAAAACAAAGGTTAAAAAAGCAGGGAATTAGGGAAAATAAACAATACACAAATTCTTCACGACACGCATCAGTTTTTGATTGAATAATACATATGCATAATGTTACTCGCATCGTGGGGTCCTGTCGTTGTTACGGATGTCACACGTATCAAAAATCAACAGCAAAATGTAAATATAGTTAATTATTAATTGCAAAGTTATTTTTTTGCAAAGCTGTTGATTTTCGTGTGGCATCTGTAACGCTCCCTGGCGACAGGCAAAATGTAGCGCGCAGCCGCAAACCGCGCCTCAACCAACCACAGCAAAGGCGCTCAGCCACCACCACCTCAACATCCCCTCTAGCGATTATTGCAATAGGGGATGGTTGTGGTTAATAAAACCAAGTGGCGGAGGGATGGGAGAGGCAATCGTGTTTCGAAATCTGCTAAGTGTTCTCGTTTGCTCATCGTGTTTTATTTTGTTGTTTTATTGTTGTAAGTAAATCGTGAATATTTTGTTAGTTGTGTAATATATTTGTGATTGTTGTATTTGAATACAAATTATTTTTCTTCACACACCCGCATTCACTTTAAATTAAAATCAGTGAAAGTGCAGAATCGGTAAGTTAAACATTTACTTTAGTACATAGTAAAGTGCAAAGAATGAGTTAAAGTTAGCCGGGTAGTTACGCAGTGGGACATTTGTTATCGGCTCCAATTATTTATAAAAAATTGCCCGCCGAGTCAACACCCCCGTAACAATTCGTACAATGGATTTAATTATAAATTGTTTACCTAGGGTATTGAATACATGGGATTTTTAAACACAGAGAGTTTTATGTATGTAACACCGAACATTTTCATAACGAGAATATTTCTTTAAAGTATACATATGCATTTCGTTGTACATTTTCCGACGCTCGGTTTATTAAGAGAATTCAATTAGAACTTCAAACGAGTGCTTTCCACTCCCAGGCTAAGCATGAAGTAAAATTTCGAGTTTAGAAAAGCCTGAAAATTTGGTTTGGTCGCGTAGCGCGAAGCGCGGAGCGGCCAAACCAAATTTTCAGGCTTTTCTAAACTCGAAATTTTACTTCATGCGCCACCGGTACAAAACATTGATTCAATGTAAAGTTTAGCGGTGTGTTTTAAGCTTCGTAATATGTGAGGGTTTTGTACCGGTGGCGCATGAAGTAAAATTTCGAGTTTAGAAAAGCCTGAAAATTTGGTTTGGCCGCTCCGCGCTTCGCGCTACGCGACCAAACCAAATTTTCAGGCTTTTCTAAACTCGAAATTTTACTTCATGCTTAGCCTGGGAGTGGAAAACACTCGTTTAAAGTTCCAAACCAAATTTTCAGGCTTTTCTAAACTCGAAATTTTACTTCATGCGCCACGCGCATAAAACACTGAAATATTGTAAACTTTGAAATACACTCACATATTTTTTTTTTAAATGAGTAATAATCGAAATATTTAAATAACAAAATATTTAAATTTTTCTTCATACATTTTCAGTTGAGACAAAAAAGAAAACCAAAACTAAAGAACATAAAAGACAAGGAGGGAAATCTGATCACGGACGAGAATCAAATACTAGAAAGATGGAAACAATACTTCGAAGAACTAACGGAAAAAAACAACGATGAAGAAACAGTGGAAGAATCAATGATAGAACAAAATATAGAAAGGAATATACAACCAATAACAGAGATAGAAGTCAACCAAGCAATAAACAAACTAAAACTAGGAAAAGCCCCAGGAGAAGACAACATCACAGCAGAAATGCTAAAATACATGGACGATACAGCAAAAACGGCATTTCGAGAACTAATAAACGACGTTATCAAGAAAAAAGAAATACCTAATGATTGGAACATAGGAATAATACTGCCGTTGTACAAAAAAGGAGACTTAAAAGAATGCTCAAATTACAGAGGAATAACACTGACCAGTATACCGGGGAAAGTACTAACAAGAATATTAGAGAAACGGCTCAGAGACAGATTAGAAACAACATTGGAAGAAGCACAACACGGATTTAGAAGGGGAAGAAGCATGCAAGACCTAATATTTATAATGAGACAACTGGGAGAAAAATTAACGAAAAAAGGAAAAGATATACAAGTTACCTGACGCCAACACAACAGACTCCTTTCATTATAAACAATAGCACTTATTATCTATTTATCCATTTATATATTATTCTGCTTATTTTGCATAATTGTTATCTTATGCTTATTTCGCAATTTTATCTTATTATATTATATTTTATTATTGTATCGTTAGTTATGAATTAGAGACCAAACCGTGAACACGGGTGTTAAGAAATAAATTCCTTTTTAAAAAATCGGTTTGTGTACGAGTAAAGTTAATTTACATATATGTTTCATAGACTTATAGAAAGCCTTCGACAGAGCGAAAAGAGTGGACGTGTGGAAAGCGCTGCAAAAAAGGGGAGTAGAAAAAGACATGATAGACATATTAAAAGCGCTGTACAGAAACAACAAAAACAAAGTTAGAACACACAACGAGGAATCACTTGAATTCGAAGCCAAAACAGGATTAAAGCAGGGATGCGTACTGAGTCCGCTGCTATTCTCTCTGATTATAGACGATACAATCAAAAGTTGTAAGGGAAAATGCAAAACAATGAATGTAGGAAATTGGAAAATGAAACCAGTGAATGTACAAGAACTCCTATTTGCAGATGATATGATACTAATAGCTGAGTCAGAAGAAAAACTACAACATAATATAGCGGTATACCAAACGGAACTTACGAAAATTAATATAATTGTTAACATAGACAAAACGAAAACTATGATAGCAAATAACGAAAAAAAACACAGAATAGAATTAGATGGAAGAAATCTAGAACAAGTAAAAAGCTACAACTACTTAGGAACACTGATATGAGCAAATGGGAAAATAGACAAAGAAATAACAGAAAGAATAGGAAAAGTTGGAAGAATTTACAATACACTAAAGAATACATTTCTGGGAAAAAAGGAAATATCAAGAAAATAAAAACAGAAATTTACAAGAAAGTAGTAAGGCCAGCGCTAATATATGGAAGTGAATCGTGGACAGTAACAAATAGGATAAAAAGCAAAGTAACAGCTATAGAAATGAGGTTTCTAAGGAAAACAGAAGGAATTACAAGAGATAGAATTAGTAATAATGTTGTGATGGAACAGTTAAACATAAAACCTATAGAAAAATTGATAGAAGAGAGACAGCTTGGGTGGTTAGGACACATGTACCGTATGGACGATAGAAAAGCCAAGGAAATATACGAAGTCAGGGTACCAGGGAAAAACAGAGTAGGGAGACCACGGCTAAAATGGAGTCAACAGACTAGACAAGCAGCTGAGAAAAGAGGGATTGTATGGAGAAATGCCAGCACGCTAGCACAAAATAGGGAGGAATGGAAAAGAAAGATCAAGAATTGAAAAGTCAACAAAAAAGCTAGATTAAGTTAAATATAATGTAATAATATTAGTTCGACACCGAAAGGTAAAAGAACGTATAGATTAAATAAAATAAATAAATACATTTTCAATTCAGGTCAAATAATATAATATATCAAATTACCTTATTTAGTAATTTAATTAATAATTAACAAAAAATTAATCATGTTGCGTGTATGCATCAATGGCGCTTAATGGGTTAAATACTCCACATAACTCAATTAGTAAGTTTATTGTGTCAATTATCATTTGTTTAAATGACGAGGAATGTGCTATGATGGACGCACCGCCATTTTTTATTTATTTTTCACATTTTTGTTTGCGTAATTTCTCAATCATGTTTTAAAATATCGAGGTCATTTAATATGATATTCTAAAAAAATAAAAGACATTTCCAGAGGAATTCCGACTGATACAATTTGTTTTCATTTCAGAGGCTCAAATTATTGGTAATCGTCGGCGTTCTTTGCATTTTCTTCGCGCAATGCGAAGGCTTCTTCTTCGACCTGAAAATTAGAGCAATCTGCAGTTGGTTTAGTATTAACAGCACATTTTGGTGCCCTTACAACAATCAGGCATCAAGTAATTTTACTTCATGCTGGGAGGGAAAAGCACTTGTTAGAATCCTTAAATTAAATTCTTTTTAAAAACAACGAATAATTTAAATACATTATGAAACGGTGGAGGCTTCTATTTTTTTAATTTAAATACATTATGAAACGGTGGAGGCTTCTATTTTATTTAATTTAAATACAAATTAGGAAATAAAAAAGTTTCATTTATTTTTCTTTTTATATAAATATACAGTCATAAGTCATGAAAATGGATAAATAACTGTAAACTAAATTCTGCTTCAATGAAGAACACTCCATAATATCACTAAATAGTAAAAAATAACAATACAAAAAAAAATTAAAGTGCCATGTTACGTCCTTCGATGGATATTTCAACGGCCCGCCTGCTCTGCTTCTGCCTTTTATTATCGATAAAGTTCTTGTAGTGCCTCTCGAAGCGATTCATACCCCTCTTCGTCGACTGAATAACAAAAAAAGTAAATTATTTCCACACAACTTTAACTAACATCATTATTTTCAACTCACTCTACTTATGTCTACTTCCGATTGCCATTTGGGCCTAACCAAATAGTCTTTGTTTGAAGGTATGGGAACCCTGGCCCTGGCCACCCATCCTTTATCTCCGGGCCTGAGCGGCTTGCCGTCTTCGTTCAGCGCCTTCGAGATGTCTTTGTCTCGAACGCGTTCCGAAGGTCCAGCGTCGCTTTCTTTCCTGCTGCGTTTCGGCATTTGCTCGAGATCTCTTTGTAGGCGTTCTTCTTTACTCATGGCTTAAAAACATAATAATGATTACCTTTATTCGGCAACTAACATTAGCAATAATTAAATGCTTTTTCTATAGTACACTGATCAAAACAATTAGCGGGTCACTAATTTGTGCCTCCATAAAATTCAAACGGGAAATGACATGCAAATAAAATGAAGGACATCTGAAAGACGCTCTATTTAATTGTTATAATTGACACATAGGGAATTATCAGCATCGCACACTTCCGGAGTATCCGTAATAATGAACAAGAACTACCAAAACTAAAGTGAAATAATGTCTCCCAAATTTGATTCAAAGAGCTAGGAAAGCCTTGTTGAGATCAATAAACAAACGAAAATGTTTGCAACTAACAGTTTGACTTAAGTTAAGTGGAAATGAGGCATCTCAACGAAGTGGAAGTTGTTCGTGCTATAACATTAATTGAAAATGGCGAAAGCCTTCGACAAGTTTTAAGAAACTTCAACGTAAGCCTGTCTGTGATTCAGCGATTGTGGAACAGGTACTTAGATACAGGTCAATATACCAGGCCAGGTGGGCAAGGTCGCAAGCGAAATACAACTCGACATCAAAACCGATTTTTACTGATTTCGAGTCTTCGCAATAGAGTTTCTACGGCGAAAGGCCTCTTAATTTCCCTCAGGACGGCGCATGGAGTCACTGTATCAGACCAGACAATTAGGAATAGCTTGAGGGAATCAAATTTGAGGGCAAGACGACCCGTCCGAAAACCCTCTTTGACACGACGCCACAGAAAAGCAAGGATTAATTTTGCTCGTGAACATGTCGCATGGCAACTTCGACAATGGAAGTCTGTGCTCTTCACGGATGAATCAAGGTTCCGTATTACTCGTTGCGAGTACGTGTTTACAGACGCCCAGGAGAACGCTGCGCAGCTGTTGTTTCAATGAGTGTTTGATATAGTCTTTGTAAGACTAACTTGTTGTAGATTGCGAAAAGAATCGCACTTTTAATGTTTTAATTTAATTTCGTTTTGCACTTTGGTTTTGGTAGTTGTTGTTAATTATTACAGGTACTTTAAAAGTACGTGATGCTGACGCTTCCATATGTGCCAATTAAAACAATTAAATAGAGCGTCTTTCAGATATTAATTTTATTTGCATGTAATTTCCCGTTTGAATTTTATGGAGGCACAAATTAATGACCCGCTAATTGTTTTGAGCAGTGTACTTATTTGTCACGTTAAATCACATAGAACGGTTATAAATAATTGACAGTTGAATTTGACGCAGTATTCCAATTACTAAAAGTTATTCTTGTGTTAATCTCATACAGCCTTATGTAGACGCTAGCATACAGCTTTAACACAGTTCTAAGGATGATATTAACAAGTTTGTATTAATAAAGCAATTCAGTAGATTACTATTGTTAGTTTACAAACAAAAACTTAGACCCAGTTGCACCAAAAACGTTGAACACGAGTTCAAGCTGAACTTGAGTTCAAGATGACAGTTTCTATTGTTGTAATGTCAGTTTGAACTCAATTTCAGAGTTAGACCAGTTCAACGTGTTTAGTGCAATTGGCCCTTAATACACTGGTTTAACCCATTAACGGCCAAGCAATTATAGAGTTAACTCTAATAGTTGATTTTAGGTAAAATTCTGCACTTCTTTTTTATGATTTCTATGAATGACTTATTGTATTACATACTGTGAATTTTTCTTTTTAAATATACATAATTTATACGCTGTACATTTTCAGTCATTCGTCGATTTTATACAGGGTGACTCAGAGGAGATTTCAGTTTTGAACACGTTACAATAACTGCATAAAAATTATTGGAATAATTTTAATATTAAATTAAGAAAGTACAGAGATGCGGATTTCATTTTTTAAACACAATGTTGTCCTAATGTCGACCATCCTTCTCATAGCACTCCTCCAATGCTGCTCTTAAATGTTTAAATACCCGCCGACACATTTCAATAGGAATGTTGTTAATGGCCTCTCGAATGTTGTCTTTTAACTGCTCCGTAGTGGCTGGAGGATCGTTGTAGATGATACTCTTTAAATATCCCCACAAAAAGTTGTCAAGGGGAGTAAGATCTGGTGATCTTGGCGGGCAAGAGATATCCCCAAATCTCGAAATAACAGTTCCTGGAAACGATTCACGTACAGTGTCCATTGATGCTGCTGCTGTGTGTGCCGTCGCCCCATCCTGTTAAAACCAGGTCCAGTTTGGGTCATAACCAGGAACGTTTTGAAGAGCTGGAGTCAAAAATTGGTGGAGCACTGCAGTGTACCGTTGGCTTGTCACAGTAACAGAGCGGCCACGGGCATCCTCAAAAAAATAGGGCCCGATTATTCCAGAAGACGACATGGCACATCAAACTGATACCTTCTTGGAATGCAATTGTTTTTGGTGCTTTTCTTCTGGGTTTTTGGGGGCCCAATACCGACAGTTTTGTTTGTTTACGTGGCCCTCCAGGTGGAAGTGAGCCTCATCACTGAATAAAATGTTGTCCAAGCCTCCTTCATCCCAAAACATATTCATCATGGTCTCACAATATGTTTTTCTAATTTCGTGGTCTGTGGGCTTCAGGAACTGTACCAATTGAATTTTGTATGGATGGAAGTGTAAGTCTTTGTTTAAAATCCGTTGCACACTTGACCGATGAATATTCAGGGCCTGGCTATGTTTTCGAATTGACCGCCTTGGATTTCCAGTCGCAGCACATCGCACAATCTCAATGTTCTCTGGCGTTCTGATGGACTTCTGTTGACCTGGGTGCTTCCGATTTGCCACGGAACCTGTTTGTCCGAATCTTTGAACCCACGATTTCACTAAATTTGTCGACGGAGCATCACGTACACGCCGAATATTGTAATGGTTGCAAAAACGTCGAATAGCCACTACATAGGAATCGTTCGCTTTAAAAAACGCCTCTACCATGAAGGCACGTTGTTCGTTCGACCACTGCTCCATGTTTACTGACAATCCGCACGTATTCGCCGCAAATTGCCAGCGCTACCCCCCCCACAACTTTTAAAGCGGTTGCACAGGGTACGTTCGAAAACTGAAATCTACTCTGAGTCACTCTTTATAAAAACGTGCAATATGAAGTTTAGAATGAGTTTCCACTCCCAGACTAAGCATGAAGTAAAATTTCGAGTTTAGAAAAGCCTGAAAATTTGGTTTGGTCGCGTAGCGCGAAGCGCGGAGCGGCCAAACCAAATTTTCAGGCTTTTCTAAACTCGAAATTTTACTTCATGCGCCACGCGTATAAAACACTGAAATATTATGAAGTTAGAAATCCTCTGACATTATTTTTTTTAAACGAGTAATAATCGAAATAATTAAATAACAAAATATTTGCCTTTTTCTTTATACATTTTTAAGTCAGGTCAAACAATATAATATATCAAATTAATTTATTTAGTAATTTACTAAACAAAAAACTAATAATGTTGCGTGTATGCATCAATGGCGCTTAATGGGTTAAGGCATGAGATCTGTATGTCAATGACCAATAGGTTAGAATTTATTCAATTACACTGTTATATAGTATATCCAAGAATCCAGGCAATATGTTAATGGGTTTAAAGTCCCAGCATTGTTGCCAAGAGTGCGTGTAAACATTCAACATAACCTAAAAACCCGTCCGAACACGTTAGGTGCTAGATGCCTAACATTGAGTTATGAATGGTTAAAAACTGCTATTTATCAATATGAATTTGAAAATGCATTGAAATGTTCTAACAAATTCACTTTTCCTCGGACTCTGAGTTTTAGCCTGGATTTATTACTAGTGGTGAAGCGGCAACGCTGTGGGGTATTACCAACAAAACGTCATATAATAAACGCTTGCTTTAACGTTGTGTTTAGGGAGTTTAGAGATGTCGGAATGGCAGTGAAAACAACTAGATATTGCTGGCATTCTCGGACGAACTATAAATGTACATACCTAATCAGTATGTTTTAAACTTCCCTTGAAATCAGTGTTTTATACCGGTGGCGCATGAAGTAAAATTTCGAGTTTAGAAAAGCCTGAAAATTTGGTTTGGCCGCTCCGCACTTCGTGCTACGCGACCAAACCAAATTTTCAGGCTTTTCTAAACTCGAAATTTTACTTCATGCTTAATCTGGGAGTGGAAACACTCTTTAGAAGTTAATTTTAATCAAACAATTCAGCAGCAAAAATTCATTTTCACACGCATAAACAAGGTTGTTACACTAACCTCTAAATTATGAAATGTAATGTTCATTTTTATAAATAGTTCAAAACTAACTAATAAAATGTAGATTTTGTTCTATAATACGATATGTTAATATCATGTTTGTAAGGGTATATAACTATAACGATATTAACAGCAATTCTATAGTATGTTCAATAAAAAAAAACCTCCAGAGTGCTATGATTTTATCTTTTTAAAAATTTAATTTGGCTACACGCTTTAGGAATTGTCATATAAAACATTAGACATAATAATTATAATGTATTATTTCAGAGTTGCCAACCTACAATATTTTCCATGGCACTCTAGAGGTTTTGTTTTATTGAACATACGATATTAACAAGGCTGATAATCTTCTAACCTCTAAGCATGTAAGTGTTTATGTTGTCAAGATAATGAAATGATTCTATTTATGTTGCTTACCTTTGAAATCAGTCGATAAATTAAAAATAGGCCTCGCCCATTCACTAATCAATTTTCCAGCTCTTTCCCGATTCTCTTTTGTCTCTTTTGGATGTTTATAGAGGTACATAACGGCCTTTCCTATTCCAGAGTGTTTTAACGTCGATTGATCGACACGTGGAAACTGATTTTTACCACATAATCAAATCCAATTAAAAACAAAGCAAGTGAAAATCAAATAAGAAAAAAACATAAAAAGCATTAACATTCACAGAAAAAACTTACATCCCACAGCAATTTTAATACAGCTTCTCGTACTTGCAAAGAAGGCATGGATCTGTCCGGCAAGGGCGCCAACCAATCAGTCAGTACGGTGAGCACGTTGTGTTCAATGAAAGCCAATTGCAGATCGTGTTTTTTCAATTGAGACATGACTTTTGCTAACATGGCAATTTTTTTCGTGGCCGGTTGCTTCGTCTCATTGGATTTCCTATCGTCCTAAAATTGGTTTATTCAAAACAAAACGTGCTCAAAATGTATTTCGAAATTTTCCTACCTCCGCAGCTGCTCTCATATCGGCTAATAACTGCGCAATAATGTCATCGTTGTCATTGATTATGTCGATATCTTTTCTCTTTTTACGCTTCGACTGTTCATCTTTTTTACGTTGAAGCATAGCGTCGAAATCCGATAAACCATTGTTTCTATAATAAATATATTTGTTTTATTCGCATATTTTGTGCATTCGTTGAATTTATGTCATTTACTACTAACCTATCATCATCTCTTGTGTTGTCAATTCCATCATCGGAATCGTCAGATACTTGCGGTAATGGGGCCTTGCCTTCTACGCCCTCTTCATTTTGAGCAACAGAAGGTCCGGCTTCTTCGTTATCACTAGAAATCAATTTGCTTATCTTGCTAGGACCGTCATCTTCACCCTCGGAATCCGAAACCAGTGGTCTCTTTTTAGGTTTGCTTTTAATTTCATCACCAGATCCCGATCCTTTATTAATAAAAAAACGAACATCATCAGAATTAAAATATTGAGTAAATTGTCAATTTTAACAGAAGACAATCGGCGAGTTTCTGTTATTTTAAAGCATAAGTTCTTTAACCTCACAATCTAAGTATACGTACAATTACCAAACTTGCTCACAGCATGATATTAAAAAATATTGTAGGTTAAGTTTGACATTTTGCTTACAGAATCAGCCCGATTCAATAAAATTGTCAATTTTGACTATATTGTTTTGTTCCATAATATTTATTTTCAAGCTTGACTTACTTGATCTCGATCTGGAACGTGATTTAGATCTAGATTTAGATCTGGAAGCCCTAGATCCAGAACGACTCCTCGACCTCGATCTTGACTTCGATCTGGATCCCGAACGTGACCTAGAGCGTGAACGTGAGCCCGATCTTGATCTGGCCGATCCAGACCTCGATCTGCTCCCGGACTTTCTCGATCCGGACCTTGATCTGCTCCTGGATTTCCTCGATCCGCTCCTAGACCTAGATCTCGATCGCGAACCCGAGCGAGACCTAGCCGAACCCGATCTAGACCTACTCCTAGATTTTCTAGATCCGCTCCTGGACCTACTTCTACTCTTAGATTTTCTGGACCCACTCCTGGACCTACTTCTGCTCCCTGACTTTCTAGAGCCACTCCTAGACCTAGATCTAGAACCCGAACGAGATCTCCTAAAACCCGATCGAGAACGTGATCTTGATTTAGATTTCGATGTTGAACTCGATACTCTATTCGAACCCGACCTGGACCTCGATCTTGATTTTTTTCTTGAACCTGATCTCGATCTTGATCTTGAATTTCTCCTAGAATCAGATCCACTCTTGGACCTTGATCTACTTCTGGACTTGGAGCCTTTCCTCGATCCGCTCTTAGACCTCGATCTGCTCCTAGACTTTGAGCCTTTCCTTGATCCGCTCTTAGACCTCGATCTGCTCCTGGATTTTGAGCCTTTCCTTGACCCACTCTTAGACCTCGATCTGCTCCTAGACTTTGAGCCTTTCCTTGACCCACTCTTAGATCTCGATCTGCTCCTAGACTTTGAGCCTTTCCTTGATCCGCTCTTGGACCTTGATCTGTTCCTAGACTTTGAGCCATCCCTCGACACACTCTTTGACCTCGACCTCGAAGCCCTTGCAGATCCACTCTTTGACCTTGATCCAGATTTTGATCTGGATTTTCTTGATCCCGATCTGGATCTAGATTTTCTAGACCCACTATTCGATCTGGACCTAGATCGTGATCTTTTCCGAGATCCGCTATTCGATCTAGACCTCGAGCGTGAACCTTTCTTAGATCCACTTCTCGATCGAGACCCTTTCCTCGACCCACTATTAGATCTAGACCTCGAGCGAGATTTCCTCGAATCAGATCCGGACCTAGAACGTGATCTCGATGATTTCCTAGATCTAGATCGATCTCCAGACCCACTCCTCGAGCGCGATTTTCTAGATCCAGAACGTGAGCGAGACCTGGATCGTCGAGGGCTCTTTCCGATGTCCCCTAAAGAATTTAAGTCTGTTGGTACATCTCCATTCTGTTGCAGTGATCCAGATCGAGATGATTTGTTGGAGTCCACAGACGCAGATCGCGATCTGTGGCTGTTTATCGGTGATGAGGGCATCGTATGTTTACTTTTGGGTTAGCTTCTTAAGGGATCGTTCTGGAATGAGTTTCTGTGAACTGCACAACCATCAGGCGACATCCATTGTTCAACCAAGACGGACTGTAATGTTTTTAGTTGGAAATATGTTGTGTTATGATTGAAAGTCGAAAGAAAACATGTAACCACTAATAAAACTGATGTAACCTCAAAATATTATCGACTCTGTCAAAAATATTCGTTATAAAGAATATAACTCACTTATAGCGGTACCAATGATAAAAAATTATATCCATAGATGATGATTATGCAATATATCGAAATTGTGGAACAATTTTTTTTTTTATATAAAAGTACGTGTATTTATGTTTATATTTATATTTTAAGATAAAAACCATAAGATAGGTATTAAGTAGAGTTGTATTTATGTATTTATAGTTTTACCAAATTTAAATGTACACCCAAGGTATGGCAATGGGCGTAACGCATATGAACACATACAGAGAGTTTTATGTAACACCGAACATGCTAGAATGTAGTCAATGTTAATTTTCCTATGCTCGATGTGTACTGGGACGCATCAATTCTTGTCTAGGGTGCGATCCATAGATTAAATTAGATTGATAACTCATAGGGGGCTCTACGTATCATGATTTTAGTTAACCGACCCACTCGATGAGACGGCGCTGCAATCGCAAATGACGTCATTGGCCGCGGGGAGCGGGCGGGATTCTTGCTAAGCGGGGTGTGCGGTGCAGGGGGTCATAACATTGAATGGAGGGTGCGGTGCGGGGAACATCGCACGGTATTAAATTACAGTGCGATGCGAAAAATACCAAAGACCTAATGAACATGTTAAATGTATATTTAAAAAGTTATTACAAATATATTTTGCTACATGTCAAAACCTAATTTCATTTCACTTTTCAACAAAATGTCTGCAGTTCGTCAAAAAATGCATCTTAGAAATGAAATAAGAGGTCTCCTTATTAATTAAAATATTGTAAAATTTATGATATTCTAATTTCACTTGAAATCTGTGTTTTATACGCGTGGCGCATGAAGTAAAATTTCGAGTTTAGAAAAGCCCAGAAAATTTGTCTCGGGTCGCTGCGCGACCCTCGACAAATTTTCACGGGGCTTTTCTAAACTCGAAATTTTACTTCATGCTTAGTCTGGGAGTGGAAAACACTCATTTAAAGCCTTAAATTGAACTTTAAAAAAAACAAGGAATATCTAAAGATTTACAGAAAATAGGTTGAATTTGAAATACGTATACTTAAAAGAAAACTCCTTGTATGTATAAATACAAATAAAATATTTCTAGAAGAAAGTTATTGTTACTGCAAAAATGTTCAGCAAAAATATTAAAGGGAAGTATTTGGTATATAGTGAAACTTATTTCGTAAATCGGGAAATCTTTTGACTTATATTTGACAAGGTGAAAGATATTTGGGATACAATGAATCTCATTTGATCAATAGTGAAATGCAACAGAAAAACCGTGTAATTGAATTTAAGACATTATTTTATGTTCTGGGATCACACTTTGTGACTAGATGGAATTTCGGAATTGCTTGATCCAACAGCGAAGGAAACATTCTCCATGGAAGTATGCTCCTAGCCCAGTGTGAAGAAAATCTCCACGTCCGTGGTTGTTTCATGCATAGTACTTGAAGATCATTCATGAATGCTAGGAAGAAATAAACTGAAATAATGTACACACTGGTTTTAAATGTGTTTGACTGCAGATTTAATTAAAAGAATACGCAATGGCTTAAAAACTTAAAATATTACATAAAGTTGCGGTTTTAATTATTTATGTTAACGCCCATCTCCAAGTATTCAGAATTGCTGAATCCAACAACAACGGGGATACACTCCATGAAAAAATGCTCCTAGTTCAGTATGATGAAAATATCCACGACCATGGATATTTAGTGTACTTGAAAATCATCCTCATGTACTAGGAAGAAATAAAGAGAAATAATGTAGTAACTAACACCTTGGTTTTAAATTTGTTTGACTGTAGACTAATTTAAAATAATACACAATAGGTTAAAATTTAAAAATATTATACATACTTACGGTTGTAATTATTTTTATTTATTAACGCTCATCCCGAGACGATTTCGTCTTATCGGCGTTTTTGTGCCTTCAGATCCGACGGATCTGACAGCTGTTGATTGAAAACAAGCCCACGTTAGAAATTGCGGGAAATTTGAAGTTCCGACATATGCGCCCTCCCATCGAGTGGGTCGGTCAACTATATATGTGAACTTACAGAATCATATGGAGTGGACTGGGTCTGAGTATATGTATTTACTGAATATTTAAATTAAAAGTGGAGCATCAAAAGTGTTGCCAACTTAAGCGATGTCATAGGCAAGCATCCCCAACCTAGTCGAAGTCATAGACAAGTATACCCCAACGGTGTCGCTAACCGTCACAGATACAAACACCTCAAAAGTATTGGCAACCTAACTAAAGTCAATTATACAAAAGCCTCAAAAGTGTCGGCAATATAATCGAAACCATAGATTTGCAACGCTTCAAAAGTGTTGCCAACATAATCGAAGTAGTAATACACTCAAACGAACATAATTGACAGATTTACTTACCGCAAAAAGGCCACGAACATAATTCCAAGTCCTAGAAACATAGATTTAGTATATATATATATATATATATATATATATATATATATATATATATATATATATATATATATATATATATTAAATCTATGCCTAGAAAAATATGCCTCCATCAATAAATTAATAAACGTTGCAACCATCATAGTCGATTCTTTTTGTCCATTAGCAAAACAATGGAGACCCAAAATTGTTAATTTGACTTAAGATATTTTTTCATGAATTTAAATTTTAATACAACTCACAGTTTTATACTAAATGGTTAAAGAAGTTTTAGTTGAAATCAAAGTCTATTATTTAAAACAGCTTTAACTTGATTACGAAACCAACAATTCTTACCATTTCTGGTATATGTATATAGCATTGGTGGAAATAAAATGTTGGGACACGTACACATTTTATTAGCGTGTATCAAACTTTGGCTTGTCAGTTAATTGTCAATGGATGGGTCAAACATGAAAAACCCTTTCTTTTAATAATGTTTCGATAATTCCTTTCACCTTACTTTAAAAAAAACCTGACTTAACCGGTATACATTTTATCAAGTTTCAATTTGTCCCAACATTTTATGTCAATATGTATTTATAAATGTATTTTGGAAATGGAGATTCCGTTAATAGAGTGAAAATTGAAATTGAAACTAATGGTACATTTTTTAAAATACACAACCACAAACAATATTTATATTATTTTTAAAAGAACGGGAGTTTGGAAAAGTGAATCTTTTACATCTCCTTTTTTTTTAATTGCACTAGGATTATAAAAATAAAGAGGACGATTTTACAAGACATTTAAAACAAATCAATACGATGATTTTATATTATCTTTAATATCATCACGACTTACTCACAATCTAGATTACTAAATCTTAGTTTTAATTCAACATTACTTTGAATTATTTTAACTTGTATCTGATAAAAAAAAAAACTTAATCGAAATCAAGAAATAACTCAAAGCTGTTTTATAAATTTGAAAATGTCTGTCTTGTAAAAACAGGACGGGTTCTCACAGTTCAAAAACACATAGCTCATATTTACTTTAATCATTTCTTTTACTTATTTCAGCAATGAAATATAACTTATTTACAATATCGAAAAAAAACGAATTGACTTCAGTAATACTGAAACTTGGTGAGCGAGCGCGTGGAAATTCCGAGGCCCAAGGAAAACGAACGAGGAGAAAACATAACAAACAGCCTCTGTCAGTAAGAAGTTACACGCACGGGCCACCAAGCACATATATAATTTATATATTTGGCATACAGTTACGCGTATATAATACTTTGAATGTATTTCTTTAAATATATATATATTTATATACACATAGCTCGGAAAATACATACATTTATTTTGTTTAGTTTTCCTTTTTAAATGTAAATGTGTATTAATGTCTTTTTTGTATAAGTATGTTTATGTATTTTTGAACGTGTAAGCAATGTTGAGTTGAGTTTTTTTGCTTTCTTCATGTGTTTAAAACAAACACATAAGGGAAAGTGTAGATTTTGTTTCACTGTATGTAATAAACACAGATAAGGGGAAGTAATTGTATTCAATTTTCCCAGTGTAAACATAAGGAAAATTCGTGTTTCCTTGGTGTTCATACATGACGGAAAGTAAAGTTATGTACTTTCCTTTTGTAATACAAAAGGAAAAGTGTTGTTTTCAGAATACCGCCCCTTAAGTGTTTATTTACATACATGAGTGTAAATAAATATATAAAGGATGGTATCGTTTCGTCTTTTTAAGGGTAAAAGTTATTAAGTGTGCGAGGAACTTATGGTGAGACGTACTTAAGCACAAGGCTGTAGCTAGAAAAAAAAATTGTGGGGAGTTTTACTGGTACAAATTTTGTTTTTGCTCTTTCAGGGCTTCTTTTACATACAAAAAAATTAACATTTTGAAAATTTCAGGGCGCGTTTAAACCCCCATATCCCCCCCTGGCTACAGCCCTGCCCAAGTGGTCCACATTATTATTTAATTAGCATTCTGGGCAACGGCACAAAAAATAAATGCTGCCTACTCTAATTTATAATTTAAATGATCGCACAGTACTAGTACTTTTAGAGTAGGCTTTGATTAAGTAAAATATCTCATTACTTACAAAGTTTGTGTTCAAATGGACATTTTATTTTGCACCAATATGTATTAGTTATAAAAATAAAACGTCGGTGGTCACATCAATCTTGGTAAGTAATATCACATAACTAATTTCAATTTAAAAGTCAATAAATTCATTGTCTATATTACTTTTAGACTACACTAATGCCCATTCTAACTTTAATATTTTTTTTTGTTATTTTTTAAATTATTGTCAAGGTAATTAAAAAGTTTGTTTTGTATACACAGGAAATTTTTCTTTTTGAGTATACAGATCCCGATGTATGCGATGTAAATTGTCAGGCATTCGTCAGTTTTTTAAAAGCGTACAATTCGATGTTTCTAACGGGTGTTTCCACTCCCTGGTTAAGCACGAAGTAAAATTTCGAGTTTAGAAAAGCCTGAAAATTTGGATTTGCCGGGCGGAGCGAAGCGAGCCCGGCAAATCCAAATTTTCAGGCTTTTCTAAACTCGAAATTTTACTTCATGCGCCACCGGTATAAAACACTGACTTAAAATAAAGTTTAAAATACACCGCTAAAGCACTGTGCTGAAGCTGTACATTCTGAACTTGACTTGAAATCAATGTTTTATACGGGTGGCGCATGAAGTAAAATTTCGAGTTTAGAAAAGCCTGAAAATTTGGATTTGCCGGGCTCGCTTCGCTCCGCCCGGCAAATCCAAATTTTCAGGCTTTTCTAAACTCGAAATTTTACTTCATGCTTAATCTGGGAGTGGAAACTCTCGCTTAAAACTTTAAATCTAGCACAGTTAAAAAATATCGAACGCTTGAACATTTACAGCATATACGAGCGGTGATAAAAAATAAGGTTACAATGTTAAGGCGTTTAAACCCCCATATCCGCCCCCTGGCTACAGCCCTGCCCAAGTGGTCCACATCGGCTCCATAAAGTGCCTCTTCCGTTAGTGCCTGCATGAACTCCAACACTCGTTTTTTTTTTTCTATCTTGTAACTAACACTAACCTAACCGAGGTGACGTTAACATTTTTGTCCCATTTATGTTTGTTAACACTTTGACTGCCACACATTTTTCTCATCATTCAAATTAACACGTTCGCTGCCACAAGTTTCAAGCTATACTTATACTTAAGTACCAAGCGTGTCAAGAGAGGCAGCGAATATAATATATTCCATTTGTTTCTGGATCTCGCCTAGCCATGCTTTCGTGTTGTTATGTTGCAGTATCAACATTTACATTTTTTATTAATTGGCACTCCTGATTCCTTATTTTAACAGTGTTGCAATAATTTATGATATCATAAGTAATTCTCTTTTTAATTTTCAAGAGGTTTATTGTTAATCTTGCAACAATTATTTCGCCACGCGGTCGCTTCTTCGAGCATTTTATTATTAAATCAAATTAATCTAGTGTTGCAATGCTGTGTCAATGTCAAAGTGAAAAATAATTTCAGGCACATATTAAATATTAACATGCCAAAGATTATCTCTGAATCAAAAAGGTTACAAATTCTGAAATCCTACAAACATTTTAGGCAAAGTAATCCAAATTTACAGCATCACAATATTATTACGATTTTAATAGATATTTTTGGGGTATGTCTAGTATCACAAGAGGGTGGGAATAAATTTGCAATTCTACAAAAAAATACTGAGGGCCAACAGAAGAGAGAATGACCAAAATTAAGGTGGATGGATGGAGTTGATAAAAATGTGTTAACGGGAAGACCCAAGCGAGAAATACAAATGGATGACGAAATAAGTTTGCAGAGCCGAATTCATTATATTTGTTATATACAATATTATTGCTGTGTTTGTGTGTACAAAAACCAAGTAGTAAATTATGTTAATCTTAAAACTGCATATTATTATCCTTTTATATCTGAAAATTTGTAAAACAGGCAACAGTGTAAGATCACAATAGTCAGAAATTATAACCTTAAAATCGAACATCTGACAGTGACATTTAAAAACCCTGATTTAAAACACAACCAGCCCCATTTACAATACTTAAACTGTCACTTTTCCATAGCTAGGCGAGATCCAGAAACAAATGGAATCGTGTATATGTTAAATTGGAGTCTGTATAACGAGAAATACACATGGCAGTCAAATTTGTGGCAGCAAACGTGTTATTTCACACATCGGCTCAACAAGGGCGCTCTCCCGAAGAGCTGGCATGAACTCAAATGCTAGTATTTGAGTTCATGCCAGCTCTTCGGGAGAGCGCCCTTGTTAAACCGATGTGTGAAATAACACGTTCGCTGCCACAAATTGTATGCTATACTTATACTTGAGTATCGAGCAAGTCGGTAAAGGCAGCGAAGTCCCGTTAATGTTTGTTAACACTGTGACTGCCACGTATTTTTCTCATCATTCAAATTTGCAGGTTCGCTGCCACAAATTGTAAGCTATACTTATACTTGAGTATTGAGCGTGTCGGTAAAGGCAGCGAAGTCCCGTTTATGTTTGTTAACACTTTGACTGCCACGTATTTTTCTCATCATTCAAATTTGCACGTTCACTGCCACAAATTTCAAGCTATACTTATACTTAAGTACCTAGCGTGTCAGGAGATATACACATGGCAGTCAAAGTACTAGCAATTGATTTCATGCCGGCTCTTCGGGAGAGCGCCGATGTAGACGGGCCATTGACGTCCTCTTATCGCACCTAATAATATTTACTTTTAATAAGACGTTTGTTTTTTTCGTGAGAATTTTGTTGTTGATACTCCTCCTCATAATGGGAAAGTATGTCGTTTGTGGGTGTGATTTTGTTTTTCCTGTTTCGTCTCTGTGAAAAATGTACATATATATAATATATAAATATCCTCCTATACACACGTACATATAATATATACAAAATATACAAAAGAAAAACTTAACCTTAATTAACAATAAATATGTCTTTCGATTTAATTCAACGAGATTAAGTACGTGTAATTTAAATTAAAAAAAAAAACAACAGGGTGTGTTTTTTTTCTTTTTATGAAAAGTGGGGATCACAGAAACTAACAGGAGGATAGAGAGAGAAAGAGGGATTTGAAATGAGAAAGTGATAGACTACCACTGGCTAGAGGCACAGATAATTGACTCAACTAATCATTTACGACAAGTATATAATTATTATTATTTATATTATTATTATATAGAATATGCAGATACTGCAAGAACACTACAAATAAAAACACACAGGAACGCTGACATTTGACTTGTACGGATTTTTTTTTCTATAACTTAAAAATTACGTTTACTTTTTAGCGTAGTAATTAAAATTACCACTTTACTCGTAGGTCAAAATCAATTTATACCGCTACAAATTTTTTGTTTGTTGGTAAAAATCAATTGAATTCATTTAAATACCAACACCTTAATTTTTGTATAGTCGGTAAAAATTAATTACCGACACGATAATTTATAAAAACTCGTTGGTAATGTTTTTGAATTAAATTCCGCATTTACATTTTTTGCGAGTGCGCGGATAATTATTGCACTAAAATTTTTTCCTCCGTTAAAAATTAAACAAACAAGAGATAACAATGCGTGAACGAGTATAACCAACAAATTCAATTCATTTAAGAAACGTCAAATATCACCTAGAAAAATCACCATTACTAGTTAAAATTTTATGAATTTTTCCTAAAAAACAGTGACTACACCTAAAAAAAAAAAGAAGAAACGACATGTGCAGCAATTAAAAATCATCTTAACACAAATTTTTATTGAATAAAAACTCTCTTACTCTCGTTGATATTTTTCACTTAGATTTGGTCCACGCTTTGTGATTTTAAAAGTAATGTTAAAAATGTCCAGATGAAATTACTCTGCAAAGTGCAGAGTGTGGCAAAATAAACTCCCATATTAATTAATTTACTATCAAACTTTTATCTTATCAAGTAAATATGTTGTATTGTTTATTGTTTTCATTCTACTATATTGTTTAAATTTTGGCGTGTATTGGGTTTTTTTATGTGAACAATAAAGATTATTATTATTATATTTAAAAATTCACAGTATGTAAAACAGTCATTCATAGATAACATAAAAAGAAGTGCCGAAGAATTTAACTTTAAATCAACTTTAAGGGCCAGTTGCACCAAACGCCTTGATAAAAGTGTTTAACCCATTAACGGCCGAGCAATTATAAAGTTAACTCCAAGGCCCAGTTCAACCAGAAACGTTGAACTCGAGTTCAAGCTGAACTCGTGTTCAAGCTGAACTCGTGTTCAAGCTGAACTCGTGTTTAAGCTGAACTCGTGTTTAAGCTGAACTCGTGTTTAAGCTGAACTCGTGTTTAAGCTGAACTCGTGTTCAAGCTGAACTCGTGTTTAAGCTGAACTCGTGTTTAAGCTGAACTCGTGTTTAAGCTGAACTCGTGTTCAAGCTGAACTCGGGTTCAAGCTGAACTCGGGTTCAAGCTGAACTCGGATTCAAGTTGAACTCGGGTTCAAGACGACAGATGACAGATGAGGGGTTCAAGATGACAGTTCCTATTGTTCAACTTTAAACTCGAGTTCAAAGTGATATTAGAACAATAGGAACTGCTATCTTGAACCCCAGTTTAGCTTGAAGTCGAGTTCAATGTTTCTGGTGCAACTGGGCTTTAGAGTTAACTTTATAATTGCTCGGCCGTTAATGGGTTAAACACTTTTATCAAGGCGTTTGGTGCAACTGGCCCTTAAAGTTGATTTAAAGTTAAATTCTTCGGCACTTCTTTTTATGTTATCTATGAATGACTGATTGTATTACATACTGTGAATTTTTCTTTTAAATATACATAATGTATACGATGCAAATTTTCAGACATTTTTCGATCTCATATAAAAACGTGCGTTATGAAGTTTCGAACGAGTGTTTCCACTCCCAGACTAAGCATGAAGTAAAATTTCGAGTTTAGAAAAGCCCCGTGTAGAAAATTTGTCGAGGGTCGCGCCAGCGACCCGAGACAAATTTTCACGGGGCTTTTCTAAACTCGAAATTTTACTTCATGCGCCACGCGTATAAAACACTGAAATATTGTGAGGTTAGAAATACACTGACATTTTTTTTAAGTAAACAAACAAAAAATGAATAAAAAGTTAATAAAGTTGGGCGCCATTGATGCATACACGCAATATTATCAATTTTTGTTAATTAAATTACTAAATAAGTTAATTTGATACATAATATTATTTGACCTGACTTGATAATGTATGAAGAAAAATTCAAATAATATTTTATTTAAATATTTCGATTATTTTTCATTTAAAAAAAAAAATTCAGTGTATTTCTAACCTCACAATATGTCAGTGTTTTATACGCGTGGCGCATGAAGTAAAATTTCGAGTTTAGAAAAGCCTGAAAATTTGGTTTGGCCGCTCCGCGCTTCGCGCTACGCGACCAAACCAAATTTTCAGGCTTTTCTAAACTCGAAATTTTACTTCATGCTTAGCCTGGGAGTGGAAACACTCGTTGTAAACTAATTAATATAATTATAATTAATTAATTTCATGTGAACTTTAACTTTTATTTAGTCATGTCAAAGTTAAAAGGGAACTTACACCTTTGTAACTTTATTAAGTCATTTTAAAGTATTCCCTATATTTAAGTATTTAAAGTAAAAATCATTTAGTACTAGCATATGTTCAATAAAAAAAAAACCTGTAGAGTGCCATGATTTAATCTTTTTTCAAATTAAAGTTGGCTACATACTTCAGAAATTGACATATAAAATGTCAGACATAATTATAATGTATATTTTCAGAGTTGCCAACCTAGAATATTTTCCATGGCACTCTAGAGATTTTTTTTAATTGAACATATGATACTACTTTCTTTACTACTTAATGGCTATTACTTTTAAAGTTTAATGAAGTCAAGTCAATACAAATGTTTTAAGACAATACAAGTGTTTAAAGATAAAAGTCATTAAGTACTATTATAACTTTCTTACTCGCTTAATGATTTCAAAGCTCGATCAATTAAAGTAAAGAGTTTTAAGTATTTAATATGGGAGTCAAATTTTGTCGAAATAAGCTGCCGAAATACCGAGCTTGTATCCGTTTTTGACATCAGCGCAAATAAACATTAATTCTCGCGGATTATTAATCACTGCACTAACAAATAAAGTAAATTCGTCTAAGTTTCTAAAATTACGAGATATTTTCCTTTTTTGTTTTCTTTAATACTAACGTGATATGATTATATCCTAACTAACTGTCTTTTTATTTCTTATAAATCCATTTATGAATATAAAACACCACATAAGAATATCAATACAAATCTCGCACTCGTTTTTCCACTTTTAACCATCCTTCGTTTGATATTTTTATGTAAGTGATTCGTTTTTTTAATGGCGTCGCATTCTTTTGTTTCACACACAGAAATAGAGAAACACTACTTTCTTTTCTTTTTGCATTTTTTTTTGTTTAGTTTAGTTATATTGACATCGAGTTACGACTTGCGTCTCAATCTAATAATTTGTTTTTCGGATCAAATTAAAATATTTGTAATTTTCTCGTTTGCTTTTTGCTTCTTTAGGTACACAGTAGATTTCTACTAAATTAAGACGCAAGCGCCGGGAAGACATTCAAACTAAAGAGACACATCTTTTCGATCTTTGTGAAGATTATTAGACTGGACGTGGTTTAACAAATAAATAGTTACGGGAATAAGCCTAGTTATTAACAAAACTTGTGAAGTATTGAAAGGTCTGTCAAATACCGTACGATTATTTAAAATATAAATTAGAGTAGGCACCCTGCAGAGGGTGTAATATGGAAGGCGAGACTGCCGGACACATTCTCAGCGATTGCCCGGCACTCTCGTCAACTAGAGGCTCCTTACTGGGTGAAAGATGGCCTACAATGGCCTACGTAAGGGATCTACCCACCTTGGCTTTGCTAGACTATCTAAACCAGGTAGGCTGGCTGAGCTGAGGCTGGGTAATCGACGGGAGGAAGCACAATGGGCCTAATGAAGCCTAAGTGCAGTGCAGGAATGCGCACTCCCCAAAGAACCAGAACCTGAACTAGAACCAGAACTAGAACCAGAACTAGAACTAGAACCAGAACTAGAACCAGAACTAGAACCAGATCTACCCACCTTGGCTTTGCTAGACTATCTAAACCAGGTGGCTGAGCTGAGGCTGGCTAATCGACGGGAGGAAGTCCAATGGGCCTAATGAAGCCTAAGTGCAGTGCAAGAATGCGCACTCCCCAAAGAACCAGAACCTGAACTAGAACCAGAAATAGAACCAGAACTAGAACTAGAACCAGAACTAGAACCAGAACTTTAAATTTTTAATTAGGCTGACACTAACGGCTGTTATAGTGGAATTTTTTAAATTAGGCACTCTCATGCGCAGAACGAGCGGAAGCACAATGGGCCTAATGAAGCCTAAGTGCAGTGCAGAAATGCGCACTCCCCAAAGAACCAGAACCAGAACTAGAACCAGAACTAGAAGCAGAACTAGAACCAGAACTAGAACTAGAACCAGAACTAGAACTAGAACCAGAACCACAACTAGAACCAGTAGGCTTTAAATTTTAAATTAGGTTGACACTACCAGCTGTTATAGTGGAATTTTTCAAATTAGGCACTCTCATGCGCAGAACGAGCGCCGTTCGTGTATTTCCGCTGCTCAAAAAATAAGAAAGTGGAACCTGGCCTATGTAGGGCGCACATTTATTTGAAAGAAAGGAAGTCGCGCGCACATGCCAGGTGGTGCATCGGACGTCTCGGGATTTCATTGGTGTTACCTCTGCGAGAGCCAGCGTTGAATGGTACATTTACCCAACGCTTTCAGCACTGTCTTGCCTACGTTCGGGAAAATCTGTTCTACCGCACAAGTGCCTAATTTGGGTAATACATCTGCAGCACCAGAGCTGGGCAGGATTCAAACGTGAAGGACCCAAACGTGAATGACCCGGATTGAACTGGTCCGTCGCACAAATATTGGCAATTGCCAGTAGTGCGGAATGGGTCTCACCATCAGGAGGGAGGCACTACAATGGGCCTAAAACTTATCTATGGCTGCCCTCCCGACAACCAATCCTTAATTCTGGGCAGGATTCGATTTGGATTCATGATCCGAATCCTTTTTACGAGGATTCGTCCCAGCTCTGTGCAGCACATAGTTTACCATAACCTCAAATTTATTCGATCATTAGAGGGTGAAGGAGTATTATTATTCAATTAGCATTCTGGGCAGCGCCACAAAAAATAAATGCTGTCTACTCTAATTTATAATTTAAATGATCGCACGGTACTGGTACTTTTAGAGTAGGCTTTGATTAAGTAAAATATCTTATTACTTACAAAATTTATGTTGAAATGGACATTTTAATTTGCACAAATATATTTTAGTTATAGAAATAGAATGTCAGTTTTCACATCAATCTTGCTAAGTAATTACATAACAAATTTCAATTTAAAAGTCAATAATTTCATTGTCTTAATGACTATTACTTTTAGACCGATGATTCATTTACTACACTAAAGCCCATTCCAACTTTAACAATGTTGATTTGTTCTTTTTTCAATTATTTAACTTCGCTCGGAAGAAAAATCTTTACTTCACGATTGTTAATTGTCAAGTTAATTAACAATTTTGTTTTACACAGGAAATTTTTCTTTTAAGTAATACAGATCACGATGTATGCGATGTAAATTTTCAGGCATTCATCAGTTTTTTAAAAGCGTAGAATTTGATGCTTCTAACGAGTGTTTCCAGTCCCTGGTTAAGCATGAAGTAAAATTTCGAGTTTAGAAAAGCCTGAAAATTTGGATTTGCCGGGCGGAGCGAAGCGAGCCCGGCAAATCCAAATTTTCAGGCTTTTCTAAACTCGAAATTTTACTTCATGCGCCACCGGTATAAAACACTGACTAAAAATAAAGTTTAACATACACCGCTAAAGCACTGTGCTGAAGCTGTACATTCTGAACTCGACTTGAAACTGATGTTTTATACGGGTGGCGCATGAAGTAAAATTTCGAGTTTAGAAAAGCGTGAAAATTTGGATTTGCCGGGCTCGCTTCGCTCCGCCCGGCAAATCCAAATTTTCACGCCTTTCTAAACTCGAAATTTTACTTCATGCTTAGTCTGGGAGTGGAAACACCCGCTTAAAACTTTAAATTCAGCACAACAAAAAAATAACAAACACATGAACATTTACAGCATATACGAGGGCTGATAAAAAAAATAAGGTTACAAAGCCTGCAATGAAGCATGTACTTTTTACATTTTATAAACTTATTTTTTTATCAGCCCTCGTATATGCTGTAAATGTTCATGTGTTCGTTATTTTTCTGCTGTGCTAAATTTAAAGTTTTAAGCGGGTGTTTCCACTCCCAGACTAAGCATGAAGTAAAATTTCGAGTTTAGAAAAGCCTGAAAATTTGGATTTGCCGGGCGGAGCGAAGCGAGCCCGGCAAATCCAAATTTTCAGGCTTTTCTAAACTCGAAATTTTACTTCATGCGCCACCGGTATAAAGCACTGACTTAAAATGAAATTTAAAATACACCGCTAAAGCACTGTGCTGAAGCTGTACATTCTGAACTCGATTTGAAATCAATGTTTTATACCGGTGGCGCATGAAGTAAAATTTCGAGTTTAGAAAAGCGTGAAAATTTGGATTTGCCGGGCTCGCTTCGCTCCGCCCGGCAAATCCAAATTTTCACGCTTTTCTAAACTCGAAATTTTACTTCATGCTTAGTCTGGGAGTGGAAACACCCGCTTAAAACTTTAAATTTAGCACAGCAAAAAAATAACGAACACATGAACATTTACAGCATATACCAGGGCTGATAAAAAAATAAGGTTACAACATCTACATTTTATTACCTTACTTTTTGATCAATCCTCGTACATGGAGATACGTGTAAATTAAAATTAAAACAAAAATTCCCTGCCACTTTCGAAAGCCAATAAATTCATTTTATTGTGCAATTTTCTTTGTTTATATTTGAAAAAGTAAGATAATCACAGAGAAGCCTAGAGTAAAAAAGAAATTGATTTCAAAGCGAGACTAAACAACGATTATATTTTTAAATACAGCTTGGAAAATTATATACAGCATATTTTTTCCTCGTTTCGTCAACAAATAAATTCAATTTTAATTTCTTGCTTATTATTATCATCCTTTGAAATGTTTAATTTAATAAATTTAAATTTAAATTTAACCCTTATTTACATATTTAGGTGTGTACATACAATAAGATTAAGTTGTGATATGTTTTTAGAATATGTTTAAAATTTCAGTTGTATTTGCTCGTATTTTTCCTTTTTCCTCTTTAAAAAACGAAAACGATAGGATTAATATTTACAGGATATTTCATTCAATTGGATTATTGCACTAATTTGACACATACAATTACATTTACGTTAAAATTTCCTTTTCCTTTAATTTTGTACCAATTGTTTGGCGTATGTACAATTAATCGAAAAAACACAGTGCCTATAAAAATACATTCGATTACATCAATAAGAAAAGAACTGAACGCTTTTTTTTTACTTTTAGCTGTATATGTATATAATATATATATGTATGATGAATAAATAAATATATTTTTTATTTATTTGGATCCCATGTCCGCTGTATTTTAATTTTTCTCAAAATTTCTTGATATTTGTTTATCAATTTAAACACCTAAGATTAAATATTGACATTGACTGTATTTATCCTTATTTTTCCTCAATTTTACTTTATTTAATTGGTACTTGAAATGTGTAATTGTTTAAATTTAATTAGCTTTCTTTGTTCTGTTTTTAAATCTAAGTTAAGCAGCACGTCGCGCGTCTTATTTACTTATGTATGTATATAAAAATATTACAAGCGAAAGTCACAGCTCGGAAAAATGGAACTGCTAAGGCTGGATCCACACGAACACAGAAAGTATGTTGCTTATTGAATTCTCTCATAACCTAAATGCCTTAGTGATGATTATTTATTTATTTTATTTTATTCATTATAATTCCGTGTTATTATAAATTGATCTACTGTTAATGAAGTAGATCAATTTATTTTTATTCTCTCATACATTAATATTTATCCGATATATCGTCGGTGTAGTTGGATTTTCGATAATACTTCTATTCCTGAGCCAAACTTCATCGATTCTTCTTCTTTAAGAAATTTTATTATAAGTTGATCTACTGTTAATAAAGTAGATCAATTTATTTTTATCGGCTTATACATTAATATTTATCAGATATATCGTCGGTGTAATTGGATTTTCGTTAATACTTCTATTCCTGAGCCAAACTTCATCGATTCTTCTTCTTTAAGAAATTTTATTATAAGTTGATCTACTGTTAATAAAGTAGATCAATTTATTTTTATCGGCTTATACATTAATATTTATCAGATATATCGTCGGTGTAATTGGATTTTCGTTAATACTTCTATTCCTGAGCCAAACTTCATCGATTATTCTTCTTTAAGAAGTTGATATATCGTTGGTGTAATTCTAATACCTCATAACCCAATTTTTGTTTGGATTTTGAGGTTATGAGCTATTCCCATAGTAAAAAGTGCACTGAATCGAGTAGAAATTAACCACTGAGGATACTTTTTCCGGGTCAGTATGTAATCCTTGAGAATCTACAACATTAATCTTTATTGACCTTTTGCATACGCACGCTTCATTTTATTTTAATTTCTTTAAATAGACTCCGTTGACTGAATTAATAATAATTAATTTCCCACTGAATTTTTTCCAATCGAGGTTTTTTTACGCAACCCAAGTAACATACTTTGTGTATCCATGTGTGTCGAGCTAATGTGGTCTTATTTTCTTGATGAAACAAGTGAAATTCATGTGCGGCGAGAGTTATGGCCGACGAAAGAAAAGTTACGCTAACAACTGAGTTTTATGCACATCACCAGCGCGCGTAATCGCACAATAACACGCGTAAATCTAAGCACGGGAAACATGTAGTTTATTTACTTCAACGAAGAAACAGCACAATCTACTTTTACCTTGTCGCTCGCTCTTCTCGAAACGAACAAGTAAAACTAAACCTACGAATTTAATTTAGTTTAATTTAATTTAATAATCCTACACTCGTTGCAATATTAAAACTGTTTTCTTTTATTTTATGTAGTAATCTGGAAATTATTCGATATGTTACTCACTAATGTACAATGCTAGAATTTTTTTTCGTCCGTAAATATATTCAAAGAGAGGGGGTGGCAAAAACTCCACCGCCCGTCCAAAAAAGTTTTCTTGTTTTTTTTTACATATATTATAAAAATACACACCAGACCCGGCTTTAAACGAGCGCGCGCATGTTTATGTTTAATCGCTTTCTCTTTTATTTTACACACGGAGAAAAAATGCTCTATTTTTCATATTTCTTAATACATTCTTTTGTATTATTTTCAAAAAATGTTTCACCACAAAAAATGTTACACCACAGGTTAAGTGAGACCAATTTACTTAACAGAATATGAAAAAAATAACAATTTAATTAATTAATTAAATTGTTTTTTTTTTATATTCTGTTAATTAATTAAATTGGTCGTTATTTGGGAGCTGCCCCCAAGATAGTTACGCCATGGATTCATAAAAATGTTGCATTGAATTTAAAAGCAATTTATCGAAGAACAAACATTTAATTGGTGTAATAATATGAGGAAAATAAACGAAAACTTTCCTCCATGTGAAAAATTAAGGAAAAGCATTGGGCTTTCCTTTCCACTCGTATTCACTCAATTAAAAGTCCAGCTTTAAATCGTTTTTGTTATTTTTTTTTTTCATCATTTAAAGATCACTTCTTTCTACTTTAAAATAACGAGATTCCTTATCTTTCTTTTACTAAACATCTACAAAAACAAACGAAAACATGAAAAGTTATGACACAGCACGTGATAGGTACATCATATTTTTTTTTTGTTGTGTCTCTGTGTATGTTTTTGTGTGTGTGTAAGTGTGTGTGTGTGCTAGTGGGAACATATCAAACGTCAAATTGAACTGAAGATGTGTTGTAGTAGTTACATATGTGTGGTATGTATGTCTGTTTCGTGGTCGATGTGGTATGTGAGAAAAGATATGTATTGAATTTCAAACGCAAAAATGTATCATAAATTATTAATAAAAAGTGGTCTCCTTTTTACTGGTCCTGCTCCATACGTCTGTCGGTTGTCGCACCGTTGGAATTGTTTTCACCATTGCGGATGGACATGCTGCGCGACGACGAGAAGCACAGTTTCATTATGAATGGGAATTTCGTTCCTGAAAAAAAAAGAAGTATTTTCAATTCAATTACAAACTTCTATGATAATGGGTATTGCGGCATTAAGATTTTTTATAGAAGAAAACTTCTTTTTTCTTTTCCTTGTTTTTGGCTTTTGCCTGGCCTTAGTTACTTTGACTATTGGCCAACATCAATTATTTATTTTTAACTTATATTATTTAATTTATAGCTTATTTTGTAAGTTGTATTAACATATATTGGACGGCACAATACATTCACACCACACCCAGGGACACGACGAGTTATTAAACTCCCCGTGCACGGGAATCGAACCCGGTCTGTGGCTCGCCGACCGATTTACCGCCCGGCGACGTTACCGCTCGGCCACCACCTGCCCTAAAACTTCTTACAAGTTTTTCCAATTAAATTTAGTGAATCTTTTTTAACAATTTATAAAAAAAAAATTTAATTAAATGTATACAAGTTGGTGTATTTTTTCAAGTGCTGATAATTTTTGTTTTCCATTTAAATCCAAAACTGTATAAAATCAATAAAACGTCACATTTTTATAAATTTGTTGAAAAATTCTCAGACTTCGTCTCATCGTCTGGAAAAACAAAATTCTTACAAGTGTTTCCAATTGAATTTAGTGAATCTTTTTTAACACTTTATAAAAAATTGAATCAAATGTATAAAAGTTGGTGTATTTTTTCAAGTGCTGATAATTTTTGTTTTTCATTTAAATCCAAAACTGTATAAAATCAATAAAACGTCACATTTTTATAAATTTGCTAAAAAATTCTCAGACTTTGTGTCATCGTCTGGAAAAACAAAATCGATGCACTGAAAGAAGAATTACAGTCGCTTAAAGTTGACAGACATAAATAGTATTTTTTCAAAATTCTGTATTGTGGAGGCTTCTACTTCGTTATACATGTTAATTACACAATGAAACACTTTTAACTTTGTTTGTATAACACGTTTTATTTAATGTTTATTTATTTAATTAAATAAAACGTGTTATACAAACAAAGTTAAAAGTGTTTCATTGAGTATTTTTTCAAGTTTTTTAAAGTTGGTGTATTCTTTCAAGGTGTGATAATTTATGTGTTCCATTTAAAACCAAAATTGTATAAAATCAACAAAACGTCACATTTTGCTAAATTTGTAGAGAAATTCTCAGACTTTGTTTCATCGTCAGGAAAAACAAAATCGATGCACTGAAAGAAGAATTACAGTCGCTCAAAGTTGACTGACATAAATAGTATTTTTTCAAGTGCTGATAATTTGTTTTCCATTAAAAAAAAAAAAAAAAATTGGCCCGCCGTGGCCGAGCGGTTTCGCCAATCGTTCACGGCGGTGATCTGGGTTCGATTCCCAGCCGGGGCGAGTAATTTTTCCAACAAAAAATATTCGTCCCGGAGTCTATGGGTGTGTGTGAATGTGTTGTGACGTCCAAATATATAGTTATATGTACTTAGTAATAAGTTAAAATAAACAAATGTATACAAATAATAAAAAATTGATGATGGCTAATAGTCTAGTAACTAAGGCCAGGCAAAAGCAAAACCCAACAAAAAAAAAAAAAAAATTATTAACGAAGCGTCATACTTTGATCAGATTCCCAGAAATTGTTAGGAAATTCTCAGACATTGTCTTAGCAAAAAAAATTGATGCATTGACAGACGAATTAAAGACTCTCAAAATTGATTATAAAATACAATCACAATTTTTTTGTTACGAAATTTCAATTTTGATTTGATATTTTGGAAAATCCTGCAAAGATATTTATATTTCGAATGTAGCCAATTAAAGTTTATTCATTTATGTGTGAATTCTGTAAATTTTACGTTGATTTGATAATCTGTTGTTTTTTTTTATAATTAAACAAAAAACATTTTGGATGTCCAAAAATGCAATGGCTGACTTCTGGTTTTCGAGGTGTGATGTTTGGCAATTCGACGTAAGGATTGTTAATGGAAGTGAGGTTGAGCGGTGTTCGATGAAACCAAATTGGTACATAGTGAAGGAGGAATGGGTGGGAATAAGAGGGAATAGAAGAGTGACGGAATGGATGAGAGAGGATGGGGCCGGAGTAAGGACGCTGGAGAAGTTGGGGGAAGAGAGGGAAAACAGAAGGAAGAGGGTTGGCAGCGATTAGTGTAGATATGGATGTAATATAGTATTATGTCAATTAAGGTCTTTTTTTTTTGGTACATAGAAATGCGGTCGAAGATGAGGGATGATATTTTTTTCTGGATAAGGGACTCCAATAACTTACCAAGGATCGGAAGGAGAGTTATCGCTGCCAGGTTTATGTACAGAGTGATAATCCCTCTCTTCCACTCCATTGGTATGGTTAGGGAATTGAATATGTGGTTAAATACAAGGATAATATAATCATGGAGGTTGCCAGGGAGAGCATGAAGTGTATTTATGCCTGATTTTGAAATTTACGAAGTGACAAGTTAATTTTTTATAATTCGTCTTTTTTTTATAATTTCTTTGTTTCAACAAAACTCCGCTTTGAAGCGATATTTCGGAAAAACCAATTGACATATTTGCGTGGTCTCTTCAGAATGTTGAAGATCGTTCATTTCCAAGCAAACGTTGTAATTTTGAAATTTATGAAGTGACGCGTTTTTTTTTTAAATTACTCAAACAAATTCCAGCGTAAACTCGACATTTTCTTTGTCTTAGCAAAATTTCGCTTTGATGCGATATTTAGGAAAAACCAATTGTCATATTTGCGTTGTCTCTTTAGAATGTTGAAGATCGTCCATTTCCAAGCAAAAGTTGTTATTTTGAAATTATTGAATTGACGCGTTTATTCTTTTTAAATTACTCAAACGAATTCCAGCGTAAACTCGACATTTTCTTTGTCTCAACAAAATTTCGCTTTGACGCGATATTTAGGAAAAACCAATTGTCATATTTGCGTTGTCTCTTAAGAATGTTGAAGATCGTTTATTTTCAAGCAAACGCTGTAATTTTAAAATTTATGAAGAGACGCGTTTACTTTTTTTAAATTACTCAAACAAATTCCAGCGTAAACTCGACATTTTCTTTGTCTTAGCAAAATTTCGCTTTGATGCGATATTTAGGAAAAACCAATTGTCATATTTGCGTTGTCTCTTTAGAATGTTGAAGATCGTCCATTTCCAAGCAAAAGTTGTTATTTTGAAATTATTGAATTGACGCGTTTATTCTTTTTAAATTACTCAAACGAATTCCAGCGTAAACTCGACATTTTCTTTGTCTCAACAAAATTTCGCTTTGACGCGATATTTAGGAAAAACCAATTGTCATATTTGCGTTTTCTCTTAAGAATGTTGAAGATCGTTTATTTTCAAGCAAACGCTGTAATTTTAAAATTTATGAAGAGACGCGTTTATTTTTTTTAAATTACTCAAACAAATTCTAGCGTAAACTCGACATTTTCTTCGTCTCAACAAAATTTTGCTTTGACGCGATATTTCGGAAAAACCAATTGTCATATTTGTATTTTCTCTTTAGAATGTTGAAGCTCGTTAATTTACAAGCAAACGCTGTAATTTTGATATTTATGAAGTGACGCGTTAATTTTTTTAAATTCTTCAAACAAATTCCAGCGTAAACTCGACCTTTTCTTTATCTCAACAAAATTTCGCTTTGACGCGATATTTAGGAAAAACCAATTGTCATATTTGCGTTGTCTCTTAAGAATGTTGAAGATCGTTTATTTTCAAGCAAACGCTGTAATTTTAAAATTTATGAAGAGACGCGTTTATTTTTTTTAAATTACTCAAACAAATTCCAGCGTAAACTCGACATTTTCTTCGTCTCAACAAAATTTTGCTTTGACGCGATATTTCGGAAAAACCAATTGTCATATTTGTATTTTCTCTTTAGAATGTTGAAGCAAACGCTGTAGTTTTGATATTTATGAAGTGACGCGTTAATTTTTTTAAATTCTTCAAACAAATTCCAGCGTAAACTCGACCTTTTCTTTGTCTCAACAAAATTTCGCTTTGACGCGATATTTAGGAAAAACCAATTGTCATATTTGCGTTGTCTCTTAAGAATGTTGAAGATCGTTTATTTTCAAGCAAACGCTGTAATTTTAAAATTTATGAAGATACGCGTTTATTTTTTTTAAATTACTCAAACAAATTCCAGCGTAAACTCGACATTTTCTTCGTCTCAACAAAATTTTGCTTTGACGCGATATTTCGGAAAAACCAATTGTCATATTTGTATTTTCTCTTTAGAATGTTGAAGCTCATTAATTTACAAGCAAACGCTGTAGTTTTGATATTTATGAAATGACGCGTTAATTTTTTTAAATTCTTCAAACAAATTCCAGTGTAAACTCGACCTTTTCTTTGTCTCAACAAAATTTCGCTTTGACGCGATATTTTAGAAAAACCAATTGACATATTTGCATTTTCTCTTCAGAATGTTGAAGCTCGTTAGTTTACAAGCAAACGCTGTTATTTTGAAATTTACGAAGTGACGCGTTCATTCTTTTAGAATTCCTCAAACAAATTCTAGCTTAACCCATTAAGCGCCATTGATGCATACACGCAACATTATTCATTTTTGGTTGATTAATTAAATAAATTACTAAATAAATTAATTTAATATATATTATCATTTGACCTGGCTTAAAAATGTATGAAGAAAAATGTTAATATTTTGTTATTCAAATGTTTCGAGTATTACTAATTTAAAAAAAACAAATATTTGTGTATTTCTAAGTTAACAATAATTCAGTGTTTTATACGCGTGGCGCATGAAGTAAAATTTCGAGTTTAGAAAAGCCTAATTTGGCTCGGTCACTCCGCTTCGCTACGCGCCCGAGCCAAATTTTTAGGCTTTTCTAAACTCGAAATTTTACTTCATGCTTAGTCTGGGAGTGGAAACACTCGTGCTAAACTTCATATTGCACATTTTTATAAAAAATCGACGAATGTCTAAAAATTTACAGCGTATGCATTCATAGAAATCATAAAAATGAGTGAAGAATTTTACCAAAAACCAACTTTTACATTTAACTCTATATTTGCTCGGCCGTTAATGGGTTAAACTCGACATTTTCTTTCTCTCAACAAAATTCCGATTTGACGTGATATTTCGGAAAAACCAATTGATATATTTGCATTCCCCATTCCCTCTAAACAATTTGACACCATTTTCTTTTCAACATGTTGAAGCTTGTTAATTTACAAGCGAACACTGTAATTTAGAAATTCACGAAGTGATGCGTTCATTTTTTTATAAACAAAATTCCGCGTAAACTCGGCATTTTCTTTGTCTCGGCAAAATCCCACTTTGACGCGATATTTCGGAAAAACCAATTGACATATTTGCATTTTCTCTTCAGAATGTTAAAGCTCGATCATTTACAAGCAAACGCTGTAATTTTGAAATTTATATAAAGGTGCGTTAATTTTTTATAATTCTTCAAACGTATTCCAGTTTAAACTCGATATTTTCCTTGATCAATATTATTTATTTGTTATTTTTATTTTTAGACGTATTGCGGTTCATTTATCTGAAGTTTCGAACGAGTGTCTCCACTCCCAGACTAAGCATGAAGTAAAATTTCGAGTTTAGAAAAGCCTAAAAATTTGGCTCGGGCGCGTAGCGAAGCGGAGCGACCGAGCCAAATTAGGCTTTTCTAAACTCGAAATTTTACTTCATGCGCCACGCGTATAAAACATTTATTTCAAATGAAGTTTAAAATATACTGCTAAATCAGTATTAAAAATAAATTGTTAAAGAAGAATTAAACAAAAATATTACTAAACTGCTAAACGAAAATATTTTGAATTTCGCAATATTTCAATTTACAGCTTATGCATATGTTTACCTAGAAGAAAATGTTCACGTTGTTTTCTTTAGAAGAGTTCAATTTGAAGCTTAAACCGAGTGTTTTCCACTCCCAGACTAAGCATGAAGTAAAATTTCGAGTTTAGAAAAGCCCCGTGAAAATTTGTCGAGGGTCGCGCAGCGACCCGAGACAAATTTTCTGGGCTTTTCTAAACTCGAAATTTTACTTCATGCGCCACACGTACAAAACAAAAATATTGGGAATTTATGTATATTTGAACCTTACTTGAAATCAGTGTTTTATACGCGTGGTGCATGAAGTCAAATTTCAAGTTTAGAAGAGCCACAAAAATGTACTATTACCCGCAGAATGTGAGTTTGACACCCCTGCTATGGAGGCAATGCTTTTAATACGAGGGGTGATCAAAAAGTAAGGTTACAAAGCCCGCAATGAAATGTGTACATTTTATAACCTTACTTTTAGCTCACCCCTCGTATCTTTATTCATGTATTAAAATTTCCACATTCGCGCTTTCACGGGGCTATCGAATGAATACGCGAGGAACGAAATAAACGCTCTTTTATTATTTTTCCCTCGCAATTCACTCGTGAAAAGAGACCGCATGAATAAAATTGATGATTGCGCGAACTCAATTACACTGAAAAGGACTGGAATAAAAAGTACCTGGGCTCTCAATAGCCGCGTGATTGCAAGCCATGACCGCCGCTACGGCTTCCGTAGTGTTCTCGAACTCCAGCAGTCCCGAACTGGACCGTTCCGACTTCATCGGGAACAACTTGACCGCCTTTGGTGGAACCACGTCGTAGTCCCTGAATACTTGGACTAATTCTTCTTCTGTCACTTGCGGGGGTGTGTTAAAGAAGTGAAGAATCTGGAAGGACAATTATTAAGTATTACAAGATTCCTTTTATTTAAGTATAAATGAAATTGAGAATTCTTGGTTGCAGAATACTTCAAACATTAAAAGTGCCGAGATTCTATTCGCAATCTACAACAAGTTGGTCTTACAAAGACTATATCAAACACTCATTGAAACAACTACTTCCCGAGCTTATACCCCGACGGACATTGAATTATAAAGGGTCCGCCAATAAGCGCGCTCTTTCAAACAAAAAATAAATTTCATTTATACCTCTCACACAACTTGCTTTATTTTATTTTAAAATAAAATAAAGCAAGTTGTGTGAGAGGTATAAATGAAATTTATTTTTTGTTTGAAAGAGTATTCGAAGGCATTATGTATGGAAAATAATATCGTTCAAATGGCCACCTCGGCTTTGCTTGGTGGCGCGCATACGAGAAGTCCAATTTTCAATGACTCTGGCGCACAAATCGGGCTGTATTTCATCGATGGCGTGGCGTATGTTGCCTTTGAGGTCATCAGTGTTTTGTGGTTGGTTTGCGTAGACCTGCGATTTAAGAAAACCCCACAAGAAATAGTCTAGTGGGGTTAAATCGCACGATCTCGGTGGCCAGTTGATGTCGCCTCCGCGCGAGATAACCATTCCTCCGAAGCGCTCGTGCAGAAGATCCATTGTGGCGCGCGCTGTGTGGCTCGTAGCGCCGTCCTGCTGAAACCACATATCCTCGACATCCATATTGTCGATTTCATGCCAGAAAAAGTTCGTTATCATGGATCTGTATCGTTCCCCGTTTACCGTGATGGCCACACCATCGTCGTTCTCGAAATAATACGGCCCGATGATGCCTCCGGCCCAAAATCCACACCAAACAGTTACCTTTGCTGGGTGCATTGCGACCTGGTGGACCTCCTGTGGATTGTTCTCGGCCCAATAACGGCAATTCTGCTTGTTGACATTGCCATTTATCCAAAAATGTGCCTCATCGCTGAAGATGATTTTGCGACCAAACTCGGGGTCGACTTCCAACTGCTCTAAAGCCCAATCAGCGAAGATACGCCGCTGTCTATGGTCGTTTATTTTGAGCTCTTGTGTCAGCTGCATCTTGTACGGATGCATGCCCAAATCCAGATGCAAGATTCGGCGAAGTGATGTTTCCGAAAGGCTGAGTTCCTGTGCGCGACGTGAAATTGACTGTCGCGGATTTTCACGCACACTATCGCGCACAGCGGCGACATTCGCGGCAGATCGGACGTTTCGACGACGCGTCGGTGTTGGCTTATTGTTCACCGAACCGGTTGCCTCGAATTTGTTTATCAAACGACGGATAATCGACTCAGCAGGACGACCAATTGCACCGTAAAATTGTCGGAGCGCGCGGAACGTTGCCCGAACCGATGAATGATTTTCGTAATACATTTTAATGATTTGCACATGTTGCTCGCGGCTGAATTGGTTCATGGTAATTTGTGAAGATATACTAAATAATAACAACTAGGTTTGACAACTCTACCACAAACAACATGGCCGCCATCAGCTGTCAAAGATCGAGCGCGCTTATTGGCGGACCCTTTACAACAAGTGTTTGCTGTTACACACAGTAACTTACTGCAAATGTAACAATTTGGGTCAAATTATTCAGGCCATCTATAGACGCGTTTCGAGATTTATCTCTCATCAGTATAGCTTTGCCATTCCCTCTAAACAATTTGACACCTTAGACTGGCGGTCACGTTACCATTCAAACATAAGTAAGTAAGTAAACATAGTAAGTAGTAAACATAAGTCTGCAACCAAGAATTTGCAATTTCATTTATAAATTAAAAATTCTTGGCTACAGAATACTTTAAACATTAAAAGTGCGATTCTTTTCGCACTTTTATTTAACCATTGCCAACATTCTAATTGACTAATTTTAATCAGGTATCTAAAGACAACAACTGAGTCGCCTCTTTCCAAAAACCTTAAATTATTTTTTTTTTCAAATGAATTTAGGGGTTTTTGGAAGTAGCCGACTCATCTGTTTCCAATTATCCAATAAAAATACTTACTTTGCTAGGTGGTTGGATACGGTTCTTACTAGCCATGGCAGGATTCATGAAACGGTTGTTTTTATTTGTGATGTACTCTTTGTAAGAGGGCGACTTGTCCGGTAAGGGGTAAGGGTTTGTCACTTCGCTGAGGTAGGGTTGTTTGCTGAAAGCCAACTGGAATTTGTGCTCTTGGGGCGCCGCGTTCTCCTCGTGGTTGGTGGTCGTGTTGTTCGGGGCGACCGGTGCCGCGCCAGTCAGGCCTACGTTGACGTTGTTCAAGTATTGGACGCATCTTTCGACCGCGACTCCATCACCCATCTGCACCATGGCTGTGCCCTCTTTGGACTTAAGGAATTTTATCTAGAATGAAAAAACACACGCCTTACAATCTTTGTTCTACCCGAACAGTCAACTACAGTTGTTACGGCTTTATCTGGCTCGCCGTAACTCCGACCTTCCACATTTACATAAATGTTATAAATATTGCCCCTTAATGCGTATTTTATTATGTTTTCGTGTAAACGCAGTTACCAAGAAGTAACTTTTATGGTGTTTACCTGAAGTGCGCGATACGAACAATATAAATCATAAACCGCCCAAACGCAAATGGTTTAGCGGATTAACCGACAACTGCATACCAGACCCGAACGAGAGGCTCGAGATGCAGACTGCAGTTTGGCAACATCGGTAAGGTGGTGGTAATTGGGAATTATCATGACCAATTAGAATCACTCATTACCACCACCTAAGACTCCACCCCGTGGAGTAACCAAGGGACAGACGAGAGAGGGCCTCTCCAAAATATCTAAACCAGCAAATTTTGAAGAGAGACACCCTAAATAAGCGCGGGAGTATAATGGAAGAAAAGAAACCACAATTTATGGTGTGTTGATGTTACAATTTATGACTTTATCTGTTAGAATAGCAGGTAGTTTGGCTTCGTCAACTTGGCCCCCCACTTTCAATTTTTTGGAAAAACATCATTGCACAGAAAAGCCCTTAGCTAGCACAAGCTAGCACAGCCAAAATTAGAGCAAGCACACAAAGAGTAAACAAGTTATAGGGGTTTCAAATATGGGGGGGGGGGCTAAGTTGACGTTTGCCCCCCACTTTTGATTTTTCAACTATTTTTATATGATTTGAATTCCTCAGAGCTAGCACAGGCTAGCACAACCAGTTTTAGAGCTAGCACAACCCCAACAACCCCTTAAAAATACAAAATTAGTTTGTACCCCAGCCCCCCACTTTAATATTTTTTGATTATTTCTGAAGGAATCTGCAGCTTAGAGCTAGCACAGGCAGAATATGAAAAAATTATTTAAAAAAATAAAATGGTTAAAAAGATATTTCAATTTTAATTATCAACCGTGAGCTTTCAAATCCTGTATGCGTAATTCCGTTCATGTATTTAAATTATTATGCTAAATGCGTATTTTCTAACAAATCACAATATTTCAACGGATTTGTTGACAATTACTTTGCCATATACTTAACTAACAGTTTAAAACATTGCTTTCAAATGCTGTGACCGGGAAAGCAAGCACATTAAAGACAGTGACGTAGTGAGTTATTAATGACCAACCCTCGAATAATTTAAAATGTAATACCTCCACCAAATACTAACAGATTTCAAAAATTCTTTAAAAATATAAATGACTAATGCATTGGTAATAAATGCTGTGACTGAGAAAGCTAGCACAGTAAAGACAGAGGCGTAGTAAGTAATCAATATTTAACCCTCGAATAATTTAAAATGTAATAACTCCGCTAAATACAGAGAGATTTCAAAAATTCTTTTAAATTATGAATCACTAATGCATTGTTAATAAATGCTGTGACTAAGAAAGCTAGCACAAGAAAGACAGTAGCGTAGTGAGTAATCAATATTTAACCCTCGCATAATTTAAAATGTAATAACTCCACCAAATACCAACTAAATTAATTAAAATTGAAATACCTTTTTAACCATTTTATTTTTTAAATAATTTTTGCATATTCTGCCTGTGCTAGCTCTAAGCTGCAGATTCCTTTAGAAATAATCAAAAAATATTAAAGTGGGGGGCTGGGGTACAAACTAATTTTGTATTTTTAAGGGGTTGTTGGGGTTGTGCTAGCTCTAAAACTGGTTGTGCTAGCCTGTGCTAGCTCTGAGGAATCCAAATCATATAAAAAAAGTTGAAAAATCAAAAGTGGGGGGCAAACGTCAACTTAGCCCCCCCATATTTGAAACCCCTATAACTTTTTTACTCTTTGTGTGCTTGCTCGAATTTTGGCTGTGCTAGCTTGTGCTAGCTAAGGGCTTTTCTGTGCAATGATGTTTTTCCAAAAAATTTAAAGTGGGGGGCCAAGTTGACGGAGCCAGGTAGTTTCCCTTTTTTCCCCTATTTAAAGTGTTTTAAACGGTCGTTCATGTTCATTTGATGACTCCAACAATTTAACTCATTAATCAATATGTTATGCAATGGTATTATTTGGTTACGTTTTAATCAAATTGATTAAATAGAGCACGCTAATCTAGCAATAAAAAAAATGCAAAATAAGGTTATGATCTGGGCTTAAAACGTGTTTAAAACATGTTTAAAACACGTTTAAAACGTGTTTAAAACAGAATATACGGGGCTTTTTTCTTTTGTGTACATATCCCGATAATTACAGCGTTTTTTTAAAGTTGTGGGAAATCGTTGTTTTAATGCGGTTAATTTAAGGCTTTAAACGAGTGTTTTCCACTCCCAGACTAAGCATGAAGTAAAATTTCGAGTTTAGAAAAGCCTAAGAATTTGGATTGGCCGCGTAGCGAAGCGGAGCGGCCAATCCAAATTAGGCTTTTCTAAACTCGAAATTTTACTTCATGCGCCACGCTTTAAAACACTGATTTACAGTGAAGTTCAAAAAACACACACTTACAACAACGGTTATAAGCAACCTAATATACGTTAGAGTTATTAGGTTGCCTATAATCACTGCTTTAAACAATTTTGTCAGCGCAGAATTTGACTCACGTTTTATCCACATTTCTATATTAGATTGCCAACGCCGTATATTTTAAACTTTACGATATTTCAGTGTTTTATACGCGTGGCGCATGAAGTAAAATTTCGAGTTTAGAAAAGCCTAATTTGGATTGGCCGCTCCGCTTCGCTACGCGGCCAATCCAAATTTTCAGGCTTTTCTAAACTCGAAATTTTACTTCATGCTTAGTCTGGGAGTGGAAAACCCTCGTTTAAAAATTCAAATTAAAATCTTGAACAAAACACAACGAACGTCAAAAAAATTACAGTGTATACTTATGTATACCTGATAGAAAAAATCCCTGTATTTAAAAACCACATTTATGCACACACAGTTTTATTGTAATAAAATGTTTTGTTTGATAATGTAATTTGAAATATCTTAAACAATTTAGCTAAAATTTAAAAACAAACAAAAAATTTTAATGAATTAATATAAAATCTAATTTAGCAAATATTTATTTTTAGCAGCTAAGATAATAAAAAAACGGTTTTAAACAAATACAACGTTTATAACATGTTTTAAACAAATTTAAGATTTCAAACATATTTAAAACGAAACCGTTTAAAACACGACAGCTGTTTTTAAACATGTTTAAAACACTGTTTTAAAACAAAGTGTTTTAAACATAACAACCCTGGTTATGAATGATCATCTAACGAGTGTTTCCAATCCCAGATTAAGCATGAAGTAACATTTTGAGTTTAGAAAAGCCTGAACATTTGGCTCGGGCGTAGCGCAGCAGAGCGACTGAGACAAATTAGACTTTTCTAAACTCGAAATTTTGCTTCATGCGCGACGCGTATAAAACGACTCGAAAATGTGTGCATAAAATAAAAAAATGCCTACGCCACTGGATTCTACTCAAAAAAGTGTCTTAAGAAGGTATTTATTGTTATTGTCTATCTCACAAATTACGCAAGTTATTAATTAAAGTTAAAAATCAAGAAAACCCGATGTTGCCCTATAACTTCTGAAAAAAACAAGATGGTGCATTTTTTGTTTTCGGCATAGTCCTAGTCTCAAAAAAAGAGATCGCGACTGCGCCATCGGTTTTTCTCTAACTCTTATATTTACCGAGATGCCCATAAGCAACATCGAAATTAGACCACCCTGTACATGATTAAAATAAACCAGTAGAGAAAAAGGATTACTTGTTTTATTTATTATCATAGAAATTAATTTAATTTTATTTGTCTAGAGGAGAAGGTACACTCCTCAAATTCGCTGTCTACCTACGTTGGATAAATTGGATAAATAGTTTGGGCTGACCCGGGAATTGGAGGATACTGCCAAAAGCGCAATGGATAACATGAAGCAAGATGTTTCTCCATTGCCAAGTAGTGGTGGACAGAATTGTAGCAAATAAATTATTTTATCTTTAATTGATTTTCTTCTTGTATTCGTACTATTTTTGAATCATTCTGTTAATATGTAGTAAAAAGCGACTTACCCTTGCCACGTTTCCATACAGACACATCAAGTTGAAAAGCTTGTCAGCGTTGGTCCGCAGAGGATCCAAGCCGTACACCATGAGAACTGCTCCTGGCTGTTGGAAATTCCTCTGATCACGATACTCTGTGGTGACCGGAGCGACGACTGCTGATCCAGTTTTGCGATAGGTCTCACCCCCGAAGGGCTCCCCATAGCCAGGCCCCGGTGTCCCGGCTCCGCACAAGTCTTCATAACGCTGTTGCTCACTAGGATACGGATCTGAAAAAGAAACAGTGAAAATTATTCTCCGGTAAATCAACTACTTTTTTTTAAATAAATAACATGTTTGAAAAAGAGCATATTTTATAACGAAAACATGAAATATGTGTACGTATAGAGTGGTGTTTAAGTAAAACCCCAGACAATTATACAGACTGTTGTGATATTGTAACTGTATATATATGTAATAAAATGTAATTAATCATTAATTTTACTTTGTAATTATTCTTTTTACATTAATACTCATTTTATTTTATTATTTAATTTTTGTAAAGTATTACAAATATCATATTGCAAAAGCGCATGATGGCTTTTGCAATATCGGCATTCTTGCACTTGGCAACAAGAACACCTTGTTGCTACATGCAGTTTAACATAATAATTTTGCTGAGTAAGATGGGGTGATGTCGCTTGTACACTTTTCATTGGATGTTAACATCGTATGATGTCACGTGCGACATCACTCACACTGCTCGAAGTATCAGGTAAACCCTTTGATTGCCAGTTCGGCAAAGACCTTATCGTTGTAACAATCATATATCTCGTTGTCTTTTTATTAATAAACTTAAGTAAGTTTTAAAGTCTCTAGTATAATTCCGGTGACGGGCATTCTCCAACAACCCTAGAGATCGCTGCGAGCGCTGTAAATCCGCAGCACAACAAGACATGCAGTCCAATATAATTATTTGGACGCCAAAAAATGGAATCAAGGGCTAGATTGCGAGACAGTTTTTGGAATTTAGCAGGCTTTTACGTTTAAATGAAATAATAACACCTAAACGACGGGGGTTGGCGCACCGGATTGCGATACCGTACCGACGTATGCGAAGTCAAGCATCGTTGGTCCGGATAGTTGGATGGGTGACCGGTATCCTTCGCCATTGGGATACAATTAATGACGCTTTAGAGCAGGGGTTCTCAACCGGGGGGCACGCCACGTTAGGGGGGCGCGGCAAGATGTCGGGGCGGCGTAACAGATTTTCTAAAGAGGAGGTGAAGTGAAATCAGGCTATAATGGTGTTTCAATCTAACTAAAAAACCGAAATTAAACCAAGGAGGGGAGCGCGGCTTTCTGAAGGAGAGAGGAGGGGACGACCTGAAAAGGTTGAGAACCCCTGCTTTAGAGTAACGAGGGCGATTCTCTAAAGCAGTGGTCTCCAAACTACGGCCCGCGGGCCAAATCCGGACCGCGACTTGCATGAATCCGGCCCGCGATTGTTTGTAATTTTTTTTGTAAATGTCATATTTTGAAATATTGTAACAATTGTTCCTTAAATTTTTCATAATTTTATAAAATTAATCGGATCTTGGCCGACTTTATTATGTAGAATTGTATTTGTGGCCCGCGAAGAAGATAGTTTGGAGACCCAGGCTCTAAAGTAACGAGCTTAGTTACACACACAAACACACAACTTACACGGCTGAAGGACCTCGCGATCTCTGTCCAGTTAGGAAAATCCTAACAAATACAATCACACAGTGTTAAAAAAAGGCAATCCAGAAGACATTATTAACTATCGTCCGATATCAATTACACCAATAAATAATATCGAAGATATTTCAGAAAATATTAGCTGCACAGTTAACCACGTATTTCGAAGAAAATTATTTTAATTGTAATCAACATGGGCTCAGAAGTGGTAAGTCAACTATCACTGCGGTCCAAGAGTTTGTTACTGACTGTGTTAACTGTTTAACTGTTAAACCTATTTTTTTTTTTAATTTTCTGTAACTTCAAAATGAATAATAATTTATTTTTATTGTAACTTTGTTATTTAATAATAATAATAAAATTTATTTACGGCAATGCCTTTTTTACAAAAATCATAGCAAAGAAAGTAAAGTAAATAACATAAAAATAAAGTAATTAATTCTACAAGTATATATTAACATTCACATATCAACAAACATAGATTTTGAAAATACGCTTATAAAAAATCGGTAATAAGAGCCGACAAATCTAGTAATTTTAGATGAAACTTAAATTAAGCGCTATTGATGCGTACACGCAACATTCTTTATTTTTTGTTAATTAAATTACTTAATAAGTCAATTTGGTAAATTATATTATTTGACCTGACTTGAAAATGTATAAGGCAAAATATGAATATTTTGTTATTTAAATATTTGATTATTACTCATTTAAAAAAAAAATAATGTCGGCGTATTTCTAACTTTACAATATTTCAGTGTTTTACACACGTGGCGCATGAAGTAAAATTTCGAGTTTAGAAAAGCCTTAAAATTTGGTTTGGCCGCTCCGCTTCGCGGAGCGACCAAACCAAATTTTCAGGCTTTTCTAAACTCGAAATTTTACTTCATGCTTAGCCTGGGAGTGGAAACACTCGTTCTAAACTTCATATTGCACGTTTTTATATAAAATCGACGAATGTCTGAAAATTTACAGCGTATATTTAAAAAGAAAAATTTACAGTATGTAATACAATAAGTCATTTATAGATTAAAAAATAAGTGCAGAATTTTACCTAAAATCAACTTTTAGAGTTAACTTTATAATTGCTCGGCCGTTAATGGGTTAACTGAGAATGGGCAATGTCTACAAGATACTTTCATTGATTTTTAAAAAATTAAATTTAAAATAATATCACTTGGTATGTTTCACTAATTTTACGTCTTTATTCCGACTAGTTTCGGCTATCAGCCATTTTCAAGGAATGTACAAAAATAATGTTTTACAGTAAATATATACAGATTTACAAAAAGGGGGAGGGTCAGGCAATAAGAGCGTTCGCGATCGGGGATGTCCAGATGTCTTCGTTGTCGTTGACGACTTTTTCTTTAATTTTATGGCTCTGTTAATTTCCAAGCTTTCTCGGAAGTTGAGGATACGAGCTTTTTTCCGGTATAATGGATTTTGAAATTATTCGGATTGAAAAAATGTCCGAATGTGTTACAATGTTTGGACAGACCCGTGGACTGTTTATTATTAATTATATCTTTACGGTGTCTATCAAATCTTGTTTTGAAATTTCTACCTGTCTGTCTGTTAGCCGAAACTAGTCGGAATAAAGACGTAAAATTAGTGAAACATAGCAAGTGATTTTATTTTAAATTTATTTTTTTAAAAATATTTAATCATGATAAATTCAAATTCAAAACTATTTGAATTCGAGAAAATAAGCTTACGCTTCTTATAGTTTGCACACTTTAAACATAATATATAAAATTACGAAAAAACTATTCGTGAATATGCAAACAATGTCTTAATTAATAAGACAACTTAAGACGATAAATATCCATTCCATTTCTGTGTACCTGTTCATTCCACACACATACCACTTTTTCCAAGTAAGTTTGCTTTAATTTTATTCCTATTTTTTTTAAACGTCATAAGCAAAGCTATACTGAAGAGAGATAAATCTCGAAACGCGTCTATAGATGGCCTAAGATATTAGTTTTAATCCAAGTCCTTTCACTTCTAATTTGTTGCTATCTCTCCTTTCATTTTAAATTTGTATTGTTAGTTGGTTTGAAGAGAATTTGACCTAAACGTTACATATACTTTAATAGAGCGTTGTAACTAATCAAATTAAATTAGATTTTAAATATTTCATTGCATAATTCAATATCCGGAGGTGTATTTGCACGGGAAGTAGTTGTTTCAATGGATATTTATCGTCTTAAGTTGTCTTATTAATTAAGACATTGTTTGCATATTCACGAATAGTTTTTTCGTAATTTTATATATTATATTTAATCATGTTTCATCAAGTGATCAATGAGAAACAAGTTAAAAATTTACTTTCATTGACTTTTGACACCATTTCACATACTATTTTACTTCGCAAACTATATCTGTATGGATTACTTCCCGGTGCCGTGCGTATTGTTTCCTTATTCTTAACAAAACAGTATGTATCAATCAATGGCAAGAGTTCGACTATTAGTGATATGGATAATGGGGTTCCTTATGGGTCTGTTTTAGGGCCACTCCTATTTTTAATTTATATTGATGACCTACCGACGACAGTCATAACTAATGGAAAAGCAATACTGTACGCCGACAAACCAACAATTACAAACACCGGTATGATCGAAGAAGATAGTAGTTATAAGATGCAGTTGGCCATGTCAGGGGCGGACAATTGGTTTGCAAACAACAGGCTCAAACTTAATGTTGACGAGGCTGTAAGTATGTTTTTAACACTCAAACATTTAAATCCGATAAACGACTATGTTACGGCTTTACCTGATACGCCGTAACCAAACCCTTATTAACATAAGGGGTTGTCCGGGTTGTGTCCAGGAAATGTGTACATTTCTAAAGAGTTTGGTGTGCTATTGTTTGTGTTCCGCGAAAAGTGCGGTACGACCAGCCCTCGGCCGAAAAGGGCTCAGCGAGTTTTTCTAACACTGGGTGCCAGACCCACGCGCTTCGTCACCAAATATGAAGGCGGTTTGGCAGCACTGTGAAAGTGGTGGTAGGTTCATCATCCAACAACCAATTAGGGTGACTTCATCACCACCACCACTTTCTCTTTGGGTACCACTCCCAACCCTTTCGAGGATCTCAACAACAGACGACGACGACAGAAGTAATCAGACATTACAACGAACAACATAATCGGCAACGCGACATTTTCACTTGTACATTTTCAAAAACTTTTAGTAAATAACACACTTGGTTAAGATTTCACTGTTTATTGATTGACACTGCAACAATTGTTTCGCCACACAGTGGCTTCATCAGGCAGATGAATAATGAATATTATGAATATTATTCATCTGCCTGATGAAGCCACTGTGTGGCGAAACAATTGTTGCAGTGTCAATCAATAAACAGTGAAATCTTAACCAAGTGTGTTATTTACTAAAAGTTTTTGATATGGAATTTCACCAAGTAACAGCCTCAACTATTACATTTTTGTACATTTTCTGTAATTATTTTTAAGTATTAATTAATATACCTCTTAACTACAACCACAGTTTAAGAACATTATTAACTGACCATTATGAACCGAAATTAAATTCATATAATAAGTTGCTCTTTCGAATCAATATTCATCGGAATTAGTAACAGACTATGCAGGCTCAACTAAGTTCTTGGGATTGTATATTGACGGAAAGCTTAATTGGTCAATACATGGCGATACACCGAGGCTATTTTCCTATTACGGCGTCTAAATGCAAAGGTTTCGTTTAGCGTGCTCAAACAGGAATATTATGTATTTTTTGAGTCACACATTCGATATGGTTTATTAGTATGGGGCCATAGTGCAATAAAGCACAAATTATTTGGTCTTCAGCGCAAAGCAATACGCGTGGTGGCTGGAGCGAAGATGATACCCAGCCAATTTTTAAGAAGTTACAGTTGATGCCACTGCCATGTTTGTACATTCGTTTATTTAATTGAGTTTATATTTCTATTTTGACGATTGTAAAACTGTAGTTAACACATATTAAATAAATAAATAAATTCTGGATTGCCTTTTATATGCCAAAACACATCTCTATGAATTTACTAAACATCACAAAATACACGTACGACGTAATACGAGGAATAAAGATAATTTATGTTTACCCTCACGGCGCCTAGAAAAATCCAAAACATGCGAAAGATAATACTGGATGATTTAAATTAAATTTAAATTAAAACACTTGGTTTGTTTCACTTATTTATATTTTCTCCGACTAGTTTCGACCATTGGTCATCTTCAAGGAGGAAGCTGATTTATTATTTAATTAAAATTTAATTTAAATCATCCAGTATTAGATTCAAAAATGTTTCACCACGGGTTAAGTGAGAAATTAATTAAAGATATGCGAAAGATATTCAGCTAAATTTTATAATGCACTTCCGATTAGCATCCAAAATTTATCTTTCAGTAAATTCAAAAAAGCAATAAAAAATATGCTAACTAATGAAATATACTTTTCCAATGAAGAATTTCTGACTGGCGTCATAAACTATAGCAGCTTGTAAGTACATATTACCAGCTGCTATAGTTTATGACGCCAGTCAGAAATTCTTCATTGGAAAAGTGTATAATATATAACAGGTATATTTGTACTTTCTTTTATATAAATGTCTAATATTTTGTTAAATTTATGCAAGTATATATAAATATATTTTTGTTTCTCTTTTCTCGACGTATGTAAAACTGTAAATGTTGTTAACGTGAATAAATTACTTTACTTCACTTTACACTAATAACACTACTAATTGATAGCAGAGCTGGAACGAATCCTCGTAAAAAGGATTCGAATCACGAATCCGAATCACCTAATATGATTCGAATCACGGATACTCGAATTAAGGATTCGTGAGAGATAAATATGATTCGAATCAAAGATTCGAATCCTGTTTTTTCGAATCACGAATACAAATCCTTTAAGAATAAATTTGATTTTATTTTTTTTTGCAACCATTAATATATAAATATCGTTACCAGTTGTTTTAACAAAAATATTCAAAACCTAATTAATTATTAACACTGAACATCGTTGATAACAGACTAAATATCTGATTTCCTGTTATTCTGATTAAAGATGTATTTGTGTGTTTCTGAACTTCACTTCGAATCAGTGTTTTGTACGCGTGGCGCATGAAGTAAAATTTCGAGTTTAGAAAAGCCCCGTGAAAATTTGTCTCGGGTCGCTGCGCGACCCTCGACAAATTTTCACGGGGCTTTTCTAAACTCGAAATTTTACTTCATGCTTAGCCTGGGAGTGGAAAACACTCATTTAAAGCTTGAAATTGAGGATTCGTAACTTAAAAAAAAAACAGGGAATATCTAAAGATTTACAGGAAATAGGCTGAATACGAAATACGTATACTTAAAAGAAAAACTCCTTGTATCTGTTTGCTCCGAAGAAATATGAATAATTATAAACCATAATCAAGATAACTATTAATTCTAAAAAAAACACTCGTTAATTAATATTATACACAATTGACGGGGCAGGTGGTGGCCGAGCGGTAACGTCGCCGGGCTGTATCGCTCGGCGAGCCACAAGTTCGGGTTCGATTCCCGTGCACGGGGAGACTTAATTTGAAAAATAATGTCTCGTCGTGACCCTGGGTGTGGTATGAATGTGTGTGATTGTCCGAATGAATAGTTAAATAATACAAATTGTAATAAATTAATTGATACAAAATAAACATTGATGATGGCTAATGGGCAAGTTCCCAAGGCCAGGCAAAAGCCAAAAACAAATAAAATAATAAAACACAATTGACGTTTGTTAAACAATGGCGGCGATAAAGAAAAAACATGTATATTTAATTCTCTAGTAGAAATGCGTTTTATGTTAAAAAAAAAGTAAACTATCCATCTTTCAGCTAGTTGTACAAGTTCTTTCTGCTAGCACCAATTGTCCTTTTAGTAGTAGATGAAACAACTACTATTTTGTTCCTTCTACTATTACTGGGACCTTCTGTAACTAGTTGTAGTACAGGCTCCGTCTGCTGGTGGCAAGACACGATAAGCCAGAACCATCTAAACTAGACGCTCTGTTAATAGCAGTAGTTCTTTCTGCTAGTAGAAATAGTTTTTTTTTGTTATAAAAAAACGACTGCTAGGTCTTTCTGCTACTAGTAGTAGTACAGGCTCCATCTGCCGGTGGCAAGATTTGAAGCTAGAACCATCTGAACCAGAAGCCCTGTCTGCCAATAGCGGTAGTTGTTTCTGCTAGTAGAAATAGCGTGTTCTGCGAAAAAGTAAACGTTTCTATCTGCAGTAGTAGTTATTTCAAACGCCCCCTGAAATTTTCAAAATGATAAATTTTTGAAATTTTTGTATGTAAAAGCGGGACTGTAACAGTAAAAACAATATTTTTTCCTAAGCCCTTTTTTATAACCCCCTCCGAAATGTTTTTCTGGTTGCAGCTTTGGTTGTTCTTTCAGTTTAATAGTAGGCTTTTATTCTACTACCACTAGTTTTTTTTGCTACTAGTAGGAGTAGTAGTACAGGCTCCGTCTACGGAACTAGAAGCTCTGTCTGCTAATAGCGGCAGTTCTTTCTGCTAGTAGACAAATCGTTTTTAACTGAATAAAAGTAAACGTTACAGTTTGTAGTAGTGGTTCTTTCGGCTAATAGTTCTTAGTAGTACTAGTACAGGCCTTGTCTGCTACAACCATCTGAGCTAGAAGTTCTGGCTGGTAATAGTGCTAGTTGATTCTGCTAGTAGAAATAGTTTTCCGCAAAACAGCCTATTTTCTGCAAATCTTTAGGTATTCCTTCTTTTTTTTAAGTTCAATTCACAGCTTTAAACGAGTGTATTCCACTCCCAGACTAAGCATGAAGTAAAATTTCGAGTTTAGAAAAGCCCCGTGAAAATTTGTCGAGGGTCGCGCAGCGACCCGAGACAAATTTTCGGGCTTTTCTAAACTCGAAATTTTACTTCATGCGCCACGCGTATAAAACAATGATTTAACGAGAAATTTAAAAACACACAAAAGACATTTTTCATATTAATCCTCACAATTAATTCGAATAATTTTTGACGATTCAAATCCTTTTGTAAGTATTCGAATCCTTTTATAAATATTCGAATCCTTTTATAAAGATTCGAATCACCCACATTTGGATTCGAATACGAATCCTCTTAAAAATACATAACGAATCCGGATCACGAATCCAGTTGAACTAAAGTACAAATAGAAAGACTGTTATTTCTTACTTCACTTTTTAAAAAAAAAAAAAGTGAAGTAAGGAATAACAGTCTTTCTATTTGTGATTAATCACTTCACGTAAACTCGAAACAATACAGTTATGAACTAAAGTATTCGAATGCCTCTTTTAAATCTTCTAAAGGGATTCGAATCCAGGATTTGAATCCTGAATGATTCGAATCCTGCCCAGCTCTGATTGTTAGCGTACTTTAATAAATTTCGAATTTTTATATCTGATTAATCATAAAATTTTGAATCTGTAAGATTTTGTTTTAATCATAATTTGGTTTCCTGAATTACCTATCCCAGCTAGCTATTACCAGCTAGTATAATTGTCTGTGGAAACACGTAGTTTAATATAATTAATATTAAAAAACCACCAAACATTACGTAACAAATACCAAATTCACTTAGAAGGTGAAGGTAAAGAATAAAATACAAGGATTTTTTCTTTTAAATATCCCGATAATTACAGCGTTTGTTTCCTGTAATAAATTACTCTTACAATTGATTAATTATCAAGCCTTTATAATTATCGGATCCATCTCAATCAAAGAAAATTACGCAATTCAACCCAGCTAGGCATCTGTTTATACAGCGCAATTAGGGAAAAAGCAATTTCTATTTTATTGCGATATAATTGAATTCTCCACGGAGGGAAGAACAACAACAAAAAATCGGACGGATCCAGTTAGTGGATTCTTTCTCCCCGCCCCCTCCCCCATTTTATTTAGTTTTTTCCCCTCGCTCGTTGGCAGGGTTTGATTGAATAAATTAATGAGAGAACTAAACTCTGGAGTTGAAGTGAATCGTGTGGCTCGGAGAGAACGAACAAATGATGTTTTATTGATTTGACAAGATTGGAAAAGGTGAAGTTTTTTCTGTTCGCAAGATATTACTTGGAAAAATTGTTATTGAGCGAATGAAAGTTGTTATTGAATATAATTTTTTTCAAAGATTTGACAATGAAATGGAAAAAATAAAATTATGGATATTAAAATAAAAGTTCATATTGATTATAATTTCAATAAATAATTGAAAATGAAATTAAGAAAAATCAGGGATACAAATATCACAAACAGGAAATTTTTCATCAGAGAATTTTTCTTTCAACTATAAATATCTCGATGTGTCCTCCGCAATTTCCTTTATGCATTTATTGTTTTTTAAAAACGTTTAATTTGTATCCTCTAAAGAGGGTTGAAGTTACAAATATACTGCTTTTGGTAATAAAACCACAATATTTCATTGTTTCATACGCGTGGCGCATGAAGTAAAATTTCGAGTTTAGAAAAGCCCAGAAAATTTGTCTCGGGTCGCTGCGCGACCCTCGACAAATTTTCACAGGGCTTTTCTAAACTCGAAATTTTACTTCATGCGCCACGCGTACAAAACGCTGAAATATTGTGAAGCTAGAAATACACTGCCATTTCTTTTATGAGGAATAATTGAAATATTTAAATAACAAAATATTTACCGTTTTTTTATGCACTTTTAAGTCAGGTCAAATAACAAAATATATTAAATTAACTGAAATAGTAATTTAATTAACAAAAAAATGATAATGTTGCATGTATGCATAAATGGCGCTTAATGGGTTAATATTAATAACTTTTCTATAAACTCATGTTAGGATTTTAAATAATTTATACGATATGCAACGTAATATTTTATGAGAGAAACTGCTTCCATTTAGTGTGGATCTTTGGCATGGCTTTGCTCCTTTAATCTATTCTGCGGGCTAGCTAAAATTGCATTTTGTGAGAATTCATGGTCTCATTTACATCTTAATAGTTTCCTCTGTGTTACAAGACTTCAACTAAGTTGAATACATTAGGATGCCATACCTTATAAACACTGACCTGACCTATGTACATATTACAAATTTATGCATTCGAACGAAATTATAAAAATAATATAAATTGGTTATTTAAATAAAACAATCTTTATAACAACATTTAATATGAACTAACTTAAATTTATTATTATTATTATTATTATTATCATTTGCCTTTTACCTTTCGGTGTAGACTGACAACATTTAATATGAACTAACTTAAATTTATTATTATTATTATTATCATTTGCCTTTTACCTTTCGGTGTAGGCTAACTTGAATTTATACTGAGTATTTTTTGGCATAATCAATATATTTAGTTATTACTTTTTCAATACAACTATTTTATTAACTTTGTCTTCAGGCCCAATCATTTTTAATAAAGTAATCAACAATTGTAAATTGTTTACACAATTGAATCTTGATTTAATTTGTAATGATTCGACTCTAGGTATTGTACAAATTTATAATTTGTTTTATTGTCTACGCTGTGTTGTGTATGTAAATAAATAAATAAATAAATTTATTGTGTTAACAGCAAGAAGCTTTACACTTGTCAATACATAATGTTACTTAATACTAACATGAAAGTTGAATATTTGAGACAAAAACCTACGAAATTACTGGAATTACGCTTTGAGTTAAAAGTAAAATGAATAAATAAAGATATAGATAAACAAGTAAATAAACAAATAATTAGGCAACTAAAAATATTAATAAATATATAAATAAATTAATAGACAAATAAGTAAATTATAACTAATATATAGATACACTCACACACACGTTAAAAATACATATAGGTAAATGCGAGTACATTCAAACACATGTTAAAAATTTGTAAAATTAAAAGTTAGGTATTCGTCTCAACTGTAGAATTCATTTCCAATTAAAAACGCTTTAATGACTTTTCGAAATTTTGGAATGACCAAGTTCCTAATTTTTTGTGGTAGTGCATTATAAAATTTAATTGCGTGGTACCTTACGCCTGTTCGGGATTTAGAAAGCCTTATAAATTGTTGGTAAACGTTCAAGTTTTGTCTAGTGAGGCCGGTATTGGTACTTGGATAAATACTGTACGATTCAATATTGGTTTTGACGTGCAACAGGCATTCATAGACATACAGACATAATAACGTTAAAATATGCATGTCCATGAAAGCCTGCCTACAATCCTCGGAGTAACCGTAGTTACCTAGAATTCGTACAGCCTTCCGTTGCAATCCAAACATCCTATGCCGTATTACAGAGTGACCCCAAACAAGTAGTCCGTACGAGAGATGTGATTGAAAATTGGCAAAGTATGCAACTCGCAGAACATCACGCGATACCTGTTTGGATAGGGTACGAATGGCAAATATGCTAGTAGCGAGTTTACTTGCTAGGGCTTCACCATGAGTATTCCATGATAGATTTGTCCCTATATGCATTCCAAGAAATTTTGTTGTTTCCACCTGATGATAAGTCGTTCCGAGGGAAAACGTTAAACTTGCCGATTTTGCTTCATTTAGTTTAAGGCGATTGCTACAAAACCATCTGGAGGCGCTCGATTGTGCCCCCGCGTGCAACGCTGTACTGCATCCAAGTGTGTTGACTTGTTTATCAGAGTAGTATCATCCGCATATAACACAACGCTTGTTTGATCTATTGTACTAGGAAGATCATTGATATATATCAAAAATAGAAGTGGCCCTAGGATAGATCCTTGGGGCGCACCTCGTACAATAGGCTGCATAGTAGAGGTAGTATTTTGGGCTAGTACACTCTGCCCATGTAGTAACCCTTTAATTTATTTGTCAGGTTCTTTGTTTGTGTCAATGTATTATAGTGAATACTGTGTCTTTCTTCCCTATTAATTTGACTAGGAGGATATGTGGATAATAAATAAAACAGGATATAAGGTTAACGTATGCAAAGTTTATTGACCGGAGAATTTTGAAGGAGGTTTTGGGATTGTTGAAGCGTGGGTGATAAGGGCCGTGTCATCAGCAAAGAGGAGGGCGTATCTTGTTGGGTTAAAGTAGGAAGGGTTGGGATTAAATATGTCGTAGCAAAAGATATTGTAAAGAAGTGGGGATAGCGGAGAGCCTTGCGGAACACCTTGCAGGAGGGGGAATGAGCGAGATACAGTTTGGCGGATTTTTACTTTACAGGATCTGTTGGTTAGGAAATGGTAAATAAGGATTATTAGATGCTTTGGGATCTTAAGGATGTAGCATTTATATAGGAGGCCAATATGCCAAACCGTGTCAAAAGCTTTAGTTATAGGATCGCTATTATTCATGTTTGCCATAACCTTACAATAAATGACATTTGTTAGTTTTTTAAAAGTAAAAATATATTTTTAAATAGAAGTTTTTTTACAAATTTTTTCAACAGAAATTTTAAACAAAAAACAACATAACGGGCATTATTGGATTAAGAAAAATAATGTTTATTGTAATAAAATTAAAAAATTATAGATAGCTATTTCAAAATTTTAAATTGTCTATTATTTGGCAATGAAGTTTATATTGAAAAAAATCAATATTGATATTATTTCATAGTATTTAAACTGCAATCGACTTTGGTTTTTAGTTTAATAAAATCGGTCAATAAATAACAGAGTTATGGCGTTAGACATTTTTAATCGAACACCCGGTACGTCGTGATATGTATACTTAAAAAAAGTTCTCTGTATGAAGTATACCATTTAAAATTAACTAGTTACAAATTCAAACCTAGTTTTCTACAATTATTTTCAACTGTTACTTCATTAACCCATTAACGGCCGAGCATAGAGTTAACTCTAATAGTTGGTTTTAGGTAAAAATGTTGCACTTATTTTTATAATTTCTATGAATGACTCATTGTATGACATACTGTGAATTTTTCTTTTAAATATAAATAATGTATACGATGTAAATTTTTAGGCATTCGTCGATTTTATATAAAAACGAGCAAAATGAAGTTTAGAACGAGTGTTTCCACTTCTAGACTAAGCATGAAGTAAAATTTCGAGTTTAGAAAAGCCCCGCGTAGAAAATTTGTCGAGGGTCGCGCAGCGACCCGAGACAAATTTTCACGGGGCTTTTCTAAACTCGAAATTTTACTTCATGCGCCACGCGTATAAAACACTGATTTATAGTGAAGTTAAAAACGCACTGAAAACCAACCCAACTTCGATGTTTTTCAAAATTGGATGTTCTTTTCTATTCATGCCGTAAACCTTCAGATATTCGTTATTTTCTTGTAAAAAAACTTCTATTCCATGTAGTCCTTCGGTCTCCGAAGACCACGATTGGTCCTTCGAGCTGTAGCCTTTGTAAAATTATAATAAACTTAGTAATCTAGAGTGATCCTTCAATTTGAAACTTCTAAGAACGAGTGTTGTCCACTCCCAGACTAAGCATGAAGTAAAATTTCGAGTTTAGAAAAGCCCCGCGTAGAAAATTTGTCGAGGGTCGCGCAGCGACCCGAGACAAATTTTCACGGGGCTTTTCTAAACTCGAAATTTTACTTCATGCGCCACGCGTATACAACACTTATTTAACGTGAAGTTTAAAATACACTGATAAATAATTGTTGAAATCCTATTCAAGTTCAAAACAAAATATTTTATGTAATTATAACGCATAAATAATGCCCTGAAAAAAAAATTGAATAATTGTTAGCGCTAATTGAATTCTTTTACAGTAATTAATTAGTTTTCACTTCCTTAATTCATCTCTTAATATTTCTTGAATAATTTAATTTAAACCTTCATTATCAATATCATCTCTTAACTTATAAAAATGGTTGTTAAACAAATAGGTGGTTTTAATCCTAGCAATAAAATAAACTCATAATGATTAGAATAAATTGAATTTGTGTTCAGTATTCCGGTATCGGATACCCACACACGCGTTTCAGACTTCAAGGGCCTCGTCAATGTAGTCCCAACTCAGTGCTGAGGAATACTAAACAGTTCTGACTATATCAAGCCAATATGTGAAAACTATCAAGAAATTCGGTAGCTAACGCCATCTAATGCTCTATAGTGGCATCGCCAATTACACAGACGCGTTTCGGACTTCAAGATCCTAGTCAGTGTGGTCCCAATCCAGTGCAGTGCTGAGGAATACTAAACAGTTCTGACTATATCAAGCTAATATGTGAAAACTATTAAGAAATTTGATAACCAACGCCATCTAATGCTCCACAGTGACCTGTATACGCACTTTGTGCATTCGTGTCATTGACGATGCCACTACAGAGCATTAGATGGCGTTAGCTACCGGATTTCTTAATAGTTTTCACATATTGGCTTGATATAGTCAGAACTGTTTAGTATTCCTCAGCACTGAGTCGGGACCACATTGACGAGGCCCTTGAGGTCTGAAACGCGTCTGTGGGTATCCGATGCCGGAATACTGAACACAATTTCAATTTATTCTATTAATAAAAACTTTTTAACTTTGTTAGTATAACACAATTTATTTTTATGTGACTGCAGTTTCGGCAAATTTAGCTTGCCATTATCAAACATGAAATGACTAAAACTACTTACAAAACAGGTATATATGAAAAATAGAGAAAAACACAAACAAATTACAAATTACAAAATGGCTGTAAAAATGGGGGTATACACTAGGTCAACCTGGTCGTTAATGAGAGGGATTCCCGGTTTATTAATAAATTAACATGTATAACGAAGTAGAAGCCTCCACAATACAAAATCAATTTATTGTAATCATTATGAGTTTATTTTATTGCTAGGTTTAAACCACCTATTTGTTCAACAGCCATTTTTTATAAGTTAAAAGATGAATTAAGGAAGTGAAAACTAATTAATTACTGTAAAATAATTCTATTAGCGCTAACAATTATTCAATTTTTTTTTCGATGCGTATTTATGCAATTCAATTTATTCTAATCATGACTCTATGTTTTTCAGTTTACGTGAAGTGATTATTACACATAAAAAATACTGTTATTGCTTACTTCGCTTCAGTTTGTGGGCAGGTGGTGTCCGAGCGGTAACGTCGCCGGACGGTATATCACTCGGCGAGCCATAGACCGGGTTCGATTCCCGTGCACGGGGAGATGTTATTTAAAAATAATATCTCGTCGTGCCCCTGGGTGTTGTGTGAATGTGTTGTGACGTCCAAATATACATGTTATATAACTTGCAATAAGTTAAATAAATATTGATACAAAATTAAAAATTGATGTTGGCTAATAGTCAAGAGACTAAGGCCAGGCAAAAGCCAAACCAAAAAAAAAAAAAATGCAGTTTGTTATTGATAATGAGCACATTGTGTCTCGAAATGTACATCTAACGATACAAATAAAAGGTGAAGTAAGGAATAAGTCGTGTTGTTTATACGTATTCTAATCATTATGAGTTTATTTTATTGCTAGGATTAAACCACCTATAATATAAAATTACGAAAATGTTATTCGTGAAAATGCAAACAATGTCCTAATTAATAAGACAAGACGATAAATATCCATTGAAGCAACTAGTTCCCGTGCAAATGGATATTTATCGTCTTAAGTTGTCTTATTAATTAAGACATTGTTTGCATTTTCACGAATAACATTTTAGTAATTTTATATTATATTTAAAGTGTGCAAACTATAAGAAGCGTAAGCTTATTTTCTCGAATACAAATAGTTTTGAATTTGAATTTATCTTGTATTAAACCACCTATTTGTTTAACAGCCATTTTTATAATCTGGACATTTACTCCAAAGAAACTACTAAATGTATCCAAACTTATTGTATAATTTGTAAATAAATAAATAAATTGTTAAAGTTACAAAGATTCAATCAGGGTTGTTAAGTTTAAAACATTTTCTCAGTATTATAAAAAGGCTGAAAATGTTTAAAACGTAACAGCCCTGATCGAATCTTCTCAACTTTATAAATGCTCTTTAAGTTCTATTAAATTCAAAGATGGATTCCGCCAAGTCTTCGCATTTAATACACTTTTAGGAGCAATTTATAAACTTGGGAAATAAAAGGGTGTGCAGGTGCACTGTAAAGTTGCAGATAACTGAATTGCTCCGGGTGAAATATCAAATACCGAAAAGAGATTTAAATTTTATTTTCTGATATTGGAAAATATTTTTACTTTGTTTATTTTTATTTCCGTTACAAATACAAAAGTTATTGAATCGATAATACTAGAAAATAAATGGGTCGGCTATTTCCAAAAAGTCCCGAATCTATTGTTTTCAAATGGATTTAGGGATTTTTGGAAATAGGCGACTCAAATTTTATATGTTGCATGTTATGTATTTTTTTGTAATTGTAAATGTATACCGGGTGAATGAAGAAAAATGTAAATATTGTCATATTTAAATATTTCGAATATTACTCATTTCAAAATATATATATATCAGTGTATTTCTAACTTCACAATATTTCAGTGTTTTATACGCGTGGCGCATGAAGTAAAATTTCGAGTTTAGAAAAGCCTGAAAATTTGGTTTGGCCGCTTCGCTTCGCGAAGCGACCAAACCAAATTTTCAGGCTTTTCTAAACTCGAAATTTTACTTCATGCTTAGTCTGGGAGTGGACACACTCGTTCTAAACTTCATATTGCACGTTTTTATATACAATCGACTAATGCCTGAACATTTACAGCGTATACATTATGTATATTTCAATGAACAATGCACAGTATGTAATACGCTAAGTCGTAGAAATCATAAAAATAAGTGCAGAATTTTACCTAAAATCAACTTTTAGTGTTAACTGTATAATTGCTTGGCCGTTAATGGGTTAACAATAACAATATACAGGGTGACCCATTTTAATTTATCCACTGGAATACCTCGATAAAGATGCATCGTACAAAAGAATGTTTCGAAGAAAAGTTTAATGGTTTCGAGGGGGCCATCCGATCCTATGAAATTTTATTGTAAAAATTAACTTTGAAATCTTAAATAGAAACCCTTATTTTTTATTGAAGATTCCGATTCTACACCAAAAATTATGTAGATTTTATCCGATTTTTTTTTTAAGACGTGAATAATCGCAAAAATGAAAACGTTCTCGGTAAACCTAAAGAAATCTGCTGTGGTCAACACAGATACCGACCGCAAATTAAAATAATACAGGACTATAAAATTCACTATTCTAATAACTAATTTAATTTAAATTATTTTATTTACGGAATCTCCATTTTACAATCTATATTTTCATTTACAAAGAATAGTGATACTAATAGTAAAAACATAACATAATTGGTGCGTTTAATTTAAACATGTTACTTCACGTCCCAAAATGGTTCAATAAATCCTTAAAATTATAAATGTATTATTGCTCAACTTTACTGTTGAATGACAAGACAAATAAACGTAAAAAAAAATACATAATTAATTTACTAAATATTTCTTATATATATATATATATATATATATATATATATATATATATATATAATAATGCAGATACATCGGACACAAATCAAGAAATTTTAGCACCTTCTACATCAAGTGGACCAATAACACGCAGCAGATCTAGACTACAAGTCCCTAGTTTACAAAACAAATGTACTGACAGTGAACGTGACATCCATCACTCAGTATACAAAAAAGCTCCTGAGGATGGCAGAAGTGATGCTGCCGAAACGTAGAGCGCAAAGAAACCAACCAACGCGAGAAAGCAGCCCAAAAAACTCAAGCAAGTTATATTTTGCTCGCGAAAACCTAAAAATAAATATATATATATATATATATATATATAAATATTTATTGGCAAATTGTACAATAAATAATTGACATAAAAATAATTCTGATGGCTAAAATAAAAAATAAATTCTTCTGCCAATTGGCTATCGACCATTGGTCTTTCCGCCTGAATTTTAATTGTTTGTCCTTGTCCGTTCTTGTGTAAAAAACCTCTTGTTTGTTAGTGTCGTCCAATGTCTGTCAGATGATTACTGTACACAAATCGTCATGATCACTAATGTCATGGAATGATGCAATGAAATCATGAATGGTGATGGTGAAACGTTTACGCTTGGGAGTGATGTTTTGGTTTCGAGGGATACATAAAGGGTGAAGGAGATTGTAGAGGATAGGATTTGAGGCAAATTTTTCAGCTAAGTGTGATAGTCGGGTTTCGATGGGAGTGACTGCTGTTAGTTCATAAAGTAGGGTATTGGATGGGTTATGTAGGGGGTTTTGGGGGTGTCGGATTTTGGTCAACACTCTAAGGGCCGATCTTTCGGCGACTTGCAAATTCTTTAGGGTGGTAGGATGAGGGTTGTGATAAAGGATTGAGGCATAGTCAAGTAAAGGGCGACAGATCGTTTTATATATATGTACGGCTGTGTTTGTACTGATGCCTTGTTGTTTGAAGGTCAGACTTCTAAAGTGGGCCGCCCGATTCTTGACTTTTGTTTTAAGGATTGCGGAGTGGGTTTTGAATGTGAATTTGGGATCAATGTGAATACCTAGGTACTTGCAGGTGGCGGAGGGGAAGATGACTTGGTCGTTTATGGTAATTGAGAAGGTGGAGTTGTTTTGTCGATGGAAATGAATCAGGAGCTGGGATTTGTTTGGGTTTATGGAAATTCGCCACTTCGCGAACCACGTTTGAATCGTGTCGATTAGGCCCTGAAGGGTGCTGAGAGCTTTAGGGAGAGTGGGGGCATGTGCGATTAACGCAGTATCATCGGCGTAGAGGAGAGGATAAGCAGATTTATTTATGTGATTAGGATCAGGATTGTAAATGTCATGTACTAGGAGATTATAAAGGAGTGGTGATAAAGGGGAGCCTTGAGGTAAACCTTGTTCAGGTGTGAAGGAACTGGAAAAAGATTGGCGTATTTTAACTTGAAGGGATCTATTGTGAAGGAAGCTGTCCAGGAATATTTCTTATCGAAGTTTTTTTTTTTTTTTTTTGGGTTTTACGTCATCTATTTCCGCTGCTAAGGCGCCGGAGATTAGGTCTACAGCTATCCGGGAATTTTGCCGAACCCGGTGGGAGTTCCAACCCACCGGTAGGGATCTTTAACGTGCACGCAACATCTAGGCAGTACACGGGTCCTACATGCATTTAACGTCATATCCGAGAAGACGGAGTGTTTGGCACTTATCGAAGTTAATTTTTACAATAAAATGTCCGCTACTAGTAAAATGACTTTTATCAACTTTGTCACGCAAATAAAAATACTTCCCGTAGGCATAAAAAAATAAAAAATCGCATATACACCGTAGAAACAAATAAGGAATAAAGAAATGAGAAAAAATATTTTTTTTTACTAAAAACCGAATCGTACGGGTTATTTTGAAAATTCTCCCGCCATCTGTCAGGAGTTAAAAAACCCTGAAAGTAAACTTTACATACCCTTTTCCATATAAGTTCACGTAAAGACCATTTTTCATGTTTATGGGGAACGTTTTCATTTTGCGACTACAGCGCCATCTATCACAAATTCACTTTTTAAAAAACCTACATAATTTTTGTTGCAGAATCCGAGTATGAAATTAAAAATAGGGGTTCCTATTTAAGATTTCAAAGTTGCCCCTTTTTTTTCTTTTACCCCCATCCCCCAGGGGGCGGGGTGAAGATAATTTGATAGTATCGGATGGCCTCCTCGAAATCATTAAACTTTTGTTCGAAACATTTTTTTGTACGGTGCATATTTGTCGAGATATTCCAGTGGATAAATTAAAATGGGTCACCCTGTATATTGTTATTGTTAATTATTACTGACGCAAATGAAGACTTTAAAATAATTAAAAAATATATACAGAGAGTTTTATGTAACACCGAACATTTTCATAACGAGGATTTTTCTTTGAAGTATCAATATGCATACGTTTTTAATTTGAAGCTTTAAGCGAGTGTTTTCCACTCCCAGGCTAAGCATGAAGTAAAATTTCGAGTTTAGAAAAGCCTGAAAATTTGGTTTGGTCGCGTAGCGCGAAGCGCGGAGCGGCCAAACCAAATTTTCAGGCTTTTCTAAACTCGAAATTTTACTTCATGCGCCACCGGTACAAAACACTGATGCAATGTAAAGTTTAACGGTGTGTTTTAAACTTCGTAATATGGCAGTGTTTTGTACCGGTGGCGCATGAAGTAAAATTTCGAGTTTAGAAAAGCCTGAAAATTTGGTTTGGTCGCTCCGCGCTTCGCGCTACGCGACCAAACCAAATTTTCAGGCTTTTCTAAACTCGAAATTTTACTTCATGCTTAGTCTGGGAGTGGAAAACACTTGCTTAAAGCTTCTATTACCAGATTTCATATAGTATAAACAGATCATTTTTATTTTAGGTGTATGTACATACAGAGAGTTTTATGTAACACCGAACATTTTCCGATGCTCAGTTTATTAAAACAATTCAATTTGAAGCTTTGAGCGAGTGTCCTCTACTCCCAGACTAAGCATGAAGTAAAATTTCGAGTTTAGAAAAGCCTGAAAATTTGGTTTGGTCGCGTAGCGCGAAGCGCGGAGCGGCCAAACCAAATTTTCAGGCTTTTCTAAACTCGAAATTTTACTTCATGCGCCACCGGTACAAAACACTGATGCAATGTAAAGTTTAGCGGTGTGTTTTAAACTTTGTAATATGTCAGTGTTTTGTACCGGTGGCGCATGAAGTAAAATTTCGAGTTTTGAAAAGCCCAGAAAATTTGTCTCGGGTCGCTGCGCGACCCTCGACAAATTTTCACGGGGCTTTTCTAAACTCGAAATTTTACTTTATGCTTAGTCTGGGAGTGGAACACACTCATTTCAAGTTTCAAATTAATTTTTTTTAACAACGAATATCTAAAGATTTACAATATATACAGTGTAATTGGGACATGTATACTTGAAAGAAAAACTCACTGTGTGTACACGTTGAGGGATTAATTGCGATTGATTGGCTACAATTTTAAATGGTCATATAGGCAACCCAATTTACACATAACTTAAAAAATAAAGGTGTCAAATTGTATTGGATGAACATGTTCGGTGTTACATAAAACTCTCTGTATATATATTTCCATAAAACATGAGTGTATCAAGAGTTAGTTGCCTTAAACATTCAGAACCGAGTAAAACCGGTAACTTAGAAAATTACATATTAATATTTGAACATCATTTTAAATTGCAGTTCAGATGAACTCAGTGGAAAATGGTTATGCAACTCGTATTATTTCGTGTAACTGGATAGAAAAATAATGATTCAAGTTGCTTAATCCAATTTAATTTAAATTCAGGCAGAGTTTTTTTAAACACAAAGCACATTTTAATTGAGTTTCAGTTTGAATTATTTTATTTATTTTAGCGATTTATATCGCCCCTATTTTACGTGTTAATTAAATTATGAGCGTGTTAAAATAAACTATTTTATGTGTTAATTAAATTATGAGCATGTTAGAATAAAATATTTGCGTTAAAATGTTATTATACATACACTGATGGCGAATGCGCCGGGCACGAAAGTTTTCACAAATTGCGTTGAGAGGTGGATATTTTTAGTAATTAATTTGAAATGAGTTTATTTGATTATATAAAGAACATACGTTTAGACCACGGCCACACGGGCGCTTTTTCATGCTGGTGTTATGGATACCAATAATATAAGCGAGATTGGCCACACGTGCGCGACTTCCCGGCACAGTCGACTTAGCCCCCCGTAGTACGACTTTTTTGAAAAAAAAAAACTTATGCGCTAGACGGGCCTTAAAGAACATACGTTTAGACCACGGCCACATGGGCGCTTTTTCATGCTGGTTTTATGGATACCAATAATATAAGCGAGATTGGCCACACGTGCGTGACTTCCCGGCACAGTCGACTTAGCCCCCTGTAGTACGACTTTTTTGAAAAAAAAAACGTATGCGCTAGACGGGCCTTAAAGAACATACAGTTAGACCACGGCCACACGGGCGCTTTTTCATGCTGGTGTTATGGATACCAATAATATAAGCGAGATTGGCCACACGTGCGTGACTTCCCGGCACAGTCAACTTAGCCCCCCGTAGTACGACTTTTTTGAAAAAAAAACTTATGCGCTAGACGGGCCTTAAAGAACATACGTTTAGACCACGGCCACACGGGCGCTTTTTCATGCTGGTGTTATGGATACCAATAATATAAGCGAGATTGCCCACACGTGCGCGACTTCCCGGCACAGTCGACTTAGCCCCCGTAGTACGACTTTTTTGAAAAAAAAAAACTTATGCGCTAGACGGGCCTTAAAGAACATACGTTTAGACCACGGCCACACGGGCGCTTTTTCATGCTGGTTTTATGGATACCAATAATATAAGCGAGATTGGCCACACGTGCGTGACTTCCCGGCACAGTCAACTTAGCCCCCCGAAGTACGACCTTTTTGAAAAAAAAACTTTTGCGCTAAACGGGCCTTAGCTAGCGCCACAAAAATTAGAGCTAGCGCCATTTAGACAAGAAATTTACGGGGGTTTGAACTTTCGGGGGGCTAAGTTGATACTAGCCCTTCGAGTTTGGATTTTTCAAGTTTTTTTTAACCCCTGTGAAGTTGGCCCCCCAACTTTTAAATTTCTTAAAAATTATTAGAGTTCTGATTGCCCCCCATATAGTTCTAGAGTTCCCTGTACATATAAAAATAGTTCTGCTCTTTTAACCTCGCATAAATCAAATTAAATTAGAGGGGGGGCAACTTCACGCTCATGTTATTTTAGAACGTTATAACTACTTTATTATTGACTTTACAGCAAAAAATGCATCCGAAAAATTGATAGAACTCTTTGGGGGGCAACTAGAACTCTAATCAACATAAAAAAAAACACCCCTCTTGGACTTGTAAAAATTAAATATTGATTTTTTCTTTTATTTTTGTAAATCTGACCAGAGTTCTACTTGCCCCCCAACTAGTTCTGCAAATTATTCTTATAAATTAAATCCCTATTATCATTAATAAAAAAGTTCTGGTTACTTAAACTTTTGTAATATTAAAATTTTAAAGTCCTAAGGGGATGATTTATTTTTTATTTTTGTAAATCTGGTCAGAGTTCTGCTTGCCCCCCAACGAGTTCTGCAAATTATTCTTATAAATTAATTCCCTGTTATCATTAATAAAAAAGTTCAGGTTACTTAAACTTTTGTAATATTCAAATTTTAAAGTCCTAAGGGGATGATTTATTTTTTATTTTTGTAAATCTGGTCAGAGTTCTGCTTGTCCCCCAACGAGTTCTGCAAATTATTCTTATAAATTAATTCCCTGTTATCATTAATAAAAAAGTTCTGGTTACTTAAACTTTTGTAATATTAAAATTTTAAAGTCCTAAGGGGATGATTTATTTTTTATTTTTGTAAATCTGGTCAGAGTTCTGCTTGCCCCCCAACGAGTTCTGCAAATTATTCTTATAAATTAATTCCCTATTATCATTAATAAAAAAGTTCTGGTTACTTAAACTTTTGTAATATTCAAATTTTAAAGTCCTAAGGGGATGATTTATTTTTTATTTTTGTAAATCTGGTCAGAGTTCTGCTTGTCCCCCAACGAGTTCTGCAAATTATTCTTATAAATTAATTCCCTGTTATCATTAATAAAAAAGTTCTGGTTACTTAAACTTTTGTAATATTAAAATTTTAAAGTCCTAAGGGGATGATTTATTTTTTATTTTTGTAAATCTGGTCAGAGTTCTACTTGCCCCCCAACGAGTTCTGCAAATTATTCTTATAAATTAATTCTCTATTATCATTAATAAAAAAGTTCTGGTTACTTAAACTTTAGTGATTATAAAATTTTAAAGTCCTAAGGGGATGATTTTTTCTTATTTTTGTATATCTGGCTAGAGTTCTACTTGCCCCCTAATGAGTTGTGCAGATTATTCTTATAAATTAATTCTCTATTATCATTAATAAAAAAGTTCTGACTACTTAAACTTTTGTAATATTAAAATTACTAAGTCCTAAGAGGATGATTTTTTTTAAGTTTTTGTAGAGTTGACTGGAGTTCTGGTTGCCCCCCAACGAGTTTTGTAGATTATTTTGATGAAATAATTAATTATTATTAATAACAGAAAAGTTCTGATTGCTTAAACTTTTATAATATTTAATTTTTACAAGTCCGAGAGGTGTGCTTTTTTTTCAAATTTGATTAGAGTTCTAGTTGCCCCCCCAAAGAGTTCTATCAATTATTTAGATCCATTTTTGCTGTAAAGTCAATAATAAAGTAGTTATAACGTTCTAAAATAACATGAGCAGAACTATTTTTTATGTGTATAGGGAACTCTAGAACTATATGGGGGGCAATCAGAACTCTAATAATTTTTCATAAATTAATTTGTAATGCTGTTAATTGTCCATATCTTTTATCACAAATTAATTTCAGTATTAATTTAACCAATCGCCCAACTAGACATTTACCTATATTTCGTCTTCAACTTCATAAGACAAATTACGGATATAATACCCCACTTTCAAGGTTTATGCGAACGGCCAATACATTATCTGTACATCCAAACTTTGACATTTTCAACTCTTTCTCACCCTCACAATTCATGGCAAGACTTAAGCGAATAAATATTTGTAATTTTTCTTGGTTTAATAAGTCAAATTTATATTATATTATATTTATATTTTATTATTGTATTATTTGTATTAAATTTTTGTTGTTGTAGTAATTATATTTAGTTAAATATTAATTTGTAAAGTGGATTTTCCGTTAAATAAATAAATAATAATTTTTAAGAAATTTGAAAGTTGGGGGGTCAACTTCACAGGGGTTAAAAAAACTTGAAAAATCCAAACTCGGAGGGCTAGGATCAACTTAGCCCCCCTTGAAGTATGTGGGGGCAATCAGAACTCTAATAAATTTTGAGAAATTTGAAAGTTGGGGGGCCGGCCAACTTCACAGGGGTGTTTTTTTTACACTATTCGGATTCTTCAGAGCTAGCGCCAGCTAGCGCTACCACCACAACCCCAAAAAATGATTAAAAAAATTTAACCCCAGACCCCCGAAATGAGGTTTTTTAATAAAATTGGGTGGAAAAGATAGCTTAGAGCTAGCGCCACCAGAATATAAAAAAAATATTCTCTGAAAATAATCAGGTAAAAAAATATTCACATCCAAATTTTGATGCAAGAGTTTTCAGATCCTGTGTGCGTATTACCATTTACTTGCTAAATTTCATTGCAAAATCATGTTTGGCATATAAAATACCGCTTCCAAAAAATATTTCGGCGTATATTAGAAAGATGATGCCTAGAAGACAGTAGCGTAACTGACAATTGTGTTTTCACGCTTTGCTAATTTAAATCGTCATAACTCGGGAACTAACCGTGCGATTTCAAAAATTTGTAATTACTATACTGATGTTTATAAATACTGGCAACAAGATAGCTTGCGCTAGTAAGACAGTGGCGTAATTAACGATTGTTTTTTCACCCCTTGATAATTAAAATCGTTAAAACTCGGAAACTAACTGTACTATTTAAAAAAAAATCGGCATTGTTATTACTATAGTGACTATAGTTTAGACTATCTAGTCGTCATTATCAAACTTTTAGTTTGATAATGACTACTAGATAATCGAAACTATAGTCACAAATTCAGTGCAAAATATAGTGGTTAACCCATTAAGCGTTATTGGTGCATACACGCAACATTATACATTTTTTGTTAACCAAATTACTAAATGAGTTAATTTTGTATATTATATTATTTGACCTGACTTGAAAATGTATGAAGAAAAATGTAAATATTTTGTTATTTAATTATTTCGATTATTACTCATTAACAAAAAAAAAACACCAGTGTATTTCTAACTTCACAACTTTACAGTGTTTTATACGCGTGGCGCATGAAGTAAAATTTCGAGTTTAGAAAAGCCCCGTGAAAATTTGTCTCGGGTCGCTGCGCGACCCTCGACAAATTTTCTACGCGGGGCTTTTCTAAACTCGAAATTTTACTTCATGCTTAGTCTGGGAGTGGAAACCCTAGTTAGACAAATAATCAGAAATATATTTGATAAACACAACTCCTTGTGGTGCTGTAGTTAGAGAAATTAATTAACATCTAGGAATCTACTACAGCACCACAAGAAGTTGTAATTAGTTAAGTTATTCCTTTATTCCTGTTACTTCACTTTTTTATTTTAATTCTATATGTACATTTCGGGTACAATGTACCCTTTATCAATAGAAAAAACTAATTGACATTTTCGTAAAAATTTTTTTACGAAAATGTCAATTAGTTTTTTCTATTGATAAAGGGTACATTGTACCCGAAATGTACATATAGAATTAAAATAAAAAAGTGAAGTAAAAGGAATAAAGGAATAACTTAACTAATTACCATTAAACTAACCTTCACGTAACAAGAATATCTTACTGAACCAATTGTCCAAAACATTGATTATAAGCAACCCAATTGCGTTTATGTGTATTGGGTTGCCGGTGTCGTCACTATACTGTCAAATTCAAACTTGAAATCACAAATTCATAGCTTTTTTCGTTTAAATGATTTAATTATTAAAATGCTATAAATCATAAATATGCATACCTAATGAGTATATTTTGATTTTAACTTGAAATCAGTGTTTTATACGCGTGGCGCATGAAGTAAAATTTCGAGTTTAGAAAAGCCCCGTGAAAATTTGTCTCGGGTCGCTGCGCGACCCTCGACAAATTTTCTACGCGGGGCTTTTCTAAACTCGAAATTTTACTTCATGCTTAGTCTGGGAGTGGAAACGCTCGTTCTAAACTTTATATCGCACGTTTTTGTAAAAAAATCGATTAATGCCTGAAAATTTACGGTGTATACATTTTGCATATTTAAAAGAAAAATTCTACATACTGTGAATTTTTCTTTAAAATATGCAAAATGTATACACTGTAAATTTTCAGTCATTAATCGATTTTTTTATAAAAGCGTGCAATATGAAGTTTAGAACCAGTGTCTTCCACTCCCAGACTAAGCATGAAGTAAAATTTCGAGTTTAGAAAAGCCCCGCGTAGAAAATTTGTCGAGGGTCGCGCAGCGACCCGAGACAAATTTTCACGGGGCTTTTCTAAACTCGAAATTTTACTTCATGCGCCACACGTATAAAACTCTGAAATATTGTGAAGTTAAAAACAAACTATTGTATTTTATTCTTTTTTATTATTGGGTTTGGCTTTTGCCTGGCCTTGGGAACTTGCCCATTAGCCAACATCATTTTTTATTTATATTTGTATTTGTTTTATTTCTTTAACTTATTGCTAATTACCTATAACTATATATTTGGACGTCACAACACATTCACACACACCCATGGACTCCGGGACGAATATTTTTCGTTAGAAAAATTACTCGCCCCGGCTGGGAATCGAACCCAGATCACCGCCGTCAACGATTGGCGAAACCAGCGGCTCAACCGCTCGGCCACGGCGGGCCCGTATTTTATTTAATGAGTAATAATCGAAACAATTAATAATAAGTTATTTATAGAAATTATAAAGAGAAGTGCAGAATTTTACCAAAAGTCAACTTTTAGAGTTAACTCCATAATTGCTCGGCCGCTAATGGGTTAAACAAAGTAAAACGTGTTTTATTTACAAGTGTATTCAAGATGTATCACAAAGTAAACGAATACAACACAAAACAGGTAATTTACATATATTTTAATAAAAAAATTGATTGATAAGGCTGATAAATGTTGAAAGTTCATCTTCACTTTTATATAAATAAAAGAATTTAAACACTTTCAAATATATATTGTGCATTAGCTACAATTGTTTCGTCACACTGTGGCTTCTTCGCCTGAAGAAGCCACAGTGTGGCGAAACAATTGTAGCGAATGCACAATATATATTTGAAAGTGTTTAAATTGTTTTATTTATATATTTTAATCATGCTTTATCAAGTAATCACTGAGAACGAAACTAAAGATACTAATAATCTAGATTAATGTAGTTATTAGTTGCGAGTTTTAAATATTACACAGCCACTTCAATTGTTATTAATCCATTTATGCTGCGGGTTTAGCGTTCCCAGTTCGGTTATTAGTTTTGCGAAGATATTAATTTAATCCCGAACAATAATATAAATAACTGATCCCGCTGTTACGGCTTTCCACTCTAATCCTCTTGATTAAAGCCTGATCGCTTAAACAAACGTTATTACTAATGCCACATAAATCCAGCAGCAGTTATGATGGAGTGCACATATCTGGAGCTTAATAATAGATCATATAAAATTATTATATTTATAAAACTATGATCTTAATAAATTAATAAAAGAAGATCTCAAAACTGTGATATCTGAGTAGTAGTAGTACATCTTTATTCAGACAATTACAGTAGTATAGTATAATACATATATATATATTATTACACTATGGGGTTAGTCTGGCTGGGCTATCGACCAGAGGTCTTTCTGCCCTGTCTTGAATTTATTTTATTTGTAAAATTTTATCGTATGCTAGGCTTGTGAACTGTCTTGATGAACGGTACAAATGAATTGATGTATTGTGAGAGGAGGATGTTTATATTTGGGATGGATATTTAGGTTTCTAGGAATACAGAATTTGTTTAGGAGTTCTAGGTTATGGGTGTTTACAGCGAATTTTTCGCTGAGGGTTAATATGCGTTGGGAAATTGGTGTTACTTGGGTAGCCTGAGTTTGGTGAGGATTCGTAGGGCTGATCTTTCGGCGACTTGGATATGGTGTGAAATTGAAGGACGGATATGAAGGAATAAAATTGCACCATAGTCTAACAAGGGCCGGCATATCGATTCGTAAATCCTAACTGCTGTTTTTATGGAAATTCCTTGTTGTTTATAAGTTAAAGATCTGAAATGCCTAGCCCTTGTTTTCATTTTGGTTTTAATGGATTTGGTATGTGGGAGGAAGGAAAGTTTTGAATCAAATTCTATGCCTAGGTATTTGCAGGAGTAGGATGGAAGAATTGTGGTGTTATTTATTACTATTGTAGAAGATCGTGGAGTGATTTTATGGAAAGGAATGAATAATTTGGTTTTGGAAGGATTTAATTGTATTCGCCATTTATTGCACCATTTTTGTATGGAATTAAGAGAATTTTGAAGGAGGTTTTGAGATTGTTGAAGCGTTGAAGCGTGGGAGATAAGGGCCGTATCATCAGCAAAGAGGAGGGCGTATCTTGTTGGGTTAAAGAAGGAAGGGTTGGGATTGAATATGTCGTAGCAAAAGATATTGTAAAGAAGTGGGGATAACGGAGAGCCTTGCGGAACACCTTGCAGGAGAGGGGATGAGCGAGATACAGTTTGGCGGATTTTTACTTTACAGGATCTGTTGGTTAGGAAATGATAAATAAGGATTATTAGATGCTTTGGGATCTTAAGGATGTAGCATTTATATAGGAGGCCAATATGCCAAACCGTGTCAAAAGCTTTAGTTATATCAAGAAAGGCGATACTTGTTATTTGACCATCTAGATCAGTGATGGGGAAACTACGGCCCGCGGGCCAAGTCCGGCCCGCGGAAAGGTTTAATCCGGCCCGTTTAAGAGTGCCGTCGTGAGAATGTTTGAACGCGTTCTTACTTCGTAATGTGACGACCCGCATAAAAACTACCTACCAACGATTAAGCATTATTCTTTGGTCCGCTACGATTGTCTGGTTATTACAAATGGCCCGTCTTAAAAAAAGTTTCCCCACCACAGTTCTAGATGCATGATTTGTATATTGGAGGTTAAAATGGAAAGAGGTAGTGTAGTTGATTTTTTGGGGAGGAATCCGAATTGGTATTGGGGGATGGAATTTATGGTTAGCTGTAGGAGTTTTTGTTTAATAAGGGATTCAAATTGTTTACCTAATACTGGGAGGAGTGTTATGGGCCGATAACTGGAAATAAGAAAAGGATCGTTTTTTGGTTTAGGAATACAGGTAATTGACCCTTGCTTCCACTCGGATGGGAAGTATTGATGGGAGTAACAGTCGTTATACATTTTTAGGATTAGTACGTGGATATCATAGGGTAGTTTTTTTAAAATGAATCTGGGAATTTTATCAAAGCCTGGAGAGGAATTTTTGCCAGAGTGTAAAAGGGAGAAATAGTCCGTCTCGTCCAGTGTATCGTCTGGGGGAGGTGTAAGGGGAGTCGTGTCAAATGAATTAAACCAGTCTTGCAAGTAATTGTAGAATCTATTGTCATAATTGTTGTTATGCGTAATTTGATATGTTTGTGCTAATTGATTTGCAAATGCCTGTGCTATGTCTTTATCGTCTGTTAGTATTGTACCGTCATTTGGGTCCTTTAAGTCATGCATGTAGTCCCTTTTTTTATATTTTGATAATTTTTTAATTTCTGTCCAATACGTTTTCCCTTGAATGTCGTTAATTTTATTACAAGTTTCGATCCATTTCGATTTCTTAAATTCTAGTATGAGGTTTTTGATTTGTCTTGTAAGTCTATTGAATGTCTGTTTAATTGAACTGTCCGTATAGAATTTACTGCCTCTGTACATTTGTCTTTTGTACTTTATAAGTCTGAGGATATAGTTTGGTAAAGGATATTTGTAGTATTGTTTTTTACTTTGGGTGTATGACGCTCTATGGATTGTGAAAGTGTGGAATTAAAACGGGATATAACTTCGGGATCTATGTCTTGTACGTCTTAAAACGCTAGTGTTATGTCTTGTTCTACTTTCTCTACATCACAACTCTGATAAAGGGAAATGTAATCTGGGGGGAGAGAGGATGGACATGAGTTTTTTTTAATGTCAAATTGTATGGAGAGGTGGTCGGAGCAAAGGTCGGGGGTAAGCGTGATTGAATGGATAAGATGTTGGATATTTTGGGTGCACAAGAGGATATCTGGGGTAGTGGATTAGTGTTAATTCATTATGAATGTGGGAGGAGTAGGAATTTTGATAAAGTTGGAATTGGTGCAAACATTTTGAATTTGTTGAGCCTTTCTCTTGTTTACATTGAAATCGGCTATGATGAGTGCGTGATCATACAGCGAGGCTTTTGTAAAAATTGTATCATCAATAGAGGAATGTGGATGGATGTATACTAGGAATATATAAAGGGAAAAATTGTTTATTGGGAGGGTGAAATAGAGACATTCATTTAAAGGGTTATTAACACGTGGCGGATTGGCTTTTCCATAGGTTATTGGGTGAAAGGATACAATCGAACCTCCTCGTTGGTTTTCATTAAGAATTGACGCAGGGATATGCAGGCTTTCCCAATTGTTTAAGCTCATGTGATATCTGATTATTTGCGAAACAATAAAAGATCTATTAAAATGACTATTTTTTCAAAACTATGATAGTAAATCAGACGGATCAACGATCTGAGTACTCTGCATAGCCTCATAAACGGCTCCATTGATTGTCCAGATATTTTAAAATATCTGGATTTTTACTTTTCCGCCAACAGCCGTTTATTACGATCAAGACCGCTATTTCGCGAACGAAAAATCACTTCGAACTTTGGTCGCAACAACTCCATTGATCGTATAATGAGACTCGCTAATTTATATAACAACTGTGAATGGTTTGATATATTTAACAATCCTCTAAGGAGTTTTAGATTTGGTATCATGCAAAATATTTTAGGATAATAAATCAATTTCATTATTAGTTTTCCTTATGTTATTATTGTTTTTAGATTTTGTTATTTCTATATAGAATAATTGCTGTAATTATTACAACCATTTATTAAATTTTAGTTATTAATGTTAATAAGTTTTATCAATTTTTAAATATTATTGTTATTATTTTGTACATATTCTTTATAAAAGGGGTTTCCCTTCCTTCGTATTACATTTATTTATTTATTTATTCTCTCACGGGAAACCCCTTTTATAAAGAATATGTACAAAATAATAACAATAATATTTAAAAATTGATAAAACTTATTAACATTAATAACTAAAATTTAATAAATGGTTGTAATAATTACAGCAATTATTCTATATAGAAATAATAAATATTTCATTGTATAATTCAATATCCGGAGGTGTATTTGCACGGGAAGTAGTTGTTTCAATGGATATTTATCGTCTTAAGTTGTCTTATTAATTAAGACATTGTTTGTATTTTCACGAATAGTTTTTTCGTAATTTTATATATTATGATTATACAGAGAGTTTTATGTAACACCGAACATTTTCAATACTAATTTTCATACAATACATTTTTAAATATGCATATGTTGTGCATTTTTCGGCAATCGGTTTATTGTAAGAATTCAATTTGAAGCTTTAAAAGAGTGTTTTCCACTCCCAGGCTAAGCATGAAGTAAAATTTCGAGTTTAGAAAAGCCTGAAAATTTGGTTTGGTCGCGTAGCGCGAAGCGCGGAGCGGCCAAACCAAATTTTCAGGCTTTTCTAAACTCGAAATTTTACTTCATGCGCCACCGGTACGAAACACTGATTCAATGTGAAGTTTAGAGGTGCATTTTGAACTTCGTAATGTCAGTGTCTTATACGCGTGGCGCATGAAGTAAAATTTCGAGTTTAGAAAAGCCTGAAAATTTGGTTTGGCCGCTCCGCGCTTCGCGCTACGCGACCAAACCAAATTTTCAGGCTTTTCTAAACTCGAAATTTTCCTTCATGCTTAGTCTGGGAGTGGAAAACACTCGTTTTAAGTTTCGAAATTAACTCTTAAAAAAACAACGTTTGTCTAAAGAATTACGGCACATACGCTGTAGTTGGGACGTGTATACTTGAAAGAAAAACTCTTTCTATGTACAATTTGTACTGAAATAAGTTAAGGCGCTGATTGCGATTGATTGGCTACAATTTGTATTGGTCATATAGGCAATCCAGTTTACACATAACCTAAAAATTAAAGGTGTCAAATCGTATTGAATGCTTTGTTTTGACAAATCGAACATATTTATGAAAATGAACATTACAAATGTTCGCTGTTACATAAAACTCTCTGTATGCGATTTTTGATTATGTGGTCGTTGCTATTGAAACTATTACAGTTCTAGAGCTGGAATAGGTGTATTGTAACTCTAGAACTGTAATGGTTTCTATAGCAACGACCACATAATTGTATAATCTTTAATCTTTATTAAAAACGGATGGCCAATACATAAATATAAACATTCAGAATAATAACATATAAATAATATAATACAGAAATCAGCACAATAAAAACATAGTACTAATATAAACGTGTATAACAATTAGGTACAAACTAAAATAACATAAAATTCACAACGATTTCAATACGCGCAGTAAGGTGTTGTAGGAGTCGACAAAGAAGTCAATATTGACTTCGTTGGCGTTCCTTAAAATACGCGTAGAGGTTGAGTGTAGAGCATAATCCGTCCTTCTAAATGGAACGTTAAAGGTTTGATTTTTTCCTAAAGTGCTAGCGGGAACATGCACTCCTATCCAATTTAGAAAGTCCGGACAATCGATTTGACCATTTACGATTTTAAATACCTGAGTTACGTCAAAGTTAAACCGACGTTGCTCTAAGCCAGTGGTGGGGAAACTTTTTTTAAGACGGGCCATTTGTAATAACCAGACAATCGTAGCGGGCCAAAGAATAATGCTTAATCGTAGGTAGGTAGTTTTTATGCGGGTCGTCACATTACGAAGTAAGAACGCGTTCAAACATTCTCACGACGGCACTCTTAAACGGGCCGGATTAAACCTTTCCGCGGGCCGGACTTGGCCCGCGGGCTGTAGTTTCCCCATCACTGCTCTAAGCTTTGGATGCCGAAATGGTTACAGAGTTCAGCAGTGCTTCCGATAATGTTATATTTATAACCCAAAAACCGAATGAACTTTCTTTGGATGCATACGCTCGGCTTGCGTTACAGAGATCGAATAGTGCCACCGAACAGGTCAATTCCGACGTAAATGAGTGAGCAAAAGTTAACTTTCTAAGCACTGGTTTACGTCGGAATTGACCTGTTCCGAGGTCCTATTCGGTTTCTGTAACTCAAGCCAAGCGTATACAATTATGTCGCAATATTTCAGTGTTTGATACGCCTGGCACAAGAAGTACAATTTCGATTTTAGAAAGGCTTAAAAACAATTGAGTAAAACATAAAGTAAAATTGAATTTGCCAATTGTTTGCAGAATATTCACAAAATATTTTTTTTTTTGTTTGTTTGTTTGGCATAGGTATTACCATTCAGCCACTAACGTTGATTTATAATACACTTGTAAATAAAACACTTTTTACTTTGTTTAACCACTGGATCTTACATTTAATTGTGTGACTAGTTTCGACTATCTAGTAGTCATTCTAAAACTAAACACTTTAGTTTGAGAATGACTACTAGATAGTCGAAACTAGTCACACAATTAAATGTAAGATCCAGTGGTTAAACAAAGTAAAAAGTGTTTTATTTACAAGTGTATTTAAGATGTACCACAAAGTGAACGCCTACAACACCAAACAATTGATTTATAATATCTATTAACATATATTTCGACTGTTTGGACGCCACAACACATTCACACACATCCATGGAACCGGAGACGAGTATTTTTCGTTAGAAAAATTACTCGCCTCCGCTGGGAATCGAACCCAGATCACCTCCGTGTCCGATTGGCGAAACCGGCGGCTCAACCGCTCGGCCACGGCGGGCCCATTCACAAAATATAAAAAACATTTAGAATTTTTTGAGATTTTTCCTGTATTGTAATATAGTCTTGAGTATAACAAGTATTATCGACTGTGATTAACCCATTAACGGCCAAGCAATTATAGAGGTAACATTTTATTATTGAAATAATAGTACCAAAAGCATTTTTCTTAAAACTGCATTTTCAAAATTTGCTGAAATCGCTGACAAAAATCTATACATTCGATCGGTTTAAATCTTCGGCATTTTGTTCCTTCCTAAACCACAACTTGACCCAAGATTGCAAAAATTGGCTTCTAGAGAGAGCTGTTATATCGGAAAAAGGCATTTTTTAAACTTTGTTTAAAAAGCCCGTAATTTATACAAATTTTCGAGAAGTCGGTTAAATAGTGGTTCACTCCCTAAGTTTAAGTGTCTGCTTTAATATGAATTTTGTTTTTTGTCGATATCTTCAACCGGAGCAGAGCTACAGTGGCAGCCAATTTTCCATTTTCGAATTGAGGACTCAAATTGGCGCTATCTTGAAGTACGCATGTCAACACAAAAAAACAAACAAAAAATCGAGAGATAGTAGAAGATCTGTACTTTGCAATAATTTCTTCAACAAAGTCGTTTTTTTTAATTTGATGAGCAATAACCTATCCTAAATAACTTAACCTATGAAATTGCCAACTTAAATTAATTTGATTCAAGTAACTCTAACTCTAGTAACCAGAAAATAATCTAATTTTAGAAAGTCATCTAGGGTAGCATTGAAGTGTGTCGCCATTAACTGGATATCTGAAAAGTGGGTTGCAATGTTCAAAAGTTAACATTAAAGAACCGCTGTTCTAGATGATTCAAACGAGGTATTCGAATACTTGTTGATTTTAGGTAAAATTCTTTACTTATTTTTTATGATTTCTATGAATGACTTATGGTATTACAAACTGTGAATTTTTCTTTTTAAATATACATAATTTATACGCTGTACATTTTCAGTCATTCGTCGATTTTATATAAAAACGTGCAATATGAAGTTTAGAGTTTCTTTTTTATGATTTCTATGAATGACTTAATGTATTGAATACTGTGAATTTTTCTTTTTAAATTTACATAATTTATACGCTGTACATTTTCAGTCATTCGTCGATTTTATATAAAAACGTGCAATATGAAGTTTAGAATGAGATTCCACTCCCATACTAAGCATGAAGTAAAATTTCGAGTTTAGAAAAGCCTGAAAATTTGGTTTGGTCGCGTAGCGCGAAGCGCGGAGCGGCCAAACCAAATTTTCAGGCTTTTCTAAACTCGAAATTTTACTTCATGCGCCACGCGTATAAAACACTGAAATATTATGAAGTTAGAAATACATTGACATTATTTTTTTTAAACGAGTAATAATCGAAATAATTAAATAACAAAATATTTACCTTTTTCTTTATACATTTTTAAGTCAGGTCAAACAAAATAATATATCAAATTAACTTATTTAGTAATTAACTAAACAAAAAATTAATAATGTTGCGTGTACGCATCAATGGCGCTTAATGGGTTAAGCCACTGTCTTGGAGATTTATAAAATAAGCTGAACAGTTTGTACACAAATAAACAATTTGTATTTATCACTGATTGAGGTAGAAAGTAGGTATATTATCTGTCAGTTGTAGATAAATTCCTTATTTTTTGGCACTGTAAAAATTATTTATAAACCCAACTTATTACACCGAGAAAAACAAACGGGCAAAAATTGAGCACGGGACCCAATTAGCGTGACAGATGTGGCGTTAAGTTAGACCCGCGCGCACGTAAGCACAATTGAAATTAACAATGGTAGAAAATTAATTTATCTCCGACTGATAATAATTACCGCGAGTATACACAAATAGCTGCTCTAACACGAAAACATTTATCACGAGAAGGTTCCCGCTTCTATTTTTCGTTTTTTATCTCTGGATGCAAATTAAATATGCAAACGCTGGAAGCGCTATTGTTCCGGACAGAAATGGCGGCAGCGCGCGCCCGAGATCCTATTTATTAAATTTATTACTTTTGGCTACATGGGCCGTGAAGTGAGTGATGGTTAGTAGACAGTGAAATAGCTAATTGTGCGACTACAAAGCTACTGTAACTTCTAAATTTATCTAAAGTAAAATGCGTGTTGTATTATTAATCGCCTTATTCCGCTAAATTAACTCGTATGAATGTAAACAATTAAAACAGTATCCAAATATCTTGGGAATGTCGTCATTTTAAAGATACTGAAAGCTGAAATATATCTAAATATCTAGTAAATATCGTTATTTTAGAGACACTGAAAGACGAAATATTCAGGAAAGAAACACTGAAAGCCGAAAGATATCTAAATATCTAGGGAATATCGTTATTTTAAAGACACTGAAAGCCGAAATATCTAGGGAATATCGTCATTCTAAAGATACTGAAAGCTGAAATATATCTAAATATCTAGTAAATATCGTTATTTTAGAGACACTGAAAGACGAAATATTCAGGGAAGAAACACTGAAAGCCGAAAGATATCTACATATCTAGGGAATATCGTTATTTTAAAGACACTGAAAGCCGAAATATCTAGGGAATATCGTCATTCTAAAGATGCTGAAAGCTGAAATATATCTAAATATCTAGTGAATATCGTTATTTTAGAGACACTGAAAGACGAAATATTTAGGGAAGAAACAATGAAAGCCGAAAGATATCTAAATATCTAGGGAATAACGTTATTTTAAAGACACTGAAAGCCGAAATATCTAGGGAATATCGTCATTCTAAAGATACTGAAAGCTGAAATATATCTAAATATCTAGTAAATATCGTTATTTTAGAGACACTGAAAGACGAAATATTCAGGGAAGAAACACTGAAAGCCGAAAGATATCTACATATCTAGGGAATATCGTTATTTTAAAGACACTGAAAGCCGAAATATCTAGGGAATATCGTCATTCTAAAGATACTGAAAGCTGAAATATATCTAAATATCTAGTAAATATCGTTATTTTAGAGACACTGAAAGACGAAATATTCAGGGAAGAAACACTGAAAGCCGAAAGATATCTAAATATCTAGGGAATATCGTTATTTTAAAGACACTGAAAGCCGAAATATCTAGAGAATATCGTCATTCTAAAGATACTGAAAGCTGAAATATATCTAAATATCTAGTAAATATCGTTATTTTAGAGACACTGAGAGACGAAATATTCAGGGAAGAAACACTGAAAGTCGAAAGATATTTAAATATCTAGCGAATATCGTTATTTTAAAGACACTGAAAGTCGAAAGATCTAGGGAATATCGTCATTTTAGAGACACTGAAATCAATTTACATTTATTCACCTGCACACGATATAAATTTCAAGGCAATAACAAAACGGGTCGCAATGAAAATTGGAATTCTGCCGTTCCCGAAATTCGAAAATCCCGCACAGGTAAGGGCGAGTTGATTAATAGCTTTCCCCCCCGACTCCCGATGTCCTCAATGTTTTTCGATCAAAACTCGCCTATTTCCGTTTCCATTCCCGTTTATCCAAGATTCATTTACAGACACAGATATATGCGGTTATCGGAGATTTCCTTGGGGTGAAACCCGATCTTTGGATATCTGATGAGTTTGTGTTACAAATTTAATACGTTTCTCTTGTCACCATCAAAGTATCCATCGCATACATACAGGAATTGTTTTGTTTTAAGAGGACACTAACGGCTGGTTACATAATAATTGGGTTAGAGTGACTTTAACAAAAATCGACCTAATGTATAAATATGTTTCATAATTAATTCCCGATCTGACTTTAGAAAAGGTCGACTTTGAGGTAACGGGTACAGGCTGGTAACGACTTTTTATAGTTATTTTTATTATTTTTCCAACTCCTACTCTGAAATTCATATCATATTTGTAAAGATATAAGCATCATATCCACTCTTGTTAGGATATAAAAATTTGTTAGTTGCGTTTGTTTATGTATCCGGGTAACAACTCGTACTGAATCGATTGAAGTTTTATAAACGACACATAATATATAAAAAATCGTAATTTTATATATTATGTTTAAAGTGTGCAAACTATAAGAAGCGTAAGCTTATTTTCTCGAATTCAAATAGTTTTGAATTTGAATTTATCTTGTTTAAACGACACATGTTGAAAGATTCCGTCATACAACATTTTTCAAATTGTCGTTATAATTAATAACATTATGGATAGTGAGTGTGAACGTAATTCGTATACTTCCTTGGAGTTGAAACATTCTGCCAAAGATACAGAGCAAGAATACCTGCCCAAAAAATAGCGCGATGAATATTAAATTTGCATATGAAAACCCTGTACGCCCAAGGATATACAGGAAATTTTTCTTTCAAGTAAATATGTGCATAAGCTGTACATTTTTCGACATTCGTTGTTTTTTAAGAGTTCAATTTGAAGCTTTAAACGAGTGTTTCCACTCCCAGACTAAGCATGAAGTAAAATTTCGAGTTTAGAAAAGCCCCGTGAAAATTTGACGAGGGTCGCGCAGCGACCCGAGACAAATTTTCTGGGCTTTTCTAAACTCGAAATTTTACTTCATGCGCCACGCGTATAAAACGCTGATTTCAAGTGAGGTTTAAATACACATAAAGTTCACAATATTTTAGTGTTTTATACGCGTGGTGCATGAAGTATAGAGTTATAGTTAATTATAGAGTTAACTCTAAAAGTTGACTTTTGGTAAAATTCTGCGCTTCTCTTTATAATTTCTATAAATAACTTATTATTAATTGTTTCGATTATTACTCATTAAATAAAATACAATAGTTTGTTTCTAACTTCACAATATTTCAGAGTTTTATACGTGTGGCGCATGAAGTAAAATTTCGAGTTTAGAAAAGCCCCGTGAAAATTTGTCCCTCGACAAATTTTCTACGCGGGGCTTTTCTAAACTCGAAATTTTACTTCATGCTTAGTCTGGGAGTGGAAGACACTCGTTCTAAACTTCATATTGCACGCTTTTATAAAAAAATCGGTTAATGACTGAAAATTTACAGTGTATACATTTTGCATGTTTATAAGAAAAATTCACAGTATGTAGAATTTTTCTTTTAAATATGCAAAATGTATACACCGGAAATTTTCAGGCATTAATCGATTTTTTTACAAAAACGTGTGATATAAAGTTTAGAACGAGCGTTTCCACTTCCAGACTAAGCATGAAGTAAAATTTCGAGTTTAGAAAAGCCCCGCGTAGAAAATTTGTCGAGGGTCGCGCAGCGACCCGAGACAAATTTTCACGGGGTTTTTCTAAACTCGAAATTTTACTTCATGCGCCACGCGTATAAAACGCTGATTTCAAGTAAGGTTTAAATACACACAAAGTTCACAATATTTTAGTGTTTTATACGCGTGGCGCATGAAGCAAAATTTCATGCTTATTCTGGGAGTGGAAAACACTCGTTTAAAGCTTTAAGTTGAACACCTGCACAGCGATTTTTTAACTAATTTTTATTGTTATACATATTTAATGGTATGGTAGGTATATTTTGCGATAAAATTAAGGCAGGAAAGTTGTTTTTAGAGTGATCTGACTTACCTTTTGCTCAGAATTTGTTATCGAAAATTACGTTCTTGGCAAGAGATGTTTGTTGTTAGGCGCTTGTTAAAAATGTTCGCAAATATAAAAAAAAATAATCGCATGTTTGGCAGGGCTCCGAAGCCAGGGCCTATAATTTCGCAGAGGAATAAGAAGAATTAATCGGATTTTAGATAGTAATTTTTTAAGCGATGAAGAAGATAAGGAAAGGAGTGTACAGAATGAGAGCAAATTATGTTGATACATCTAACGGCACAGATTTTTTTTCCAAAATTTGGATTACCCAAGGGGCAAACAAGCAGAACACGGCACATACTCAATTGTTATGTTTCCATGGTTACCATGCGCCCACTTCAGTGGTTTTCAATCTATGCTCAATTTATACTCAACCGGGTAATTATATGGATCTCTGTGTGTGTGTGTGTGTGTGTGTGTGTGTGTGTGTGTGTGTGTGTGTGTGTGTGTGTGTGGGTGTTATGATCAAACATGAAACGTCAACAATTTAAAAAATCGGATATTCATAACTTTGTTAATCGGCACTGTTGAACGTCGCGAGGGCGGAGGCCCCATTCGGTCTGTGGATCACAAACCTAGTGTACAGGAGGGAGTCAGTTTAGCTGGACAGCGATTTTTTTTCTATTTTTGGGCTGAAGTTTAGTTTAGTTTCACAGCTATTTTTTGCCCAAAACCAAGGCCACTGAGCCAAAAAGTGTGAGCATAAATTTAAAGGAATGAAATGTTTTCGATGTAATGGTTTTGAACATAAGGCAGCTAAATGCAAAGAAAATGCAGTAGCAAAGAAGAGGAAAACGGTACAATAGTGGTACGTTCATTAAACATTGCTAACAATAAGATGAAGAAAATAAAAATAGCTAACCGCGTATGGGAGGCGCTCATAGGTACAGGCAGCCAAATTAATATTATCCCTGATTGAGTGTATGCGAAAATCGGTAAGCCACAGCTGAAAGACTCGAACTTAATACTAACAGGCTTCGGAAAGAATACGGTGAAACCATCAGGTTATACAGAACTAGAATTAAGGATAGACGATGAAACTTTTAATACCGTGGTTTATGTCGTACTATTGGACCAGAAAGTGGTGACAATCACTAAAAAAAACGTAACCATTAGGAAAATAGTATGAGAAGAAGTACGCTTGATGAAGATTGACGTAGAACACAAAACAAAGCTAAACATTGGCCAGGAAGTAAGCGAAGAAACCAAGACAAAGATTGAAGAAATAGTAAGAAATTATACACCAAGGAAAACTAACACAGTAGACGTATCGATGGAAATAATAGTATAGATTGAGGAATCAGTTTATTCCACACCAAGAAGGTTAACATATGTAGATCGAGAAATAGTGGAGCGACAAGTGCAAATATGGCTAGACGATGGAATAGAACCGTGTACATCAGAATATGCCAGTCCATTAGTTAGGAAGAAAGATGGTACCCCAGCGTGGTCTATAGAAAAGTAAACAAGTTGGTGGTCAAGCATCGTCACCGACTGCCCCTGACTGAAGACGTGTTGGACACAGAACAAGACTTGAAGAATGGATTCGTTCATGTAACAGTTGACGAAGAAAACCGAAAGTACACAGCGTACACAGTATTTCGAGAACTGATAAGAAGACAGATTCTTTCAATGTACATAGATGACTTTGTCATTCCAGCAAAAGACGCGTTTGAAGCACTAGAGCGATTAGAATTAGTGTGTTAAGTAGCCAGTGAATATGGGCTAGATATCAATCTAAAGAAGTACCAATTCCTACAACGACGAGTGGAACTCTTAGGACACGTGATCGAAAATAGAAGGATCTACCCAATGGATACGAAGAATCAGGCAGTGAAGAAGTTCCCGTCACTGAAGACAGTAAAACAAGTTCAAAGTTTCCTTGGACTGACTGGATACTTTAGAAAGTTTATTCCACATTATGCCAGAATAGCAAAACCGCTTACAGATCTACTGAAGAAAGCCGCATGTTCAAACTTACGGATAAAGAAAAAGCAGCGTTCGAATGATTGAAAAGTGCTCTTAGTTTTGCGGATATTGAACGGATTGTAGAAAAGCAGGAAATGTGTTTTTGATGTAATTAGATTTACCGTTTGCTCAAAATGTGTGATTGTAAATTCCGTTTTTGACAAGTCACGTTCGTTATTTAGGCTGTTGATATTGTCACAGATAATGCATTTAAGTATAGTGTGTCATCCTTCCATCAAGGGGCGTATTTGTTCGGAGGTAGGTAATTTAAAATATAACACAAAATAGACTGATTTTGTGGGATATATTTTAAATTGCCCTCCGTGAAAATAATTTTAAACGTAAAGCATATCTTTGCGCACGTTAGAGATTCTACATACTAGGTTATTTTAGATTGGTACAGAAGTTTACAGTAGAATACATTTTTTAGATATCTTTGTACGCGCTAGATATTCCAAATACTTCTAGGTTAGGTTAGCAGATAGGTTTGCAATAGAATACATTACTTATCTTTGTACATACTGTTGATTCCATATACTTCTAAGTTAGTTAAGGTCGGGTTCCAACTGATGTTTTAGATATTCTTCATAAAATAAAACGTCATAAAAATTACAATAAATCGCATTATTTTTCAAATAATACTAAATCAAAAAGGATTTGTGATCCGGATTCGTAAAATTTAATAATAATAATAATAATAACTTTATTTATGCCCACAGGTACATAAGTCTATACAAAAGAAACAATAATACATCTAATAATTAAATTTAACAAATAAATGTTCTATGGAATAAAACGCATTTTTTATTAACATTGACTTAATTTCATACTTAAAATCATTTGGCGTTAGCTGTTTATATTTTTCTGGAATTGAGTTATATAAACGTATTCCAAAAAATCAAGTGCTGTTTTGAGTACGTTTCAATCGGTTAAATAAAGGACGTAATGCACCTGCATTTCTTGTTTTTATTGTACTGTTACTTAGAACTTGGTTAGTGCAGTAATGGTCTATGTTTTCATGAATATGCATTAGACATTCCATTATATATATATAGATGGGAGTGTAAGTACTTTCAGTTGCCTGAAGTGGTCTTTACAATCTTCAGTATAACCCAGATTACAAAGAATTCGAATTGCTTTACGCTGAGCCGAAAATACATTGAGTGAGCCTGGGGAGTGTCCCCAAACAATTATGCCATATCGTATATATGACTCTATTAATGAGTGATAGCACATTTTGAGAGTTTCAAAATCAACAACTGGCGAGAGCCGACGAAGTAAGAATATATTCTTATTTATTGTCAAAACAATCTTAGAAGTATGAGATTTCCAAGTTAATTTACTATCCAGATAAAACCCTAAAAAATTTACCTCGAGAGTCAAGTTTTGATCAGGTACCCTTTTCAAGTTAAACTGTATGTTTGTTGTTTTGTCATTATTAAGTAATAGTTTATTTGCAGAGAACCAATTAGTAGCCTGATTGACTATGACAGAGCATTCGTTTCTAAGTTCGTCTTGCGACCTTCCTTGATTTATCAATGTAGTATCATCTGCAAATAGTATGATATTGTCTTCACCAATGTATTACATAGATCATTAATGTACAGTAAAAATATTACAGGGCCCAGTTTGGAACCCTGTGGTACACCTTTGTTACTAATATACTCTAATGATAGTATATTTTGAGTTTTAACTGCTTGTATTTTGTTGGCCAAGTAACTCATAATGAGCTAGAATGGTGAAAGTTGTACATATATAGCTTTTTGAGAAGAGTCTCATGGTCCATGCTATCAAATGCTTTTTGTAAATCAAGAAAGGTCGCCTGTATTACCTCATGATCATTAAATGCTTCAAGGCATTTCTCAACAAGCCGTAAGGTAGCACTAGTAGTAAAACGTCCGTATCTGAATCCATACTGACTCTTTGATAATAATTCAGATTTATTAATGAAACAAATAATTGACATTTCAGTATATCTTCAAATACTTTTGCGATTGTCGGCAAGATTGATATAGGTCTGTAATTCTTAACATCTGTTTTGGATCCGAATTGTTGAGGGTTGAATTTGAGGGTTTGTATTCGAATGCAGATGTAGGTGATTAGAATCCCTACCAAAGAATTCGAATCCTTCATCCTTGTGTTTTTAAACTTCAGGTTAATCAGTGTTTTATACGCATGGCGCATAAAGTAAAATTTCGAGTTTAGAAAAGCCTGAAAATTTGGTTTGGACGCTCCAGCTGTAACACCCTATTATTATAGTCTGTAATCATATCTTTTGATTTTATATAATTCGAAAATGAAGACATTTAGGAAATATTCTACACCTCACTCAAATTTAAGCCATCATCTTAGAACTGTTCTCAGCTCATTTAAAACGCTAGAATATTAAATTGTACTCAAATGATTTAATTGACGATAAATCTCAAGACACAAACTCCGTATTTTAATCTTCCCATCTTTCGAAAACTCGAACAATTCGCCTTTTCAATTACAATTACGCATCTGCCTCTCCCTCCCCATCCATAAATTAGCATAATTCCCGCAATATCGCGAGGCTTAATGAGTTCGTTTCTCCGTTCGGACATAAAGTTGTCTGTTGTAATGAGATTTGCTTTATGATTGTATTTGAATGTTTAATGCCTCCCGCGGACTGCGCCGTATTTGAACGAGCCAGCGCTCGGCGATTCTTTTGTGCGGGGTGTCGTGAATCCGAATTTGGGATAATTGGCCTTGTGTTTAACTTAACTTTTTGCGCAGCGATCCCTTTGACATTAGCCTTAGAAACGAGCGGAGTTTGGGATAATGTCTTTTGTAAATTAGGTAATTTCGAGAGATAACTAATTTGTCTATATGTTTTTCAATTATGTTGAATGTTCGGTGTAACATTTTTTGATTTAATTAATTTTATAACTAAATTAATGTTACTGGGATTTTATTTGTGTTTCATTAAAATAGTATTATACATACTATTTTAATAAAACACTATTATTTTTCTTTGAAGTATACATATGCATACACTTCTTGAGAAAATTTGGGCTGCTCAATTAACTGACTATTCTGAAGAGAATTACTTTCATAATAACCAACATGGTTTTAGAAGGAAAAAGTCCACTATATCAGCTGTTCAGGAGTTTGTGTCCGGATGCATAAATGGTTTTGAAAGTGGCGAATGCTTGCATGCCACATTCATTGACTTGTCCAAGGCCTTTGATACCATCTCACATGTTGTGCTTCTCAGAAAACTCTATATTTATGGCTTATATCCTAAAGCAGTCAGCGTAATATCCAAATACCTATCTAATAGAATTCAATATGTGTCGTGCAATAATGAAACATCAGAGTATTCCTTGATTAACGAGGGTGTCCCGCAAGGGTCAGTCCTTGGGCCTCTCCTTTTTCTTATGTACATTAACGATCTACTATCAGTAATTAAGGAGAGTAAAGCAATTTTATATGCTGATGATACTACCATTAGTAGTGTAGGTATTTCTGAGGAGGACAGTATGGAGAAAAATCGTAGGGCTTTGCTTCAGACTAATGAATATTTTGAACGAAATAAATTAAAGTTAAACTTGGATAAGACAGTGAATATGGTTTTTACACTACGTCACATAGAACGTCTAGCTTACTACTCGGAATCAGTGAAATTCCTAGGTATACCGGGTGTGGCACTTAAGACGCCTCGGACCATAGCTCCTTTACGATAAAAGCTATCGAAAAAAATCTAAGAGCAAAGTGGTGCATAATTACCGTCGCTATGTTTCAAAAATATTTCTAATCATCAGTGGCGTGCCGTACTCCAGTGGTACGCAAACTTATGTTTTTTTTTTAATGGAATGCCCTATTTTTCATTGCAGATTTGGAAAGTGCTCGAAGATTACTTATTTTTTTATCTAACATGTTATACCCTTCACTTTAGCGGTTTCGCTGTTATAACCCCTTCTTTCAAAATTGCGCCCCATTTTTGAGATTGTTTTGTAGAGAAACTAATTGACGCCGGCGCCTAAATTTTGAATTGAGGTACAGGTTAAGACCTCGTATACATTCACATAATTTTTTTTTCGGGTAATTTATGGAAAAAAAATAATTTTTGATTGAACTTCGCATGTTGTCATTTTTTTCGAAAATTTCAAATGGCATCCCCCTAAAAAAATTACGGCGTTGTACAGCCAAAACTCTAAATTTTTCATTGGTACAAAAAAATTACACATTGCATAACAAAATTTCGGAGAAAAAAGGAATTTCATTGCAAATGTCGGGAAACGATTTCTTAAGTGCCACACCCGGTATATGTGGATCAAAAACTTACTTGGTCAGAACATGGTAATCAACTATCTAAAAAATTAAATACGGCGGTCTATTTATTAAGAAGGCTTAGTAATGAGGTGTCTGGTGATGTCCTAAAAACGGTCTACCATGCCTTCTTCAAGTCTCATTTGCGCTATGGGCTCATAGTGTGAGGACATAGCGCTGCTAGACATCGAATTTTTGGCATTCAGCGCAAAGCCGTACGAATATTGTCAGGGGCAGGTTACTGCGATTATACTAAACTACTCTTTCAAAAGCTTAAAGTGCTTTCTTTGCCTTGTTTGTATATCATGGAGTGTCTCATCTACGCAAAAAGTCACTTGCATGAATTTGAGAGGCACCAGGATATACACACATACAATACAAGGTTGAAAAATAATCTATGTCTCATCCACAATCGTCTAGAAAAATCGCGGACAGGAACAGGATTTTATTCCTTAAAATATTACAATGCCTTACCAGAAACGATTAGAAGTTTAGACCTTCAGAAATTTAAACTAAAATTAAAACACATTTTTATTACAAAAGCATACTTTAACTCAGACGAATTTTTAAGTGACATCAGCAGATATGCTTGATCGAAGCGATGCCAATAATATACGTTTTTTTACCTATTTTGTTATTGATCATTTATGTCTTTTTCTATGTGATATACAGGGTGTTCATTTGAAAACTTCCCAACGCGGATTTATGGAAAACCACTGATTAAAAGAAAAAACGCCGAGACACGTCCAAAGATTTCCCAAGAGGGACAACTTTTTAACCAAAAACGACTTCACCCTCTTTTACCCTCTGCCCCCCGGGGTCATCCCCTTAAAAATTTTAAATGACAAGGGGTATCAAGTAATAGCTTGTTTGAAAGGTTTTTCAAAGTGCTTTATTTTGACGTTTGAATTTTTAAAATCGGTCGATTTTTTTACGGAAAAATTAGAAAAATCTTTATTTATCTTAATTTGTTCAGATAGAAAAAATAAACACACAAAAATATCACTTTTTATTTTATTAATAAGTGTTCAAAAACCAACAAAACTTGGCAGCAACCAAATAAAAACTCTAATTTTTTTCGCCTTCTTTTCATCAATACGGAAATAACATTTATTCTTATACCTGTTTAGTTTGGGTTAGTTGCTATGGAAAAGAAACAATTCCATTTGCTGTCAGTTACCTTTGTGACAATCTTGGGATAGTGAAAATAAATTTATTGATTCATATTTTACTTCCAAAATGGTTTACACACTAGCCGAAAGAGTGGAAATTATTCTAATTTATGGTGCCCAAAATCAATGTGCTCGGCAAACTGCCGTCACATTTAACGCCAGACATCCGGACAAGATAACTTCGCATAGGTATGTTTTGGACCTTGTTACTAAATTTACTCAAACTAGAGTTTTAAATGAAGCCGCTCAAATTGAAGTTTTGGGTCATTTTGGCATAAATCCTAATACTTCATTACGCAAAATTGGTGATGCGACTGGTATTTCATTAGGCTCTGTACATACAGTTACTAAATTACATAAATTTAATCCATTCAAAATGCAAATATTGCAAGAGTTAACCAAGAGTGATTTCGATAGGCGAGTTGAGTTTTGTGAACAAATGACTGCAGCGATTAATGATAATACCATTCATGTAAAGAATATCTGCTTCACTGATGAATGCACATTTTATCTAAATGGATTTGATAATAAGCATAACTGCAGGTATTGGAGCAATGAAAATCCTCATGCTTTTGTAGAAGGGCATACTCAGTACCCCCAAAAAAATAATGTATGGGCAGGCATTTTAGGAAACAAAGTGATTGGGCCATTGTTTATTAATGGGAATTTAAATGGAGGCATTTATTTAGATATGTTGGAAAATACCATCAATCCGCTTATCACTGAAACCATTGAAAACCAAATCGGAGACGATGGAAACCCTATACTTGATGAGGCTGAAATATATTTCCAGCAAGACGGCGCTACTCCTCACTATGTTCTTCCGGTTCGGCAATGGCTAGACGACGAATTTTCAGATAAATGGATTGGGCGAAGAGGGCCTATAGAATGGCCTACTAGATCTCCTGACTTGTCGCCATTAGACTTTTTTCTATGGGGCCATTTAAAATCTATTGTGTACACTCCCCAACCTGAAAGTTTAGATGAACTTCGTCAACGCATCACCGAAAGCTGCCATGATCTCCCACAACATGTTTTTGAAAATGTCCGGCAGGAATCTGAACATCGCCTCTATCATTGTTTGGCCAATAACGGGCGACATTTTGAACACTTAATAAAATAAAAAGTGATATTTTCGTGTGTTTTTTTTCTATCTGAACAAATTAAGATAAATAAAGATTTTTCTAATTTTTCCGTAAACAAATCGACCGATTTTAAAAATTCAAACGTCAAAATAAAGCACTTTGAAAAACCTTTCAAACAAGCTATTACTTGATACCCCTTGTCATTTAAAATTTTTAAGGGGATGGCTCCAGGGGGCAGACGGTAAAAGGGGGTGAAGTCGTTTTTGGTTAAAAAGTTGTCCCCCTTGGGAAATCTTTGGACGTGTCTCGGCGTTTTTTCTTTTAATCAGTGGTTTTCCATAAATCCGCGTTGGGAAGTTTTCAAATGAACACCCTGTATATATGTCTAAATGTATTTATTAATTTAATACCGTTTTAACCTATTTTGTATTATCAATTTTAATCCTAATTTATATGTGCATTCTAATTAATTAGCTACTTATTTGACTTGTGTAAACATGTAATTATGTACAAACATCAATAAACATTATTATTATTATTCTTTTAAAAAAGTGAATTTGAAGCTTTAAACGAGTGTTTTCCACTCCCAGATTAAGCATGAAGTAAAATTTCGAGTTTAGAAAAGCCCCGTGAAAATTTGTCGAGGGTCGCGCAGCGACCCGAGACAAATTTTCTGGGCTTTTCTAAACTCGAAATTTTACTTCATGCGCCACACGTATAAAACACTGATTTAAAGTGAAGTTTAAAATATAAAATACTGTTAAAATATTCTATTAAATTTATATTGCTGAATTGCGACCGTTACTGAATAGAAGAAATTAATTAGAGCTGAGTTAGTAAAAATTCTAAATTACATCCTAAAATGCCACTTTTTATAGGAAAAAAATATTAGACTGAATGAAATGGGTACAGATATAACTGCACAATCTGTCAATTCTTGTTTTAGTCATATACGTGTCCCCGGATTACTGCCCGGATAGAAAGACGTTTTTATTGTCCCTTTTTTCAACAAAAAGTCATTCTTTACAAAAAGTTTTAAATGACTTGACAACACTATTTTCATTGTCAAATCTTAAATTTACTACAGAGGGCCCTAAAAAATTAAGAAAAACTAATATAGTCATCAGAGAAAAGAACCTCTAATTATAGTTTTAGAGAACGATGTTAGTTGAAAAAGTAATATGTAATCTAGAATTATAATTACATACAAAATATAAACCTAATAGAAACAAATTTATTTTTAATAAATTTATTCATTTTAATAAATATGTATCATATATTTTTGAAGTGTATTTATTTAAAATAATTATATTTCTAACAATTTATCAGTTTTTCATCAAATTTGATAAAATTAAGCCAATAGAAATTAACGAATCATAAAAATTCAATCTTTGGAGAAATATTAAATAAACTTAAGTTACTTATACCAAACTGAAATTATACATATTCGTTGTTTTTTTTTTTGAGGCTTTAACGAGTGTTTTCCACTCCCAGACTAAGCATGAAGTAAAATTTCGAGTTTAGAAAAGCCTGAAAATTTGGTTTGGTCGCGTAGCGCGAAGCGCGGAGCGGCCAAACCAAATTTTCAGGCTTTTCTAAACTCGAAATTTTACTTCATGCGCCACGCGTATTAAACACTGAAAACACTTAAATATTGTGAACAAACGAACTTCACTTAAAATCAGTGTAAAGAAAAATGTAAATATTATTTTATTCAAATATTTCGATTATTACTCATTTTTTAAAAAATGTCAGTGTATTTCTAGCCTTAAAATATGTCAGTGTTTTATACGCGTGGCGCATGAAGTAAAATTTCGAGTTTAGAAAAGCCTGAAAATTTGGTTTGGCCGCTCCGCGCTTCGCGCTACGCGTCCGAACCAAATTTTCAGGCTTTTCTAAACTCGAAATTTTACTTCATGCTTAACCTGGGAGTGGAAAACACTCGTTTAGAGCTTCAAATTGAACTTAAAAAAACAACGAATTTGATAATATTTAGCCAATAGAAATTAACGAATCCTAAACATTCAATCTTTGGAGAAATATTAAATAAACTTAAGTTACTTATACCAAACTGAAATTATACAGACAGTTTTTCTCACATAGTCGTTGCTTTTTTTTAAATTTAATTTGAGGCTTTAAACGAGTGTTTTCCACTCCCAGACTAAGCATGAAGTAAAATTTCGAGTTTAGATAAGCCTGAAAATTTGGTTTGGTCGCGTAGCGCGGAGCGGCCAAACCAAATTTTCAGGCTTTTCTAAACTCGAAATTTTACTTCATGCGCCACGCGTATTAAACACTGAAAACACTGAAATATTGTGAACAAACGAACTTCACTTAAAATCAGTGTAAAGAAAAATGTAAATATTATTTTATTCAAATATTTCGATTATTACTCATTTTTTAAAAAAATTCAGTGTATTTCTAACCTTACAATATGTCAGTGTTTTATACGCGTGGCGCATGAAGTAAAATTTCGAGTTTAGAAAAGCCTGAAAATTTGGTTTGGCCGCTCCGCGCTTCGCGCTACGCGTACAAACCAAATTTTCAGGCTTTTCTAAACTCGAAATTTTACTTCATGCTTAACCTGGGAGTGGAAAACACTCGTTTAGATCTTCAAATTGAACTTAAAAAATACAACGAATTTGATGATATTTAGCCAATAGAAATTAACGAATCATAAACATTCAATCTTTGGAGAAATATTAAATAAACTTAAGTTACTTATACCAAACTGAAATTATACAGAGAGTTTTTCTCACATATTCGTTGTTTTTTTTTAAATTTAATTTGAGGCTTTAAACGAGTGTTTTCCACTCCCAGACTAAGCATGAAGTAAAATTTCGAGTTTAGAAAAGCCTGAAAATTTGGTTTGGTCGCGTAGCGCGAAGCGCGGAGCGTCCAAACCAAATTTTCAGGCTTTTCTAAACTCGAAATTTTACTTCATGCGCCACGCGTATTAAACACTGAAAACACTGAAATATTGTGAACAAGCGAACTTCACTTAAAATCAGTGTAAAGAAAAATGTAAATATTATTTTATTCAAATATTTCGATTATTAATCATTTTTTAAAAAATTTCAGTGTATTTCTAACCTTACAATATGTCAGTGTTTTATACGCGTTTCCCATGAAGTAAAATTTCGAGTTTAGAAAAGCCTGAAAATTTAGTTTGGCCGCTCCGCGCTTCGCGCTACGCGTCCAAACCAAATTTTCAGGCTTTTCTAAACTCGAAATTTTACTTCATGCTTAACCTGGGAGTGGAAAACATTTGTTTAAAGCTTCAAATTGAACTTTAAAAAAAAACAACGAATATCTGAAAATTTACAGCAGATAATTGGTATACATATGCCAATTATCTGCTGTAAATTTTCAGATATTCGTTGTTTTTTTTAAAAAGTTCAATTTGAAGCTTTAAACGAGTGATTTCCACTCCCAGGTTAAGCATGAAGTATGATCTCGGAAGAAAAACTCCCTGTATTTGTTTTTGGGCGTTTCAATAAAAACAAACGTATTTCATCCAAATCGTTTTTGAAATGGGATATTAATAATATCAAAAATATGATTGCATTCCGTTTTAATTTCCACGTTCCTTTGAGTAAACGCCCCTTTGAGAGCAAACAGGCAATTTCCTCAGCTGCGAATAAATTTGATCGCCATCCGTGCGCGCATTAATTGAGTGTTTGTGTTGAAAAGTGCCCAAAAGACGCGCGAGAATTTACATTATCTCTCTCCGCGGGGATGAAAATTCACCCCCTGCTTTGACAAAACGGTAAGAAAGGCCGTGTTAAATGATATTCACGCCCGTGTCCAAAATTCGCCGGGAGGAATGAAGAGTCACGCCTCGCAATTTTCCACTAATCCCGGGGCGCGCGGGGGGAAATTCGGTGTCAGCTCGTTTTTGTAATGGTGGGGTTAATATTTTCCAGTTTCTCGAGAGGAGATAATAAATTGCTCGGGTGTGTGTCAATTGCAGGAAAAAAAAGCGCTTGGGGGAAAGTTACTGACGCAAACAATTTCTTGGATTAGGATTAATCTAAATATAACCGTGAAATATTATTTCCATGAAGAATAATGGCATCATCTCTGGTTGCTACCTAATGATATAATTATGTTACAGTTTCAAGGGCTCTTGAAAATTATCTGAATTATTTCGCAGAATATCTGCTTACACTTCTAGGATATAATTTGATGCAATTATCACGTCAAATAAACGCAATTAAAACTTGAATTACCCGTAGTTTCCTAGCTAATATTAAAACGTGCTTTATTTAGCATCCAGTCCCTACAAAACTTTAAATCAAGCAGTTTTTTAATATTCTAAGTAAACCTTACTTGAAATCTGTGTTTTATACCCGTGGTGCATGAAGTAAAATTTTGAGTTTAGAAAAGCCTAAAAATTTGGTCTATTATATTTATAATAATTGTGAAGAAATGCCCGATCGTGCAAAAAAAAACGCCATAAGCATCTCGAACAGTAAGTATAATACCGGTGAAGAAATGCCCGATCGTGCAAAAAAACGCCATAAGCATCTCGAACAGTAAGTATAATACCGGTCTCAGACAATAATTGGAGTCGTCGCTCGCGGCTCTTCCAAACAATTGAAGGGTTCAGTGAAAAAAACCAAAAGAGTACCAATTTTGAATTTTTGCAAGGAAACAAAATGAAAATTGAGAACACTGTATGTTTCACAGGTTGTGATATTTCTTTCGTGGGGACCCATTAAGTTTGCTTACGTAAAAATACTTGGTCTAAGCTACACAATAGCGTCAAAAACGATGCTCGGTACTTTTCGGACTCATTTGGTTTTTACCCTAAACCCTTCAATTGTCGACGATCGGTAAGAGATCCTTCCTGTTCTCAATACTTATTATACAATTGTTGTTAGTAAACAAAATCTATTGTATATTAGAAGTGAAATTCTTTTCGCAATCTACAACAAGTTAGTCTTACACAGACTATATCAAACACTCATTGAAACAACTACTTTCCGAGCTAATACCCCGACGGATATTGAATTATACAACAAGTGTTTGCTGTTACATACAGTAACCTATATTAACTTAAATTATTTTCTGTTTCTTATATTTTTTTTTAAGCTTTTTGGATTTCTTTTATTGTATTATTTTGTAATAATGGCACTGCCGTAAATAAACGTTTTATTATTTATTATTATTATTATTTAACTTGTAGATTGCGAAAAGAATCGCACTTTTAATGTTTGAAGTGTTCTGCAACCAAGAATTGGCAATTTCATTTATACTTAAAATTTGTAATGTAAAAACTGTGCAAAAAAGTGTACAATTGTATTTACTTCATTGCACAAGTTAACATAAAATTATGCAGCATTATCATAACAATTAAAACAACACACACAAATTATTGTATACTTGCTGCGCATATTTCTATGCAGGGATTTCAGATAAAACCTCCACCTTTTCTTGTATGAAATAAAAGCTCTTTATCTCGATTCAAACTTCTGTCTTCAACGACAATTGCCCTTCGGATCCTGCTTTTACCTCCTTCGCTTTTGTGTTGTGTATTTCTCGAATTTTCCCTTGTCATAAACGCCCATAAATTTCTCGGTGAAACCGCGCGCGTTGCAGGCAAAATTTTAATATTCCTACAGCGAAGAAATTTCCTAATGCTCTTAACTGATTTGCATGAAACTCCTATCAACATTTAGAAAACCCGTTTATTTATTAGTGGAAGATGAAACTCCAGATTAGTCAAATTTAGGAATAATAAAGGTTTTATTGGTGACTTTAAGGTTGCGATTTATTACGGGTGTGAAGTTAGCAATAGATTTCAGCAATATAATATATTCCATATGTTTCTAGATCTCGCCTAGCTATGAAAAAGTGACAGTTTAAGTATTGTAAATGGGGCTGGTTGTGTTTTAAATCAGGGTTTTTAAATGTCACTGTCAGATGTTCGATTTTAAGGTTATAATTTCTGACTATTGTGATCTTACACTGTTGCCTGTTTTACAAATTTTCAGATATAAAAGGATAATAATATGCAGTTTTAAGATTAACAAAATTTACTACTTGGTTTTTGTACATACAAACACAGCAATAATATTGTATATAACAAATATAATGAATTCGGCTCTGTAAACTTATTTCGTCATCCATTTGTATTTCTCGCTTGGGTCTTCCCGTTAACACATTTTAATTACTTATGATATCATAAATTATTGCAACACTGTTAAAATAAGGAATCAGGAGTGGCAACTAATAAAAAATGTAAATGTTGATACTGCAACATAACAACACGAAAGCATGGCTAGGCGAGATCCAGAAACAAATGGAATGGTGTATAGATTTTAAATTTATATTTTAGGCCAAGTATTGCAGATAAAAATCTGAATTAACTATGAATCAATAAAGAATGGATCACTATACTAACTAATCATAATATCACCCCAAATTTACAACCCCTACATTTTTAAAGTACCCCTAAAATTATTACAATTTTTAAATTAATTTTGACAACTTTCTAAATGTTCTATAAGAAAAATAAGGGCATATCTGGAATCAGCATACATCAATTAACAAAACTAAACAATAAAATTAGGATCACCACCCCCGAAACACAGGCAAAAATAAATCTTCCCCTGACACAATTTATATCCGAAATAATTTCCATTTTCATTTCGAGTTTTGCGACAAACTATAAGTTCCATAAACAAACTAAAGCCATTTTTGGATTTAGCATACATCAGTTAACAAAAGTAAACAAGAAAATTTGGATCACCACCCCCGGAACATAGCATAGAAAAAATCTTCCCCTAACACTGTTTATATCCGAAATAATTTCCATTTTCTTTTCGAGTTTTGCGATAAACTATAAGTTCCATAAACAAACTAAGGCCATTTTTGGATTCAGCATACATCAATTAACAAAACTAAACAATAAAATTAGGATCACCCCCCCCCCCGGAACATAGAAAAAAAAATCTTCCCCTAACACAGTTTATATGCGAGATAATTTCCATTTTCTCTTCGAATTTTGCGACAAACTATAAGTTCCATAAACAAACTAAGGCTATTTTTGGATTCAGCGTACATCAATTAACAAAACTAAACAATAAAATTAGCACCACCACCCCCGGAACATAGCAAAAAAAAATCTTCCCTAACACTGTTTTGATCCGAGATAATTTCCATTTTGTTTTCGAGTTTTGTGACAAACTATAAGTTCCATAAACAAACTAAGGCCATTTATATTCGAGTTTTGTTAATTGATATATGCTGAATCCAGATATGACCTTATCTTTCTTATAGAACATTTAGAAAGTTTAAATGAAATTGCCAATTCTTGGTTCCCGGGGTATTAGCCCGGGAAGTAGTTGTTTCAATGAGTGTTTGATATAGTCTTTGTAAGACTAACTTGTTGTAGATTGCGAAAAGAATCGCACTTTTAATATTTAGAAAGTTGTCAAAATTAATTTAAAAAATGTATTAATTTTAGGGGTACTTTAAAAATGTAGGGGTTGAAAATGTGGGGTGATATTATGACTAGTAACTATAGTGATCCATCCTTTATTGATTAATAGGTAATTCAGGTTTTTATCTGCAATACTTGGCCTAAAATATAAATTTAAAATCTATTGCTGAAATCTATTGCTAACTTCACACCCGTCGATTTATTATGGGTAAAATCCAACGTTTTACGTAGTAACTATCGTATATTCAATTAAAAAAACCTCTAGAGTGCTATGGAAAATATTGTAGGTTGGCAACTCTGAAGTTATGTATTATAATTTTTATGTCTGACGTTTTATATGTCAATTCCTAAAGCGTGTAGCCAACTTACATTTAAAAAGAGATAAAATCATGGCACTCTGGAGGTTTTTTTTTATTGAACATATGATAGTTCCAGCAAAATTTATGTTCTGATTACAGGACAATAATGCATGATATATCAAAATAATGCTTAAACTTGTAGGATTTTAATGCCACCAATTTAAAACGAATAAGATATTTGTTTTTTTTGTAAAAAAATCCTAAAAATAGCTTATTTATTTACACTTTTAGTAAATAACAAATTTGGTTAACATTTCACTGTTTATTAGTTAACACTGCAACAATTGTTTCGCCACACAGTGGCTTCATTAACCCATTAAAGGCCGAGCAACTATAGAGATAACTCAAAAGTTGATTTTAGGTAAAATTCTGCACTTCTTTTTATGATATCTATGAATGACTTATTGTATTAAATACTGTGAATTTTTCTTTTAAATACACATAGTGTATACGCTGTAAAAGTTCAGGCATTCGTCGATTTCATTTAAAAACGTGCAGTATGAGGTTTAGAACGAGTGATTCCACTCCCAGACTAAGCATGAAGTAAAATTTCGAGTTTAGAAAAGCCTGAAAATTTGGTTTGGTCGCTCCGCGAAGCGGAGCGGCCAAACCAAATTTTCAGGCTTTTCTAAACTCGAAATTTTACTTCATGCGCCACGCGCATAAAACGCTGAAATATTGTGAAGTTAAAAATACATTCACATTATTTTTTTTTAAATGAGTATTTAAATAACAAAATATTTACATTTTTCTTCATACATTTTCAAGTCAAGTCAAATAATATAATTTATATTAATTTATTTAGTAATTTAATAACCAAAAATTAATAATGTTGCGTGTATGCATCAATGGCGCTTAATGAGTTAAACTTATATATAATATATGCTTATATACTAATAACGCAGGGGAGGTAGTGCTGTTGAGGGATTGGGTTCCTTTGAAAATGGTCTAACAAACCGAAACTAGTCGGAATAAAGTTTTAATTTGTGAAACAATACAAAGTGTTTTTTAATTTAAATAACTTTACATATTCTAATATGTTTTACCAAGTGCCAGATGAGAAAATAATTAAAGAAAAAAAGCACGGTATTTATATTTATGATAAGAATGTATTTATATTGCATTTTTAAATCTTCCTTAATTAGATGTTTACTGGGGTGAAATTTATCTGACTTAAAGAGGCGATAATTTCCTGTAACTGCTTTGCCTCTATATTTAAACTTGTTTACAGGTTCACATACGGAGACATTTACATCCTCGTTTCAGCGCCGTTCATCAACTGCTTGTACCTAAATAAGCTGAAATTCCCGAGAGAAAAAAATCGACAAACCCGCAAAGCAACGTTGAAAAGTCGCCGTCTGTTTGTGATTATACCGCGGTAAAAACGGACATAAAAATGCTGTTTACTTCGCTAATTGGGTAGATATTTTTATATCTTTTTATGAAAAATAAGAAAAATATCAGATGCAAAACTAGCCATACGTGTTTTGACAAGTAGATTATAATTTTTTGTGTTGATAAACCGTCGAATATTATTTCTTATTATTTATATAATATATTTTGGAAGGTTGGTTATTTTGTAAAGTTTTTGTATGAGTATTTATTATTACGAGATAAATTCAGCTTAAGACGATAAATATCCATTGAAACAACTACTTCCCGTGCAAATACACCTCCGGATATTCAATTATACAATGAAATATTATATAAAATCTTATTAAATTTGATTCGTTACAACGCTCTATTAAAGTATATGTAACGTTTACGTCAAATTCTCTTAAAACCGACTAACAAATACAAATTTAAAATGAAAGGAGAGATAACAACAAAAAATTAGAAGTGAAAGGACTTGGATTAAAACTAATGTCTTAGGCCATCTATAGACGCGTTTCGAGATTTATCTCTCTTCAGTATAGCTTTGCTTATGACGTTTAAAAAATTGGGAATAAAATTAAAACAAACTTACTTGGAAAAAGTGTTGTGTGTGGAATGAACAGGTATACAGAAATGGAATGAGTGAAAATTATGGTCGGTATTTATAGATAAAAAGGGGGATTATGTCATTAGCAGGTATGAAGAACCTTATTATTTACCTTACGGTACAGTTCAAACAAGATAAATTCAAATTCAAAACTATTTGAATTCGAGAAAATAAGCTTACGCCTCTTATAGTTTGCACACTTTAAACATAATATATAAAATTACGAAAAAACTATTCGTGAAAATGCAAACAATGTCTTAATTAATAAGACTCAAGACGATAAATATCCATTGAAACAACTACTTCCCGTGCAAATACACCTCCGGATATTGAATTATACAATGAAATATTTAAAATCTTATTTAATTTATTTAATTAAATACGATTTTAAATATTTCATTGTATATTCAATATCCTGAGGTGTATTTGCACGGGAAGTAGTTGTTTCAATGGATATTTATCGTCTTAAGTTGTTTTATTAATTAAGACATTGTTTGCATTTTCACGAATAGTTTTTTCGTAATTTTATATATTTATTATTACGTATAACACTCCGTCGGATTTTGAAAAGTGAATCTTTTCGTGAGTAACCACACTTGGCAAAGGCCCACATATCATTTAGTGTCATGTGCAGTTTTAGCATGAAATAAATGGCGTTTTCTCTCGGCAAACGAGATTCACGTTCCGCACAGCATAAGCAACGAGTTATTAGTCATCTGAAGGAATTTCACATAAATAAATAAATAAATAAAATACAGTCACCGGGATGCGACCGGCATTTTCCGGACCATTAACTTTTCCCGAGCTCCCGAAAACGCCTCTCGAATTAGACAGAGCTTGTAGATACAGCCAATTTTTCTTTAATGTATACATATTCCGATGCATTCGCTAGGAATTTTCAGGCGTTCGTTGTTTTTGAAAAAGTTTGATTTGAATTTTAAATTTTGAAAATTAAAATCATCCATAATATGGCATACAGGAAGTTTGTCTTTCAAATATACATTGGGATATGTATATTTGAAAGACAAACTTACAGCGTATATAATACTGAAATCTTCAGATATTCGTTGCTTTTGACAGTAATAATAATGTTTTATTAGTGTTATAGCAGAGCTTACACAAGTCAGAGTTTACAAGTTTTACAAGTTTAGGTATTTAAGATTTACTGATATAAACAATTACACAAATGCGTATACGAACACAAAATTTAAATAAAAACGATTATTTATACATACGTACAGAGTATATGAGCAGTAGATCATAGCATCTTTCGAAACTTAAGCTTATAGAAATCGGAGGATCCATGTTAGATTAGATACAGTCTTACTTATCCGGAAGGTCACAGGCCGTGCGGATCGGTAGTGTTATATCGTCTGAAATACTTGTAACTTCAGGGGTTCCCCAGGGATCACACCTTGGACCTCTTTTATTTAATATCTTTATAAATGGTTGATTGTTTCCATAATTCCCAGTGCTTGCTATGTGCACACGATATTATTATTATTATTATTCTTTATTTACGGAATTCACCTTTTTTACAATAGAAATTAACAACATTAAAGCAATAAATAACATGTAGGAATAAAATATTGAATTAAAAGATAAATATAAATAATTATAATCACTGGTCATTGTATGAAATTTGTCAACTTAATGCGCTTTAATCGGTTTTTAAACTGCGGCAGTGAAGATGTGAATAATAAAAAGTCGTTACTACGCGACAGTAGGTTTGCGTAACGCATCATACGATCCATGGGATTGAACATCCCATAGTTCGTTGAGTGAAATGCCAATCTAAACAAGGGTTTATGTCTAGACTGAGCATTTCTTGGTATATTGAAATTTAACATCTCCAACAGTTCGCCGCAATTCAAAATCCCATTAACTAATTTAAATAAAAACAAAATGTCAAGAAACTTTCTCCTCTCCGCCAACGATTGAATATTTAATCTAATAAATCTCTATAAAATTATTTTTACGAATCGCGGATGATAGATCTTCTCTGTTGTTACAGGAAGACTTAAATAGTTTTTCAGTTTGGTGTACTGACAACCGTATGAATCTCAACCTCAAAAAATGTAATTCTATAACTTTTACCAAAAAAAGGGCCTCGACAGTGAGAAATTAGTATATCTCTAACGTCCTTTTAATTCGCGTTTCAGTCATTAAAGACTTGGGTGTATTATTGTCTCACAACTGGAACTTAAACAACCATCTACGCAACATAACTTCTAAGGCATATCGTGTTCTGGGTGTTTTAAAACGTAACAGCAGAGATATCCCAAACATTCATACCCTTACGACCTTGTATGTATCCCTTGTCCGCCCCCACCTCGAGTACTGTTGCACTATTTGGAATCCTCATAGCAAATCGGACGTAAAAATGGTTGAGAGGGTCCAAGTTAAATTCACAAAATTTATCTCCTACAAGTTCGGGATTGTCGGCTGCTACAATGACGTCCTACAATCTTTAAATATCCATTCGTTAGAGCAGAGACGAAGGAATGCAGAGGTAATGCTAGGATACAATTTAATAAATGGGGCGATTGATTGCTCGTATTTACTTAGCCAACTCAAAATCAATGTGCCAGCTAGAAGTTTGCGTTCCTTCGATCTGTTCCATGTACCATATTGTACGACGGACTATGGTAAAAATTTGGGCATATCCAGAATCGCCAATAGTTGTAACGCCACCAATCCCGACTTTCGTGCAATTAGCAGGAATGCTTTGAAGAACATCCTCCGATAGGGTATATAGTCTACATATTTTAATCTGTTGTTTGTACCTAAATGTGTTGTTTGTTTTTTACTCTTTTATGTACCTATATTTATTATGTATTTGTATTTATATTTCAATTATTATTATTTTTAGTTTTTATAATATTAATGTATTTAAATAGACTTCCGTTAATAAATAAATAAAAGAATTCAAATTGAAGCTTTAAATGAGTGTTGTCTACTCCCAGACTAAGCATGAAGTAAAATTTCGAGTTTAGAAAAGCCTGAAAATTTGGTTTGGTCGCGTAGCGCGAAGCGCGGAGCGGCCAAACCAAATTTTCAGGCTTTTCTAAACTCGAAATTTTACTTCATGCGCCACGCGTATTAAACACTAAAAACACTGAAATATTGTGTACAAGTGAACTTCACCTGAAATCAGTGTCTTATACGCGTGGCGCATGAAGTAAAATTTCGAGTTTAGAAAAGCCTGAAAATTTGGTTTGGCCGCTCCGCGCTTCGCGCTACGCGACCAAACCAAATTTTCAGGCTTTTCTAAACTCGAAATTTTACTTCATGCTTAGTCTGGGAGTAGAAACACTCGTTAGAAGTTTCAAATTTCACACTTTTAAAAAAAAAACAACGAATACTTTAAAGAAAATTAAAATCCAAACGTTCAGGCTTTGCTAAACTCGAAATTTACTTCATGCTTAATCAAGGAGTCGAAACATTCAGTAAAAGCCTCAAATTTAACGATTTTCAAAAACGACAAATTCCTGAACAAATATAGAGTATACAGAGAATTTTATGTAACACCCAACATGTTTATAACGAGAATTTTTCTTTTAAGTATACATAACCGACGCTCGGTTTGTTAAAAGAATTTAATTTTAAGCTTTAAACGAGTGTTTTCCACTCCCAGGCTAAGCATGAAGTAAAATTTCGAGTTTAGAAAAGCCTGAAAATTTGGTTTGGTCGCGTAGCGCGAAGCGCGGAGCGGCCAAACCAAATTTTCAGGCTTTTCTAAACTCGAAATTTTACTTCATGCGCCACCGGTAAACAACACTGATGCAATGTAAAGCTTAGCGGTGTGTTTTAAACTTTGTAATATGTCAGTGTTTTGTACCGGTGGCGCATGAAGTAAAATTTCGAGTTTAGAAAAGCCTGAAAATTTGGTTTGGCCGCTCCGCGCTTCGCGCTACGCGACCAAACCAAATTTTCAGGCTTTTCTAAACTCGAAATTTTACTTCATGCTTAGCCTGGGAGTGGAAAACACCCTTTAAAACTTCAATTTATATTCTTTTAATAAACCGAGCGTCAGCAAATGTACAACGTATGTTTATGTTTACATAAAGGAAAAATTAAACTTATTTAAAAAAACAAAGGTTATCTAAAGATTTACGGCATATACCCTGTCATTGCGACATGTATACTTGAAAGAAAACTCCCTGTATGTACAAGTTAAGGCATTAAGGCGGTTGATTGGCTACAATTTGTAATAGGCAATCCAATTTACACATAACTTGAAAATTAAAGGTGTCTAAATTGTATTGGATGAAAATGTTCGGTGTTACATAAAACTCTCTGTATATCATTATGAATACATGTATACTTAAGAGAAAAAGTCCCTGTATTCAGCACCAGTTTAATACATTATTTTCATAAGTGTAGAACTAACATTACATGATAATACATTTCATTGAAATTTGGTATTTCACTGCAAATATCTGCTCCACCTTTACTTTCAGAAGATTTGTAAAAATGACAATGTGATTTATTTAAATTTGTTATTTCACTACAAACAAACATTTTCTCCATTTCTCTTTTAGAAGTTTTGTAAAAATAATAATACATTTTATTGAAATTTATTATTTCCCTACAAATGAGTCGCCTATTTCCAAAAACTTCTACATCCATTTGAAAACAATGGATTTAGGGGCTTTTGTAAATAGGCGACTCAAATATCTGCTCTACCTTTTCTTTCAGAAGTTTTGGAAAAATGTAATCCCATATATTGAACTAACCCTTGGACCTTCTGTGAATAGGTACTATACAGCCTATCTTTAAAACACGGGGTCTTTTCCTAGTGTTTTAAAGATGGGCTGTATAGTACTTATTCATAAAAAAGGTCCAAGGACGGAATTTAACAACTACAGGCCAATTTCAATTCTCCCAATTATTTCCAAAATTTTGGAAAAGGTGCTCTTCAATCAAATTGTAGACTACCTCTCGGAAGAGGATATTTTGTGTGGCAACCAATATGGCTTCCGTGGTGGAAGATCTACTGGTGGCGCAATCGTCGCTTTGGTTAATGAGATTATGGAGGGATTTGACTCGAATCTGTCGAGTGTTGCGTCCTTCCTTGATCTCAGTAAGGCATTTGAATGCGTCTATCCCGATATTCTTCTTCGGAAGCTATATTTTTATAATTTTAGCCCAATTAGCTGTAGGATGCTAAATAGTTACCTGGGAAATAGATCGCAGAGTTTTTCTAAACGGTGGCCTTTCATCTGCTACAGAAATAAAATATGGGGTGCCCTAAGGTTCAATACTTGGGCCCCTATTATTTTTAATATATATAAATGACCTACCAACAGTCGCATAATTCATCAATTATTTTGTATGCAGATGATACAACTTGTATAGACAAAGCACGCGATTTGCATATTGCCCAGGAGAGAAATAGGGACGCTATTAATGATATCTCAAAGTGGTTTGTTTCAAATAATCTCTCCCTAAATGCAGAAAAAACAGTAAAAGTGACATTTTCCCTTAAAACCAATATTGAAACATCCTCAGTTCGTTTTCTAGGAATTATACTAGACTCAAAATTAAACTGGAATGCACATGGTATGCATACATCAGGAAAGTTATGCAAAGTCATATATTTACTACGACAGTTGCAGTCATACCTGCCCCTCCCAGCATTAAAATCTGCGTATTTCGGGCTGTTTCATAATAATCTTACATATGGGCTGCTAACGTGGGGGCATTCTGCTATCATCAGTCGTTTGTTTGGTCTACAGCGGCGTGCATTGCGAACTATTGTAGGCCTAGGGTACAGAGATGACTGCAAACAAACATTTATTGCTCTGCAAATATTAACTCTACCGAATGCTTTTATATTAGAATGTATCATGTACGTAAGAATAAATATTGAGACCTATGTTACAAATTTTCAATTGCACAATCGCGATACAAGACATAAAATGGACATTAGCTCAAAACAGCTTCGATTGTCAAAATGTATGAACGGTGTAAATTATTACGGACCTCGCCTGTACAATGCGCTTCCAGACACGGTCAAATCACTACCACGTAATCAACTTAAAACAAAACTGAAGGCGTACCTTAATAATAAGGCGTTTTACTCAATTCAGGAATGCATGTCCAATGGTTTCTCTGAATTTTAAATGTTGTTTGTTTTTAATTGTACGCTTAACTTTAAGTATTGTTTAAATGTAGCTCTTATTCATTGACTATTTTAAACTTATTGTATACGCTGATAATTCAATTTGACATGTGTAAACATTTTGTATTAACACGAAGATTTTATAAATAAATAAAAAATTAAAAAAATAACTATAACAGTTTGATATAGTCTTTGTAAGACTAACTTGTTGTAGATTGCGAAAAGAATCGCACTTTTAATGTATAACAGTTTTAACAATTCAAAATACGCTTGAATTGTGTCGATTTCTTTTACATTTTGAATAAATTGTGTAATTTGCAAATGATGATAATAAATAAATTCTCTAATGTCGACACTAATTTCAGCCCTTAAATTTTTCACGACTTTATCAAGCCCCCCATCCGTAAAACTACACTCCATCCAGCACGTAATAAACTACGCGCAATAAATCCTCGCGAGGGAATATCATTTTAAACCCGACTAAGGAGCCCTTTATAAATTACACCGGGCCTGCATATTTCACGTACAATCTACAAGAAATAATTTCACGCAGCGGCATAAATTCACCGGACGAAAAAGATATGGCGGCGGCGGAGGCGCCCAAACACAAGAGGGTAAAGATCCCGGTTTAAATATTTAAGGGGCAGCCGAGGAAATTGATGGCTTCAAACTAACCGGGATTAGAAACTGGGACGGGACGGGACGGGGCGTCTCTAACTTTCGACTCTCGGGCTTAAGTTTAATGCGGAATGATTAGCCCTTGAGAAGATAACAAGGATTGTCGAGTGGGATTTGTGTAAGTAACCGTGTAATTGTTGCTTATAGGGTGTTTTGGGTTTCCAAGTTTGAATTTTCATTTGAGATGTGGGATTTGTGGTGGTGCTATCGGCTCCTTAACGAAAACAGGAGTGCATGCCTATCTCCAGGGATTAAACAACATCCAAGGAACGATCTTATTTCAAATTCAATTGAAAAATACAGTTATATATCAATCAATGTCCCTGTCTACCCGGAGGTGTAAGAATTATTTAGTTTTGTACTTTAATGTTACCGCTGGTCCTTCTTCTTCTTATTCAGTCATTTTGCATCCACTCCTGGACATAGGCCTCTCTTAAATTATTCTATGTCTCTCTGTTCTGTGCCACCTGGGACTTTAATGTTACTGCTGGTCCGTTTTCTTCTTATTCAGTCATTTTGCATCCACTCCTGGACATAGGCCTCTCTTAAATTATTCCATGTCTCTCTGTTCTGTGCCACCTGGGATGTTAATGTTACTGCTGGTCCGTCTTCTTCTTATTCAGTCATTTTGCATCCACTCCTGGACATAGGCCTCTCTTAAATTATTCTATGTCTCTCTGTTGTCTGCCACCTGGGACTTTAATGTTACTACTGGTCCTTTTTTTTTCTTATTCAGTCATTTTGCATTCACTCCTGGACAGAGGCCTCTCTTAAATTATTCCATGTCTCTCTGTTTTGTGCCACCTGGGACTTTAATGTTACTACTGGTCCTTTTTCTTCTTATTCAGTCATTTTGCATCCACTCCTGGACATAAGCCTCTCTTAAATTATTCCATGTCTCTCTGTTCTGTGCCACCTGGGACTTTAATGTTACTGCTGGTCCTTTTTCTTCTTATTCAGTCATTTTGCATCCACTCCTGGACATAAGCCTCTCTTAAATTATTCCATGTCTCTCTGTTCTGTGCCACCTGGGATCTTAATGTTACTGCTGATCCTTCTTCTTCTTATTCAGTCATTTTGCATCCACTCCTGGACATAGGCCTCTCTTAAATTATTCCATGTTTCTCTGTTTTGTGCCACCTGGGACTTTAATGTTACTACTGGTCCTTTTTCTTCTTATTCAGTCATTTTGCATCCACTCCTGGACATAGGCCTCTCTTAAATTATTCTATGTCTCTCTGTTCTGTGCCACCTGGGACTTTAATGTTACTACTGGTCCTTTTTTTTCTTATTCAGTCATTTTGCATCCACTCCTGGACATAGGCCTCTCTTAAATTATTCCATGTTTCTCTGTTTTGTGCCACCTGGGACTTTAATGTTACTACTGGTCCTTTTTCTTCTTATTCAGTCATTTTGCATCCACTCCTGGACATAGGCCTCTCTTAAATTATTCTATGTCTCTCTGTTCTGTGCCACCTGGGACTTTAATGTTACTACTGGTCCTTTTTTTTCTTATTCAGTCATTTTGCATCCACTCCTGGACATAGGCCTCTCTTAAATTATTCCATGTTTCTCTGTTTTGTGCCACCTGGGACTTTAATGTTACTACTGGTCATTTTTCTTCTTATTCAGTCATTTTGCATCCACTCCTGGACATAAGCCTCTCTTAAATTATTCCATGTCTCTCTGTTCTGTGCCACCTGGGACTTTAATGTTACTGCTGGTCCTTTTTCTTCTTATTCAGTCATTTTGCATCCACTCCTGGACATAAGCCTCTCTTAAATTATTCCATGTCTCTCTGTTTTGTGCCACCTGGGACATAATTTCCCATGATTCCTTACCTTCATTGTAGTATTCAGCATACTTGTGAGAGGTATTATGGGATGTAACCAAACAAGAATACGTAAAATCTTAACTTACTCATCAATTAACCATATTGCTTGAATAATTACCTCCATATTCACTCTCGAAACAATTTGTTACTACTGGTTATTCCATGGTTATTCCATGTCTCTCTGTTTCTCTGTTTTGTGCCACCTGGGACATTAATGTTACTACTGGTCCTTTTTCTTCTTATTCAGTCATTTTGCATCCACTTCTAGACATAGGCCTCTCTTAAATTATTCTATGTCTCTCTGTTCTGTGCTACCTGGGACTTTAATGTTACTGCTGGTCCTTCTTCTTCTTATTCAGTCATTTTGCAACCACTTCTGGACATAGGCATTTCTTAAATTATTCCATGTCTCTCTGTTCTGTGCCACCAGGGACCAGTTTTTGCCTGCGATCTGCTTAATATCATCTAGCCATCTTCTTTGTGGCCTTCCTAGACTTCTCTTAATCTCTCTTGTTCTCCATGCTGTTAGTTTGGGTGTTATCTTGATTGCCTTGGGACATGTCCAACCTATTGCCACTTTAATTGTGCTACGCGTTTAATAACGTCTGTGACTTCTGTTCTTTTTCGGATCTCTTGATTTCTCACCTTGTCTTTTATACAGAGAGTTTTATGTAACACAGAACATTTTTTTAACGAGAATATTTCTTTTAAGTATACATATGCATTTGTTGTACACTTTCCGACGCTCGGTTTATTAAGAGAATTCAATTAGAAATATAAACGAGTGTTTTCCACTCCCAGGCTAAGCATGAAGTAAAATTTGGAGTTTAGAAAAGCCTGAAAATTTGGTTTGGTCGCGTAGCGCGAAGCGCGGAGCGGCCAAACCAAATTTTCAGGCTTTTCTAAACTCCAAATTTTACTTCATGCGCCACCCGTACAAAACACTGACATATTACGAAGTTTAAAACACACCACTAAACTTTACATTGAACAGTGTTTTGTACCGGTGGCGCATGAAGTAAAATTTGGAGTTTAGAAAAGCCTGAAAATTTGGTTTGGCCGCTCCGCGCTTCGCGCTACGCGACCAAACCAAATTTTCAGGCTTTTCTAAACTCGAAATTTTACTTCATGCTTAGCCTAGGAGTGGAAAACACTTGTTTAAAGCTTCAAATTGAATTCTCTTAGTAAACCGAGCGTCGGAAAATGTACAACGTATGCATACGTATACTTAAAAGAAACATTCTCGTTATGAAAATGTTCGGTGTTACATAAAACTCTCTGTATATTGTTTTAAAAATTGTCGTTTTTGTTGTTTTCTCTACCTCTTTTTTAACTGTATGTTTTTGAGTTTATGTGAAGTGATTATTACACATAAACAGACTGCTATTCCTTACTTGCTTACTTCACGATACAAATAAAAATGGAAGTAAGGAATAATCTTTTTATGTGTACATTTTTTTACCGATGAATTTACTTTTTAATGCATGGTATACTCGTGTTGTCTTATTGATTAGGTCTTCTTTCATTTTACTTCTCTGTGGGTGTTTACACAAAAATACAGTTTCAAGCCCTAAATAGGCATTTTTTTGTGTGATTGTCCAGACTGCTAATTAAATGACGGAAGAAGGTTAAAGTTATGCTAAACTATGTGTTAACGTCAGTAGTGCCAATTTAATTTAAAACAACAGACATGTCGAAGGCATTCGACCGCATGGATCATAGTACTTTAATAAATAAACTAAGTACCTACAATATCAATAGCAATATAATCAACGTTATAAATTCATATTTATCTGGTTGAAGGCAAATAGTTGAATATGAAGGTGTACAATCCTTTAGCTATGTCGCCACATCTGGGGTACCCCAAGGGTCAAATCTTGGACCGCTTCTGTTTTCGCTTTTTGTTAATAATATAGGCAAATCCCTCAATTCTTCATTTCTACTATATGCGGATAATTTAAAGATCTTCATGAAAATTGAAAGCGACGCCGACTGTGCTATCCTTTAAGATGACCCTAATAACATCTGTGACTGGTGTAATACTAATGGCTTATCATTAAATATAAAGAAGTGCTGTGCTATGACATTTTCAAGAAAAGTGAACACTATCCAATATGATTACTCGATACATTGTATCTCTTTAGAAAGAGTGAATCGGTTTAGAGATCTCGGTATTTTGTATGACTCGAATCTTATATTTAATGATCATGTAAGTAAAATTGGTAATGAGTGTTATCGTACTCTTGGGTTTATTATAAGAAACAGTAAGTCGTTTACATCTATCGATACGCTAATATCTCTATATACTGCTTATATATGTAGTAAACTGGAGTATTGCTCCGTCATCTGGGCACCGCAATACGCTAAATATGTTGAGCTTCTTGAGAGCGTTCAACACAAGTTTTTAAAATATATATATTTTATGAAGCATAAAAGCTACCCGGATAGGGGGGTCAGTTACTCCAGTTTATTAAATGAGTTTAATGTTATAACAATAAGTGACAGGCACAAGCGTATATCGTGTTTGTATCTCCATAAACTGATTAACAATTTTATTGATGACACCCCTGCTTTGGAGCTAGATAACCTTCATGTACCTAGGCTTGCAAATAGGACATGGTACACATTTTCTTACAGCGCTCCTCATACATCTCACCATAGCAACTCTCCATTATATAAATTATACAAGTCATATCACAGTGTACAATATAACGCCGATATTTTTGGTGATTCGCTTAGTAATTTTATGAAACATGTTAACGAATGTTTCATTACATAACTAAAAAAAATTATAATTTTTATTGTATGTTATATTACTTATGTTTATTTATTATATATTTATGTATTTATATTAATTTTCATTATTTGTATATTATTATGAAATTGCTTTGTAATTGGACTGTAGTCTGTTGAGCAATAAAGAATTATTATTATTATTATTATTATTAAAATTTAAAGCCTACTCTAAATCATGTTTTAAACCCTGGGTCTCCAAACTATCTTCTTCGCGGGCCACAAATACAATTCTACATAATAAAGTCGGCCAAGATCCGATTAATTTTATAAAATTATGAAAAATTTAAGGAACAATTGTTACAATATTTCAAAATATGACATTTACAAAAAAAATTACAAACAATCGCGGGCCGGATTCATGCAAGTCGCGGGCCGGATTTGGCCCGCGGGCCGTAGTTTGGAGACCACTGTTTTAAACGAACGCACAGTAGTTGGGAATTTGAAGCACCCTTGAAAAAATTGATTTTTGGAAACTTGATGCGGTAAGTCACGCCACTCACGCCTAAAAACATGATTTAAAGTATGATTGCCTATCTGGAGTAATTATTGTATCATATTAATCTTATATACACATCATTACGTATAAATCAGGTCGAGAAATAAAAACCATTCTAACAAAACACTTGGGGATAATTAATCGAGCCCACACAGTAAATCAGTATTAATCACGATGCGACATTCTGGAACAATGATCCACATTAGTTGTTTAGTGTGTACACAAGCTGTGAGACAATGCTCTGCAGCCAGTGTGTGTGTGTGTATGCCTGTGCTGTTAGAGCCAACCATCGCATTAAATATTCATTCCCATACACGTGTATGCACGAACAATGGGGGGACGCAGATTTAGAGATGCAAGTAAAAAGACCGGGGATAAAACGTCCCGGAGAATCCGGATAAAAGGCCACGGGATGAGGACATTCCTCTTCTTCTTCTTTTCCAGGTGGGCATTTTGTAATGGTTCGGGGTACAAAGGTTGGTGTTGGGACGTGGGCGGAATTTGAATGAGTCTGAATAATTGAGACAGTGAAAGAACGGATAAAATGTGAAAAGAAAGGATCCCAGGACTTGGGAAATTTAGTGGTGGTGTTTTTTAAAAGATCTAAATTAAGACCTAATTTTTAAGTATGTCAGTCGATAAAATAAAGAAAAAAATATATCATGTGCAAATAAGCCACTCACAAACTAAAATGATTAACTTCACTATTTTTAACCCCTTCAGACCATTTTCTATACAGCGACTAAGCATGAAGTCAAATTTCGAGTTTAGAAAAGCCTGAAAATTTGGCTGTACTTTGTCCACAAGAGGGCTTTGTTTTATAGAATACAAATATCAAGAATATAAATTTGTGTTCAACACTCATCAGTAATAATAAAAAAGTTTTCAAGTAAAATGGTATTTGGATGCAACATTATAAAGAGAATTTTATTAAGAGGAAGTCGACCGCTCTCTAAACGTATAAAACTAAGCATACTGCCGTCTTAATTACATCCTTGTTTGAAATATTTTGAAAAAATAGGCATACTTTAAGGAAAGTTGAATCTTAATGCCTGTCTTAATAAAATATTTCCCACTTTGACCGTTCTTTTATAAAAAAATATCAAACATTGTTAAACTAGGGTAATCGCATCTTCAATATAATTTTTTTCTGAAACATTTATAAAAAATATTGGGAAACTAAATCAGTCACATTGTAGAAGAATTCTTTTTAAAGAATTTTAATTTTTTTCAATTATATCTATCGTACAATAAATTCACTGGAATGTCGCGCGATATTGAAGTTTCAGAAAATTTAAAAAACAGTTTTACGCGCGACATCCTAGTGACTATATTTAACCAAATAAATAAATGAAAAAAATCACACATCTTTGCAAAGGAATTATCTACAATGTGACTGATTTAGTTTTTCAATATTTTTTATAGATACTGCAGATAAAAATAAAATTAGTAACGCGATTTCGCTAGTTTACCAATGTTTGATATTATTTTATGAAACAACGGTAAAAGTATAAAATATTTTATTGAGACGGGCTAAAAGATTGTACTTTCTTTGAAGTATACCTATTTTTTCAAAATATTTTATCCCTTAACAAAGATGTAATGAAGACGGCATTATGCTTAGTTTTATACGTTTAGAGAGCGGTCGACTTCCTCTTAAAATCAGATTCTGAAATAATTCTATTTAAAAAATTAAATTTAATTGGAAAAATCATTCTAATGAATCTCGTATACATTACATTAACATTAACATTTTAGTAAATTACAACTTGATTAAGGAATATGGTTTTAATAACATCAAGATTAGATTAGCATGGAGTTATTAACATGGATGGAATAATTAGCTTGTGTAATTAATCTAATCAAAGCGATAAGTTAATTAGTGGACTAGATTAGGTGAGAGATTTCTTAATAGTGCGAGTTTCGAAATCAACCCCTGCCGTGTTGCCAAAATATAATTAACTGATCATGCCGTTGGTGGGCTATCAATTTAACTACTACACAACGAAATCCGACCCTGATGTATTGTAGTGTACGATCCTAGTAAGGCCGCAATATTAGACAAATCATCTCGTTAATTTGTGAGTATTATGTAATATCGGATTTACAACTAATACAGGGTGGGGCGGAATGGAAGGGCGTTTTTAAAAGGAGAATAGCTCAGTGGTTTTTTAACTTACGAAAAAATGTAATTACGAAAAATGAAAACTTACATGTTACCATTTAACAATAAAAAAATTGAAATTATGCTCTAAAAATGATGGTTCCAACAAGATGGTGCTATAGCAAATACAGCCAGAACCAGATGTGGAAATGAAAGCTTACATGTTACCATTCAACAATAAAAAAGTGAAATTATGCTAAAAAAAATGATGGTTCCAACAACATGGTTCCACAGCAAATACAGCCAGAGCCAGATGTGGGCCCCCTCGTTACCCTGACCTCACAGCATGTGATTATAATTTATGGGGACCCTACAAAGCACTTCTGTGGTCGTTCTTCAAAGTTCCTCATCAGCCTCTCTCACAAGTCGGTTTCACTTGCGCTAACTTCTTTTAACTTTAGCAGATTTTGAGGTTTATCGACGTATTCCTCCTGGCCGAAAAACCTCGAAATATGCAAGGATTTAAATAAATTACTTAATTAAACACAGTTATATTCCTTTCTTCACTTTTATTTTTCTTGCTAGATGTACATTTCGGGTACTAAGTACCCATTATCAATAGCTAACTGATAGTACCCGAAATGTACATCTGCAAGAAAAATAAAAGTGAAGAAAGGAATATAACTGTGTTTAATTAAGTGACTTAACACCTTCACATAACTCATACAACTACATTAATTAAAAGAAGTTATCACATCAGAAGCTGAAATCGATTTGTGTGAGAGGGTGATGAGGAACTTTGGAGAACTTTGAAGAAGAAAAATTGCAAAAAAACAGACGTCATCTGCCTGATATCATTTTCAGAACATAATTTCACTGGTGACGAAAAATACTTGTTTTGTTTCATGATTTTATTTTCAGTTTCCTGACATGTGTTTCGGTCTTTACAGACCATTATCAAAGGTTAATAATTTCACTTGTCTATTGTTAAATCGTAATGGTAACTTTCATTTTTCGTAATAATAAAATACTGAAATATTGTGAAATTCTAAATATACTTGCTCAGCAGTATATTTTTAATCCTGCTAAAGCGGTATATATTTTAGTATATTTTTAATTTCACAATATTTCAGTGTTGTATACGCGTGGCGCATGAAGTAAAATTTCGAGTTTAGAAAAGCCTGAAAATTTGGTTTGCTCGCTCCGCGCTTCGCGCTACGCGACCAAACCAAATTTTCAGGCTTTTCTAAACTCGAAATTTTACTTCATGCTTAATCAAGGAGTGGAAACACTCGTTTAAAACTACAAATTTAACCTTTTTTAAAAAAGCAATGAATGCCTGAAATTTCACAAGAAAAAATCCCCGCATATGACAGATAACGCCTTTCACATTAGTGTGCGATGCATTTTAACTACAACATAAAATAACTATAACCGTGAGCAGAACTGGTGCAAACGGGGTAATTCAAAAGTAAACTTTGTATTAGTCAAATAAATCAACAGTTTTAAATTTCTTTTTAGTAAATATGAACTTTTCTTCAGATATTTGCTACCTGTAGGATAAGAGCTGTATGAAACTAACTTGTAATAGGTACACATAAAAAGACTGTTATTCCTTACTTTACTTTTTATTTGTATCGTTAGATGTACATTTCGAGACACACTTTGTTATTGATAATGAGCTCTTTTAATGTGAATGCACTAAAAACTTGTTGTAATTAACCTGGTGAACTAATCCATAATTACTAGAGGTATAATTAGTAACAGGCGCATTTAGTGAATAATCAATATACGCCCACATGCATCAGGTGTAATTAGCACAATCAGTCTATACATTTCCTGGAAATGCAATAATACACGTTGATTTACAACCGCGGGAGACATTGTTCCAGCAACGATCGGTTTTCCCATCAGAATATTCGCCATGTAATAGTGGCCACATAGTGAAACTTTAACACGTTGACTGCCGCGCGACAATGTCGCGCACAATTGTGCCAAAACGGTTGGAAAATTGGAAAAGCCATCAAGGATATGACAAAACAAACAGAGAAACAAACATTTATGTTTGCGTTTTTGGAGTCGTAAAATTCAAGTCTACTATAAATATTTAGGTTCCTTTCGCGTGGGATTAATTTCTCTGCGGATATTTCCGATGCAAGGGAGTTTTCCGCTCAGCATTTTTCCTTTGCGCTTCTTTCCAGTCACACCTTAACCTTCTGGGGTTTGAACCTGGTGGTATATTTCCTGCTGGTCGGGATTCAAGAATATATTCTGTTGTCCTGTCTCTCATTTGATTTACATGACCCAGCCATCTTATCCGACCAGCCCTAATGGATCCAGTGATTGTTTCACCCTTGCAGAGCTCAATGAGCTCATGGTTCATCCTGATCCTGTAACCATACATGCTTTGCAGAATTCTTCTTTCCAATCGCATCAGTAATTGATCCTGGTCTTGTGTGATTGTCCAGTCCATGCTTCACTACCGTAGATAATTACTGGTTTAATAAGTGTCTTATATAACTTTACTTTCGATCTCGGCGGGATGAGTCCCGACATAAGCAACGGTTCTAGTGCGTAGAATGCCTTGTTTCCCTGCGAGATGCGATATTAAACATCGCATCTCATTTCGGATTTGATTCTTCTCGTCTACCATGGCCCCAAGATATTTAAATGACTGGACATTTTTGAAATTCCATTCATTAATTGTTAACTATATTTCTCCTTGAGGTACACATATATTTTGTTTTCTCCACATTTATTAGGAGGCCTAGCCTTGTTGATTCCTTCTCTATCGCGACTAGGGTTTTCTTAAGGTCTGGAATTACATGTGAGAAAATTGCAATGCGATCTAGACCATTTTGCGGGATATATGTCCAGTCGTTTGGACTTCGCTCTTTCTTACGATGAACTCTAGTGCAAGGTTGAACAAATTGTGAATGCGTCTGTTACGTCTTTCAGTTTTGATTTATTTAAATCAAGTTTTAATGTATTAAAAATTTCTAATCCTTTGTCTCCAATTAGATTTAAAAAAATTGCGATTTTTACACTTTCCTTATCAGACTCACTTTTTCCAGCCGCCATCATGAAGATGTTGAATCTTTGCAACCATGTGGTCCAGTTCTTTGCGACGTTTCCCGAAAAATCCATTTTATGCGGAATATTTAACGATTCCATTTTTTTATTTGTATTAATAACTTATTTTTGTTCACACCTGACACCATGTAACGTTGGGTAGTAATTAATAAAAGACTGATAACTGATTAATAGGTGTTTACTCTTATAGGTCTTAAATTCAACTGTTCATCCTCCGGTATGAGCCGGGTTATATTTTTATACAACAAAAACTATTCAACTAACCCGCACATACATTTGCATACAATAAAATATGCACTAAGAGTTGCATATCCTTACAGTTGTCGCGAGGCTATCTCCTTGTCTTAACCCATTAATGACCGAGCAATTATAGAATTAACTCTATAATTTAATTTTAGGTAAAATTCTGGACTTATTTTTATTATTTTTATGAATGACTTATTGTACAATATACTGTGGAATGTTTCTTTTAAATATTTATAATGTATACGCTGTAAGTTTTGAGGCATTCCTCGATTTCATATAAAAACGTGCAATATGAAGTTTAGAACGAGTGTTTCCACTCCCAGACTAAGCATGAAGTAAAATTTCGAGTTTAGAAAAGCCTGAAAATTTGGTTTGGTCGCTCCGCGAAGCGGAGCGGCCAATCCAAATTTTCAGGCTTTTCTAAACTCGAAATTTTACTTCATGCGCCACGCGTATAAAACACTGAAATATTATGAGGTTAGAAACACACTAACATTGTTTCTTTTTTAAATGAGTAATAATCGAAATATTAAAATAACAAAATATTTACATTTTTCTTTATACATTTCCAAGTCAGGTCAAATAATATAATAAATCAAATTAACTTATTTACTAATTTAATTAACAAAAAAATAATAATGTTGCGTGTATGCATCAATGCCGCTTAATGGGTGTGGTTATTTTAAATACTTGGGACAGGGTTCCATCGATTTTAATTAGGCATTCTAACTGTTCTACCGTTTTTTTTATGGCTGTCAGCAACTCAGGTGGAACACCCATGGCTTGAAGCGCGTACCACAGGCCATTGCGATCCATGGAGTCATACGCCTGGTTATATTCCAGGTAAATTTGATGCACTGCAATGATAAGCTCCCGGCATTTTTCCAGTACTTGTTTGACCGCAAAATTTTGATCGGTTGTGGATCTGTTTGGTCAAAACCCGCACTGGTAATCTCCCAGGATGGGCTCAGACCAGGGATGGTATACTGGCTGTATACCAGAGTGATCAGACCCGCAATCATGTATGCTGCTTTGGTGTGGTGGCCTAAAGTCATGCAACACACAACCCTCAGCAAGTTGCTTGTGTCAGCATAGCGGGGGCTATGAGAACCACCCCACTGCAGCCATGGAGACGCAACAAACACAAGGAATACTGGGTAAAACGACCAGGCTTTAACCACAGTAACGCCATTATAAATGGACCTAACTCTAACTAAGCTGCAGAACTACTGACACTAAGTAATGCACAGCTAAAAACAACTATAGGACTACTAACAGGCCGCATGACTGTTAAAGAGCACCTAAGGAAAATCGGTCTATACAACGGCGACACCAGTTGTCGGCTCTGTGATAGGGCACCGGAAACAACAATGCACATTCTGTGTAGCTGCAATGTGCTGCAAAAAAAAGACAGCTCATATTTGGAAACAGTCATGACTTCCACACGCAATCCCTGAAGGACCTGCACAAGCTAGTGCAGGGGATCGAGTTTGGAATAATTGCGTGAGTAAGACAATATGGGGTAGTACAATAAGCCACCTAGGCTGCAGTGCATCCGGATCCACAAGGAAGAAGGCCCCCTACAGGAAAAAAAAAATCTCCCAGGATCTCTTCTGCGTATTTGGTTAGTCGGCTATGCCAGACATTAGTAAATACATTGTATCCCGCGTTCAGAAATGCTATACCTCTATAGTTAGTGCATTTTGTTTTATTTCCTCTATCTTATTGCAAAAATTGTGTGGTTATGGTATAGGCGACCCTTTACTGAAATGGATAGAGTCATATTTAACAGGAAGGGCTCAGTCTGTTAAGATAAACAATTTTATCTCAGACACATTTTACGCAACGTCGGGTGTACCCCAAGGTTCCCATCTGGGACCATTACTATTTACCATCTTTATCAACGACTTATCTGAAGAACTTACCTGCCTGCATTTGCTATTTGCAGACGATCTAAAGATATTTTTGAAAATCAGTGAAGCAGATGATTGTTCTATTATCCAGAGTAATTTGTCTTTAATTCACACTTGGTGCGTGTCTAACAATATGAAACTTAATATTAATAAATGTCAGTTTATGCCTTTCTCACGCAGTAAATCACCCATCTATAATTTAAACGGTATTTCACTTAGTAGGGTGAATTACATAAGGGACCTCTGTGTAATATTAGATCCTAAGCTGACTTATAACTTTCATATTGACCACACTATAAATAAGGCCAATAAAATGCTAGGGTTCGTTAAGCGGAGTACGAGTGATTTTAGCAACATACGTGCCCTAGTTATTTTATACAACTCGTTGGTAAGATCACATCTTGAATACTGCTGCCTTATATGGTCACCTGTATACAAAACCCATATAGATAGATTAGAATCGGTACAAAACAAATTTACTAAAGTTCTTGCATTTAAACTCAGTACTTCGGGAATATACCTTACACCCCAGCAATCCAGTGCATACGTAGGCCTCCCTTCGCTGAATACTCGGAGGAAGAGAATGGACCTTACATTTACATTCAAATTACTGAATGGGCGAATTGACTCGGAACATCTTTTAAATTTAGTCAATATTAATGTACCAAATCGTGAGCATGGCATGCATGGTTCCATGACGCGGATCGCCAGAAACGTTAACAGCGCGGGTTCGTCACTCGAGGTGGTTGGGATTCCCTTTTCAACGTTCAAGGCCCAGCTAAGACATATTGAATGACCTTATTTATTATTTATTTATCTATAGTATAGTAATTTGTTTTATATTGTGTAAATATATCTACTTTTAATTTATCTTGTAAATGCAGTTAGCGTAAATAAAGTATTATTATATTATTATATATTGGTACCACTATAGCTTTGTTCCCTTCCTTCGGCATATCTTCGTTGTTCTAAATCTTCCTTATTAAGTGGTGCATGCACTTCATCACATAATCCCCTTCACATATGATTGGCTCATTCGTTATTCCATTTGTGCTTGCTGCGGACTGGCCATAAAAGACAGTCGGGCCGTAAGAAATATTCCAAAATGTTTAAGGTGTTTCATTGTAATGCTCGTGGGCACAATCTTGCAGGTGGCAACTTTACCGCTGAGGGTTAGTACATGTTGACAAGCAATAATCACTAGCTTAAGTCCAATCGTACTATATCTCCAGTCGACCTCTATATATGGTTAATCTAAAACTGTAGGTTTCGTGATTTATCGCTATGTTATTAGGATAGGGATGTACAACGTATCCCGATAATATTAAATAAACAGCTAATAGCTGTATTAGCAGTTGACCAACACATCAATCTGCATTGCGTGTAAGACAATTTAAACGAAGATTTAAATTAAATTGAAGCGTGTTAACTAACTACATACACTCATACTTTATTATGTACTTAATTAACTTCATGTGAGACTCAACTTAATATCGAGTTCTTTATAAATAGAATTAACTATGCATATCTACATTTAAATTCCTTTCCGAATTTCATAATTTCCACGCTGAACTTCATCTTCATCCTTATCCTAGCCAATTCTGAACACCGTCAGCAAACTGTCAGTCAGTTAATGATTTAGTGTGCGAGATGAAGGGATACACAGGAGTTCGGGGAATCCCATTGCCCGGGCATTAATTAGCCGCCGTCTGGATTAATTCAATCGACCGACGTTTGGGAATCTCGGAGAGCTGCTAATCATTTCGCGCGATGCGATGTAACAAGTTTGGATGTTTGATGTTAACCACCAGAGATAATAGGATGCACTATATAATTGTGAATTGTCGAATTCATCGATTGGTTCTTTGATGTTTGATTGTACGGTAAGCTATGGTACAGTGGTTGAGATCAATAGTGAATATAATATTGTTGATCAGTCACTTATTAATATCGCTTTGATATAGTAACTGAATTATTCTCACATTATTCCATCTATAAACGGAATCGATAATATTAATATGCAAGGTTTTGTTGTTTTGAAATGCATGGGTGTGTCTGAATGGATCTTTTGCGCAGATTCCAAAAATGAATTTCAAAATTCACGTATTTTCACAAATGAGGGAACTGTGAAACATTAAGTTTAATAGAGAGTCCAGTGGGGTATTTTAGGTATGTTTGCCTAATAAATGAGTGTTTCCTGTGAATATGTATGTTTGCTGTGGAATAACTATGTTTGCCTGTGAATATGTATGTTTGCTGTTGAATATGTATTTGTTTATCTATTTCTTAAACAATCATTTCGTCCCTCAAAAGAACATTTTCAAACTTTACAAATGTTTCATAAACGCAACATAATTCATTTTTTGTTGATTAATTAATTAAATTACTAAATAAGTTCTATTATAAACGAATAATAAATCTAATATATAAAATTACGAAAAAAAACTATTCGTGAAAATGCAAACAGTGTCTTAATTAATAAGACAATTTAAGACGATAAATATCCATTGAAACAACTACTTTCCTAATGGCCTAAGACATTAGTTTTAATCCAAGTCCTTTCACTTCTAATTTGTTGCTATCTCTCCTTTCATTTCTAATTGTATTGTTAGTTGGTTTGAAGAGAATTTGACCTAAACGTTATATATACTTTAATAGAGGGTTGTAACAAATCAAACTAAATAAGATTTTAAATATTTCATTGTATAATTCAATATCCGGAGGTTTATTTGCACGGGAAGTAGTTGTTTCAATAGATATTTATCGTCTTAAATTGTCTTATTAATTAAGACACTGTTTGCATTTTCACGAATAGTTTTTTTCGTAATTTTATATATTATGTTTAAAGTGTGCAAACTACAAGAAGCGTAAGCTTATTTTCTCGAATTCAAATAGTTTTGAATTTGAATTTATCTTGAATAATAAATCATTAGATATCTATTTCTGGAGTAAATTTATTTACGTAGTAAACTAATGGGCCAATAAAATTGCGTATTATAAAGCAAACCTACCAAATAAATAGCAATTCTAGAAATAAATAATTTAGTTAGTAGATTACCGACCGAAATTATATATTTTGATTGTGGCGATAGTTGGAACCACCAATTTTTAAAACTGAATTGTCAATCTTTCGAATTAAATTGGTAATAAAATTTTAAATTTAGTATATTTTCTTATAATTATTACACGGAATAACCGTGAAATAGGATAGAATTACAAAGAACAAGAAAAAGAAAGCTTATTAGAAATTATAAAAAAACTTAAAAACATGTTTTCCACTCCCAGGTTAAGCATGAAGTAAAATTTCGAGTTTAGAAAAGCCTGAAAATTTGGTTTGGTCGCGTAGCGCGAAGCGCGGAGCGACCAAACCAAATTTTCAGGCTTTTCTAAACTCGAAATTTTACTTCATGCGCCACGCGTATTAAACACTGAAAACACTGACATATTGTGAACAAGTAAACTTCATTTGAAATCAGTGTTTTATACGCGTGGCGCATGAAGTAAAATTTCTAGTTTAGAAACATAAATAGATGCTATGAAAAATAAATTTAAATTACAGCTTTAATAAAAGGTTAGTTCAGATTAAAAAAAACTTTAAGTTTTATATTATAATTTTTTAAGTTAATATTCTGCGAAATAAAACAATATATATTCTGGATTACCTTTTGATTAAAAGCTAGCAAAAGGCAGTACTGAAATTGTTTGTTTCATCACCACAAAATCAACAATTTCAGGTTTACCTTTTGTTTACGTTCAAGGAAAAGGTAATCCTAAAATTGTTGATTTTGTGTTGAGGAAACAAACAATTTCAATATTGCCTTTTGCAAACATTTAAGCAAAAGGTAATTCGGAATCAGAGCTGGGCAGGATTCGAATCCCGGATTCGAATCCTTTTAGAGGATTCAAAAGAGGCATTCGAATACTTTAGTTAGACTGGATTCGTGATCTAGATTCGTTACAATTCTTTAAGAGGATTCGTATTCGAATCCAAATGCGGGTGATTCGAATCCTCATAAAAGGATTCGAATATTTATAAAAGGCTTCGAATACTTACAAAAGGATTCGAATACTTACATAAGGATTTGAATCGTCAAAAATAATTTGAATTAATTGTGAGGATTAACATAAAAAAATTGTTTTGTGGGTTATTTAAATTTCTCTTTAAATCACTGTTTTATACGCGTGGCGCATGAAGTAAAATTTCGAGTTTAGAAAAGCCCCGTGAAAATTTGTCTCGGGTCGCTGCGCGACCCTCGACAAATTTTCTACGCGGGGCTTTTCTAAACTCGAAATTTTACTTCATGCTTAGTCTGGGAGTGGAAACGCTCGTTCAAAACTTCAAACTGATTGCTTTGATAAGAAAATTAAATGACTGATTTTTTTTTTAACATTATTTGAAGTAAAACTGACACAATCTGAAATGTTAAAGTTTTCCGACATTTCGTTGATTTAAGACTTTTCGCTGACTTTTTAATAAAATTTTCTTCTGTGGGAAACCCCAGTTTGTTAAATTGTTTTCATTGTTTTTGTCAATATATAAGTTGGTTTTATAAATGTTTACGTGTTTTGTCATTTTTATGATGCCTGTTGATTGTGACAAATTTAATAATATCATATGGCTTTTTTGTTAGTGTTTTGGTCAATTTCATTTTAGAGGATATAAAAGAGGCATTCGAATACTTTAGTGATTAGTGATTCGTGATCCAGATTCGTTACATTTCTTAAAGAGGATTCGTATTCGAATCCAAATGCGGGTGATTCGAATCCTCATAAAAGGATTCGAATATTTATAAAAGGCTTCGAATACTTACAAAAGGATTCGAATACTTACATAAGGATTTGAATCGTCAAAAATAATTTGAATTAATTGTGAGGATTAACATAAAAAATTGTTTTGTGGGTTATTTAAATTTCTCTTTAAATCACTGTTTTATACGCGTGGCGCATGAAGTAAAATTTCGAGTTTAGAAAAGCCCCGTGAAAATTTGTCTCGGGTCGCTGCGCGACCCTCGACAAATTTTCTACGCGGGGCTTTTCTAAACTCGAAATTTTACTTCATGCTTAGTCTGGGAGTGGAAACGCTCGTTCAAAACTTCAAACTGATTGCTTTGATAAGAAAATTAAATGACTGATTTTTTTTTTAACATTATTTGAAGTAAAACTGACACAATCTGAAATGTTAAAGTTTTCCGACATTTCGTTGATTCAAGACTTTTCGCTGACTTTTTAATACAATTTTCTTCTGTGGGAAACCCCAGTTTGTTAAACTGTTTTCATTGTTTTTGTCAATATTTAAGTTGGTTTTATAAATGTTTACGTGTTTTGTAATTTTTATGATGCCTGTTGATTTTGACAAATTTAATAATATCATAGGGCTTTTTTGTTAGTGTTTTGGTCAATTTGAATAAAATACTTTTCTCTGACTTTTCCGGTTTTAATAATATTCAGTGAATTTTTTATTTACGTAATTTTCAGGCATTTGTCGATTTTATAACAGAGTTCAATTTGAAGTTTTGAACAAGTGTTTCCACTCCCAGACTAAGCATGAAGTAAAATTTCGAGTTTAGAAAAGCCCCGCGTAGAAAATTTGTCGAGGGTCGCGCAGCGACCCGAGACAAATTTTCACGGGGCTTTTCTAAACTCGAAATTTTACTTCATGCGCCACGCGTACAAGACACTGATTTGAAGTGAAGTTCAAAGACACACAAATACATCTTTAATAATAATAATAATAATAATAATATTTATTTATGACCACATATGTCACAAAAGCAGAAATATATATGCATATAATTATTAATCACTTAAATCTAACAAAGTATTCATCCAGAGAATAATACGCATTAAGCAGTAACAAATTTTTTATTTCGTGCTTAAAATTAACGAAATTCAATTTCTTATACCTGGAAGAGTAATTAGAGTAACACAGATATTTAGTCTGTTATCAACGATATTTTCTATGTAAAGTTAATTAAAGGAAAGGCACTTGGTAAAAAAAAAGAAAACGATATTTTCGTTAAAACAACTGATAACGATATTTATATGTTAATGGTTGCAAAAAAATAATAAAATAAAATTTATTCTTAAAGGATTTGTATTCGTGATTCGAAAAAACAGGATTCGAATCTTTGATTCGAATCATATTTATCTCTTACGAATCCTTTATTAGAGTATTCGTGATTCGAATCATATTAGGTGATTCGGATTCGTGACTGGAATCCTTTTCGCGAGGATTCGTCCCAGCTTTGTCCTGAATATTTATTTTTTTATTACGCAGGATACTAACTTAAAAAATATTTATATAAAACTTAAAGTCTTATTTAATCTGAAGTAGCTATTTATTAAAGCTGTAATTGAAATGTATTTTTCATAGCATCTATTTATGTAAATATTTTGTGTTGAAATTAATTGTATTAAAATTCTCCGAAGAGAGAATTTAAGGCGCTAATATCCATTTATCATTGTAAAGATCAACTGGTAATCTTTAGCGTGCAAAACATGCCCAGATTAATTTTGACTGAATGAATTATGAGCGCTAGCTTATTTATGGAGACAGACGCAAAATAGACTCTACACTCTCGCGGATAATGGAAAACGAACGCTAATTAATGCAAGACATAACACGAAGTATATTTAGGGTGTTTTGCAAATAATCTTCAACAATGTTGCAATTTATATACAAAATAATATACCTACTTAAGTTTTCAAGGCTTTACCTTTAACTTTAACTTGTCATTATCAAACTAAAAGTTTGATAATGGCAAGGTAAAGTTATCCAAACCATAGTCACAATTAAAAGCTCAGTTATAGAAATAAAGTTTAAGTATCTTATTTGTGTACAAAGTAAGGTTACAAAATTTACACGTTTTATTGCAGACTTAATAACCTTACTTTTCGTACAACCCTCGTAATATTAAAAACATAATATAACCTTGTTATCTGGGGCAGGTGGTGGCCGAGCGGTAACGTCGTCGGGCTGTATCGCTCGGCGAGCCACAAACTCGGGTTCGATTCCCGTGCACGGGGAGACTTTATTTAAAAATAATTTCTCGCGTGTCCCTGGGTGTGGTGTGAATGTGTCGTAACGTCCAAATATATGTTAAATTAATAAATACAATCATCGTTAGTGGCTGAATGGCTAGAACCTATGCCAAACAAACAAACAAAAAAAAAACCTTGTTATCGTTATTTCTTGCAATATTATTTTATCATCCCCACGAGGAAACTAAATTATATTACATATTGCCAACACCGCTTTTTTATTACTATTTTTTTTTTTGTGAAAAACATCGAATGAATTTTCTCTACTGTCTTCATCCAGGACATTTTTACCAAAGTGACGACGCCACGGCCTTTTAAGCCTCAGCTTTGTGCCGTTGTCGGCGTGATTGATTTACATCGAAACGTCATTGTGTTATTTATTTATAAGCCCGGTTTCGCCATTATCGAGTTTGCGAGACAATAAATTTTCGCGTATTGTGCGTCTGGAGGATTTTCATAAGCGGAAAATAGGTTTTCTTGTAATGGACGGCCGGGGGTTATTTATATTCGCCACACGCGTGTCAAATGGAATATATCAAGTGAAATTTATTAATGCTCGTCGGGGGGTTTTTGTACACGTTTTTATCAAAGGAAGTTATTGTTGTTTTATTTATTATCGTCGAATGTCGGGATGATGTACATGAAGGTGTTATAATTTTAACAAAAAGTCTAAAAAAATGCACTTTCTAGTCCAAATTATTATTATTTATAACGAACAATAGTTTAACCCATTAGGCGCTATTGATGCATATACGCAACATTATTAATTTTATTTATTTATTTATTTATTTATTTATTTATTTATTATCCAACAGATTCATAAGATCTAATAATAGGATAAATTAGAAAAATACAATTATAGCGCAATACAGTATAGTCACAATCGTTCACAATATAGCACTGCATATACTTTGAAATGCAATGATTTTTACATAACTTAAAAACTAAAAATAAAAAAAAATAAAAAATAAAAAGTAGAATTAAATTAAATGAAAACATGAAGTAGCGTAGTTAATGTCGATAATTCCGATAACCACATCTAGCGCAATCTCAATACATTTATATGTTATTCAACATGTAATGCGATGTCAAATGAGCAGTGAGCATTGATAAATTAATATGAAATATATCAATATCATGAGGCAGCATGTTTACCGAGTTACACATAGATAATTATATGTTAATTAAATTACTAAATAAGTTAATTTATTATATTATATTATTTGAGTTGACTTGAAAATATATAAAGAAAAACGTAAATATTTTTTTATTTAAATATCTCTATTACTATCCATTTAAGGGACAACACCACTGTGACGGCTTCAAAAAATCGATTTTTTGAAAACCATCTAGAAAAATCTAAAATACATTTAAGAACAGAATGCCGTTGGTCCCAGGTCGAAAAAATTATTATTTTCGGAGATATTCAATATTTTGTGGAGCGGTGCAGCGCTCCGTGACGCTCGGGGTCCCGCGCAATTACGCCAGTGTATGAAAATTTGAGCAGAGACGATTTGCTGCAGCGTTGTTTGGGCGGCTTTACGCAAAACAATAACGAAAGCTACAACAAATCAGTTTGGGCAATAGCCCCCAAGTGTCAGTCCGGGGGCAAAAAAAATCATCGATATTGCCGCTGATATCGCGGTATTATTATTCAACGATGGCCTGAGAAGCCTCATGAAAGTTATGGAGACGTTGAGGGTAACCATCGGCCCAAATTGTTTCAATTTTTGCGTTGAAACCGACGCAGCGCGGATCGAGCAGGCGGAGCGCTCGCTCACGGATGCTGCAAAAGAGGCAAGAAAAGCCTCTACAAGTTCGAGAAAAGATGCTGGGGACCTTGATTTGCTTCTTGAAGGCCAGCTATATGGTGCCGGAATCGCTGATTAGGTAAAAAATTTGTTTTCCAATTTATCACATAAATTAACAAACTTCAAACTTTGAATGCGTTTTTCTAAAAACCACTTTTTTGAGTGCGGCACGCAGCAGAACTCGAGCAATTTTTATCCGATCGACTTCAAATTTGGCCTGAATCAATAAAACTAGTTTATGTAAAGAAGTACATAGGATTTTTTCGATATCTCAATAATTAAAAAAATTATAGCCTTTTTTCAACGAGAAACTTTGCTCGAAAATCGACCATAAATTTCGAAAGCGTTTCTATTTTTTAAAAATCAATATTTTTTCAAATCCCTATGTACTTCTCTTCAAAATATCATATTATTAACGAAAACACTCGATATTTTTTTTCAGATCGACTTTGAAGACAGTTCTGCTGCGTGCCGCGGATCACTGCAAAGGCAACAGCACCTGACGCGGGAGCTTCCCCAGTGCCACCATGAGGCGTGAAAAATTTGAATTTTTTTTTATGTATCTTTAATAAACAACGAACAAAACAACAAAAAATTTTTGAATATCTCTTTTTTTTCCCACAAAAAAAAATTCTTGAAAAACGGCAAAAAACAGGGGGTCACAGTGGTGTTGTCCCTTAAAAAAAATGTTTTCAGTGTATTTCTAACTTCACGATATTTCAGTGTTTTATACGCGTGGCGCATGAAGTAAAATTTCGAGTTTAGAAAAGCCCCGTGAAAATTTGTCTCGGGTCGCTGCGCGACCCTCGACAAATTTTCTACGCGGGGCTTTTCTAAACTCGAAATTTTACTTCATGCTTAGTCTGGGAGTGGAAATACTCATTCTAAACTTCTTATTGCACGTTTTTTATACAAAATCGACGAATGCCTTACATTTACAGCGTATACAATGTGTACATTTAAAAAAAAAATTCACAGTATGTAAAACAATAAGTCATTCTTAGAAATCATTAAAAGAAGTGTAGAATTTTACCTAAAATCAACTTTTTTAGTTAAGCCTATAATTGTTCGGCCGTTAATGGGTTAATAATACCTGATGTTTAAATTTATTTATTATTAATCTTGTAAGATATTCTGGTCCCTTAGAGAAATAATGAAGTTATATCGGGCTTTACATAATTTACAAAATTGAAAAATTAAACAGATGCACTGGTTATTTCATTTATTTTTCTCATACATCTAGTCATTTCATTTTTAAAACTTCCGCGTAATCGATTTGCATTGAATTGCTTCAATTACTCTGATCTACATTTTATCAACTATTTTCTGTTGTTTTTAATTTTTTTTGGCTTTTGCCTGGCCTTAGTTACTGGACTATTAGCCATCTTCAATTGTTACTTTGTATACATTTGTTAATTAACTTATTATCAAGTATAACATACAACTATATATTTGGACGTCACAACACATTCACACACATCCATGGAACCGGAGACGAGTACTATTCGTTAAAAAAATTACTCGCCTCCGCTGGGAATCGAACCCAGATCACCTCCGTGACCGATTGGCGAAACCGGCGGCTCAACCGCTCGGCCACGGCGGGCCCTGTTTTCAAATGAATTAGCTGCATCTGAATGATTTTTTTGCAATCGGACTCCCCTCGTACATTAGTGTAACTCCTTAACCTGTTTTTCACATTGTTTTAAAAATAGAACACTTTTATTTTGTCAGAATTATGAAAAACGAGTTAGTTAGTGTTATACACTTATTAAAAATAATAATTCGGGAAAGAACGGGTTGAAAAATCGCCCAAGAAATAAGGAGAAATAAACATGACCCAAAACAAAACAAAAATAGAAATAAACAATAACAATAATAATAGAGCGTTGTAGCAAATCAAATTAAATAAGATTTTAAATATTTCATTGTATAATTCAATATCCGGAGGTGTGTTTGCACGGGAAGTAGTTGTTTCAATGGATATTTATCGTCTTAAGTTGTCTTATTAATTAAGAGAGCGTTGTAGCAAATCAAATTAAATAAGATTTTAAATATTTCATTGTATAATTCAATATCCGGAGGTGTGTTTGCACGGGAAGTAGTTGTTTCAATGGATATTTATCGTCTTAAGTTGTCTTATTAATTAAGACATTGTTTGCATTTCCACGAATAGTTTTTTCGTAATTTTATATATTATGTTTAAAGTGTGCAAACTATACAAAATTTGTTTTGATATTGTTTTGACGCTTCACATCTATCATATACAATGTATTGTATCATTGCATTATGTAACATACGTGAATAAAGCTATTATTATTATTATTATTATAAGAACCGTAAGCTTATTCTCTCGAATTGAAATAGTTTTGAATTTGAATTTATTTTGTTGGAAATAAACAATTTTAAATTTTTTTTACTTAAACTTTATAACGATTTATTGACAAGAACGGAACTAATCCCCCACTGTAAAAGCTTTAAGTTAACACCCGAACTACAATAAAACCCAAATGCCGGCTTCAAAAGCGCAACAAAGCAAACCTAATGTTGTTTCAGTGTATTCACTAAAGGATCACTTTTCCAATCGCGATGTCCAACCCTGGGATAATCCCCTTTTACCATGCATGGAGCGTAATCTTCTGATTTTCCCTCTCCCGGACGCAAGCGACTCTTCCACAAACAGCGCTTTCCACTTTTCCCATTCGGAATTTCAGCGGAACCGCTTTAATAAGCCTCGGCGAGGATATGAGAAGCAGCCACTCTGATTGCTCATTGTGCGGACATTTTCGGCGGAGTAATGAATGAAAAAAAAGTCTCTGACTAAAAGCGGCGGTGGTGTGTATGTTTTATCTTTACGGTTAATTAAAACTGGAGTGGATGCAACTAGTGAATGCTCGAATTAAAGTTTTTGAGTTGCTGGGTATAAAAGGCAGACTTCGTTATGAAATATTTTGTAAGAAGTTTTGGTTTTGAATTAATTAAATTAGGTAAGTTTGTTGGTTGATAAAGAATATTGAGGCATTACGGCTTGTTAGTGTCTAACAGCAATATATAATAAAAAAAATTTAGTTCACTAGTGAATAAAACCTTGTTTATTACGGTTGTTATGGAGTTAATAATGTCGATTTAAATTAACAAAATTGAATAAAAATATTAATTTTTGTGTAATTGGCGAGCATTTGAAGTTAGATAGTTTTTTTATTACTCTTCTAATAAAGAATATTGAGGCATTACGGCTTGTTAGTGTCTAGAGCAATATATATTTAGAAGAGTAATACTTCTTCTAAATATATATTGCTCTAGACACTAACAAGCCGTAATGCCTCAATATTCTTTATTAGAAGAGTAATAAAAAAACTATCTAACTTCAAATGCTCGCCAATTACACTAAAATTAATATTCTTATTCAATTTTGTTAATTTAAATCGACATTATTAACTCCATAACAACCGTAATAAACAAGGTTTTATTCACTAGTGAACTAAAATTCTTTTAGGTCACTAGTGAGTTCAAAAATTTGTTATATTATTTATTATTCAATTTTGTTAATTTAAATCGACATTAACTCCATAACAACCGTAATAAACAAGGTTTTATTCACTAGTGAACTAAAATTTTTTTAGGTCACTAGTGAGTTAAAAAAATTATTTAAAAATAAATGTTAAGTACATTTTCTTTACAATTTCGTCAAAATTGAATAAAAACATATATACGCCACGTGAATTAAACACCTTTATTCACTCAAAGAAATGATTTCACTCGCGCCGAGGCGCTCGTGAAATCAAAAATCTTTTCGTGAATAAAATCGTGTTTAATTCACTTGATGTATAATATTTATTAAAATACCGTATGTATTTCTCTAGCTATACTCATATAGATGTACTTTTTTTTTAAATTTTGTTCCAAATTCAATTTTATGGTACTTATTTTGCGTTCCGCGAAGTGCCTTAAAATTAATCTGGCTCGCAAGAACGGCTTCAGCGCCGCCATTTTGACTCTTTATGTAATAAAAAAAAATTATGAAGACTTCAAGACATGGTTAACAACATTCTTAAATATTGTTATCCTCTTACTTATTCTTCTGCAAAAAAAAAAAAATAATAATTGCGAAAAACGCTTTATTTTAGCGCTCTACAGTAGTGTAACCCTTAAGTAGTCTCTGCTTTTATAAAAGCGTTCCGATTAAGTCTACATTTTTTGTTTTCAAATAGTTAATCATTAAATTTTTGTGGTTTAATTATCTTACTTCTAATCATTAAAACTAATCACGCGGAAACAATGCGAGTTTTCCCAAGTTGGAAAGTTAATGAATGAGTGTGGAAATATTTATTGGCATCGATCCTAACCGCCATCAATCACGTTGGCTGCGACTGTAACGATGGCCAGGATTTCTAATTTTATTGCTGTAAACAGGAACGCGGGTTAATTTAGACAAATTAATACGCACCTAAGTGGTATTACTTTTTAAATAGAATTATTAATGAGGAAACTCCAGCCATTTTGTCATAAATTATGCCACAAGTATCCAATTAATTCACCCTTTGGATCGCATATTGATATTTTTTAAGTTAGTATTCTGCGAAAAAAAAAACATATACAGGGTGGGTCACGAATAACGCCCATTAAAAGTTTTCGGAATTCCCGACAGAGGAAAAATTTGAAAAAATTCTACATTGCACGGTTGAATGCGATCACCTCATGGAAAATATTTCGACTTCCGGTTGTACCGGAAATGGCTACCAACTTTGTTATTTTAAATGGAACATCCTATATATTTTTTTTTTAGATTCCCCGTTCAATTGTCTACCCTCTCATATGAATTTATGTTCACTTAACTCTTACAGTTTTTGAGTTAAAAAATTATTTGTCAAATATTGACCTCAAATAGACGTTTTGAAAAATGCCTATAACTTCTAGTAGGAACAAGATAGACAGACGAGCGGCATCTTGGATTGTTACTTATAGATCCCTCTAGAATTAAAAAAATTGACATCTGTCAATTTTGACAATAGGTATTTTAAAAATGTTAATATTTCAGTGCCCACTTAAAAACATCATAATTCAATGTTTTCAAATGGAATGACCAATATTTTATCTCATATGGTGATTGGCAAGACAATTTGCAACATAAAAGTATTATGTCTTTCTATATCTAGAGCAAGTAGTTTTTGAGTTATTTCGAAATTTCTTTCCTCCCAGAATGTTTGCACAATTGAATAGCGAATATTGACAGTAGCCTACTATGGTGCACGTGTGAATAGTACAGTATATATATACAGAGAGTTTTATGTAACACCGAACATTTTCATAACGAATATTTTTCTTTGAAGTATCCATATACGTTACACATTTTTCGATGGTCGGTTTATTGAAAGAATTAAATTTGAAGCTTTAAGCGAGTGTTTTCCACTCCCAGGCTAAGCATGAAGTAATATTTCGAGTTTAGAAAAGCCTGAAAATTTGGTTTGGTCGCGTAGCGCGAAGCGCGGAGCGGCCAAACCAAATTTTCAGGCTTTTCTAAACTCGAAATTTTACTTCATGCGCCACCGGTACCAAACACTGATTCAATGTAAAGTTTAGCGGTGTGTTTTAAACTTCGTAATATGTCCGGCACAAACACTGATTCAATGTAAAGTTTAGCGGTATGTTTTAAACTTCGTAATATGTCAGTGTTTTGTACAGGTGGCGCATGAAGTAAAATTTCGAGTTTAGAAAAGCCTGAAAATTTGGTTTGGCCGCTCCGCGCTTCGCGCTACGCGACCAAACCAAATTTTCAGGCTTTTCTAAACTCGAAATTTTACTTCATGCTTAGCCTGGGAGTGGAAAACACTGGCTTAAAGCTTCAAATTTAATTCTTTTAATAAACCGAGCATTGAATAATATGGAACGTATGAATATGGATACTTAAACGAAAAATTCTCGTTATGAAAATGTTGGGTGTTACATAAAACTCTCTGTATACACCGTGTCCAAGATAGGAATGCACAACATGGAGATCTTGAATACGGTAAAAGATACAGGGTGGCTTAAATTAGAAACAAATGGATTTTATTGGGGAATGTTTACATGCCTATCGCAGAAATTAATAGCGGTTTATCGTTTTCTAAATTTAAAAAAATAGCAATTTTTCGAATTTTAGATTTTTCCAATTTTTGTATTTATTACATTATTTCTTTTTTTAAATGAGTAATAATCAAATATTTAAATAACAGAATACATTTTTCCTTATACATTTTGAAGTCAGGTCAAATAATATAATTTATCAAATTAACTTATTAAGTAATTTAATTAAAAGTATATAGTTTTAAAATTGCCCGAAATCGTTTTCATTAAAGTTTCGAGCTTTTTTCAGGCGCTTCAAGCTGCTCCTAAACGAATACTCAAAATTTTAAAGGCGTTGTTCTCGAAACAGGATTTTTTTCAAAACGGTACGCAGCATTACTCAAACAAGTTGAATTTTTTCCAATTCAAATTTTTATTATATCTTTTAAACAACATTCCACAGGGAAATATGTACGAGATTTTCAATGAGTCAAATTTTAGATTTTATATCTACTAATGAATGCTCTGTTTTAGGTAGTAGCATGGGGGCACTCCGCGATTCGCCATCGAATATTCGGACTTCAAAGAAGAGCAATTAGGGTATTGTCTTTTAGCAATTATAGAGATGACTGTAGGGAGGCATTTAAATCACTAAATCTGTTAACATTACCATCATTATACATATATGAATGCCTTCTCTATATTAAGAATAATTCCAACAAGTATAACAGTCACACCGCAATCCATAACCACAACACCAGGAATAGACACAACATCATCACAAACGCAATGCGACTTACGAAGTCACAAACAGGTGCCAGGTATTACTCCGTAAAGTTCTTCAACAAATTACCCACTCATATCAGAAACCTATCATTAAACACGTTTAAAAACTTAATAAAAACTATTTTGACTAAACATGCCTTCTATAGTATCGACGAATTTTTAGATTTTGATTTTGGTACCTCATTATAGAGGAATTATGCTGCCCTCTCTCTGTAATCTGTAATGTTAAATTATATTTTATCCGTTTTTATATTTTAATTTTAGATACAGGTGTTTTTCAGCTTATTATAGACTTATTTTAGAATGTATCATGTATAGTAGCGTTCTTTTATACTGTGATGTATTTAGTTTTTAAGACCAATTGACTTGTGTAAAGATTGTTACTATCTATTAGCACTAATAAAGAACATTTATTTTTAAGCTGCTGAGATACGTTGAATTACCCCTTAACGGCCGAGCAATTATAGAGTTAACTCTAAAAGTTGATTTTAGGTAAAATTCTGCACTTATTTTTTATTCTATGAATGACTTATTGTATTACATACTGTGCATTTTTCTTTTTAAATACACATAATGTATACGCTGTACATTTTCAGACATTCGTCAATGTTATATAAAAACGTGCAATATGAAGTTTAGAACGAGTGTTTCCACTCCCAGACTAAGCATGAAGTAAAATTTCGAGTTTAGAAAAGCCTGAAAATTTGGTTTGGTCGCTCCGCGAAGCGGAGCGGCCAAACCAAATTTTCAGGCTTTTCTAAACTCGAAATTTTACTTCATGCGCCACGCGTGTAAAACACTGAAATATTGTAAAGTTAGAAATACGCCGACATTATTTCTTTTTTTTAATGAGTAATAATCAAATATTTAAATAACAGAATACATTTTTCCTTATACATTTTCAAGTCAGGTCAAATAATATAATTTATCAAATTAACTTATTAAGTAATTTAATTAACAAAAAATAAAAAATAGTGCGTGTGCGCATCAATGGCGCTTAATGGGTTAACTTGACTTAATTTTCTACTAGCTATTTGACTTGAATTCAAGCTACTTAAAGTGATCGTCTAGTTATCAAGTAGCATGAAAATCAAGCTAATCCAAGCTTCTTAACATTATTTCCAAGCAACTTGACCTGATTCTTAAATAGATTGGCCTATTTTTAAGTTTCTTAAGGGGTTACGCCTACCTGCAAACTTTCAAAAAATCGATTTTTTTTATTGTCCTAATCGAAAGTATATAAAGTCAAGAATATTTCCTCAAAAAATCAAGTTGATCCGATGAAAATTGTGAAAGTTATGCGACGTACAAGAGTACCGCGCCGAGACTGAATTTGAAGCAGGTAGCTGCTGATCTGAAAGTCTTGAAGCCCATATACCAGGACCTCAGCAAGGACGAACTGTTGCAACGGTGTGTCGGAAGATTCGACCAGAACAAAAACGAGATCTTGAACCAACTGATCTGGAAGATCAGCCCGAAGATTACGTCATCCGGCAAACTCAACGTAGAAATCGCAGCCTACGCAGCATGTGTCACATTCAACAATGGTCACACCGTATTGCTGAAGATGTTTGAAGCATTGGACATCAAATGCGGACGCAATATGCATGCGTTTTTCAACAACACGGACTCCGCCCGTATCTGGATCACCGAGCAGAGGACGGAGCGAAACAGCCGGGAGGCGCGAATGCTGCGCAGACAGCAATAGCTAAAATGTTTGGAGGCCATCCTGGATGAGGAAGGCGTCTCTTATGGACCAGGAATCGATGATTCTATGTGAGTGCCCAAAAATATTCACTTATAGTGGACTAAACCCAACTTGAAACTTTAAACGCGATTATCTCGGAATCATATTTTCAAAACCGGTGCCAAAAATTTCTCGAAATGTATACATTCGATTCGTCCGATTCGTTTTGATTTCTGTTCAGTACTATTTTGTGCAGTCCACGATCGTTCGGATTTCGTCTATCATTTAATTTCGATTTTTTACAGCCGATCAAAGACAAATTTTAAGGATCAAAAATCGGCACTTCAACTTTGCAAGGCCGCCATTTTGTCAAAAAAATTTAAAAAAAAACCGAACGATCAAGGACTAGTTTAACACATGCTTAACGATTTGGCATGTTTTTTTTTTATTTCAGTTGATTACATCACAAACCGCAGTTGGCACCGCAAAAAGCGTTTTTTAGAACATCGTCCACGGGGAGCAGCCGTGCGGGGCACCAGGACCTCGTTTTTACAGCATCGACTGATAAATGTACCATTTAATGTGTGTTCAATAAACGGCAGAAAACCGATTTTCAATATGTTGCGTCGTTTTCGAGAAAAAAAAAATCCAAACTTTCGCTATTTATCGGTCTTGCAGGTAGGCGTAACCCCTTAACTTGAATAAGATAGGTTAAGTGGAAGAGCAGTTCTGTAGTCAACGAGACTAAAGACTGAACTTCGCCTACATATCTTCAATATATATATATACATGTATTGTAACATATCTGAACAAAATAAAGGCATTTATTATTATTATTATTATTTTCAAGCAACTTGGTCTGGTTTCCAAGCGACTTCACCTATTTCAAGAAATTTTCTAGTATTTTGTTTTCTAGTTATCAAGCTTCTTGATTTGATTTTTAAGGAGCATGAATTAATTTTTAAGTGGCTTGGCCTATTTTATAGTTTATTAACTTGATTTCCAAGCAACTTGACCTGATTTTTAAGTGGCTTTGCCTATTTGCAAGATTCTTAGCTTGATTTCCAAGCAACTTGAGCTGATTTTTAAATGGTTTCGCCTATTAAAAATGTCTTAACTTGATTTCCAAGCAACTTGACCTGATTTTTAAGTGGCTTTGCCTATTTGCAAGATTCTTAACTTAATTTCCAAGCAACGTGACCTGATTTAAGTGGTTTTGCCTATTTACAAATTTCTTATCTTGATTTCCAAGCAACTTGAGCTGATTTTTAAGTGGTTTTGCCTATTAAAAATTTCTTAACTTGATTTCCAAGCAACTTGACCTGATTTTTAAGTGGCTTTGACAATTTTTATTTTTTTTTAACTTGATTTCCAAGCAACTTGACCTGATTTTTAAGTGGCTTTGCCTATTTGCAAGATTCTTAACATGATTTCCAAGCAACGTGACCTAATTTAAGTGGTTTTGCCTATTTACAAATTTCTTAGCTTGATTTCCAAGCAACTTGAGCTGATTTTTAAATGGTTTCGCCTATTAAAAATGTCGTAGCTTGATTTCCAACCAACTTGACCTGATTTTTAAGTGGCTTTGACAATTTTTACTTTTTTTAACTTGATTTCCAAGCAACTTGACCTGACTTTGAATGGCTTTACCTATTTTTAAGATTCTTAACTTGATTTCCAAGCAACTTGGCCTACTGTTGAGAAATTTTATTATTATTCGACTTGATTTCAAGTGAATTTATTTTGATTTCCAGTTATCAAATTTCCTAAAAAACAAGTCAATCCAAGCTTCTTGAAATATTGATCATCATCATCATTTCCTCGCCTGAAGAAGCCACAGTATGGCTAAACAATTTTAGCGTTATACAAAACATATTTGAAAGTGTTTAAACTGTTTTATTTATATAAAAGCCAAGCTTCTTGATTTGATTTCCAAGCAACTTGACCTGATTTTTAAGCACCTTGACCCACTTTCAAGTAGTTCGGTCTGATTTTCTAGTAGGTACTTAATTTAAATTTAAATCACACTAAATAATAAGAATTGTTAAATGTCACGTCATTTAGTTGATGTTCAAATGTTCAAATTATGAAAAATGTTAGTATTAGGAAGAAATTCTATGTTTATACAGTAGAGAGGGGTTCTACTGTATAAACATAGAATTTCTTCTTAATACTAACATTTTCGTCCGCCCTCGGCGGTTGATCAGGCCGTACTCGAGCTGAACTTGTCCCGACTCGTCGGTGACTCACCAACCATCGCGCCATTGTTGTTTACTTGCTATTATCCAAGGAACTCAATGTAGGCGTTACGACTACAAAAGATTGCAGAAGAAATCGGAAAGACATTGTATCATATACAGTGACGATAGATGGTGAAAAATGGTAAAAATCGCAAAACATCAAAAAAGCCTAAACTTGAACTGCTTTTACAACGCAATGTAGATGTGGTTCTGCCAAGAAAGAAGGAAAGGTACCCCTATATCTGGGCCCATTGTAAAAAAAAAGGCAATAGTTTTGCACAAGAAACTAGAAGCCGGAAGTGAGTTCGCAGCTAGTGACTGGATTGATCGCAGGAAAACCGGTCATGGCGTCCGGTTTGTTTCAATTTCTGGTTGATGCCGAGGCGGCTAAGAAGTTTTTTGTGAAGTTTCACAAAATTGTCGAAGGATATGTACTGTTACCTTGCCAAATCGACAACATAAACGAGACAGGCCTAAACTATAAAATGCTGCCAAACAAAAATGCAGCGAGCATTTTGTTTGGCAGCATTTTGTTATTTGTTATGTCCTCTTTCACTAATTCCTCCTCAGATGGAGAAATGAAACCGTGGCAGGAACTACTCTTAAAAAAGATAGCCTAACCATTGCTCCTTGGAGTAACGCTGATGGTACAAACAAGCTTCCCCTGTTTGCTATTGGCAAATTTAAAAAGCCGAGGGCATTAGGAAATATAAGCTTATCTTCCTTGCCGGTTTATTACCGCGATAAAAAATCTGCTCGAATGGATTGCAATCTTTTCAAATCCTGCTTTTTCGATAAATTCGTTCCATCTGTTGAAAAAGACTTAAAAGAAAAAAAGCTTCCTGTTCGTGCTCTGCCAAAAGCAAACAGGGGAAGCTTGTTTGTACCATCAGCGTTGCTGCAAGGAGCAATGGTTAGGCTATCTTTTTTAAGGGTAGTTCCTGCCACTGTTTCATTTCTCCATCTGAGGAGGAATTAGTGAAAGAGGACATAACAAAATGTCACATCACTTATCCAACCAATGGACCAGGGAATTAAAGAATGGTTAGAGAGGCGGTATTGCATAAAGTACACAAGTGATCAGATCGAAGATGAGCAAAACAACGACACCCAGGAAATCGTTAACAATCGACAAAATGTACTACCAAATGTCTCTGGCAGTGAAGTTGAGAAGTGGATTGCCCGTTGTGACAAAGACTGTGAAACCAGTGAGGAGCTCAATGACAACCAGATTATTGCCGCTGTTTTGAAAAATAATGGTAAAGAAACTGTGAACGAGGACTAGGAGGGTGATAATGACGAACCGCCTACCCAGATACCACACACCGACGCCAAGAACGCTTTTGAGATTGGTACTGAATGGCAATATCAAAAGCGTTCTTGGCGTCGGTGTGTGATGAGCAGAACTCAACCTTAACACCTATGGATATTTTGTGGATCAAGATGCCGACTTGTTGTTTTTTCATAAATTAATTTGTAATGCTGTTAATTGTCCATATCTTTTATCACAAATTAATTTCAGTATTAATTTAAACAATCGCCCAACTAGACATTTACCTATATTTCGTCTTCAACTTCATAAGACAAATTACGGATATAATAGCCCACTTTCAAGGTTTATGCGAACAGCCAATACATTATCTGTACATCCAAACTTTGACATTTTCAACTCTTTCTCACCCTCACAATTCATGGCAAGACTTAAGCGAATAAATATTTGTAATTTTTCTTAGTTTAATAAGTCAAATTTATATTATATTATATTATATTTATTTGGATTGATTGAGTTACTTGAAGATAATTATACTTTGATTAAAAAACACTTAGAACCTTTCTTCAATACTTTATTTTGTAACCAAATGTACATTTCATTAGTATTAGTATCAAACCATTGATAATGGACACTTCGTGTCCGAAATGTACATTTGGTTACAAAATAAAGTATTGAAGAAAGGTTCTAAGTGTTTTTTAATCAAAATATTATATTTATATTTTATTATTGTATTATTTGTATTAAATTTTTGTTGTTGTTGTAGTAATTATATTTAGTTAAATATTAATTTGTAAAATGGATTTTCCGTTAAATAAATAAATAAATAAATAAGAAATGGATGAAGACTGCAGCTAAGTCTAGAATTTCATCTGCGAAACAGAAATCTATAACTGATTTTTTTATAAGTAATTTTTTACTATAGGCTTACCTTCAAGATTTACAGTAATGTATGTATGTCAAAAATATGGATTAACAGTAAAATAATCAATCTGTGAACTCAAAAATGAAAATGTATTTTTCTTTACAGTAAAAACATGGCAAAAACCGCACAAGAACAGTTCTTGTGTGGTTTTTTGCCATGTTTTTACTGTAAAGAACAATACATTTTCATTTATGAGTTCACAGATTGATTATTTTACTGTAAATCCATATTTTACAGTATTTTCTGATAATCCGACCTATTTTGCGCTCCGACATTACCCCCAGTCCCAAAGGTGACAGATTAGAGGGTTTCTACTATACTTTTCAACTCAACGGTTTATAAAGCACGGATACTTAAGTGCTGCTTGGGCATTTCACATCTACACCTAATGGCTTTTATCTTTGAACTGTTGAAATGAAAGTTTGATACATTTAGCATTGCATTAAATAATTAATTCGCATTTAAGGCGTATAAAATTTCTAATCAAACGTAATGGTCAAAGCCCAGTCAAATTATTTATTAAAGAACTATCCCCACTTAACTAATGAAAACACGTTGTCCGAACCATCAAGCCCCTCAAGCACGTAATGAATATTCCATATACATCCGACCATCACTTAACTTTATAGTTTCCAAACTTCCACATAACTTATATACATACGCTAATGTATGCGCAGCAACATTACTCGAAAACCACAAACATACGCGGAATTTATCGTTAAAGTATACATTTCCTGATAATTACAGCATTCAGGAGTTCGTTGTTTTCATAAAAATGTACAATTTAAAGCTTTAACCGAGTGTTCTCCACTCCCAGGTTAAGCGTGAAGTAAAATTTCGAGTTTAGAAAAGCCTGACAGTTTGGTTTGGTCGCTCCAATTTAAAGCTTTAACCGAGTGTTTTCCACTCCCCGGTTAAGCATGAAGTAAAATTTCGAGTTTAGAAAAGCCTGAAAGTTTGGTTTGGTCGCTACGCGAAGCGGAGCGACCAAACCAAACTTTCAGGCTTTTCTAAACTCGAAATTTTACTTCATGCGCCACGCGTATAAAACGTTCATTTAATGTAAAGTTCACAATCTAGAGCTTAGCTTTGATTTTACGTTAATACGTTTATTTCGTCTATTTGAATCTCCCTCTTTCAAAATTCGAGCAATTTTCTTTGGGATAGGTACACATCCATATTAAGTATAATTAGAGACATATTTATCTTAAGTATAATTAAAAGAAAAAATCAGAAAGCAAATTCCTCCACGCGATTGCATTTTGGAAGATTTGGTTACACGAAATAAACACTTCTAATATTTGTAAATTAATTTGTAAAAATTAATAGGAAGGGAAATCACTTAGTTTGTTTTACTAATATTAGTGAAACAAACCGTGTGATTTCCTTTTCTATTCATTTTAACAAATTAATTTACATATATTTTAATCATGTTTCATCAAGTGATCAATGAAAGCCAAACTAAAGATGTTTCTAATATTTATTAATTTGATATCAAACTTAAGCAGTATATTTTGAACTTCACTTGAAAACAGTGTTTAATACGCGTGGCGCATGAAGTAAAATTTCGAGTTTAGAAAAGCCTGAAAATTTGGTTTGGTCGCGTAGCGCTACGCGCTACGCGACCAAACCAAATTTTAAGGCTTTTCTAAACTCGAAATTTTACTTCATGCTTTGTCTGGGAGTGGAAACCCTCGTTAGAAGCTTCAAATTGACCTATTTTATAAAAACAAGGAACTATTGCAGATTTAGCAAATAATTAATTCGCGTTTAAGAAAGATTTGGTTGCTCGAAATAAACATATCTAAAATTTATTAGGTCGCGATCAAACTTAAGCAGTATATTTGAACTTCACTTGAAATCAGTGTTTTGCACGCGTGGCGCATGAAGTAAAATTTCGAGTTTAGAAAAGCCCCGTGAAAATTTGTCTCGGGTCGCTGCGCGACCCTCGACAAATTTTCTACGCGGGGCTTTTCTAAACTCGAAATTTTACTTCATGCTTAGTCTGGGAGTGGAAACCCTTGTTAGAATCTTCAAATTAACCTATTTTATAAAAACAACGAATTATTGCAGATTTAGCAAATAATTAATTCGCGTTTAAGAAAGATTTGGTTAAATGAGTTTGGGTGAGTTACGTGAAGATGATAATAACTTGAAATAAAACACTTTTTCTCCTTTCTTCACAAGTTTATTTTATACCAGATGATCTGGTATAAAATAAACTTGTGAAGAAAGGAGAACAAGTGTTTTATTTCAAAAAGATTTGGTTGCTCGAAATAAACATATCTAACATTTATTAGGTCGCGATCAAACTTAAGCAGTATATTTGAACTTCCCTTGAAATCAGTGTTTTGCACGCGTGGCGCATGAAGTAAAATTTCGAGTTTAGAAAAGCCCCGTGAAAATAATTCTCGGGTCGCTGCGCGACCCTCGACAAATTTTCTACGCGGGGCTTTTCTAAACTCGAAATTTTACTTCATGCTTAGTCTGGGAGTGGAAGCCCTTGTTAGAATTTTCAAATTAACCTATTTTATAAAAACAACGAATTATTGCAGATTCAGCAAACGCTGATTATTATCGGGATATATATTTCAAAAAGAAAAACTCCCTGTAATCCTTTTTCTCCATTCCAAACAAACACAAAAACGCGGATGGAGTCGTTTCTTTTAATGCACTCACTCAAAAATCACCGCTGTGAAACATCGCTGCTTATTCCTATTTCATCCTCACAGCGGGAGAAAGGTCGGACGAAACACGTCTATGAATTTTCCACGAGGGCAAACATGGAAATTTTTAATGAGCGAATCGCGAGAAAACTCCATTCATAAACAATTTGACGTGGCATTTCACTGCCGGAAATGAAATGGAAAAAGATAATTCCGGAAAGATCACGTAGAATAATACACGGGGAATATTTGACAGACTTACCGCCCTGTTGGGACGTTATTTGCAGTACAAGCGTGACACTTACCTAAAACAAAAGAAAGTATATTAATTCACAGCTTGGTAAATATTTCAGTAGGTATTATAGCTAGTTTATGCATTTTTAATAAGGCAGCACAATTTCCGCTTTAAAATAAACTGTAGGTATTATGAGAAACATGACATTTGGTGAATGCGCCGGGCAAGCAGTTTTAAATAATTTGACAAATAAATTAAATTAAAACATCAAATTAATTTAATAATATAGACTAACGATTTATAATAAATATTTTATTTGGTGTAGAGGTGCTTTTGCATTTTTAATGCTCACAATTTCCAGTTAAAAATTGAAATGTATGACATGTAACTTAAATGAAAACACTTGTTTTATTACAAATAAAACAAGATTTTAACTTTAAATAAATTGATTGTGAGTTACGTGAAGATCAAATTAATTTGACGAATAAAGCACTAATAACCTTTCTTCACACTTTTATTTGAATTACCAAATCTACATTTCGGACACAAAGTGACCATTATCAATGGATTAACACAGTGCTAATCCATTGATGATGATCACTTTGTGTCCGAAATGTACATTTGGTAATTCAAATAAAAGTGTGAAGAAAGGTTACACTGGTCGGCATGAAAATCGGCCCTGACACCATTCCTGCTGATTCTTATGTAAAATGACCTCCTGAATCCGAATATGACCCCCGTTTTCCCCCATTACCCACCGTTTTCGGGGGAGGCCCCCCACGTATTTTTATCACTTTTCGATAATTTGGAGGGATGAAAAGGATTATTTTAGCCTTTACGTTTCTTCTGAGGGGCTAGAGAGGTAAAAAGTTAAAAAACATGAACATGGTCATATTCGGATTCAGGAGGTCATTTTACATAAGAATCAGCAGGAATGGTGTCAGGGCTCGAAAAAAATTTTTTTTTGCAGACCAGTGTTATTAGTGCTTTACTCGTCAAATTTTAACTTTGTTTGGATAACTGAGATTTTATTAAGTGACTACAGTTTCGACAACTTTAACTTGTCATTTTCAAACTCAAAGTGCATAAAATTATTTGTACAAACTTAGTTTGATAATGACTAGCTTGTTGTCGAAACTTATAGTCACTGAAAATCACTGAAAAGTTAAATAAAAGTGGTAAAACAAAATTAAGTGTTTTTATTAAATTGTTATGAAGATGTACCAAGAAGTTAACTCCAACCAAATCAAAGATTTGTGTTTTATTTGTTTTTATTATCTATAACCTGTCGATCGCCAAATAACTTAGTATGCAAGCTCGCGTATTACCTCTAGTACAAAACTACTTTCACATTTTCAACAAAACACAATTTCCGCTTTAAAATTAAAACGTGTAACTGTCAGCGCAACATTTGGTGAATCCGCCGGGTGATACGCTTCAAATAATTTCGAATGATTAATCAAATTGTTAGATAAAATAAAATAAATAAAACAGTCTGTTGTCACATCGGATTGGAAACTCCACGCTGATCTGATCTAAATATACAAAACACAATCCCGATTGCCATCTACACAATTTATATAATGTTTTCCGAATAAACATTTGCCTCGTGCGTATAAATCACCTCACTAAATACCCCCAATTTTCATTAATTTCACGCTTGTGAATCGTGTAAAGTTGATTTCATCAAATCACGCAATCTAAATTCAGAGCCGGCTCTCCGGAATAACCGTGTATATGTACTTTTTTTTTCGCGGAATACGAACTGAGTGTAAAAAAATCCATTCTCTATTTAAATTTTAAATGAAGGAAAAGTAAAATTCGATACATAATTAAAACTGAACTACGAATTAGCATGAATCATAATAAATTCTACTTGACAGAGCAATAAGGTAATTTAATTTATACCTTTAGTATTCTACCTTGAAGAAAGCTTATCTACCCGATCAGGAAAGTTAATCTTTTGATAGGTCTATAAAAAGCCCTCAAACATGGAAATAAGGCAAACATAAGCGACATCGCATTTTAATAGCCTGCTCACATTAAAGTGTTTGTATAATTGCCTTATGGCCCGTTGGATAATCAAGTTAAAGCTCTTTTAACTATTTTATTGAAGTTGACTTCAAGAGAAAGTCGACTCCTATATAAACGCAGAAAACTTGGCTAATTGTCGTCTTAACAACGTTCTTATATTGAGATAAAATGGTTTTAAAAAATAGACATACTTCAAGGAAAGTACAAACTTTTTAATCGTCTCATTTAAATGTGTTCCACTTATACGGTTGTTTGATAAGGAAATCTTAAACAACATTAAATTTATATAATAGTGTCTTAAATTATACATATCAGGGAATTTTTCTTTTAAGTATACTTTTAAGCACACGCTGTAAATTTTCCGACATTCGTTGTTTGTTTCTTAGAGAATTCGAATTGAAGCTTTAACCCATTAACGGCCGAGCAATTATAGAGTTAACTCTAAAAGTTGATTTTAGGTGAAATTCTATACTTATTTTAATGATTTTTACGAAAGACTTGTTGTATTACATACTGTGAATTTTTCTTTTAAATATACATAATGTATACGGTGTAAATGCAAGGCATTCGTCGATTTTGTATAAAAACGTACAATATAAAGCTTTCAGCGAGTGTTTTCCACTCACAGACTAAGCATGAAGTAAAATTTCGAGTTTAGAAAAGCCCCGCGTAGAAAATTTGTCGAGGGTCGCGCAGCGACCCGAGACAAATTTTCACGGGGCTTTTCTAAACTCGAAATTTTACTTCATGCGCCACGCGTATAAAACACTGAAATATTGTAAAGTTAGAAATACACTGAAAACATTTTTTTTAATGAATAATAATTGAGATATTTAAATAACAAAATATTTACGTTTTTCTTTATACATTTTCAAGTCAAATCAAATAATATAATATATCAAATTAATTCATTTAGTAATTTAAACAACATAAAATTAATAATGTTGCGTATATGCATCAATGGTGCTTAATGGGTTAAACAAGTGTTTTCCACTCCCAGATTAAGCATGAAGTAAAATTTCGAGTTTAGAAAAGCCTGAAAATTTGGTTTGGTCGCTCCGCGCTACGCGACCAAACCAAATTTTCAGGATTTTCTAAACTCGAAATTTTAATCTGGAAGTGGAAAACATTAATTTAAATCTTTAATTTGAACTATTTAAAAAAATAAGAAGTATCTGATGATTTACAGCGTATACAGTATATCGAGATATGTATACTTAAAAGAAAAACTCCCTGTATGTTAAAAAACTAGTTTGGCCACAGTGTATAAGATTCTTTTGCAAAGATTGATGATTTTTATTTACAGGAAAGTAGATGGAAGCTTCTTCCTTCTTTGAAAATAAAATAAAAAATCTTTACACATTTAAAAACGATTTATTGTTATTTTACACAACACGGAAAATTTGATTTTATACCGTTTACAAAAAAAAAACATCTTGTATATGTCCATTGTCAATACACTGATTCAGTCGAGTTTGGAAGTTTCGTTCCACTCATTCAAGCATTCCGATCGGCGTATTGACAATTTCGGTTCGGATGTTGTTCTGCAGGTCTTTTAGGGTCCGTGGACGATTGTTACAAACTCAAAATTTAAGGTTACTCCACAGGAAATAATCACAGGAGAGCATGCCTTTCTCAGAGAGATCAGCCACACGAAGAAGTCTTCTTTTAACGAATGTATTGAAGTCTAGCTATGTAGTATGTAGCCCCATCTTGCTGAAACCACACATACATTGTCTACTTATTCGAGAGCAGGCAAAAAGAATTTCTGGATCGCTTTTCAATAACAATTAGAATGCACGTTTGCCGTGAAAAATAGGCTTATGCTGTGAAAGCGCGCTGCTCCCTTCCCTCTTCGGACGAAGGATGTCTGAGTGGGATCATGATCCAAGTCGGAGTTGCAGACCTTCTTGAGGTAGCCTCTGTGTCCCTATCTTGAATACGGCTAACATGCACGCGGCGGGGTTCACTCAGCCCTGGGCTTAAAAAGCCCAGGGGTGCCTATCCGCTCCTCACGTACGTTGATCTCCGACGGACATTGGTTCGCAGGTATGGCGGTGATTCACCGTTCCTAAGACGGACGCTCACATCGGTATACACCGGAAAGTAAAAGCCAGAGCACACTACTGTGCTCCCACTATCAAAGCATTTTTGCGATTAAAATGGATAAGAACACAAAATCCCTATCCAGGCCCGTCCATTAAGTCCTTCCCCACCTTTCTGTTACTCTCACTAGCTTCACTTCACCATTTTCAAAAAAGGAAGGTCCCACACCCCACCTGTAATTTATGTATTTATAATAAACTCACTACAGTGTTGCGCGTAAAACAGTTTTTCAAATTTTTGGAAAATTCAATAGCGCGCCACATGCCAGTGAATTTATTGTAGGATAGAAATAAATGGAAAATTATAATATTCTTGGGAAAGAAATATTTTACAACGTGACCGAATTTCTTAGTCCTTACAACTTGGGGGTGCTCGCGGTGTAATTATTAAATTCGAGGTATGGTATGGTATGGTATGGGGTCGGTGGGTCGTGTGGCCTCTGGGCCTTTCGAAGTTACCTCGACCTAAAAGATCTTTTGTAACTATCCCTGACCTACTTGAGTCCCTCAATGTCTAGACTTCTTATGAAGTCTACTATAACTTGAGGGTTAATGTGTACCAGTTCCTCGGTGTTTAAAGTGGCCGATGACAGGTAGTATGTAAGGAGATTGGTAAGGATGGATTAATGAATGGGGTTCCGACTTGTAACTTGTTTATTACAAGAAAAGCGCTAACTGACCGATTGATTACATTTTTATTTCCATAACTACTATATAAACAATTATAAAATAGAGCCGCCTCATCAGCCACTTATCGAGAATAGAGTTCATAGTAACTTGAAACGTACCTTCCGACTAAGTTTCATTTCTTGAGGTAGGTCGACAGAAGCTAGACTGGAAGTCTTTAAAGTGTATGCTGGTTTAACTCTAACTAACACTAACACAATCTTGTTGTCCATTGCATAGGATGGTAAGGCTTTGTTTTATGATTTTTTTGTTGGTCGCCTTCCATATCTGTTCGATTTAAGATCACGTCGGGGTCACCAAATCAAACAGATATGCAAGAAGATCAACACAAAAATCATAAAACAGATGCGCCTCAATTTTTAATGTCTTCAAATATCAAATCATGCAGAAAATGTATTTCACCTCAAAGTATTATTACATTGTTTTATCTCGTTACTCTTTGAAAGTAACGAAATGAAATGAAATTTGTACACGAAAAAAATAAGTGCGAGAACCCTCTAATCCCAACAACAAACAAAACCGCCGCCGTTGCACACATTCCTTGCACACTAACACAATTTACAAGGGTCCAGAGCGCAATATCTCGTTATGAATAATGTATTCAATTATGAGGAACTCGGGGACATCCCGGAATTAGATCTCCATTAAACCACACAGAAGGCGTAGCTGTAAAGTCGCCTTCATTATTTACGGTTACCTCTTGATGTAGATGAATTTGGACTTTGATTGTGTAACTGGTAATCTTTGAAATAATGTTTATTTTCAACATTAACAGAATACTGACAACGTCGTTTTTCTGTTGTTAGTATTCTATCAATGTTGAGAATAAACATTTTCGGAATGTAACTGAATCAACTAATTTCTATATGTTTCAAAAGCGTAAACGCCATCTAATTCCCATTAGCTTAAGTAGCATCGTCAATAGCTGGCAAACTAAATGTTTGTATACAGCATTTGTTCGTCCACAGCAGGGCTTTATTTTATAGAATACAAATATCAAGAATATGATTCAGTATTCTTTAAGCACTGGTTCGGGACTATACTGATGATGGCGTTGTAGCCTGAAGCGCGTATATAGTTATTTAGTGAATGATTAAGTAATGAACACAAATTCATATTCTTGATATTTGTATTCTATAAAATAAAGCCCTGTTGTGGACGAACAATTGCTGTCTACAAACGTTTAGTTTGCCAGCTATTAACGATGCTACTTAAGCTAATGGGCATTAGATGGCGTTTACGCATTCGAAACATATGTAAATTGCACAGGTCAAATGGTCAAAAATGTTCAGTATTCTTCTGGTTCGGGACTATACTGATAATGGCGTTGAAGCCTGAAACGCGTATATGGTTATCTGGTGAATGATTGAGTACTGAACGCAAATTCATATTCAACTGATTTCTTGTGACTCTACTAGCTTGTAATTTCAATTCCAATAATATGGAGAGACACGTTCACATGCATGTTTTTCTTTTTTTGGTATACAGTGCATTTTTCCTATACATACCTCGATATGTGCATTGTAAATTTTCCGATTAAGTATTGCTACCGGCGATTTACCATGATCGCCGTATATAAGTATTTAATTAGTTAATTTAGACGCAACATAAAGCGGAAGCTAATCTTTAATTTATTATTTGTCGGAACAGTGGACTCCAATTTAATTTTTCGCGTCAAATAGATTTTATTGCATGTTATTTTTAAGCTTTCAAAACAATAACATTCTATTTGCATCCTTAAATATAATCTCATTCCAAAAAATCTTTATTCTGGACAATGTGGCATATGTTCACCGGAGGAGGTGATTTTTTAGGGAGTTTTTGAGGGAGAAGACGGAGTGGTCGGTGGAGAGGCAGGTTGCGCATTTAGTGGACTGGAAGGTGTATGTGTTGGTGGTGATTAGGTTAGGTTCTAGTGGTTGTACCCTACAAGGAAGTGCACACTTAGGTCCATTGTGATGCCACGGTTGCTCCTTTCCTCACAAAAACCATTTGAAGCCGATGATAAACTTTGTGAGATTCTTGACGTCTATCGACTCAAGATCAGAGAGTTCATCCATATAGAGTCAGCCTAAGTAGTATTTCTTATTCGAGCCTCTCTGGATGGAATGAGAAATACTATTTAGGCAGACCCTACATGGATGAACTCTTTGATCTTGAGTCGGTAGACGTCAAGAATCTCACAAAGTTTATCATCGGCTTCTAATCGTTTTTGCGAGGAAAGGAACAACCGTGGCATCACAATGAACAGAGGTAGTGGACAACGCTTTCCTCTTCCTCTTGGTGTGGTTAAGGCTGGAACAGGCACCGCAGGTGGAGTTATGGAACTTTGTGCACTTGCGGCACTGGTTAGGTTGACGGGGAGGTGGGCGACTGGATTCGACTTTATATTGGTGCTTAAAGATGGTGACACCGTTGATAAGGAGCTCGTCGAGGATGCTGGTGAATTTGGTTAGTATCCTAAACAGGCGGGTCTCCTTGTTGGTGGCCTTTGCTATGCTGCGCCAGGTTCTAAAGATCTGGAGGCCGACTTCCTCAACGACTTCCACTTAGGGATTAATTTCCAGTGGAACTCCAACAGCGACGCAGGAGTAGGAACGTGGAGAATTTGTAGGCGGAGATGTTCGCGACGTGAAGGGGTTCCCCGGTGGCATCGGTGGGAATTTCCTGGATGTGGAGGATTGTTGCTGGTGGAGGGAGGAGAATTTGTGGGCGGAGATATTCGCGACGGGAAAAGGGTTCCCCGGTGGCATCGGTGAGGATTTCCTAACACCAGGGATTTTGACCGACTCCGCCTGACGCCTCTATACCACGAGGCCGTGTCCGTCACTGTTCTCCACGAGGTAGTAATTCTGGAAATAACAACCATAAAAAAAATCCTCCAGTCTTTATGGTTGTTATTTTCAGAATTACTACCTCGTGGAGAACAGTGACGGACACGGCCTCGTGGTATAGAGGCGTCAGGCGGAGTCGGTCAAAATCCCTGGTGTTAGAAAATTTCGGGAGAGGTGCTCAATTTTGGGGGTGGCCATGCTGGTTAAGTCGAAGAGGTCCATTATTAGCGGGAGGAAAAGGGTGAGCTGCGGGAGATCGGGCTGTCAGGCTGGTATGATGTCCAGTAGTCAAGTGGTGGAGGCACAGATTTGGCTTTTGGCATTGTGGTGTTCACTCTGAGCGTGTTCGATGTGCGTGTCGTGGTTAGTGTTGTGAGTTGGCGAAAATTCTCGGGCACTTTCTCTATGACCGAAATGGCGAAATATAGAGAACGTTCTCTTAGGGAATGACTTCGATAATTTTCATGCCTCCGCTCGCTGTTTTCTCGCGGGCTGAATGCGCCGTCATCATTTATCGTCGTCACACACTCTAAATGTAATGTAATGACTCCAAATGTTATATTTCTTAGAAGACAGTTTTAGAATATTTATTCAACTCAACAAATGACACACAAATGTCACTCAACTATGCGACGCCTTCGCAAACAGCGTGTGTCTCACATTGTGGAGTCACATAAATTTAAAAAACGAGAGAATGCAACAGTATGTGCGAGGAGGATAATTGATGACGGCGCATTTAGCCCGCAAGAATACAGCGAGCAGAGACATGAAAATGATCAAGGTCATTCCCCAACAGAACGTTCTCGATATTTCGCCATTTCGGTCAGAGAGAACGTGCTCGATAATTTTCGCCAACTCACAACACTAGTCGTGGTGTGAATAGTACTGAACATTTCTGACTCTATCAACCAATATGCGAGAACTATTAAAAAATGTCGATAGCTATGCCATCTAATGCTTTATAGTAGCATCGTCAATGACATAAGTACACAAAGTGTACAACAGGTGTCTGTCCGCACAACTGTTTGGGTGATGAGTAAAAACATGTGGTACTGTACGTCTGGTTTATTCAATTGGCAAAAGTCGACTGATTACAAACATTCTTAAAACTACCTACCACCTACCCTTAACCTAAGATGCCCGGGTGGGGGATTTACTACCCGGACGGACCCACTACCCAGTCAGAGCGGGCGTGGGCGTTAACAACAACATTGAGTGATTTTTACATTATTGTAATAGAATGCTATTGTGTAGAATTTCCTTAAAGCCTGTTTCATACTAAAAACAGTTTAAAAATTTACCCTAGAGAAATGAACGATAGAAACGAATTGCACTTTAATTTTATTTAATAACGTGAACATTCTATTTGTCGAAACATATGATTTTCACTCTTTATGAACTTATATTGCAAATTGAATTTCGCACTGCACAACAAGCGTCCGTGGTGTGCACATCACGTTGACATTTTTAATTGAATTTCCCGTTCCCGACTGAAATTCCTCCGGCTTTAAATATGTGCAGTAAACGACAGATCTTCCCTTAAAGGGATTCTCGCACTGATTACAACACACATTTCTACAATAATAGCATACAGCCAACCAAGTTGCAACCTGACAACTTCCTTCTTTAATTCTTAGTTTATACACTAATTTTCCTTAGAATGATTAGAGCTACAGTGTGAATGAAATTTATTGACAGTAATGACAGGTTTTATAATGTCTAGTAGGAATGCGAGGGGGTGAAGGATGAATGGGTGGGAGTAAGAGGGAATAGAAGAATGACGGAATGGCTGAGAGAGGATGGGGCCGGGGTAAGGACGCTGGACAAGTTGGGGGAAGAGAGGGAAAGCAGGAGGAAGAGAGGGGGTAGCGATTAGTGTAGATGTTATGTATTATTATGCCAATTAGGGTCTTTTTTTATAATGTCTAGTTGACTAGAGGTCGGAGTCCAACTGGAGGTTAACTGTACAATGTCCAGTTGACAGCCAACATCCACCTTAACCGCAGGTTGACTTAATTGATGGATGTAGCTATATTTATGATCCAACCGACACTTGATAACGGCTAATAAAAACTGAAAGTGAGGTTACATGTTTTATTTGAAAGACATTTTCATAGGAACAGAGATTTTGATAACATAAAAAAAATCATATGAATTTATGCATGTGATTTCTTTATGTTACCAAAATCTGTGTTCCTATGAAAATTGGTTTATTCTGGCGATTTGTGCTTTCCTGGTCCTACTATTTTAAAATTATAAAGTGAGTGAATATTAAAATTATTAATCTTTTATATTGCTAACACTAGAATAAATATCGAGGGAATTTTTCGACTAAGTATACTTATGCATACGCTGTAAATTTTCCGACATTCATTGCATTTTTTCCAAGTTTAAATGGAAGCTTTACACGAGTGTTTTCCACTCCCAGACTAAGCATGAAGTAAAATTTCGAGTTTAGAAAAGCCCCGTGAAAATTTGTCGAGGGTCGCGCAGCGACCCGAGACAAATTTTCTGGGCTTTTCTAAACTCGAAATTTTACTTCATGCGCCACGCGTATAAAACACTGATTTTAAGCGAGGTTCAAATACACATGAATTCACAATATTTTTGTTTTGCACGCGTGGCGCATGAAGTAAAATTTCGAGTTTAGAAAAGCCCAGAAAATTTGTCTCGGGTCGCTGCGCGACCCTCGACAAATTTTCACGGGGCTTTTCTAAACTCGAAATTTTACTTCATGCTTAGTCTGGGAGTGGAAAACACTCGTTTATAGCTTCAAATTGAACTCTTCTAAAAAAAAAAACAACGTGAACATTTTATTTTAGGTAAACATATGCATAAGCTGTAAATTTTCCCCCATTCGTTGTTTTTCTAAAAAGGTTAATTTAAAACTTTTAACGAGTGTTTTAAACTCTCAGACTAAGCATGAAGTAAAATTTTGAGTGAGTGAATATTAAAATTATTAATCTTTTATATTGCTAATAATAGAAAAAATATCGAGGGAATTTTTCTACTAAGTATACTTATGCATACGCTGTAAATTTTCCGACATTCATTGCATTTTTTCCAAGTTTAAATGGAAGCTTTTCCACTCCCAGACTAAGCATGAAGTAAAATTTCGAGTTTAGAAAAGCCCCGTGAAAATTTGTCGAGGGTCGCGCAGCGACCCGAGACAAATTTTCTGGGCTTTTCTAAACTCGAAATTTTACTTCATGCGCCACGCGTATAAAACACTGATTTTAAGCGAGGTTCAAATACACTTGAATTCACAATATTTTTGTTTTGCACGCGTGGCGCATGAAGTAAAATTTCGAGTTTAGAAAAGCCCAGAAAATTTGTCTCGGGTCGCTGCGCGACCCTCGACAAATTTTCACGGGGCTTTTCTAAACTCGAAATTTTACTTCATGCTTAGTCTGGGAGTGGAAAACACTCGTTTATAGCTTCAAATTGAACTCTTCTAAAAAAAAACAACGCGAACATTTCTTTTAGGTAAACATATGCGTAAGCTGTAAATTTTCAGACATCCGTTGTTTTTCGAAAGAGCTTAATTTTAAACTTTTAACGAGTGTTTTCCACTCCCAGACTAAGCATGAAGTAAAATTTCGAGTTTAGAAAAGCCTGCAAATATGGTTTGGTCGCGTAGCGCGAAGCGCGGAGCGGCCAAACCAAATTTTCAGGCTTTTCTAAACTCGAAATTTTACTTCATGCGCCACGCGTATTAAACACGGATTTAAAGTGAAGTTAAAAATATACTGCTTACTTTACAATATTTAGTGTTTTATACGCGTGGCGCATGAAGTAAAATTTCGAGTTTAGAAAAGCCTGAAAATTTGGTTTGGTCGCTCCGCGCTTCGCGCTACGCGACCAAACCAAATTTTCAGGCTTTTCTAAACTCGAAATTTTACTTCATGCTTAATCTGGGAGTGGAAAACACTTGTTAAGCTTCAAATTGATCTTTGAAAACAAATAACGAATATCTGATGATTTACAGTATTACAGCAAGTAACAGTCGTACAAAGTCAAACACAAGGACGGTTATTATTAGTCAACTTGTTTTCCTACAACCTAGAGTGTTACTCTGAAGAAGGGACAAATTTAAGCTTGGTTATGCAATAAAGTTTAAGAAGAGTAAATCGTGCCTCTTTTTGGTCGTTTGTTTCGTTAGAAGTTTTCCCATCCGATCGTCCTCTTTGTGATTTACAGCATATACTCTGTGTAAACGTAACCTATTTACTTAAAAGAAAAACTCCCTGTATATACACATATTCTTTCAACTTTAAGTTTGTACTTGACGTAATCAAGTTGTGGAAAAACAACCGAGTCCGTTATCGACTTAGTAAGTAGAACGCCGGATTAATTAAATGTATGGTATTGGGGAAAAACATGCGGTACGTTCGGTGGAAAGCCGGAAAAATCGAGGAGGGAAAATCCAATTTTCTCCAAGAGGAACAGGAAGAAAAAGAGGAGAAGGGCGAGGAGGCCGGGGTGTTAGCTTCCTTAAAGCTGTCCTTAGCGAGAGGATATTTAATGCAGTGCTGCATGAACTGCAACGTTCCAATTTAATCAAATAATTTTCCCCGGTGAAATTGGCACGTTGTACAGTCGGGAGTTATTGCGAGGATTGTGTTAGTTTCAGCAGGAAATGGAAAGTTTTGGTTTAATTAATAAAGTTCGGCGTGGATTTAAAATTTGTTAAGGTTTTATTAACTTACTTTTCCTTTATAAACTTCCGGGTAGAATTTGGAAGCTATCCCCTTGAAAAATATTTATTGAAAACACTTAGTGAGTGTAACAACGCTTATGGAGAATCAATGTAAACTTTTAAACCAAATTAAATAAAAATCATTTAATTGTTTGGTGTTGTAGGCGTTCACTTTGTGGTACATCTTAAATACACTTGTAAATAAAACACTTTTTACTTTGTTTAACCACTGGATCTTACATTTAATTGTGTGACTAGTTTCGACTATCTAGTAGTCATTCTCAAACTAAAGTAAATACAAATTACACGTTAAAAACTATTTATACGGCTTCGAAGAGAGGGGTGTACATTAGGTCAACCTGGTCATTAAGAAGGGAAATTCCGGGATTAATTCGGGCCTTGTGTATTTCTAGTGCTTCAAGTAAATCCATTTTTGCCGAAAAAGGTCGTAAAATGGATTTACTGGAAGCACTAGAAATACACAAGGCCCGAATTAATCCCGGAATTTCCCTTCTTAATGACCAGGTTGACCTAATGTACACCCCTCTCTTCGAAGCCGTATAAATAGTTTTTAACGTGTAATTTGTATTTACTTTAGTTTGAGAATGACTACTAGATAGTCGAAACTAGTCACATAATTAAATGTAAGATCCAGTGGTTAAACAAAGTAAAAAGTGTTTTATTTACAAAAAATCATTTAGATTATTTTATTTCTGTTTTCACACGATTAACTATATTAGTGTTTACTAGACGTTGTCCTTATTAGTTTTTTTTTAATTTCTGTATAAACATATTTTTGCGATGAAATAAATAATGCAATTTTGGACATAAATTGCGGCGTCGTCTTCCCACCTTAATAATTTTGTAGATATTTTTAAAAATTAAATACAAATAACCGGAGCGCCTTGCCTAAGTATCATTAGATCCAGATTACAGGTACAATTAATTCTTAGTATTATATAAATAATTTTAGTTTTGGGTTAACAATGAAGTAAAAATCGAATATTTCATATATTTCTAATTTAACCTATATTTTGCAACATAATTGTGTAACAAGATAAATTCAAATTCAAAACTATTTGAATTCGAGAAAATAAGCTTACGCATTCTTCATACCTGCTAATGACATAATCCCCTTTTTTACCTATAAATACCGACCATCATTTTCACTCATTCCATTTCTGTGTACCTGGTTCATTCCACACACAACACTTTTTCCAAGTAAGTTTGTTTTAATTTTATTCCTCATTTTTTTTAAACGTCATAAGCAAACATAATATATAAAATTACGAAAAAACTATTCGTGAAAATGCAAACAGTGTCTTGATTAATAAGACAATTTAAGACGATAAATATCCATTGAAACAACTTTCTCGAATTCAAAGAGTTTTGAATTTGAATTTATCTTGTCATAAGCAAAGCTATACTAAAGAGAGATAAATCTCGAAACGCGTCTATAGATGGCCTAAGACATTAGTTTCAATCCAAGTCCTTTCACTTCTAATTTGTTGCTATCTCTCCTTTCATTTTAAATTTGTATTGTTAGTTGGGTTGAAAAGAATTTGACCTAAGCGTTACAAATACACTCGGCCGCAAAAAAACGCGCCACTTGAAAATTCACGTTTTTTCGTGAATATTCAAACAGCCATAACTTCGGTCGATGTGGATGAAATTTGATGAATTTTTGAGTTTTTGGAACGCTAAAGTTTTCTCTTTACGGACACATAAGTGGATATAACGAAATTTAAGCACTTCTGCATTTAAAAGTCCTACCAACAAAAAAATGTTCAGAATGTTAGAAATGATAAAAGTTGAGAAGTTATACTGTGCCCAAAAAAAATCGTTGCTCCACTTCAAAAAGAGCGCAACAAAATTTCATCATTTTCCTTTGAAATAAGCGAAAAATCATGTCGATCCAATGATTTGGCTCGAAGTTATGGCAGTTTTTTTAAAAAGCGTATTTTGGGGCATAACTTTGGCGGACAGGCATAACTCTGCTCGCTGGCAGTAGTTTTTTGGCAGTAGGTTTTTTCAGTAGAGGTGAAATGCAAGTTTATGTAAGGCTTTTGCCTTATTTCAGGCCAAAACTAACTTCTGCTCATTGAGTTTGCGGAAAAAATCAATTTTTCTCAAATTGTCATAACTTTACTCCAAATCAATTTATCGATCTGAATTTTTGCGCATATTAAAGGAGAAGGACTGAATTTATTCTGGATGTCCCTTGCTTGAAGCCACAATTTTTTTGCGCATTGTACAAGTTAACAAAGTTAAAAGTTTTAAAGTGAAAAACGTTTCATCGCCTTTAGGGGGTGAAAGGGGCTAAAATGTGCATGTTCAAAGATCTGACTAACATGCCTCAAAGAGAAAACTTCAAGCTTTTTAAATTGCATAATGTCACAGGTTTGCGAGCAGAGTTATGCCTGTCCGCCAAAGTTATGCCCCAAAATACACTTTTTAAAAAAACTGCCATAACTTCGAGCCAAATCATTGGATCGACATGATTTTTCGCTTATTTCAAAGGAAAATGATGGAATTTTGTTGCGCTTTTTTTGAAGTAGAGCTACGATTTTTTTTGGGCACAGTATAACTTCTCAACTTTTATCATTTTTAACATTCTGAACATTTTTTTGTTGGTAGGACTTTTAAATGCAGCAATGTTTAAATTTTGTTATATCCACTTATGTGTCCTTAAAGAGAAAACTTAAGCGTTCCAAAAACTCAAAAATTCATCAAATTTCATCCACATCGACCGAAGTTATGGCTGTTTGAATATTCACGAAAAAACGTGAATTTTTAAGTGGCGCGTTTTTTTTGCGGTCGAGTGTACTTTGATAGAGCGTTGTAACAAATCAAATTAAATAAGATTTTAAATATTTCATTGTATAATTCAATATCCGGAGGTGTATTTGCACGGGAAGTAGTTGTTTCAATGGATATTTATCGTCTTAAGTTGTCTTATTAATTAAGACATTGTTTGCATTTTCACGAATAGTTTTTTCGTAATTTTATATATTATAATTGTGTAATGTATAGCTTTTGATTATTTTGTATAAATAGATTGTAAAATAACCGAGAGTGTGGAGCTCGATTTTTTTTTAAATAGGGGCTTAAAGGGTTGACATATTCAATTTTTTGACGTTGCTATATAAATATAGGTCTTATCTATTACCTGTATTTTTCTAACATGTTTATATAGAGCCAATTATATAGAGCAAATCAATTTCTATAAAATGTTAAAGTTGATCTTTTAGAGCGTTTCTTACGACTTACCGGTAAACTGGCAAAATCGTAAATCCGTACATACAATAGAATTTTAATGCGAACGATGTTGCGCTATCACCACATCTCCAAAGAGCATTCCTGTTTATGCGTGTGTATGTGGTTTGCATGAATAATTAAGCCGTTTTATTTAGGCTGTTAGGCTTTGTATTAATTTGAATGGAAATAGGGAAATAGGTATGGGATTCATTTGGGTAATTCTGCTGAAACTCGCTCTTTTCAGCGGAATTAACCGAACGGATCCCGGATTGGCGTTGGGACATAATTTATTGTGATTACTTTGTATCCTGTAATCCAGAGGAAATACATGGTGATTATAACCCTTTCGCTGAAATGTCCCATAAACACGTCAGATTTGCATGAGATGTGAAACGGCTTAAAAAAGTATTATTTTCAACAAGTGGAATGTCTTGTTAAAAATAATTTTGTTTGTTAGTCTGATTTTGTGTTATTTTGAAAACTTACTTAGTTTACATAAAATAAATTAGAAATGATCTTATTGTTAGTTGATTTTGTCTAAACTGTGTATGTTATTTTGAGAATATAACTCATAGCCTACTAGAACGAATTTTAAACCAATGAGATCCAAGGAAAGCCGTAGGTACATGTCTATCACCGCGATGATAAAAAACAAAAGAAGCGGTGGGTGTTAAGTTGTCCTGTCATTCGAAACGTCAAAATAGGTAAAGTTTCGTGCAGTGATATTAATAGAAAAGTGAAAAGTGCGACGCCAAAAAACACCGTCATGAATAAAGAATCACAGTGGCGGCAGTTTACGAACTTTTGGCCGGTTAAAAAATTCTCAATCAATAGGGAAACAACAATATCTCAGCTGTCGATAATGTTAAGGAACTCACATTATTTTATTCGTTATATTCTCTCACTAAATATAACTCGTGATATGATTAATTATCGATGATATTTTGTCGTTGAAACCGAAGCAGCACATTCAACTCGCCCTTCGGGCTCGTTGAATCTGCAGCTCGGTTTCAACTTCAAAATATCATCGATAATAATCATACCACTCGTTATATTACGGCTGAGAATACAACTCATAGCCTACTAGAACGAATTTTAAACCAATGAGATGCAAGGAACGCCGTAGGTACATGTCTATCACCGCGATGATAAAAAACAAAAGAAGCCGTCGGTGATAAGTTGTCCTGTCATGCGAAACGTCAAAATAGGTAAAGTTTCGTGCAGTGATATTAGCCCATTAACGGCCGAGCAATTATAGAGTTAACTCTAAAAGTTGATGTTAGGTGAAATTATGCACTTCTTTTGATGATTTCTATAGATGACTTATTGTATTACATACTGTTAATTTTTCTATTAAATATACGTAATATATACGTTGTAAATGTTCAACCATTCGTCGATTTTATATAAAAACGTGCAATGTCAAGTTTAAAACGAGTATTTCCACTCCCAGACTACGCATGAGGTAAAATTTCGAGTTTAGAAAAGCCTGAAAATTTGGTTTGGCCGCTCCGCGAAGCGGAGCGGCCAAACCAAATTTTCAGGCTTTTCTAAACTCGAAATTTTACTTCATGCGCCACGCGTATAAAACACTGAAATATTGTGAAGTTAGAAATACAATGACATTATTTATTTTTACATGAGTAATAATCGTAATTTTTAAATAACAAAACATTTACATTTTTCTTCGTGCATTTTTAAGTGAGATCAAATAAAATATTATATTAAATAAGTTTTAGTAATTTAATAAACAAAAAATTAATAATGTTGCGTGTACGCATCAATGGCGCTTAATGGGTTAACAGAAAAGTGAAAAGTACGACACCAAAAAACACCGTCATAAACAAAGAATCACAGTGGCGTCAATTTACGAACTTTTGTGCGGTTAAAAAATTCTCAATCAATAGGGAAACAACAATATCTCAGCTGTCGATAATGTTAAGGAACTCACATTATTTAATTCGTTACATTCTCTCACTAAATATAACTCGTGATATGATTAATTATCGATGATATTTTGGAGTTGAAACCGAGCTGCAGATTCAACGAGTGCGCAGCACGAGTTGAATGTGCTGCTTCGGTTTCAACTCCAAAATATCATCATTGAGTTATACGAGGGTAGATTGAAAAGTTTCCGGAATGGGCAAGAGATGGCGCGCGTATCGTGAAATTGTTATGATGGTTGTCAAGGCTAACCTATTTTAGGTAAGCAGTCAAATTTTCAGACACGTGCGTCGTTCCGTTTTTGTTTACTAGGATATCTTGTGAAGCAAGTCAGACACCTTTGGAAAAATGGATAAAAACGAATTTCGTGCAGTCATCAAACATTTCTGGATGGATGGGAAAAAGGCGACGGAGATACGAGATATTTTGCAGGAAGTTCATGGCACATCCACACCTTCATTTTCGACTATTAGCTTCTGGGTGAGCGAGTTCAAACGTGGCCGTACGAGCACCAAGGATAAACCACGCGGCCACAAATGAAGAAATGGTCGACAAAGTCCATGATCTCGTGTTAGCCGATCGACAAGTGAAGTTGCGCGAAATAGTAGAGACCACGGGCATCTCATATGAACGTGTGCAAAATATCGTGCGCGAACATTTGGGCATGAGGAAGCTGTCGGCGCGATGGGTGCCGCGTTTGCTGACTATGGACAACAAGCGAAATCGTGTGACCACTTCGAAAGAGTGTTTGGCCTTGTTAAAGCGTAATCCAACGGATTTTTACGCCGATTCGTGACCGTGGACGAAACATGGATCCACCACTACACACCAGAAACCAAGCAGCAGTCGAAACAGTGGATTTCTCCAGGCGAATCTGCTCCGAAGAAGGCAAAGACTGTCCCATCGGCTGGAAAGGTCATAGCCATCGTTTTTTGGGATTCGCAAGGTGTGATACACATCGACTTTTTGCAGAAGGGAAGAACTATCACAGGACAATACTACAGCGATTTATTGGATCAATTCAACGGCATATTGAAGGAGAAACGGCCTCATTTGCAGCGGAAAAAAGTGCGCCGGCCCATTCATCCCGAATCGCCAATGCTAAATTGGTTGAATTGGGCTACGAGGTGGTGCCGCATCCCCCGTACTCTCCAGACCTGGCCCCGTGCGACTTCTTTTTGTTCACAAACATGAAGACTTGGCTCGGAGGCAAGCGCTTTACGTCAAATGAGGAGGTCATCGCCGCCACTTAAGCTTATTTTGCAGAGTTCCCGAAATCATATTTTTCTGAAGGCTTAAAAAAGTTGGAGCACCGCTGGGAAAAGTGTATCGCCCTGCAAGGGTACTATGTTGAAAAATAAAAAATAAAACCTGTTCAATTACTGCGTTTTCTTGCCCATTCGGGAAACTTTTCAATCTACGACTGAGAATATAACTCATGCGTCACATGGCTACATTCCTTCCAATCAGAATCGCTTATTTCCATAGGTACATGTTATTACAGCAGAAAAGAGAAATTTTACCTGTTAGATTTGACAAATAATTGTCGTAGCAACCACCACAACAAGTTGATAGAATTCTATCATATCCCCTTGTTGTAGTGGTTTATACGAAAATGAATTGTCAAATCTGACAGGTAAAATTTCAAATTTAACAAAGCCTGAATATTTGGATTGATCGCTGTTTCATTCGTTATATTCTCTCATCGAATATAACTCGTGGTATGATTATTAATCGATAATTTTATTCGTGAAACCGGAGCAGCACATTTAGCTCGTTGAATCTGCAGCGGTTTCACTTATGAATATTATCGATGATAATCATACCACTTGTTATATGATAGCCGAAAACATACTCAGTTTACATAATATAAATTAGAAAGGTTTAAAAGGGTTTTGTTTGTGTTCAATACCCTCAAGACCCAGTGTTGGGAACTTAGGTGAATAGATTTTCCATTAGGAAACTGTAAAATATCGCTATTTAAAACAGAAAATCGCTCTCACTTTTTATTTATATGGGGGTAAAACACGAAACACATTTGATCTTGTAGTTTTTTTAGTTTTCAAATGGGGTTATACATTTAAAAAAAAAAAATCCCTCTATTACAAAAATGCATCCCTCTTATACACTGGCGAAAGAAATTAACGCATCATTTGTGATTTTTTTGATATCTTGGAATCGAGTTTTCTTTGAACACAAACATATTTTTACAATAAGAAATCTTATCAAGCATGCTGTTTTACATGTTGTGTTTTGTCTTTTGTTCTCATGGTTTTCTGTCAATAAATAAAATGAAGCACTTGTCATTATTCTGACTGTAAGAAAGGTTTATATAAAATTTCTTTTTGAGTTTGTTTTCAAGTAATTGTTAAAATTAAGTGCTAAATAGTAAAGAATGAATATGGATAGACGTCCAAATCTTAATTTAAGCAGTGAAGAAGCTGTGATTGTGGTTACACTTGCAGAAGAAGGTAGGAGTCAGCGTTACATCAGTCAGTGTCTTGGTGTTAATCAATCGACCGTATCCCGTGTCTTGAAGAGACATCGGGAAACTCAGGCATACTCAAGAAGGCCAGGACAAGGGAGAACGGGCTGTTCAAGACCGTTTTTTAATGATGCAGACGTTACGCGAACGGTTTATTACGGCTCCTAGGCTACAAAATATGCTCGCAGAGATCCACAATGTTCATGTAAGTTCCGCTACCATCAGAAAAAGGTTACGTGGTTTTAATTTAACTCCGAAAACAGCGGCAAAAGGACCACAATTAACCGCAGACCATCGCAGAGCCAGGTTAACATTTGCGCAAGAACATGTAAACTGGTTACAGGCCGATTGGGCTGATGTTATGTTTAGCGACGAGTCCAGATTTTGTCTTTACAGCAGTGACAGACGAATGCATGTGTACAGACGGCCAGGTGAACGTTTTGCGCAGTATAACATTGGTCCGACTGTTATGTTTGGTGGAGGCTCTGTTATGGTGTGGGGTGGTATCACTTCAGAGGCTCGTACGGAGTTGGTGGTCATACCAAGAGGAAGCATCACGGCAGCGTCTTATATTGCAAACATCTTAGAACCATCCGTAATGCCTTTTGCTCCCTTTGGAGGAAACGATTTCCTGTTTATGCATGACAATGCAAAACCACACAGTGCCCGAATTGTACAACAGTATCTTGACCTAGTGGGTATCAACACAATGCAATGGCCAGCCAGGAGTCCCGATCTTAATCCGATCGAACACCTATGGGACGCGATGGGCAGACGCCTTAGAGCACTTCCTCGGCGTCCAAGCAATCAACAAGAGCTTGGACAAAGATTGCAGGAAATTTGGGAAGATATTAACCATGATGAAATTGGATCATTAGTTAACAGTATGAGCAGTCGCTGTCAGGCAGTTATTCGAGCAAGAGGAGGAAACACTAGATATTAAGTCTTATAATCACATGTTAACTTTTTTCCTCTTTTTATTTGTGACATTATTTTAGTCATTAATGAAAGAAAATGTGTTGAAAATCATTATTATAGTTCAGTTGGTTTTGTTGTTATTTTTTTGTTTCTAAACATCAAAACTTTATTTTTAAATTGAAAAAATTAATGTGATGCTTTAATTTCTTTCGCCAGGGTAGTAAAAAAATCCCTCTGAAAAGGGAATTTCCCTTCCAGTCAGTGATGGGAACTGACATATTTAGTCATGTTAAGTCAAAAGTAAACTTAGAAAAATCAGTTTACTTTTGACTAAATATCCTCTGGGAAAACGATGAGATAAGATCATTAAAAGAGAGATGTTTTAGCACTGGAGAAGTGATGAAAGTAGCTAAGGGCTGAACTATTTGAACGGTATTTACTGAAATATCAATAATGGTAAAACAAAAAATTAAAAATTCCCTCCTAGTTCCTAACTCTGCTTCCAGTTCTTAATTCTGTTCCCAGTTTCCAACACTGCCAAGCTTACGAGACAACTATATACCCGTTTGGGACTGTTTGGTCCTCATCAGTATAGTGTATTTCTCAGTGCTGTTTGTAGTCGGGGCACTGAACACGGAATTGCACTTTGCTCTTATGCCTGATTACAATCAAAAAGTTTAAACGAAGTTGCAAGCGACGATGTAATAGATACACAAAAGTAGGATCATCAATTTAAAGGATTTATTACACAAAGTGTAAATACAGGAAATCTAACAAAACTATTTTTAGATTTTAACTGTTTTAACTGAAAACCAATTGTGACCTGGTTGTGCTCCACCACTGCTCTAAATATATTTAGGTTTTAGTTGTTTTTGAAAATCATTTAGTGTGAAGCTTCTAACGAGTATTTCCACTCCCAGACTAAGCATGAAGTAAAATTTCGAGTTTAGAAAAGCCCCGCGTAGAAAATTTGTCGAGGGTCGCGCAGCGACCCTCGACAAATTTTCACGGGGCTTTTCTAAACTCGAAATTTTACTTCATGCGCCACGCGTATAAAACACTGATTTTAAGTGAAGTTCAAAATATACTGCTGAATGAGTATTAAAAATAAACTGCTGAAGCAGGATTAAAAATATACTGCTAAATAAGAATATTTATAATTTCACAATAATTCACTGTTTTATACGCGTGGCGCATGAAGTAAAATTTCGAGTTTAGAAAAGCCCCGTGAAAATTTGTCTCGGGTCGCTGCGCGACCCTCGACAAATTTTCTACGCGGGGCTTTTCTAAACTCGAAATTTTACTTCATGCTTAGTCTGGGAGTGGACACACTCGTTGAACACTTCAAATTGAACGCTAAGAACGATTGCCTGCAAATTCACAGCGTATGCATCGAGATATGTATATTTTAAAGAAAAATTTCCTGTTTAACAAAAGGTACTATATTAATCAGATCAACCTTCTAATTCCCGAGATATGCCCAAGCAAAGTTTTTTTGAAGTAGATTATGAAAAATCTAAAGAAGTAGGAGCATTAGTTTAAAGGTTTTATTACACAAAGTGTAAATACTGGAAACCAATTGTGACCTGGTTGTGCTCCACCACTTTCACGGGGCTTTTCTAAACTCGAAATTTTACTTCATGCGCCACGCGTATAAAACACTGATTTTAAATAAAGTTCAAAATATACTGCTGAATTAGTATTAAAAATAAACTGCTGAAGCAGGATTAAAAATATACTGCTAAATAAGAATATTTTTAATTTCACAATAATTCACTGTTTTATACGCGTGGCGCATGAAGTAAAATTTCGAGTTTAGAAAAGCCCCGTGAAAATTTGTCTCGGGTCGCTGCGCGACCCTCGACAAATTTTCTACGCGGGGCTTTTCTAAACTCGAAATTTTACTTCATGCTTAGTCTGGGAGTGGAAATACTCGTTAGAAGCTTCAAACTAAATGATTTTCAAAAACAACTAAAACCTAAACATATTTAGAGCGTATATACCGGGATATGTATACTAAAAAGAAAAATCCATGCATAATCGTGAGAGGACACAATTTTTGTAGATTAACAAAATCTCCCTGTTGGTCTTTTTATAACAGTTTTTGTGTTTTTGTTTTGCCTAGTTAAAGATGTATTTATTCCAAATGGAATTTAATGATTTCGTTTCTCCCCTCTCTTGGTAAAAATACAATTAAATTTAATTCAATGCCGGAGTCGAAATGGATTTAATAAAGTGAAGCACCGCAGATATCCATCGAGGGCTTCGACCTCATCAGGCGGCCATTACGTGGTTTCCTAATAACTTTTTAAGCATGATTAAATCATAAAGAACTTAATGACAGACGCGGAATTTTACGCTTTATGTCTTAGCCTTATTACCCTATTTGACCTGAATTCATATTTTTATATTAGAACAGAAAGAGTTATTGAAAGGAACTAGAGCATTTATTATTTTACCATTATCATTGAGTTAGTAAGTAATTAACTTAATTAAAGTGTTACACACAGTAGAATTGTTGAAAAGTCGATTTTATTTATTATCTTAAAAAAATGCTTTGCACCTTTTAAAATATAGGAAAAAAAAGTTTAATACCGCTCGAAATCTTTTCCATTTAAATTTCGAGCGTTTTTCCACGACTACTCAAAACATTAAACGAGTTTTTCTCAAAACAGGTATTTTCAAAACGGCACGCAGCATAACTCCAGCAAGTTTGCATTTAAATTGAATTTGTGTTCAGTATTCCGGCACCAGATACCCACAGACGCGTTTCGGACTTCAAGGTCCTCTTCAGTGTGGTCCCGACCCAGTGCTGAGGAATACTGAACATTTCTGACTATTTCAAGCCAATATGTGAAAACTATTAATGATTTCGATAGCTAACGCCATCTAATGCTTCATAGTGGCATCGTCAGTGACACGAATGCACAAAGTGCATATACAGGTCACTGTTTCGTCCACGAGCGAGCAGAACTCTGTTTGTGAAACCAGAAAACAAATATCATAATTGAATTTGTGTTCAGTATTCCGGCACCAGGTACCCACAGACGCGTTTCGGCTTGAAATAGTCAGAAATGTTCAGTATTCCTCAGCACTGGATCGGGACCACACTGAAGAGAACCTTGAAGTCCGAAACGCGTCTGTGGGTATCTGGTGCCGGAATAATGAACACAAATTCAATTTTGATATTTGTTTTCTGGTTTCACAAACAGAGTTCTGCTCGCTCGTGGACGAAACAGTGACCTGTATATGCACTTTGTGCATTCGTGTCACTGACGATGCCACTATGAAGCATTAGATGGCGTTAGCTATCGAAATCATTAAAAGTGTGCATTTGTTGACTAAATTTTTACCATATCTTTAAAACAACATTTCACATGGAAATACGGACGGAGCAATCGTTTAATTGAATTTTAGATTTTAAATGTACAAATTATTATCCTTTTTGAGGTCAAAAATTGAACTTTTAACTTCAAATGCTCTCCAATTTTACAAAAAATAATATTTTTAAAATCCCGTACGTCATACATTTACTTGTAACAACAAACCTATAATTTAAAAAATAACATCCTTAAATATCATTATATTCTCTTGCATTTTCTAACTTGATTGTGTTACAGATTATTTCAGAAGTTATTGATAAAGTTTTCAGTTAGTTTATGAAAATTCTGTCGGAATCCACTCATTGGCCACCTGTTTCTGCAATTTAGAAAAAATCGCATCTGGTGCGGAACGCTGTATGAATAATTTCAGCCGGAATTAAGCGAGTAAATTAAGTCCAGAAGAAAACGCGTCAAATAAATTTGGAGGGTATGCTCCACGTTTTAATTAAATTTAAATAAAATGTTAAAAATATCCACCGACATATTTGGACGATAAAAATGTAATGGAAAATGATTAAACTGTGGAGGCATCATTATTTACACAAATAAGATACTTAAACTTTGTTAAAGTAGTCGAAACTATAGTTACAATAAAAACCTTAGTTATACAAACAAAGTTTAAGTGTCTTATTTATGGAAAATTATTGATAATCTACAGTAAATCCCAATATTAACATATACAGAAAGTTTTTTTAGAGGTAACATTCAGAAAATCATATTAACAGCCATGTTATTGGTTTTATTGGACATATAATTTTATCTCAATAATTGTTTTTGGATTTTCCTCGCATTGAGCCAAAAATAAGCCTCATTGCTGAACACATTTTTTGGTGAAAATAAGGACCAATAACAATCTTGTTTTCGGCCCATTCTCCGAACGTACGTACGACGCATGATGGTCACGCGGCTTCAGCTGTAAGCCGAGATTTTTTTCGCAAAATCTTCCGTAAGGTGGATGGACACTGCTCCAATTCCTGTGCACGATGGCGAATCGACTCATTCGGGTCCTCCTCAACACTACGCTCCACAACTGCAACAACTTCTTCGGTGCGCACTGTACGTCTCTGCGGATGCACATTATTGGTTTCTCGAGTAACTTGCTCGGATTGTAGATTACGTCGACCGTAAAATGGACGTAGCGCACGGTAAGTTTCGCCTACTAAACCACGACTTTCGAAGTAAATTCGCAAGCGTTGTTCTGGCGTAAGTCTAATCATGACGAAATGACAAAACACACTGAGCAGAAATCAACTGTCATCTGTCAAATTGACTGTCACTAGAAACAATGTTGCCAGGACCTCTAGAAAAACACCCTTTAAATTTATTTAATTTCTCAAAAACGCGAAATAAGCGAAATATCAAATTTAACGTAGATATTATTACCTTCATCTCGTAAGTGGATTTGGCATTTGTTATGTATACTTAGAACCTCGTACGTCTCGAATTTCCAAAATTTCTCCTGATAAGGCAGATATTATTAACTTAGCAACATTAGTATAAACATAAATCAACTCAAAATATTTAAAATAAAACGCTCATGGATAAGTTATTCGTACAGTAAAAAAAAAAAGATCCGAATTACACAGCTCATATAATAATTAATTAGTATAATATATATAATTACGAAAAAACTATTCGTGAAAATGCAAACAATGTCTTAGTTATTAAGACAACTCAAGACGATAAATATCCATTGAAACAACTACTTCCCGTGCAAATACACCTCCGGATATTGAATTATACAATGAAATATTTACAATCTTATTTAATTTGATTTGTTACAACGCTCTATTAAATCAAATTAAATAAGATTGTAAATATTTCATTGTATAATTCAATATCCGGAGGTGTATTTGCACGGGAAGTAGTTGTTTCAATGGATATTTATCATCTTAAGTTGTCTTATTAATTAAGACATTGTTTGCATTTTCACGAATAGTTTTTTCGTAATTTTATATATTATGTTTAAAGTGTGCAGACTATAAGAAGCGTAAGCTTATTTTCTCGAATTCAAATAGTTTTGAATTTGAATTTATCTTAATTAGTATTTTGTGTCTCTTATAAAATTTGATCTTTTGGACTTACAAGGTTTCGGAAGTCACGGGAATCATGGGCATTGTTTGACTAACTCTGAAGCCTTAATAAAAACCACTGAAAACAATATCTTAACAACTTTGTGTTAAGCTAATTATTATATTTTAAACAAATTAGACAGCAAACTGTTTTTATCCCCCAACAAAAACAATCTTAGTTTCCCCCTGAAGACCATCAAAAAGCTAATTATCCAAAAAGATTTTCTTAACACCGACCGGTGGTATATTTTTAAATGGAATTTCACGATCGCAATTGTTAGTGTACAATCGGATTTTACAATTTATAAAATTAAATCATAAATTTAATTAATTGCCCCAATACAGCCAATAGTCTAGGTTGATTTAATTTGAAGCTCCGGTGTTACATGTACAGATGATTGGCATGCAATTCCCAGTATTATGTTTGGTAATTGATCCACTATCAGTTATAACATCAGTAATGATATGTTAGGTTATTGCTCTATTAATATTTCAGATAAATTCGGTAACACACGTGTAATAAATAATAACTGAATAATAATTTTTTTCCCAGCCCAAATTAAATCATTTGCATTAAATAAATAATGACATTTTTACATCTGAATAATAAAGAAATTTCGACAATTCGTTTAATTTAAAATTTGAAATAAAAACACTTGGTTTGTTTCACTAACGTTTTACTTATTATTCCGACTAGTTTCGGCTTCCAGCCATTATCAAGGAACACACATTCCTTGATAATGGCTAGAAGCCGAAACTAGTCGGAATAATAAGTAAAACGTTAGTGAAACAAACCAAGTGTTTTTATTTCAAATTTTATTTTAATCATGTTTTACCAAGTGATTAATGAGAACATTGTGAAAGAAATTCATTTAATATCTGTACAGATTTATTTATTTTGTTGATCAAGTTTACGTTATTATAATATTAGTTATATTATTATAGTGATTTTGCATAAAACGGATGCAAATGTTCGCACTGAGATACACAAATACTGAACAGCAAATACCGTACAAACATATTCTATGTGCAAACGTAACGTTTAGTACACACGACTGACATAACTGGATGCAAATTCCTTGGGCTTCCTACAGGATCACCCTTTGAACACGCACATCCCCTTTATAATAGAATCACATGGAAATTGCCTTTATCGAACGGGAACTCTAGTTTACGAGTCGACAAAGTTGTCAACATAATTTTCGAATGCAATATTGAATCTGACTTTAACTCACTTGGTTTATTACATTTCTTAAACTAGTTATCGTCAATCTCAAGGAATAGTTATAGTTAGTTAAGAGAATAAAAAAGCAATTTCCATCTCGCTAATAATGTCAGTTCTGTGCTGGCTCGGGCCTCGACACTCAGGAAATATTACTATTTCAATGGGCCTTTTGAATTCTCGGCCCCCATAATTAAAAAAAAACGATGGGTAGACAGAAAGACATAGAATTAACACAATAAAACACTTTTAACTTTGTTTGTATAACACAATTTTATTTTTATGTGACTGCAGTTTCGGCAAATTCAGCTTGCCATTATCAAACATGAAGTGTCTAAAACTGGAAACAATACGGGTATATATACAAAAAGTGATTACATGAAAACCGATTACAAAACGGCTTTAAAAATGGGGGGGGGGGGGGGTATACAGTAGGTCAACCTGGTCGTTAATTAGGGGGATTCCCGGATTAGCGCTAGCTTTATGTATTTTAAGGGATTCAAGGAGATTCATCTTCCGACCCTTTTCGGCACAATGAATAATAGTAAGTACATCTTTTCCAAAAGTATGGTTTTCATCTAAGAGAAGTTTTGCAAAAGATTACTTATCACATTGTCGCAACCGAAAAGCCCGGTTATGCTCCTTTAGTCTAGTATTGAAATTACGACCAGATTGACCAATGTATACTCCTTGACAATCTGTGCATGTTAATTTATATACTCCTGATCTATTACCTTTATCAATTTTGGTTTTACTATTAAAAATATAATTATTAATTTTACAAAATGGTTTGAATGCAATTTCTATATTATGTTTATTCAAAATATTTTTAATTTGGAAACTAACATAAATTTTCCCAAATTAAACATTTACTGTATGCAGGAATACCAAATAAATCAGACAGTACAACTTACAAACCAATTACTTACTTTGGCAATGTTAGTTTCCAAATTAAAAATATTTTGAAAAAACATAATATAGAAAATGCATTCAAACCATTTTGTAAAATTAATAATTATATTTTTAATAGTAAAACCAAAATTGATAAAGGTAATAGATCAGGAGTATATAAATTAACATGCACAGATTGTCAAGGAGTATACATTGGTCAATCTGGTCGTAATTTCAATACTAGACTAAAGGAGCATAACCGGGCTTTTCGGTTGCGACAATGTGATAAGTCATCTTTTGCAAAACATCTCTTAGATGAAAACCATACTTTTAGAAAAGATGTACTTACTATTATTCATTGTGCCGAAAAGGGTCGGAAGATGAATCTCCTTGAATCCCTAGAAATACATAAAGCTAGCGCTAATCCGGGAATCCCCCTAATTAACGACCAGGTTGACCTACTGTATACCCCCATTTTTAAAGCCGTTTTGTAATCCGTTTTCATGTAATCACTTTTTGTATATATACCCGTATTGTTTCCAGTTTTAGACACTTCATGTTTGATAATGGCAAGCTGAATTTGCCGAAACTGCAGTCACATAAAAATAAAATTGTGTTATACAAACAAAGTTAAAAGTGTTTTATTGCGTGAAATTAAAATGTATAACGAAATAGAAGCCTCCACAATTCAAAAAAGACATAGAATTCATATGGCGAACAAAAATGATTTAATTTAAATGTTTTGAGTTTAATTATTTTACTTAAAGTATTGAGAATCAATAAAATTGGGCGAATTTGCACCACGTTCCATGTTTTAATAAATGCGAAAAACCACTTGTTTCGCGTAGCGTCTCGACGGTTTTTAAATTTATTAAAACTTCATGGTCCCCACGTGATGACTATAAAAGTTTTGATAAATGGAAAAACTCTCTTCTCCTTTTACAGTAGTAACACAACTTACACAAACATCAAATTTAAACGTCAAAAGCTGGTCCTCACGTGACGACTATAAAAGTTTTAATAAATGAAAAATCTCTCCTCTCCTTTACAGTAGATCATAGTAACTCAACTTACACAAATATCAAATTAAAACGTCAAAAGCTGGTCCCCACGTGACGACTATAGAAGTTTGAATACATGGAAAATCTCGCTTCTCCTTTTACAGCAGATCATAGTTACTCAACTTACACAAATATCAAATTAAAACGTCAAAAGCTGATTCCCACGTGACGACTATAAAAGTTTTAATAAATGGAAAAACTCTCTTCTCCTTTTACAGTAGATCATAGTAACTTAACTTATATAAACATCAAATTAAACGTCAAAAGCCAGTCCCCACGTGATGACTATAAAAGTTTTAATAAATGGAAAATCTCTCTTCTCCTTTTACAGTAGATCATAGTAACTCAATTTACACAAATATCAAATTAAAACGACGAAATCAACATTTTCGTTAATTTTGTGTACATTCTTGTTATCAAAGCGAGACATCTTAACTAATTTAATTCTTAAAACGAACGCCAAGAATTTAATTCATTAACCCATTAACTGCCGAGCAATTATAGACTTAACTCTAAAAATTCATTTTAAGTAAAATTCTGCTCTTATTTTTATGATTTTTATGAAAGACTTATTGTATTACATACTGTAAATGTTTTTTTGAAATATATATAATGTATACGCTGTAAGTTTTGAGGCATTCGTCGATTTTATATAAAAACGTGCAATATGAAGTTTAGAACGAGTGTTTCCACTCCCAGACTAAGCATGAAGTAAAATTTCGAGTTTAGAAAAGCCTGAAAATTTGGTTTGGTCGCTCCGCGAAGCGGAGCGGCCAAACCAAATTTTCGGGCTTTTCTAAACTCGAAATTTTACTTCATTCGCCACGCGTATAAAACACTGAAATATTGTAAAGTTAGAAATACACTGACCTTGTTTTTTTTTTAAATGATTAATAATCGAAATATTTAAATAACAAAATATTTACATTTTTCTTCGTACATTTTCAAGTCAGATCAAATAATATAATACATCAAATTAACTTATTTAGTAATTTAATTAACGAAAAATTAATAATGTTGCGTGTATGCACCAATGGCTCTTAATGGGATAAGGTGTCTCGCTTTGATAACAAGAATTATGCGGTTTCATAAAATCTAATTCTATCATATCTTATAAAAGGCAGATTAAATTTCCACGCGGATTTAAACTCGAAATCAACATTTTCGTTAATTTTGTGTACATTCTTGTTATCAAAGCGAGACATCTTAACTAATTTAATTCTTAAAACGAACGCTAAGAATTTAATTCATTAACCCATTAACTGCCGAGCAATTATAGACTTAACTCTAAAAATTAATTTTAAGTAAAATTCTGCTCTTATTTTTATGATCTTTATAAAAGACTTATTGTATTACATACTGTAAATGTTTTTTTGAAATATATATAATGTATAAGCTGTAAGTTTTGAGGCATTCGTCGATTTTATATAAAAACGTGCAATATGAAGTTTAGAACGAGTGTTTCCACTCCCAGACTAAGCATGAAGTAAAATTTCGAGTTTAGAAAAGCCTGAAAATTTGGTTTGGTCGCTCCGCGAAGCGGAGCGGCCAAACCAAATTTTCGGGCTTTTCTAAACTCGAAATTTTACTTCATGCGCCACGCGTATAAAACACTGAAATATTGTAAAGTTAGAAATACACTGACCTTGTTTTTTTTTTAAATGATTAATAATCGAAATATTTAAATAACAAAATATTTACATTTTTCTTCATACATTTTCAAGTCAGATCAAATAATATAATACATCAAATTAACTTATTTAGTAATTTAATTAACGAAAAATTAATAATGTTGCGTGTATGACACCTTATCCCATTAAGAGCCATTGGTGCATACACGCAACATTATTAATTTTTCGTTAATTAAATTACTAAATAAGTTAATTTGATGTATTATATTATTTGATCTGACTTGAAAATGTATGAAGAAAAATGTAAATATTTTTTTATTTCAATATTTCGATTATTAATCATTTAAAAAAAAAACAAGGTCAGTGTATTTCTAACTTTACCGCTTTGATAACAAGAATTATGCGGTTTCATAAAATCTAATTCTATCATATCTTATAAAAGGCAGATTAAATTTCCACGCGGATTTAAACTCCCACGCGGAACACAAAAAATCTGCACACGAAGCTCCACCTCATATTTTATTTACAATTTCACCGTACTCCTCGCAGATTTATAACTTTTTAATAAACAAGACAAAAAAAGTGGAACTTCTGCACCCTCGGCCGTTGAATGAATCTGCATAAAAGGGCGACCGAGGGCAGTTGATTTCGTTTGGCTATTATTTCAAAAATTCATGAAAGCCCCGGTGATTTATGGGGGTCGAGAGCTCAAAAGGCCCATTGAAAAAGTAATATTTCCGAAGTGTCGAAGCCCGAGCCAGCACAGAACTGACATCATTAGCGAGATGGAAACTGCTTAAACGAAATGAGAGGGGAAGTTTTAATGTTCACGGTTTCGATTATTTAAAATTGAATCCTCTAAAAATAACATATTTGAAATAACAAAAAATAAAATATTAGTAATGTTAATGTATTGAATAAGTTTCTCATCTTTTAAGCGATGAAACATTTTTAACTATAAACATTAAAAGTGCCGAGATTCTTTTCGCAATCTACAACAAGTTAGTCTTATAAAGACTATATCAAACACTCATTGAAACAACTACTTCCCGGCTAATACCCCGACGGATATTGAATTATACAACAAGTGTTTGCTGTTACTATGATTTTAAAAGAAAACACTCGGTTAAATTTCACTAATACAGAGTAGTCCGTGGTTTTTTTGAAGGAAACGAACATGCAGATTTAGTGAATTCTAACCGTTATGTCCGCATGCTTCAGGAGTTTTTCCTGCCAACACTCAACGAGATGGATTTGGGAGATGTGTGGTTTGAGCAGGACGGTGCTACGTAACACACACCACGGGTGCCAATGACTCGATTTGCGGCAACATTTCCTCAGACGCCTCATCTTCTTGAGGAAGTACGGTCGCCTGATTTAGCCCCTTGCGACTTTTTCTTACGGGGCTATCTTAAATCACTTGTTTATAACGATCGTCCCAGGACCCTGGCTTACCTTAAGAACACAATTGTCAGGTTATCGCCGAAATACCCATCGATATGCTGGCAAGAGTTGAACGAAACTACTTCGATTAAGGCTGTTGTAATGTTGATTACAAAATTCTTCACTGAATATCTGTACCTTTATCAGTGTAATTTGTTTTTGTTGCTTAATCACAAAATAAACCATTAATAATAATAGTTAAAGGTGCTCGAATTTTGAAGGCGCAAAATTGGATAGATAGAATAAACATTTATAAAACATTTGTATAATTTATTACAGTGAGATCAAACATAAAACCAAGCTTAATCGGTTATGAATCTTAAACCTACTTATCTAAGCAATATAATTTGAACTTCACAATACTGTAGCGTTTTATACGCGTGGCGCATGAAATAAAATTTCTAGTTTAGAAAAGCCCAGAAAATTTTCACGGGGCTTTTCTAAACTCGAAATTTTACTTCATGCGCCACGCGTATAAAACACTCATTTCAAGTGAGGTTCAAATATACATAAATTTACGATATTTTTGTTTTGTACGCGTGACGCATGAAGTAAAATTTCGAGTTTAGAAAAGCCCAGAAAATTTGTCTCGGGTCGCTTGCGCGACCCTCGACAAATTTTCACGGGGCTTTTCTAAACTCGAAATTTTACTTCATGCTTAGTCTGGGAGTGGAAAACACTCGTTAAAAGTTTCAAATTAAGCTCTTTTAAAAAACAACCGATGTCGGAAAATTTACAGCTTATGCATATGTTTACTTAAAACAAAAATGTTTACGTTATTTTTTTTAGAAGAGTTCAATTTAAAGCTATAAACGAGTGTTTTCCACTCCCAGGCTAAGCATGAAGTAAAATTTCGAGTTTAGAAAAGCCCCGTGAAAATTTGTCGAGGGTCGCGCAAGCGACCCGAGACAAATTTTCTGGGCTTTTCTAAACTCGAAATTTTACTTCATGCGCCACGCGTACAAAACAAAAATATCGTAAATTTATGTATATTTGAACCTCACTTGAAATGAGTGTTTTATACGCGTGGCGCATGAAGTAAAATTTCGAGTTTAGAAAAGCCCAGAAAATTTGTCTCGGGTCGCTGCGCGACCCTCGGCAAATTTTCACGGGGCTTTTCTAAACTCGAAATTTTACTTCATGCTTAGTCTGGGAGTGGAAAACACTCGTTAAAAGTTTCAAATTAAGCTCTTTTAAAAAACAACCGATGTCGGAAAATTTACAGCTTATGCATATGTTTACTTAAAACAAAAATGTTTACGTTGTTTTTTTAGAAGAGTTCAATTTAAAGCTATAAACGAGTGTTTTCCACTCCCAGGCTAAGCATGAAGTAAAATTTCGAGTTTAGAAAAGCCCCGTGAAAATTTGTCTCGGGTCGCGCAAGCGACCCGAGACAAATTTTCTGGGCTTTTCTAAACTCGAAATGTTACTTCATGCGCCACGCGTACAAAACAAAAATATCGTAAATTTATGTATATTTGAACCTCACTTGAAATGAGTGTTTTATACGCGTGGCGCATGAAGTAAAATTTCGAGTTTAGAAAAGCCCCGTGAAAATTTGTCTCAGGTCGCTGCGCGACCTGAGACAAATTTTCACGGGGCTTTTCTAAACTCGAAATTTTACTTCATGCTTAGTCTGGAAGTGGAAAACACTCGTTTAAAGCTTCAAATTGAACTCTTAAAAAAGCGAATATTTGGGGATTTACAGCATATAATTGGAATATGTATACTTAACAGAAAAACGACGAGTAAATTTAGTCAACGAATAAGATTTAACTGAAGTTGGTGAAACCGGACATTAGTGTTTTAAATTAAATACTTTTATAAGAAAAATTCTCTCTTTAGTTTATAAGTTCAATTGTATATTGTTCAGCTGTTGTTAAGAATTTCATTCATTGTTTTCTTTTGAGTATTGTTTAATAATTTTATTTTTAAAGCATTTCTCTCCCCCACCGATTTATCGATTTTCGTTTATAAGAATTTGTGACAGCGTGATTGATAACACCCCGCGGCACACACACACACAAACTAAATCCGTAATATATTGTACAGATTTTTCATATATCACTAGCACGTTTTGCTGACGACAGTTTAAAATTAATCCAATTAATTAATCGAAAAATATGATCCAAAAGGGATTCATTATTTATCCGACAAAACAAAATACCCGCCTCGGAAATAAACAGCGCAAATGTGCCGGGCTGGATTTGCATAAGTTCTTGTTCGTTTTTAGAATGTTCGCATGTATAAATCAGCGCACATTTGCAAGACTCGTCCCGGCGCTTCCGCCATTTTTTGCGGGTTTCAGTCGCATAATAGCGGCGGCGGCGACGCGCTTCCGCAAAAGTTGAACGCAATTATTTGCATAAGTGTTTATAAACAGAAAATATTTAAAAACTGTTTTTGTTTGTGTTTGATGAAAAAAAAAAAGGATTAGTTTATACGGTAATTTTGTCCGCTTGATTTAAAAGTAGCATACGAATAAAAACAAGCGGGCGTTTTCGAAACGTATGCGAATAAATGGAGCGGGTATTCCCCATTTGTTTGGGTAACACACACAAAAGGAAAATTCCGGTTATAATGCATTTCCTCGTCGATAATGTTGCCTAAAATATCGGTAATTGTAAATGTTATGTTTTCCTTATTTTCCCATTGATGGGCTTTTTTTGTTGGGAAAGAATAAATAAACTCATCGGTTCGGTTGAGTTTAGAATACTTCAACAATTTAAATTCGAAATTCATTTTATAAATGTATAATATAATGCAAATCAAATCAATTATTTGCATAAGTGTTTATAAACAGAAAATATTTAAAAACTGTTTTTGTTTGTGTTTGTTGAAAAAAAGGATAGTTTATACGGTAATTTTGTCCGCTTGGTTTAAAAGTACCATACGAATAAAAACAAGCGGGCGTTTTCGAAATGTACGCGAATAAATGGAACGGGACACACGAAACGCAACAGCAACCGCAACCGCTGCGTTTCGTGTGTCATGTCTCATTTATTCATGTATATTTGGAAAACGCGTCGGGTTTTGCGGCGGCGTTAGCATCGTGTGTGTAACGGGGCTAAGCCTGCATTGTTATCCTCAATAATATTTCAGCCCTAATAGACCTGTCAACTTAGTTTTATCATTTTACTTCATAAGCTTTTAGGTAATCCCTAGATCCCTTTTTGTTTAAAAATTAATAACCCAGCTCTTCCACAAGCGGTATGTTTTTTTCTCTCTCTCCATAAAACATAACTCGAGCATCATTAATAAAAAAAAAACTTAATATTTTTACAACCCGTATCTTATTTTCTACAACAGCAGTTAAGGAACTTTGTTGTAAATACAGACCTCATCTCATCAAGTTTCCAAGCTCAAAGCTCGCTACACACGCGGAGCTTCCTTTGTCTAGACGTCAGACTTTGGACGAGCTTTCAGGACGATAAGATCCGCAGATAAGTAAATACCGATAGTAATTCTTGGTGCACGGGCCGGGGACACTTTAAGCCCTTAAAGGACGATGGAGGTCCTAAATATATCCCGTCGGCTCTGCGGAGGGAAGGAGGATGGGAGCTCGCATCAGTTATCTGGCGGGTTCGAGGTAAAAATGCTGTAAAAGTTGAATGCAACAAATTGGATGCATGCGGTGAATTGCTGATATGAATATTTTAAAATTGTAGATGGGTTTACAGTGTGTGTTTAAGTGTTGTAATTAAAAACTTAATTTAAATTAAGTTTGCAAGTCAAATTAATAGCAAAAAGGATGAATACTTGTACACTTTTATGGTGCAAATCAAGGCCGTAACCAGGGGGGAGGATATGGGGGTTTAACACCCCCCCCCCCCCCTCCCGGAAATGTTCACAATGTAACATTTTTGTATGTAAAAGCGGCCCTGAAAGTGCAAAAAACAACATTGGTGTAAATTGAATATCAAAATGTATTAAAAACAATTAATTGTCAATTTACAATTTCATTTCATTTCATTTCATTTATTTAAACGGGAAACCCCTATTACATAAAATACATACATAACAAAGGAATTGATTTAAATTTTAAACCATTGTTCGGAAATATGATATTTATCAAAATATAAGTTATCGTTTGACTCAGCAAGAGGAGTATTTTTCAAAATCCAGTTTAAAGTGCACTCTTTAGGAGCTTTTTTTTCAAGCGACGCGCGATGTTTATATTTTTTTGCATGTAGTAAATATAATAGTAAAAACCATTGTAGCACAGGCAAAACAACAGACGTAGGAGGATTTCGGAACAAAAATGAAAAAAGACAGCAAAACTAACCAGAAACTGCTCTACAAAGTATTGAAGAATCTGAAAAAAGGCAAACAGCACGACTTAAAAACGATAAAAGGAAAAGACAGCCGAATACTAACAGAAAAAAATGAAATCATGGAGCGATGGAAAGAATACTTTTCAGAATTACTAGATAATAAACAACAAGCTAAATACGTGAATACAGAATTGGTAGAGCAGACAGACGACGAAGAAGAAGACATTAAAATCGAAGAAGTAATAGAAGCAACAAAATCAGCGAAGAGAGGAAAATCAGCAGGACACGATAAGATTGCAGCAAAGATGGCAAAAGGACTTGGCAGAAAGTGTACCGCTATACTAAAAGATATCTATAACAAATGCTGGGTCACAGGAAAAGTGCCTGCCGATTGGAAGGTAGGAATCATAGTACCAATATTTAAGAAAGGTGACTCTAGAGACTGCAAAAACTACAGGGGAATTACCCTACTAAGTATTGTGTCAAAAATATACGAGCGAATACTGGAAAAAAGACTAAAGAAGACAATAGAAAGACAACTTGCAGAACAACAGAGCGGTTTTAGAAAAGGACGTAGTGCCTAGGATCACATTTTCACAATAAAACAAATGATAGAGAAAACGAAACTGAAAGAGGGAAAAGCATTCTTAGACCTGGAGATAGCTTTCGACAAAGTAGCACAAGAACAAATATGGGACAGTTTAAGACAAAGGGGTATCAAGACAAAATTAAGAAGGGCAATTGAAAGTCTGTATGATAACAACAGCAGCTATGTAAGGAGAGATAACCGACAATCCGAAAAATTCCCTATCAACGAAGGCCTTAGACAGGGAGGTGTAATGAGTCCAGCACTATTTATTATAATTATGGATGATATCCTACAAGAAACCTAGAAGCATGTGAAAACAGTACATATAGGATTTAATAAACTAAAACCAGTAGGAATATCTGAATGCGCGTTTGCTGATGACGTGATGATATGCGCACCCAGAGAAGAAGACCTGAAGGCAAGTCTAATGATATGGGGAAAAGAACTTCGAAAAAGAAACCTAAACGTCAACATCAGTAAAGCAAAGGTAATGGTTATAGGACAGGACAACAGACGAATAAATTTAGACATAAAAAACCAAGAACTAGAGCAAGTCGACCAATTCAAGTACCTCGGAGTGACACTAGAAAGAAACGGAAACATGGAATAAGAAATAGACGAAAGAAATAGCTCCGCCACTAGAATTTTCTTTGCGTTAAGCAACTCATTCATCGGCAATAAAAACATCAGTAGGAAAACAAAAATGACAGTATACAAAACAGTATTCAGACCAATACTAACCTATGGGAGCGATTCATGGGTTCTCACAAACAGACAGAAGAGTAAGATACAGGCCGTTGATATGAAGTTCCTGAGAAGAGTGAAAGGTATAACCAGGAGAGACAGAATTAGAAATGAGGCAGTCCGAGAAGAATTAGGGGTATCATCTATAGCAGATAACATAGAATTGAACCAACTTAAATGGTTTGGACATTTATGCAGGATGAGTGATGGAAGACAGGTGAAAAACATCTGGCAGGCGAAGGCAGGAATAAAGAAAAAGAGAGGAAGACCAACAAAAACCTGGAACGACCAAACGACATCAATCCTGAAGAAAAGAAATGTAAAATGGAATGAAGCGGAGAAGATGGCAAGAAATAAAGGAGGGTAGTCCAAATTTGTGTACGATAAATAGAAAAGAGACTATTAAAATAGAAGCCTTACACCTAAGGGTAGACAAGGCAATAGATTATATATATATATCGTCGAATCTTGCTTTAATTGTCATGTTATTATACAGAGAGATTTATGTAACACCGAACATTTTCATAACGAACATTTTACTTTGAAGTATCCATATGCATACGTTACTTATTTTCTGATGCTCGGTTTATTAAAAGAACTCAATTTGAAGCTTTAAGCGAGTGTTTTCCACTCCCAGGCTAAGCATGAAGTAAAATTTCGAGTTTAGAAAAGCCTGAAAATTTGGTTTGGTCGCGTAGCGCGAAGCGCGGAGCGGCCAAACCAAATTTTCAGGCTTTTCTAAACTCGAAATTTTACTTCATGCGCCACCGGTACAAAACACTGACATATTACGAAGTTTAAAACATACTGCTAAACTTTACATTGAATCAGTGTTTTGTACGGGTGGCGCATGAAGTAAAATTTCGAGTTTAGAAAAGCCTGAAAATTTGGTTTGGCCGCTCCGCGCTTCGCGCTACGCGACCAAACCAAATTTTCAGGCTTTTCTAAACTCGAAATTTTACTTCATGCTTAGCCTGGGAGTGGAAAACACTCGCTTAAAGCTTCAGACTAAATTCTTTTAATAAACCGAGCATCAAAAATTGTGTAACGTATGCATATGAATATTTAAAAAAAAAATCTCGTTATGAAAATGTTCGGTGTTACATAAAACTCTCTGTATATGTATTCGTGAGTTATGTGAAGATTGTTATAATAGTAATAAAAAGCAACTTGCAACTAAAAAATTGCAAAAGTTGCAAAGTATAAATGAGTGATGCAAAAAGCGGATTTAAACTTATAAAATGGATCAAATATATTTTGCATCGTAGGAAACTCGCGAAATTTATATCTGGGATCCAATTAAACCCCTGACATACATCTGGAAGTACATTACAAACTGTAACTACTCCAGCAATTCCGCTTTAAGGTTATTGCTTTAGATCGGATCTCTGTCATGATCATTAACTGCAGGCAGTTTCCCTGTAAACCCTGATGATCGCTGTAATCCACAGTGATATGACTGGGATTATTACGAGCGTTCTAATTGGAAAAAATTCTAAAAAGCAACGGTGAAAAACAGGGAAATATTCATTAGGAAAAGGTCGTAATGATTACATCATTTATCTAAGCAAAATTAAATACATAGTTTAGAATGATGATTGAAGGGGTAAGAGAATAAGGAATAATTATTTAATTAATTTAACAGTAAATTTAAAATACTTTACACATATACGAGGGCAATCCAGATAGTGACAGACGTTTTGGCCTAGCGCGGCAGTTGGCGGCACTCGCGCCACCATCTTGGATACAGAATTTTTCTACATCTAGTACGCAACCAGCCGTGGTGATTAGAGACTCATGCATATTGTACTTTTTATACAGTGGCGTTTTAAAATGAGCAGTGCAATTGAAAATTCCGCCAGTTGTGAAGTGCGTGGTGTGATAAGGTTTTTGTTGGCGAAAAATTACAAACTTATTGAAATTTTTCGCCAGATTTGTGATGTGTACGGCAATGGAATAATAAGTGAAAGCCGAGTGAGGCAGTGGTGCATTGATTTTAAAAATGGCCGAACCAATGTTCACTATGAGGATCGCAATGGTAGGCCTAATCTTGTGTGATGAATTGTTAGTAAAAATTAATGAAAAAATCCGTGAAAATTGTCGATTCACGATTACGGAACTCTCGCAACATTTTCCCCAAATTTCACGGAGTATAGTTCATGAAATCGTAGTTGGTAAACTTGGATACCACAAATTTTGTGCCAGGTGGATTTCGAAAATCCTAACGGAAGACCACAAAACCAAAAGACTTGCTACAGCACTGACATTTTTGGTAGAGTACGACAAAATTGGAAACCATGTTTTCGATCGTATCGTAACTGGTGACGAGACTTGGGTACAGTACCTGCGAAACAGAACGGCAGTCGATGCAATGGGGTCACACGCATTCGCCCCAGAAATTGAGGAAGTGTCTGCAGACGCTGTCAGCAAGAAAAATCATGGCTATTGTGTTTTGGGATACTCAGGGAGTGATTTTGGTTAATTTTCTTGAACGTGGTCAAACAATAAATTCAGAGAGGTATTGAGCACTCCAAAAATTAAGACGCGCGATACAAAACAAGCGTCGGGGAAAACTTAATGAGAAAATTTTGTTTCTCCATGACAACGCTCGTCCACACACAGCCAATCGTACTCAAAAGCTGTTGCATGATTTTGGATGGAAAATTTTAAGTCATCCGCCATATAGCCCGGATTTGACCCCGAGCGATTACCATCTGTTCCCAAAGATGAAGACATGGCTCGGTACGCAACGCTTTGACACTGCCGCTCAACTCCATGCTGGTGTAAACCAGTGGTTGAACTCGCAGGCGGCAGATTTCTAGAAAGAAGGCATTAAAAATCTTGTAAAACGATATGATTAATGCCTTAATTCATATGGCGATTACGTCGAAAAATAGCCTAAGAGTTTACCTTCAAAAATTGTTTTTTTTTGGCTTTTACCTGGCCTTGGGAACTTGCCCATTAGCCAACATAATTTATTTATATTTGTATTTGTATTTGTAACATTTCAATTTGTAGTAAGCTATTATTTCAAACGGACAAACACTCACATTCAAACCACACCCAGGGCCACGAGAAATTATTTTTAAATAAAGTCTCGCCGTGCATGGGAATCGAACCCGAATTGTGGCTCGCCGAGCGATACAGCCCGGCGACGTTACCGCTCGGCCACCACCTGCCCCTACCCTCAAAATGTATATAATAAAAATTAGTTTTTTTACTTTGTTTACTTTTTATTTCAAAACATCTGCCACTTTGTGGATTGCCCTCGTAATAAAGAAATTGAATTTGTTTAAGGGGTTGCCTTCAGTCGGATCGACGTTTCGATATGATTTTTTTGATTTTTTTTCCATCAAAAGTAACAACCATATTAAAAAAACAAATTATGAATTATAACAGAAAACCTTAAATTATGAAGATTATTTCAGTCAACAACAAAAAAATTGAGAAATGGAGTAAGGTAAAACTGACCCCTACCGTCACCCCTTGGGCTTTTCATTATCATCAATAAAACATAAAATTTCACTGAATATTAAATCCAATTCGGGAAATAATCAGATAAAACCTGGTCGAACTTTTCTAATTACAATTCTCCGGCTCGAATTAATCACCCCTTCGCGATAATTTATCAAATTGCACCGGGCCCCGGTTAACTACCACCCCGGGGTAAATAAAGAAGGGGAAAAACACGGAAGAGAAAAGGTGGGTGGTTTATTTTTATACCCTGATCGGGTTTTCCCTTATTTTCCGTATTCCAGGATTTCGCCGGAATCCCATAGGTGGTGTTTATTGGGGAGAAGGCAGTCAGTTGCGAGCGTGACGTCTTCCTTGAAACGATTTCGTTTTCGGGAGAGAAACTCAAGAGTTAATTTAGAAAATCTTGTACAGCTGTCAGCTGAATACTTTCTTTCTTAATCTCCCAATAGAACATGTTGTTAATAAATTGAATTATGCAATACATGCGTAAATGCAAAAACCGCATATCTTATTTTATGAGAAAGATCATTTTATTAAATGATATTATAAAGGCTACAAGTAAAGTATGGAATTGTCTGACATTTGTTGTTTTTTAAAAGAGTTTAAGTTGAAGCTTTAAACAAGTGTTGTCCACTCCCAGACTAAGCATGAAGTAAAATTTCATTTTATTAAATGATTTTATAAAGGCTACGAGTAAAATATGGAATACTAAAAAATACGAACTCAACCGATTTTGACGAATAAAAGCACTAATAACCTTTCTTCACACGTTTATTTTAATTACCAAATGTGCATACATTACGGATACAAAGTGACCATTCAAATATTCCCTGTTCTTTTTCTAAGTTCAATTTGAAGCTAAAAACAAGTGTTTTCCATTCCCAGACTAAGCATGAAGTAAAATTTCGAGTTTAGAAAAGCCCCGTGAAAATTTGTCGAGGGTCGCGCAGCGACCCGAGACAAATTTTCTGGGCTTTTCTAAACTCGAAATTTTACTTCATGCGCCACGCGTATAAAAACTAAAATATTGCGAAATTTATGTATATTCGAACTTGGCTAAAAATCTGTGTTTTATAAGCGTGGCACATGAAGTAAAATTTCGAGTTTAGAAAAGCCCAGAATATTTGTCTCGGGTCGCTGCGCGACCCTCGACAAATTTTCACGGGGCTTTTCTAAACTCGAAATTTTACTTAATGCTTTGTCTGGGAGTGGAAAACACTCGTTTAAAGCTTCAAATCGAACGTTTTGAAAAGTGGGGGTAAAGATCGCTCACGTCACAAATGCGCGCTGAATTTAAAAGTGATTACTACATGGTAAAATTTAGGTAAACATGCATAAGCTGTAAATTGTCTGACATTTGTTGTTTTTTAAAAGAGTTTAAGTTGAAGCTTTAAACAAGTGTTGTCCACTCCCAGACTTTCGATATCTCGAAAGCGGCTACACAAATAAAATTGAAAATAATCACGGAGGCCTCGCTCATTTGGTACTATAACATAAAAAATTATAAAAAAAATCGGAGATGCAAAAGCCAGATGGTATCCGATGTGGCGTGGAATGCCCCATAGGCTTTAAATTGTCTGACATTCGTTGTTTTTAAAAAGAGTTCAAGTTAAAGCTTTAAACGAGTGTTGTCCACTCCCAGACTAAGCATGAAGTAAAATTTCGAGTTTAGAAAAGCCCCGTGAAAATTTGTCGAGGGTCGCGCAGCGACCCGAGACAAATTTTCTGGGCTTTTCTAAACTCGAAATTTTACTTCATGCGCCAAGCGTATAAAACCCTAAAATATTGTGAAATTTATGTATATTCTAACTTCGTTTAAGATCTGTGTTTTATAAGCGTGGCGCATGAAGTAAAATTTCGAGTTTAGAAAAGCCCAGAAAATTTGTCTCGGGTCGCTGCGCGACCCTCGACAAATTTTCACGGGGCTTTTCTAAACTCGAAATTTTACTTCATGCTTAGTCTGGGAGTGGACAACACTCGTTTAAAGCTTTAACTTGAACTCTTTTTAAAAACAACGAATGTCAGACAATTTAAAGCCTATGGGGCATTCCACGCCACATCGGATACCATCTGGCTTTTGCATCTCCGATTTTTTTTATAATTTTTTATGTTATAGAACCAAATGAGCGAGGCCTCCGTGATTATTTTCAATTTTATTTGTGTAGCCGCTTTCGAGATATAGACTTTTGAAAAAAAAACGTTCCGTTTTTATAAATGCTAATAACTTTGTGAAAATGGACCGGTTTTAACGTTTTTTTTTAGAATTTTTTATTTTTCAAAATACTTTTTGAATATAAAATCCAAAAAAATTTAAAAACTACATTTCGATAAAATTTTCAAATTTTTAATATAAAATATTGATTTCCAAAAAACACGTAGTGATCGATTTTCTTGAAATTTTTATCTAAAAGACTGTTACTCATTCCGCAACTTTTAAGCCTAGTCTGATAATGGGATAACAATAGGATGTATTTTTTTTCGAATTTTTAAAATTACATGTTTCAGCTATCAGTACTAAAAGTTAATAATAACCTTTCTCTCAGGTCCACCAGCAATAGTTTTTGCCATTTATAAAATGTAATAGATATGTCTTAATAATTTAATGGATTATAACCAAGCTCACTTATACAAAAATACTCGGAAAATATTTCTATAACATTTTCAAATTTTTAATATAAAATGTTGATTTCCAATAAACACGTACTGATCGATTTTCTTGAATCTTTTTTCTAAAAAACTGTCACTCAATACGCAACTTTTAAGCCTAATCCGATACTGGGATAACGATAGGATTTATTTTTTTTTAGATAAAAATTTCAAGAAAATCGATCACCACGTGCTATTTGGAAATCAATATTTTATATTAAAAATTTGAAAATTTTATCGAAATATAGTCTTAACATTTTTTGGTTTTTATATTCAAAAAGTATTTTGAAAAATAAAAAATTCAAAAAAAAAAAGGTTAAAATCGGTCATTTTTTCACAAAGTTATTAGCATTTAAAAAAACGGAACGTTTTTTTTTCAAAAATCGATATCTGGAAAGTGGCTACACAAATAAAATTGAAAATAATCACGAAGGCCTCTCTCATTTGGTACTATAACATAAAAAATTATGAAAAAAATCGGAGATGCAAAAGCCAGATGGTATCCGATTTGGCGTGAAATGCCCCCTATACATGTTTACCTAAATTTTACCATGAAGTAACCACATTCGAATTCAGCGCGCATTTGTGACGTAAGCAATCTCTACCCCCACTCCAAAATCTTCGATTCTATCGATCCTTCTTACCGTATACTCGACCGTCCTTGGGTCATTTACTCGCCCTGCCACCTCGTAAATGCAATATGGTATTCGCATGCAATACGAAGCTTTCAAAACTTGTCAACCAATTACACCTACATGAAAATGTTGTCTTACAACTATATCTATCTATAACACAAAAAAAAACGTCGAAATGTATTTCCTTCCAATATTCCCCTGCTTGGCGAAGCATTATTCTGGAAATCGAGGACGAGAATCCAATTGTCTGTTTTTGTCAACGGACGGAATGTGTGTCGAGTCGAGGAAAATCACCGCCCCTCCACGTTTCAGACCTTATTTCAGGTGTAATTCGTTATTTTAGTGCCGGCTTTAACTAAGAATTTATTCCCGCGTGAAATTTGAAATTTCGCGTTATTTCCACGAGAGCGGGTATTCCCCATTTGTTTGGGTAACACACACAAAAGGAAAATTCCGGTTGTAATGCATTTCCTCGTCGATAATGTTGCCTAAAATATCGGTTTGAATTGTAAATGTGATGTTTTCCTTATTTTCCCATTGATGGGCTTTTTTTGTTGGGAAAGAATAAATAAACTCATCGCTTCGGTTGAGTTTAGAATACTTCAACAATTTAAATTTGAAATTCATTTTATAAATGTATAATATAATGCAAATCAACTGTACCTTTTAAAATTCGACTTTTTAAAGTTCAATTGAACTTAACTTAAACTTTATTCTAAAGAAATACGCCATTTGAGAACAGATATTCATAACTTAATAAAAATTGATCATAAATCTTATATAGAAAGAATGGAACAAAAGATTTCTCGTGAACCGAAAAAAATATTCTAGTATGTTAACATCAAAAAGAAAACAACTAGAATTTCAGGTACCATGTTTTATGATGGAGGTAGTATAACTAATCCGACTAAAATAGTTGATAGTTTTGCTCATTATTTTAGAAGTGTTTTTACAAATCATAATCAGATAAGTAAAGAACAGACTGATTTCTCCTATTATCCTGTTTGTGGTATCGGATAACTCACTGAAGATGAAATTTTACATGCTGCTAGTGAATTTTTTTTTTATTGTATTTGGCTTTTGCCTGGCCTTGGGAACTTGCCCATTAGCCAACATCATTTATTTATATTTGTATTTTTTAATTGTTAACATTACAATTTGTAGTATGCTATTATTTCATACGGACAAACACTCACATTCATACCACACCCAAGGTCACGACGAGAAATTATTTTTAAATAAAGTCTCCCCGTGCACGGGAATCGAACCCGAGTTTGTGGCTCGCCGAGCGATACAGCCCGACGACGTTACCGCTCGGCCACCACCTGCCCTGCTAGTGAATTAAAAGATTGCATACAGTGTTTTATTGAACCGCTTACACATATATACAATTTAATTGTTAGTACAAGTACCGTTCCTGACATTTGGAAGGTAGGAAGAGTCACGCCTGTTTTCAAAAGTGGCGATAAATCAAATATATTAAATTATAGGCCAATTACTGTTGTAAATAATTTTTCAAAATTGTGTGAAATGATCATTTACAAAATAATGTATAATCATGTCCGTACACTAATCACTACACGTCAACATGATTTCATGAAAAGAAGATCAATTGTATCAAATCTGATGAACTTTTCTGAATATGTTCCTCAAAATTTAGATAATCGCAAACAAGTAGATGCAGTTTACACAGATTTTCAGAAGGCGTTTAATACAATTGACCATCAAGTAATTACTAGAAAATTGATTTTTTTATGGATTCAATAAAGATGCAGTGTCTCTGATTCAATCGTATTTATATAAGAGGTATCAGTATGTTTATTTCCATGGCTATTCTTCATGTGAATATGTTGCAGCCAGTGGGGTCCCACAGGGATCTAATCTTGGACCACTGCTTTTTATCATTTTTATTGATGATATTGTAAAAGGGCTTCAATCTAATGTACTACTCTATGCTGATGATATGAAGATTTATGGCGTCATTGAATCTGTAAGTGATTGCATTAAACTACAGGATGACATTATTCGCATACAACAATGATGCAGCAATAATGGTTTGTCATAAAATCTAAATAAATGCAAATGTCTATCTTATTCACGAAGAAGATATGTGATACATTATGATTATTCGTTAGACAATGTCATTTTTGAGAGACTTAATATTATACGTGATTTGGGAGTTATATTTGATAACCAGCTTACTTTTCGGGAACATATAAACAACATCTGTAATAAAAGTTTTAGAATGCTAGGTTTCATTCATCGTACCTGTAAGGAATTTACTAACATGAAAAAATTATTTTGCTCATATGTGCGATCAAATCTTGAATTTGCGAGCGTCATTTGGTTGCCTAAATATTATGTTCATATAAATCGACTAGAAAAAATTCAGAAAAAATTTCTAAAAATGCTTTTCCTAAAAGTTTAATGAATATCCGCCATTAAATATTACATATCAAGAACTTTTAAACACTTTTGAAATGAAATCGTTACATCATAGGCGTAATAATGCAATGGTTTTATTCTTACACGGTTTGCTTAATGACAATATTGATGACCCAAATCTTCTCTCTAAAATTAATTTTCTAGTTCCACGAGTAAATTCACGCCATACTAAGTTATTTTACACATCCCATGTTAATACTGTTGCTCATTTTCATTCACCTATAAATTCTATGGTCAGAACCTATAACAATGTTAACTTCTTAGCCGACATTTTTATAGATTCTCGTTCCACATTATTGCGAAATATTTCACAGTTTGTCTAAATTTGTAACATTTTTGATATTATTTGTCTATATAATACCATTATACTGATATAATTTTAAGATTAATGTTAGGTTTAATCTTTAGTCTTCGTATGCTTTTTTTATCTTTTTTATCTTTTTTTTTAATCTTTTTATTTTATATAAATTTTTTTTATTAGTTTTTTGTTAAAGAATATTTACTTTATTTGAAATCTAATTATAATTATTATTAATACAATATTTCCCTGTAATTAGATGTTATCTGTTGGGAAATGAATAAAGTTATTATTATTATTATTATAAAAAATCGTCATGATAAAAAATTGAACTATTAAGGTTTTATGTTCATTTTTTTCATTTTTCATCAGTAATGCTATACTGAGAATTTTCCGTTAAGGTATTCTATGAACATTTTCAGACATTCGTTACTTTATTAAAAACGTTTAATTTGAAGCCTCTAACGAGTGTTTCCAATCCCAGACTAAGCATGAAGTAAAATTTCGAGTTTAGAAAAGCCTGAAAATTTGGTTTGGTCGCGTAGCGCGAAGCGCGGAGCGACCAAACCAAATTTTCAGGCTTTTCTAAACTCGAAATTTTACTTCATGCGCCACGCGTATAAAACCCTGATTTCCAACAAAGTTCACTTGATAACAATATTTCAGTGTTTTCAGTGGTTAATACGAGTGGCGCATGAAGTAAAATTTCGAGTTTAGAAAAGCCTGAAAGTTTGGTTTGGTCGCTCCGCGCTTCGCGCTACGCGACCAAACCAAACTTTCAGGCTTTTCTAAACTCGAAATTTTACTTCATGCTTAATCTGGGAGTGGAAAACGCTCGTTTAAGGCATCAAATTGAACTCTTTAAAGAAACGCGTATGCATATGTATACTTAAAAGAAAAATTCCCTGTATAATGCGATACTAATTCTTGAAACAAACTGGATCCAATTTTTTTAACACCGTGTAATATAGAAAATGTGGTGATACTAAATTCTTGTACGTTTCATCACATTTTAGCATGAGGGCATGCGCAGTTTGATTCGCGTGAGTTTGTATACAAACATAACCTCAACGGCAGAATTATAAATCTCATTTCTTGTCGTTTGTGTTCACAAGGAGTTTAATTCTGTGATTTCAAAGAGTATTACACAATTATTTAAACTGCCATATATGCAACAACTGGTTATTGTAATAAGAAATTCATGGTGCAAGGCCACGACGTTGCTGTCATCTAAGCGCTATCAGTAAACAACTGAACCAGCCGATTCCATTTTGAAACACATACTTGATATCGATGGCTTAGCGCACAAATGTGTTAAGTGCAGTTTTTGGCTTAAATGAGTTAACTGTGCCATCTCATACATTAAGTTCAGATGTATGTGATGGCACACTCAACTGATTTCAGCCAAAAACTGCACTTAGAAATCGATACCAAGTACCAGGTCTGTAAATATGAAGCCAGAATTCGCTTATAAATAATAATAATAATAATAATATTTATTTATTACCCAACAGGAAAAATCCTAATTACAAGGCAATATGTACAATAATATAGTAGAATAATATGATACTTAACAAATAATAATAAACAAAATAAATGATATGCCTAAACAATAAAATGTTAACTTTTATGTTACATATTAAATTAACAATTAAACACAGAGCAAAATTGATTCTAATGAGTCATGAAATATGTCACAAGTGACAGGCAAACTATTGAATATATTACAGCTAATGTGTACGGGTGATTTTGATCCAAAGTTATTTCGAAATGAGGTAATGCTAAATGTAGGTTTTTGCCTACTGTTAAATGTCTAGTTGTCAATATAGTGACTGTTAAGTCGCGTTATTGGTCCCTTATTTTTGTGTTTATATTTGTCAAAGACTTTTAACTCATAAGAATACAAGTTTTGGAGTACGGTCCGAGAACTGACCCCGAGCAGTCCGTCCCACTGCACAATTAAAACGTGCGGCCTCCACGTGGTCCACCATATCCTCAATCATCCTTTCAATCACATCCTTTTCAATAATTCTTTTCCTAAGTTCCTTTCCATTGAACCTTTTCCTTTAAAAATCCACGTGTATTTCCTATTTCCTATCCCTTGGGGAGGGCAGAGGGCGCAGCAATGGCTGTTTAACTCTGTCCAGATTTTAACCTATACTTAAGACCTAGATTTAAGATTTCATTACTCATCCCTTCATCCACTCATTTATTTATTCATACAATCGATACTCCAATAAATTTAAAAAAATTATCTTTGATTTGGTTGGCGTTCACTTTGTGGTACATCTTTATAAAATAATATTAAAACACTTAACTTTGTTTTACCACTTTAATTAACTTTTTACAGTGACTATAGTTTCGACTACAAGCTAGTCATTATCAAACTGAGTACCTAAAATAAAAACAATGTACAATGTATTTTAGGTACTCAGTTAGATAATGACTAGCTTGTAGTCGAAACTATAGTCACTGTAAAAAGTTAATTAAAGTGGTAAAACAAAGTTAAGTGTTTTAATATTATTTTAAAAAAATTATAATTATTATTTCATATTTACTGTGACTGGTCAACAGAGCTTTATTAGCTAAGGCCATTAATTACGCAAAGAAGAAGAAGAAGAAGAATACAAGTTTATTACAACTGCATATGTTTTCATAGCGTTGAAGATACTGTTTTTGAGCCTAAAAATTATGGTTCGAGGATAGCATTGATTTTTTGTTACAATTCAAAGAAAACTGCTCTAGAATCGCATCAAAGACTTGTCGAAGCTTACGGTGAGCATGCTCTAGATCAGTGGTGGGGAAACTTTTTTCAAGACGGGCCATTTGTAATAACCAGACAATCGTAGCGGGCCAAAGAATAATGCTTAATCGTAGGTAGGTAGTTTTTATGCGGGTCGTCACATTACGAAGTAAGAACGCGTTCAACATTCTCACGACGGCACTCTTAAACGGGCCGGATTAAACCTTTCCGCGGGCCGGACTTGGCCCGCGGGCCGTAGTTTCCCCATCACTGCTCTAGATAAATCACAGTGCTTTGAGTGATTTAAAATATTTAAAAGTGGCGATTTTCACGTGAGAAACCAAGAACGTGGAAGACCAGCGAGAAAGTTTGAAGGCGCCGCATTGCAAGCATTGTTGGATGAGGATGACGCTCAAACGCACCAACAACGTGTGTATCAATTAAATGTGACACGAGAAGGCGTCTCCATACGTTTGAAAGCCGTAAGAAAGATCCAGAAGTTATGAAGTTATGGGTAATGAAAGACAGCAGGAAAACCGAAAAACCACCTACGAAATACTGCTCACCAGGTACGAAAGAAAATCATGTCCTTATCGAATTGTGACTGGCCATGCGGCTTACTCACCAGACTTGGCTCTATCCGATTACTGCTTATTTGCATCGATAGGACATGCACTTGCTGAACAGCGCTTTACATCTTACAAAAATGTACGAAAATAGCTCGATGATTGGTTTGCCTTAAATGATCAACATTTTTTTTGGCGTGGCATCCACAAACTGGCAGAGAGATGAAAAAAATGGGTAGCTAAAATATTTTGTACCATTTTGATACAATACATGTGTATTTTCCAGCGACGGCTCGTAGCCTAACTTCAGGGGCGGCCAGAGACCCAAGGTAATATGTATCCGTTATTGAAAGGTGACTTTGTTGTGCAATTCCTTGTATTTATAAAGCGCGATCCCAACCTTAAATTTTGTGTGCCTTGGCGTTGTGGCCGACCCTGAAGTTAGGTTGCGAGCCGTCGCACAATGTGCCAAATCCGAGCGCGAGCGCCAGGGGGGGATTTGGAGGAAAAAAATTAAATTAAAAATTTCGAGAAAAAAACATATCCACTCCATTGTAGATACATGAAACCCTTATAATCTTGCATGTTTATATTTTTTAACCCCCTATATTATTAACAATTAACGCTTAAAGTTGAGCAATTTAGAAAACATCGATTTTACGGCATTTCATTCGCAAGTTTAAATAATTTATTACATGGATAGTAGGCGTACTATAAATATAACATTATACACTATTGTTTATAACATAATACTGTATATTATGGTTGAAAGATCAACTCTCTAAATATTTTAGAAAAAAAGTTAAAAAAATTTGAATATGAAATATATTTTAAATATAAATTTTAACTTTAGAAAGTGTTATAAAAAAAATGCCAACTCGATGAGGTCTGTGACTATCACTAAAAATTAGTTCTATGTTTTCTCTAACTACCCTCAAAATTTCGTATCTCCACCGGTGCGTTTTTGGGGTCTTTTTAATTTTTTTATTCGACGCCACCAATTAAAATTGGGTCGGGCGAGGCCCGTGTGCGGTGGCATCGCGGAGTCGAGCTCGCTATTCTCGAGCAGCACGCAACATTATTTCTACGTTGGCCCCGAACAAAAAAATAATAAAAACGCACTTAAAACGCACATGTAAAAATTCAAAAAAATTAGGGCTGTTACAGAAAATATTGACAAATGTTTACATAATAGTCATAATCCTCACAATCTACAATTTTTCTAATAAACAGGTATATATCATAGGGAAATTATTTCTTCTCTGAGTATTTTTTGCAGCATTTAAATCACATTTACAAAAATAGTTTTATGGGTTTTTTTCTTATTGATATATAAGGGTGTACATCTGTTACTGATAAAGGTCATCTGGTTTGTGTTTACATTTTTATTAGGGGTCCGATTGAAGCTGTCATTTACCGTAACAAATGGCATTCTTGTCACACAGTTTTTACGGTTTAAGTATCTGAAATGGATTATTCTTAATTTTCTTGAAAGCAAAATATGCGTTTAGTGTTGAACGAAGTCTCCAACAGTTCACATATTTTTCTGATCCATAAGCGAACGATTGAACATTATAAAGTAATTATTAATTAAGTTAGTGTTAAGTGTTATTTAATTTGTTGACTATATACTCTTTCTTTGATGTAGTGTTTTTTTGTGTATAAAATAGTTTACTTTAATTAAACTAGTGTTTAGTGTTAGTGTAATTTAATTAATCCAAAACGCTGAGTGATAATGGAGAAAATTAAAATTACAAACGGTGATTTATATAAGGTATGGTACGAACTAAAACCTAAAAACCTTATTCAGTCAAGCAATACCATTGATTATTTAATAAAATATATTGAAAATGTTTCGACGAAAAACAATAGTGAAAATGATGACATTCTTAAAAAAGTTAAGGGTTTCTGCAGTACTCTTAATAGAAAGTGGAAAATGTGCTCAAGATCTCATATCAATTTCATAAAAAAAAAAAATAGAAATTGGTTACTGCTGCCTTTTAAATACAACGAGGGTTCTGTCTTAATTGAAAATACAAACCCCTTTGAAAATATAGAAAATATTTCACCAATACCAAGTACATCAGGTACACAGTTCACAATACAAAGTAATACATCTAAAAGAAGACAAACTAATTTATTGATCACCGAAAATACATAATATATAAATTAGATTTGAAGAAAACAACTACTCACGGATGTACGATAGAAGAGAAAAATAATATATTTAGTCGGAAAACTAGAATACAAAAACTATTACGTAAATAGTTAGGGATAAGGGTTGATATTGTTGTGCAAGGAGGAGGTACTTCAAATACTGGCAACGTTGCTCGAATATTTTTTCGAAATTATGAGAAAGTAGCTGTCATCACTGAATTGAATGAAGAATTATTGAACAGATTTTATACAATTCTTATAACAATGTCGAGTTCTCGTAATATAAATGTATTGATGTTTGATAAATATGCAGAAGATACGGCCCGGCCCGACTTTACACCTTGTTATATGGATGGTATAGAATGCCTCCTAGTGTCCATAAAATTTTAATTCACGGGAGCAAAATAATTGGACAATGTCTTTTACCAATCGGAGAACTTTCGGAAGAGGCACAGGAAGCAACCAATAAAATATATAAGAGAGTTAGAGAAAACCATACTAGGAAAAACTCTAGGCTTAATACAATTCGAGATTTATTTAATATGCTTCTTGTATGTTCTGATCCAATAATTTCTTCTTTGAGAAGCGATGTAAAAATTCATAAAAAACAACTACCTGCAGACGCTAAAAAATTAGTTATTTGTGAAACGGACACAAGTGACAGCGAAGACGAACAGACTGATGAGGATACTGACAATTTTTCATTTTAAAAAAGTAAGTAAATAAAACAGTATAAAATACATAACTTCGTTGTGCAAAATCAGAAAAATGTAATGTATATTCTGATTAAAAATTCATATTTTAAACAACAGATTAAATTATTTTTAAACTACAGCAGATACTTTTCACATTTGTAGGTTTTTTTGAGGTGCTTTATTTTTTATTAGGCGCAACCGATAAAAATCGACTCGGTCATTCGCAAAAACCTGACACAAAACGCACATGTAGAGATACGAAGTTTTTAGGGCATTTAAAAACATACCACAGTTTTTGGTGAAAGTCACAACCTATGTAATGATTATAACAATTGTATATAATTTTGCTGCCTTGAATTATTATTATATTATTTTTCTAGAAGATTGCAAACCGGAAGAACTGTGACTATCATATAAACATTTGTTAATATTTTCTGTAACTGCCCTAATTTTTTTGAATTTTTACATGTGCGTTTTAAGTGCGTTTTTATTATTTTTTGTTCGGGGCCAACGTAAAAATCATGTTGCGTGCTGCTCGAGAATAGCGCGCGCTCGACTCCACGATACTCACCGCACACGGGCCTCGCCCGACCCAACTTTAATTGGTGGCGTCAAATAAAAAAATTAAAAAGACCCCAAAAACGCACCGGTGGAGATACGAAATTTTGAGGGTAGTTAGAGAAAACATAGAACTAATTTTGAGTGATAGTCCCAGACCTCATCGAGTTGACATTTTTTTTATAACACTTTCTAAAGTTAAAATTTATATTTAAAATATATTTCATATTCAATTTTTTTTTAACTTTTGTTCTAAAATATTTAGAGACTTAATTTTTCAACCATAATATACAGTATTATGTTATAAACAATAGTGTATAATGTTATATTGATAGTACGCCTACTATCCATCTAATAAATTATTTAAACTTGCGAATGAAATGCCGTAAAATTGATGTTTTCTAAATCGCTTAACTTTAAGAGTTAATTGTTAATAATATAGGGGGTTGAAAAATATAAACATGCAAGATTAGAAGGGTTTCGTGTATCTACAATGGAGTGGATATGTTTTTTTCTCAAAATTTTTAATTTGATTTTTTTCCTCAAAATCCCCCCCTGGCGCTCGCGCTCGGATTTGGCACATTGTGCGTCGCTGGTATTTTCTATTAAAAAACTCTCGTTTCATATTTACAGACCTGGTATGTGTTGTTGTTGTATTGTTAAGCCATCGATATATCATTCGGAATTAAATTGGAAAAATATAGTAGTTTGTTTATTTCAATCCCCTGCGAATATTTTAATAAGAAAATTGTGCAGAAATGCAATTACCCTATTGATCCTGTTGCTCGTGGCAAATTCTGGAAATCGCATTAAACCAAATAACGCACAAACATTTTCCCCACTCGACTCCAGTTCTCGGCGCAATTACCTTATCATAACACTCAGCGGAAAACGTCACCGGGAAAATGAAATTGCAAATGAGTCCCCCGGAAAAGTGAAAATTCGCACAGGTAGGCTAAAGATAAACTATGCTAATTCAACAGAATTGCGCGTAATTATTAATACCGACAGCCACCGCCGCACAATGTGCCAAATCCGAGCGCGAGCGCCAGGGGGGGATTTTGAGGAAAAAAATCAAATTAAAAATTTTGAGAAAAAAACATATCCACTCCATTGTAGATACACGAAACCCTTCTAATCTTGCATGTTTATATTTTTCAACCCCCTATATTATTAACAATTAACTCTTAAAGTTAAGCGATTTAGAAAACATCAATTTTACGGCATTTCACTCGCAAGTTTAAATAATTTATTACATGGATAGTAGGCGTACTATCAATATAACATTATACACTATTGTTTATAACATAATACTGTATATTATGGTTGAAAAATTAAGTCTCTAAATATTTTAGAACAAAAGTTAAAAAAAAATTGAATATGAAATATATTTTAAATATAAATTTTAACTTTAGAAAGTGTTATAAAAAAAATGTCAACTCGATGAGGTCTGGGACTATCACTAAAAATTAGTTCTATGTTTTCTCTAACTACCCTCAAAATTTCGTATCTCCACCGGTGCGTTTTTGGGGTCTTTTTAATTTTTTTATTTGACGCCACCAATTAAAGTTGGGTCGGGCGAGGCCCGTGTGCGGTGAGTATCGTGGAGTCGAGCGCGCGCTATTCTCGAGCAGCACGCAACATGATTTTTACGTTGGCCCCGAACAAAAAATAATAAAAACGCACTTAAAACGCACATGTAAAAATTCAAAAAAATTAGGGCAGTTACAGAAAATATTAACAAATGTTTATATGATAGTCACAGTTCTTCCGGTTTGCAATCTTCTAGAAAAATAATATAATAATAATTCAAGGCAGCAAAATTATATACAATTGTTATAATCATTACATAGGTTGTGACTTTCACCAAAAACTGTGGTATGTTTTTAAATGCCCTAAAAACTTCGTATCTCTACATGTGCGTTTTGTGTCAGGTTTTTGCGAATGACCGAGTCGATTTTTTCGGTTGCGCCTAATAAAAAATAAAGCACCTCAAAAAAACCTACAAATGTGAAAAGTATCTGCTGTAGTTTAAAAATAATTTAATCTGTTGTTTAAAATATGAATTTTTAATCAGAATATACATTACATTTTTCTGATTTTGCACAACGAAGTTATGTATTTTATACTGTTTTATTTACTTACTTTTTTAAAATGAAAAATTGTCAGTATCCTCATCAGTCTGTTCGTCTTCGCTGTCACTTGTGTCCGTTTCACAAATAACTAATTTTTTAGCGTCTGCAGGTAGTTGTTTTTTATGAATTTTTACATCGCTTCTCAAAGAAGAAATTATTGGATCAGAACATACAAGAAGCATATTAAATAAATCTCGAATTGTATTAAGCCTAGAGTTTTTCCTAGTATGGTTTTCTCTAACTCTCTTATATATTTTATTGGTTGCTTCCTGTGCCTCTTCCGAAAGTTCTCCGATTGGTAAAAGACATTGTCCAATTATTTTGCTCCCGTGAATTAAAATTTTATGGACACTAGGAGGCATTCTATACCATCCATATAACAAGGTGTAAAGTCGGGCCGGGCCGTATCTTCTGCATATTTATCAAACATCAATACATTTATATTACGAGAACTCGACATTGTTATAAGAATTGTATAAAATCTGTTCAATAATTCTTCATTCAATTCAGTGATGACAGCTACTTTCTCATAATTTCGAAAAAATATTCGAGCAACGTTGCCAGTATTTGAAGTACCTCCTCCTTGCACAACAATATCAACCCTTATCCCTAACTATTTACGTAATAGTTTTTGTATTCTAGTTTTCCGACTAAATATATTATTTTTCTCTTCTATCGTACATCCGTGAGTAGTTGTTTTCTTCAAATCTAATTTATATATTATGTATTTTCGGTGATCAATAAATTAGTTTGTCTTCTTTTAGATGTATTACTTTGTATTGTGAACTGTGTACCTGATGTACTTGGTATTGGTGAAATATTTTCTATATTTTCAAAGGGGTTTGTATTTTCAATTAAGACAGAACCCTCGTTGTATTTAAAAGGCAGCAGTAACCAATTTCTATTTTTTTTTTTTATGAAATTGATATGAGATCTTGAGCACATTTTCCACTTTCTATTAAGAGTACTGCAGAAACCCTTAACTTTTTTAAGAATGTCATCATTTTCACTATTGTTTTTCGTCGAAACATTTTCAATATATTTTATTAAATAATCAATGGTATTGCTTGACTGAATAAGGTTTTTAGGTTTTAGTTCGTACCATACCTTATATAAATCACCGTTTGTAATTTTAATTTTCTCCATTATCACTCAGCGTTTTGGATTAATTAAATTACACTAACACTAAACACTAGTTTAATTAAAGTAAACTATTTTATACACAAAAAAACACTACATCAAAGAAAGAGTATATAGTCAACAAATTAAATAACACTTAACACTAACTTAATTAATAATTACTTTATAATGTTCAATCGTTCGCTTATGGATCAGAAAAATATGTGAACTGTTGGAGACTTCGTTCAACACTAAACGCATATTTTGCTTTCAAGAAAATTAAGAATAATCCATTTCAGATACTTAAACCGTAAAAACTGTGTGACAAGAATGCCATTTGTTACGGTAAATGACAGCTTCAATCGGACCCCTAATAAAAATGTAAACACAAACCAGATGACCTTTATCAGTAACAGATGTACACCCTTATATATCAATAAGAAAAAAACCCATAAAACTATTTTTGTAAATGTGATTTAAATGCTGCAAAAAATACTCAGAGAAGAAATAATTTCCCTATGATATATACCTGTATATTAGAAAAATTGTAGATTGTGAGGATTATGACTATTATGTAAACATTTGTCAATATTTTCTGTAACAGCCCTAATTTTTTTGAATTTTTACATGTGCGTTTTAAGTGCGTTTTTATTATTTTTTTGTTCGGGGCCAACGTAGAAATAATGTTGCGTGCTGCTCGAGAATAGCGAGCTCGACTCCGCGATGCCACCGCACACGGGCCTCGCCCGACCCAATTTTAATTGGTGGCGTCGAATAAAAAAATTAAAAAGACCCCAAAAACGCACCGGTGGAGATACGAAATTTTGAGGGTAGTTAGAGAAAACATAGAACTAATTTTTAGTGATAGTCACAGACCTCATCGAGTTGGCATTTTTTTTATAACACTTTCTAAAGTTAAAATTTATATTTAAAATATATTTCATATTCAAATTTTTTTAACTTTTTTTCTAAAATATTTAGAGAGTTGATCTTTCAACCATAATATACAGTATTATGTTATAAACAATAGTGTATAATGTTATATTTATAGTACGCCTACTATCCATGTAATAAATTATTTAAACTTGCGAATGAAATGCCGTAAAATCGATGTTTTCTAAATTGCTCAACTTTAAGCGTTAATTGTTAATAATATAGGGGGTTAAAAAATATAAACATGCAAGATTATAAGGGTTTCATGTATCTACAATGGAGTGGATATGTTTTTTTCTCGAAATTTTTAATTTAATTTTTTTCCTCCAAATCCCCCCCTGGCGCTCGCGCTCGGATTTGGCACATTGTGCGCCGTTGCCTTTTAATTACCCCCACAACCACGACACGTTCGCCAACCGAAATTAATTAATTTTCGCGTGTATAAATGTGAATTAATTACGCAAACAAACACAAGCGGTTATTATTGTTTTAAATTTTTGTTTTGTAAAATACACGCTGACCGGAAAAAAATTCCAACATTTCTTTTTGCCTTGGACTATTAGGGCGCTCTTATATGGACGTTTTGAACGCAAGGCGGAACGGGAGCGGGCGCAAGCGTTTGCGTTTTAACACATAGGTTTGTTTACATGAGACTCCCTAGACAGACGGGTGCTAGGCGGAGAAAACGCCAGCACCCGTCCGTCTAGGAACTCTCATATAAACCTATGTGTTAAAACACAAACGCTTGCGCCCGCTCCCGTTCCGCCTTGCGTTCAAAACGTCCATATAAGAGCGCCATTAGCCATCAATCTATTTATATATTTAACATTTCCACGGGCGCATTCATCAGAAAAATATACTCTCAACATGTTTGGGTTTATTTACGCTTTACGTTGGTATATAGTAAACGCTACTCTGGCCTTTCTATTTTGTACGGTTGCGAAAATGACGAACGTGTTTGCTGTTGATAGTGCGTTCATCAAAAAAATCCTTAACTGTTGCCATCAAACACTTTTATCAGATGAATGCGCCTAATGTATTTAACAGAGCTGGGACGAATCCTCGTAAAAAGAATTAAACAATCTTTATTCACAGAAAAAAAAAAATACAGAATATATATATACATATACATAAATACATAGATATAAAATGAATTAATTTTCGTAAAGTGACTATTTTTTAAGGTTCCTTCCTCCTGTCTTCGCCTCACGAGAGTGGGCCATGAGTTGGTCCGTCGCACAGTGGTCGGAATTTTAAAAAAAGTGGGATTTAATATAAAAAACCGTTTGTAAATCATGAAACTTTGTGGATGAACGTATTTTGAGTGTATAAAAAAAGATTCTGAATGTCAAATATTGAAAAGTCAAAAATTCAAAATGGCCGACGAAATATGGCGGACTGAGCCATAAATTTCCGATGAAATTTGTGATTTGGTACGATATTCCTGATCTGGTATGGGTAAAAAAAATGATTTACTAATTTCCAAACAATATTGAACAGGTTTACTGTTTTTATTTAAAGCCATATATGAAAAATGAATGTTTGTATCAAAACGTTCCGTTTTTTTTACTTATGATTTTTTCCAAGGTCTTGCTTCACTGTGTTATCGAAATTATGTTTTGTATTGATTTTTTCAATAAATTTAAGCGCCATTTACATGAATAATTATGGAAATATTCGTTTTTTTCTTCAAAAAATGCTCTTTTTATCTAGATAAGAAGCTGTTCGAAATTATGTTTTGTATTGATTTTTTCAATAAATTTAAGCGCCATTTACATGAATAATTATGGAAATATTCGTTTTTTTCTTCAAAAAATGCTCTTTTTACCTAGATAAGAAGCTGTTTGGTGTTGTAGGCGTTCACTTTGTGGTACATCTTAAATACACTTGTAAATAAAACACTTTTTACTTTGTTTAACCACTGGATCTTACATTTAATTGACTACTTTGACTTTAAATGACTACTAGATAGTCGAAACTAGTCACACAATTAAATGTAAGATCCAGTGGTTAAACAAAGTAAAAAGTGTTTTATTTACAAGTGTAGATAAGAAGCATTTTTAAAAGGCTGCAGCTTTGACCGGAGCAGGTCGGAGCAGCTGTTTAATGTTGGTAGCAGTGGCTAGGAAATGCCTCTAGAATATACAGATGGCGCTGTATACGCGAAAAATTGTCAGTGTTATTAGATTTGTTTACAACGACAAGAGGTCGCATAACGTCAGTGAAAGTTCTTCCAGTGCAGTTGAAAATTGAAAACAGGTACGTTGTTTCATACAATATATCATTAATTTGACTGTCATGTAAATTTATAAACATTAATCGAATTACGTAAACAATTCGAAACATATTTGGTATTGTTTACTTTTATATATTTTGGTTTTTTGTTTGTTACATTTTCTAAAATGTAATGAATTTGAAATAAGAAAAATCGATGAATTGTAAAAATAACATATTCTGCATATTTGCATATGTGTTGCACATTCTTTAGGTAAACCTTTAGTGCTATTGATTAATCAAGGATATGTACAGAACAGATTTGCTCATATTTAGTTCAAATTCCTAATAATAGGGTTCGTTCAATCGCTAATCACAAAACTTGTAAGAAGTTTCGAAGAGAGTTCAGCAGGAAACATTCTCGAATGGCGACAAACGAAGAGCGGACCTTTCGGCAGGAGACAAGTCCAGCAGGGGAATAATGTCCGCTGAAATTTCTTTGTTCTTTTTTGTATAACAATTTCCAGACAAAGAAATGAACGGGTCCGACCGAAGCAATAGTCGATGCATAATATTGACTATTGCTTCGGTCGGACCCGTTCATTTCTTTGTCTGGAAATTGTTATACAAAAAAGAACAAAGAAATTTCAGCGGACATTATTCCCCTGCTGGACTTGTCTCCTGCCGAAAGGTCCGCTCTTGATGAAGCGGATTTTGAAATGGACGAAGAACCCGAGTTCGCTTAAAAAGTGATCAGAACTGTGATATATGTTTTAAATTAAGATTTAAATTAGTTTAAGTTTTTGTAAAGAAAGTTTTGTTTATTATTGTTCAGCCACTGAAAATGTAATTTATGTTGCGTTTATTCACGTCAATTAAAATTTGCTGAAATATTGCCTTTTGGTGCCTTCTAAACTTCTTAAGTGATAAATAATAAGAAAATATTTGAAAAATAATAATAGATTCGTATAGAAACGCAGAGAGTCGATTAAAATAGAATTTGTCCATGTAATGTGTTTAAATTACCTCGCTTAAAACGTTAACATTGACTGAGAAAAAAAATATCGCCCCTCTCGTGCCCTCTGAAATTCCTATGGCACTAAATAGTATATAGTTCACAGATTTTATTCCTGAAACAAACAGCTGCTCCGACCTGCTCCGGTCAAAGCTGCAGCCTTTTAAAAATGCTTCTTTTCTAGGTAAAAAGAGGATTTTTTTTAGAAAGAAACGAATATTTCCATAAGTATTCATGTAAATGGCGCTTAAATTTATTGAAAAAATCAGTACAAAACATAATTTTGATAACACAGTGAAGCAAGACTTTGGAAAAAATCATAAGTCAAAAAAACGGAACGTTTTGATACAAAAATTCATTTGTCATATATGGCTTTAAATAAAAACAGTATACCTGTTCAATATTGTTTAGAAATTAGTAAATCATTTTTTTTAGCCATACCAGATCAGGAATATCATACCAAATCACAAATTTCATCGGAAATTTATGGCTCAGTCCGCCATATTTCGTCGGCCTTTTTGAATTTTTGACTTTTCAATATTTGACATTCAGAATCTTTTTTTATACACTCAAAATACGTTCATCCACAAAGTTTCATGATTTACAAACGGTTTTTTATATTAAATCCCAATTTTTTTAAAATTCCGACCACTGTGCGTCGTGGGCTGCTGATATTGGAGGATGTCTGGTTTCTTGTCGCGTATTTCTTCTTACTTCTCTTTATATTTTGTTGTTTATTAATAGGTTTTCTATTTTCAGTTTGAAAGCAGGGTATTTTAGGTTCTGTATGTGTTTATCTATCGAATCACGAATCCGAATCACCAAATATGATTCGAATCACGAATACTCGGAAAAAGGATTCGTAAGAGATAAATATGATTCGAAACAAAGATTCGAATCCTGTTTTTTCGAATCACGAATACAAATCCTTCAAGAATAAATAAGATTTTATTATTTTCTAGCAACCATTAATTGCTAGCAGTTGTTTTAAGGAAAATATTAAAAACCTAATTATTTATTATTAACACTGATCATCGTTGATAACAGACTAAATATCTGATTCCGTGTTACTCTGATTGAAGATGTTATTGTGTGTTTTTGAACTTTACTTGAAATCAGTGTTTTGTACGCGTGGCGCATGAAGTAAAATTTCGAGTTTAGAAAAGCCCCGTGAAAATTTGTCTCGGGTCGCTGCGCGACCCTCGACAAATTTTCACGGGGCTTTTCTAAGCTCGAAATTTTACTTCATGCTTAGTCTGGGAGTGGACAACACTCGTTTTTAGAAGTTTCTAATTGATGAATCACTCTAGATTGATAAGTTTATTACTCAAAGGACCGTTTTATAAAGGCTATAGCTCAAAGGACCAATTGTAGTTTTCGGAGACCGAAGGACTACAGGGAATTAAGTTGTTTTTCAAAAAAACAGCGAATATCTGAAGGTTCACAGCGTGGATATGAAAGAAAAATGTTATATATATGATTTTAAATAAATGTCAATAGTTTTGATATTTTTCATAATTTCTGTGTATGTTGTTACATTTCGCGATTTATTCAAACGTATTTTTTTTTCAGTGTTTTAGTCAATTTGAATGAAATCCAATGACTTTTCCGGGTATATTGATATTTAATGAATTATTTTTACGCAATTTTGAGGCATTTGTCGATTTTATAAAAGAGTTCAATTTGAAGTTTTGAACAGTGATTCCAATCCTAGGTTAAACATGAACAACGTTTAACAGGAATGAGAAACATTTGTTTAAAAAGCTCAAGTATTTGAGTACTGTGATAGACATATCAATTTTTTTTCATTCTGACAGTTACGATACACGTTTTAACACTTGTGACATATTTTAAGGTAACGAGTGTCATCCGCTCCCAGGCTAAGCATGAAGTAAAATTTCGAGTTTAGAAAAGCCCCGCGTAGAAAATTTGTCGAGGGTCGCGCAGCGACCCGAGACAAATTTTCACGGGGCTTTTCTAAACTCGAAATTTTACTTCATGCGCCACGCGTATAAAACACTAATTTAAAGTGAAGTTAAAAATGCACTGAAAACAACAACCTAACTTCGATTTTTTTTAATTGGATTGTTTTATTCATATCCACGCTTTCAACCTTCAGATAGTCGTTTTTTTTTTAAACCTCAATTCCCTGTAGTCCTTCGGTCTCCAAAGACTACAATTGGTCCTTCCAGCTGTAGCCATTGTAAAACGATCCTTTGAGAAATAAATTTAGTAATCTAGAGTGATTCATCAATTTGAAACTTCTAAGAACGAGTGTTGTCCACTCCCAGGCTAAGCATGAAGTAAAATTTCGAGTTTAGAAAAGCCCCGCGTAGAAAATTTGTCGAGGGTCGCGCAGCGACCCTCGACAAATTTTCACGGGGCTTTTCTAAACTCGAAATTTTACTTCATGCGCCATGCGTATAAAACACTAATTTAAAGTGAAGTTAAAAATGCACTGAAAACAACAACCTAACTTCGATTTTTTTTTAAATTGTATTTTTTCTTTCATATCCACGCTGTAAACCTTCAGATAATCGTTTTTTTTTTAAACTTCAATTCCCTGTAGTCCTTCGGTCTCCAAAGACTACAATTGGTCCTTCGAGCTGTAGCCATTGTAAAACGATCCTTTGAGTAATAAATTTAGTAATCTAGAGTGATCCATCAATTTGAAACTTCTAAGAACGAGTGTTGTCCACTCCCAGACTAAGCATGAAGTAAAATTTCGAGTTTAGAAAAGCCCCGCGTAGAAAATTTGTCGAGGGTCGCGCAGCGACCCGAGACAAATTTTCACGGGGCTTTTCTAAACTCGAAATTTTACTTCATGCGCCACGCGTATAAAACACTGGTTTAACCAGAAATTTAAAAACACACAAAACAAATTGTTCATGTTAATCCTTATAATTAATTTGGGTTATTTTTAACGATTCGAATCCTTTTGTAAGTATTTGAATCCATTTATAAATACTCGAATCCTTTTATAAAGATTCGAATCACCCGCATTTGTATTCGAATACGAATCCTCTTAAAAAAAATGTAACGAATCCGAATCATGAATCCAGTTTAACTAAAGTATTCGAATGCCTCTATTGAATCCTCTAAAAGGATTCGAATCCAGCCCAGCTCTGGTATTTAACCTGTTTTAATTTTGATAAATAACCATTTACTCCTGAAAAAAACGAAACTCATTCACACTGCAGATGGAATAATTTATTATTTATAAATTATTTCACCGGACGGGATTCGAACCCGCGACCTGTTGGTCTGTAGGCAGGGTCTTTACCTACTCGGCCACCGAGACCCCACTCTAACATTTATTTCATAAAATAAATATTGGAGCTTTTTTTCCCCTCATTGTGTACTTTTCAAAACATAATAATTATGGTAATAATCAGCATCATTCATAATTAGGCGCGTTTTGATTAAAATTAATCCCCCTTTCACGCAAAGTTAAATCAAATTTAAAAGAATATTTATATAAATCCTGATTTAATTCGCACCTCCGGAGATTTCATTAAAAACGAGAATGAATGGGGCGCAATTAAGGCCCGGATTTTTCGGTAAACTCGATAATGGACTCGTTTTAAACATTTTAAACGTATGCATCCCTTGAAATTGGGAAATTTTCCGTGTGAAACAATCGGCGCCGGGAAATACAGTTTTCGCGAGTTGTGTATTAAAGTTTTAATTGCAACGGTTTCGCGTGATTTAATTATTTTAAGTAATTTAGCCGTGTCTCTCCGGTTTTCCATTTGCTGGAAGTTTTTCGGGTGTTTCTCGAGGATCCTCGCAGAATGTTTTAATTTATATCTAGCCCAGTTTCAGCTGGTGTTCAGTGTAATTTTCAATCTCACTTCGTTAGCGTTTTACTGCTCGCGTTCGGAAGTTGAAACTGCAAATTCGTATTATTTAGTGTTGCACTGAAAGATTTTAATTGGAAATAAGAATTATTTAAAAACAACTGCCGTGTATATTTTTTTTAAATACAGCTTTTTTAATGAGGTACACTTTCCAAAACAATTACAGCCTTATTAACAGACGTTAGCGCTCAGATTTAAGACGGTTTTAAGGAACATTTTTGTATTATAATATATAAAATTACGAAATATTCGTGTAAAATATAAACAATACGTCTTAATTAATAAAGCAACTTAAGAAAATGTTCGTATTAGCCAATTAACGGCCGATCAATTATATAGGTAACTCTAAAGTTGATTTTAGGTAAAATTCCGTACTTCTCCTTGTCAACGGGAGGGAAGGTACCCCACGCTGATTACCAACTAGCTCAGGTTGGTTGAGTTAAAGAGAGATGAGCAACTAACTTTTGAAACACATATGCTGTTTTAAATTATTTATTTTAAACCAAAATAAAACAAATAAAACATTAAAACAACAAATAGAATAAGAACAAGAGAAACAGTGCACGAGTTACAGGGCAGACTTGGTGTGGCGTCGGCGTCGCGATCGGGAATTTCTACTAGCCCAGCGGTGGCGTCTGGCTAGTGGTGGCTTCTGGAGGGAGGCGGCGTCCAAGTAGTAAGACGGCGTCTCGGTGTGAGACGGCGTCGGTGGGGTGGTGCGTCTGGCTGGATCCGGAGGCAGCAACAAACACTACGCTCGTAGTGCAGGACGTCAGGAACGACGGCGGAACGGCTAGCGTTGGCGTCGGGCAAAGTTACCTGGCGTCGGTGGGTTGCTGGCCTGGCCTGGATCCGGCGGAAGCAACGAACGCTACACTGGAGCGTCGTTGTGGCGTCGAGGCGACTGCGCTGGCAATAGGGTTCTCGGCGTCCTGGTCCAAGAACAGGAACGACGGCTGGGACGGCTAACGTCGGCGTCGGTTGTTTCCTGTTGATGGAATCTTCTTCTGGCGGCAGGAACGACGGCTAGGACGTCTGGCGTCGGTCAGAGCTTCCTGGCTCAGACAGAAGAGTCGAGGAACGGAAGTTCCTCTTGAATCCACATGCTGTCCCCTGTACAGCACAAGAGTGGACTGCCTTCCTGGATGCCGTCCCCCGGTATTTATACCCCGAAAATTGGCGTGGAAAAAGGAGGGTTTGAGGACTACGTGACCGTTGGCAAAGAATTCGCTAGAAAGCAATTATCGCATACAAGATAATTACTTTCAGCGAACTCTTAAATCCGAACAACCGTTAAGCCGCAATTTGAAAGAAGTATAGAAATTTATAATCTTCCTTCTTTCGAATTGCAACGGTGGTCATTAGTCCTCTCCCTTAATTGCCGATTTCGAAAAACCCGAGGGGCAATCCGCCACGCCTGCTCAGGTAGATATTGGTCCGAGCACTGTCCGAACCGCGGGAGATAATCCTTTGGACCGGGCAATTAGTTAATTGCTGGGTGCGAACTCATTTTAAATAAGAGAAGAATTGTAAATAATATTTACAATTCTTGTTGCCGGAGATTAAACATCCACCCCCGGTAACATCCTTATGATTTTTTATAAATGACTTATTATATTACATACTACTACTTAATATATACGCTCCAAATTTTCAGGCGTTCGTCGATTTTATATTAGTGTTCAACGATTTTATATTAGTGCGAACGAGTGTTTTCCACTCCCAGACTAAGCATGAAGTAAAATTTCGAATTTAGAAAAGCCTAGTGTAAATTTGTCGAGGGTCGCGCAGCAAACTATTGACAAACTCAATTTTTCTTTATGTTAAATTTTCTTTATGTTAATTCTTTGTGATGATAGTATTAATTACTTATAAATGCTCTATTCACTGACGTATGTAAACCTTATGTATCAACATAAAAATAAATTATTATTATTATCATTATTGTTCCTATGATTTTATACTTAACGAGTTTTTTTTATCCACAATAGATCTGCAAAGGTCGCGGTGGTACAAGCCAAGAAGCCACCCCTACTGGACGATTTGTTATTAAGTATTTAAACAAAATTAAAATCCACCGACTATTCTATAGCCATAGATTAAAGTCCTATAAATGGAATCAATGATGCAAATCAAGGATAGCGGATAGCTCTGCAAGAAATAATTGTCAATAATAGCGTCCATGTATTATTCCGAAAAGAGATGAGACCCTAAAACCGACAAGAAGCTCTTTCCGGCTGATTTAAACTGGCAATTTTCGGTGCGAGGATGAAATCGATTGGGGAAAACTTTCGCCCCCGAGCCTCGGCAGTATGCAACAGATTCCCGCGATCCCCCAGGTCTCGCCGCCCGTAAATAACTAAAAGAGAGTGGACTTACTGTATGGCTGAGGCCTGGATCCGTAATGAGGTTCCTGTAGGAGCGGCTGTGGACGTCCGTTTGCGTTTTCCTTCACTGGAACAGAAAACGAAGATTTACGGTAATAAAAATTTACTGCACGCAATTTCAACTTGTGCTTTTATAGTCTCTTTTGTTTTTTTCTTTCTTTTCGACTTCTGCCAGGGAGCGTTAAATATTAATTATTGTCATCCTGTTAACTCCTTAACTCGCTGCCCCGTGTCTAGCATGGGCAAAAGCAACTGGAAAATGTTTTTTTTCATGCATGAGGGAGGCCCGTGTAGGTGTCAATGCCCGTCGGGGTATTAGCTCGGGAAGTATATATAGTACATGCATATACATGTTCAACTGAATTCATCATAGATTGAATTCAGTTCATAATGACAAATAAGATGAAATTAGTTCAAAATGACAACAACATCAATTCAGTTTAAAATAATAAATAAGATGAAATTAGTTTAAAACGACAAATGAGATTAATTCAGTTTAAAATGACAAATAAGAGGAATTCAGTTCGAAATGACAAATAAGATGAATTAAAAATAACAAATAACATAAGTTCAGTTCAAAATAATAAATAAGATGAATTCAGTTAAAAACGATAACATGAATTTAGTTTAAAATAATAAATAAGATAAATTTAGTTCAAAACGACAAATAGATAATAATTCAGCTTGAAATGACAAATAAGATGAATTCAGTTCAAAATGACAAATAAAATGAATTTAGTTCAAAATGACAAACAAGATGAATTCAGTTCAAAATCACAAACAAGATGAATTAAGCTCAACATGACAAATAAGATGAATTCAGTTCGAAATGGCAAAGACGATGAATTTAGTTCAAAATAATAATAAGATGAATTCAGTTTAAAATGACAAATAAAATAAATTTAGTTCAAAATGACCAACAAGATGAATTCAGTTCAAAATCACAAACAAGATGAATTAAGCTCAACATGACAAATAAGATGAATTCAGTTCGAAATGGCAAATACGATGAATTCAGTTCAAAATAATAATAAGATGAATTAAGTTTAAAATGACAAATAAAATAAATTTAGATCAAAATGACAAACAAGATGAATTCAGTTCAAAATCACAAACAAGATGAATTAAGCTCAACATGACAAATAAGATGAATTTAGTTCACAATGATAAATAAGATGAATTCAATTCATAACATAGGTTAATATTAACTAAAGTTCAAAGATGAATTCAGTTAAAAATATTTACACGAATGATTAAATATCCGAGTATGCCAGGCAGTTTATTCATTCATGCATTCCGATTACTTTCATAAAACACAGCGACCTACATCCCGTACTTTTCTTAATTCTTTTGTACAGTCGCATACTTTTATTAAAGTTGAAATGAAAAGGAGAAGGAGGGGGTGGGAAAGACAATAAAAACCTTATAAAAATTCTCCGACGCAACGTTTTCAATTGTAAATGAAATTGTATAAGCGAATTTATTAAACGTCAAAAAAATTAGGTGACTGCCACGAACTTTCATAATTGAATCGGGAAGGCGTGAACTGCGCCCTTCTGAGCATTTCCATTTGTGTTTTTGCAACAGGGTCGAAGGAGAGAAAAGAAAAGGGGCTGGATAGGGGAAAAATGCAGGACCCGAGGAATATTCATTTGAATTTAAAAATTGCGTTACAGTAGAGGAAAATAAAAACAATTACGACACGTGAAATAGAATAATCCAAATAAGCCAAATCGACAGAAAATGAGTTGGTTTTAAATTATTACTCAATGAACAAATAAAAAGCAATAATAAAATCGCATTTAAACAATTAAAATCCAATAGCTTTAGATGTAACTTGCGCTCTATGTTAATTTCTTCGTAAGTAAAAGATTAGTAACAGGTTAAGCTTACTGAACTTCGCCTACACTTTTCTCTGTATTTTTTCTCTATAATAAATAAAGATTTTTATTATTATTATTATTAGTTATAGGATCACCTAATAGTAGTAAAACCTAATGTCACAATTTTCAAGGCTACTTCTTCTTCCTCTTCTCCTTGTCATTGTGTAATTAATGACCTTAGCTGAATAGCTCTTTTGACCAATTATAGTAATTATGATCGACTGAGACTGAGATAATAAAGTGAATAAGTGAAATCATAATTGAATAAAATACAAAGTCTTAGGCTGGTCGTCCACTGGAAGCGACAACACGCGGCTACGCGCTCACGCGAAGACGCGACAATGGGCGTATATGCGCGACAGATCCCGATGTGTGTAAATCCAATGAATCTCGTCCAGTGCAAGCGTGCGCGGACATGCTGATTCTCGCAACGAGCGTGAAGCTGCGTCAGATCCCAAGAGAATGGGATCCGTCGCTCGTAGCCGCGTCTAGTCCTGCGTCTTTTCTTCCTACTTTGTCTTCTCTAAGTCTAACCTTACTTTTTTCTGACAACAATAGTTCTAAATACTTTTATCATTCTTAATTTCTTACTAGGTAGGTGTATTTAACAGTATATACTATAAAATAAATTAGAATATTATAATTTGAGTATTTTTTTATTCCGCTCACCCAAAATCGTTCGGTCAGTCGTCTCGAGTAAATGAATCATTAACGAATCAATTCTTCTTGAAATACGGAATCAGTTCATTAAAATCACCATACAGAATCGTTCTTTTCGAACGAATCATTCAGGAACGACCCATATCTATTCATTGTTTGAAATTCCTTATCCTTTAAAAATGCATGTATATTATACATGCATTTTTAAAGGATAAGGAATTTCAAACAATGAATTATTAAAAAGAAGTGAAAGTACAAATTATATTGTAATATCCATGCGTACAAATAAAAATAACTCACATAATGAACAATAAAAGCTTTTCCTCGAATATCCCAAATCACGCCCATGAGCATACAGATTATTTTGTAATATCTATGCCTTTTCAAATAAAAATAACTGGCAGAATGAGCTATGTATATAAAAGCTTTTCCTCAAGTATCCCAAATCACGCAAGCAACTGGATATTGCCTAAAGGGCGAATGGGAAAGGAAAATACGTACACAATACGGAAATGGGTGAAATGCAGATGAACAAGTGATAAAGCTCGAAGGAACAAAAAGACCCAATACGCTCACACCCAGCAACATGTGACCATTGCGAAGTCAACTATAAAAAGGAAAGCACCAGACGAAAGGGAGATAAGCAAAATAAAGTGCTCTAGTTGGAAATTATAAATTTGCACAAACTCCTTATTTATTCAAATAAATCACTCTTTATCTAAAGCTTGTCATTAGTTTTGAAGATTTTGGATACTCTAGTTCTTTTGGCAGTTAATGTTCAGACTTTCTCCACCTCCCTCCAAAACTACCATATTGTGAGGGTAAGAGGGGATGGCCAGGGCCTCAAGACGGGTACGAGAGGCACAAGAAAGTAGAACGATTGTAACTCTAAGAACGAAAAGAACTCTCAGAACGGTCATAACTGTGAAGGCTTGTGCGATTGTAAGAGCTTTCACGCAGATGTAGAATTGTATATTTAAACATGAACAGTAAAAGTGTTATTTTGAAACCACTAAAGTTTTATTAATTGGTCCACCTCGCTGTTTTTCCGATAACAATCCTCTGCAACAACGAAATAAAAACAGTTATAGAACATGTTCTTGAGATCATTTCAAGCAAAAATGTGTATATGAATATGTCCTATTCTTTGTATTTACTGAGCTATGATATCATAATTAACAAAAAAATGACTGCAGACTAATAATTTAAAAAAAACATAGTCATATAAGTTCAAAAATTCCACCTCCTGCTTTAATGCATTTAGCCGCACGCCTGTGAATACCACACCTTAGCATGGCTGTCTTTTATCTTTTGTTATATCACACATATTAACCAGTAATTGGTCGTTTTCAGTTCATATTTCCATTATATCATCTAAAGCAAACCAAATGCTTGGATTTATTAAGAGAAACACTGCTCATTTTACTAACATCGAAGCAGTATTATATCTTTATAAGACATTGGCCACAGCTGGATTATTGCTCTGTTATATGGTGCCCTTTTACAGCAAAATATATCTCGGGTTTAGAGAGAACTCAGCGGGGGTTCCTAAATGATATCTCTTATAAATTTAATATTTTAGGAGCCTACGATGTTATATTACAAACTGTGGGTATGCAACATCTCGAAAAACGATGAAGAAATAGTGAGTAATACGTCACTATTTCTTCATCGTTTTTCCAATTAATCAATGGTATAATTGACTTTCCCACTCTTGTTAATTTGTTTGACATTCATGTTTCGAGTAGAGCAGTTCGCAGTAGAAGTATCTTTCATATACCTTTAATAAGGATGGACTATGTCAGGGACTTCGGTGTATGCAGAATAGCGGCCAATTGCAATGCTTGCAGTTTTGACTTTTTTCATAGCGACATAAAGTCTGTACGTCGTTACCTTAAGGAGTAGCGTACTGTCTTGCTAATATTTGTCTAATGTTTTGTTAGTAATTGAATATTATTTTAATGTGTGTTTTAATTTAAGCTCGGTGAGCAATCACCTCTTTTGTAAATGGCGTAAACCGTATATTTGAATAGAATAAGTAGAATATTATTATGAACTTTTTTGCTTGAAATGATCTCAAGAACATGCTCCTTTAGTGCCGGGAAAATTTCGTCAGACACCCAGTATATTTAAAGCACAATTACTAACTAAATAAAAAAAAATCCTTAAATGTATTACAATTAACATAATTATAATCCAAGAGGGTCGGTCTTATATATAATTCACCATGTCTAGATATTTCCTCATTCGCGGACTAAGAGGATCACATGTAAAGACCCTTGGTTCCGTGCGAAGGCAAAGTTCGCAACTTTAATCAATACAAATAAGGGAGGCTGACGGGGAGAAGTCCTTAGTCCTTTCCCTCGAACCCTTCCCGCCTCTCGCTTCTCAGACGAAAACTATGCAGACTCTCCACCGCCATGACAAATAACGAGATTAGGCCGTGCATCTTCATACTTCTTTCACGATGAAATACCGCCGGCCTAATAAAACTTTAAATTGAAATATACGGAGGACCCGCCGCCGACTTTGGGGTTTTGTGCGTTTTAAACAAACTTTATAACTTATACTTTTTGAGATAATTAAAAGTCTGATGTTGGGTTTCACCAATGTTAGCTAAATCGACAAATAGTTAATCATCGAATAAAATCTAGTAACGGGTAGGCTAGGCAAGTACTTGGGAGTAAGACTAGGGCAAGATGGAGACAAGGAATTTGAAATGAAAGAGAGAATTATGATAGCGAACAAAATATGCTATGCAAATTGTTGGGTTTTCCGAAGAAAAAGCGTTATGTTGATTTTCCTTTTAGGAAAGTCGTTACTTTGTAAAGGTAACTTGTTTGACCAGAAATAATACGTCAGGATATCTTTTTATGTTTTTGTATATTGGTGTGCTATGTACAAGTTTGCTCTTAATACTAGTTACATATTTACAAATTCTATGAAAAATGTCTGTTAGATGGCGGGGGCAAAAAATCGACACAGGCGCAAAAAAAACATCACTTCACAAGACCGAGATTTCCAGGTACCTAGTCTGCACTCGGAAAAAGGGATCGGATAAAAACTCACGAAGTGCAAGTCCCGTTGAATTTGCTCTTTTCGAGGAACTCCACTTTCGCGCGGATATTATGAATACCCTTATTAAACCGTGTATCCGCACTACAGGGGTTGAACTGCATTCCTCGTTCTGGGTACACGGTGATGCGATTGTTTTGTCAGGTACTGGACTCAAAACGGTCGGTAGATTTTTTCTCGGTCTTAAAGATAATAGTTTCGAAATCGAAAATATTATCAAAACGGAACACCAATAAAAAAAACTAATCATGAACAAAATACTCGGGACAAATGCTAAAATGAAAATATACAGAACGTTAATATAACCTAAATTACTATACGCGGCAGAGATGATAAGCATGGCGAAGAGATACGTGGAAGATCTAAGAATAATGGAAAGAAAGATCTAAGAATATTAGAAAGACAGATCTAAGAATATTGAAAAGAAAGATCTAAGAATATTAGAAAGAAAGATCTAAGAATATTAGAAAGAAAGATCATAAGAGCTATAACGGGACCAATTAGAATAGAAGACGGTATATACAGAAAGAGAACAAACCAAGAAATACAAGAGACATACTTGAAGAAGACATCGTAAGGAAAATAAACCAAAGAAGAGCCAGCTGGTTGGGACATGTGTGAAGAGCAGGACCGGGAACACCCACCTACAAAGTCTTACATTGGTAACCAAAGAGAAGGAAACGAGGATGACCGAGGATAGGATCGATGGAACAAGTAACAGAGGACCTTTGAACGGCCAGTGTACACAAATGGAGGGAAAAGACAAAGGGCAGGAAATTATGGAATAAAATATGCGAGAAACTGTAAAAAATGTATAAGGGACTGATCTACCCTAAATATAGTAAAGCGGCCACACATACAGAGAGTTTTATGTAACACCGAACATTATCAATGTTCATTTTCGTATATTTTATTTATAAAAGCAAAACACGATTTGACACCTTTGATTTTTTAGGTTATGTGCAGATTGGGTTGCCTATATGACTATAACAAATTGTAGCCAATCAATCGCAATTAATGCCTCGACTTGTAAATACAGCATACATGTCCCAATTATATCCCGTACATTTTTAGATAATCGTTGGTATTTTAAAAGAGTTCAATTCGAAACTTAAAATGAGTGTGTTCCACTCCCAGACTAAGCATGAAGTAAAATTTCGAGTTTAGAAAAGCCTGAAAATTTGGTTTGGTCGCGTAGCGCGAAGCGCGGAGCGACCAAACCAAATTTTCAGGCTTTTCTAAACTCGAAATTTTACTTCATGCGCCACCGGTACAAAACACTGACATATTACGAAGTTTAAAACACACCGCTAAACTTTACATTAAATCACTGTTTTGTATCGGTGGCGCATGAAGTAAAATTTCGAGTTTAGAAAAGCCTGAAAATTTGGTTTGGCCGCTCCGCGCTTCGCGCTACGCGACCAAACCAAATTTTCAGGCTTTTCTAAACTCGAAATTTTACTTCATGCTTAGCCTGGGAGTGGAAAACACTCGCTTAAAGCTTCAAATTGAGTTCAATTAATAATACAAACAAAAATTAAGAATTGATGTTGGCTAATAGTCCAGAACTAAAGCCAGGCAAAAGCCAAACCCAATAAAAAAAAAAAAATACATTTTAATTTTTTTTCTAAATTTCAAAGTCCAATATCTCAGTTCTGTTGACTTGTGGCGTATCATGTTATTACAATAAGCCCCCAATTAGTTATTGATGACTGCTTAGCAATCGAAATGTACATCTAACTAAAAACAATAAAAGTAAAGCAAGGATAAAAACAAATGTCATTGTAACATTAATAATAATAATAATATAATATTATTGTGCATGTAAAACATGTAAATGTATATTTTGCCAAGTAAATTACCAAACTATTTCTAACCCACCCCTTTTTCTTCAGTTAATTAACTGTAATTACTCGAAAACCCGCTCCTGAGCGCTTTATAAATATGGATCGTCCCAAAAAAGGGCGAAAGGGACTCGTGAAACGTTAATGAAAGCCGTTGCATTATAAATTGATTCGCGTTTTATATGCGAACCCTCGCGAATTCATAAACACGAAATTTATTAATGACCACCAGCCGCGTGAAGATGGTTTGTTTTAATTAACGTCACTCAACAAAAAATATAACGCTATCCGTAAAAATGGCGGAGCGGAAAAGCCGATGCTGATGCTCTTTGATAAATCGTGTTTCGTTGACGTGGGCGACACAATGAAAATAAATAGAGTGCAGATAGTGCTGATAACAATTGTATACAATGTTATTTATTTCATGAACGCTTCGCGCTACGCGACGAAACCAAATGTTAAGGCTTTTCTAATCTCGCAATTTTACTTCATGCTTAACCAAGAAGTGGAGACCCTTGTTAGACGCTTCAAATTGAACAATTTTCAAAAACAGCGAATACCAGAAAGCTTTAAGCGAGTGTTATTCACTCCCAGACTAAGCATGAAGTCACTTAATATAATAGCAGACTATTTATGATTTTCAACTTTTTATTTAACTCACTACAATTGTTTCGCTACACCGTAGCTTCTTCAGGTGAAGAAATATAATATATTATAGTTCTTCACCTGAAGAAGCTACGGTGTAGCGAAACAATTGTAGTGAGTTAAATAAAAAGTTGAAAATCATAAATAGTCTGCTATTATATTAAGTGATAATGGATTATCAAAAAATAAGTGCCTTAGCAATCAACGAGATAAGCATGAAGTAAAATTTCAGGCTTTTCTAAACTCTAAATTTTACTTCATGCGCTACGCGTATATAACACCGATTTAAAATAAAGTTTAAAATATACTTTTTGACATAAAGTAACAAAAAATTTGCCAATTGTTTGCAGAATATTTATAAAATATAAAAACGAATTAATATCGACTTTCTGCAAAAATATTGTCTATTTAAGACTTTTCTGTTGTTACATTTTGCATATAAATTATGTATAAAAGCAGTAAATCTGTTTATATAATTAAATTTTCAACGGAGTATTATCCGAGGAAGTGGTTGTTTCAGTGACTATTTGGAGAAAAGTATTAAATAAACAATATTTTTTGCGTTTGATTTTTTTTAAATTTAATGTTTTATTTAATCTAATACTGGATTATTTAAATTCAACGCCTACAACACCAAACAATTAAATTTATAAATTTATCAGATTCAAAAATGTTTCACCACGGGTTAAGTGAGAAATTAATTAAAGATATTATATTTAATCAATTAATACAAACAAATTTATTCTGTAAAGTAAAAATACAGCGATTTTAATTTATGAGAGTAGATCATTTAAAACCCTGCAATTCTATAAAAAATATCAATAATACTGAAACAATAATTTTGGCATTGCATACGACAATATTTTAAAAACCCAAAGAAAGAGGGGTCGGCGTTAAGTACGTAATAGGATTTATTTCGTCATTTATCATTCCTAAAAAATGGCTTATTATCGAAATAAATGCGTTTTTGCGAAATATACAAGACATGAAGAGAGCTTGTGTGTTCTGGTGCGGATTATCTTTATCTTAATTTTACAGGCTTTTCTTGGAAACAGCTCGCGGAGAGCGAGCAGATGATAAGGATTTAAGCACATTTTATTTACGATTTTCCGAGAGGGGTGTAATTAATAATTTTTCGAGAAATCCTCTTATATTTTTTTAAAACTGTATTCTTATAAATACTGACATTAATAATAAATAATCAAGGTACATTATTGCCGTCGATTAAATTCCATTTTTCAATGAATAAAGCACTAATACTTTGACACTAGTGTTAATCCATTGATAATGGTCACTTTAATAAATGCGATTTTGCGAAATATACACTAATATACTAGTGTTAATTGACACTTTGACACTAGTGTTAATCCATTGATAATGGTCACTTTAGTGACCAAAATGTACATTTCGTAATTCAAATAAAATTGTAAAGAAAAGTTATTAGTCAATTTAATTTGATCTTCACCTAACTGAATCAATCAATTAATTTCATTTCATTACATATAAAGAGTGTTTACCGCATATTTTTGTATTGGGTAGTATACGGCAAGTAGTGGGGGGATTACGGTTGGGAAGGTCCTATTGTGTAGAGGGGAGTTGGAAGTTTCAGTTACACTCAAGATGTGGGACCCTGAGCACCACGCTTTTATTATGAGACGGTTTACGCAAACGGTGAGGAAATGTTGAATACTTTTTTGTCTGCACTTCACCGTCGTCGCATAGCAATGCAAAACATATGGTTCTAGCAAGATGGAGCTACGACCATCACTGCTCGAATTTCGATGGAACGTATCCGAAAAGCTATCCCTGGAAAAGTAATCTCTCATTTTGGAGATGTTCCTTCCTCCCTATCCCCTTAGGGTGCTACGATCTGACGATCCCGGACTTCATTCTTTAGGGTTTCTTGAAATCACGAGTTTACGTTAAAAAAAAACACGCACATTACCAGAGTTGAAGGAAGCCATCCGCAGAAATATCCAAGCCATTCCAGGACAAATGTTACAAGATTCAATGCGTAACTTCAGGGAACGTCTGGAAATATGTGTTTAGCCGGAAAAGCGCCATCTACGAGATGTTATTTTTGCTACTTAGTTTTTTGTAAGATTTTATTAAAATTCCGAGCTTGTAGAACACATCGTTTAAAAAAAAAATTGGTTTAAAATTTAAAAATGTGTAGCTTTTTGAAAACCATGCGATTCCCGGCAAACCCCTGTATTTCCAGAAAGAATAAGTAAATGCATTCATGAGTGAGTCATTTGATTGAGCGCTTAATAGCTAGGAATAGAATGTAATAAATATAAAAATAATTGTATAAAAACAATACACGATATAAATTTAAATAATTCGTTATAGAATAAAAAGTATATGTCAGGGAGTAAACATAATAAAAAAATATTAATTGTACAAATTGTATTTCAGTGTTTTATACGCGTGGCGCATGAAGTAAAATTTCGAGTTTAGAAAAGCCTGAAAATTTGGATTTGCCGGGGCGCGACTCGCTTCGCTCGCGCGCCCCGGCAAATCCAAATTTTCAGGCTTTTCTAAACTCGAAATTTTACTTCATGCTTAGTCTGGGAGTGGACAACACTCGTTCTTTAAAATTTTAAATTGAAGGATCACTCTAGACTACTAAGTTTATCACTCAAAGGACTATTTTACAAAGACTACATCTCAAAGAACCAATCGTGGTCTTCGCTCGCGCGCCCCGGCAAATCCAAATTTGCAGGCTTTTCTAAACTCGAAATTTTACTTCATGCTTAGTCTGGAAGTGGACAACACTCGTTCTTTAAAATTTCAAATTGAAGGATCACTCTAGACTACTAAGTTTATCACTCAAAGGACTATTTTTCAAAGACTACATCTCAAAGAACCAATCGTGGTCTTCGCTCGCGCGCCCCGGCAAATCCAAATTTTCAGGCTTTTCTAAACTCGAAATTTTACTTCATGCTTAGTATGGGAGTGGAAAACACTCGTTCTAAAAATTTCAAATTGACGGATAACTCTAGACTACTAAGTTTATTACTCAAAGGACTATTTTACAAAGGCTACATCTCAAAGGACCAATCGTGGTCTTCAGAGACCGAATGACTACAGGAAATTGAAGCTTTTTAACAAAAAATCAACGAATATCTGAAGGTTTACAGCATGGATAGGAAAGAAAACATTCAAATTTAAAAAAATATCGAAGTTTGGTTGGGTTTTAATGCATTTTTAACTTCACTTTAAATCAGTGTTTTGTACGCGTGGCGCATGAAGTAAAATTTCGAGTTTAGAAAAGCCCCGTGAAAATTTGTCGAGGGTCGCTGCGCGACCCTCGACAAATTTTCTACGCGGGGCTTTTCTAAACTCGAAATTTTACTTCATGCTTAGCCTGGGAGTGGAAACACTCGTTATAAGTTTTAAATTTGATCTAAGATACTTTACTTACCCGCTGATCTAAATTCATCAAAACTGAATCCATAATGTTTATAAATTTGTTTCGTGTATTGTCCACTAAAAGTAAACACTGAGGCAAGATATATTATTTTTTAAAGTCTATATCTTCTTACCTATAAAAAGATATAGAAATTGAGAAATAATCCGTAAGGAAGGCCTATAGGGGAAAAGGAATCAATTCTTTTAACGATATTTGGCTTTTTCTTGTTTTGGCGAATAATAGGACTGCACAGTTGAAATGGATCAAATTACGAAACCATTAATTCAACAAAGCAAGAAGTAATCTGCATGCTGCAATCGCGTCCTGAAATTAATGTTCATTTAACAAACAAACAATAGGCCACTATCTCAGCAAGTGTCACTTAAGCACACTTCGCGGAGACATTTACTTGTTCTTGCCCGGCGCATCCACCATAGATATCGTTCTAGCTTCGCACACAGCAAATTGTTTATTGAAATTAAGGAAGGCCTCCTTAATTTCAATACATATATCATATACACGATACAATGAGCAAAATTAATCAAGTGAATAGATGTCCGATGATTTGAAACGATCAATAATAATAAATATGTAGGTATATGATAGAGAAATAAAAAATTAAATAATGTGTGTGAAGCTGGCAATATCTCCAGGAATTGGTCAAATTAAAAAAAAATCATATGTTCTACCTGGCAATACACCGGGTGATTTATACCAAGGGGCGAAAAATGAATATTCGTGTTCGAGATTGGATTCTAAGCAAAAAATGTGACATAACATTTTTTTTCGGCCGGCCTTTGTATTAAAGATAACGTGGCATCAAGTTTTCGGAATCTATTAATTTTTGTCCATAAAATAAATAGTAATTTCTTGAATTAATTTCTCATCTGGCACTTGGTGAAACATATTAGAATATGTAAAGTTATTTAAATAAAAACACTTGGTATTATTTCACAAATTAAAAATTTTATTCCGATTAGTTACGGTTTGTTTTGTTTTGTTTTGTTTTGGGTTTTACGTCATCTATTTCTGCTGCTATGGCCTATCATGACGCCGGAGATTAGGTCTACAGCTATCCGGGGATTTTGCCGAACCCGGTTTGTTAGACCATTTTCAAAGGAATATGAAAATGGTCTAACAAACCGAAGCTAGTCGGAATAAAATTTTTAATTTGTGAAACAATACCAAGTATTTTTATTTAAATAACTTTACATAAATAAATAGTAGATTAGGGAAATTGCTTTGAAATAAAAGACTTATTTATTAGTTGTTGACATTTGTTACATACGTTGGGTATTGCTATTAATTATTAGTGTAAAAAAGATACAAATGTTGTTAACCATGCAGTTTGGCAATAAAGAACATACCGACGTTATTTTTGTTATTTTTCTTTACAGTTTTTGCAACTGCAGTGCTCTAGAAAGTTGTTGGGAATATCAAAAAAGATTCGTATACACAGAAAATTCAGAATGAAGAGCAATTACGAGACATAATTATGAATGCTGTATTTGAAATTGAAAATGAACAAGATTTTGTTGCAGTTTATAATTATATAATTTTACGTTGTCAGGCTTACATCGCTAGCGGTGGACATTTCAAAAATCTCTTGTAAGTGAAACTAGTGGTTTATTTTTCTGTGACTTAATAAAGTTTTTATATTGCCTACTATTAAAACATTAAAAGTGCGATTCTTTTCAATCTACAACAAGTTAGTCTTACAAAGACTATATCAAACACTCATTGGAACAACTACTTCCCGGGCTAATACCCCGACGGACATTGAATTATACAACAAGTGTTTGCTGTTACATACAGTAACCTACTGCAAATGTAACAATTTGGGCCAAATTATTCAGGCCATCTATAGACGCGTTTCGAGATTTATCTCTCATCAGTATAGCTTTGCCATTTCCTCTAAACAATTTGACACCTTAGACTGGCGGTCACGTTGTTTCAATGAGTGTTTCATATAGTCTTTGTAAGACTAACTTGTTGTAGATTGCGAAAAGAATCGCACTTTTAATGTTTGAAGTATTCTGCAACCAAGAATTGGCAATTTCATTTATGCCTACTATTAGTTTTTTTGTGGGGGAAGTGGATGGGGAACAATGTAAGAGTGGCGTGTAAAGTATGGGATGCGTGTGTGAGGTCAGTGTTAATGTATGGGGTTGAAGTATGGGGGACGAGAGGCTATGAGTGTATAGAGAGGGAGCAGTTGTGGTTCTTGAAGCGTATGTTGGGGTTGGAAAGGTCGACACCCGGATACATAGTACTACAGGAAACGAAGAGAGAGAAGCTAGAGTGTGAGGAAATGGTGAGAATGGCTAGGTATGAGATGAAGTTATGGGACCTGGAGGAAGAGAGACTGGTAAAGGCAGTTTGGGTGGCGTGCGTGAATGGGAGAGAGGGTAAATGGAGGAGCGAGAGAAGGAGAATGTATGAGAGGGTGGGTTTGTCGGAGGCGAAGGTGATGGAGTGGCTGGGGAATGAGGTAAAGATGGATGCGTGGGTGAAAGAGAAGGAGAAGGAGGTGGAAGCACAGGAAAGGCAAGGGTATATAGAGAGGAGTGAATACAACGATATGTACGGGAGGTGGTAGGTACATAGGAGAATGCCGAGGTATTTGATGGAGGGGGGATGGAGTAGGGAGGAAAGGGTGGTGCTGACGAAGGCGAGGTGTGGGTCAGAGGAGAGAGGAAGGAAGGTGTGGATGGGGGAAGAGTATGGGAGGTGTATAATGTGTGAGCGGGGGAGGGATACGTGGAGTCATCTGGCAGAGGAGTGCGAGGGGGCGAAGGAGGAATGGGTGGGAATAAGAGGGAATAGAAGAGTGACGGAATGGATAAGAGAGGATGGGGCCGAGGTAAGGACGCTGGAGAAGTTGTGGGACGAGAGGGAAAGCAGAAGGAAGAGAGGGGGCAATGATTAGTGTAGATATGGATGTAATAGAGTATTATGTCAATAAAGGTCTTTTTTTTAGTTTGTTTTGTAAAACTTGAAATTAATATACAGAGAGTTTTATGTAACACCGAATATTATCAAAATTCAATTTCGTATATTCTATTTATCAAACCAAAGCACGATTTGACACCTTTGATTTTTTAGGTTATGTACAAATTGGGTTGCCTATATGACCATTAAAAATTGTAGCCAATCAATCGCAATTAATGCCTCGACTTCGCTTTTCTTTCAAGTATACATATCCTAATTATATGCCGTACATTTTTAGATAATCGGTGTTTTTTTTTAAGAGTTCAATTTGAAACCTAAAATGAGTGTATTCCACACCCAGACTAAGCATGAAGTAAAATTTCGAGTTTAGAAAAGCCTGAAAATTTGGTTTGGTCGCGTAGCGCGAAGCGCGGAGCGACCAAACCAAATTTTCAGGCTTTTCTAAACTCGAAATTTTACTTCATGCGCCACCGGTACAAAACACTGACATATTACAAAGTTTAAAACACACCGCTAAACTTTACATTGAATCACTGTTTTGTATCGGTGGCGCATGAAGTAAAATTTCGAGTTTAGAAAAGCCTGAAAATTTGGTTTGGCCGCTCCGCGCTTCGCGCTACGCGACCAAACCAAATTTTCAGGCTTTTCTAAACTCGAAATTTTACTTCATGCTTAGCCTGGGAGTGGAAAACACTCGCTTAAAACTTCAAATTGAATTTTTTTAATAAACCGAGCGTCGGAATATGCATTTTCCGACGCTCGGTTTATTACAAAAATTCAATTTGAAGTTTTAAGCGAGTGTTTTCCACTCCCAGGCTAAGCATGAAGCAAAATTTCGAGTTTAGAAAAGCCTGAAAATTTGGTTTGGTCGCGTAGAAAAATTCTCGTTATGAAAATGTTCGGTGTTACATAAAACTCTCTGCTCTATGTGAACCTCAATATCTCCAAAACAAAAACCGATCTAAAAAAGTTATTTCTCATTTTTTGCTCAAAATCCGGAAATAAATGTTTCGCCTTCTGCCATAAATCACTCTGTATTATGCAAAAATTCTTTTGCTAATTGTTTAAACAAAGCATCTGAATGCATAATAAATAATAAACAACCCAGATTTCGCTTTAATTTATTTTTGATAAATATATTGCTAAGTCTCGAATCAAAACCATCGAATTTTCAAAAACTCGTTCAGGCATTGTTTAAACAAAGCATCTTAATTCATAAGAAATAACAAACGACCCTGATTTCGCTTAGATTTATTTTTAATTGATTTATTGCCGAGTTTCCAATCGGTCAGAAGTTGTTAAAATTTAGAAAATAGCACTGTAAGTTTGCCTCTCACATACAGGGTGTCTACGCTAAACCGTTCGTTAAAAGTTTATGGGGTTGCCGTTGCTCCTCATGTGAAATATTTTCAACTTTACATCACTTCCGGTTCCACCGGAAGTATCACCAAATTTGTTATAAAATACCGACACCTTATGTTACATTGCGATTAAAAGAAATTATATATTTACAAGAAATTAAAATCAATTACACAACTTACCCGGCACATTTATTTAATGATGGAATCAAGATGATTCATAGCGTTCACGTTTTTTTGTTTTTTTTTTTGTCGGGGGAGGCCTAATACATTTAAAAGTTTCGCTGATGATTTATTAGACTCTTCTTTTTGTTCTCTTATTTTTCTAATTTTATGATTAACGATCCAATTTTGCAAATGGCCTTCTTCTGGCTTCGCAATGAACTTTGTAATTGTATTAATGAGTGAGGGGCGGGTTTCTTTTTTTTTTCTCTTGCCATATCTATTGTGCATCTCATTAAGAACAACCACCCCAACAAACTTAAATGAAAATAAATGTAAATACTTTAATAAGACTTTCTATTCCGAAAGACGTAAGTTAATAGCTATTTGTAACTATTATAAAATTACACTTGTAAATAAAACACTTTTTACTTTGTTTAACGACTATATTTTGCACTTAATTTGTGACTATATTTCGACTATCTAGTAGCCATTATCAAACTAAAGGTGAATCACTTTTAGTTTGATAATGTTTAACCATAGATTCCTGGGATAAAAATATAATGATTTAACATATCTATATCCAAAACTTTACGGTTAAGCCGGAATTAGTCTTTAAAGTTCAAAAAGATATTATTAATTTTATTTGTAACGATTGAGCGCTATATTTGATTTGACTGAAATTTATTATGGGTGATTAACATAATATAACACATCATTTAAGATATTAGGGCCATCATTGATTGACAAGAAGTATGAAAAACACTAAGTACTACAACATAAAAAGTAAAATATGTTTTTAATTGCGCACCTTATAAAAATTTAAAAAATATTACTTTAAAGATTGGTTCATTTGAAAGCTTTTTGGTCCCTTAATAATGTTTGATATCTACGGTTTTGCCACAAAATTATAAAATATAAATGTAGTATCCTCAATTTTCTTGGCAAAATTCGAACACAAGCAACGTACAGTGAATTTTTCTTTTAGGTAAACATATGCATACGCTGTAAATTTTCCGATATTCGTTGTTTTTTAAAAGAGTTCAATTTGAAGCTATAAAGACTAAGCATGAAGTAACATTTCGAGTTTAGAAAAGCCTCGCGTAGAAAATTTGTCGAGGGTCGCGCAGCGACCCGAGACAAATTTTCTGGGCTTTTCTAAACTCGAAATTTTACTTATTTTACTTAAGTTAAGCCATTTTTTAATTTTTATATAGTAAATTTATTATTACAGTCTTCTAATAAAATCCAATAAAGTATTTTGTCATATTTCGTAACGTCATTTCAAGTGCGACCGATTAGCGTGCCCGAATTCAGGTTTTATCAATGTTGACGGTCCATTAAATCCAGCATTGTTGGTTGATCTATTCAATGTGCATCACAACAATAATTGAAGTCGTATCTCATTTTCAGTTTATTGAAAATAATTATAGTCAACAAAAAAATTAAATTATATTTTCATTGCAATCTAAAAATAACTGTATAAGTAGGACGAAACAAGCCACAATAAAAATAATATAAAAACGATAATTTTGATTTAAATAGGACGAAACAAGCCACAATAAAAATAATATAAAAATGATAATTTTGATTTAAATAGGACGAAACAAGCCACAATACAGTATTAATGAAAATGTGTGAACCAAAGCAAACAAAGTCTAATGATTTAATTTTCGCCAGTGTTTCACACAAATCCATGTGGATACACATGTAAACATTTTTTCATTGGATTCCTGCTACATGCAGTATTTATGCACTCTGTATTCAGTAATAATATTCAACGGCTTTGAAACTTTTAACTATTCATCCAATTCACAAATATATTCATGAATTCATCATATTATTCGATACAAAATGCAAATTTTCACACATCTCCATTGGACGAGAGTTTTTGAACACAAAAACATCTATTGTTCGATTAAAGTTGAATTTATTGCGATCTGTCATGTCAGTATGATACAATAAAATTATATTCATCGCTGCTTTATTAACAAATTTGTATCATAATCAGTAGGCGGCGTATGCATTTCGAGGCATTCTTTGTTTATTTTTTAATGAGTTCAATTCATAGTTTCGAACGAGTGTTTTCCACTTCCGGACTAAGCATGAAGTAAAATTTCGAGTTTAGAAAAGCCCCGTGAAAATTTGTCGAGGGTCGCGCAGCGACCCGAGATAAATTTTCTGGGCTTTTCTAAACTCGAAATTTTACTTCATGCCCCACGCGTATAAAACACTGATTTCAAGTGAAGTTCAAAATATTCTTGTTTAGCAGAATATTCGTAATCCTGCTGCACTCATAAACTCAATTAGTGGATAATATATAGCGTATGTGTATACAAATTACTAGTTTTAGGATTTTGCATTGCTAGCCATTTGTTCTTGAGTTTTCTTACTTTTACCAACGTTAAACTAAGTTTTTATTTAACGTTGGTAGAAGTGAGTAAACTCAAGAATAAAAAGCTAGCAATACTAAATATACTATTTATACATCTTTTGTTATTATACCAGGTGATGGGTGATTCATTTAATCTTAGATCTTGCTATTTTTTCTGTACAATGCATATTTTCGAGATATACGCTATTATCTCGAAAATATGCATTGTACAGAAAAAATTGCAAGATCCAAAGTTTGATAAAATGAGGACAAAAATTAATAAAAATATAAATACCTATTACTTTCTAGACAGTCTGAACCTTAATTAAATTTTTGCATGAACCCCTTGTTCTGCAATTAATTCCCAAAGTTGAACATTTGCATGTCGTGAGGGGTGCGCGAAAACTGCACATTTTTAACAATTTATTACTTTGTCCTTCTTTTATCATTATAACGGGTGAGTCGTAGGAAACGGTTTTTCAAATTAACAGTACTCCACTATTTGTGGGTGCAAACAAATTTTATTCACAGAAATAAGTGTGCCATAACATGCAGTTTCACAATTAAGTTTGTGGAAAATAATTTCAATTAAATGGATTCCATTATTACGTTGACAAATTCGGAGACGCCCTCTGAAGTTCGCCACTACTCTCTCCAACAGATCTTGATCGATTTCAGCGATGTTTTGCTCTATTGCTGCTCCCAATTCGACTAGTGAACGAGGTTTGGTTTCGTACACACGAGATTTTAGAAAATCCCACAGGAAAAAGTTACACACTGAAAGGTCCTGTAAGCGAGGGGGAAAATGCATATCTCCGAATCTGGAGATAAGGTGGTCAGGAAACAGCAGTCTAACAACAGTCATTTACGCTCGGGATGTATGGCTAGTAGCTCCGTCCTGTTGGAACCAAACACGCTGGCAGTTGATTTGTCGTCTCCTCAGATCATTTTGAAAGAAGTTCATAATAACATAGCGATCACACGTCACATTCACAGTGACCCCGTTTTCCACAAAAAATAAAGGCCTGTGACACTAAATTTTCCGATGCCACACCATACTGTAAGTTTGGGGGGGGGGGGGGGGCAATCTGGACCGAATCTGGAGATAACGTGTATTACCGGTGATTCTTTCAATCGTCGGCAACAAAAATTAAATTTCTAATTTTAATTTTTTTTTGTATATAAAATGAGTTTATCCTCAGCAATTACCTGAGGACCGATCGGGAATTATCTCGGGTAATTTATTAGAGTCCGAGCACCTGGAGTGCATTCCAAGCAGATCTCCTAGAGGGAGGATTGGTGACCAACGGCAGTCCGTTTTTCGGAAAAGGATTTGTGTAATCTTTTGCATTCTCCTTTCCGAAGAACGGATTAGATGAGATTCCAGAATTCCCGAGATTCGTCGAATCTGGTAATTGCGACGGATTCGGCGAATTTCGGCCGGCTGGTCACGTCCACCAAGAAACTACCCCTCTCCACCCTCGTTTTCGGCATTTAAATAATGGAGGACGGCACTTCTCCAGCAGTGGCAAACCAGTAACAAAAGCAACAACAAGTCTAAGTAAAATGTAGTCTGTGGTGTATAAGTTGTTTTTTTTTGACAACTTCGTGTTGTGTTTCTTTTATGTCAAATTGTCTTTGATTAGTGCAAGTGCACTAATCAGAAGAACCGGAATCGCTCCCAGTGCCGTCTGCCACCGCTCCGGTCTTCGTTACTGCCAAAGCAGCCTTTTGTCGATGCTTTTCGGAACCCTCCGGACTTTTTCCGATACTGCTCGACTCCCGACGACGCCTTCCGGGCTTTTCCGACGCCGCCGGTCTTTATCTCTGCTCTCCGGGCTCAGTCGACGCCTTCCGGATACATCAGGACTTTTCTGAAGCCGTCCGGACCTTATCGTCGTATACCGGACTTTGCCGTTTACGTCCGGATTTCGCTGCCGCCACTCACCATTTCTGACGACCAGTCTGCCACGGTCCACGCCTACTATGGGCATAGTATTAGTCATTAATTGTTGCTGTGTTTTTTTTGTGCTGTGGTTTTTGTTTTGCTGTTTTTTTTTATGTAAATAAATTTGTTCTTTTTTCCCTAAACCCCTGAGCTAGCTGGGGGTGCTTTCGGGGTACCTTCCCCCTATGACACGTGATCAGAAAATACCCGTCTAACAACTGTCATCCACGCTCTGGCTGTATGGGTAGTAGCTCTGTCCTGTTGGAACCAAACAAGCTGGCAGTTGATTCGTCGTCTTCTCAGCTCATTTTGAAAGAAGTTGTTAATCATAGTAGCATAGCAATCAGATGTCACAGTCACAGTGACCCCGTATTCCACAAAAAAATAAGGGCCTATGACACCAAACTCTTCGATGCCACACCATACTGTAAGTTTGGGGCTCTACAGTGGACAGTGGTCTTTGATGTAAAGTTTGTGGATTGTCAACGGCCCAGTATCAAACGTTTTGACGATTGAAAGTACCGTTTAGGTGTAAATGAGCCTCATCACTCATTATCACAATCGCATCTGCCAAAATTTAGAGCATTGCTTCAACAAAAGCTGCACGTTGAGGATATGCAGCTCCACACAGTCCACTCTGGCATGATTGCAAGTAAACAAGGTAGTCTCCAAAACTGCATGTTTAGAGGGTGAATTTAAAATAAGACTCGCTTTTTTTACTACGAGTTGAATATACATATATCCGACTAGTAGATATTCAAATCGTTAAAAAGCGAGTCTTATTTTAAATTCACCCTGACCGTAAATCAAAATAAAGTGTTGTGCCCAAATTCGAGCTGCCGAGTCCATTCCCGAGCGTATCCAGTCATCAGGAACAGGAACCGTCCCCAACGACCAGCGCTCGCTAATCAAAGGTTAGTTTAATTTATATCTTTGTGTGACTTGTTCTGATGCTCTACTCTGAACTATCCGTGCAGTTGTTGAGGCAGGGACGTAATTAAGACATCATTTCATTGATTCAGTCCCGGGTGGTAATCTTCAGAAGGGTTCCCCGCTTTCGGCCAAAGCCCGAAAGAGCTTTGATAACAACACTTATCGCCACCCCACACTTCCACCACCTTTACCGCCTGACTACTATCCTTCCCAAAACGTTCGTTTCGCACGGCCCACCTCGTTCGCTCGGCAGTCTACTCTGGCATGATAGCAAGTAAACAAGGTAGCCTGCGAAACTCATGCCCTCTCTACCCCCACACTCCCTACTCCACACTTCCCACCCCACACTCCCCACCCCACACTCGTACACCACACTCCAACCCCACACTCCTACCATATTACCGACTGACTACTACCCGTCCCACAAACATCTGTTTCCCACGGCTAACCCTGTATAATTAATTCAACAACTTATTTTAATATTCTTTCTGCAAGTACACCAATTTATCCGCATGTACACCAATTTCAAAACTCAATGCGGAATAAGCAAAATTAAATTATCCTTTCATTCGTCTTCGGGGGAAAATCGAGGAATATATTCGCGAATGAAATTCGGCAGCGGCGTTTTCCCGTTTAATTCGGCCGAGTGAAAATTTAATGACGCGGAAAAGGGACGCGCGAGAAAAAGAATATAAAAAAAAAACAGGGGGCAAATTGATCCCTTTAAAGTGCGAGAATCCCTTTACACGTTTTGATATGTAAAAGATTGATATTCGGAGATTTGATCCCAACATTGCGCATATTGAATGTGGTTCACTGAATTCAATCAGAAATATAATTGGAATTATATTTTTTTTAAATCGCAGACGATTTTGCAACACTTGAGGAAATCTCATTAATTTTTTTATTTAAAAAAAAAGTTGTGTAGTTGAGTGTTGCTATTAAATGGTGAAAATTTCAGCAATTAGAAGGAGTGGACGGATCGTTTCACCTGAAGGAATGAACACTTAAGATGGCGGAAAGCGCCGTGAACTTGCAAGATGTGTGCAGCCATTAAGCTTTGGCTTCGCAACTTCAACATTTACTGCGCGGAAGTGTAAGCACAGTGCCGTAAAATTGATGGCCACTTCAAAACCTCACCGCCATATTCTGAATTAATCTCAGCACAAGTTAAAATAGCGAAATTTGTGGAATTATACCCCCCCGGCATTTGAAATACGAACAGAAAAATTATAAATGTGTATATGGCACAACTCAATTTATTATTAACTGCATTAAAACGTACTTATTGGTTAGGTTAGGTTAGGTTAATACGAAAAAAAAAAATCAGAAACGTAGAGATGACACAGCCCAGTTTATTAAGGGTGCTCTTATATGGACGGGTTGAACGCGAGGCGGAACGGGAGCGGGCGCAAGCGTTTGCGTTTAAACACATGGGTTTATATGATAGTTCCTAGACGGACGGGTTCTGGCGTTTTCTCCGCCTCGCACCCGTCCGTCTAGGAACTCTCATATAAGCCCATGCGTTGAAACGCAAACTCTTGCGCCCGCTCCCGTTCCGCTTAGCGTTTAAAACGTCCATATAAGAGCGCCCTAATACCTGCATTATTATTATTATTACTCTTTTTGCAATAACCTAACCAATTAGTACGTTTAAATTGCTTAGGTTATTGCAAAAAGAGTAACTAACTGTAATCTGGATTTAAAAATCAAAATTGATCAGGACATCCAAATAAGAACACCTCTTATAAATATTATACATCAAGTGAATTAAACACGATTTTATTCACAAAAAGATTTTTGATTTCACGAGCGCCTCGGCGCGAGTGAAATCATTTCTTTGAGTGAATAAAGGTGTTTAATTCACGTGGCGTATATATGTTTTTATTCAATTTTGACGAAATTGTAAAGAAAATGTACTTTACATTTATTTCTAAATAAATTTTTTAGCTCACTAGTGACCTAAAAAAAATTTAGTTCACTAGTGAATAAAACCTTGTTTATTACGGTTGTTATGGAGTTAATAATGTCGATTTAAATTAACAAAATTGAATAAAAGTAATTTCTTACTGAACACTTGGTGAAACATGTTTGCAATAACGCAACATTATTATTTTTTTGTTTATTAAATTACTAAACAAGTTAATTTGATACATTGTTATTTGAGCTGACTTGAGAATGTGTGAAGAAAAATGTAAATATTTTTCTGTTTAAATACTGTGATTATTACTCTTTTTAAAAAAAGTGTATTCCAAACTTCACTTGAAGTCAGTGTTTTATACGCGTGGCGCATGAAGTAAAATTTCGAGTTTAGAAAAGCCTGAAAATTTGGTTTGGTCGCTCCGCGCTTCGCGCTACGCGACCAAACCAAATTTTCAGGCTTTTCTAAACTCGAAATTTTACTTCATGCTTAATCTGGGAGTGGAAAACCCTTGTTAGATACCTATTAAAACCTATAATGACAATACCAAATTCTTGAAAAAAAAAATAGACTAAATAATGAACGAAACTCATAAAGATTATGACAATAACTAAAGTTTGTGTTTGTTTCCTATTTTCTTTACGACATCAGTATTATTATTAAAGGTTCTAATAGCTGCTTAACGAATGTTTTCCACTCCCAGACTAAGCATGAAGTAAAATTTCGAGTTTAGAAAAGCCCCGTGAAAATTTGTCGAGGGTCGCGCAGCGACCCGAGACAAATTTTCTGGGCTTTTCTAAACTCGAAATTTTACTTCATGCGCCACGCGTATTAAACACTGATTTCCAGTAAAGTTTAAGATATACTATTAGGGTGGTATTTTTTTTAATTTAACCATTCAATTATTTAAAACATTCAAATATTTGAATTATTCGACATTTTAAATATTCGTTTAAAATCATATTTAAATGTTTGAATTACAGATTTTTTTAAATATGAATATTTCAATAAATTCAATAAATTATTTACATGTTTGAATATTCTAATACTCTAATAAAATATTCGAATGTTCAAATATGTAAATAATTTATTGATTGAAATATTCATATTTAAACAAATCTGTATTATGAGTTCTTTTACTTCGTTAAACATGTTAATTTCACAATATTTTTGATAATGACAAGCTAAATTTCTCGAAATTGCAGTCATATTAAATAAAAAGGTGCTCAAGTAAGGAATGACAGTGTTTTTTTTTTGTGTAATAATCACTTCACGTCAAAAAAATACAGCTGAAAAAGTGCTGTGCAAACTAAGTAAAAAGTGTTTTGTTGTGATTCATATTTAAATATTCGAATATTTTAATTATTTGTATGCGAATCCCAGCCTTAGTTTAAACAATTAGGTAAAAATAATAGTTTTTGTTTTTATATTGTGAAACATGTTTCAAACTATTCATTTAAAAAATTGAGGAATTACAAATAAAATGAATCTAAAATTCGCTTCAATGATTTAACATTTGTTACAAAATTATATACAGAGAGGTTTATGTAACACCGAACATTTTCATAACGAGAATTTTTCTTTGAAGTATCCATATGTATACGTTGCACATTTTCCGATGCTCGGTTTATTAAAAGAATCCAATTTGAAGCTTTAAGCGAGTGTTTTCCACTCCCAGGCTAAGCATGAAGTAAAATTTCGAGTTTAGAAAAGCCTGAAAATTTGGTTTGGTCGCGTAGCGCGAAGCGCGGAGCGGCCAAACCAAATTTTCAGGCTTTTCTAAACTCGAAATTTTACTTCATGCGCCACCAGTACAAAACACTTATTTAATTTAAAGTTTAGAGGTGTGCTTTAAACTTCGTAATGTCAGTTTTTTGTACCGGTGGCGCATGAAGTAAAATTTCGAGTTTAGAAAAGCCTGAAAATTTGGTTTGGCCGCTCCGCGCTTCGCGCTACGCGACCAAACCAAATTTTCAGGCTTTTCTAAACTCGAAATTTTACTTCATGCTTAGCCTGGGAGTGGAAAACACTCGTTTAACGCTTCAAATTAAATTCTTTTTATAAACCAAGCATCGAAAAATGTGCAACGTATGCATATGGATACTTCAAAGGAAAATTCTCGTTATGAAAATGTTCGGTGTTACATAAAACTCTCTGTAGACCATAATCCTGTGTTTCTTTAAGATTTCGCTCATTAATTACAAGAACGTCATAACTCAAAAAAAAAACAGTTACAGATAGGACTTTCAATCAGTTAAAAGTTCATACAAAATGAAAAACATCTCAATACAACTCAAAACTGCTATTATTTGAGTTGTAACAGTTTTGTATTTAACGACAGAGTTGTTATAAAATTATATAAAACATTATCCTGTGTTTTTTCAACATTGCAAAAAAAAAATCAATGATTAAATCCTATTCAACCGAGGTGCAGATATCGCCGAAGTGAGAATCGACTTTATTACTTTATTCTCAATGGAATAATGTAGCCGTTCCTGAAAAGAAAAGGAGCGGAGAAGAAGAAGAACAAAAAAAAAAGAACGTTATCCCCTCCGTGTTAGTTGGGGAAGTTATTGCTACTTCGACTCGAGAATCTTGCCTGAGTGGCTAATATCGCACCAGTTGAATGGAAAGGGAGAAAACATAAGAATCTGCAGATTATTTTTTTTTCTTTCTCGGAGGGAGATAATATTATTTGAAACCTTTCTTTATTTGAGTAGAAGTAAAAGAAAAATAATGTGTGCTTTGAAAATAAATAATAATAATAATAATTAACACTGTTCGGCCATTCCATAAATAAGTGCACACTTTTTGGAGGTACATCAGGGATTTTACCAAGTTTCACATATATTATAAAGGTTAGACATGGTGTTTGGTTGTTACTAGAGGTTAAACAAATTGTTGTGTCAAAAGTTATAACAATATAAACTTTTAGTACACTTTTATTTTGAACTGAAAAATATCGTAAACCGTTACATATACAAAAAAAGTTATTCTGTACTTTTTTGTGCATACATATTCAAAGGTTAATATACATTTTTTCCAAAGCGAAAAAACTTTATTTATATAAATTTCTTTTAATAAATAAAACATATCTCAAACAATAATCAAATACTCATGTTTCAATTTTCTTAAAAAAAATATATGTTATACCCTGATCCTTCCTAAGAATTTTTGTGTTTTCAAAAGTATGGGCACTTTAAAACTTTTTAAGGTATGTTTTTTTTACCCGAGCGCTACATTGACATGAGGCGCTCCCGCCAATGGTGTAATGGCCGGAATCGCGGTGAGCGTCTCGCGTCAATGCAGCGCTCGGGTAAAAAAATCATATCTTAAAAAGTTTTAAGGTGCCCATCTTTTTGAAAACGGAAATATTCTTAGGAAGGATTGGGGTATAATATATATTTTTTTCAAGAAAATTAAAACTTGAGTATTTGAATATTTTGTGAGATTTGTTTTATTTATTAAAAAAAATCTATCTAAATAAAGTTTTATCGTTTTGGAAAAAAAACTATTTTAAACTTTGAATATTTAAGCATAAAAAAGTCAAGTATAACTTTTTTGTAAAAAAAAGACCTTTATTGGCATAATCTCCACACCTTTACAATTAATTACACATTTACTTTTTTGTATCAGAAACGGTTTCCGACATTTTTGAGTTCAAAATAAAAGTGTGCTAAAAGTTTATATTGTTATAATTTTTGAAACAATCATTTGTTTAACCTCTAGTAACAACCAACAACCATGTCTTGATAGCCTTTATAATATATGTGAAATTCGCTTAAATCCCTGATGTACCCATAAAAAGTGTGCACTTATATATGGAATGGCCGTGTTGTATTCTTTCTTCATACTTTACATAAAGTGTAAAGAAAGAACACAACAGTTTTAATTAATCGATAATTATCGGCACCCAAAAACATACATTAATTTTAAATGTTATTCAGACAAAATACGTAACTGTTATTAAAATACCTTAAATTTCCTCCCTTTTTCCTTAATTACAATACCCTTATTCCTCTGCATATATTATACATTTTCATTATTTAATGAATCGAAATTATTCTATATTTAACCGGAAAGCCACGAATTAAAATTTACAATAATTGCTTTCATATTTCACCTGTAATTGCCCCGCATGAAAACCCCGACTCCAGCGCAAACCCAGCGGAATTACAAAAGCGTAACATTAAAATTAAAGCAAAGCACATCACGCACCTCCTGCATTATAAATTTAACTACCAACCCCCTAATTAGAATTAAACATAAGGAAAACGCTGCACTAATTACTCTCTCTTCAAACATTAACTAAAATCGTATATATATATATATATATATATATATATATATATATATATATATATATATATATATATATAGGGGAAATTGAACAAATGAGTTTTCATAAATAAATCATGAGAGAACATAATAATCATTATATAACTTTTATATTTCATTATGAAATTATTAAATAATAATATTATTACAATAGCATTAAGTAATAAAATAATAACACAAGTGTTTCTTTTTTTTAAATAATTTATGATCAATTTCCAATCGGTGGAAAATCATCGTCTACACATGCAGTAGTTAGGCATTTAGTTAGCAACAGAACTCCTACAAAAAGGGCAGCTTTAACTAATCAGAAATTCTAAACCTCATAGAAATCTGCCTGTCACAGAATTATTTACAGTTCAACAATAAATGTTTTCGCCAGAAGGAAGGCTTAGCCATGGGAAACCCACTAAGCCCCCTGATGGCGGAGATATTTATGGATAACTTTGAAGAGAAATTATCTCAATTGCCGACATTTAAGAAATGTGTTTATTGGTGTAGGTACGTCGATGATGTAATTGTAGGTTTAATGGCACCGACAGACAGTTAGATTCGTTTTTTTGGGGCAGGTGGTGGCCGAGCGGTAACGTCGCCGGGCTGTATCGCTCGGCGAGCCACAATTCGGGTACGATTCCCGTGCATGGGGAGACTTTATTTGAAAAATAATGTCTCGTCGTGACCCTGGGTGTGGTATGAATGTGTGTGATTGTCCGAATGAATAGTAGGATACTACAAATTATAATAAATTAATTGATACAAAATATAAAGATTGATGATGGCTAATGGGCAAGTTCCCAAGGCCAGGCAACAGCCACTAAAAAAAAAAAAAAAAAGATTCGTTTTTACATCTATTAAACTCACAACGTAAGAAAATACAATTCACAAAAGAAATAGAAGTAGATTATTCAATTAATTTTTAATAACAAACACGATTTTTCAATCTTTCACAAACCGACACACACAGACATGACAATTAATAATAAATCCAATCGCCCAATGACACACAAATTAGCTGCTTATCGTAGTATGGTACATAGGTTATTATCGATCCCAATGACACAAAGTAATTATGATAAAGAATTAAAAATTATTTTTCAAATCGCATATACAAATGGCTTTAAAAAATCAATAATAGAAAAAATAGTAAATAAAAAACAAAGAAATAAATTAATTAATTCCATTTACCCGATCACAAAAGAAAACTCTTTAAAAAACTATTCTTCACTAACATACACCGGGAAAAATAGCACAAAAATCGGAAATAATGTTAGAAAAAATAAATATAAATATAGCATATAGAACGAATAACACCTTGGGTAAAATAATTAAAAACAATAAAGACAACATTAATAAAACTCAACAAAGTGGCGTCTATTTACTGAATTGCAAAGACTGCCCCAAAGTATATGCAGGACAAACCGGAAGGTCGTTCCGAGAGAGGATAAAAGAACACCGAACTAGCTTCCAACAAAACAAAACCAACTCCACATACTCTAACCACCTCATAGAAGAAAAACACCACTTCGATGAAAACTTCAAAGTCCTACATCAAGAAAGAAAAGGCCGGAAACTCAACATCATGGAGTCCATGGAAATTAATAAAAGAAAATACACGGGACATCTCCTCAATGACCAAACAGGCTTAACAAATTCGCCCCTCTTAAATATTAATGTTTTGAAAAAACCCACCCCCCACATAAACATTGTATATATACCTGACCCGACAAATTTTACTTATCATTTCTTCGCCTGAAGAAGCCACAGTGTGGCGAAACAATTGTAGCGAATGCACAATATATATTTTAAAGTGTTTAAATTGTTTTATTTATATAAAAGTGAAGATGAACTTTCAACATTTATCAGCCTTATCAATCAATTTTTTAACTAATCAATGTACAATGTTTTTTAGCGTTATAATTAGTGGTCCAACTGCAAAACTCACATTCTCCACTTTTTGTGAAAATTTAGTTAGCGGTTTTTTTGTCCGTTTTATATGCACGTGTTTTTTGCAATTTGCAAAAAGCTTTCAAAAGTGGAGAATGTGAGTTTTGCAGTTGGACCACTAATTATAACGCTAAAAACAATAACATTGTACATTGATTAGTTAAAAAATTGATTGATAAGGCTGATAAATGTTGAAAGTTCATCTTCGCTTTTATATAAACTACTCAACTACTAACTCACTACTCAATTATTATAACGTTAAAAAAACAAAAAACATAGTACATAGATTAAGTGAAACAACACTTTTCGTAGGAGTTATGTTGCTAACGTAATTATTTTTTGGATAAATAGCAGTAATTATTTGCAACAACAAAATATACACCATTAGCATTTACTAAAAACTTTTTTCATAAAACTTCCGACTACAATATACTCCCTGCTTTATTCTTCAGAGTGGAATTGTTCCTTAAAGTTAGTATCTGATTTCGAGATATAACTCTTGCAACTTTCGCTTACATACAACATCGGTTTCAATAAGGCACACACTTCTCACTTTAATTCAGGAAGAACTCACGCGTGTTATCAAGAAGTTTGCGAGAATACCGACAAAATTCGCACGGAAGGAGAAAAGAGGAAATCAATGGATTTGAAACATAGATAATATCCAATACATTCTTTTTGTATTGATAATTAAATAAAAGTCACATTGTACATTGTACATTGGACAAACGGGTAGAAGTTTTGAAAAAAGACTTGAAGAACATAAAAAATCCATCCTAAATAACAAGCAAACAACGGGGTTGCTCGTCATTGCATCGCATCCAATGACTATTTTAATTCAGACGATTTCCAAATTTTATATTCAGGTAATAAGGGACGAGAATTGAATTTTAGAGAAGGCCTGGAAACTAGCAAGGCAAAAAAACAGGGAAAACACATCGTAAACGAATACGAAGACATCTGGAACTCCTCAATTCTTAACGCCCTTAATATATACATATTTTTTGAACAGGTAAAAAATATGTATATATATATCTTGTAGAACATTTTTCTGTATTACTCCTTGAGAATTTTATTAAGTCGAAACTAGTCGGAGAGAATAAAAAATAGTAGTGAAACAAACCAAGTGACTTTTATTGAATTATCAATATTATAAACATGTTTCATCAAGTGATTAATGAGAACCACATTGAAAATACTCTTTTTGTATTACTTATCCCTATATGTAAAACAAAGGGAAAGTATTGTTTACGTAAAAATGTTTAATTCAAAAATGTTAGTGGATATATCCATTTTGAAATCCCCCGAGTTGATTAACCCATTAAGCGCCATTGATGCATACACGCAACATTAATAATTTTTTGATAATTAAATTACTAAATAAGTTAATTTGGTATATTATATTATTTGACCTGACTTCAAAATGTATATATATTTTTAATTAAACATTACGATTATTACTCATTTTATAAAAATAAATGTCAGTGTATTTCTAACTTCACAATATTTCAGTGTTTTATACGGGTGGCGCATGAAGTAAAATTTCGAGTTTAGAAAAGCCTGAAAATTTGGTTTGGCGGCTCCGCTACGCGGAGCGACCAAACCAAACTTTCAGGCTTTTCTAAACTCGAAATTTTACTTCATGCTTAGTCTGGGAGTGGAAACACTCGTTTTAAACTTCATATTGCACGTTTTAATATAAAATCGACGAATGCCCGAACATTTATAGCGAATACATTATGTATATATATATATAAAAAAAGGTTACAGTATGTAATACAATAAGCCATTCATAGAAATCATAAAAAAGAGCAGAATTTTCCTAAAATCCACTTATTGAGTTAACTCTATAATTGCTCGGCCGTTAATGGGTTAAGACCATTTATTAAAGAGGTCTGTCCTGTTGAACACCCTAAACCCATCGAGATATTAAAATGCCACTATAAACTTTAGCTTTTTATTTATTTACTAATTTATTAGTTAAAATTAGCTGGTTTATGTTTTACGTAGGTGTGACAGCATTCAGTCAAGACAAAATATTATTAGGGTTTTAAACTCTGTTTTAAAGATTATTCTGCATTATTAACAGAAATTTGACATACTATTAATAATTTATTTCGTGTTATAAACAAAGGTCTTACATACAGAGAGTTTTATGTAACACCGAACATTTTCATAACGAGCATATTTCTTTTAAGTATACATATGCATTTCGTTGTAGATTTTCCGACGCTCGGTTTATTAAAAGAATTTAATTTGAAGCTTTAAACGAGTGTTTTCCACTCCCAGGCTAAGCATGAAGTAAAATTTCGAGTTTAGAAAAGCCTGAAAATTTGGTTTGGTCGCGTAGCGCGAAGCGCGGAGCGGCCAAACCAAATTTTCAGGCTTTTCTAAACTCGAAATTTTACTTCATGCGCCACCGGTACAAAACACCGATTCAATATAAAGCTTGGCGGTGTGATTCAAACTTCGTAATATGTCGGTGTTTTGTATCGGTGGCGCATGAAGTAAAATTTCGAGTTTAGAAAAGCCTGAAAATTTGGTTTGGCCGCTCCGCGCTTCGCGCTACGCGACCAAACCAAATTTTCAGGCTTCTCTAAACTCGAAATTTTACTTCATGCTTAGTCTGGGAGTGGAACACACTCATTTTAAGTTTCAAATTAAACTCCTTTTAAAAAAACAACGATTATCTAAAGATTTACGGCATATACGCCGAAATTGGGACATGTATACTTGAAAGAAAAACTCCCTGTATGTACAAGTTGAGGCATTAATTACAATTGATTAGCTACAATTTTTAATGGTCATATAGGCAACCCAATTTACACATAACCTAAAAAGTAAAGGTGTGAAATCGTATTTTATGAAAATGTTCGGTGTTGTATAAAACTCTCTGTATATCAGAGATATATTGATAGAAAGAGTATGTGAAGAGAGCAACAGCATAACCATTGAAGGGTTAAAAGAAAAAAAACAAATGAGTCCAAAAAGTTCAGAAAATCGTTTTTGACGCAATTGTGTAGCTTAAAACAAGTATTTTCACGTAGACAAACTTAACGGGAAACAAACAAATACTTCACCAGTTGTTATTTACGACAAAAAAAAAACAAACAAAAGAAAACAAACAAATATATGAAACATACAGAATTCTGAAATTTCATTTTGTTCCTTTGTAAATTTAAAAAAAAATGGGACTTGTTTGGAGTTTCCCCTTAGAACGCCAATTGTTTTCTATAATACCGGGTGATTTATTTAAGCTGTAATAGCGTATATCTCGAAAAATACGCATCGTACAGAAAAACTAGCACAATCCAAAATTAAAATTTGGAAATTGGAACTGCCAGCTCCTCCTGTAGACGGGGCGTGGTGCAACTTTGAAATCTTTAATAGGAGTTCCTATTTTTTATCTCATATGTCGGATACTACTTCGAAAACTATGTACTTTTTATCCGTAACTTTTTTTCAATACAAGACAGAACAAATGGCGCTGTAATCATGTTTTTTTTTTTTTAAATGACTAAACAACTATTTCTTCATGCGCCACGCGCACCAGACACTGTTTCAGCGTAAAGTCCGAACACAGACACGAACAAACCGGGTGCTTGTTCGTGTATGGTCGGGTATGATCATGTATGGTCGGGTATGATCATGTATGGTCGAGTATGATCATGTATGGTCGGGTATGATCATGCATGGTCGGGTATGATCATGTATGATCGAGTATGATCATGTATGGTAATTAAATCCCAAAAATACCTAAATTGTATTGTCTTCCGAAAATCCATAAACCTGGAAATAATTAATTATAATTTTTTTTTTTCAAATGACTAAACAACTATTTCTTCATGCGACACGCGCACAAGACACTGTTTCAGCGTAAAGTCCGAACACAGAAACGAACAAACCGGATGCTTCTTCGTGTATGGTCGGGTATGATCATGTATGGTCGGGTATGATCATGTATGGTCGAGTATGATCATGTATGGTCGGGTATGATCATGCATGGTCGGGTATGATCATGTATGATCGAGTATGATCATGTATGGTAATTAAATCCCAAAAATACCTAAATTGTATTGTCTTCCGAAAATCCATAAACCTGGAAATAATTAATTATAATTTTTTTTTTTCAAATGACTAAACAACTATTTCTTCATGCGACACGCGCACAAGACACTGTTTCAGTGTAAAGTCCGAACACAGAAACGAACAAACCGGATGCTTCTTCGTGTATGGTCGGGTATGATCATGTATGGTCGGGTATGATCATGTATGGTCGAGTATGATCATGTATGGTCGGGTATGATCATGCATGGTCGGGTATGATCATGTATGGTCGAGTATGATCATGTATGGTAATTAAATCCCAAAAATACCTAAATTGTATTGTCTCCCTAAAATCCATAAACCTGGAAATAATTAATTAGTCCAAATCCAGACGCTCGGGCTTTTCTAAACTCAAAATTTTACTTCATGCTTAGTCTAGGAGTGAAAGACAATCGTTAGAAGTGAATTACAATTGCAAATTCAACATTTTCACAAACATAAACAAAAACAGCGTAACGTAGTGTTTAACATTACACTGTTTTTGTTTATGTTTGTGAAAATGTTGAATTTGCAATTGTAATTCACTTCTAACGATTGTCTTCCACTCCTAGACTAAGCATGAAGTAAAATTTCGAGTTTAGAAAAGCCCGAACGTTTGGATTTGGACTAATTAATTATTTCCAGGTTTATGGATTTTAGGGAGACAATACAATTTAGGTATTTTTGGGATTATTCATTTATATGCAAGATTTTTATCAATTAGACATGATGCGCTTTTTAATGAATTATTAATTTTATTTTATGTAAACACCGAACATTTTCATAACGAGAATTTTTCTTTGAAGTATCCATATGTATACGTTGCACCTTTTCCGATGCTCGGTTTATTCAAAGAATCCAATTTGAAGCTTTAAGCGAGTGTTTTCCACTCCCAGGTTAAGCATGAAGTAAAATTTCGAGTTTAGAAAAGCCTGAAAATTTGGTTTGGTCGCGTAGCGCGAAGCGCGGAGCGGCCAAACCAAATTTTCAGGCTTTTCTAAACTCGAAATTTTACTTCATGCGCCACCGGTGTGAAACACTGATTCAATTTAAAGTTCAGCGGTGTGTTTTAAACTTCGTAATATGTCAGTGTTTTGTACCGGTGGCGCATGAAGTAAAATTTCGAGTTTAGAAAAGCCTGAAAATTTGGTCTGGCCGCTCCGCGCTTCGCGCTACGCGACCAAACCAAATTTTCAGGCTTTTCTAAACTCGAAATTTTACTTCATGCTTAGCCTGGGAGTGGAAAACAATCGCTTAAAGCTTCAAATTAAATTCTTTTAATAAACCAAGCATCGAAAAATATGCAACTTATGCATATGGATACTTCAAAGAAAAATTCTAGTGATGAAAATGTTCGGTGTTACATAAAACTCTCTGTATATTTATTTAATGGATTTTTTGTTTTCTCTGTGTCCCGATTCTAGCATTAAATTTACATGTTGAAAATAATCTGTTTTTTTTTAGTTATCACAATAGCATTACTTTTGTCTGATTTTAAGTAAAACACGTCTTGTTGTTTGAGTGATTTTAGGGTTTTCAAGTCACTATTGGATTTTGTTGCTCAAAAAACTTTTTTTTTTATGATTTTTTAAAATTTTTACTTCTGCAGCAACTCGGAAAGCTGTAGCGTCTTCTTGTTCGACTAGTGATGAAGCTGTTTCTAAATCGTTAATTAACTCTTCTTTTAAAAATGTTTTTAATGTAATGGACATAAATTTAATATAAATAACGTTAAATTATTAAAAGAATCAAATTTTTATAAATGAATGTCTCCTTTATAAAAATTTGATTATTTTAATAATTTAGTTAGAAGCAATTTATATGTTAAAAAATAAGGATAAACCATTAAATTTCGATTTAAGCTCCCTAAATAATCCCCTCCTTGAAATTATTGTTTGAGTGACACTGTCAATTAACGAAATAAATATACAGGGTGGCGGGAAAGTCGCCGAGTACTTTTTATTTTTGATTTAGTAAGTAGACAGTCCCTAGTTAACTACCCCCCTAGGTAGTTTATTTGTTTTGAAAGTTGTGGCGTCTTAGTCTAATTTTCAGTTGAGTTTTTGAATTATTTTTTTGATTTTGTGAACTACAGTGTGAAATATGGGCAAAATTGACGATTTTTGGTTTATGCAGGACGGTGCAAGACCCCCTAGAACCGCAGAAGTGCTTGAATCAATTGAGGAGCATTTCGATCAAAGGATTATCGGTTTAGATGCGATCAAACATACTGGAGGAGGCGTGGAATGGCCTCCTTATTCACCAGACTTGAATCCTCTATATTTTTATTTATGGGGATTTTTGAAGGATAAAATATTCAAAACACCTCCAACAACATTGAGTCAGCTTAAGGGGGTATTACCATTCGGAAGTTTTAAAAAATTGATTTTTTTTGTTGCATGTATTGATACTTGATAGTATCTAGTTTCATGTCCGAAAGCCGTTTTACAATAGGCGAATTCGTTAGTTAGATTTTTGCTTGTTGAAGTAAACAATGCTGAGTAGGTGGCTGGGTGGAAATACGCAGAACTCAAACGAAAGTTTGAATGCTTGTGTCTGGAAGCTGGCTTCGAAGCACCTCAACTGTGGTGCAAAAACCGTCGCTATCGCGTCTTTCATAGCTACCAGCATTTTCAACGACGGATACTCGGCAGTTTTTAAGACGATAGAGACACTGGGAATCCATATCGGCCTGCAAGCCAAGGCTTTCCGGTGCGGACCGACGCGGAGCGCGAGATGTGAGACGAATTTTGCCTGACTCCAGCAACTCATAAGGCCATCCAACAACGCTGGCAGGAGTAAATCATTCAAACCCAGTTTTTAGAGGAAGAGGAGGGCCTAGTGTACGGAGCTGGCATAGCTGACTAAAGCCAAAAATCTCCAAAAATAGTTAAAACTTGTGTCAAAACTTTAAACGCGTTTTCTCGAAACCACTTTTTTTTCGCTGGCCGGAAACTTTCTTTTCAAACTATGAAACGGATTGACTTGAGCTTTGAGTGTTCGGTTCTCCACATTTTCCTCTGGAGTTTGAACCACCGTCATTCAAATATATTAACATTTGATATTTTTCATGGAGCCTTAAAGTCAGAAAAAGGGGGGCAAAAAGCGACCACTTTTTTCGAATGGCCTCCATTTTGTTATTTATCGAGATTTTTTATTGTCGGTGGTTCAAACTCCAGATAATTTAATACAGATTAATGACTACTACTTCATTTTACGTTTCAAATCACAGAATCGAAAAAATCTTTCCGGCCATGAGGACACGGCCTTATTTGAGGCCAGATTTAGAGGTTTAGCCGGACGATTGAAAAGAATTAAAATTCATTTTTTATTGTTTATAAATCTATAAACAAGTTGCAAGAAACCGCAAGATCGCATTTATTAAATTTCCCAAAAATAAAAATTCTGAAAAACCGTAAAAAAAACGCTGTCCTAGTGGTAATACCCCCTTAAGGAAGCAATTTCAAGTGAAATGAATACGATTCAAATTGAAACATTGGTAAAAGTTATTCAAGAGTTCGAAAATCGCCTATTACACGTAGTGGCTACGTCTGGTTCCCACTTTGAACACTCATTTAGTTGAGTTTTTATCTAATCTTTGATTTGATTGGCGTTCACTTTGTGGTACATCTTTATAAAATAATATTAAAACACTTAACTTTATTTTACCACTTTAATTAACTTTTTACAGTGACTATAGTTTCGACTACAAGCTAGTCATTATCAAACTGAGTTTGATAATGACTAGCTTGTAGTCGAAACTATAGTCACTGTAAAAAGTTAATTAAAGTGGTAAAACAAAGTTAAGAATATTTATCTCTTTAACTGTATGCAATCAAAAAATGTCCAATAAATTATTTTATAAACCTCGGCGCCTTTTTTCGCTCACCCTGTATTTGTCAATGTTATTACTATTGAAAATGAACACATAGTGTTCGAGATGTACATTAGGTATAATAAAAGTAATCAGTGAAGAAAGGAATTACTACAATAATTAAAATATACTGCTTAATTTTTACGAGATCAGCAACTTTCGCTTCGTTATTAAAAGCAATCCATAAACTAGGAAAAATGATACACTTTGTTGAAATTATGAGATGCCGGGTGGTTTTTATCGGTTAAAAAATATTAGCCATCGATAAAGGAGGGATGGGGGGTTTGTAATTAAGTTGCGTTCCGTAAAATTCAATCGTTGTTCCTAATCCCTCTTATATATCATGGGGCGCACAGAAACTGGGATTATATTGGATCTTCGGAGAATAGATGACAGCGGGTATTAATAATCACTTCATAACAGATTCCGTTTTGGGAATCGAGTTTACTGGAGATCTCTCGTCGGCCTCTGCGGTTAACCCACAGGATTTAATCTGTTTGCAAATATTTAAGCATATACCAGATTTAACTCGACAATACATTTCGTACCCATTTAATGACCCCGTATTAAATCATCAATATCAGTGGCGTAGCTACATACGCAGCGCCCTTAAGGAAGTAAAATCGCGTTTTTTAAAAATAACTTTTATTTTTTTTAAATTTTACAGTAAGAAAAATCACTTATTTGAAGTGTAATATTTCAGTGTTCAATTTGAAGCTTTCAGCGGGTGTTTTCCACTCCCAGACTAAGCATGAAGTAAAATTTCGAGTTTAGAAAAGCCCCGCGTAGAAAATTTGTCGAGGGTCGCGCAGCGATCCGAGACAAATTTTCACGGGGCTTTTCTAAACTCGAAATGTTACTTCATGCGCCACGCTTATAAAACACTGATTTAAAGTGAAGTTCACAATACACTGTTTATGTTTGATTTAGGGTTAATCAATTTTTAAATGTTTATTTTGTTTAAATAAAACTTTTAAAACTCGCCTGAAATGTCTTCTAGGAAGTATATTTGATAGATACACACTGTTAAAAGTGTATGAAAATATTTTATAAGTAGATAGGATTATTTCGAAGACATTGCACTTATAGCGTTGAAACGTGACTGGCAATAAAACCACATTTGGAAGAACTTGCTATAGAAAAGTTCTGATTCCAGCAGGATGGCGCTAGATGCCTGATAAGGTCGCTCTTCTTAAAGACATTTTCCCTGCCAGTCTGCTAAATAGTGTCCTTTTATAAAGCAGTAGGTAAATCTAAGTTAAAAACTAATCATAACAGTTAATTTTTAATTAATTGATCGATAAGGTTACCACTAAGAAAAATCATTTATTTGAAGTGTAATATTTTAGTGTTCAATTTAAAGCTCTCAGCGAGTGTTTTCCACTCCCAGACTAAGCATGAAGTAAAATTTCGAGTTTAGAAAAGCCCCGCGTAGAAAATTTGTCGAGGGTCGCGCAGCGACCCGAGACAAATTTTCACGGGGCTTTTCTAAACTCGAAATTTTACTTCATGCGCCACGCGTATAAAACACTGATTTAAAGTGAAGTTCACAATACACTGTTTATGTTTGATTTAACGTTAATCAATTTTTAAAATGTTTATTTCGTTTAACTAAAACTTTTAAAATTCGCCTGAAGCAATTTGCTTTGAGATATGTGCGCATACTTATAATAAAAATTTAATTTACTTCTCATTGATCACTTTATCAAACATTTTTATAATAATAATAAATAACCTTTATTACCAAATGGGCAAAAAAACAATTACAAATTAACAAGTACAAACTTATTAATAATAATTTTAGTAAGTAAAAATACATAAATAAATGTAAAATATAATTTCAACTAATATTGTGTTGGAAATAAAGGCACTTCATTTGTTTCACTTGAATCTCCATTTCTTCGAACTAGTTTCGACTTATCGTCATTTTTAAGGAATTATTATTCCTTGAAAATGACGATAAGTCGAAACTAGTTGAAAGAAATAAAGATTAAAGTGAAACAAACCACGTGCCATTCAATTCAAATTTAATATAATAAAAAATTCTGTATTTTGAATATCACAAAATCTCAGTGGTTTATACGCGTGGCGCATGAAGTAAAATTTCGAGTTTAGAAAAGCCCCGTGAAAATTTGTCTCGGGTCGCTGCGCGACCCTCGACAAATTTTCTACGCGGGGCTTTTCTAAACTCGAAATTTTACTTCATGCTTAGTCTGGGAGTGGAAACACTCGTTAGAAACTTCAAATTGAACATTGAAATATTACACTTCTAATAAATGATTTTTCTTACTGGTAACCTTATCGATCAATTAATTAAAAATTAACTGTTATGATTAGTTTTTTTAACTTAGATTTGCCTACTGCTCTTATAAAAGGACACTATTTAAAATTTTCAGCAGACTGGCAGAGAAAATGTCTTTAAGAAGAGCGACCTTATCAGGCATCTAGCGCCATCCTGCTGGAATCAGAACTTTTCTATAGCAAGTTTTTCCAAATGTGGTTTTATTGCCAGTCGCGTTTCAACGCTATAAGTCTTCGAAAAAATCCTATCTAGTTATAAAATATTTTCATACACTTTTAACAGTTTGTATCTATCAAATATACTTCCTAGAAGACATTTCAGGCGAATTTTAAAAGTTTTAGTTGAACGAAATAAACATTTTAAAAATTGATTGATAAGGCTGATAAATATAATAATAATAATAAAAATTGATTAACGGTAAATCAAACATAAACAGTGTATTGTGAACTTCACTTTAAATCAGTGTTTTATATGCGTGGCGCATGAAGTAAAATTTCGAGTTTAGAAAAGCCCCGTGAAAATTTGTCTCGGGTCGCTGCGCGACCCTCGACAAATTTTCTACGCGGGGCTTTTCTAAACTCGAAATTTTACTTCATGCTTAGTCTGGGAGTGGAAACACTCGTTTGAAGCTTCAAATTGAACGTTTTTTCATAAAATCAATAATTTCCTGATAATTTACAGGGATACATTGCCTGTTTGAAAAAAAATCACAAATAGGTTTATTCATATTTGACCATTAGTGTAAATTATTTTGTATTTATTCATTTATTAATTTTAGAATACAATTTCCTAGAGTTTTACTCTTGAAATTTATACAGTTGTATTTGTTTTCTTAATATTTCACGACACCATTAAACAGAAATAAAACTGTATATTTTTAAAACATTTCACAATCATTATAACCCGAAATCATTACAAACCTTTAAAGTTATCACACCGATTTCATCCACACAATACATACACTCCAATTTATTCTCTTTATCGGTTTTGAAGAGACATCGTTAAGCAAACGGGAGAGAGTGCATCGTTTATTTCGGAGAAAGTAATCCAATAAACTGTAACGACGTCGCGCCGTTTGTGTGTATCAATAATTCAGGAAAATTTATTCCGCAAAATTTCGGCTCGTTTTTCTTGCGCAGTTTCTTTTATTATCCGCCAGTCATAAACATAAACCTCAATGAAACTGGAATCAGCGTAACGACGTTTAGGTTAGGTCTGTCTGCGGGGGAAGCAGTAATAAGGCTTATTATAAAGTTTAAAGTTGAATGGGGTTGTGGATCTGAGCGGATCGAATTTGTTGTTATGAAGTTTAAAATTGAAAACTTATAATTTTGTGCAAGAATACCATGTGCAGTAAAAGAGGTAATCTATACAGAAAAAAAGTTTCTTAGAGATTACTTTTTTTACTGCACATAATATTCTTGCACAAAATTACAATTTTTCAACTTAAAAATTTCATAACAGCAAATTCAATCCTCTCATACCCTATATATACAGGGTGTTTATAAATTGATGCAAAAGGTTTAAAAAGGGTGACATTTCAGCAAAAATTAGGAGAGGTCTTTCATATATTTTTTTGTTCAAAACCCTTTCCTCTCTAAGTTACAGCCCTCTAAAGTTAAGGAAAAATAAAATTTGTATTTTATATATCCATTATGACGAATATCATACACACAGCACATAACCAACGAGGAAGTGCTCAGAAGAATGAAAAAGCTAAAGGAAGTATCAATAACAGTTAAACAGCGGAAGCTTCAATACTTCGGTCACATTATGAGAAAACCCCAGGGTCGATAGCCAATTCGCAGAATTAAATATTTGTTTCTTGTATATACTTATTATGCATTCTAATTGTTGTACTGTGCATTCTGTGAATAAAGATATTATATATGCATTATGAGAAATAGCAAATACCGAATCCTACAGCTGATACTACAAGGCAAAGTGGATGGTAAAAGAGGGCCAGGCCGAAGAAGACACTCGTGGCTCAAAAACCTACGTCAATGGTTCGGTCTCACGTCCATTGAATTGTTCCGACAAGCTGCTAATAAAATCAAAATTACTATGATGATTGCCAACGTCCGCAACGGATAAGCCACAACAAGAAGAAGAAGATTATGGAAGAATTTAGGAGAATAAAATTTGGCAGATAATCGTTAATAGTAAAATGGCACTTTTTGACAATTTTTGTAAGCATAAAATGCTATCACATGGGGGTGAAAAAATCGACCCCTATAATAGTTTGCATCAAAACTTTTTAATGCGTCTAAATTTTTCAATACCTTAATTGTTGAGGCAGTTAACAGTTCAAAGTTCATTTTCACTTTGATTTTAGTTTAAATAAAACACTTACTACTTTCAACCACATTATTATACTCGCGACAATTATTTCGCCACACTGTGGCTTCTTCAGGCGAAAAATAATTATTATTCGCCTGAAGAAGCCACAGTGTGGCGAAACAATTGTCGCGAGTACAATAAAGTGTTTGAAAGTAGTAAGTGTTTTATTTAAACTAAAATCAAAGTGAAAATAGACTTTGAACTGTTAACTGCCTCAACAATTAAGGTATTGAAAAATTTAGATGCATTAAAAAGTTTTGAGTAATAAGTGTTTTATTTAAACTAAAATCAAAGTCTACATTTTTCTATTCCAAAACTTGATTTAAATGGAGCAATTCAATCTGCAACTTTTTCTGTCTCTTGACATTTTTTTTGACAAATTTTAAGTTTAATCACAAAAAAATTAAATAATACAAATGCTCTTTTGAAATAATTCGGACATTGGTTATTGTTTGATAAGAAAAATCAAGTAGGCTGATGTCAAATGAAGTCATATTATTTTCTAAAATTTCTAGAGAGTCTTATACGTATGGACTGAAAACATGTTGCACAACTAAATTAGACTTTATTGAAAGAATGGTATTTTCTGTAACTTGGAGAGGAAGGGGTTTTGAACAAAATCATACCTTTAATCCAGTCCACTTTATTTTTTATCTTTCTTCTGAAAGCCTTCTAAGGAATACACTTGATAGATACAAACTGTCAAATGTTTATGAAAAAGTTTCATAACTCATTAGGAATTTTTTGAAAACATTGCATTTGTAGCGTTGGAACGTGACTGGCAGTAAACAATCATATCTCTAATCCGGCTCACTTTATTTTCGATTTTTCTTCTAAAATGCCTTTTAGGAAGTATATTTGATAGATACAAACTGTCAAAATTTTATGAAAAAGTTTCATAACTCCATAGGAATTTTTTGAAAACATTGCGTTTGTAGCGTTGAAACGTGACTGACAGTAAAAAACTATAACTCTAATCCGGCTCACTTAATTATTGATTTTTCTTCTGAAATGCCTTCTAGGAAGTATATTTGATAGATACAAACTGTCAAAAGTTTATGAAAAAGTTTCATAACTCCATAGGAATTTTTTGAAAACATTGCGATTGTAGCGTTAGAACGTGACTGACAGTAAAAGACTATAACTCTAATCCGGCCCACTTTATTTTCGAGTTTTCTTCTGAAATACCTTCTAGGAAGTAAATTTGATAGATACAAACTGTCAAAAAGTTTATGAAAAAGTTTCATAACTGCATAGGAATTTTTTGAAAACATTGCGTTTGTAGCGTTGAAACGCGACTGACTGTAAAAAACTATAACTCTAATCCGGCTCACTTAATTATCGATTTTTCTTCTGAAATGCCTTCTAGGAAGTATATTTGATAGCAAACTGTCAAAAGTTTATGAAAAAGTTTCATAACTCCATAGGAATTTTTTTAAAACATTGCCTTTGTAGCGTTAGAAAGTGACTGACAGTAAAAGACTATAACTCTAATCCGGCCCACTTTATTTTCGATTTTTCTTCTGAAATGCCTTCTAGAAAGTAAATTTGATAGATACAAACTATCAAAAAGTTTATGAAAAAGTTTCATAACTCCATAGGATTTTCTTGAAAACATTGCGTTTGTAGCGTTGAAACGTGACTGACAGTAAAAAACTATAACTCTAATCCGGCTCACTTAATTTTCGATTTTTCTTCTGAAATGCCTTCTATGAAGTCTATCTGATAGATACAAACTGTCAACAGTTTATGAAAAAGTTTCATAACTCCATAGAAATTTATTTAAAACATTGCGTTTGTAGCGTTGAAACGTGACTGACAGTAAAAAACTATAACTCTAATCCGGCTCACTTTATTATTGATTTTTCTTCTGAAATGCCTTCTAGGAAGTATATTTAATAGATATAAACTGTCAAAAGTTTATGAAAAAGTTTCATAACTCCATAGGAATTTTTTGAAACATTGCGTTTGTAGCGTTGAAACGTGACTGACAGTAAAAAACTATAACTCTAATCCGGCTCACTTAATTTTCGATTTCTCTTCTGAAATGCCTTCTATGAAGTCTATTTGATAGATACAAACTGTCAACAGTTTATGAAAAAGTTTAATAACTCCATAGGAATTTTTTGAAAACATTGCATTTCTAGCGTTGAAACGTGACTGACAGTAAAAAACTATAACTCTAATCCGGCTCACTTTATTATCGATTTTTCTTCTGAAATGCCTTCTAGGAAGTATATTTGATAGATACAAACTGTCAAAAGTTTATGAAAAAGTTTCATAACTCCATAGGAATATTTTGAAAACATTGCGTTTGTAGCGTTGAAACGTGACTGACAGTAAAAAACTGTAACTCTAATCCGGCCCACTTTATTCTCGATTTTTCTTCTAAAATGCTTTCTAGGAAGTATATTTGATAAGACACAAACTATCAAAAGTTTATGAAAAAGTTTCGTAACCCATAGGAATTATTTTAAAACATTGCACTTGTATCGTTAACACGTGGGGCTAGCAATAAAAAATTATAAATCTAATCCGACCTACTTTATTTTCGATTTTTCTTTTGAAACGCTTTCTAGAAAGTATATTTGAAAGATACAAACTGTTAAAAGTGTATGAAAATGTTTCATAACTAGATAGGCATTTTTTAAAGACATTGCACTTATAGCGTTGAAATGTTACTGGCAATAAAACCACATTTGGAAGAACTTGCTATAGAATAATAATAATAATATCTTCATTTCAGAGTGTCATTACATGATGTACAAAATGAAATTGTGTCAATACCTATTTTAACTTACAGACTACTTAAATACTAATATAATATAATGTCTATATTTATCTATATATACACATATGAATTTGACTATTATACATATATACATAAATATACAGGGAGTTTTATGTAACACCGAACATTTGTATAACGAGAATTTTTCTTTGAAATATCCATATGCATACGTTGCACATTTTCCGATGCTCGGATTATTAAAAGAATTCAATTTAAAGCTTTAAGCGAGTGTTTTCCACTCCCAGGCTAAGCATGAAGTAAAATTTCGAGATTAGAAAAGCCTGAAAATTTGGTTTGGTCGCGTAGCGCGAAGCGCGGAGCGGCCAAACCAAATTTTCAGGCTTTTCTAAACTCGAAATTTTACTTCATGCGCCACCGGTACAAGACACTGATTTAATGTTAAGTTTAGCGGTGTGTTTTAAACTTCGTAATATTTCAGTGTTTTGTACCGGTGGCGCATGAAGTAAAATTTCGAGTTTAGAAAAGCCTGAAAATTTGGTTTGGCCGCTCCGCGCTTCGCGCTACGCGACCAAACCAAATTTTCAGGCTTTTCTAAACTCGAAATTTTACTTCATGCTTAGCCTGGGAGTGGAAAACACTCGCTTAGAGCTTTAAATTAAATTCTTTTAATAAACCGAGCATCGAAAAATGTGGAACGTATACATATGAATAGTTAAAAAAAAAATTGTCGTTATGAAAATGTTCGGTGTTACATAAAACTCTCTGTAGATGCAACGAAGATGTTTTCGGCAATTTTTTGTATTCGAAGAATTCTTTTAGGCTGTATGGTTCCAATTGTATTAAATGATTATAAAGATTAGTTTTGAATATTTTTAGTATGCTAAAATTTTTCTTAAGAAATTCGGGTAAAGGATTGAATAACCTTATTCCCATATAATGGGTTCATTGTTCATTGGTTTTAAGTTTATGCTTGGAATATATAAAGTCTATTGTTCTGGTGTTGTATGTACCATGTTTATTATCATTTCCTTGTATGTGTTTTAGGTAAAATATAATAAAGTCATATATATAGTACCCGAATAGTGTTTGGCTATTGATTTCTTAGAAAAGTTCTGATTCCAGCAGGATGGCGCTACATGCCACACAGCGCCTGATAAGGTCGCTCGTCTTGAGGACAATTTCCCTGCCAGTCTGCTGGAAAGTTTAAATACTGTCATTTTATAAGAGCAGTAGGCAAATCTGAGTTAAAAAAACTAATCATAACAGTTAATTCTTAATTAATTGATCGATAAGGTTAAAAAAGTTTATAGAAGTTTTTGATGAATTATTAACGATATTTAGTAGTTTTTTTGCCGTCAAGTTGCAAAAAAACTACTAAATATCGTTAATAATTTTGTTGAAAGTTCATGAACTTTCAACAATTATCATCCTCATCGATTAATTATTCGAAACAATCCAGTAATGTAGAATTAGTTAATTTTTAGTGTAAGTAACAGTTCGAACTAAAAAGAATCGCTGACACAATAATTTTACTTGGATAAGTTTCCATTTCTTTAGCTACAGATTTAATCAGAAACAGTTTATCGATTCTTTAACGCAATTGAATTCTTTCAAAGGTTTCAGTTTCAATTTTAAATGTTTCCATTCAGTTCATTTCACGCTTATGGAACGGGAAGCATAAAAAAATCAGGAAATTTGAGCGCGCTGCTTTATTTTTTTATAATTCAATTTCGAACGAGCGCCGTTCAGTCCGTACACAATTCCGAGAATTCGGCGGGCATTTGCCGCCTCCTCTCTTTATGTACTATTCTATTATGTAAAGCAATCTTTGTTCGTAAATATTGTACAGTGCTATGGTGATGTATGGCCGAGGGGAAAGGGACGGACTTCCGGTTCCTGTAATAATGTGCAGCGTAAATTCGCCAAAATGCTATTTCGCGGGGAGTAATTTTGTATTTTCCAATTAACACCAAAATGGTGTATGTAAATAAATGGCTCATAAATTCTAATAAAAATATAATAGTTAATAGTAGAACTTTGATTAAAACACTTGTTTGTTTTTTAAAATTGTACAATTAGTAGTAGAACTTTGATTAAAACACTTGTTTGTATTTTAAAATTGTACAATTAGTAGTAGAAGAAAACTTTAATTAAAACACTTAGTTTGTTTCAGTAAATAAACCAAGTGTTTTAATCAAAGTTCTACTATTAATTGTAAAATTTAAAAAAAGCAGAGGGCGCTATTTAGCGGAAGGAAAAAATAAAATTGTACATTAGGTTGCATAAGTTTAGTGTTGTCACATAAATTGTACTGTCGCATTCTATTTATTCATCATTCAACGCTAAAATCCAATAAAAAATAATTATCTAACGAGAATCAAATTTAATTACAAATAGATATGTATTTCACTTATAATTATCAATACAAGTAGATTTTCTCTTTTTTTGTATAATATACAAGTATAAAAATATAAAATAAATGCATTCAAGGGTCACATTATTATACCTACAGTTTGTTTTTTTACAACGTTTCACGTTAATTATATAGATGCAAACACGAAAATATTGAAGAAACCTCCAAAAATATTTTCTTTTACGAAATTGTTTCACCACAGGTTAAATGAGAAATTAATTCAACATAATATAATAGTTGTTCAGAAGTAAAGATCTGCCTTTACTGAATTACACCCAACAGTAATGGAGTGTGATGAATTAAGTAATATAACAGACTTTTGATTAAATTGAATAGTGCAGAGAGGTAACTTTCAAGGGCAAATGTCAACCCGGCGCATTCACCATATTTTGATAGTGTAGTCTGCATTAGCCGTTTTTTCTTCACTTTAACCCATTAAGCCCCATTGATGCATACACGCAACATTATTAATTTTTTGTTAATAAATTACTAAATAAGTTAATTTCATATATTATATTATTTGACCTGACTTGAAAATGTATGAAGAAAAATGTAAATATTTTGTTATTTAAATATTTCGATTATTACGCAAAAAAATTAGATATCAGTGTATTTCTGACTACACAATATTTCAGTGTTTTGTACGCGTGGCGCATGAAGTAAAATTTCGAGTTTATAAAAGCCTGAAAATTTGGTTTGGTCGCTCCGCGCTTCGCGCTACGCGACCAAACCAAATTTTCAGGCTTTTCTAAACTCGAAATTTTACTTCATGCTTAGTCTGGGAGTGGAAACACTCGTTCTAAACTTCATATTGCACGTTTTTATATAACACCGACTAATACCTGAACATTTACAGCGTGTACATTATGTATACTTCAAAGAAAAATTCACAGTATGTAATACAACATTCACAGCATTTTAAAGTTAACTCTATAATTTCTTGGCCGTTAATGGGTTAAGCAACGAATTATTATTAACATTTATGATATAAGTATACTTTCAATGGAAAGGCAATAAAAATTAGAAACTGAAAAGAAGCGTGCAGAAACAGGAAAGAGTGGAAAGAAATACCAAACGCAGCCAAAAGGCACAAAAATTATGAAGGAGAGAAGGAGAGGAAGAGGAGGAATAATCCACCTCAGAAAATAAATTTAAAATACGCTAAAGCCATAATCCTTTGAGGATTGACCGGCTTGATGATGATGATAATACTTTTAAATAATAGAATGCCTGTAGATTTGAATTCAACAAACCAAAAAACATACAAAGAATTTTTCTCTTATTTTCATAAGAGAATTTTTCTCTTATATTCAAAGCTTTAAACAAGTGTTTTCCACTCTCAGACTAAGCATGAAGTAAAATTTCGAGTTTAGAAAAGCCTGAAAATTTGGTTTGGTCGCGTAGCGCGAAGCGCGGAGCGACCAAACCAAATTTTCAGGCTTTTCTAAACTCGAAATTTTACTTCATGCGCCACGCGTATCAAACACTGAAAACACTGAAGTATTGTGAACATATGAACTTTACTTGGGATCAGTGTTTAACACGCGTGGCGCATGAAGTAAAATTTCGAGTTTAGAAAAGCCTGAAAATTTTTTTTGGACGTGTAGCGCTACGCGCTACACGACCAAACCAAATTTGCAGGCTTTTCTAAACTCGAAATTTTACTTCATGCTTAGTCTGGGAGTGGAAACCCTCGTTTAAAGCTTCAAATTAAACGCTTTACAAAAATAACGAATGCCTGAAAATATACCATGTATATATCGAGGTATGTATACTTAAATAAAAAATTCAATGTACAAGGAAAGTAGTGTTTGTACAATTTACGTAATTGTTTTTTTTAAATTAATTGAGTAATTAAAGCATTTACACAATTTCTTACTTAAAAATCAATTAACTATTTCGTGACACGAACAGAACACAACGTGCTATAATTCAAATTCTAAAATCGATTTGCAATTTATCCATCCCATTATCCGAGAAACTCCATGTTGCCAGACATGCACTTCCTCCTGCTGATCGACCCCCCCTGATAACTCGGCTATCAGGTAATAAGAGGAGGGCATTACGATAAGGGATGAACCTAAACTCCATCCACGACGGTCACGAAGTACAAGCGCCAGCAAGAAACGCCGGTTTGTGCTGAGTTTACTGAACTGGAGTGAAGTATAAGTAAGCTCACGTCATTTTGGATAATTCCTTGTTCGAGGGTGTTTTTACATGGGATATCCTCTTCTCCGCCTCAGCATGAATAAAATATTGGTGGATATACAAGGAATATAAAATAGTTGGAATACATGTTGATGTAATCATTTATGGTGATGCTAATTTAGAGGGTTTTGTTAATTGGGGAATAAACCCTTGGGTATTTTAACATAAATAGGGTTATTAGTAGTTTGCAACTATGGGTTATCCATTTATTAAGGGTTGTTAATGAATGAATACCATACATAGTGATAATAATAACAGCAATATAAAAAATTGCAGTGATGTAAAATTACTGGTAATTTAAAGTCTAAATTATCAATTATTACCGGAAATATTACTGGGAATATTAGTAATATTACCGGTAATAATTGATACTTTAAAGTTTAACATAAAACTTATTGTACAGGGTGCAGCATTTTCGATATTTTCTTCAAGTAAAGTACCATACATATGAATGACGGGCAAAAACTAATATATACTTATAGAGCTCTTTTTTAGAGCATATTTCATGTGCCTAATCAAAATTTGTCCATCTTCAATTGTTTTCGAGTTATACGTAAAAACTCACAATGAGGCCATTTTGAATTATTGAAATTACCTCTTTATTTTAAAAGATATTGACATGCGGTAAACGCTTTCTTGTGACACTTTTTTTTGCCAAAGTAATCCTAATTTTGGCATTAAAGTTCTAACGCGCTAATTGGAAAACCCTTATAAAGGGTCTTCTAATAGGGACTTCCGAACTTTGACAGTTTTCACTTTTAACTGTCAAAGTTCGGAAGTCCCTATTAGAAGACCCTTCATAAGGGTTTTCCAATCAGCGCGTTAGAACTTTAATGCCAAAATTAGGATTACTTTGGCGAAAAAAAGTGTGAGAAGAAAGCGTTCACTGCATGTCAATTTCTTTTAAAATAAAGAGGTAATTTCAATATTTCAAAATGGCCACATTGTGAGTTTTCACGTATAACTCGAAAACAATTGAAGATAGACAAATTTTGATTAGGCACATGAAATATGTTAAAGCTACATCTGTCGAATCGGCTGTCATTTATTCAGTCTGTTTTGCCAAATTACCATGGACGGATATAGCGTTCAACAACACGTGCAAATGATAAAATTGTTTTATCAAAATGGATGTTCTGTTCCGGCAACGTTCCGCGTGCTTCGCCCATTTTACAGTCGCCATAATCATCCTACCAAGACTATTTGCAGTGTAGTGGATAAATTTGAGTCCACCGGTTCAGTAAACAATAAACCAACACCCGTACTACGACGAAACGCAAGATCTGCGGAAAACATCGCCGCTGTCCGTGAGAGTGGAGGACCAGCATAGCACCTTAACAGGAGGCGCCTGGGGCAGACAGAAACGCAGGATCTGCCGAAAACATCGCCGCTATCCTTGAGAGTGGAGGTCCAGCATAGCACCTTAACAGGAGGCGTCTGGGGCAGACCTGAGTCTTCGTACGATAGATGTTTGAGGTGAACGATTGTCCAAGTCGGAGCTGTAGACCTTCCTGAGGTAACCTCTGTGTCCCTATCTTGGATGGGGCTAGCTTACACACGGCGGGGTTGACTCAGCCCTGGTGCTTGTCGCCGCTAAATGAGGAGTCAGGGGTGGGCCTTGAAAAGCCCAGGGGTGCCTCCTACTCGCCCCTCCGGTCCACACGTGGGTAGGTCTCCAACGGGCAGTGGTTCGCAGACATGGCGGTGATCCACAGGTCCTTAGACGGACGCTCGAAAGATATACAGGTAAAAATCTGAGCACATCAAGTCTGTCCGTAAGAGTATGCAGGAGAACCCGAGGCAGTCGATTTCGCGTCGCTTACAAGAACTCGGCCTATCGCAAACCGAAACTTGGCGAATTTTGCGTCGTAACTTGGGCCTGCACCCGTACAAAATTCAACTAACCCAGAAGCTGAAGGTAAACGACCATAGACAACGAAGTGTGTTCGCAGAATGGGCCCTGGAGTAGTTGGAAAGTGACCCTAATTTTCATCAAAAAATCATCTTCAGCGATGAGGCCCATTTCAAAATGAATGGGTACGTCAATAAACAAAATTTTAGAATTTTTGACGATCCCAATCCATATGAGATCTAAGAACGTCCAATGCATCCCAAAAAAGTCACTGTTTGATGTGGATTTTGGGCTGGCAGCGTCATTGGTCCATATTCCTTTGAGAACGACGTTGGCTAGGACATCACAGTCAACGGCGAGCGCAATAGGTCGATGATTACCAACTTCTTTTGGCCTGAATTGGATAATATGGATACCAACGACATTTGGTTTCAACAGGACGGCGCTACTTGCCACACAGCTCATGCCACATTGGATATTCTGCACGAGCGATTTGAGGGCATGGTCATCTCACGTGGAGGTGATGTGAACTGGCCACTGAGATCGTGCGATTTAACCTCGTTAGATTTTTTCTAATGGGGTTTTCTTAGGTCGCATGTCTGTGCGAATAAGCCACAAACCACAGCGGCCCTCAAAGCCAACATAACTCATGCCATCGGTCAAATTCAGCTTGATTTATGCGCCAGAGTCATGGAAACATTTCGGATGCGCGCTACCCAGCGAAACCGCGGCGGACATTTGCAGGATGTTATATTTAATACATAATGGGCATCGATAGGCCTTTGAAACAAATAACAATTTCGATGATATCTCACACACACTTTATTTTATTTAAATTTAAAGCTAGAAAGCGCTTAATAAAAGACCCTTTAGTGCAGTGGTCTCCAAACTACGGCCCGCGGGCCAAATCCGGCCCGCGACTTGCATGAATCCGGCCCGCGATTGTTTGTAATTTTTTTTGTAATTGTCATATTTTGAAATATTGTAACAATTGTTCCTTAAATTTTTCATAATTTTATAAAATTAATCGGATCTTGGCCGAATTTATTATGTAGAATTGTATTTGTAGCCCGCGAAGAAGATAGTTTGGAGACCCAGGCTTTAGTGGATAGTTTGTTCTACTTGAAAAAATGAATATACATTGAACATTTCCAAAACCAGATACATAATGATTTCCTATTTATGACCGTGAAATAAAACTGTAAGATCACTACTAACTCCATTTCTGCTAAATCCATCTCTACTAATACCATTTCTTATAATATAATTTCTACTAATTTCACTTCTATGTCCTTTTAAGCTACTTTTACGATCGATAAACGTGCGAATTAATAATTCCTTAGGAGCCATTCAGCGGGTAATTTTAAGCCATGTCCCTCTTATCGTCCAGAAAGCTGATACGCTGAAAGTTATATGAGCAGCCGGAGATAAACCTGGGATAAAATCGCGAATTTAACTTTATTGCTGAATATGATAGCCCCACAAACTTTCACAAATCCTTCCCGACTGCTCCTAAAAGAGGAAACTCCAATATTTAAGATGTCACCGATTCCCTCGGACAAGATTGATGCGCTTAAACTTCACAAGACCCTCAAATGAGGGATGTTCGGTAAAGTATCCGACATGTTTTGTCATTTGATACTCAATAAATACATCTTTTATAAAATAAATAAAAAAAGGTAGTAGACTGGAAGCATCACGAGCATGCTTATTGAAATTGTCAATACCTGCACTGAGATTCTTTCTCAGTGCAATTTGAAGCTACTAAAGAGTGCTTTCCACTCCCAGATTAAGCATGAAGTAAAATTTCGAGTTTAGAAAAGCCCTGTGAAAATTTGTCGAGGGTCGCGCAGCGACCCGAGACAAATTTTCTAGGCTTTTCTAAACTCGAAATTTTACTTCATGCGCCACGCGTATAACACACTAAAATATTGTGAAATTTATATATATTAGAACTTCACTTGAAATCTAGTTTAGAAAATTTCGAGTTTAGAAAAGCCTTCAAATTTGGTCATATTCATTTTATCAATAGTTCAAAAGTAAGTAATAGCATGTAGATTTTGTTTCTATTAATACGAATTGTAACGTTTGTACGAATTTAGAAAACTATTTTTTTTTTATTTATTTGGATCGATGATCCTGGCATAGACTCTCGCCACAGCCATATCTTATGTATTTTTATGCTAATTATTCTCTCATTCGGACAAACACACACACCCAGGGTCACGACGAAACATTATTTTTCAAATAGTCTCCCCGTGCACGGGAATCGAACCCGAGTTTTACTTCATGCGCCACGCGTATTAAACACTGAAAACACTGAAGTATTGTAAATAGGTGAAGTTTACTTGAAATCAGTAATTAATACGCGTGGCGCATGAAGTAAAATTTCGAGTTTAGAAAAGCCTGAAAATTTGGTTTGGCCGCGCAGCGCTACGCGCTACGCGACCAAACCAAATTTTCAGGCTTTTCTAAACTCGAAATTTTACTTCATGCTTAGTCTGGCAGTGGAAACCCTCGTTTAAAGCTTCAAATTGACCGCTTTTTAAAAACAACGAAAGCCTGAAAATGTACAATGTATATATCGATGAATGTATACTTAAATCAAAAATTTAATGTATAAAGAAGAAAGTAGTGTTGTACATTTACGTCATTGTTTTTTTTATGTTTTTATTTGGATCTATGATCCTGGCATAGACTCTCGCCACAGCCATATCTCTTATGTATTTTTATGCTAATTATTCTCTCATTCGGACAAACACACACATTTATACCAGACCCAGGGTCACGACGAAAAATTATTTTTCAAATAAAGTCTCCCCGTGCACGGGAATCGAACCCGAGTTTGTGGCTCGCTGAACGATACAGCCCGGCGACGTTACCGCTCGGCCACCACCTGCCCATTGTTTTTTTTTTTTTAATAAACTGAATTCATTAGAATTAAACCATAATGATATTAATAAGGCTGTATATCTTAATCGCTTTAGGTTCTAAGCCCCTGTCGACCAGTTCTCATATCTTAAATCATAAAATATACTGTTGAGTATTTCCTGTGAAATCAATAGAAGATTATACACTACCCTCCATCCGAATCCACGAGTTTCCCGTCGGCTTTTCGCATTTTCTTTTATTTTAGCATCTCGCCGCAGTCGAAGAAATACTTTCTGAATAAATATCGCTCGTTCTTTCTCGAAATAATTCCCTCTCTCCGGGTCGGCTTGTTTCACTCAGGGGTGCACAATTCGAAATTGGATGGGAAATATTAAAAACTTTTCAGAGTCTTCAACGGAATGATATTGAGAAATAAATGCGGACCCCGGAAATATTGATATTGATGTGCTGTTACGCGATAACTCCTGGGAACGAAACAGTCTGGTATTTGAAACATAACAGTTTTCGAGTATTTTGGGGTTTGAAAAAGTAGCGAATGTCATCTTTTTTTTCAAATGTTCAAGTTTATTGTTGAAATATTTAAGAAAATCTACTAGTTGAAATATACTAGCAATATTTCTTGAATAACTTTCTCATTTATCACTTGGTGAAACATTTTGAAATAATATTGAAGGATAAATTAAAAACACTTGGTTTGTTTCACTATTTTTCAAATAGTGAAAGAAACCAAGTGTTTTTAATTTATCCTTCAATATTATACTAGCAATTTGCTTCACCGATGAAGCGCTATAGATGCACTAACGCAACATTGTTAATTTTTTGTTAATTAAGTTACTAAATAAATTCATTTGATTCTTGTACAGTGCGGTCTTTAGAATTATGATTTAGAGCCGGCGGCATTTTTTTTGTGCGGTTGCCCAGACTGCTAATTAAATGGTGGAATAAATTTGAGGTTATGCTTAACTATGTGTTGACAGTCAGTAGTGCCAATCTAATTTAAAACCCAAAGCCTACTCTAAATCATGTTTTAAACGATCCTAGGGTATTATTTGACCTGAGTTGATAATGTGTGTAGAAAAATGTAAATATTTTGTTATGTTAATATTTTTATTATTACTTATTTTAAAAAAGTATTTATAAGTGTATTTCTAAATTCACAATATTTCAGTGTTGTATACGCGTGGCGCATGAAGTAAAATTTCGAGTTTAGAAAAGCCCCGTGAAAATTTGTCTCGGGTCGCTGCGCGACCCTCGACAAATTTTCTACGCGTGGCTTTTCTAAACTCGAAATTTTACTTCATGCTTAGTCTGGGAGTGGAAACACTCGTTCGAAACTTCAAATTAAACGCTTTAATAAAATCAACGAATGCCTGAAAATTTACAGCGTATACATTATGTATGTTGAAAAGAAAAATTCCCAGCATGTAATATAACAAGTGATTCATAGAAATCATAAAAAGAAGTGCATAACTTTACCTAAAATCAACTTCTAGATTAAACTGTACTTACCTACCTAGCCTACTCTAAATCATGTTTTAAACGATTGCACGGTATTATTCGACCTGAGTTGAGAATGTGTGTAGAAAAATGTAAATATTTTGTTATGTTAATATTTTTATTATTACTTATTTTAAAAAAGGATGTATAAGTGTATTTCTAAATTCACAATATTTCAGTGTTGTATACGCGTGGCGCATGAAGTAAAATTTCGAGTTTAGAAAAGCCCCGTGAAAATTTGTCTCGGGTCGCTGCGCGACCCTCGACAAATTTTCTACGCGGGGCTTTTCTAAACTCGAAATTTTACTTCATGCTTAGTCTGGGAGTGGAAACACTCGTTCGAAACTTCAAATTAAACGCTTTAATAAAATCGACGAATGCCTGAAAATTTACAGCGTATACATTATGTATATTTAAAAGAAAGCATGTAATATAATAAGTGACTCATAGAAATCATAAAAAGAAGTGCATAATTTTACCTTAAATCAACTTTCAGATTAAACTCTTTAATTGCTTGGTTGTTAATGGGTTAAATTATGACTAACCCTTTGAGTACCGATTTATTTTAAGATGTTTCTGCATATATGGAATATATTTAGTTTGTTGATGTTTGGATTGGTAGGTAAAGTAATAGATATTATGTAAGGATACATTGATATTCGTGATATAGGTACATAGTTAATTAACACAAGATTTTAGTTACAAACTAAAAATCAATAAATAAAAGAAACAAGTTACAAAAAGGTAATATAACAACAACCAAGTTAGGTTCTCATAATTTTTTACAGTGTAATATTTTTCAAAGCATGTCGGTAAATGCATTGGTGGTTGCCATTGTTTGCATTGCTAGGTAATTTTCTGATGATCGCAAAATTTGAATGACAAATCAGACTCGTCAACTGCAACTTTGGCTAAACATGCACATGACGAGTTTCATCCGTCAAATGTACCCGAAGGGTTAATTAAATATTTATCACACAAGATTTCCTTATGCCAGGTTTCACCAACTTAAATTTAATTTTATTCATAGATTAAATTTATTAGTCTACATTTTCTATGTCATAACCATCAATGTCATGTGAATTGATTAATTTTTTGACATGTACCGGGTGTTTGATTAAGCGTGGTCAATTTTGTACCGCTACATTTGATGATGCACAGTTTCTGAGATACAAAAACTGTGCATCATAGAATGTTGCAGTAAAAAATATTCAAGAGAAATCGCTGTAAATATTTTTTAAGTTTCAAGCTTTGCCGCTAGAGGGCGCAATCTCTATTATAAAAGATATATAGATATATCAAATAAATGCCAAATTAAGCTATGTTGAAAATATGAAAATCTTAATCTACGCTTAATTTTACTCAAATTCAACTATCTTCTTGGCTTTCATATAAGACGCAGGAGACAATAGAAACGTCTTCTAATTTAAATGACTGTAACTTTAGTTAGGTTAAACCGAATTTAATAAACTTAGGCACATTTGAATAATAATTAAGTGTACGTTAAAATGTTATTTAGTTTAATTTAATTTAGTTTTGATGTTAAGCGCCAGGGGGCGCGATTGTGACAATCACCATATTATTTTGATTTTCTAAAAATTTAGAATCGGAAGGTATACTTTGATTATGTTAGTGAACTAAAATAAAAAATTCTGTAAAATCTAGTAAAAACCGCATTTCGATATCTTTATCCTAGCCGGATATAGTGAAAATTTGGCAGATTAGAGGTATTTTACACCACGCACTCAAATTTTCATTATGTCTCCGGCTAGGATAAAGATATCGGGATGCGGTTTTCCCTAGTTTTCACAGTAATTTTTACTTTAATTAACTAATGTAACTAAAGTGTACCTTCTTATTTGAAAATTTTAAGAAAATCTAAATATTACGGTGATTGTCTCAATCGCGCCCTCTGGCGCTTTATACCAAAACGAAACTGAATCAGGGTCAACAACGTTTTAAAGTGCATTCAATTATTAATGAAATGTAATGGTTTGTAAATTAAATTCACTTGGTTTTGTTTCACTTTTATGTATTTTATTTTCTACTAGTTTCGGCTTAATGCCATTATCAAGAATGATGTACAAATGGATTTACATCATTCTTGATAATGGCATTAAGCCGAAACTAGTAGAAAATAAAATACATATAAGTGAAACAAAACCAAGTGAATTTAATTTACAAACCATTATATTTTAAAATGTTGTACCAAGTGATTAATGAGAAAAAAGTGTCCGATATTAATGAAATGAGCTAAAGTTTATTAAATTTGGTTTAACCTAACTAAGGTTACAGCCATTTAAATGAGTAGACTTTTCCATTCTCCACTGCGTCTTGTGTGAAGGCAAAGTAAACGAGAAGATAGTTAAAATTGAGTAACATTTTACGTAGATTAAGATTTTCATATTTTCTACGTAGCTTAATTTGGCATTTATTTAATAAAAACTTGTTTTTATCATGTACGAAAGAGATTGCGCCCTCTAGCGGCAACGGTAGGAACTTGAAAAATATTTCCAGCGATTTCTCTTGGCCACTTTTAATAAGACATTTTTTACTGCAAAATACAGCCGATGACCCGCACCTTAATCAAATACCCGGTACATAATTATTACTAGGTTTTAATTGATGAATAACTATTGGTCGATTAAACTGCCGTTGGTGAAACCCAGCATTAGTTAATTATAACAACAATGTATTATACAATACCCTGCAACTTATCACATACTACAAACATGCTACTAGCATACTAGTTACAAAACTTTGGCGCATAATTAAACCCCAAACTGCACTTAACCCCAATTATCAATTCTGAGGTGCATTCAGAATTAAAACCGAGATCTCGTCTGTTGCTCGTTATTCATTTACTCCCAAATATCTCGCAGTGTATTCAAGTTAAACAAAGCATCCGAAATTCGCGCCCTATAGGAAATAATTAAAGCGACAGAAATAGGAAATTCAAAATGAAACCGTGTCAAGTGCGCTCCACCGCATTTGTTTGTGCCCGCGTTCGTCATTCATTTCAGTAAAACCAAACATCAAAGGGTTCGATAGGTATAAATGTATATTGAAGTTGAAGGTTAACTGCATATATTTCTAGGTGCATTTGTGTGTGTGTGTTTGAATAATAAATGCAATGCTTTATTGCATTGTTTGTTATAAATTGTTTATTGTTACCAAATATTGTGTAATACTAATATGAACATTTTAATTATAAAGTGTTTTTTTTAGACGTATAGAACTTCTTTTGCAAATAAACCACATAACAATCAATAGCAACAGATGTTTTGGCATTTCATGTTTAAAAATGGTCTTAGATGAACCATTCTATTAATTCTGGATATTTAAAACACTTTATTTAAATATAGGTGTTTAATTGAATTCACTTGGTTTGTTTTACTAAAAATATTTTATATTAACTAGTTTCGGCTTAATGCCATTTTCAAAAAAAAAATGGCATTAAGCCGAAACTAGTTGACTTAAAATACTTTTAGTAAAACAAACCAAGTGAATTCAATTAAATACCCATATTTAGTAGAAATGTTTTACCAAGTGAATAATGAGAAAAAAATGGCATTAAGCCGAAACTAGTTGACATAAATTACTTTTAGTAAAACAAACCAAGTGAATTTAATTAAACACCCATATTTAGTAGAAATGTTTTACCAAGTGAATAATGAGAAACAAGTTAATAATACACTTGATTTGTTTCACTAGTTTATATTTTCTCCGACTAGTTTCAACCTCCTTGAAGATGACCAATGGTCGAAACTAGTCAAAGAAAATATAAAGTAGTGAAACGAACCAAGTGTTTTAAATATCCAGAATTATTTCAAAAATGTTTCACCACGGGTTAAGTGAGAAATTAATTAAACATAAACAGTTCAATTGGTTCAATTTTTTATAAATTTCTCCAATGTGGCCGCGCTAATCTCTCGAATTACGCGCCGAAAGTTGACTTCTAAGTCTTTAATAGTTGCTGGTTTATCAGCATAGACCAGTGATTTGACGTAGCCCTACAAAAAGTAGTCCAATAGGATCAAATTACATGATCTAGGCGGCCAATTAACAGGTCCATGTCTCAAAATAATTTTATCACCAAACTTCTCTCCTAGCAATGTGAGGGAGTCACGCGCGGTGAAGCAAGTTGCGCCGTCCTGCTGAAACCATTTAGTTCTCAACAGATTTTCATTGACGTTAGGGATAACATTTCGAATCATTGACCTGTAGCGCTCGCCATCGACAGTAACATAGGGGCTGTCTTCATTTTTGAAAAAGTAGTGGCCAATGATGCCTCCAGCATGCAATCCACACCACAGAGTAACCCAATTTAGCTTTATCTTTAATTAATTTCTCACTTAACCCGTGGTGAAACATTTTTAAATCTAATACTGGATGATTTAAATTAAATTTAAATTAAAACACTTGGTTTGTTTCACTTATTTATATTTTCTCCAAGAATGACCAATGGTCGAAACTAGTCGGAGAAAATATAAATAAGTGAAACAAACCAGTGTTTTAATTTAAATTTAATTTAAATCATCCAGTATTCAATTTTGCTTATTCATGAGTCCATTCAGCCAAAAATAAGCCTCATCAATAAAAATTACTTGGAGTTAAAAATCAGTAAATGAGCGAAGTGCTCTATACATTTGACGCACAGAGTGCGCATTTTGGAAATAAATTTCTAACATTTGTAATCGTTGCTCAACTGTGAGCTTTGGCATGATAATTTGCCAAAGCTTACTTAACAAAATTGACAACAACAATTGTTAATTCTGACATTGGTTTAACAGATATCCATGATTGAAGTTCCATACCTTTAAAAAACACCCTTTTCAAACCCCAATTTATACAGCTGTACACTTTCAGAGATTCGTTGTTTTTGAAAATAGTTTCATATCAAGAGTTTTTCACTCCTTGATTAAGCATGATGTAAAATTTCGAGTTTAGGAGAGCCTGAAAATATGGTTTTTTGAATTAGTTTTTTATTTGGCACTTTGTGAAACAAATTACACGATGTCAAGTTATCGAGAGTAAAAACACTTAGTATTGCTTTACAAATTAAAAACTTTATTCCGACTAGTTTCGGTTTGTTAAACCATTTTCAACTATTAATTAGTCAAAATAAAGTCTTTAATACAACAATGTTATGTGATTTAATAAAGAAAACACTTGGTTAAATTTCACTAATACATTTGGCCGGGTTTCAAACTAATCAAAATATATATTAGTAAAATTTAACCAAGTGTTTTCTTTATTAAATCACATAACATTGTTGTAATAAAGACTTTATTTTGACTAATTAATAGTTGAAAATGGTTTAACAAACCGAAACTAGTCGGAATAAAGTTTTTAATTTGTAAAGCAATACCAAGTGTTTTTACTCTCGATAACTTGACATCGTGTAATTTGCTTCACAAAGTGCCAAATAAAAAACTAATTCAAAAAACCATATTTTCAGGCTCTCCTAAACTCGAAATTTTACATCATGCTTAATCAATTTAAATATGTTTCACCACGTGAAAGATGAGAAACTTGTTCAAGATAACAATGTTATGTATTTTGTATATTGTTAACAATCTATCCTGACAAGTGTAAGGCAAATTAGCTAATAACACAATAAAGATTAAAGATAAACAATACCAAGTGTTTTTCCTCCCAATACTTTTACATACTGAAAATTTGGATTTGCCGGCGCCAGGCGAATAAACCACTGAAATCTCGTGAAGCAGACTAAAATAAATTGCAATATTCAGGATGTCCAGACAAAGAACTTTTGAGGGTAAACTAATACCCTACCCCCATGGTTATTATTTAAAAAATGCCAGTTATGAAATTGTAAAGAAATACCTAGAAATTGCCTGAATATTTATTTCACTAGCACATATAATTTACGAGTAACCTGTTGTTATGCAAATTATTAGCTACTGCCACATATGATTACAGCGATTAAATCACCGTTGCAAAATGTTGCAGGATTGTCTGGTAAAAATCTCCCATGCTAATTGCCGGCGTTGTTTTGAACATTATTGTTGCATTCTTGACCTGCTTCGCACTTTTGCAATGTTAAATTCACTCAAAATTATGCGAATATCATAAAAAAAATGCACTTTTGTGATTACTTATCTGGTATTATTACAAATTGTAGTAAATTATGTCCTTGTAACATTTTTCGAAACCAATGAAAATTCGACTCGTTTCAGTTTATGCTTTCGGCAAAGCCAGCAAGTTTTGGCCGCGTTTCAAACTAATCAAAAGCCAACACCTGAAATTATTCCGCGCCCATTTGCATTTCGGTTGGCCTGCGGGATTTGTTCGAAATAGAAAATGGCGTGGTTTTCACGTAAGACTAGAATCTTCCAACTATTTAAGTTATTGGCCAACCAAATTTGGGATTTATTTTTCTTAGGTTCTTTGATTTTTTTGGGTGTCCCTACAGTTTTTCATGTAATGACATTGATATATAAATGCCATGTTGCAATTATTATTATATTAAATGAACATTAATCATTCAAAATAATAATAATTGGAACATGGCATTTATATATCAATGTTATTATATGAAAAACTGTAGGGACACCCAAAAAAATCAAAGAACCTAAGAAAAATACATGCCAAATTTGGTTGGCCAATAAAAAACAAACGAATACACCTCTTAAATCTATGGCTAACTTTACATCTGTTGGGTGCGACTTTCACTGAAAATGTGAAGGTTGGTATTACTCCAACAACATTCAAAATTGAAAATAAAATTATGGTTGCATAGACAACTCCCTCTCTTGACATTTAAATTTTTTGAAGGGGTGGCTGTAGGCGCTAGAGGGATGCAGATTTAATTTTAAAACTAAGATAAAATTTGTTCCCCCTTAACCCATTAAGCGCCGTTGATGCATACACGCAACATTATTAATTTTTTATTAATTAAATTACTAAATAAGTTAATTTGATGTATTATATTAGTTAACCTGACTTGAAAATGTATGAAGAAAAATGTAAATATTTTATGTAAAGTTATTTAAATAAAAAACACTTGGTATTGTTTCACAAATTAAAACTTTATTTAGACTAGTTTCGGTTTGTTAGACCATTTTCAAAGGAATGTGAGAAATTAATTCAAGAAATTATCAGTGCCAGTAAATATTTTGTTATTTTAATATTCCGATTATTACTCATAAAAAGGCAGTGTATTTCTAACTTTACAATATTTCAGTGTTTTATACGCGTGGCGCATGAAGTAAAATTTCGAGTTTAGAAAAGCCTGAAAATTTGGTTTGGCCGCTCCGCTTCGCGGAGCGACCAAACCAAATTTTCAGGCTTTTCTAAACTCGAAATTTTACTTCATGCTTAGTCTGGGAGTGGAAACACTCGTTTTAAACCTCATATTTCACGTTTTTATATAAAATAGATAAATGCCTAAAAATTTACAGCGTATACATTACGTATATTTAATAGAAAACTTCACAGTATGTAATACAATGAGTCATCCATAGAAATCATAAAAAGAAGTGCAGAATTTTACCTAAAATCAACTTTTATAGTTAACTCTATAATTGCTCGGCCGTTAATGGGTTAAGGTAAAAATCGATCTGTTTCGGCATTTTTCGCAAACTTGGACCGAATCGGAGATTTTATGGAGTGCAACTTTTGGTTGGGACACCCTGTATACCGAATATTTAATGACGTAAATAACTAATATCATTAAGTAAAATTGTATTTTCCAATTGTTTGCCAAAAAAATATATGAGGAAAATGAAAACATAGAAGGATTGTACCCACATGGAATAATGCTATGCATTATTAAAAATTAATGAATTATTAGAAAATCCAATTTGCACTCATGTTTCATGGAAATTATAAACTTCTAAACAAAATTCTTAGCTCACCCAAGCAAACTGCGCGTTTACCTACCACTTATCGATCAAATTGCAGAACTTTCAAAACTTCAGACACTTACCTGAAACAAAAGAAAAGCAACGTTAAATATTATAAACACCGGATACGAGCGACAGGTGAAGTATTGATTGAATTCAAGTAGTTAGTGAATAATAAATATATAAAAATCGGGGGAGGCGCGCAAGTTTGTAACAAGAATGTGCTTTGTGATAATTGCGCTACCGTATTGATTTTGTTGTCATTCAGGAATGTTTTGAACAGAGAGAAGGTAAATATTTACGTTTTATGCAGCGTTCTGTAAATGCTAAGTTCTTAGGTGATTAATGGTGTTTGCTTTGAGTAAATGGAATTACGGCTTGAATGCATATTACGCGTAAAAATAAGTGTATTAATAGGTGTAAGAATTTTTAAGGATTAGTTCTGTTAAAGAGACATTAATTATACACTTTTTAAAATAAGTGACGCTTTACATTCCACAATATCTTTTAATCAGCACGAGTTTCGTGCTAGGGCTTCAACTGCCTCTAACCTCTTAGTACAGTGATGGGGAAACTACGGCCCGCGGGTCAAGTCCGGCCCGCGGAAAGGTTTAATCCGGCCCGTTTTAGAGTGCCGTCGTGAGAATGTTTGAACGCGTTCTTACTTCGTAATGTGAAGACCCGCATAAAAACTACCTACTTACGATTAAGCATTATTCTTTGGCCCGCTACGATTGTCTGGTTATTACAAATGGCCCGTCTTAAAAAAAGTTTCCCCACCACTGTCTTAGTATATGACTCCTACATTGTGGATGCTTTGGAGAGCGGGTGTCAAGTTGATTCTGTGTATACCGACTTCTCTAAAGCATCCGACAGTGTTGATCATTGTATTTTAATGAACAAGTTGGCACACGTCGGAATTTCTGGAGTTCTACTATCTTGGATAGAATCTTATATCACCTGTCGTACACAGTTTATTAAAATAGGTCAATCGACGTCACGATCTATAAGCGTCACATCAGGGGTACCTCAAGGTTCCCACCTTGGACCCCTTTTATTTAACTTATTCATTAATGATGTTGTTAGCTGTTTTTCATATGCCGAAACTCTGTTATTCGCGGATGACATGAAGATCTTTTTACGTATTAATTCATTACAAGACACAAATAATCTTCACGTAGACCTTACTTTTATTGTAACTGGTGTAGGGTGAACAAACTGTGTCTAAATGTGGATAAATGCAAAATAATTTCATTTTCAAGACGAGCATCCTCAATAGATGCCGTTTACCATTTAAATGAGCGAGTCAATTCTATAAAAGATCTTGGAATTATAGTAAACAATAATTGGACTTTTTAAGCCATATTTCAAAAATCGTTTCCAAAGCATATCAACTGCTAGGTTTTATCAAGCGTAACAGCAAAGATTTCACTGACGCAAAAACAATATTACTCCTCTACAATTCCTTAATACGTCCACATTTGGAGTATTGTTCATCTGTTTGGTCACCTTACACACAGTGCAACATAAATAAAATTGAGCAGGTACAAAAGAAATTCTCGAAGTATCTTGCATTTAAATTCGATGTGCAGGATACATACCTAGGATTGCTATATAGATATGGTCTTAAGAGTCTGGAGCAGAGACGCATTGACGCTGATATACTTTTAGTTTTTAAACTTTTGCATGGGCATATAGACTGTCCTGATTTACTATCAAAAATTGGCATTCGCGTTCCAGCTAGAATGCTGCGCAACGATGACACTTTTCATGTACCATTTAAAGGTACAGATTATGCTAAAAATTCGGCCGCTGTGCGTATTCTACGCCATGCTAATATAATACAATTCGATATGCTTGCGGGAGAGTATTCTAGTCTAAGAGCCCATTTGCGTAGCCAATAAAATGTGTTGTATTTATCATTAAGGTGATTATATTATATTTTTACATTTATACATTTACTTTTTATTTGTTGTTTATTTTAAGTACTTTAATATTTATTATATATTGTGATATTACTATTGTAAATTAATGTTTTTGTAAATGGTCCGCCGTATATTAATAAATAAATAAATAAATAAATAGGTGTAAGAATTAGTTCTGTTCTAAACTCGATATTTTACTTCATGCGCCACGCGTGTAAACACTCAATTCAATTGAAGGTTATAATATACTGCTCAAGTCTGATCTTAAGTTAATAAACACGTATTTCGTGTAACTAAATATTCAAAAATTCAAGCGCTTGCTACAGGGCCTTGAATTTTTGAATATTTAGTTACTGGTGGTTGTTTTTCTGTTAATTATATTTACATCTTTCAAAGCAAGAACTGTGCGAATTTCAAATTAGATGAAATGAGTGGCCTATTTTCAAAAACCTCTAAATCTATTTAAAACAATGGATTTGGGGTTTTTTTGGAAGTAGGCAACTCAAATAACCGTTTGTATAATGTATTAACGTGAGATCAAACTCAAGCAGTATATTTTGAGCATCACTTTAAATCAGTGGTTTATACGCGTGGCGCATGAAGTAAAATTTCGAGTTTAGAAAAGCCCCGTGAAAATTTGTCGAGGGTCGCTGCGCGACCCTCGACAAATTTTCACGGGGCTTTTCTAAACTCGAAATTTTACTTCATGCTTAGTCTGGGAGTGAAAAACACTGGTTAGACGCATTGATTGAACGCTTTAATAAAAACAATGCCAGAAAAAATACAGCGAGTACATCGGGCAATGTTATACTTAATAGAAAAATTGCCTGTATTGTTAAAACATTTTTCATTATTTCAAATACTCTAAGTACAATGTAAAATAATACACTGCTTCAAGAAATGAATGCACCACCTGCAATTACTCGAGAATTTTAGACATGTGCTGACATTATACTTGGTGTATTTGAAATAATGGAAAATTTTTGAAATAAAACAACACAGTTGGGAGGGTTTCACTTTTATTGTTGAACACTGCAACATGTTTCACCACACAGTGGCTTCATCAGGCAGATGAAATAATGATTTGACAAAGTACAGGCAAAAGCTTATATACTAATGCAATTAAGTTAATAGGAGAGGGGGGGGGGGGGGTAATGATGAAATTAGGCTGAAACTAATACAAACAATTTTGAGCGACTAAATATTGATTAAGGGTGAATTGTTTACTTCTATTTGATCATTTCTTGAATTAATTTCTCATCTGGCACTTGGTGAAACATATTACACTATGTAAAGTTAATTAAAGGAAAGGCACTTGGTATTGTTTCACAATTAAATCTTTATTCCGACTAGTTTCGGTTTGTTAGACCATTTTCAAAGGAATGTACAGAAAAAATTATTTCCTAAGTATATATACAATATTTTTGTTTCAGGTAATAAGAGAAGTCAGAATTGGGGAATTTCAAATCTCCTTGTTGTCGTTTACGATATTTTTCCCCATTTTTTTCTATTTGATCATTTAATAGAACACTTTTTTTGTTATATTTATTAATTTCTAATTCTTCTAATAAGTTTAATTTACGACTTTTGTTACATTCGTGCAAAATTTTGAATTTAGGGTTAAAGTGAAACCCTCCCAACTGTGTTGTCTTATTTCAAATAGTATTATGGAGTTTCATCATGTATCCGCCTCATCAATTAAAAATATAATGGAAAATGTTTTAACTATACAGCGAATTTTTCTTTTAAATATAACATTTTCCGATGTATACGCTGTATTTTTTCTGGCATTGTTTTTATAAAAGCGTTTAATCCAAAGCGTCTAACCAGTGTGTTCCACTCCCAGACTAAGCATGAAGTAAAATTTCAAGTTTAGAAAAGCCCCGCGTAGAAAATTTGTCGAGGGTCGCGCAGCGACCCGAGACAAATTTTCACGGGGCTTTTCTAAACTCGAAATTTTACTTCATGCGCCACGCGTATAAAACACTGATTTGAGTGATGCTTAAAATATACTGCTTAAGTTTGATCTTACGTTAATACGCTTTCCACTGCATGCCCGCATTTTACATTACTAGTTTGAACACATGAAATGCAAGTAACATGATATTTGCTAAACTTAAAGAGTTATAGATGGCCTGAATAATTTGACCCAAATTGTTACATTTGCAGTAGGTTACTGTATGTAACAGCAAACACTTGTTGTATAATTCAATGTCCGTCGGGGTATTAGCCCGGGAAGTAGTTGATTCAATGAGTGTTTGATATGGTCTTCGTAAGACTAACTTGTTGTAGATTGCGAAAAGAATCGCACTTTTAATGTTTGAAGTATTCTGCAACCAAGAATTGGCAATTTCATTTATACTTATGTTTGAACGGTAACGTGACCGCCAGTCTAAGGTGTCAAATTGTTTAGAGGGAATGGCAAAGCTATACTGATGAGAGATAAATCTCGAAACGCGTATATAGATGGCCTGAATAATTTGACCCAAATTGTTACATTTGCAGTAGGTTACTGCATGTAACAGCAAACACTTGTTGTATAATTCAATGTCCGTCGGGGTATTAGCCCGGGAAGTAGTTGTTTCAATGAGTGTTTGATATAATCTTTGTAAGACTAACTTGTTGTAGATTGCGAAAAGAATCGCACTTTTAATGTTTAAAGAGTTATTAAAAAAAAAACGATAAGGTGTAATTTAGACTTACATTTTGTGTGAGATACTAATTTAATGATAATTAATTTTTATTATCCCGATGATTTATTCAAGTTTCATTTCTCACAAATCCAATTCTAAAATAATTAAACTTTCATCACTTTCCAAAAAAAAAAAGGAAGTATCTGACCTGCGATTCCCTTCGAACGAGCGAACCAGACCGTCTTTCTACTGCGGATTTTAGTAAAACACGCTGACTCAGGTTGCGATCGCACTTCGCACTAACCAGTGTTTTCCACTCCCAGACTAAGCATGAAGTAAAATTTCGAGTTTAGAAAAGCCCCGCGTAGAAAATTTGCCGAGGGTCGCGCAGCGACCCGAGACAAATTTTCACGGGGCTTTTCTAAACTCGAAATTTTACTTTATGCGCCACGCGTATAAAATCCTGATGTAAAGTGATGCTCAAAATATACTACTTACGTTTAATCTCACGTTAGTACGCTTTCCACCGCATGCCCGAATTTTACATCACTAGTTTAAGCATACAGAGAGTTTTATATAACACCTAACATTTTCATCCAAAACAATTTGAAACCTTTAATTTTTAAGTTATGTCTAAATTGGGAAGCCTATATGACCATTAAAAATTGTTGCCAATCAATCGCAATTAATGCCGTAACTTGTCCATACAGGGAGTTTTTCTTTCAAGTATGTCCCAATTACAGCGTATATGTTAGATACTCTTTGTTTTTTTAAGAGTTCAATTTGAAACTTGAAATGAGTGTGTTTCACTCCCAGACTAAGCATGAAGTAAAATTTCGAGTTTAGAAAAGCTTGAAAATTTGGTTTGGTCGCGTAGCGCGAAGCGCTACGCGGCCAAACCAAATTTTCAGGCTTTTCTAAACTCGAAATTTTACTTCATGCGCCACCGGTACAAAACACTGACATATTATGAAGATTAAAACACACCGCTAAACTTTACATTGCACAGTGTTTTGTACTGGTGGCGCATGAAGTAAAATTTCGAGTTTAGAAAAGCCTGAAAATTTGGTTTGGCCGCGTAGCGCTTCGCGCTACGCAACCAAACCAAATTTTCAGGCTTTTCAAAACTCGAAATTTTACTTCATGCTTAGCCTGGGAGTGGAAAACACTCGTTTAAAGCTTCAAATTAAATTCTTTTAATAAACCGAGCATCGGTATACAACGTATGCTTATGTATACTTAAAAGATAAATTCTCGTTATGAAAATGTTCGGTGTTACAAAAACTCTCTGTATAATATGCAAGTAACCTGATAGTTGCTCAACTTAAAAAGTTAATTTAAAAAAAAATGGTAAGGTGTAATTTAGACTTACATTTTGTGTGAGACGCCAATTTAATGACATCTACATCCCTAATTTTTATTATCCCGATGATTTACTCAAGTTACATTTCTCAAACAAAAACAATTCTAAAATAATCAAACTTTCACCACTTTCCCAAAAAAAACGAAATCTCCGAACAACGAACAATAATCACACACACCCTACTTGAAACGAATGGAAAATCTTTCTCACACAGGACCTTAAAACTGAATCGTGGATAAAGCACACAATGCACAGCACACCTACTAAAACTTTACGGCCCGTTGTAAACTAAATTATTTACACAACACCCCCCGTGAGTTCGAAATTTATTAATAATGAGCGAAAGCTATAGAAGCGCCAAAACGGCCATAGATTGCCACGGTGTTTGTATGTGTGTGTGTGTTTATGGAGCCAAGTCGTGAAAAATCCATAATGCCTTCCATATAAAACCGTAATGCTTACAACAATAACTTCTCCCCAGCACACGGAGGTAACAATTCAGCCCAAACAATGAGTTTAATCTAATAGAAGCCATCGAGTTAAATTCGTAATCAAGACAAATCATGTTAACATATAAGATACAATAATAGTGAAGGAATATTCATTAGATAAGATTTTTTTAAGATACTATCGTATGTTCATTAGAAAAAACCTCTAGAGTGCCATGGAAAATATTATAGGTTGGCAACTCTGAAATTTTATATTATAATTATCATGTTTGACGTTTTATATGTCAATTCATACGGCGTGTAGCCAACTTAAATATAAAAATAATTAAAATCATGACACCTCAGAGGTTTTTTTTTATTGAACATACTATAGTACCGTGCGATCGTTTAAAACATGATTTAGAGTAGACTTTGAGTTATAAATTAGATTGGCACTACTGACTGTTAACATATAGTTTAGCATAACCTCAAATTTATTCCATCACTCAATTAGCAGTCTGGGTAACCGCACAAAATTATTCCGCCTACTCTAAATCATCATTTAAATCAGTGATGGGGAAACTACGGCCCGCGGGCCAAGTCCGGCCCGCGGAAAGGTTTAATCCGGCCCGTTTAAGAGTGCCGTCGTGAGAATGTTTGAACGCGTTCTTACTTCGTAATGTGACGACCCGCATAAAAACTACCTACCTACGATTAAGCATTATTCTTTGGCCCGCTACGATTGTCTGGTTATTACAAATGGCCCGTCTTAGAAAAAGTTTCCCCACCACTGATTTAAATGATCGCACGGTGTTATGTCATTATTGTTTAACCTATTTTATTCCACTGTACTCATTCGAGTACAGCACCAACAATTATTTTTTTTAATATAAATTTCAACCTCTGAAGAATGAACTAATAAAAAATGGTACAGTTGCGAGAGAAAACAACTAATACAGCAAAGTTGACCTAGTGTATACCCCCATTTTTACAGCCGTTTTGTAATTTGTAATATGTTTGTGTTTTTCTCTAACCATTTTGTATATATACCTGTTTTGTAAGTAGTTTTAGTCACTACATGTTTAATAATGGCAAGCTAAATTAGCCGAAACTGCAGTTACATAAAAATAAATTGTGTTATACAAACAAAGTTAAACCGTTTTTATTAATAAAGTTAAGCCGTTTTTATTAATACAGCAAAGTATTTGGCTGTGTGAACTAGACTCACTTTGATTTTTCAAAGTTTCAATCAAATTGACAAATATGCGGAAATGTCAAACGGAATTTATTTAAGGTCGACATGCCTCAACTAACTGAAACGCAAAAAGCGATAATAACAACCCGTTTAGAGACGGTATTAGCATTAGAGACATTGCATGTCAACAAAAGCCCTGTACATGACAAGTTTGTTGCAAGAAAAAAAAAATTTAGAAGTGGCTAAAGCTCCCTGCTGTACAGTTGCGAGAGAAAAAAAACTAATACAGCAAAATATTTGGCTGTGTGAACTGGACTTACTTTCATTTTTCAAATTATCAATCAAATTGACAAATCTGCGGAAATGTCAAACAATATTTAACTAACGTCGACATGCCTGAGCTGATTAAAAGGCAAAAAGCGATAATAACGACCCGTTTAGAGACGGTATTAGCATTAGAGACATTTCATTAGCAATGTCAAGAAAAGCACTGTCTTGTTGGCCAAGAAAAAAATTGTAGTTAAGCTGTCAGTAATCAACGATAAAAGATAAAACAAATAAACATAGGTTTTTCAATGATTATAATCATTTTTGTCAATTCTTAGTTATAATTTTATTTCTAATTTTTTTGGGCGACAGATTGCTTAAAAAGTGGGTGACTATAATGGTGTTTCAATCTAACTAAAAAACCCAAATAAAATCAAGGCGGGGGGGGGTGACCTGAAAAAGGTTGAGAACCCCTGCTATAGGGTGTTTCAGCGAAGATGCAGTTTATAAATTGGAATAAATCAGCTAAAATCGAAGCCAAATTCAAAATGTTTATTCAATTACATTCAAGATATATTCCGATATTTTAAAAAAATGTAATTTAAAATAAAACCACTTGGTATGTTTCACTAATTTTACGTCGTTATTCCGACTAGTTTCGGCTATCAGCCATTTTCAAGGAATGTTTCCTTGAAAATGGCTGATAGCCGAAACTAGTCGTAATAAAAAAGTAAAATTCGTGAAACATACCAAGTGATTTTATTTTAGATTTAATTTTTTTTAAATATTTAATCATGTTTCATCAAGTGATCAATGAGAAACAAGTTAAAAATATATTCCGATACAACGATCAAAAACTATATCTAGCATTTGTCTACCTCCACTTTCTCTGCAGGCAATCAAACGCTCGTTGAAATTATTGGCTAATTGTTCGCAGACGGCTCTGTCGATTTCGTCAACTACTCAACGAATTTCCTTCTTCAAGTCGGTTATTGTTTACGGTTTGTTCATGTAAACTTGTTATTTTACATATCCCCACTAAAAAAAGACATAAGGTTTGAAATAACATGACCTGGGAGGCTATTCTTTGTAGCCGCCCCTAACCAAGACCTGAAGCGGAGGGAATTTTTCATGAAGCAATGAGATTATTTCATGGGATTTGTGACAGGTAGCTCTGCTCTGCCGTATCCATATTTCATCAATATTGTCATCCTCTATTTCTGCCATTGCAGGTCACAAAAAGTTACTAATCATGCCCTGATAGCGGTTTCCATTTTGTTAAGAATTTTCTTAATATAAATACTTTGCTCATTACTGAACTGTTCCATGGCTAGTAAATGGTCATCTACTAAATGATCATCTAAACCCTGGGTCTCCAAACTATCTTCTTCGCGGGCCACAAATACAATTCTACATAATACAGTCGGCCAAGATCCGATTAATTTTATAAAATTATGAAAAATTTAAGGAACAATTGTTACAATATTTCAAAATATGACATTTACAAAAAAAATTACAAACAATCGCGGGCCGGATTCATGCAAGTCGCGGGCCGGATTTGGCCCGCGGGCCGTAGTTTGGAGACCACTGATCTAAACGATAAATGGTCATTTAAACGATAAATCACTTTTATATAAATAAAACAATTTAAACACTTTCAAATATATATTGTGCATTCGCTACAATTGTTTCGTCACACTGTGGCTTCTTCAGGCGAAGAAGCCACAGTGTGACGAAACAATTGTAGCGAATGCACAATATATATTTGAAAGTGTTTAAATTATTTTATTTATATAAAAGTGAAGATGAACTTTCAACATTTATCAGCCTTATCAATCAATTTTTTAAACGAATGGTCATCTAATCGGAATCTTGGTTAAAGAACTTGCGACAATGGTTCGGAGTTAGCACTACAACATTATTTAGACTAGCAGTTGAGAAGACAGAGATCATGCTTATGATTACCAACGTCCTAGGAGGTCACGGTACTTGAAGAAGAAGAAGAATCGGAATGATAGTAGATAACGAAAATAACTGGAACAATGAAGACAATCTTCAAACAAAAAAAAAACAGCCTAATTCAAAAACTGTGTCCCACCTGAAACATTGCGGGCTAAACCCACACCTATACCGGATGGGGATAGTTAACTCTCCATCCTGCAGAGGGTGTAACATGGAAGACGAGAGGGTGAAAGATGGCCTACAATGGCATATATAAGGGATCTACCCACCTCGGCTTTGCTAGACTACCTAAACCAGGTAGGCTGGCTGAACTGAGGTTGGGTAATAGACGGGAGACAGCACAATGGGCCTAATGAGGCATAAGTGCAGTGCAGAAATGCGCACTCCATAAAGAACCAGAACCCACCTGAAACACCCTATAGGTAGGTAAACGGGCGGACCTAGCAATTTTTAAGCTACGATGAAAAAACAAAATTTGTTGTATTACTTATGAGAATAGCCATCGAACTACGTAGAATTTTTTTGATATATTGATTTTTACAATAATGGCACACATTTGAAATAAAAGTCTAAAATGCCATGAAAAATCGTCAGAAAATTATTTATAACGAAAGAACTACGCAAGATAATGAAATAATCCTACGTACTTCTATAGCTATTGTCATAAACAGTCGAAAAAAAAATGGTTTCACGTCTATACTTAAAAATACGGGAACTGTGGGTCCCCCCGTTTGCAAACCAGGCAGCGTCATCGGAGAAATTCTATATAGTCGCCATTTTGAAATGTATCGCTTTAAAAAAAATAGTGTTTATAGTTTATTATTTGTATAATAAACTTTTCTTTAAAGTTTCGATTTATTTCATTGTTCCTCTGTAAAAAAATCATAAAATATGCCTAATTTTCTGCCTCTGGAGTGGCCTAACCCCTTAAGGGAGTTTATTTGGAAATACATACAATTTCTATGTATATCTGAAGATACATACAATTTATATGTTATTTTTGCTCTATTTTCAACTTGTTTCTCATTGATCACTTGATGAAACATGATTAAATATTTTTAAAAAATTAAATTTAAAATAAAATCACTTGGTATGTTTCACTAATATAATAAAACATTATTTTTGTACATTCCTTGAAAATGGCTGATAGCCGAAACTAGTCGGAATAAAGACGTAAAATTAGTGAAACATACCAAGTGATTTTATTTAAAATTTAATTTTTTAAAAATATTTTTTTCTCTCCTTAAAAGGAAGGGTGATAGATGGAAATCGGGTTGGGGGATGAAATGAATATTAGGGAACTGACTTAGGCGGTTAGTCATCCAGTCACGACCAGTTTACTATTTTAATTTTTCATATTAATGAAAATGGACAACACAATTAACACCCATGGCATCCGGGACGAATATTTTTCGTTAAAAAAATTATTCGAGACTTGAACTTGCATTTCTGCAGTGGACGATTGGTTCAGTTTAACCACTCAATCGCTCGACCACCACAGCCCCAATTTCCATGTTCATTGACAAAATATGCCGATTATTTTCTGCTGCTAGGGTGGTCTAACCCCGTAATTGTCCTATAAAATCCACAATTTTCCTTTACCACTAATATTTATTCCACATCATGTGCAAGCTATCAAACTCTTACATAAAAAAGCAACCACCCCTCCTCCCCTTCATCCCTCGGGCAGTTAATCCATCATGAAACTTTCAGATGCTGTGTGTGCGATGTGTATTGTGTCCTCGGAATCTGGAGGAAGTGCAGCTTTTAGCACGAGTAACATCCTGGCCTGGAATCTTAGCCCGGCGGATTCGCGTTGCAAGTCACGTACAATAAATCCTTATAAAATTACAGATGGCAGTTCCACTTCTATACGGCGCCCACGCGAGGAATATTAAAATGAAGGGTTCAAAAGCTTCGAAAACGCCGGGATAAGCCCGAGTCTTTTCGGATGTAGCGGCAAATACCGAGGCCGGAGAGAAGAGGTCTCGAAATTAAAATCCTGGGAGTGAAACGCGTCCGGAATTTCTTGTATTGCTCTGTCTGTGAGTTGACTTTTTACGGAAAGACGGTGTTTTGTTTTGGTGGAAAGTTTGAGGTAGAAAAGTTGTCAAGGGTTCAAACCCGTGAAAGTGCTTCATCATAGAATGCTGTTTTTTATAAATTAGGATTTTGAGACAAAATACTTTTAAAGGCTAAAGGAGTATTCAATTTGAAGCGTTTCCACTCCCAGGCTAAGCATGAAGTAAAATTTCGAGTTTAGAAAAGCCCCGCGTAGAAAATTTGTCGAGGGTCGCGCAGCGACCCGAGACAAATTTTCACGGGGCTTTTCTAAACTCGAAATTTTACTTCATGCGCCACGCGTACAAAACACTGATTTAAAGTGAAGTTAAAAATGCACTGAAAACCAACCCAACTTCGATATTTTTTTAAAATTGGATGTTTTCTTTCCTACCCAGGCAGGCTGTAAACCTTCAGATATTCGTTGTTTTCTTGTAAAAAAACTTCGATTCCCTGTAGTCCTTCGGTCTCCGAAGACCATGATTGGTCCTTCGAGCTATAGCCTTTGTAAAATGATAATAAACTTAGTAATCTAAATCTTTCAATTTAAAACTTCTAAGAACGGGTGTTTTCCACTCCCAGACTAAGCATGAAGTAAAATTTCGAGTTTAGAAAAGCCCCGCGTAGAAAATTTGTCGAGGGTCGCGCAGCGACCCGCGACAAATTTTCACGGGGCTTTTCTAAACTCGAAATTTTACTTCGTGCGTCACGCGTATAAAACACTGATTTCAAGTGAAGTTAAAAATACACTGCTTAAGTTTAATCTTCTGTTAACACATTTTACGAAAATATATATTTCGTCTAATCAAATCTTGGGCTTTCAAAATTCAAGTAATTGCTTTGTGTGATATGTAAGAACAATTAAAGGAAAATATCCGAAAGCATATTCTCTAGGCGCCTAAATTTGATAGATTTAGATACCAGAATTGAACATTATTACCATGCGATCAAACTTAAGCAGTATATTTGAACTTCAGAGTAAATCAGTGTTTTATACGGGTGGCGCATGAAGTAAAATTTCGAGTTTAGAAAAGCCCCGTGAAAATTTGTCTCGGGTCGCTGCGCGACCCTCGACAAATTTTCTACGCGGGGCTTTTCTAAACTCGAAATTTTACTCCATGCTTAGTCTGGGAGTGGACAACACCCGTTCTTAGAAGTTTTAAATTGAAAGATTTAGATTACTAAGTTTATTATCGTTTCACAAAGGCTACAGCTCGAAGGACCAATCATGGTCTTCGGAGACCGAAGGACTACAGGGAATCGAAGTTTTTTTACAAGAAAACAACGAATATCTGAAGGTTTACAGCCTGGGTAGGAAAGAAAACATCCAATTTTGAAAAAATATCGAAGTTGGGTTGGTTTTCAGTGCATTTTTAACTTCACTTTAAATCAGTGTTTTATACGCGTGGCGCATGAAGTAAAATTTCGAGTTTAGAAAAGCCCCGTGAAAATTTGTCTCGGGTCGCTGCGCGACCCTCGACAAATTTTCTACGCGGGGCTTTTCTAAACTCGAAATTTTACTTCATGCTTAGCCTGGGAGTGGAAACACTTGTTAGAGGTAGAGGCTTTAAATTGAATACTCCTTCAGCCTTTAAAAGTATTTTGTCCAGATATCCTAATTTATAAAAAGCAGCATTTTATGATGAAGCACTTTCACGGATTTGAACCCTTGACTTTCTTTCTTTCTTTCTTTCAAAACTCGATATTTTACTTCATGCTTAATCTGGGATTGTACACACCCGTTAGAAGCTTTAAATTGGGAGTTTTTAATAAAGCAACGAATATTTAAAAATTGGCATTAATAAATCGTGATTTTTATACCTTGAAGAAAAATTCCCTGTATAAGAATTTAAACACTATACTGTTTAAATTCTTATACAGGGAATTTTTTTTTTGTTTTTTTTTGTTACTCTCGTATGATGCACTAATTATTGGTGAACCAATTTTTCTGTTTGAATAGTTGTTTATGAGCAAATTAATTTGTTTGAGGGTAGAAAAACCTCCGGTCGCCCAAACTGACGATACATTTTTATTTATTATTTATGTATTATGTATTGTTCTCAAGTGAAGTTAAAAATACACTGCTTAAGTTTAATCTCATGTTAACACATTTTCCAAATATTTATTCCATCTAACCAAATCTTGGGGTTTCAAAATTCGAGCAATTTGGTTTGTGATATGTAAAAATAATTAAACGAAAATATCCGAAAGCAGATTCCTCTAGGGGCCTAACTTTGGAAGATTTCGTTACCAGATAGAGACATTATTAACGTAGGATTGAACTTAAGCAGTGTATTTGAACTTCACTGAAAATCAGTGTTTTATACGCGTGGGGCATGAAGTAAAATTTCGAGTTTAGAAAAGCCTAAAAATTTGGTTTGGTCGCGACCAAACCAAATTTTGAGGCTTTTCTAAACTCGAAATTTTACTTCATGCTTAATCTAGGATTGGAAACACTCATCAGAAGCTAAACATTGAAAGTTTTTAAGAGGAGTCGACCGCTCATTAAACGTATAAAACTAAGCATACTGCCGTCATAATTACATCCTTGTTTAGGGATGAAATATTTTGAAAAAATACTTTAAGCAAAGTGGAATCTTAATGCCTGTTTTAATAAAATATTTCCCACTTTGACCGTTCTTTTATAAAAAAATATCAAACATTGTTAAACTATTAATGATTTCGATAGCTAACGCCATCTAATGCTTCATAGTGGCATCGTCAGTGACACGAATGCACAAAGTGCATATACAGGTCACTGTTTCGTCCACGAGCGAGCAGAACTCTGTTTGTGCCGGAATACTGAACACAAATTCAATATTGTTAAACTAGCGTAATCGCATCTTCAATATAATTTTTTTCTGCAACATTAATAAAAAATATTGGGAAACTAAATCGGTCACATTGTAGGAGAATTCTTTTCGAAGAATTTTAATTTTTTCCAATTATTTCTATCGTACAATAAATTCACTGGGATGTTGCGCGATATTGAAGTTTCAGAAAATTTGAAAAACTGTTTTACGCGCGACATCCTAGTGACTATATTTAACCAAATAAATAAATGAAAAAAATGACATATCTTTGCAAAGGAATTATCTACAATGTGAATGATTTAGTTTTTCAATATTTTTTATAGATACTGCACACAAAAATAAAATTACGAACGCGATTTCGCTAGTTTACCAATGTTTGATATTATTTTATGAAATAACGGTAAAAGTATAAAATATTGTATTGAGACGGGCTTAAAGATTGTACTTTCCTTGAAGTATACCTATTTTTTCAAAATATTTCATCCCTAAACAAGGATGTAATTAAGAAAGCATTATGCTTAGTTTTATACGTTTAGAGAGCGGTCGACTTCCTCTTAACTAAGCTACGAATGTATAAAAACTTGCATTAAAAATTCGTGATTTGTATACCTAAAAGAAAAATTCCCTGTATAATAATTTAAACAGTATAGTATGTTACTCTCGAATAAAAGTGAAGAAAGGAATATAACTGTGTTTAATTAAATATGTTACTCTCGAATGATTCACTTATTATTTGTGAATCATATTTTCTGTTTGAATAATTGTTTATAAGCAAATTAATTTATTTGAGGGTAGAAAAACCTCCGGTCGCCTAAAATGACAATAAATTTTCATTCATTAAACTAAATGTTTTATGTATTGTAATAATATTATCTTGTCAATAATGATGTATTACTGTTGTAAATTTAATCATTAAGTGCTGTATACACAAAATATCAAATTTCAACAAATTTTAACAACGTAGCGACATCTATTACCCTTCATTCCAAACACTTGTGGATCGGGAAGAGCCCATACTACTAGAAACCTTTATTACCCACCAATCACAAACTGCATAAAATGCCTGATGACATTTATTCAACTATTTAATCACAGAAAATGCCTAAAGACATTCATTCAACCATCAACGACAGAATCATCTGCGTTTGAATTCCATTAAACTAATCATATTACTGTAACTTCATTATAAAATCACAAACTCAAACTCATCGATGAAAATCCCGCCGGTTCCATCAAGGACGGCCCTAAAATCCCCGATGAATGGAAGCGCTGGCCCGGAGCCAAGTCGAGTGTTTGTTGTGGATCGTGATCGAATATTAATAAACGTTTTCGGGTTTCGGGAATGGACAATGCAAATGCAACCGGGAGTTAAATTTGGATCCCGTGACCGGTGAATTATTTCAGTTAGTAGTATTTTCAGATTGTTCGAGCCGAATCACGCGATCTATAATTTGGGTTGAGTTGTGGAAATGCGTGTTCATCCAATTTGATGATCAACCATAAAAAAAGCAAGGATTTGTAATAAAAGATCTAATTTATATCAATAATTATTAAGGGCCAGCTATTTGTTGAATAGTACTTTAAATCAAGTTAACCCATGCCATTGGTGCATATACGCAACATTATTAATTTTATGTTAATTAAATTACTAAATAACTTAATTTGATATATTATTTTATTTGACTTGACTTGAAAATGTATGAAGAAATGTAAATATTTTGTTATTTAAATATCTTGATTATTACTCATTTAAATAAAATGTTTTCAGTGTATTTTTAACTTCACAATATTCCAGTGTTTTATACGCGTGGCGCATGAAGTAAAATTTCGAGTTTAGAAAAGCCCCGTGAAAATTTGTCTCGGGTCGCTGCGCGACCCTCGACAAATTTTCTACGCGGGGCTTTTCTAAACTCAAAATTTTACTTCATGCTTAGTCTGGGAGTAGAAATACACGTTAGAAACTTTATATTGCACGTTTTTATACAAAATCGACGAATGCCTTACACACACATTCCTTTGAAAATGGTCTAACAAACCGAAACTAGTCGGAATAAAGATTTAATTGTGAAACAATACCAAGTGCCTTTCCTTTAATTAACTTTACAAAGTGTAATATGTTTCACCAAGTGCCAGATGAGAAATTAATTCAAGAATGCCTTACATTTACAGCGAAAACATAGTTTATGTTTAAAAGAAAAATTCATAGAATGTAATACAATAAGTCATTCGTAGAACTCATATAAAGAAGTGTAGAATTTTACCTAAAATCCACTTTTACAGTTAACTCTATAATTGCTCGGCCGTTAATGGGTTAAAATTAAATTTAAGAAATTGCATACACATGATTAATAACTTTTACTACTAAACAGAACACTGAAAATCTACCTGCATATTAAAACTAGACACACTTAAAAGTAAATATGAGGACCCTAGAAGCCAAAGGATACAAGTGCATACAAATAGATTTGGGAAAAAAAATGAAAGTTGAGAAAGGAGACTAAACTAGGGAAAATTTGCACTCAATGTTTTATATTAAACTAGAATTACCTTTTATTTACCAATATCAGTAATATCCTGTTGCCAACAAATGATTGAATTTATCTAAAAACTCATCTCCACACTTGTAACTCCAATTTTATAAAATTTGCACTTATACCCCTTGGTTTCTAGGGTCCTCATATAAGGTCAATGCAATATTTTAAGGAACTGGGATGTTAAAATATTTGCTACTGTCTCACAGACCCCACTGTACCGGTTATGGGTTTATTTATTACATTTACTAAAATAAAACACTTTAACTTTGTTTGTATAACACACTGCAGACTGCAGTTTCGGCAACTCAACTTAGCATTATCAAACAATTTTTTTTTTATTTGGATCGATGATCCTGGCATAGACTCTCGCCACAGCCATATCTCTTATGTATTTTTATGCTAATTATTCTCATTCGGACAAACACACACATTTATACCACACCCAGGGTCACGACGAAACATTATTTTTCAAATAAAGTCTCCCCGTGCACGGGAATCGAACCCGAGTTTGTGGCTCGCCGAACGATACAGCCCGGCGACGTTACCGCTCGGCCACCACCTGCCTGCCCTTATCAAACATTTACCATTATGTTTTTTTAAACTAAACAGGTTGACCATTGGGTAACAAGTGGCCACAAAAATCTTAACTACAAAGTGGGCCAAAAGTAGCCTTACACTTAGTACGATGTGCGTTCTAGTTATGACACCTCCGATTTATTTTTCTCAGGACTGAAAACAGATAAAAACATGCGGATATATTATTTTATTTGACTTGACTTAAAAATGTATGAAGAAAAACGTAAATATTTTGTTATCTAAATGTCTTGATTATTACTCATTTAAATAAAATGTTTTCAGTGTATTTCTAACTTCACAATATTCCAGTGTTTTATACGCGTGGCGCATGAAGTAAAATTTCGAGTTTAGAAAAGCCCCGTGAAAATTTGTCTCGGGTCGCTGCGCGACCCTCGTCAAATTTTCTACGCGGGGCTTTTCTAAACTCGAAATTTTACTTCATGCTTAGTCTGGGAGTGGAAATACACGTTCGAAACTTTATATTGCACGTTTTTATTATGTTTTTTTAAACTTAACAGGTTGACCATTGGGTAACAAGTGGCTACAAAAATCTTAACTACAAAGTGGGCCAAAAGTAGCCTTACACTAAGTACGATGTGCGTTCTAGTTATGACACCTCCGAATAAATCGGAAAAATTTTCACGGGGCTTTTCTAAACTCGAAATTTTACTTCATACGCCACGCGTATAAACCACTGAATTTCTCAGGACTGAAAACAGATAAAAACATGCGGTTTATTTAAAACTACTCGTGCACTCATTGCGGATGCGTGGTATTATAATCATCACTGTACGAAAGACAAAACTCCAGTGACAGCGCCGAGAGTAAGGACTGTTTTAGATACTTGAAATTTCTGGTAAGCGCCATCGGTAAAACAAAATGCATGGTCACCATTGTTCTGGAATAACAATAGGGTAATTCTTATTCATTGCGATCCAAAGGGCACTACAGGTAGACTTCTGTGCAATAAAATTAAGTACACAAAATATGTTATAGTTTAAAGCGGACATGATTAGTTTCCTAGTTACGTAAATATGTCAATTTTTTAAATGTCAAAATACCGCGTCATTTAGACAACAACTCAAAAAGTCGAATTCTAGCTATAATTGAAGATGGTTTTTATATTAGACAAATTGCTCGATTGGTGAACATCAGTAAAGACACTGTTTTCAGAGTTAAGAAACGTTGGAAGTAGGAACAACGTGGTATGGTGTTTTATTATTTATTGAAACTGCTGCTAGGCAATTAAAACAAACCTGAATTATACAACTAAAATATTGTGAAAAATAGGCATAAGACTTGTACTTAATTTTATTGAAGTCTACCAAGTTGTTTTAAAGAACAATCTCTCAGCATTTCGTGAAGAACGACCAGATTCCATGGTCACTGAGAACACTTCTTTAGTAATATGAATTTGGGTTCAGTACTCATTTAATAACCGGATAACTATATACGCGTTCCAGGCTTCAACGTCATCATCAGTATAGTCCCGGAACCAGTGCTTGAAACAAATGGGCATTAGATGGTGTTTACGCTTTCGAAACATACAGAGAGTTTTATGTAACACCGAACATTTTCATAACGAGAATTTTTCTTTTAAGTATACATATGCATACATCTTACATTTTCCGACGCTCGGTTTATTAAAAGAATTTAATTTGAAGCTTTAAACAAGTGTTTTCCACTCCCAGGCTAAGCATGAAGTAAAATTTCGAGTTTAGAAAAGCCTGAAAATTTGGTTTGGTCGCGGAGCGCGAAGCGCGGAGCGGCCAAACCAAATTTTCAGGCTTTTCTAAACTCGAAATTTTACTTCATGCGCCACCGGTACAAAACACTGGCATATTACGAAGTTTAAAACACACCGCTAAACTTTACATTGAATCAGTGTTGTGTACCGGTGGCGCATGAAGTAAAATTTCGAGTTTAGAAAAGCCTGAAAATTTGGTTTGGCCGCTTCGCGCTTCGCGCTACGCGACCAAACCAAATTTTCAGGCTTTTCTAAACTCGAAATTTTACTTCATGCTTAGCCTGGGAGTGGAAAACACTCGTTTAAAGCTTCAAATTAAATTCTTTTAACAAGCCGAGCGTCGGAAAATGTACGACGTATGCATATGTATACTTAAAAGAAAAATTCTTTTTATGAAAATGTTCGGTGTTACATAAAACTCTCTGTATGTAACTTCTTTAAGAGTCTGATTTGACCACTAGACAATCGCATATGCAATGAAAGAGCACACATGCAGCCTAGAGCACACATAGCATATGCGATTTTCTAGTGGTCAAATCAGATTCCTTAAGAAGCGTTCTCAGCGAACATGGAATCATGGCGTCGATGTTGTGAAATATGTGTACAGCTGCAGGAAGGTTATGTAGAGAAATGACAAAAGTTTCACAGATTTCGTGCGACTAATTTTTGAGAGAACAAAAATTAGAGGTGTTATAACTTCAACGTAACTCGTATGTAGGTACCTATTTGTTACAATCATATTTGTTCAATACTGTTTGCACGTAGTTTAAAACAGTTTAATCTCGTGCTCAAATACACTAGAGGTGTTCAACCCGCAGCCCAAAGCGAGTGTGAATGCGGTTGGAGCCAAATTCTTTGTGAGGAAAATACGTGAACTCATAATAAGTGGAAATATATGAACCGTTTTATTACTCTTCACTTTTAGTGGCCCAACACAAATCGAATTTGGCAAATGAGGCTCAGTGAAGGCAAAAGGTTAGACACTCCCGCCCTCCAGCAATGCAACACGCTTCGACCTGTTTCTTATGATAAAAAACGTGAAATCAACCGTAAAACAACTTTAAGGCTACTTTTGGTCCTCTCTGTAGTAGCATAAAAACTCAAAATTTTGAAAAAATCCATACAAATTCAGCATTACAACTCAGTAAAGGTAAAAGGTTGGACACCGCTGCTCTCCAGCAATGCTACATGTATCGAACTGTTTCATAAGATCAAAAACGTAAAAACAATCGTGAAACAACTTAAAGGCTACTTTTGGTCTTCTCTATAGTAGCATAAACACTCAACATTTTTAAAAAACTACATAAAAAAGGCAACTTTTGGTCTTCTCTATAGTAGCATAAACACTTAACATTTTTAAAAAACTACATAAAAATTCAATATTATAACTCAGTAAAGGCACAAGGTTGGACACCCCTGCTCTCCAGTAATGCTACATGCATCGAACTGTTTCATATGATTAAAAACGCGAAAACAATCGTAAAAAAGTTTTAAGGCTACTTTTGATCATCTCTGTAATAGCATAAACACTCAAAATTTTGAAAAAAATAATAAAATTCAGTATTACAGCTCAGTAAAGGCAAAAGGTTGGACACTCCTGCTCTCCAGCAATGCTGCATGCGTCGAACTGTTTCATAAGATCAAAAACGTGAAAACAATCGTTTAAGGCTACTTTTGGCCCTCTCTGTAATAGCATAAACACTCAAAATTTTGAAAAAAATAATAGAAATTCAGTATTACAAAGCAGTAAAGGCAAAAGGTTGGACACCTCTGCTCTCCAGCAATGATACATACATTCATAAAATCAAAAACGTGAAAACAATCGTGAAACAACTTTAAGGCTACGTTTCGCCCTCTCTGTAATAGCATTAACAATAAAAATTTTAAAAAATCCATATAAATTCAGTATTACAACTTAGTAAAGGTAAAAGGTTAGACACCTCTGCTCTCCAGCAATGCTGCATGCATCGAACTGTTTCATAAGATCAAAATTGTGAAAACAATCATCAAACAACTTTAAGGCTACTTTTGGCCCTCTCTGTAATAGCATAAACACTCAAAATTTTGAAAAAAAATAATAGAAATTCAGTATTACAACGCAGTAAAGGCAAAAGGTTGGACACCCCTGTTCTCCAGCAATGCTACATACATTCATAAAATCAAAAACGTGAAAACTGTCGTAAAACAACTTTAAGGCTACGTTTCGCCCTCTCTGTAATAGCATAAACAATCAAAATTTCAAAAAATCCATATAAATTTAGTATTACGACTTAGTAAAGGCAAAAGGTTGGACACCTCTGCTCTCCAGCAATGCTGCATGCATCGAACTGTTTCATAAGATCAAAAACGTGAAAACAATCGTGAAACAACTTTAAGGCTACTTATGGCCCTCTCTCTAATAGCATAAGCACCCCTGCTCTCCAGTAATGCTACATGCATCGAACTGTTTCATATGATTAAAAACGCAAAAACAATCGTAAACAAGTTTTAAGGCTACTTTTGATCATCTCTGTAATAGCATAAACACTCAAAATTTTGAAAAAAAATTATAAAAATTCAGTATTATTATAAAAATTCAGTATTAAATCATTAAAAATTCAGTGAAGGCAAAAGGTTAGACACCCCTGCCCTCCAGCAAGTCAATATGCTTCGAAGTGTTACCTATAATCAAAAATGTGAAAGCAATCGTAAAACAAACTTCTTTTAGCCCTTTCTAAGCATTTACAGAAAAACTCAAAATTTTGAAAAAAATTTGTATTACAACTCAGAAGCCGCATATTCCAAGTGCAATGTGTAAAAAAATATATGTCTTATTAGAAATCATGATCTACAGCACAAAATTGATTGCACGAAACGTGTTGAACTTAAGTTCAAACTGAACTCAAGGTCAAGATAACAGTTCCTATTGTTCTAATGTCACTTTTAACTCAAGTTCGGAGTTAAGCCAATTCAAGTGTTTGGTGCAGCTAGCCCTTAAGCCTACTGAAGCAATTCTCACGTTTTTCTTATGGTCAATCTGCCCCTGCAATTGATCTTAAAAATTATATGAGAAATTGATTTATACAAAAACTTGAAAAAGAAGAAGAAATGGTGCCTTATTAATAGACATTTATAAATAGTATTAAGCTTTGTGTCATCCAAAAACTCTCTACTAATATCTAATAATAAGACAAATAATGTTCAGGATAAATATACTATTCTAATAAAAAAAAGGACAAAATAAAAACACAGTGAAACAGAAAAGTCAATGCATGAGGAAGAATCAAAAAGCCCCACCGGGGCCTCTACATGTCATTACATTGATCGTGTTTTAAGATAAAACATTCTGTGTATCATTGTGTGTGTAATGGCAAAATAAAATCAAAAAATAATAATGTGAGCCTGTGTTTCTCTAACGTTATTTAATATCTTACTATTTGATCCAAGGCTCTTGGCGGAAGGAGAGGCTGATCCGCGAGATGCACGAGGGTCTACAGCAACTGTTGAAGAAAACATTCTATGCAATTGATTACATCAAAAGTTATCACTGGATGTATTTGTAATTATTATTTTCAGTTTTCTAATGCCATTTTACACACAAAAAATATGTCGCCCGTTTTAATGCATCTTAAATAATAATTAACTGAATTAATGTATATTATTTGTAAACCATGCATTATTAGTTTATAGTTTAAAATGTTTCATTATGGGTTGAGTGAGAAATTAATTAAAAGTATATTATTTATTTATTATTCCTCTTTTAGATATAAAGAAAACACTTAACTTATTTATAGCACTTTTATTTTACTTTTGTGATTAGTTTCAATTACACATAATGACAATTGACAATGATTACCGTGTAATTGAAACTAGTCACAAAAGTAAAATAAAAGTGGTATAAAAAAGTTAAGTGTCTTCTTTATATCAAATTGAAAATGTATCACGAAGTGAACGCCTCCAAGATTCAAGAATGAATTCTTCTTTTAGTTACGTAAAATATTGTCCTATTAATTATTGTAGTAATTAATTTCTTCACTTTATTTTTATTATGCTAAATGTACATTTTAAACACTAGGTGTTCATTTTCAATAGCAATACAATTGTATTGCTATTAAAAATGAACGCCTAGGGATTGAAATGTAGATTTAGCATAATAAAAAGAAAGTGAAGGAAGAAATGACTACAATAATTAATATATTATTTATATTATACGAAGAGTTTTATGTAACACCGAACATTTTCATAACGAGAATTTTTCTTTCAAGTATCCATATGCATACGTTGTACATTCTTTGATGCTTGGTTTATTAAAAAAATTTAATTTGAAGATTTAAGCGATTGTTTTCCACTCCCAGGCTAAGCATGAAGTAAAATTTCGAGTTTAGAAAAGCCTGAAAATTTGGTTTGGTCGCGTAGCGCGAAGCGCGGAGCGGCCAAACCAAATTTTCAGGCTTTTCTAAACTCGAAATTTTACTTCATGCGCCACCGGTACAAAACACTGATTCAATGTAAAGTTTAGCGGTGTGTTTTAAACTTCGTAATATGTCAGTGTTTTGTACCGGTGGCGCATGAAGTAAAATTTCGAGTTTAGAAAAGCCTGAAAATTTGGTTTGGCCGCTCCGCGCTTCGCGCTACGCGACCAAACCAAATTTTCAGGCTTTTCTAAACTCGAAATTTTACTTCATGCTTAGCCTGGGAGTGGAAAACACTCGATTAAAGCTTGAAATTGGATTCTTTTAATAAACCGAGCATCGTAAAATGTGCAACGTATGCATATGGATACTTCAAAGAAAAATTCTTGTTATGAAAATGTTCGGTGTTACATAAAACTCTCTGTATGTAATAAAAATAGTAATTATAACAGCGGTGGCTGGCGACTAACTTAAAAAAAAAACGATAGACCCAAAGCATAAGAATTAAGGTTGGAATCGTTGTATCCAAAAACTGTTCTTCAATGTCAGTTACGTCACAGAATACGTCAGTGTTTAACATTATGAGCACCACAACGAAGTCCCCTCTCAACAACTGGTAGCACATACCTTGGGACTATCGCCTATCTACCCTGAAATCAGGTTGGGAGCTACCGCTGGATTATAATTGAGTAGCCTAGTATCAATGACAGATGTTCGCCATTTTTGTAAAAATAATGTTAGTAATAATACAGAGAATTTTTCTTTTAAGTATACATATTCCAGTATAAACGCTGTATTTGTTCAGGCATTGTTTTTGAAAATCGTTCAATTTGAAGTTTCTAACGAGTGTTTCCACTCCCAGACTAAGCATGAAGTAAAATTTCGAGTTTAGAAAAGCCCCGCGTAGAAAATTTGTCGAGGGTCGCGCAGCGACCCGAGACAAATTTTCACGGGGCTTTTCTAAACTCGAAATTTTACTTCATGCGCTACGCTTATACAACACTGATTTTAAGTGAAGTTCAAAATATACTGCTTTAGAATACTACGGAAGCAGTATATTTTAAACTTCACATGAAATCAGTGATATTCTTCATGCGCCACGCGTATAAAACACTGATTTCAAGTGAAGTTCAAAACATACTGACAAGTGTTAGTGTTAGTTATAAATATGTAAGTAGTTAAATTCCTTTATCTTCACTGTTATATATTCTGAATGTACATTTCAGGCACGATGTGCATTTTTCACAATTATCAAATACGTTAAACTATTGAAAAAGGGCACATCATGCCTGAAATGTTTAAAATTAAAATTAAACAGTGAAGATAAAGGAATTTAACTACTTACATATTCATGAAATCAGAGTTTAATACGCGTGGCGCATAAAGTAAAATGTTGATTTTAGAAAAGCCTGAATTTGCATTTGGACGTCCAAATCCAAACGTCCAAACTTTTCTAAACTCGAAATTTTATCTAATGCTTAATCAAAAAGTGGAAACACTCGCGAAAAAAAGTATTAAATTTCAAACCAATTATTTTGCATGCATTCAAACAAGCATAAATAGTAGCGCAATTACTTGCTCCAGGGCGCTGCATATGTAGCTACGCCACTGGTGAACCATCTCGCATCCGGGCCGGCCCTGCTACAATAATAAATGAAATACTGCCAATAAAACACAGCAAAAAGTTTGTAATTAATACTCGAATAATTTTAGTTTTACACAGATAGAAAGAAATTTTAAAAATAACACAGCTATTCATAAGCGTAGCCAAGGGTTTGACTAAAATTAAAATGTTTGTAGAGGGTTAAACTTGTCGCCTGTTTTGAGTAGGCTGTTACGAAAACAATATTTTGTTATTGACAATTCTATTGTCAGTTTAGTGTGCGTTGGTGTATGCAGTTTAATAAATAATGGATAAGTTTCCAACGGATAAACACGTATACGTGGTTAACAATTTTACACGAAATTTTTTTATTTTTTCTTATTTATTTATTTATTCATACGGGTGGCCAATTACATGGAAAAAAAAATAACATGTATAATAAAAAATACAATAATACAATAATACAACAATACAATAACGTTACTTATGAGTTAGAATCTAAAACTAAACGACACGTACGCTTAAAATACTTCAGACTAACTCCGAACATATCAATTAAATTATAATATTTGTTAACGTTATGTATTAAGTAATTACGAGGGCTATTAAAACCAAATACAGATTTGTGAAATTCACAAGCAAGAAGTTGCTGATGCCGCGTTGCATGTCTGAGGATAAAAAATGATATAGATGACAATACATCTTAGCAATCGATTAGATTGTTAAATAAGCGATAAGCAAAGCAAAGCGAAGAATAAATTCTTCGTTTATATAGTGGAAGGATGTCAAGATATTTGAGCATCATATCAAAATTGTCATAATATAAATGACAACGAGAACAAATAAGAAATCGAAGTGAATTAGTTGTGAACACTCGAAAAGAGCTTCATCGTGAGATTAAAATGTTGAAGAAAATCCACACAAGCTTCATGAAAAATCACTTCATGATCGTAGTCAGCGTTTAGTGCGGTGTTTCAATGTTTGCAATTGTAGGACCAAATGTTGTTCAATGAAAACGATAAAACGGTTACCGTTTATTCCGAACGTTGCATTCTTAAGGTCGGAATTACACAGACTTGGACAAAACCAAGCATGGCTTCAACAAGACGGTGCCACAGTACGTACAGTTCTATTCAATAAAAAAGCGTACAGCTACTGAACCCGATTTCGACAGTATTTCGCTCATGTGATTCTGTTTTTTTTAAACTGTTTCAATAGGTTATATATATATATATATATATATATATATATATATATATATATATATATATATATCTATATATATATATATATATATATATACAATAATAAATGATATATATATTTTAAATTGTCCATACCAACCAGTTGAATTATAATCCACATTTACAATAACTGTATGTTTTTGAGTTTACGTGAAGTGATTATTACACTAAAAAAAGACTGTTATTCCTAACTTCACTGTTTATTTGTATCGTTAGATGTACATTTCGAGACACAAGGTGCTCATTATCAATAACAAACTGTTTGTTATTGATAATAAGCACCTTGTGTCTCGAAATGTACATCTAACGATACATATAAAAAGTGAAGTAAGGAATAACAGTCTTTTTTAGCACATTTACAATGTAAAACAGTAAGTGTAGGCTTTTTTATTGAATAAAACTGTACAGCACGGCAAACTCGAATTGTAATACTGGATGATTTAAATTAAATTAAATTTAAATCATCCAGTATTAGATTCAAAAATGTTTCACCATGGGTTAAGTGAGAAATTAATTAAAGCTACTCGAATTGTATTGCAAAATATGTCTCCTGGTCACTTGATTTTAATGGCAAGAACAAATGCAGTGCTTTTATTTAAAGTTAAATGAGACAAATATTTTATAATAATTTACGGTCAAGTTTTCTTGTTTAAATTACTACCTAATGCAATTGATTGTTTCGAACTTTTGGAAAACATACATTTTTATGTACCTAGACTCTCGACACGTCATTGTACCAGTTTTTGTGCTCAAAATGCTCAAACTAATATCTTGGAACTGTCCCCGACGCGTCGCATTTGAGTTTATCACAACACATTTGCCACTCATTGTGATATTTTCCATTTAAACTTACGTAAATTTAAGAACATAATTTCAGGTACTTGATATTAATAACAACAAACGGCTGCATAAAGTAACTATTGTTATTTCTTTGTTATTTCGTCATTATTTTATTTTTACTACTATTAAATCTCTATTACTTAAGAATGTCCATGCATTTTTTTTATGAAATACATGAAATTTAAATTATTTTATATATTGATATACAGAGAGTTTTATGTAACACCGAACATTTTCAAAACCAAATTTTTCTTGTAAATATACATATGTATACGTCGTACATTTTCCGACGTTCGGTTTATTAAAAGAATTTAATTTAAAGCTTTAAACGAGTGTTTTCCACTCCCAGACTAAGCATGAAGTAAAATTTCGAGTTTAGAAAAGCCTGAAATTTGGTTTGGTCGCGTAGCGCGAAGCGCGGAGCGGCCAAACCAAATTTTCAGGCTTTTCTAAACTCGAAATTTTACTTCATGCGCCACCGGTACAAAACACTGACATACTACAAAGTTTAAAACACACCGCTAAACTTAACATTGCATCAGTGTTTTGTACCGGTGGCGCATGAAGTAAAATTTCGAGTTTAGAAAAGCCTGAAAATTTGGTTTGGCCGCTCCGCGCTTCGCGCTACGCGACCAAACCAAATTTTCAGGCTTTTCTAAACTCGAAATTTTACTTCATGCTTAGTCTGGGAGTGGAAAACACTCGTTTAAAGCTTTAAATTAAATTCTTTTAATAAACCGAACGTAGGAAAATGTACGACGTATACATAGGTATATTTAAAAGAAAAATTCTCGTTATGAAAATGTTCGGTGTTACATAAAACTCTCTGTATACATTTATATATTGTCAATGTATGAAGCTCCCAAGTAAGAGCTATCGACCAAAAGTCTTTCTGCACATTGACTTGATATTTTTGGAATTCCAATTCAAGGTTGGATATTGGGATGTAGAGAGGAAATGTATTCAAATAAAGTGATAGGAGGGTTTTTGTATTTTGGAGGTATATCGGGATTTCTCGGGATGCGCATTTTTTAAATTAGTTCGAAGTTACTTTTTCAATTAGTTCAAAGTTACTTTCGTTAACATGCGAAACGTTCTGCGAGAAATCGAAGTCTATCTTTTATTGGTGTTATGTTTGTTGTTTGATAGAGGAGGATATTGGAAGGGTTATGGAGAGGACTTTGGGGGTGGCGAAGCTTGGTCAGGGTGTTGAGAAAAGATCTCTCTGCTACCTCGAGGTTATTAAGGGTGGACTTATGGGGATTAAAGTATAGGATTGAACTGTAGTCAATGATGGGGCGGCATATCATTTTATATATTCTTGTACAGGTCTTTGTACTGATTCCGTGATTTTTGTGGGTGAGACAGCGAAAATATTTAGCTCTTTTTATAACCTTTGATTTCATTAATGATGTGTGCTTCTTAAAGGAGAATTCAGGGTCCAAATGAATACCAAGGTATTTACAAATGGGGGAAGGGGTGAGTATTGTTCCGTTAATGGATACTGATAGAGGATTTGGTGGTATGGTAGTATGGTAGGGTAGGAACAGTTGGGATTTATTAAGATTTATTTTGAGTCTTCATTTGGAGAACCACCTGGAGCTTTTATCTAATATTATTTTATATATTTTTTGTAAAGATTCTGAGGCTCGTGCCAGGGTAGAGGAGTGGGTAACTGGGGCGGTATAGTATATAGCTGGAGAGGATAGCGATTAAAGTTAATGAAGTTGGGGTTAGGATTATATAGGTCGTAGCAATATCTCTATTTTAGCTGTAGCACCTAAAATTTTTGAAAAACTACTTTGGGATTACCTAACAGGGGTACTGCAATCCTCGATCTCTATGCGTCAACACGGATTTCGTACTGGTAAATCAACTTCTACTAATCTTCTAGTGTATGATGCATATATTGTTCGTGCTTTTGAGGAGCGGTGCCAGGTGGACTCCATCTACACTGACTTCTCCAAGGCATTTGACACGGTCGACCATAACTTACTAATGAACGAACAAATTAAGGGATTTTGGTATTGACAATACTTTGCTAAGTTAGATAGGGTCATATCTCTCGGGAAGATTCCAATTTGTTAAAATTGGGCGCTGTCATTCACGTCCCATCTGTGTCATGTTAGGTGTTCCTCAGGGGTCACACTTGGGCCCCCTTCTATTTAATATATTTATTAATGATGTAGTTTTCCAATGCAGAATGCCTTCTCTTTGCGGATGATATGAAAATATTCATGAAAATCCGTTCCGTCGAAGATGCCAAAGTTCTTAATAATGACTTGCAATCGTTTGATAGTTGGTGCAAGACTAACAAGCTATCTTTAAACCTAAAAAAATTTAATGTCATCACGTTCTCTAGACGGTAAACAACGGTAGATTTCCAGTATTCCATGCTGGGCGAACCATTAATACGCGTAAATTGTGTAAAAGATCTAGGTGTTACGTTTAATACTACTTTATCTTTTTCAATGCACATCTCTAAGATTGTAGCAAAGTCATACCAATTACTTGGATTTATCAAACGTAACGTCCAAGATTTTCGGAACCTTGGTACAATTATTGTATTATATAACGCGCTAGTTCGCCCACATTTGGAATACTGCTCTTGCATGTGATCTCCTTATAGCGGCGCTGATATTGAAAAAATCGAGAAAGTACAAACAAAATTTGTTAAATTTGTAGCTTACAAATTTCATCTAGTTGGTGACTACTGCGACCTGCTCGATAAGGTTAATATTACGAGTTTATGCTATCGGCGTGTCAACCAAGATATTGTGCTGGTAAAAAAAGTGTTTGATGGCGCTATTGACTGCCCCGACTTTCTACAGCTTCTTGGACTCCATGTTCCCGCTCGTCCACTGCGAAATGTACTTATATTTCACATACCGTTCCACAGAACTGATTATGCGAAACAGTCGGCTACTACACGCATTTTAAGGCATGCTAATCAATTTATCACTCGCACAGGTTTTGATATATTTGTAGGAACTCTAAGTTTTTTGCGTGGTGCACTCAGTGCAAAATAGTTAAGATTTTTTTAAAATGTCTGTAATATGTTTATATATTTGTAATATTATTGTAACTGTTCTGTATGAAATGGCCTCCGTTAATAAATAAATAAATAAATAAATATTGTATAGAAGTGGGGATAGAGGGGATCCTTGGGGTACACCTTGTTCGGGGTAGAATGTAGAGGATAAGGTTTTTTGGATTCGGATTTGTAGTATACGATTTAAAAGGAATTTTTGGATAAGGTTGATAAGGTGATTAGGTAGTTTAAGGGTACTGCACTTATATAAAAGTCCGCGATGCCTTTTATTATTATCAATTCTAAATATTTAATTTATTTTCTTTAAATAGAACATGAACTTGTTTGTAAATGTTTATTTATTAATTTATTTTAAAACAGTATTTTTAGCTTGTGCATCAGGTGCATTGTCAATTATTCTTGCTAATGACAATTTGTTTATATATTTTGGGGTTAGTGATCTGACATTTTTGATCTGACATTTTTATAAAAACAGTACTTGTATCCTTTCACTTTTACGTATGTTAGTTTATTATTATTATATTACTAATATATTATTATTATTAGATTATTATTATTAGAAGATTATTATTATTAGATTATTATTATTAGATTATTATTGTTAGATTATAATTATTAGATTATTATTATTAGATTATTCATATTCTAATTAGGTTATTATTATTATGGACGTGTGTAAATCAATTGTTAGAGCACTAATAAAAAAACTTACATCACGTGATCAAAATTAAGATCACGTGATCAAAATTAAGATCACGTGATGTAAGTTTTTTTTTATTAGTGCTCTAACAATTGATTTGCACACGTCCATAATAATAATAATAATAACCTAATTAGAACATTAATAATGTAATTTTGCTCTGTTTATATTAATTATTTTAAGAATTTTTACTTTTGTAATATTACTTTGTAATTCCGATGTCCTGTTAGGTAAGAAATATTATTATCATTATGATATCACTAACTTTAATAGACAATTTTGAATATATTTCATGTTTTATTTCTTTGTAAACCCCTTGAATATCAACGTTTTTATATATGAACACTCTAGAATATACATTACGTTTTTATATTTTTAGCGAAATCTCAAACAAAAGGAGAATCGCACGCGGAGAAAATCGTGCATTAGTTCCCTTTGTTGTCAAATAGGCAATTCGTGGGGACCGGGCAATAAACTTTATGGGGCCCTCGTAAGATACGATAAAATTCAGAATTCTTGTGACATAAAGTAAACATAAAAAAACGCGAAGATGCTACAGGGCCTATCGCACAGATTGCCAACAATATTTACATAAACTATGTATAATAAAATAAGACATAAATGTTATAAAATATATATATATATATATATATATATAAGAAATAACTTGATAACATCATCGAAAAGGTTATTTACCTGGTATCTAACAAATGCTACCTCCAACCCCTTAAATGTTTAATTATTTTAGGACGTATTAAACCATTTTATCTACGCCCTATCTAGTAACCGCATCATACCATAGTGTCATCTTGACAAGTATGATTGACGTTACGTACATACAGAGAGTTTTATGTAACACCGAACATTTTCATAACGAGATTTTTTTTTAAGTATCATTTCGATGGTTGAATTATTAAAAGAATTTAATTTGAAGCTTTAAGTGAGTGTTTTCCACTCCCAGGCTAAGCATGAAGTAAAATTTCGAGTTTAGAAAAGCCTGAAAATTTGGTTTGGTCGCGTAGCGCGGAGCGGCCAAACCAAATTTTCAGGCTTTTCTAAACTCGAAATTTTACTTCATGCGCCACCGGTACAAAACACTGATTCAATGTAAAGTTTAGCGGTGTGTTTTAAACTTCGTAATATGTCAGTGTTTTGTACCGGTGGCGCATGAAGTAAAATTTCGAGTTTAGAAAAGCCTGAAAATTTGGTTTGGCCGCTCCGCGCTTCGCGCTACGCGACCAAACCAAATTTTCAGGCTTTTCTAAACTCGAAATTTTACTTCATGCTTAGCCTGGGAGTGGAAAACACTCGCTTAAAGCTTCAAATTGGATTCTTTTAATAAACCGAGCATCGGAAAATGTGCAACGTATGCATATGGATACTTCAAAGAAATTCTCGTTATGAAAATGTTCGGTGTTACATAAAACTCTCTGTATGCACGTAATAGCTTTGACAAGTACATTACGTGCTGACAGCTGAACAGCTGATTGCTTACCGCACAAATGAATGACACTTCTTTTATGTACAGGGAGTTTTTCTTTAAAGTATACGTGTTCCAAATGAGCTTATTTTATTTAAATATTTAGTTATTTGTTGTTTTTTTTAAGAGTTCAATTTGAAGCTTTAAACGAGTGTTTACCACTCCCAGACTAAGCATGAAGTAAAATTTCGAGTTTAAAAAAGCCCCGTGAAAATTTGTCGAGGGTCGCGCAGCGGCCCGAGACAAATTTTCACGGGGCTTTTCTAAACTCGAAATTTTACTTCATGCGCCACGCGTATAAAACACAGATTTCAAGTGAGGTTCAAATATACATAAATTTCACAATATTTTAGTGTTTTATACGCGTGGCGCATGAAGTAAAATTTCGAGTTTAGAAAAGCCCCGCGAAAATTTGTCAAGGGTCGCACAGCGACCCGAGGAAACATTTCTGGGCTTTTCTAAACTCAAAATTTGACTTCATGCGCCACGCGTATAAAGCACTGATTTCAAGTGAGGTTCAAATATACATAAATTTCACAATATTTTAGTGTTTTATACGCGTGGCGCATGAAGTAAAATTTCGAGTTTAGAAAAGCCCCGTGAAAATTTGTCTCGGGTCGCTGCGCGACCCTCGACAAATTTTAACGGGGCTTTTCTAAACTCGAAATTTTACTTCATGCTTAGTCTGGGAGTGGAAAACACTTGTTAGAAGCTATAAATTTGCAAAAAAACACTGTAAAGCAGACACTGTTTTACAGTGAAAAAAAGTGTATGATTTAAACGTTAGATTTTATTTAGGGTTTAAACCCATGAAATAACAATTTGCATTAATACTTTGTGAACGCTTCAGGAATTAATAATTAATAGGTTTCTGGATTAATTACCCAGATTGGGGAACATAATTAACAGAGGGAAAGAAACCCAAACACAAAATAAGGGCAGGGCCTTAATGAATTAATTAAATAATGATTTAATTAGGAGTTGGTGATTGTTGGGTGTGAGTAATTGATATCTCGAGTAGAAAATTGGGATCGCTCATGCGAAAAATCTACCTGCGCCTAACGGAAATTTGCACCCGCGTTTAATTACGAATGAAGAAAAAGGAATAAAAAGAATTGTTGGGGTATTTAAAAATACATGTATTATTTGAGAGAGAAATTGCGCAGTGCAAAAGAATAATTGAACGGAGGTCTTTGCGGTCTTTTAAAGATCAAAAAGCTCGGATCAGTTGGTGTTGAAAAAGTGTACTTATTTTTTTCTCAGAAAAATTTGCCGGCTTATTCCATTACTGGTAAATTAGTAAACTTGATAATTAAAAGCGGTTAATTGGTAAATAAAAATATCGTTAATAAAAAACGGTTTAACTATGTTTGTATAATACAATTTATTTTTATGTGACTGCAGTTTTGGCATATTTAGCTTGCCATTATCAAACATGTAGTGTTAGCTAAATTTGCCGAAACTGAAGTCACATAAAAATAAATTGTGTTATACAAACAAAGTTAAACCGTTTTTTATTAATAAATTAACATGTATAACGAAGTAGAAGTCTCCACAATACAAAATATCGTTGTATTAGGGGTAAAAGTGAGGGCTACGTTAAAAAAAGCTTCGTCCACTATACAATACACAACAGTTTAAAAGTTTCATATGTCTCATGTGTTAATTTAGTTCCAATTACTAGAAGAAATAGGGCGTTCTTTTCTATTTTTATAGATTTTTATAATAATATTTAAAGGTCGCGGATTCACTTGAAAGTTTTTGAAAAACAGAAGAGTCATCAACTTGTTTTTTCGCCTTCTTTAAAAATAGTTTACCGAGGTTTAAATAAATAAAACATGTCAATTTTCTACTATTATATTAATTTTAATTTATATTTTGACAAAGGGTTATACTGAAGATTGTAAAGACCACTTCAGGCAACTGAAAGTACTTACACTCCCATCTATATATATAATGGAATGTCTAATGCATATTCATGAAAACATAGACCATTACTGCACTAACCAAGATCTAAGTAACAGTACAATAAAAACAAGAAATGCAGGTGCAATACGTCCTTTATTTAACCGATTGAAACGTACTCAAAACAGCACTCGATTTTTTGGAATACGTTTATATAACTCAATTCCAGAAAAATATAAACAGCTAACGCCAAATGATTTTAAGTATGAAATTAAGTCAATGTTAATAGAAAATGCGTTTTATTCCATAGAAGATTTCTTTGTTAAATTTAAATATTAGATGTATTATTGTTTCTTTTGTATAGCCTTATGTACCTGTGGGCATAAATTAAGTTATTATTATTATTATTATTAAAGAAATATGATATTATCAATTTATTGTTGCTCATCAACCGGGGGGAAATTAACAGTTTTATGCTACTTTCGAGCATACGTTTTAAAACCAGAAATTACGCGACCAAACCAAATTTTCAAAGTTTTCTAAACTCGAAATTTCACTTCATGCTTAACTCAGGAGTGTAATCACTCATTAGAAGTTTCAAATTGAATTCTATTATAAAAACCACGAATGTCTGAACATTTACAGCGTAAACATTGAGATATGTATAATTAAATAAAAAATTACCCGTATATCACAAACTCAGGTTCATAAAAAATTAAAGATATTGCTAGGAAATTGGTGTGCATTTGAGATTTACACCAACTATCTAGCAATTGAAAGTTTCTAACGAGTGTTTCCACTCCCAGAGTAAGCATGAAGTAAAATTTCGAGTTTAGAAAAGCCTGAAAATTTGGTTTGGTCGCGTAGCGCGAAGCGCGGAGCGACCAAACCAAATTTTCAGGCTTTTCTAAACTCGAAATTTTACTTCATGCGCCACGCATGTAAAACACCGATTTAAATTGAAGTTCGAAATACATTGCTCAAGTTTGATCTCATGTGAATAAATTTTACAATTTTTTTTTCGGCCAACCAAATCATGCGCTGTCAAAATTCAAGCACATTTCTTAGGGATGTGTAGGCAAAATTAAAAAAAAAATTCAAGGTATTGTAAACTCAAAATTTTACTCCATGCTTAACTCAGGAGTGCAAACACTTAGAAGTTTAAATTGAATTCTATTATAAAGACCACGACTTTCTGAAAATTTACAGAAAGTTGGTGTAAATGTCAAATCTACACTAATTTCCTAGCAACTTCTTTCATTTTTGTATGAACCTGAGTTTTCATATAAACTGGTAATTTTTCAATATTTAATTGATGAGGCGGATACATGATGAAACTCCATAATACTATTTGAAATAAAACAACGCAGTTGGGAGGGTTTCACTTTTATTGTTGAACACTGCAACATGTTTCACCACACAGTGGCTTCATCAGGCAGATGAAATAAATTTATTTCATCTGCCTGATGAAGCCACTGTGTGGTGAAACATGTTGCAGTGTTCAACAATAAAAGTGAAACCCTCCCAACTGCGTTGTTTTATTTCAAATGGTAATTTTTCATTAGATTATACATATTACGATGTATAATATGTATAATCTAATGACAAATTCATATGAAAACTCAGGTTCATACAAAAATTAAAGAAATTGCTAGGAAATTAGTGTATATTTGACATTTACACCAACTATCTAGCAATTGATTTAATTTTCTTATGACGTGTTGTTTATTCAATACAGTAAAAGTAAAACTAAATTCAAAACTGTTTCGTTTCATGTTATAAAATAATTCTGTAAACCAATTTAAGCATAATTTTGTTCGTCATCTGTTTATACTAGTTACACTAATCCATCACAATTATTCAGTAATATCATTGGGAATTACTATCACCTACATTAGACCCGAAACCGAAAGCATCCCCGGGGGGTTCCCCGCGGTCGATGCATCGATTTCGCCCACAAATCACCTGCAGATGGCCCTTAATTTTATTACCCCATCCCTTACATAATTTAATCCATGCGTTCCAACAAACTAATACCAGGTCCGTGACCGCAGCGCATAAATTCCGCAAACAAAGACCCGATTGTAAAAGCTTACCTAGAGCAAATATCACATTGTACAAATTTGAATTACGAGAACGATTAAGGATCATTTAAAAGTTATTTTTCAAGGGGTACGTTTATTTAAATTCTTAATCATTGTTCAACTTGAGAGAGCGCTTAATATCTTGAATTAGCGTCCATTTGATGTTACCCTGTTATTTATGTCTCGCGTTGATAACAAACATGAAGAAATAAAGAAGAAATTAACAAAAATGTTGAAAAAAAATCGTATTAATTAGTGTCCTTGTATTTAAGAGAGTAGCGCAAACTGGCATACATCTTGACGGCTTTAGGCGCCAAATTCAAACTAAATCAAATTAGAACAATGCGCGTCAATCAATAGAGATATTGATTGATTTAGTTTGAATTTGGCGCCCAACGGCGTCAAGATGGATGCCAGTTTGCGCTACTCTCTTAAATACAGGGACACTAGTATTAACCCATTAAGCGCCATTGATGCATAAACGCATTATTATTTTTTTGTTAGTTAAATTACTAAATAAGTTAATTTGATACATTATATTATTTGATCTGACTTGAAAATGTATAGAGAAATATGTAAATATTTTATCATATAAATATTTTGATTGTTACTCTTTTTAAAAAGGTATTTTTAAGAGTATTTTTAACTTCACAATATGTCAGTGTTTTATACGCGTGGCGCATGAAGTAAAATTTCGAGTTTAGAAAAACCTGGAAATTTGGTTTGGCCGCTCCGCTTCGCGGAGCGACCCAACCAAATTTCCAGGCTTTTCTAAACTCGAAATTTTACTTCATGCTTAATCTGGGAGTGGAAACACTCGTTTGAAACTTCAAATTGAATGCTTTTATAAAATCGACGAATGCCTTAAAATTTGCAACGTATATATTACGTATAATTGAAAGAAAAAATCATAGTTGTAATACAATAAGCCATTCATTGAAATCATAAAAAGAAGTGCAGAATTTTACCTGAAGTCAAATTTTGGTGGTAACTCAATATTTGCTCGGCCGGTAATGGGTTAATGGGCATTACAGAAAACTGTAAGCTGGTTCCAAAATTCCAAAGCTTGAGTATTTCGTGGCACAGAACATGAAGTTTTGTCCAACAAAACACTCAAGCTTTGGAACTTTGGAAGCAGTCTATAGTTTTTTGCAATACCCATTAATTCGAGCTCGTGGCTACCTAAACTATTAAAGAATTAATTCTTGAATTTTGGAGGCGTTCACTTCGTGGTACATTTTCAATTTTGATATAAAGAAAACACTTAACTTTTTTATACCACTTTTATTTTACTTTCGTGACTAGTTTCAATTACACGGTGATCAATTTTAAACTAAGTGTTTGAAAATGATTACGGTGTAATTGAAACTAGTCACGAAAGTAAAATAAAAGTGGTATAAAAAAGTTAAGTGTTTTCTTTATATCAATATTAAAGAATTAGGTAGTATTTTATATTTTTATATAAGGTTGATAGAATAAAACACTTGGTTTTTGTTTCACAAATTCAATATTTTATTTCCACGACTAGTTTCGGTCAGACGACCATTATCAATGTGGTTTACAAGGATTATGAAGGATAGTAATCCTTGTAAACCACATTGATAATGGTCGTCTGACCAAAACTAGTCGTGGAAATAAAATATTGAATTTGTGAAACAAAAACCAAGTGTTTTATTCTATCAACCTTATATAAAAAGTGTAAAGATGTTTCACCAAGTGTTAGATGAGTCAACAATCAAAAGTGTATTTTATATTAACTTCAAAATTAGTTCCATTTGATGTTACCCTATTATTAGATTTTGTATCTGTTGGGTAATAAGGTATTATTATTATTATCTAATGAAAAATGTACGCATGAAAATCGAAACTAGTTGGACTTGGAACAATAAAAATCAGTGAAACAAAAGCAAGCGTTAAATTTATTTCTAGTTAATAAACCTCATTTAACTCTTAGAGATGTTTGATGAAGGGTATTTTTATGATCAATTACCCTGATTATAAAAATACCCTTCATCAAACATCTCTAGAGTTGAATGAGGTTTATTAACTAGAAATAAATTTAACGCTTGGTTTTGTTTCACTGATTTTTATTGTTCCAAGTCCAACTAATTTCGATTTTCATGAGTACAATTTTCATTAGATAATAATAATAATACCTTATTACCCAACAGATGCAAAATCTAATAACAGGGTAAGGTTCCCTAAAGGGTGCTTCAACAAGAGCTTTCATTTTAAATTGCGTTATTGTGTAAAATATGCAGCCGTATTTCTTTGACATTCTAGTAGTAAAAAGTATACGATTAACGAAAATGGAAAGACATACACCAGCACAACGCATTAAAATAGTGAAAATTTACTACAAAAATGGTGAAAACTTCGAGGAGACAGTTCGCAGAGCTCGTACTAACATCGGTCGACCAGAACCCTATAGTGGAATAATTAAAGTCCGCATCAAGGGGTGGGAAGATGCTGCCAAAAGTGCTTACCTGAGAAACACACCTGGCTTCAGGCAGGTTTATCGTCTTCTCTGTCGTAAGAGCTAAATAGTTTCTCAGGATAAGCAAGGGCAACCAATTTAAGCATAATTTTGTTCGTCATATGTTTATACTAGTTAAACTAATCCATTACAATTATTCAGTAACATCATTGGGAATTACTATCACCTACATTAGACCCGAAACCATAACATAACCAGCCTTCTAACCGGACACTTTCCTCTGAAATACCACCTCACTAAGATGGGTCAGACAACTGATGCCAATTGCAGATTCTGCCACGAGGCACAAGAAACAGCAGAGCACCTACTTTGTGAATGCTCTGCCCTGTCCCTTCAAAGAATGTAGAATTTTACCTAAAATCAACTTTTAGAGTTAATTCTATATTGCTCGGCCGTTAATGGGTTAACGTGACCGGTGATAGGTAGTTCCCCTGTCACCGGTCACTTTAACCCATTAACGGCCGAGCAATTATAGAATTAACTCTAAAAGTTGATTTTAGGTAAAATTCTACATTTTTTTTAATGATTTCTACAAATGACTTATTTTATTACATTCACTGTAATTATACATAATATTTAATTATACATAATATTTATTTATTTATTTATTTATTTACGGAAAAATCCATTATATATAATATGTTATAGTAATACAATTCAAATTTCAATTCCACAAAATATATATAAATACAAAAACATGTCTACAAATTGGCAAATTAAAGAGAACAACAAACATTTAACCGCTTAAGATTAGATATAAATTTAGGATACGAATTAACAAAAAGATCGAAATTTGGATTTAGGGATAATTTATTTGACGTACGCATGAACCGAGAAAGTGGACTATTAAGACCGTAGTTGGATTTATGGAACGGAATGGAAAACAGTGTTGGATGTCTGATTTGTCGAATCGAAGGGTTAATACAGAAATTAATTTGATTAAATAGATATAAACAATCCGCTTGGTTACTAATTAATTTATAAAAGAAGCTCATTTTATATACGCTGCAAATGTAAGGCATTCGTCGATTTTGCATGAAAACGTGCAATATGAAGTTTGGAACAAGTATTTCCACTCCCAGACTAAGCATGAAGTAAAATTTCGAGTTTAGAAAAGCCCCGCGTAGAAAATTTGTCGAGGGTCGCGCCAGCGACCCTCGACAAATTTTCACGGGGCTTTTCTAAACTCGAAATTTTACTTCATGCGCCACGCGTATAAAACACTGAAATATTGTGAAGTTAGAAATACACTGAAAACATTCTTTTTAATGAGTAATAATCGAGATATTTACATAACAAAATATTCACGTTTTTCTTTATACATTTTTAAGTCAAGTCAAATAACATAATATATCAAATTAACGTATTTAGTAATTTAATTACCATAAAATTAATAATGTTGCATATATGCATCAACGACGCCTAATGGGTTAAAGCCTAATGGCATGGTTCACATTAATCCTCAAGTTATTGTAGACTACGCAAAAGGTCTAGACATTGAGGGACTCAAGTAGGTCAGGTATAATTACAAAAGATCTTTCAGGTCGAGGTAATTTCGGAAATCCCAGAGGCCACACGACCCACCGACCCCATAACATCGGTCGAAATGAAGCGCTTCCTCGCCCAGCAATTATGAATTTAATCAGCAAATTTGAACGTCTCGGTCAAGTTTTAGATGTATAGAGCCTAACCCTTGCTTAGATTAACTGAAATATTGCTGATGTGGCTGGAAGTATTGCGAAAGACCCTCGTTTATCTATTCGAAGACGTTCACAACAATTAGGCGTATCCATTGGCATCCTGCACGGTATTTTGCGCAAAGATATTGGGTTAAAGTTTACAAAATTCATTTTGACCTTTGTTTTCAACAAGATGGGGCTACACGATACACAAGTGGCGAAACAATCAAATTATTACGGGATAAGTTTCCTGGTCACAAAAACTAAATATTACCAAGCATTTGTATTCGCATAGGCTCAGGGCCGGTAATACCGAAGTTGGTCATACGGTTCAGTCGTACGAAATCTTTCAAAGCGTTAGGAATTTAACACGTGAATTTGACAGATGGCTAAATAGTGACTTTAACTGCAATTTAATACCCTTAGGGCAGGCGATGGCCGAGCGGTTACGTTGCCGGGCTGTATAGTTCGGCGAGCCGCAATTCGGGTTCGATTCCTGTGCGCGGCGAGATTTTAACCCAAAATAAATACTTTTTCGTCGTGACCCTGGGTGTGATATGAATGTGTGTGCTGATTAATACGAACATTAGTTTAAGGACCATATTTAATTTGTAGGTTGGAGTGAATGGTTCTTTTTTCTAAAAAACACAGGCTTTTTTTCTTTTGGGCTATCTTAGAGATAATGTTTACTCCAATGCTCCAGCAACGATTGAGGTGCTCAATCACAATATTAGAGCAGAAATTTGCGGATAGAGCTACAATTATGCGAAAATGTGGTAGGACATTTCCTTAAAGAATAATTTCCTGTAAGACAAGCAAAGGCGGCTATTTGCCAGATATTGTATTCCATTAGTAATCGCATATCGCATAGTTCGTACTTTCAATAGAAATAAAAATATCACAAAATGTCTCCGAAAATTGTCGTTTTTTTTTTAAATACATCGAAATGAAAACTCCTTTTAAAGCACCCTTTATAATGCTTGACAAAAGGGTTGAAATTAAAATATAAATAAAATCACCAACACGTGTCCTCTGCGCGGCCTTTTTTTGCAATAGCCTTAATTAGATTCCGAATGAAATTAAGAACACGTTCGACGTCCGGGAGTTCGGAGATTTTCGAAAGGGTCCAACTTGTTGGTATATCGCCGGGACGTGATCCGCTTTTATTGCGGAATTACGCTTTAATACCTATCCTTTATGACGAGGTTGGAAATGGGCAAAAAGCGGAGAGGCCGAACCAATGTAAATTTTAAAAGCCCTCGCAAACAAGAGCGCACTTCACTAAATGAAACGTGATGTACTAATTGCATAAATAATTACATCTCATAAAGGACATTGTTTTTTCCCGGCTTGAATGAAATCTCTACATGCTTCGCTAACTAACCTGGATGCGCTTTTAAAGCACGGTTTTGTTCAGAGAATTGTAACAAAATGTTTGGCATAGTACAAAATTAAATTGATTTATTTATATAAAAGTAACAAAATAATAATAATAATAATCCTTCCAATCTTAACCTGTATTTCTACAGGCCCCATAAGCTCAGCGCTTGTGCGGGGGACATGGGGCTTATTATTATTATTGTAGCCCATCTTACGCCTGCAGGCAGCTTATAGATGGTGTAGCTACATTTCTATCATTTGATACTGGGGATGTGGGTAAACTGCAGAAAAACCACATCCGAAATTAAATTGTATATTTTTAAATCCAAGAAGGGGCAGGTGGTAGCCGGGCTGTATCGTTCGGCGAGCCACAAACTCGGGTTCGACTCCCGTGCACGGGGAGACTTTATTTGAAAAATAATGTTTTGTCGTGACCCTGGGTGTGGTATAAATGTGTGTGTTTGTCCGAATGAGAATAATTAGCATAAAAATACATAAGAGATATGGCTGTGGCGAGAGTCTATGCCAGGATCATCGAACCAAATAAAAAAAAAAAAAATCCAAGAAGAATAGAAATTAAATTGTAAATGTTCATTATTATTAAAAGGAATATTTGCACACAAAATATCTTGAAATGGAATTAGTCTAAGTTGGCAGTTAATCAGTTTTTTTTTGTAAATCTGGATATTAGTTAACATTATTTTGTAATCGAATTATTTCTACTTAGAATAACCTACCTGTTAACTGTATATTTTTGAGTTTACATAAAGTGTTTATTAAATATAAAAAGACTGTTATTCCTTACATCACTTTTTATTTATATCGTTAACACACAAATACAAATAAAAAGTGAAGTAAGGAATAAGAGTATTATTATGAGTAACCTACTTGTTGTAAAATGTTTTAAAGAATTTCTAAAACTTCACTTTTCACTTTTTATTTATATCGTTAACACACAAATACAAATAAAAACTGAAGTAAGGAATAACAGTATTTTTATGAGTAACCTACCTGTTGTAAAATGTTTTAAAGAATTTCTAAAACTAAATTATCTAAATGTGGATTTTATTATGATCTTATTAACAATACAAATGATATTATATTACCCTTGATTAATTAAAGGGAAATTAATACCTTTATAAAAATTATCAACTTCAATTTTGCGAACTTTCGCGTTCGCATTTAATTTAATTACTACCGAGAGTAATTTCTCCGCTTTAATGCATTCGTAGGTGATTATTCTAATTAAAACTAATTTAAATGTATTTATGTGACAATTCTCTAGTTAATTAAAGGAAAAATATTCAACCAGAACTAATTTATCACCTCCGCGTACGTATATAGCTGACCCCATAACAATATCTAGATTTCCTAGAGAGAAAGGGGTAAGCACATTTTTCAGCATTTATTCCTTTAACAGTTTTTTTTTAACTGTAATTTGTATTGAAAGTCAATCTTAACCCATTAACGGCCAAACAATTATAGAGTTAACTTTAAAAGTTGATTTTTGGTAAAATTTTGCACTTCTTTTTATGATTTCTATGAATAACATATTATTAATTTTTTCGATTATTACTCATTAAAAAAAATACATCAGTGTATTTCTAACTTCACAATATTTAGTGTTTTATACGCGTGGCGCATGAAGTAAAATTTCGAGTTTAGAAAAGCCCCGTGAAAATTTGTCGAGGGTCGCTGCGCGACCCTCGACAAATTTTCTACGCGGGGCTTTTCTAAACTCGAAATTTTACTTCATGCTTAGTCTGGGAGTGGAAACACTCGTTTTAAACTTCATTTTGCACGTTTTTATAAAAAATCGATTATTGACTGAAAATTTACAGTGTTTACATTTTGCATATTTAAAAGAAAAATTCACAGTATGTAGGATTTTTCTTTTAAATATGCAAAATCTATACACTGTAAATTTTCAGGCATTAATCGATTTTTTATAAAAACGTGCGATATAAAGTTTGGACGAGTGTTTCCACTCCCAGACTAAGCATGAAGTAAAATTTCGAGTTTAGAAAAGCCCCGCGTAGAAAATTTGTCGAGGGTCGCGCAGCGACCCGAGACAAATTTTCACGGGGCTTTTCTAAACTCGAAATTTTACTTCATGCGCCACGCGTATAAAACACTGATTTAGTCTGAAGTCCAAAATATACTGGTTAGGTTAGTTTATGATTTATGCAAGATCGCTAAAAAATATCCTTTCCTTAAGAAACCACACTTTTGTTGAGACGATTACGACACGAGCACGATACGATCACGAGACGTTCATGACGCGAGTGTGCTAAACGTCCAGTGCTCGTCTCGTGTCGTGATATCTCGTGCTCAGCTCGTGTTGTGCACGTCTCGTGCTCGTGACGTACTCGTCTCGTAATTGTCTAAAAGAAGTGAAGTGAAGTGAAGTGACAAATTCGAAGTGACAAATTTTCACGGGGCTTTTCTAAACTCGAAATTTTACTTCATGCGCCACGCGTATAGAACACTGAAATATTGTGAAGTTAGAAATACACTGATGTATTTCTTTTTTAATGAGTAATAATCTAAAAAATTAAATAACAAATCACATTTCTTTCCTACATTTTCAAGTCAGGTCAAATAATATAATATACAATAACTGTATTGTTTCGAGTTTACGTGAAGTGATTAATGTGATATAATATACAAAATTAACTCATTTAGTAATTTGCTTAACAAAAATTTTATAATGTAGCGTGTATGCACCAGTGGCGCTTAATGGGTTAATTGGACAAAATAAATTTTTACATTGTACAGGGAATTTTCCATTTACTTTGAAACCATCCAATTGTTCCATGATTAGCCTTTTTTTTCTGCAAATAATAATTTGCAAATTCACTTATATTTCATAACGAGTGTCTATAAACTGTCGGCATCTCTATAGCTTTAAAAAACTAATTACTAATCACAAAACTAAATTAGATTAAGTCATGTGATTCGGTGAACCTCGGAAACGTTTAATAAATTTAATTATATGTCTAATTACAACGCATGTTTCTAAAGTCAGAACCTACTGGGATGCCGACGGTTTATAGACACTCGCTATAATTCGTATTGTTGCTTTTACTGCACGTGGTATTTTTATTTTTATTAAATAGGTAATTTATACTTTAAAGCGATGAAGAAAAAAAACCTATATTCAAATTAGGACTTATCCTTTTCGGTCCGTAAAACCTAATTACAGCAAAAATTGCGTTGAACACTCCGAAAGAGATAGTTTAACCTTTTCCCTAAAGTTCTTTTAAGGGTTAAAATATTCAGTTTTAACCCTCGGGGGCTCCGGGATTGCGATGTGGGGGTTGTGTTAATTTATTCTTCCTTGCTGGCTATCTACTTTCTGAGCACCTCGGAAGTTTCATAAAAACCACGCACACTCAAAAAATATACGAGTCTGTCAAGTGACGTGTTTATATCAAACATTCTAACAAGTTAAAATGTTTGATAATGGAATGAATGGCTAACAGATAATATAAAATTATTAATCTCTCTCAAAAATAAAGCTAAAGTTAAATTTCGCAAAACTAAAAATTCTCATGATTGGGATTACGAAATTACGAAATTACACTAATTTAGCGATAAAACATGAAAAGAAATCATATATACAGTGGAAGTTAAATAAAACAACCTAGTAAAATGTGGAAACAACTGAGAGACCTCAATATCATTTCTAATAAATCCAATAAATCACATGTAGATATATCAAACCTCGGTACTGCTTGTAATATCAATAAGTATTTCATTGATTCAATACCAAAACTTAATGTAGACTTCAGTAAAGTTATAGGTGAATACAATAGTAATTATAAATTAAATTTTCCCGAACTTTTTAATTTTAAACTTGCTAGTATAGAAGATGTAAACAAAGCATTTAATAAAATTAAGACTAACGCACAGGGGAACGGTGAATTAGATCTTAAACTATTGAAATTGAGTTGGTCATATATAGTTCCATTTGTCACAAATATAATTAATAGTTGTTTCTTAGATAGCACGTTTCCAAATAGCTGGAAAAAGGCATTGATGATGCCACTACCAAAAATTCAAAATCCAACTGAGTTACGTCACCTGCGGCCTGTCAGTATTTTACCTACTCTCTCTAGGATAATAGAAATATTAATAGATAACCAAATCAAAGAACACTTAGCTACTTACAACATTTTGCCAAAGTTACAATCAGAATTTAGAGAAGGGTATAGTTGTAACACTGCACTTTTAAAAGTCACTGATGATATTCTTGAAAGTTGTGATAAGGGTAAAATAACTGCATTGGTACTCCCTCCTCGACTATAGCAAAGCTTTTGACACTTTGAACCATCAAGTTTTATTTCCAATTTTAAAATATATAGGCTTTAATCAATCTGCAATACTTCTATTAAATAGTTATTTAAATGATCCGTATCAAGCAGTTAAATTAGAATCGTCTGTCTCTAATTTTGAGGCGGTATCGTCAGGTGTCCCCCAAGGATCAATTTTAGGGCCTTTGTTATATACGATATATTCTTTAAATATTATAAACAGCATATCTCACTGTAATTATCACATGTACGCGGACGATACTCAAATATACATTTCATTTCACTCTGAACAATACAATGAGGCACTTATAAAGTTAAATGAAGATCTGAAAACACTTGGAACCTTTCTTCAACAATTTACTTGTAATGAGATGTACACTTCTGTGCAATAAAATTAAGCACAAGTCTTATAACTATTTTTCACAATATTCTAGTTGTATAATTGTGGGTCTGTTTTAATTGCCTAAACTGCTGCTAGGCAATCAACAATAAACTTCTTCCCTGCTCACAACGTTTCTTACTCTAAAACAGTGTCTTTACTGATGTTCACCAATCGAGCAATTTGTCTAATAGAAAACCTATCTTCCATTTTAGTTAGAAATCGAATTTTTTAGTTGTTGTCTAAATGACGCGGCATTTTGACATATTTGCGTAACTAGGAAACTCATTATATCCGGTTTAAACTATAACATATTGTGTGTACTTAATTTTATTGCACAGAAGTGTACATTATCAATGCGATCTTTTTACCTGACATACAAAAATATTGTATATAAACTTGGTAATTTGTGTTCCTTAAAAATTACTGTTAGTCGAAACTAGTCGGAATAAATTAATAATATTAGTGAAACAAACCAAATGATTTTCCTTAATATAATAGACTATTTATGATTTTCAACTTTTTATTTAACTCAGGTGACGAAATATAATATTATTATTATATTATTATTATATTTCTTCACCTGAAGAAGCTACAGTGTAGCGAAACAATTGTAGTGAATTAAATAAAAAGTTAAAAATCATAAACAGTCTGCTATTATAATAAGTGATAATGGATTTTCAAAAAATAAGTGCCTTAACAATCAACGAAATGATTTTCCTTTCTACTAATTTTTATAAATTAATTTACATATATTTTAATCATGTTTCATCAAGTGGAGGCTTCTATTTCGTTATACATCATAATTCACAAATGAAACACGATTTTACCTTTGTATAACTGAGACTTTATTAAGTGACTATAGTTTCGACCACTTTAACTTGTCATTTTCAAGCTCAAAGTCACGTTGAGTTTGAAAATGACAAGTTAAAGTTGTCGAAACTATATTAATAAAGTCTCAGTTATACACAGTTAAAATCGTCTTTCATTTGTTTGTTAGAATGTTTGACGGAAACACGTTACTTGGCAGGCTCGTATGTAAACATATTACTTAACCCATTAACTGCCGAGCAATTATAGAGTTAACTCTTATAAAAGTTGATTTTAGGTAAAATTCTACACTTTTTTTAATGATTTATACCAATGACTTATTATATTACATACTGTAGATTTTTTTTAAATACATAATGTGTACGCTGCAAATGTAAGGTATTCGTCGACTTTGTATAAAAGCGTGCAATAAGAAGTTTAGAACGAGTATTTCCACTCCCAGACTAAGCATGAAGTAAAATTTCGAGTTTAGAAAAGCCCCGCGTAGAAAATTTGTCGAGGGTCGCGCCAGCGACCCGAGACAAATTTTCACGGGGCTTTTCTAAACTCGAAATTTTACTTCATGCGCCACGCGTATAAAACACTGAAATATTGTGAACTTAAAAATACACTGACAACATTTTTTTAAATAAGTAATAATCGAGATATTTAAATAACAAAATATTTACGTTATTCTTCATACATTTTCAAGTCAAGTCAAATAATATAATATATTAAATTAACTTATTTAGTAGTTTAATTAACATAAAATTAAAAATGTTGCGTACATGCATCCATGGCTCCTAATGGGTTAATAAAGTCTCAGTTATACAAAGGTAAAATCGTCTTTCATTTGTTTGTTAAAATGTTTAACGAAAACACATTACTTGGCAGGCTCGTATGTAAACATATTACCTAATTAAAGTAATAATTTATTCTTTTATTAATTTACTAATTTTAGTATAAACATCTGCTCAAAATACTTAATAAAAATCGCGAATGACGAAGCTATACAATACCATAAAAAAAAATCGGAAGAATTACGCAGCTCATATTATAAATTAATTAACATTTTGTGTCTCCTAGCAAAGTTTACATTTTGCACTTACGAGGTTTCGAAAGTAGTTGATCGATATACGAGTTCATATTTAATAAATTATATCCTGAAAATATATATCAGTATTGTTTCTTTACTTAAATTATGCATTTTGTGAAACTACTGAGTTATATAGGAAACCTGTCAATAAATGGGGTGAAACACGCTAAACTATATAAGGGCCATCAAGGGTAATGACGTCTGGAGTTATATTAGAAACAGAATAGACGACGTCGAAGCCAAATGTTCCCTTCTATCCCTTTGGAAAATGGAAACCGTCGGGGTGGAAAATTAGGGTATCGTTACGTCGTGTCCAAACAGTTGGACACTACGGAATATGAAAATGAAAGATATGTCGTGATATTCATATTAAAAAAGGAATTCGTTGTTTCATCTCAAATAATTGAAACGTGTGCTTTACAAAGGACCCATGTATACTTTGTTTGAAAGGATTTATAAAAACGTCTAATTTTATAAGCGAGCTTTGACAATTTATTAGCCTCCACATAAGTTTTTTTTTTTTGAGTTTGACGTCATCTATTTCCGCTGCTATGGCCTATCATGACGCCGGAGATTAGGTCTACAGCTATCCGGGAATTTTGCCGAACCCGATGGGAGTTCCAACCCACAGGTAGGGATCTTTAACGTGCACGCAACATCCAGGCAGTACACGGGTCTTACATGCATTTAACGTCATATCCGAGAAGACGGAGTGTTTGGCATTTTTATCCTAACCTATATAAATGCAGACATTAGGTATAATTAGAATTAATGTGGAGGCTAATAAAGTCTCAAAGGTCGATTGGAATATAAAACAAATCCCATATAATCCGTTGATGGCTTTAATATTTTTTTTATTAGCGTCATTGATGATATTGTAATAAATACATGGTTTGTTCGGTAAGTAATGAGCATGATGCCAGAACTTTTTAATATTTGAAAATATAATTAAATTCAATTCATAATCTTAAACATACATCCTTTAGGCATCAGTATAATATTGATAATTGAATAAAAGTCACTTGGTTTGTTTCACTACTATTTTTTTTTTATTCTCTCCGACTAGTTTCGTCTTATCGTCATTTTCAAGGAGTAATGACGATAAGTCGAAACTAGTCGGACAGAATAAAAAAAATAGTAGTGAAACAAACCAAGTGACTTTTATTAATTATCAATTTCTTGAATTAATTTCTCATCTGGCACTTGGTGAAACATATTACACTATGTAAAGTTAATTAAAGGAAAGGCACTTGGTATTGTTTCACAATTAAATCTTTATTCCGACTAGTTTCGGTTTGTTAGACCATTTTCAAAGGGATAATTATCAATATTGTAAACATTTCATCAAGTGATTAATGAGAACCAAATTGAAGATATCAGTATATTATTTCTCGCGGTTTTATCACATGTGGTAATCTTCCAGGAAGTAACAGACTGGCATGCCGTTCCGAGCACACGTCCCGACATCTTGTACGAGTTTAATATTGTCAAAATGTTGTCTTTTTAACTTGAATGACAACCTAGGAAACAAATAGAAGTCAAACAGTAGCAGATCAAGGTTACAAAACAATTTGGAAAGCGATAGAAATTTATTTTTGGCCAAAAACCCTTGCCAATTCCAACAAATATGTTTCAGCGCAGACTCTCCGAACATCTGCAATTTTGTTAGGATAATGTCTTAGACAATGGTTTTTAAAATGCCTAATTCGTTTAGTAGCAATCTAAAATGTAAATGTCAATCACAGTTGAAAATTGCTTTCATCTTAGCTATATTTTCTGAACTCTAAGACTTTGATGACCTACAGAGAGTTTTACGTAACACCGAACATGCTTGTAACGAGAATGTTTCTTTTAGGTATACATAAACATACGTTGTACATTTGCTGACGCTCGGTTTATTAAAATAATTTAATTTGAAGCTTTAAACGGGTGTTTTCCACTCCCAGGCTAAGCATGAAGTAAAATTTCGAGTTTAGAAAAGCCTGAAAATTTGGTTTGGTCGCGTAGCGCGAAGCGCGGAGCGGCCAAACCAAATTTTCAGGCTTTTCTAAACTCGAAATTTTACTTCATGCGCCACCCGTACAAAACACTGATGTAAACTAAAGTTTAGTAGTGTGTTTTAAACTTTGTAATATGTCAGTGTTTTGTAGCGGTGGCGCATGAAGTAAAATTTCGAGTTTAGAAAAGCCTGAGAATTTGGTTTGGCCGCTCCGCGCTTCGCGCTACGCGACCAAACCAAATTTTCAGGCTTTTCTAAACTCGAAATTTTACTTCATGCGCCACCGGTACCAAACACTGATTCAATGTAAAGTTTAGCGGTGTGTGTTAAACTTCGTAATATGTCAGTGTTATGTACCGGTGGCGCATGAAGTAAAATTTCGAGTTTAGAAAAGCCTGAAAATTTGGTTTGGCCGCTCCGCGCTTCGCGCTACGCGACCAAACCAAATTTTCAGGCTTTTCTAAACTCGAAATTTTACTTCATGCTTAGCCTGGGAGTGGAAAACACTCGCTTAAAGCTTCGAATTAAATTCTTTTAATAAACCGAGCGTCGAAAAATGGGCAACGTATGCATATGGATACTTAAAAAAAAATCTTGTAATGAAAATGTTCGGTGTTACATTAAACTCTCTAAAACTTTTAGTAAATAACACACTTGGTTAAGATTTCACTGTTTATTGATTGACACTGCAACAATTGTTTCGCAACACAGTGGCTTCATTAAACTCTGTACGGTCCATCAGGTAATGTGATGAAATCCGTTAAAGAGAGTAATTTCGCCACTAACACGGCTTATCAATTGGTGTACACGAGATTGTTTTTCCAACTGCCTAAAAATATCCAAGTGTATTCCTGTACTCAAGAATCTTGTACTTAAGATTCCCGTACTCAAAAAAGGTTATCTGATCTAATTTTAATAACTACCGACCAGTGTCGATAATTCCACTCATTACAAAGATATTTGACTTAGTACTATATATTCGAATGATTGAGTATTTTGAGAGTAATAATTTGCTGACTGAAAATCAGTTTGACTTCAGAAAAGAAAAATCAACAATTGAAGCGTATCTTAACCTAACCTAACGTAACCTATTCTAACCTAACCTAACCTATCGAAGCAAAGGGATCTAAGTGCCAATTTAACAAAAAAATATGGAGTACCTGCAAGAGGAACAGTTTCTTTGTTAATTAGCAAAGATATATCGATCTTTCATTGAGGGGTACTACTACCCAGTGTATTTTCTGTAAATCCACATAACCACTCTGCTATTTTAATTGTAACTTGAACTTTAAGACTGGATTTCTCAATTTTTGTATTAGGTGATTCAAATTATGCGGTAGTGGAACTGATTAATAATGTTTTAAGTGGCTTGAAGGCGAAATCGTTCACATTGGTAAATTTTATGGATTTATCGAAGGCGATTGATTGCGTATCCTACCAGTTGTTAATTATCAAGTTATTTCTGCCAGATAGAGGCAGGATGATTACGTCATATTTCAGTAACAGAAAACTGATAGTTTCATATGGTCGTATTACGCCTGAGGAAGTCCTTGTTCCTAAGGGTGTACCATAAGGTTCTCACCTAGGTCCCCTGTTGTTCTGATCTATGCCAATTATAAGGCTATTCAAAATAAAGGAACAGATTTTAAACATTTATTTCTCCCAAACGACAAAAGATAGAAACACAATTCCAACGTTCCTTAAAAGAGAAAAGTTCAAATTTTATGAATTCATATGACCACCATGTGTTACACGACAAATATCAAAACGGTGGCTTATTTCTTGCCACACACGAATCAGCTGGTCTCTAGTTATCGAATTTACAGCTTCAAAAATTCGATGTCGCATATTTTCAAGAAAGGTTTTTGGGCTCCTTTTCGTAAACTGTACGAATACGCTCGACATTTTCATTCGATGTGAGTGGACATCTCGTGCTTTTCTGTTTGCAGATGCAACCATCGTCTACGAATTTTTGATGCCACTGGTAAATCTGCTCATAACGAGGCGGTTGTTTATCAATAATGGGCTCTAGTTTTGCTAATTGCAACACACAAAATTATTTTTCTTGTTGTGTCGCTATTTTAGTACAGACAATCAACATGACAAATAACAGTGCCAATGCGGCCGTGGTTGGAACTTCTGCCTGGAATGTTCAAATTCTAAACTTTTGTCTGTCCAGGAACGTTGGAATTATGGTTCTAACTTTTGTAGTTTGAAAGAAATAAACGTTTGAAATCTGTTCCTTTCTATTGAATAGCCCTGTATATAAAATAAAACACTTTAACTTTGTTTGTTAATATTTATATTTTTGTGACTGCAGTTTTGGCAACTCAACTTGCCATTATCAAACTTAGTGATTTAAATTACGGTATGGTACAGGTATATATACAAGAATGGTTATTTACAAATGGGGGTATATACTAAATCAACCTGGTCGTTAATTAGGGGAATTTCCGGATTAGCGCGGGCTTTCTGTATTTCTAACTATTCTAAAAGGTTCATTTTTCGACCCTTTTCGGCATAATGAATGATCTTAAGTACATCCTCGCCAAAAGAATGGTTTTCATCGATGAGGTGTTTAGCGAAATTTGAATTTTTCTGATTGATTTAGCCGAAAAGATTGCTGATGTTCTTTGAGCCGAGTGCTAAAATTACGACCAGATTGACCTATGTATATTCCATGACAATTGGAACAAACAAGCTTATAAATACCGGATTTGCTAAAATTACATTGTTTTGTTTTGTTATTAAAAATGTGGTTTTCTGTTTTACAAAATGTTTTATAAAAATGTATATATCTTAAAGATATTTATTAATAGCGAGGGTAATGTATTGCAGTTCGCTGATGATATTTCCATCAATATGATGAATTCTAGTATACAACAGCTACTAACAGTAGCACCAGTATCACCTACCCGAGAAAAATGTAAAAGTTAGTTTGGAGCGAATAGCCTTTGCATAAATGACCATTAGTTTACCATTTACTTTAGGAGAGCACCAAGAAGATTATTATTTACTCTAAGAGAGCACCAAGAAGATGAAGGTTTTGCTCCATTAGCAACATTTCTTAGATTACATATAGAACAAGCTTTAAATTGAGCAACTTGGCAAGTAAAGCGGGATTTACACTGTATCACTTTTGATGTACATCCAAAGTGAATCAAGAAGAGTGAAATCAATAAGAACAATCATCCTTGATTTAATAAAGAAAACACTTGGTTGAAATTCACTAATATTTTGGTTTTTTATTCCAACTAGTTTCGACTTTGAGTCATTCTCAAGGAGTACAAGGTTGTACTCCTTGAGAATGACTCAAAGTCGAAACTAGTTGGAATAAAAAAATAAAATATTAGTGAAATTTAACCAAGTGTTTTCTTTTTTAAATCATAGTTAAATACGTTTTACCACGTGAAAGATGAGAAACTTGTTCAAGATACAATCATCCTTGTTTACATCTCTTCATCCAGTTCTGTGGTTTCACTTTCACGAACTACGACAAAGATTTGACTGGAAAATGTGAATTAACTAAAGTGTGGATGGGACTGAAAATGAACGGTTTTCTTACATTTTTAACTACGCCTTTACTCTGGATGAATCTTTGGTTCTATGAACGACGACTCTTTCATTAAAAGTTGGTATGACACCCTACCAACTTTTAATGATGTTTCATTGTTCCTTTTTAGTGTACATTTTGGATGAAACAAAAATAAAAGGCTGTTTACACTTATCACTTTAGATGATTCCTCTAAGTTGAACATCCAAAACGATAAATGTAAATGAGCCTTTACATTACCAAAAATATATATCTATTGAGAAATGTATCTAGATGTGTTTCTCATAATGTAGGGCAGCCTATTTTGCGCTCTGTCACTCGTTTTCATCCTAAGAGCTACTGGCATGGGGTCATTTAAGTGCGGCAACGCGAATATTTAACTTACAACGCCAAACTGTTAGAGTGATAAATAAAAATTTATTCACCTTAGCTATCTTTTTCAAAACGTGATCATGATAATTAAATTAATGAACCCAAACCGTTATTACAACATCACCCGTGTTTAATCAGTTAATCCTGGAGGCTGAATACACCTCCCAACACCGGCATTTAATTGGGCGTAAACTTTTACTTCCGGTTAAACAGGCGCGCAAATTAAATTTTGACGGCGCACAGTAAAATAATAAATAAAGCTCCCTGCCTGATAACGATGAAATGAGGCGAGGTCGTAAAGCTCCCACTGCAACGGCCTCGGTTTTGTTTCCTCAGTAAATTCCTTCAAGGGAGATCGTTAATAAATATTGTCAGAGGCTTTCGTCCGATATTTCATTCGTAACATCCGGGAAATCATTCGAGGATGACAAGAGGCGAGGTAAATTATAGTTTTATAAGGAAGTGTTCTGATTTGGTGTTAAGGTGTTATGGGCATTCGCTGTTTTTATAAAAGCAATTTGAAGCTTCTAACGAGTGTTTCCGCTCCCAGATTAAGCATGAAGTAAAATTTCGAGTTTAGAAAAGCCTGAAAATTTGGTTTGGTCGCGTAGCGCGAAGCGCGGAGCGGCCAAACCAAATTTTCAGGCTTTTCTAAACTCGAAATTTTACTTCATGCGCCACGCGTATAAAACACTGATTCAGTGTGTGAAGTTTAAAATATACTGCTTGGATAATAAATCTCATGATTTACAGTCGACTTAGCTGGATTTTATGTTTGATCTCATGATAATAAATTTTACAAATGTTTAAAATTAAATGAAATGAAAACAAATTTTATGATTTACAGTCGACTTAGCTGGATATTATGTTTGATCTCATGACAATAAATTTTCCAAATGTTTAAAATTAAATGAAATGAAAAAAAATCATGATTTACAGTCGACTTAGCCGGATTTTATGTTTGATTTCATGATAATAAATTTTACAAATGTTTAAAATTAAATGAAACTATTACTATGGTTTTAATAAAAGTGGTAAAAAAAAACATAGTAATAATATACAAAAATTAGTCGTAATTTCGTGTAAAAGTTAAACGTATATTATGTTTACAGTGTGCAAATTATAGGAAGCGTAAGTTTATTTTCTCGAATTCAAATAGTTTTGAATTTTGAAACAGTAATAGTCAGAAATGTTCAGTATTCCTCAGCACTGGGTTGGGAGAACACTGGCGAGGACCTTGAAGTCCGAAACGCGTCTGTGGATATCTGGTGCCGGAATACTGAACTCAAATTCAATTTTGATATTTGTTTTTTGGCTTCACAAACAGAGTTCAGCTCGTTCCTAGACGAAACAGTGACCTGTATATACACTTTGTGCATTCGTGTCATTGCCGATGCCACTATGGAGCATTAGGTGGCGTTAGCTATCGAATCCATTATTAGTTTTCACATATTGGCTTGATATAGTCAGAAATGTTCAGTATTCCTCAGCACTTAGTCGGGACCACACTGACGAAGACCTTGAAATCCGAAACGCGTCTGTGGGCATCTGGTGCCGGAATACTGAACTAAAATTCAATTTAGTAATAGTTTCATTGAATTTTGATATGGATTACTACGTAGTTACGGTCAAAACCATCGTGATGTTACAAATGTTTATTTTTTCTTGTCTAGTTTTACGCCTTCAAAATTCCTGGAGCAGTTACTTCAACTGCTCGATTATAGTTTAATACAGCTTAACCCAATAAGTGAAACAAAGCAGTTTTATTAATTTTCTGTTAATTAAATTATTAATGTCCGGTTTTCTCCAATTTCAATTAAATCTTATCCGTTGATTGCATTTATTTATCGATTGGAAAAGACATTTTCCATCTCATACACATGAATGTTATGTACATTAATTGTATTTTTGACATGTATGAAATTATTACTGTATTTTAATCGATGAATAACTATTGGCCGATTTAATTAACGTTAGTGGAACCCGGCATAAATAAGTTAATTTGATAATTGTATTATTTGATTTGACTTGAGAATGTGTAAATATTGTGTTATTTTAGTGTTTTGATTATTACTCATTTTAAAAACGTATTTTTAAGTGTATTTTTAACTTCACACTATTAAAGTATTTTATACGCGTGGCGCATGAAGTAAAATTTCGAGTTTAGAAAAGCCCCGTGAAAATTTGTCTCGGGTCGCTGCGCGACCCTCGACAAATTTTCTACGCGGGGCTTTTCTAAACTCGAAATTTTACTTCATGCTTACTCTGGGAGTGGAAACACTTGTTCGAAACTTCAAATTAAACGCTTTTATAAAATCGATGAATGACTGCAAATTTACAGCGTATACATTATGTATATTTAAGGAATAGAAATCATAAAAAGAAGTGCCGAAGAATTTTACCTAAAATAAACTTTTACAGTTAATTTCTATAATTGCTCCGCCGATAATGGGTTAAATATTATGTAAAGTTAATTAAAGGAAAGGCACTTGGTATTGCTTCACAATTAAATCTTTATTCCGACTAGTTAAATATTGTAAAAATTTTCATCCTATTAAATTTTTTTTTATTATTTTTTTTTTTTCATGAAAAGCACCTTTAGTGACGTAAGATTTTTTATCATGATACAATTAGTACCTAAAAATCTTCATGCTATCGAAATGTCTGCTTTTATTATTTTTATTTCATAAAAAACACCTTTTGTAATGTAAGATTTTTTTATCATGATACAGTAGTACCTAAAAATCTTCATACTATCGAAATTTCTGTTTTTTTTTTTTCTATTTTTATTTCACGAAGAGCACCTTTTGTAATGTTGTAAGATTTTTTTATCATGATACAATAAGTACCTAAAAATCTTCATGCTGTCGAAATTTCTGCTTTTTTTACTTTTATTTTGTGGAAAGCACCTTTTGTAATGTTGTAAGGTTGTTTTTATCATAAAACAATAAGTACCTACATACTCTAGCAATATTTTCCCAACGCCATCAAAACAAATATTATTCATTCTCTAGTAAAACGCCCGTAACAAAATAATGTCGTGGCAGCCTTCCAAATTCACTTCCACTCTCGAATCCACGGAATAGTAATTTCGGAAAAAAAGCGGAAAATCCACGGTGTTTCACTTTACGAGCCAAGTAATGGCTGGTGAACTCGTAAAATGAATGTCATAAAGTAAATCTGTAGTGAAACCACAAAATCGATACAAAATGATCATGACGAGTGAGTAGTTAACGATCCTTTAAGGATGACATACAGAAAAAAATCTGAATATGTACTTTACTCTAATAACAGGTTAGACAGTAGTATTTTTGTAATTTGATTCGCACTTAATTCTGAATAATTAAGTTAATCATTTTTCTAATTATAAATAAACTTATATGAGAAATTATAGTCATTATAGTCATTAATATCATTAGCTATAAATTTTATAATTATCCTGATTTTTAGTCTAATTAAATTGCAATTATTTCAAAGTATAAATGTTTCCTATAATGGGCCTTTTATAGGAAGCATGTATCCTTTGAAACGATTGCAATTTAATTATTTTAGTAAACATCAGGCTAATTATGAAATGTATGGCTAACGTTATATTATTTATCGACTCCTGATAATATTAATGACGTGTAATAATCCTGCTGTTATTACACGTCATTAACCCATTAACGGCCGAGCAATTATAGAGATAACTCTGAAAGTTGATTTCAGGTAGAATTATGCACTTCTTTTTATGATATCTATGAAAGACTTATTGTATTACATACTGTGAATCTTTCGTTTAATTAACATCGCGCGACCCTCGACAAATTTTCTACGCGGGGCTTTTCTAAACTCGAAATTTTACTTCATGCTTAACCTAGGAGTGGAATCACTCGTTTAAAACGTCAAATTGAACTCTATTATAAAATCGACGAATGCCTGAAAATTACGTAAATAAAAAATTCACTGAATTTCATTAAAACCGGAAAAGTCAGAGAAAAGTCATGGAATTTTATTCAAATTGACCAAAACACTAACAAAACAACCATATGATGTTATTAAATTTGTCAAAATCAACAGGCATCATAAAAATTACAAAACACGTAAACATTTATAAAACCAACTTAAATATTGATAAAAACAATCAAAACAATTTAACAAAATGTGGGTTTCCCACAAAAGAAAGTTATCAACACTTTTAGTAAATAACACACTTGGTTAAAATTTTACTGTTTATTGATTGACACTGTAACAATTATTTCGCCACACAGTGGCTTCAGCAGGCAGATTAATAATGGATTACAAACTTAAACTAACGCTTAAATACTAATGACGTAGAGGAGGTGGTGTTGTTTAGGGAATGGGGTGGGAGTGGTAGTGAATTTTATGAATATATATATATATATATATATATATATATATATATATGTTAAAAAAAATAAATTCACAGCTAGGCAAGAAACATATTAAAGTGTGGTATAGATACGTCGATGACATTATAGCTTCTTTCGTAGGTACTAATAGACAATTAACACAATTTTTAGATTATATTAACTCATTACATCCAAATATAGTATTTACAGTAGAAACAGAAACTAACAATAACATAAAATTTTTAGACCTCTCAATAACACGTACTAATGAATCACTAACTTTTGATATTCATAGAAAACCTACTTTCACAGACCGTGTAATTCCTAACTGTTCCAACCATCCCTATAAACATAAACTAGCTGCCTTTAACTCCATGGTAAACCGAGCTTTTATTGTTCCGTTGTCAGAAACCTCTTTTAAAAAAGAAATAGATATTATTAAAAGTATAGCCGTTTCAAATGGCTATACTACGTCAATAGTGGATAAAATAGTTAATCAATACAAAATTAAACTTATTAGAAAATACATATATGCCGGAATCGAACCTAAAACACATGCAACATATCGTTCCCTTACTTACTTTGGAAATATAACTCACAAAATTAAAAATATTTTAGCAAAACACAAATTAAATATAGCGATGAAACCATTTACAAAAATTAAAAATCATATTTTTAACCATAAGACTCAGATACCAAGTATTTACAAATCAGGAATATATAAATTAACCTGTAATGATTGTAAGGGAGTGTAGGTCAATCTGGTCGTAATTTTAAGACCAGACTCAGTGAGCATCTTTACTCTTTTAGGCATAGATTAATTGATAAGTCATCTTTCGCCAAACATTTGATTGAAAATAACCATTCTTTTGGCGAGGATGTACTTTCAGTTATTCACTTTGCCGAGAAGGGTAGAAAGATGGACCTCCTGGAGTCTTTGGAGATTCACAGAGCCCGCGCTAATCGGGAAATTCCCGTAATTAACGACCAGCTTGACCTTAAATACACCCCCCTCTTTAACGCTGTTATTAGAAAATTTGCAAATATAAATAATGTTCCTTTGTAGTTTTTTGTTACTAACGGTTTGATAATGATACGTGTAGTATCGAAAGTATAGTCACCAAATAAACCAATTGTTATACAAACAAAGTGATAAACAGTGTTTTATTTAAAAAAAAAGACAAAGAGATGATGCTAAAAGACTACCACCAATTTAGAAATCTTGTATAAATTCTGGTCAAAATATATTATCTCCGAACAACAACCAAGAAATTCAAAATCCAACCCCTTCCGAAAATAATATTGAAATTGTCACTACTACATCATTAGAAGAACAAAACAGAAGAGTAACACGAAGCCAAACAAGAAATTCACGCATCAAGTGGTACGTAAAAGTCAAACAAGTGGTTGCTAGAGCAATGGAATTTTGATAGTTATTCCTGACGATGATGACTGCGACGTCATCGAAACGTCGAATTAAAAATAAAAATAAAATGGACCAGAGCCAAGAAAATACGCGGGACCAAACCCGAAGAAACAGTGATACATACATATATATATATATATATATATATATATATATATATATATATATATATATATATATATACATACACATACATACATATATACAAATATTAACATATCGTATATACATATAACCATAAATAAAGGATAAAATGCCCGGAAAAATTAAATTAATTAAATAAAGATAAGTATAATATTGAAACTTACACAATTAAATATATACATATACGTAGACAAAAACATATAAAAACATTAACATATGCCATATACATACAGAGAGTTTTATGTAACACCGAACATTTTCATAACGAGACTTTTTTTTTAAGTATCCATATGCATACGTTGCACATTTTTCGATGCTCGGTTTATTAAAAGAATTTAATTTGAACTTTCAGCGAGTGTTTTCCACTCCCAGGCTAAGCATGAAGTAAAATTTCGAGTTTAGAAAAGCCTGAAAATTTGGTTTGGCCGCTCCGCGCTTCGCGCTACGCGACCAAACCAAATTTTCAGGCTTTTCTAAACTCGAAATGTTACTTCATGCTTAGCCTGGGAGTGGAAAACACTCGCTTAAAGCTTAACATTGAATTCTTTTAACAAACCGAGCATCAAAAAATGTGCAAATGTGCATATGGATACTTCAAAGAAAAATTCTCGTTATGAAAATGTTCGGTGTTACATAAAACTCTCTGTATATACAACAAGGCTAAAATAAGAAAAATTAAACAGTAAAAAATGAAAATATATGTTTTCATAAAATTCACTACTACCCCCACCCCATTCCCTAAACAACACCACCTCCTCTACGTCATTAGTATTTAAGCGTTAATTTAAGTTTGTAATCCATTATTCATCTGCCTGATGAAGCCACTGTGTGGCAAAACAATTGTTGCAGTGTCAATCAATAAACAGTGGAATCTTAACCAAGTGTGCTTTTTACTAAAAGTGTTGATATGGAATTTCACCAAGTAACAGTTACAACTATAAAATTTTTGAAAAAGAAAGTTATATTAAAAGGTTAGGAAAAAAATCTTAGATCAGGGAAATGTCGGAAAAGTTTAACATTTCAGATTGTGGCTACCATATAGGTTTTACTGAAAACTAGATTATTATCTTTAAAAACATTTTCATTCATTTAATGTTCTTATCAAAGCATTCAGTTTGATGTTTCGAACGAGTGTTTCCACTCCCAGACTAAGCATGAAGTAAAATGTCGAGTTTAGAAAAGCCCCGCGTAGAAAATTTGTCGAGGGTCGCGCAGCGACCCGAGACAAATTTTCACGGGGCTTTTCTAAACTCGACATTTTACTTCATGCGCCACGCGTATAAAACAGTGATTTAAGGAGAAATTTAAAAATACACAAAACAAATGTTTCATGTTAATCCTGACAATGAATTCGAATTATTTTTGACGATTCGAATCCTTTTATAAGTATTCGAACCCATTTGTAAGTATTCGAATCCTTTTATAAATATTCGAATCCTATTGTAAGTATTCGAATTCTTTTGGAAGTATTCGAATCCTTTTATAAATATTCCGTTTCTTTTATAAATATTAGAATTCTTATAAATATTCGAATCCTATTGTAAGTATTCGAATTCTTTTGGAAGTATTCGAATCCTTTTATAAATATTCCAATTCCTATATAAATATTAGAATCCTTTTATAAATATTCGAATCCTATTGGAAGTATTCGAATTCTTTGGAAGTATTCGAATCCTTTTATAAATATCCCAATTCTTTTATAAATATTAGAATCCTTTTATAAATATTCGAATCCTTTTATAAATATTGGAATCCTTTTATAAATATTCAAATCCTTTTATAAGGATTTAAATTACTATTTCATGATTTATTGTAAAAATGTGTATCTCCAAACAAACGAAAATTAAGAGGTGTAATATTGGCTGCAAGAAGCTAATACTAGTAGGTTTCCAATGGTGTTTAATTTTATGGAATAATAAAATCTAGAGTGTTCAAAATTTTATACTATATTTAGTTAAGTTTAAGCCAGTGAATTTCGATTTTATTTAATGGGACATATTTTTACATATTTCGACACAGAATTCAATTCTGCATTGGTCTATACCCTGGGTCTCCAAACTATCTTCTTCGCGGGCCACAAATACAATTCTACATAATAAAGTCGGCCAAGATCCGATTAATTTTATAAAATTATGAAAAATTTAAGGAACAATTGTTACAATATTTCAAAATATGACATTTACAAAAAAAATTACAAACAATCGCGGGCCGGATTCATGCAAGTCGCGGGCCGGATTTGGCCCGCGGGCGGTAGTTTGGAGACCACTGGTCTATACTAGAGCATTCCCTATACCTATCATATTTTGTTTTTAAGATATTTACATTTAAATTAAATTAGTAAAAATACTAAGAGGTTTCAATAAAATTGCCTTCTAGAAAAAAAAAACATGACTATATAAAATATCTCGCATTGCAGCACACTTTAAATTTTATAAGAAAACTATTCATTCAGGTGGAATTGATCTACTTTTAATCTATTTCAAATAAAATTAAAATATCTCGTTTTGTTTTTCTAAAATAATGAACTGAACAAATTTTGAAAACAAAAATACAATTCATTTGTTTGTGGCTTTGTTTAAACTGTTTTATGTTATAAACTTTGTGGTACATCTTAATTACGCTTGTAATTTGGTGGTTAAACAAAATTAAAAAGTGTTTCGAATACGAATACGAATAAACAAATCCGGATCACGAATCCAGTTTAATTAAAGTATTCGAATGCCTCTTTTGAATCCTCTAAAAGGAATCCTCCTGAATGATTCCTATCCTGCGCAGCTCTGGTTATAAGCTACACAATGGCATCAAAAACGATTTTCTAAACTTCTTGAACTCATTTGGGTTTTCCCTTTGATCAATTGCGAAGAAATGTTATTCGTCTTCTTCGATCGTGTAAAAAACGTCGTAAGCATATCGAACAGTAAGTAAACTATATTCCGTGAATGTTGACATTCACGTCATCAACTCCAAAATTTTGAATTCCGATGGAAACTGTTGTCGGTACTTGTTTCAGGAATCACAAGGCATAACTAATGACGTAAATGCCATGGTTCCCGGAATAGACTGTACAATATCTTTAATTAATTTCTCACTTAACCAGTGGTGAAACATTTTTGAATCTAATACTGGATGATTTAAATTAAATTTAAACTAAAACACTTGGTTTGTTTCACTTATTTATATTTTCTCCGACTAGTTTCGACCATTGGTCATCTTTAAGGAGGATCCTTGAAGATGACCAATGGTCGAAACTAGTCGGAGAAAATATAAATAAGTAAAACAAACCCAGTGTTTTAATTTAAATTTAATTTAAATCATCCAGTATTAGACTGTACAATACCTCTCTTAGACAATAATTGAAGCCGTCTTCGACTGATACCAAATCCTTACTGTTCTCGATACTCAGTATACTATTTTTTATCAATATTTTAATAATGTTCGCACAATAAATAAAGAAGAGGGTTGAAATGTTAAATGGGGCTTGTTGATTCCCCCCGGTTTCCAGTTTAACGAATGTTATCTCGTAATTCATATCTGGAGTCTTCGGACACTTCCCCGCCTGCGGGTTGTCCATATTTACGTCGCTTCCGGGTATCCCGTTTTCCCATTTTCCGGGGAAATGTATGTGAGAAGGGTGCGCGTGTTTTCCCTCCCCGAGGGTCGCCAAAGTGTGCACAACCTGTGGGGTTGTTTTCAGCGGAAGATGAATCTTTGGTTCGGGTATTTAGAAAGATGAGGATGATGTATGTATGGGGGTGTGTATCATATTTGGGTGATATTTAGGGTTAGAAAGGTGATATATGTATGATATCGAATGTGTGTACGACATTTTTTTGTGATATATTGTTTTTATTTGTTATGTTTATTTGTTATGTATAGGATTATTTTGTACAATTCTTTAATAGTAAAATCCTCCTTGAGAATGACTCAAAGTCGAAACTAGTTGGAATAAAAAACCAAAATATTAGTGAAATTTAACCAAGTGTTTTCTTTATTAAATCATCCTTCAATAGTGTTTGCTGTTTGTTATGTACGAGGATTTTTCTTGCGAAATGTTTTTACTTTTAAAGTCGCAAAATTTGTTAGACGAAATAAACATTTGTAAAACTGTCGATTCAATTTACAATCGTTTAATAATATGAAGGCACATGAAGTTGTAGTTTAAAAATATATGTTTTGGTACATAATTGTGCATATATGAAATCGAAGAACTAGTACACTCTTTAAATAATAAAAAATCTGTCGGTATTGATGGTATCACTACTAGCCTACTAAAATACTCTATCATTTGTCAATTCGGATGTCATTGCTCACATTTTTAACGAGTCTTTAACAAGTGGCGTCTTTCCATGATTCTTAAAAGTTGCCAAAGTCATTCCGTTGTATAAAAAAGATAATCCACATAATATGGAGAATTTTAGACCTATATCGATTTTAAGCTCATTTTCAAAGGTATTAGAAAAACTTGTTCACAATAGAATATCTAAATATCTTGATAAATTTCATCTTTTATGTGATAATCAACATGGCTTTAGATCGGGCAGATCAATAGAGACTGCATTAAATCAAATGTTGCAGTTTGTCCAAAATAATATGGATCAGGGTTATTTCGTTGTTGGTCTATTCTTTGATTTATCGAAAGCATTCGATACCATACATATTAACCATATATTAGTTAAACTGAGTGCCTATGGAATCAGAGGGAATTGCCTGGAGTGGTTTAAATCATATCTTGAAAGCAGGCGACTCATTGTCTCTGTAAATGGGGCGGAATCAAGTGAATTTGGTATTGATTACGGTGTACCTCAGGGATCGGTGTTGGGACCTCTATTATTTTTGTTGTATGTCAATGATCTGCCTTCTCATATTTTAAGGGACACGTAGTAATGTTTGCAGACGATACGTCAATAGCAGTATCGGCAGACACTGAATCAAAACTAGACGAGAGGGTAGTGGAGGTGTTGACACAGTTTCAAGATTGGTGCACAAAAAATCATTTGATTTTGAACTGTGACAAGACGGTGATTGTTAACTTCGGCAAACGGAAAAAGCTCCCCATACATTTCAATTTCGGACAGAACAATATCAATTACCACTTGAGTCCGAAAGTTAAATTCCTAGGGACGATAATCGATAGAAATCTAACATGGTGTGAGCATATTGAATACGTTTGCAGTAATATATAAAATTACGAAAAAACTATTCGTGAAAATGCAAACAGTGTCTTAATTAATAAGACAATTTAAGACGATAAATATCCATTGAAACAACTACTTCCCGTGCAAATACACCTCCGGATATTGAATTATACAATGAAATATTTAAAATCTTATTTTTTAAAAGTCATAAGCAAAGCTATACTGAAGAGAGATAAATCTCGAAACGCGTCTATAGATGGCCTAAGACATTAGTTTTAATCTGAGTCCTTTCACTTCTAATTTGTCGCTATCTCTCCTTTCATTTTAAATTGTATTGTTAGTTGGTTTGAAGAGAATTTGACCTAAACGTTACATATACTTTAATAGAGCGTTGTAACAAATCAAATTAAATAAGATTTTAAATATTTCATTGTATAATTCAATATCCGGAGGTGTATTTGCACGGGAAGTAGTTGTTTCAATGGATATTTATCGTCTTAAATTGTCTTATTAATTAAGACACTGTTTGCATTTTCACGAATAGTTTTTTCGTAATTTTATATATTATGTTTAAAGTGTGCAAACTATAAGAAGCGTAAGCTTATTTTCTCGAATTCAAATAGTTTTGAATTTGGATTTATCTCGTTTGCAGTAAGTTAAACAGGGCGTTCTATGCAATCTACCAAATAAAAGCCATGGTCGGTGCGGATACCTTGAATTGTCTCTATTATGCGTTAGTGTACTCTCTATTATCCTACAATATAGTGACGTGGGGTGGTGTGTCAAAAATAAATAGGATCTTTATACAGCAAAAAAGGATTATTAGGCTCATATTTAATATAAAACTTCCAAACACTTGTTTGGACACATTTAAAAAACAAAATATTTTAACATTGCCCTGTATATATATATATATTTAAATGTGTTAATCATATACACAAAAATATTAATTCGTATAAAGCAGTCGGCGATACACACCCATATAGCACAAGAAATGGATGTATGCTTCGGTTACCGAATCATAATACAAAAACATTCGAAAGATCTCCAAACTATGCTAGAATAACTCTATACAATAAGCTTCCTTCAGAAATAAAAAATATAAAAATCTACAAACACTTTAAAAAACAGGTCAAATACCTCCTCGTGCAAAAGTGTTATTATACTATACAGGAGTTGATGACTGATAATTTATAATGTATATATATTCTTAGGATGGTTATATTTATCCCATTTAATAATTGTATGCTTTTATGTATTAAGTGTTTTTATCTTAGTTAGGTGTACTTACGCAGGCATGTCAAATCCATGTAACATGGCATTTTTGATCAATAAAGATTTATTATTATTATTATTATGTGCCAAAACATATATTTTTAAACTACAACTTCATTTGTCTTCATATTATTATTAAACGTTTCTAAATTGAAACGACAGTACGGGTTAAGCGCACCTTAAACGAGCGCTCGTTAACTCCATGTATAAAAACTGTTTAGACCCGTCCCGTCCAGCCACGCCGGCAAGCCGCTCATGTGCGAAGAGGCTTAAGGCAATAATAAAACCATTGACTTTTAAAACTTCTACAGTGGTGTAACCCTTTAAATACTGTAAAATGAATATAAAATTATTCATCACAATTACAGAAAGCTGACTTACTAATAACGTTTATAATTACTAGGAGTGGAGCGCTTAGAGGTGGCTTATCTTCATATGGGACAAATTAATTTCTGTAATTATTCACTCGAAGCTATGTAATTAATATCCCAGGCAATTACGCAATTACACAACTTACTCGTGAAATATTATCAATAAATAAATTATAATACATTTTCCAAAAGTAATCTTAAATCCTTACCATTGGTAATTGATTAGTTAACACGTGTTTTAACATTATTAAAAATTACGTTATATACTTATTTATACAGAGAATTTTATGTAACACCGAACATAACTAGCACTTTCTTTTAAGTATCCATATGCATACATTGCACAATTTTCGATGTTCGGTTTAATAAAAGAATTTAATTTTAAGCTTTAAGCGAGTGTTTTCCACTCCCAGGCTAAGCATGAAGTAAAATTTCGAGTTTAGAAAAGCCTGAAAATTTGGTTTGGTCGCGTAGCGCGAAGCGCGGAGCGGCCAAACCAAATTTTCAGGCTTCTCTAAACTCGAAATTTTACTTCATGCGCCACCGGTACAAAACACTGACATATTACGAAGTTTAAACACACCGCTAAACTTTACATTGAATCAGTGTTTTGTACCGGTGGCGCATGAAGTAAAATTTCGAGTTTAGAAAAGCCTGAAAATTTGGTTTGGCCGCTCCGCGCTTCGCGCTACGCTGCCAAACCAAATTTTCAGGCTTTTCTAAACTCGAAATTTTACTTCATGCTTAGCCTGGGAGTGGAAAACACTCGCTTAAAGCTTTAAATTGAATTCTTTTAATAAACCGAGAATTGAAAAATGTGCAACGTATGCATATGGATAGTTCAAAGAAAAAGTCTCGTTATGAAAATGTTCGGTGTTACATAAAACTCTCTGTATATTATCTCAATGTATGTTTTTGGATTTTGTAAAGAGTATAATGAACGAATAAAAAGCACTGTTGTATCTTTTCTTCACACTGTATTTTATAATCGTTAGATACATATTTCGAGTACTAAGCACTCATTATCAATGGACCCGTTCATCAGAGACAACAGTAAGGAGTTTACTGCCAACTGTTGGGGAATTCTCTGATGACCGGATTGTTAATCGTGAACGTGATTTTTGCAATCGTACAAAATAGAACACAAATTCAATTTTGATATTTGTTTTCTGGTTTCACAAACAGAGTTCTGCTCGCTCGTGGACGAAACAGTGACCTGTATATACACTTTGTGCATTCGTGTTACTGACGATGCCACTATGAAGCATTAGATGGCGTTAGCTATCGAAATCATTAATAGCGTACAAAATAGACTGACCAGAGTACTGTTCATTAGATACCAACATACATGAAACACAAATCCAAACATGTTGAATGTTGAACATTTTGATGAACGGGCCCAATAGCAACTCTAACGACCATGAAAAAGAAAAAAATGTTGCACTTCTTTTACTGATTTCTATGAATGAATTATTATATTACATAATAAACTGAGTAAAACACTTTCTTCACTAAGAGCAATATTTTCGCTAAATGTGCATTTCGAATACTACGTGCTCATTATCAATAGCTTACTGAGTAAAAACAAAAGGGTGCGGGATACTTATATCTAAAGGGATTATGAAAAACGTGGGTGAGGTATAGAATAGAATAGAATAGAATAGATTAGAAATTTATTATTAAAGGATAAATTAAAAACACTTGGTTTGTTTCACTATTTGTTTCTATTTACTCGACTAGTTCCGCTTTTCACGGCATTATCAACTCTTGATAATGCCGTAAAAAGCGAAACTAGTCGAGTAAATAGAAACAAATAGTGAAACAAACCAAGTGTCTTTAATTTATCCTTTAATATTATTTCAAAATGTTTCACCAAGTGATAAATGAGAAAGATATTCAAGAAAAAAAAATATTTGACACTAATATTTTTTTTCTCTTTAACAGTTTACACAAGTCAATAAGAGACAAAGGTGTACCTTATACCTTTTTTTATCTCTTATTGACTTGTGTAAACTGTTAAATTGACACTCATAAATTTCTATTTTTTTTTTGACTACAGAGATGCATGACGTTATATATAAAATAGTATTTTAAGTTTTAGATAATCATAGTAAATTAAATGAAATAAAGTCATAAATAACTGTATAAATAACTTGTATTTGTCGGTATTAACTCTTAGCTATAGTAAAGAAAGTGTTACTGTTTTATTCGGTTTATTATATTAAACTATTCACGTAACTCAAACCAAATACAATGTATTACATACTGGAAATTTTTTTTTCTTTTAAATATACATAATGTGTACAGTGTGAATGTTCAGGCATTAGTCGATTTTATAAAAGCGTTCAATTCGAAGTTTCGAGCGAGTTGGTCCACTCCCAGACTAAGCATGAAGTAAAATTTCGAGTTTAGAAAAGCCCCGCGTAGAAAATTTGTCGAGGGTCGCGCAGCGACCCTCGACAAATTTTCACGGGGCTTTTCTAAACTCGAAATTTTACTTCATGCGCCACGCGTATAAAACACTGATTTAGTCTGAAGTCCAAAATATACTGGTTAGGTTAGTTTATGATTTATGCAAGATCGCTAAAAAATATCCTTTCCTTAAGAAACCACACTTTTGATGAGACGGTTACGACACGAGCACGATACGATCACGACACGTGCACGAGACGTTCATGACGCGAGTGTGCTAAACGTCCAGTGCTCGTCTCGTGTCGTGATATCTCGTGCTCAGCTCGTGTTGTGCACGTCTCGTGCTCGTGACGTACTCGTCTCGTAATTAGAATTAGCAATGTAGTTATCATAACGTATGTGTGTAGTCATTCTGCGGCTCTTAAACTTTTGTTATTTCTTATTTTGTATTATTTTAATGTTAAAGAGGTATCTCGTGAATAAATAAATAAATAAATAAATTGTCTAAAAGAAGTGAAGTGGAGTGAAGTGACAAATTTGAAGTGACAAATTTTCACGGGGCTTTTCTAAACTCGAAATTTTACTTCATGCGCCACGCGTATAAAACACTGATTTAGTCTGAAGTCCAAAATATACTGGTTAGGTTAGTTTATGATTTATGCAAGATCGCTAAAAAATATCCTTTCCTTAAGAAACCATACTTTTGATGAGACGATTACGACACGAGCACGATACGATTACGACACGAGCACGAGACGTTCATGACGCGAGTGTGCTAAACGTCCAGTGCTCGTCTTGTGTCGTGATATCTCGTGCTCAGCTCGTGTTGTGCACGTCTCGTGCTCGTGACGTACTCGTCTCGTAATTAGAATTAGCAATGTAGTTATCATAACGTATGTGTGTAGTCATTCTGCGGCTCTTAAACTTTTGTTATTTCTTATTTTGTATTATTTCAATGTTAAAGAGGTATCTCGTGAATAAATAAATAAATAAATAAATTGTCTAAAAGAAGTGAAGTGAAGTGAAGTGACAAATTTTCACGGGGCTTTTCTAAACTGGAAATTTTACTTCATGCGCCACGCGTATAAAACACTGAAATATTGTGAAGTTAGAAATACACTTCAAAATACAAATAATCGTAGATAATTAAGATATTTTTCATTAAATTTTAATAAAATCTAAAAACATGATAAAATGGTAATTTTGTTAATTAGTTTCGCAAAAAGAAAATATAACGCGTCGTCTTAATTAAAAAAAAAAACATACAACGTGGAAAAGTTATGCAATGAAACGAGCGACTTACCCCAAAAAAAGATAATCTTTACTTATAATGAGGAGCTGGAAAAGTTTCAGCACTTACCTGAAACAAAAAAGAAATCAACTGTTAAACACGAAAATTCCCAAGTGAAATGTGATGATTTTCTCAAGCGGCATTGATCGGTTTCGCGTTTGTTGTTTTAAATTATAAAATCGATTAAAACATCTTCGAAATTAAATTATTTTTGCACAAGACGGCCACTGTTGGATCCCAGAGCAGGTCAAAGTGTGCTTTAATTAAAAGTTTAATGGGAAGTTTTAATTAATGTCTCTCCTTTGAGTTATTGCAAACTGAAATAAGTTTGAAGTGCTTAGCGTATACTGTAAGATGTCAAAAGCCCCGCCCTTTCTCAGATGCTCATTAAAATTTGTATACATGTATACAATATTTTTCTTTTAAGTATAAATGCATGTTATAATTATTTTCCTGCATTCGTCGTTTTTTGAAAAAATCAGTTTGAAGCTTCAAACGAGTGTTTTCCACTCCCAGGCTAAGCATGAAGTAAAATTTCGAGTTTAGGAAAGCCTGAAAATTTGGTTTGGTCGCGCAGCGCGAAGCGCGGAGCGACCAAACCAAATTTTCAGGCTTTTCTAAACTCGAAATTTTACTTCATGCGCCACGCGTACAAGACAATGATTTCAAGCGAAGTTTACTCCTTCACAATATTTCAGTGCTTTCAGTGTTTAATACGCGTGGCGCATGAAGTAAAATTTCGAGTTTAGAAAAGCCTGAAAATTTGGTTTGGCCGCTCCGCGCTTCGCGCTACGCGACCAAACCAAATTTTCAGGCTTTTCTAAACTCGAAATTTTACTTCATGCTTAGTCTGGGAGTGGAAAACACTCGTTTAAAGCTTCAAATTAAACCCTTAAAAAAAGCGTGTTGTAGATTACGTGTTGTAGATTTTTAAATATTCGTTGTATTCTTAAAAGAGGCCAATTTGAAGTTTAAACGAGTGCTGTCCACTCTCAGGTTAAGCATGAAGTAAAATTTCGAGTTTAGAAAAGCCTGAAAATTTGGTTTGGTCGCGTAGCGCGAAGCGCGGAGCGGCCAAACCAAATTTTCAGGCTTTTCTAAACTCGAAATTTTACTTCATGCGCCACGCGTACAAGACAATGATTTCAAGCGAAGTTTACTCCTTCACAATATTTCAGTGCTTTCAGTGTTTAATACGCGTGGCGCATGAAGTAAAATTTCGAGTTTAGAAAAGCCTGAAAATTTGGTTTGGCCGCTCCGCGCTTCGCGCTACGCGACCAAACCAAATTTTCAGGCTTTTCTAAACTCGAAATTTTACTTCATGCTTAGTCTGGGAGTGGAAAATACTCGTTTAAAGCTTCAAATTAAACCCTTAAAAAAAAAAGCGTGTTGTAGATTACGTGTTGTAGATTTTTAAATATTCGTTGTTTTCTTAAAAGAGGTCAATTTGAACTTTAAACGAGTGCTGTCCACTCCCAGGTTAAGCATGAAGTAAAATTTTCGGGCTTTACTAAACTCGAAATTTTACTTCATGCGCCACGCGTATGAAACACTGATTTAGCGTGAGGTTTAAAATATACTGCTTAGATTAATTTGTACGATTTACAGTCGACTCGACTTGATTTTATGTTTGATCTTAAGATAATAAATTGATTTTTCTCGCCTAATTTTGCGCCCTAGTACAAGTTAATTTTCGCGAGTTTAAAGTTATGAAAGAAATATCAGTAAAATTCAACCAACTGTTTTCTTTTTCAAATCATTATGAAAAGAATTCTTAATTCCTGCATCAAGTACGCAGAGTCGCGTGAAACACTGTCATTTTTGGTAACGAATGGAGTTTGTAAAAGTAGCCCCACTTATTTTCATAAAAAAATTCTTTTTCCGGTGAAGTTCTGTACATCTTAAACTCATCTTTGTCGCGGAAAGTAACTGTGTCATAAAAGTTGAAAACTCCCGAAACAATGTGTCGCGCCTTTCAGCTATCGTAAATTTGAAAAACCGAGGGATACGGATCGTTATTAGCGGTCGGGAATTTACTGAAGAAGGCGGAAAATTTATAACGATGTGTTTTACGAGTGTAGGCGTTCGTGTAAGAATGTTTTGCTCGTAATTAAAAATAAAGTTTGTTTTATTACTTCTGTAATTGTCTTCTGTTTGTTTCTTTGTTTTTTTTTTCAAATCTTTGAGTTTTGGGATGAGATCGCAGGCACAGCTGCCATGGAGCAACTGTTGTACCTACTATTTGACATATTTTAAATATTGTTAAAACTCGTGAAAATAAAAAGATTGGGCCGTATGATTTCCTTTTCGTTCAAGTTAAAGACAGTTCTTAAGTATTTTAAAAAAATTAAATTTAAAATAAAATCACTAATTTTACGTCTTTATTCCGACTAGTTTCGGCTATCAGCCATTTTCAAGGAGTGAAACATACCAAGTGATTTTATTTTAAATTTAATTTTTTTAAATATTTAATCATGTTTCATCACTGTATTGTTTCGAGTTTACGTGAAGTGATTAATCACAAATAGAAAGACTGTTATTCCTTACTTCACTTTTGTGAAGTAAGTGAAGTAAGGAATAACAGTCTTTCTATTTGTGATGTTTCATCAAGTGATCAATGAGAAACAAGTTGAAAATATACAGTTCTTAAGTTTGTTTGTCCCTGTTATACGAGGGTAGTTGGATAAGTGAGTGACTTTTTGAATAAAAGAATTTTTTTTTCGGCAAAAAAACGATTAATTTCTCAACTTAATCTGTTTTTTTGCTCAATACATAAAGTCGAACGTTTTTAAATTTTTTTATTCTTTCCAAATAATAGGTTCCCCCAAGGGCTTCAAAATAGGCGTTGGTTTCAGTGATGACCTCTTCATTCGACCCAAATCTCTTACCACCAAGCCATTTCTTTAGGTTTAGGAACTGGTAATAGTCGTAGGGGGCTAAATCAGGAGAATATGCAGGATGGGGTAGCAAGTCGTAGCTCAGGTTATGCATTTTTGCCATGGAGACTACCCACGTGTGCACCCCTGCATTCTCCTGGTGAAACAACATTTTTTTCAACTACCATCTGTCAATAGATATCCATAAAATTTTGAGCAAGCTGTGTCGTTTAGTTTGTGTTTGGTAGCTATTGAAAGCAGTAAACCACCTGGGAATTTGCACCAAAGAAGGCCAAGGTTGCACCAAAGAAGGCCAAATGCGGTCGTTAGGAGACCCCGGTAGGGTAGTGGGTAGAGGCCCTGCCTCCTAATCCAGGAGTCGCAGGTTCGCGTCCCGCCGGGTGGGGTCATTTTAAAGTACAAAATGATCCCACCTGGGTCCATGGATGTGTGTGAATGTGTTTGTTTCGACTAAATATAGTTAAATAAAAAAATATAAAGGTGACATGGTTTAAAACCAATTTCCAATAAATGTATTAAAAAAAAAATCAATTCAATGCTGTCCAACAGCTCTGAATAGTGTTTACCAATGATCGTTTTACCCTTATCAAGGTAATCGATGTGAATGATACCGCGTGCATCCTAAAAAACTGTCGTCATGACCTTGCTGGCCGACAGACCCACTTTGCCCTTCTTTGGTGCAAATTCCCACGTGGTTGTCTGCTTTCAATAGCTACCAAACACAAACTAAACGACGCAGCTCGCTCAAAATTTGATGGATATCTATTGACAGATGGCAGTTGACATGAGCAGTGTTGTATTTAATGTTACAAGGCGGGAAATTTAAAAAATCACTGACTTATCAAACTACCCTCGTAAATGTCAATGTTGACATGTTTTCAATCACTTTATCAATTATTTGAAATAAAACAACACAGTTGGGAGGGTTCCACTTTTATTGTTGAACACTGCAACATGTTTCACCACACAGTGGCTTCATCAGGCAGATGAAATAATCAATTATTTAGTCAATGAAAAAAGATCCTATCAAAACATCTATTTTTTTCTACATAATTTTGATAATAAATAAAAAAAAATAAAGTACGTACTCATTAGACTGTGCCAAAAAAATCGACATTTTTTGATTTCGCTCTTCCTCTAGTATATGATTCCCCGTTCAAAATCTGGCGGGTTCCCAAAATCTGAATTCAATCGGTTGATATTTAGAGGTGCATCAAGTCTAAAACGTGTTTTTAAAATGTTTTCCTCGATTTTCGAGAGGTTTTAGCTTACTGTTCCAAAATAACGGGATGTTTGACGCCTGAGACACATTATTACATTCCAATACAAAGTATTCAATGCGTTTCAGTCGCCAGATCTACTTTCGGAAAGATATATTGGCCAAAAAACCCATTTTTTTAAGGCCTAAAAACCGTGGCTTCAACTTTCAAGTTCAATAACTTTATATTTTTAGGTCCGCGATGCGTCAATTGTTGTTTGAACATGGTCTAGTATCACATAGCATTAATTGAATTCAAAATTCCAGAGAAAATCGGCCATCAGTTGAAATAATCTTCACTCGAGGGAAAACACGCACTACTTGAAAATGGACCAAAATGACAAAAATTCAGATTGCAATAACTCAGCTGTGTTTAGTCGAAATTGTATGAATCTTTGAGTTCTAAATAGGTGGGGATCTTCCGTTTACTGGAATGCATATAGCGAAATCCATTCCACCACCTCCCACTCCGATAAGAAAAAACTTTTTCATGATTTTAACTTACAAAAAACAGCTAGTAGATAGTGCCAACAAAATCGTGGTTTCAATCAAACAACAGAGTAATAAGTTTCAGTCATTTTCCTTTCAGTTCCCTAAAATGTCCAGTTTCTAAGATGATTTGGTGCAAAGTTATGAATTTTTTCAAAAAAAGCTGCATCTTGCTCTTTTTTTGGGCACAGTTTTAAAAATTTTGCACCATAATTGTTGATTTTTAATAGCAATAATCGACAAATAATAAAATGTATTGAACACAGAATTTATTCGATTATTTACAAGTATATTACAGGAACGCTTTTTTTGTAACGCTTGGCATTCGCCGCCTGTGCTCCACGACAACTTTCAAAAGGTACTGCCTTTGTTCTTCGCTCGTTGTCAATTCGGAATTATATTTTGTTATTAAAGCTATACCCCTTTCCGCGGTATCGTTCGTAACGCGTAAAAATGAAAGTTTATGTTTTGCCTCTATGTAATCATCGTAGAAACTGGACATTTTAGGGAACTGAATAATTACTGTTTATTGCTGTGTTGTTTGATTGAGAGAACGATTTTTGCGGCCCTGCCTACTAGCTGTTAAAGTTAAACAGCTAGTAGGCAGTGAAAATCATGAAAAAATGATGATATTTAAAGGGAAGATCCCAACCTATTTAGAACTCAAAGATTCATACAATTTCGACTAAACACAGCTGAGTTATGGCTATCTGAATTTTTGCCATTTTGGTCCATTTTCAAGTAGTGCGTGTTTTCCCTCGAGTGAAGATTATTTCAACTGATGGCCGATTTTCTCTGGAATTTTGAATTCAAGTAATGCTATGTGATACTAGACTATGTTCAAACAACAATTGACGCATCGCGGACCTAAAAATATGAAGTTATTGAACTTGAAAGTTGAAGTCACGGTTTTTAGGTCTTAAAAAAATGGGTTTTTCGGCCAATATATCTTTCCGAAAGTAGATCTGGCGACTGAAACGCATTGAATACTTTGTATTGGAATGTAATAATGTGTCTCAGTCATCAAACATCCCGTTATTTTGGAACAGTAAGCTAAAACCTCTCGAAAATCGAGGAAAAATTTTTAAAAACACGTTTTAGACTTGATGCACCTCTAAATATCAACCGATTGGCTTAAGATTTTGGGAACCCGCCGGATTTTGAACGGGGAATCATATACTAGAGGAAGAGCGTAATAAAAAAAATGTCGATTTTTTTTGGCACAGTCTAGTACTCATACACGTATGCACGTACCTACTTATTTTTAGAATTTAACCCATTAACGGCCGAGCAATTATAGAGTTAACTCTATAATTTAATTTTAGGTAAAATTCTGCACAATTATTTATTATTTTTATGAATGACTTATTGTAAAATACACTGTGGAATGTTTCTTTTAAATATTTATAATGTATACGCTGTAAGTTTTGAGGCATTCCTCGATTTCATATAAAAACGTGCAATATGAAGTTTAGAACTAGTGTTTCCACTCCCAGACTAAGCATGAAGTAAAATTTCGAGTTTAGAAAAGCCTGAAAAATTGGTTTGGTCGCTCCGCGAAGCGGAGCGGCCAAACCAAATTTTCAGGCTTTTCTAAACTCGAAATTTTACTTCATGCGCCACGCGTATAAAACACTGAAATATTATGAAGTTAGAAACACACTAACATTGTTTCTTTTTTAAATGAGTAATAATAGAAATATTTAAATAACAAAATATTTACATTTTTCTTCATACATTTTCAAGTCAGGTCAAATAATATAATAAATCAAATTAACTTATTTACTAATTTAATTAACAAAAAATTAATAATGTTGCGCGTATGCATCAATCGCGCTTAATGGGTTAAAACATCATTAATATTATATAAAAATAGAGAGTTTAATGTTACGCAAACTGTAAATTATTTATTTAAAACCAATCGTGATGATTTTGTTTACAAAGCCCACTACGCTAATAGATAAAATATTTTTAATTACAAGAACTGTCTGGACTTTAAAATTTCATTGTTGTGCATTATTTAGAGAGACCCTGTGGATGTTTTGATTAGGTCCTAATGAAAGCCTTAACAAAGGGAAAAGCATACGGTCCAATATTATTATTAATTTAATTATATATCGCTTAATGCCGTTTTATTAATTAAATTACTTGCTTTATAAAAATCACTGGATTCCAATTGCCAGAGTTAAATTTATTATGAAACAATAAACATATTAATAACAATAAAAGGAACCTTTTCGCGAGAATAAATTCACGCGTGTGTTAATGAAATATTCATGTGTACATGTGTGATGGCCGAAAAGCAATAACGCGGAGTTTATTGTGAAACCCCCTGATTATGAAAACAATTCTCGTGTTTTCATCGTGTCCGTTTTCCCGAAATAAAATTAACTTCGCCTCGGCCGTAGCGCGCGATTGCCGTTCGCTCGTAACGTTTTCGTTATTGCGCGATGTGGAAGTAAGCTTGCAATTATAGAACGATGAACAATATCGTGAGTTATTACAGGATGCGAAAATGAAAAAAAAGGAAAGAGATATAATAGCAACATGAAAGAAAAGAGGCGAAATCAATGATACAGAAAGATATGTTGGAATTGTGCTAGTATTTGTTGGTATGATATAGATTTTTTAAAAGAATTTAAGAACCATACCTTAATTCCTATTAAATTATAAAAAAAATCTATATCATACGAACAAATCCTAGCATAGCTCCAATATACTGTATAGTTGAGGCTGTTAGTTGTTGAAACTCCATAATATCCCTTTAATAAAACAATTAATTTGTTTAGGTTTTAAAAATATATTTATTGTACTTCAACAATTGTTTCACCACACTGTGGCCTAATCAGGTAGATCTACCTTATGATGCCACAGTGTGGTAAAACAATTGTTGTAGTACAACTAATATAATTTTGAAACCTAAACAAATTAAGTGTTATATTAACCTATTAACGGCCGAGCAATTATAAATTAACGAAAAAAATTGATTTTAGGTAAAATTCTGCACTTATTTTTTAAGATTTTTATGAATGACTTATTGTATGACATTCTGTGATTTTTTCTTTTAAATATACATAATGTATACGTTGTAAATTTTAAGGCATTCCTCTATTTTATATGAAAACGTGCAATATAAAGTTCAAAACGAGTGTTACCACTCCCAGACTAAGCATGAAGTAAAATTTCGAGTTTAGAAAAGCCCCGCGTAGAAAATTTGTCGAGGGTCGCGCAGCGACCCGAGACAAATTTTCACGGGGCTTTTCTTAACTCGAAATGTTACTTCATGCGCCACGCGTATTAAGCACTGAATTATTGTGAAGTTAGAAATGCACTGATTTTTTTTTTTTTAAGGAATAAACAAAATATTTAAATAACGAAATATTTACATTTTTCTTTACACAAATAATATATTATATTAATAAAATTAGGTTAAATTTAGTAATTAAATTAACAAAAAATTAATAATGTTGCGTGTAGGCATCAATGGCGCTTAATGGGTTAAAGTTAATATATTTTTCTGTATCATTGAATTTGCCTCTTTTATTTCATATTCCATTTAAATTTCTTCAAGGGACATTAAATGATGAAAGGCACCATGGGCGTTAACATGTTTTTAATAATTTAATAATAATGATAACGCCCTCGGTCGAAGTACACACCTCGGGCCAGAGGCTCTCATTCGAAATACAGTTCTTAGGCGTTCTCGTCAATATAACGCCCCGAGGAGTGTACTTCGAGCGAGGGCGTTATCATTATTATAATGCCCTTAATACCTTGATTTGTTTAAAATTAAAAAAAAAAACGTTTTAACGCCCATGGTGGCTTCAACATTCAATGCCCGACAAGTTTGATTGGTTTTTCAATAATGTAATTACAAAAAAATATACACAAAATTAAAAATAGTCTGGCCTTGCGGTAACTAGGCAACACGTTTGTTTCTGCAAGCCTTGTTTCTTTATAATGGTCTAGAGCCCATTATAAGAAATATAACGCTTGTGTTATTATTATTTGTTATCATTATTTTCTTGGTATCAAAATAATATGTCATTATAAACATTAATAATATAAGAAATACAAATAAGAGAACAGATATTTAGCGGCAATAGATGCTACTATGCCCACTCAAAGTTACTAAAAGACAAATGACTAAACCGCCAGATTAAAGTGAGGATATACCGAACACTCATCCACCAAGTAGGTTGCGAATCGTGGACCCTGACCTCTGTAATGGAAGAAAAACTGCAAATATTTGAAAGATGCATCATGAGGGGAATGTTTGGAGGGATTCAAAATGAAGACGGAACATGGCGTACTAGGATGAACCATGAAATACTTGAACTAATGGGAGGCGAAGATATATATCATCAAATTCGCTATAGCTCGTCGAATCGCGTCGCTGGGACACGTTAACTGAATGAGTCCCGACAGAAAGGCTAAAAAAATATATACATGGAGTCCCTAAGAAAAGCGTAAGAGAGATCGTGGACCCTTACCTCCGCAATGGAAGAAGAACTGCAAATATTTGAAAGACGCATCATGAGGGGAATATTCGGAGAGATTCAAAATGAGGACGGAACATGGCGTAATAGAATGAACTATGAAATACTTGAACTAATGAGAGGTGAAGATATCATCAAATTCGCTAAACTCTTTGATTAGCAGAAAGGCGAAAAAAATATATAGATGGAGTCCCCAAGAAAAGCGTAAGAGAGGAAGGCATAAGCAAAGATGGTATGACGGGATAGTGTTCGACTTAAGGTAAATGGGTATCGGAAGATGGAAAGATCGTGCAACCATGAGAGAGGAATGCTGCAAAATTGTGTTTGTGGCCAAAACCCACCAGAGGTTATAGCGCCACAGGAAACAAAAATATATGAGAAATAAAAATAAACAATTATATCTTTGACTGTTTGGTGTTGTAGGCGTTCACTTTGTGGTACATCTTAAATACACTTGTAAATAAAACACTTTTTACTTTGTTTAACCACTGAATCTTACATTTAATTGTGTGACTAGTTTCGACTATCTAGTAGTCACTTTAGTTTGAGAATGACTACTAGATAGTCTAAACTAGTCACACAATTAAATGTAAGATTCAGTGGTTCAACAAAGTAAAAAGTGTTTTATTTACAAATTATATCTTTCTTTGCCGTCAGATTAAGATTTAGTTTTAACAGTTTTTAAATATTTAATTATTTCAATCATTTCTACATTCCTTATATCGATCAACTACTACAGAAACCTCGTAGGTCCAGATTTTTTAAAAATCGCATTTTGAAGTTATTAGATAAATGTCCCTGCTGACACCTTCTGAAAACATTTTGTATTACCTTGATAGTCTACGACCCCATCTATCGTATACTTACCATAAAAAAATCAGAAGGATAACGCAACTCATGTAGTAATTAACTAGCATTTTCTGTTTCATACAAAAATGTTACATTTTGGACTTACATGTTTCGGAAGTAGTTGATCGATATGTACCTACTTATATCAGGGTGGCTAATAAGTCATGGCGGCTTTTTTAAAAATTAAAAATGGCGCGCAAAAAATATAATGTTTTGGCTTAATAGCATGTCATTTTGAAGAGAATTACTTACTCTAGAAGATAGTGTATTTCGATTTTATATTCGAATTGATTTTTGTACATTTTCGGATCAATAAAATGGAGTGTCAAGTTGATAAAAATGAGCATTTCCGACACCATCTTCTTATTGCATTTAATCAAGGTGCCAAAGCCGCTGAAGCTGCCCGAGAGATTTGCGCTGTGTACGGAAAAGAAGCTATGCCTGAAAGAAGGGCTCAGAATTGGTTCAAGCGATTCAAAGATGGCAATTTTGACCTCAAAGACATGGCTCGGTCCGGACGCCCTGTTCAGTTTGATGAGGTGCGATTGAATCAACTTCTTCACAAAGATCCGCGGCAAACGGCATGAGAATTGGTAGAAGAAATGGGATGCGTCCCCGGAATAATAGAGAACCACCTTCACTCCATGGGAAAGGTTCAAAAGTTTGGCGTATGGGTTCCACATGCTTTGAACGACAACAACAAAGACCAAAAACCATTGCGGTCATCGCGCAACTTATGGACACAAGCAAATATTCCTTTATCGTACCGTTCACTCCATGCGAAAGGTTCAAAAGTTTGGCGTATGGATTCCACATGCTTTGAACGACAACAACAAAGACCAAAAACCATTGCGGTCATCGCGCAACTCATGGACACAAGCAAAGATTCCTTTATCGTACCGTTACTGGTGACGAAAAATGGTGTCTGTACAACAACATGAAGCAGCGCAAGGAATGGCTCAGTCCAAAAAAACGAGCGACACCGCGAGTAAAACAAGACCTTCACTCTAAGGAGGGCGATTACTACCGCCGAGGCATTAAAAAACTTGTTGAACGTTGGGAAGAAGTTGTAAATAATAAGAGAGAATACATTTTTGATTAATTTGTTCATGGCCTAAGACATCAGTTTTAATCCAAGTCCTTTCACTTCTAAGTTTTTGTTATCTCTCCTTTTATTTTAAATTTGTATTTGTTAGTTGGTTTGAAGAGAATTTGACCTAAACGTTACATATACTTTAATAGAGCGTTGTAACAAATCAAATTAAATAAGATTCTAATTAATCACCTCTGTTTAGTACGAAACCCCAATATTTCTCCCAAATTCAACAACCCAGAAACCACCATTTATCAATTCATTTCATCTCACATGAATCATAACTAACTGACAAGACAAGGACAAGTACAACTCGAGCTGAAAGACCGATGGTCGATAGCCAAGGATCCAAAAAAAAAAAAAATATAGTGTAAAAATAAACAAACTGTAATTTTTTAGTGCACAATAAAGATGTTTATATATATATATATATATATATATATATATATATATATATATATATATATACATATATATATATATATAAGATTCTAAATATTTCACTGTATAATTCAATATCCGGAGGTGTATTTGCACGGGAAGTAGTTGTTTCAATGGATATTTATCGTCTTAAGTTGTCTGATTATTTAAGACATTGTTTGCATTTTCACGGCTAGCTTTTTCGTAATTTTATATATTATTGTTGTTAATTTTTGTTGAAAATTAACAACTTTAAAAATTTATAAAAACCAAACGCCATGACTTATTGGCCAACCTAATATTTCGAAAGGAAAAACATTTTTCTACAATGATTATTATTCCTTGTGCTGATATTTCATAAGGATGGCAGTATTTATTTTTCTAGAACTGAGTTTTATTCGTTACATTTCGAAGGGATGCAATTATCTAGCGTTTATATTTTTTTTTTGTATAAAACAGTAGCGTATTTACATTCTCACGTCCTGAACTCGATATTGACAGTCCTTGGAATTTAATTTCCTTTATCTGAAGGGCTCTGTTGAGGCAGAAGAACGCTCCACTTAATCGGAAACCGATTAATTTGAAGGGCTGGCCAAAGGACGAGTAGCAAAGGTTCTTTTTTTGTTACTGCATCCTACCGATAAATTACTCTCTAATTCACACACACGGAGAAAATCGATTGAGGGGTTGTGGATTGTTAAATTTGTATGCTAGTACAAATAACTATTTTTCATGTATATCAGTGGTGAACGGATCATTGTCACCAAGGCATGTAACGTCAAACTCATATCCCCCTCATATGGGTTTGAAGTTACATGACAAACCACCATCTCCCCCATATGGGTTTGACGTTACATGATAATGTCATACTGTTTAGGTCGCGAGTATATTAGTGTTCTTTCTTTTAGAAAAGCTTTAAATAATAATTTCTTGTGATTTTTTTCTTTTGAGTATCCCAATTACGTGTTATAGGTTTTTAAATATTCGTTGTTTTCTTAAAATAGGTCAATTTGAAGTTTAAACGAGTGTTTTCCACTCCCAGGTTAAGCATGAAGTAAAATTTCGAGTTTAGAAAAGCCTGAAAATTTGGTTTGGTCGCGTAGCGCGAAGCGCGGAGCGACCAAACCAAATTTTCAGGCTTTTCTAAACTCGAAATTTTACTTCATGCGCCACGCGTATAAGACACTGATTTCAAGCAAAGTTTACTCGTTCACAATATTTCAGTGCTTTCAGTGTTTAATACGCGTGGCGCATGAAGTAAAATTTCGAGTTTAGAAAAGCCTGAAAATTTGGTTTGGTCGCGTAGCGCGAAGCGCGGAGCGGCCAAACCAAATTTTCAGGCTTTTCTAAACTCGAAATTTTACTTCATGCTTAGTCTGGGAGTGGAAAACACTCGTTTTAAGATTCAAATTAAACTCTTAAAAAAAAGCGTGTTGTAGATTACGTATTGTGGATTTTTAAATATTCGTTGTTTTCTTAAAAGAGGTCAATTTGAAGTTTAAACGAGTGTATTCCACTCCCAGGTTAAGCATGAAGTAAAATTTCGAGTTTAGAAAAGCCTGAAAATTTGGTTTGGTTGCGTAGCGCGAAGCGCGGAGCGACCAAACCAAATTTTCAGGCTTTTCTAAACTCGAAATTTTACTTCATGCGCCACGCGTATAAGACACTGATTTCAAGCAAAGTTTACTCATTCACAATATTTCAGTGCTTTTAGTGTTTAATACGCGTGGCGCATGAAGTAAAATTTCGAGTTTAGAAAAGCCTGAAAATTTGGTTTGGCCGCTCCGCGCTTCGCGCTACGCGACCAAACCAAATTTTCAGGCTTTTCTAAACTCGAAATTTTACTTCATGCTTAGTCTGGGAGTAGAAAACACTCGTTTTTAGCTTCAAATTAAATTCTTAAAAAAAAGCGTGTTGTAGATTACGTATTGTGGATTTTTAAATATTCGTTGTTTTCTTAAAAGAGGTCAATTTGAAGTTTAAACGAGTGTATTCCACTCCCAGGTTAAGCATGAAGTAAAATTTCAAGTTTAGAAAAGCCTGAAAATTTGGTTTGGTCGCGTAGCGCGAAGCGCGGAGCGGCCAAACCAAATTTTCAGGCTTTTCTAAACTCGAAATTTTACTTCATGCGCCACGCATATAAGACACTAATTTCAAGCGAAGTTTACTCGTTCACAATATTACAGTGCTTTTAGTGTCTAATACGCGTGGCGCATAAAGTAAAATTTCGAGTTTAGAAAAGCCTGAAAATTTGGTTTGGCCGCTCCGCGCTTCGCGCTACGCGACCAAACCAAATTTTCAGGCTTTTCTAAACTCGAAATTTTACTTCATGCTTAGTCTGGGAGTGGAAAACACTCCTTTTAAGATTCAGATTGAACTCTTAAAAAAATGCGTATGCATATGTATCCTTAATAGAAAATTCCCTGCATGTATACTTAATAGAAAAACTCCGCGTATTAACAGATTAATCCGATGACTATTTGCGAAATCTACTGAATGCGTATTCGATTTAACTAACATTTTGATTTGAGCTTATAAATGCATTATTTATTTCTTTAAAAACCTGAACTATTTAGTAGATGTGGAAATTTAAAATATTTAAAACAATTGTACACATTAATTAAAATGATTTGTGGCTGGGTTTATGCAGATTTAGTTTTACGAAGACATTATCGAAATATGACGTCTAACCTTAAAATTTTAAAGCTTCATACCGGAACATACGTTTTCGCATGTTCCATCTAAAATCCATAAAAGACATATTATAAAGTTTTCTGTCTCTTTTCACACACGTAATCTGATGACATCAAACTATTTTCGTATTTCATGTATTGGTGCAGAAAGAACTACAAATCAAGGAAGCCATGGGACACCTTTCGCGAATCGTAGCTAATACACAAAATCCTTACAACTCAGCAAACGTAAAGTTTAGGTCTGAGGTACAGATGGAACATTCTACCTTTGTGCATATTTAAAAGTTCACTGTATGAGTAATCGGTAATATTCGACTACATGAAAAGCACTTGATGTAAGTGGACACCATCGATTTTATAAGACATTGTCAATAATGCACAATAAATACCTACTTCGAGTGAAATTGTTTGATGCATGTACGAGCAGGAAAATCACTGAAGATTATTCCGAGAAGAGCTCGCCTTCAAACAGCGCGTACACGAATCAATAGACACGAGGGTGATTAATTACGACTTGTTACGAAAGTATGTCGTTTTGCTGTGCATGCGATATTGATTGATGACATGTTGTGGCCAGTATGTGGAATATGTGGGGAGGAGGAGGAGGGTGGAAAGCAAATTTAATTCCCTCATACACAAAACATATTTACTCTAATTCCATGGTAATATTATTGTAATAATATTAAAATACACGATTGATGGAGTTTAGGTAAACATTTTTGATTAAATTTCCTTACAAAGTAAACGTGTGAGCTACAATAGTAGATTGTTTGATAATTCGTATTGCATGCAAATAGAAAGTTGCATTTACGAGCCCGCAGGGCAAATAAATGCAAGGTATGAGCATGCAATGCAGCTTTCAAAACGTGTTTAACACTTTGCTTTTTCTACGACCAAACAACGGCGGCGTTAATTGTTTTTCGTCACTACTCATTTTATTTTGATAACTTTGACACTGAGGTGTGAGGATTTTACTTTCAAAACTAGTTTTGAAAATTCAACTTTTTTTAAAAATGTGAATTTTATGTAGATTTAAACTTCACTTGAAATCTGTGTTTACACGCGTGGCGCATCAAATAAAATTTCGAGTTTAGAAAAACCCAGAAAATTTGTCTCGGGTCGTTGCGCTACCCTCGACAAATGTCCACGGGGCTTTTCTTAACTCGATATTTTATTTCATGCTTAGTATACCCTGTAATTTTAACCCGTATTCTTAAAAGCATACAAGTGAGTAACAAGTTCAATAAAAATGTAGTTTTGAACTTACCAGAAGAAGAGGAGATCCACCACAAACAGCAGCCCTTTGGTTGACCTCACCAATCACCCAGAAGAGGAGCTTGATCTTTCACCATCATCACCATCAACGGATGGAGTTGAGTTGGAGGGACTGAGGGGTTGGTAGAAGAAGTAGTAGTAGTAACTAGAAGGGCCTACCCTCTGCGGCGACCTGCACACAGACAGAACAGCCACACTTGACACCTGCCGATCTCTCATTGTTGTAAAGTCAGTGGTGATGTGCATGTAGTTTGTCTGTATGCAGGTACCGCCGGATACGGTGATTTGATGGTTGGTTGGTTGGTTGATTGGTTGGTTGGTGGTGTTCAGTGAGGTCACTGCTGTGTGGTGGTGCTCCGCTTCGTCTGTCTGAGAGTGTTTGGTCAGGAGGCTAGAGATTATTTTCGGGATTTTGGATGTTATTGGCTAATGTAGGTGGGCATGCGATTTCGATTTGATGGTTTTTTTTTTATATTACGTTTGGTACATCTATGATGTTATATTAGTACGTGTAACTTTTTGATAAGTGTATACTCTGTATATCTGTTAGTAATAAGTGTTTCTTTTCAATTGTTATCATACTTACTCCTTGTGCACCACTTGGAATTAATATCCAAACTCTCTACCGTATTAAAGAAAGACTTGCTTTTTCATAGAAGAATTCTAAACGTTAAATTGTACATTCCCTCACAAAACTAAGGTAGAGATTGCAATTAATCCAACTGGAACAAATGGCTATTAGAGATGTGGGTTGATGCAAAATTTCTACTTTGAACTTCAACAATGTCAAATCGCATCAAATCATATATACTTTTATACTTACTTCCAGATTGTAATAGGCGCGTTTAATTGAAACCCATCTTTGCTTTATAAAAATGTGGTTTAACAAATTTAATTACAAATAAATACCATCATAATAAATACAACTATCCAATTGTTTTACTGATCGGCGAACGCCTTGCTTATTTAATTTTTGTGTCTACTGATTGACAAAATGCAGTGTATTCTAGTCAAGAATTTATTGAACTGTTATCCAAGTACTAATTTTACTGTAAAACGTGTATATGTTTTGTAATGTACTATATTGACGAATGTATCTATACCCTGTATGGCAGTAACAGAATAAATATATTATTATTATTATTATAATCTTCCACAGTTATGTCTACTTTTGAGTCAGACTCAAAAAGGCAACTTTTCATCGGTCCAAAATATAGAAATCACAAAACGATAGATCTGGACTATAGGGTGAATGCTATGTGACCTGAATAAGCACAAAAATAGGACGGGAATTGAGAAAATCCCCTATGTCGTAGGTGTTTGGAAGAGGAGGAAACTCTTCAACACCTACTGTGTACATGCAAAGCCTATGAAAGGCAACGCACGGAGCAATTCCAGAAGCCCGTGCTTTCTGAAATAGAGCTCAAGAAAATCCTTCTGAACTTCATAAAAGACACAGAAGTACACAGGGAATAATTCATACAGAGGCGCATAAAAGGACCACGGAGACCTCAGTGCAGGGACGCTAAGCGACACCACCTTATGTGACAAAAAAAATATGTTATTAGGTCGGTGGGTCGTATGGTCTCTGGGCCTTTCGAAATTATCTCGACTTGGTAGATCTTTTGTAATTATCTCTAACCTTCTTGAGTCCCATCAATGTCTAGAGGGTAGATGCTCCAGAACCTTAGTTTTCTTTCATGGAAGATTTTATTTTTTTAGGTCTAGAATTATCGTGGAGAAAAATAACCCCGCGTGTAAGTTTTGTGGTGCCTTAAACTAACGTGCGATCGTTTAAATTATGCTTTAGAGTAGGTGGAATTCTTTTGTGCGATTGCCCAGAATGCTAATTGAATGATGGAATAAATTTGAGGTTATGGTAAACTATGTGTGCAGTCAGTGGTGCCAATCTAATTAAAAATTCAAAGCCTACTCTAAATCATGTTTTAGATAATCGCACTGTATATCAACAAGGATTCTTCATAGTCGAAAACAAAAAAAATTAACACAAAATTGTAGGACCGCACTGATCAAATTTTCAACAAAAAAAAAACATTTCAAAATCAAATATTTCAGAAGTCATAACCAAACGCCAGAGAATGATTCTTGTGTTCCTTACAAATACTACTAACATAATATATAAAATTACGAAAATGTTATTCGTGAAAATGCAAACAAAGTCTTAACTTAAGCCGATAAATATCCATTGAAGCAACTACTTCTCATGCAAATACACATCCTTCCCGTGCAAATACACCTCCGATAAATATCCATTGAAACAACTACTTCCTGTGCAAATACACCTCCGGTTGTTGAATTATACAATGAAATATTTAAAATGTTATAAATAAATATTTCATTGTATAATTCAACATCCGGAGGTGTATTTGCACGGGAAGTAGTTGTTTCAATGGATATTTATCGTCTTAAGTTGTCTTAATAATTAATACATTGTTTGCATTTTCACGAATAACATTTTCGTAATTTTATATATTTTGTTTAAAGTGTGCAAACTATAAGAAGCGTAAGCTTATTTTCTCGAACTCAAATAGTTTTAAATTTGAATTTATCTTGTTTTCACTACTAACATTATCAAAAAACGTCATTTGAATTATTCCGACTGTTTTGAAGGCATAGTTAACAAAGATGGCTTTCAATTCAACACGCCTAGTATTAGTTTCCGTTCGTGTCGATAAATAATAAATTTATTATTTAAATGTTTTTAGTAATAATATTCTAGCAGCAAAACTCCCAACTTATTTTTTGAATTAAATGTGACACTCAGACCTTAATACATCAAATCGGGATGATTACATCCATGCTGTATTTTTATTTATTTGGGTAAAATATGGTAAGTTTTAAAATATATAGTTTATTAAAATACAAACTTATCTCTCATCTCAATGGGGATAATTAATAGAATTGTGGCGGTTTCCAGCAGCAAAACTTACAACTTATTTTTTAAGTTAAATGTGGCACTCAGACCTTTTAACATAAAATCAGGATGATTAAATCTATGCTGTATTTTGTTTTTATAAATTTTGGTTAGATTTTAACATATGTAGTTTATTAAAATACAAACTCATATTTCATCTAAATGGGGATAATTAATAGAATTCTGGCGGTTTCCAGCAGCAAAACTTACAACTTATTTTTTGAGTGAAATGTGGCACTCAGACCTTATAACATAAAATCAGGATGATTACATCCATGCTGTATTTTTATTTTTTTATAAATTTTGGTTAGATTTTAAAATATGTAGTTTATTAAAATACAAACTCATCTTTCATCTCAATGGGGATATTTAATAGAATTTTGGTGGTCGGAATTTATTCATGCATACAGATGATATTGTGTTTCCGCCCCCCAAATATTTAAATTGTAAAATTTACGGCACCGTCACGGACGAATAATATTATACGCACGCCACTGTAAATATGGCAGTTTTATGCAGATAGCGGATGAAATTTATGGGAAAGCGAAGACACTGGCAGTACATATTTTTAAAAAGCGATGCTCCTCATAAATTATAGGTTAGCAAAAAATGTATATACAATATCTTATGTGTACTGTCAACTTTTTTTAAGACTATTTATCTATGCTAACAAAATCATAACTCTAATATTTAAACTAATAATGGCTGGAATAGCAGCTTTTAGTAAATGCAATTGAAATCGAGTTTAGCAATAATTGACCCCAATTCAATAACAATGTTCATATTCGAGCCCAAATGCATACGTTCATTTGAACAGTATTGACTAATTCGTTGTTTCCAACCCGTATATGGAAATTATGCGAAAACAACATACAGGGTGTAAGTAAATAGATAAAACGGAACATAGAATTTTCAATTTTTTAATTTTTACATTGGAATTATTTTCTATTATTATTTTAGAATAAAAATGGAAATTATTATTTTTATTTTAACCCTTTCAGCCCTGGAGTTTTTATGGTGGCCGAAAAAATGTTTTGAACACTGCATATTATTTATTACTATCTGAAATCTCCAGTTTTTTCTTTCTTTTAAGTATACTTATCTCAACATACTGTATACGCTGTAAATCTTCAGATATTCGCTATTTTCACAAATATTTCAAACTGAACTTTCAACCGAGTGTTTTCCACTCCCAGATTAAGCATGAAATAAAATTTCGTGTTTAGAAGAGCCTGAAAATTTGGTTTCGTCGCGTAGCCTCCTAATTTTCTCTGGATCTTCTACTGCTTCCCTGAAATTCTCAAAAGCCTACAAAGGGGCGTTATCGCCCACGTTAAAAACCTATGATCTATGATTTAATATATATATATACCACGTGAAAGATGAGAAACTTGTTCAAGATACATACCTATGATCTACATTAATGTAAACTGATCACATTTAATAACTTTGACCTCTAATGTACATCAATTTTAAAATATAATGAGTAAAATACTAAAACGGAAAGCCGTCAATAATTTTTTTTTTTAATATTAAGGATATTGTGAAAAACGCCAACAAACGATAATTGCACTATTATTATGTTTGCATGACCTTTTTAAATATGTGTAATAAATATCTGCTGCTGCATTTTGGTATAATTAACTGTTTTATTGCAGTATTTGTTCAGCTGCAATAATGTATCAAAAATGAAAATATTATTTCAGTGAAAAGCATAAAAGCTCTGTATTGCGACATACTGGGAATATTATATTTTTTTAAATTAACAAATAATTCTCCCTGCTTTCTGTTAAACAGCTGGATTTACGGCTGGAATGACATAATCAAATACAATTCATACAAACAGATTTTCGAAAATTACCTTACAGTCGGAATTTAATTAACGCAATTCGCGTGTAACGCGTGTTTCCCGGCGCATCCACCATTTGATTACGGTCAGTGATGTAATTTAATTATTAAACGAATGTATGAAAATACAGAATGTTTGAAAATGTAATTATAAAAGATTTGCTTGTACACTGTTTTCAATAATTATTTAAAATATATTGATTTAAAAATATATACAAGGATTTTATTTTTTTTAAGTATACATATTCATGCATAAGCTGTAAATTTTCAGACACTCGTTGTTTTGTAACAAAAGTTTAATTTAGAGTTTTAAACGAGTGTTTTCCACTCCCAGACAAAGCATGAAGTAAAATTTCGAGTTTAGAAAAGCCCCGCGTAGAAAATTTGTCGAGGGTCGCGCAGCGACCCTCGACAAATTTTCACGGGGCTTTTCTAAACTCGAAATTTTACTTCATGCGCCACGCGCGTAAAACATTGGTTTCAAGTGAAGTTCAAAATATACGTCTTTGGCATACTGTTTTACAAGCATATTGCGAACTTGGCAATATTTCAGTGGTTTATACGCGTGGCGCATGAAGTAAAATTTCGAGTTTAGAAAAGCCCCGTGAAAATTTGTCTCGGGTCGCTGCGCGACCCTCGACAAATTTTCTACGCGGGGCTTTTCTAAACTCGAAATTTTACTTCATGCTTAGTCTGGGAGTGGAAAACACTCGTTTAAAACTCCAAATTTAACTTCTTTTTACAAAACAACGAATGTTGAAAATTTACAGCAAATGCATGCATATGTATGTTTAAAAGATAAATTCCTTGTATATATTTTTAATTAATACATTATAAATGATTATTGAAAACAGCGTACAAACAAATCTATTATAATTACAATTTGAAACATTCTGTATCCAGGTTCAGGCTTTTCTAAACTCAAAATTTTATTTCATGCTTAGTCTGGGAGTGGACAACACTCAAATAAAGCTTCAAATCAAATTCTTATAAAAAAAAAGGAAAACAAAAACAACGGATATTTAAAGATTTACAGTATATACGCTGTAATTAGGATAAGAATACTTAAAAGAAAAACTCCCTGTACATACATATCCCAAAACAAATTGCTCAAATTTTGAAAGCGCAAGATTTGGTTAGACGAAATAAAATGAAACAAAATTTCGAGTTTAGAAAAGCCTGAAAATGTGTTTAATTATGTAAAGTTAATTAAAGGAAAGGCACTTGGTATTGTTTCACAATTAAATCTTTATTCCGACTAGTTTCGGTTTGTTAGACCATTTTCAAAGGAATGTACAGAAAAAATTATTTCCTACGTATATATATACAATATTTTTGTTTCAGGTAATAAGAGAAGTCAGAATTGGGGAATTCCAAATCTCCTCGTTGTCGTTTGTTTAATTATATTGTTAAGTTTAAAATATTCACTGTAAATTGTAAGGCATGCGTTGATTTTATAAAAGCGTTAAATTTAAAGCTTCCAACGAGTGTTTTCCACTCCCAGACTAAGCATGAAGGAAAATTTCGAGTTTAGAAAAGCCTGAAAATTTGGTTTGGCCGCGTAGCGCGAAGCGCGGAGCGGCCAAACCAAATTTTCAGGCTTTTCTAAACTCGAAATTTTCCTTCATGCGCCACGCGTATAAAACACAGAAATTTTGTTAAGTTTAAAATATACGCTTATATTTGATCTCACGTTATTTTTACAAATGTTAATTTCGTCTAATCAATTCTTGCACTTTTAAAACATAAATTATTTTGTAAGTACAACGCATCCCAAAGAAATTTTGAAAAATGTATTACTGTGAGATCAAATATAAATAGATCTCATAATAACACATTTTTCAAAATTTCTTTGGGATGCGTTGTACTTACAAAAAAATCTGTATTTTAAAAGTGCAAGAATTGATTAGACGAAATTAACATATGTAAAAATAACGTGAGATCAAACATAAGCGTATATTTTGAACTTAACAAAATGTCTGTGTTTTATACGCGTGACGCATGAAGGAAAATTTCGAGTTTAGAAAAGCCTGAAAATTTGGTTTGGCCGCTCCGCGCTTCGCGCTACGCGGCCAAACCAAATTTTCAGGCTTTTCTAAACTCGAAATTTTCCTTCATGCTTAGTCTGGGAGAGGAAAACACTCGTTCGAAGCTTTAAATTTAACGCTTTTATAAAATCAACGCATGCCTTACAATTTACAGTGAATATTTTAAACTTAACAATATAATTAAACACATTTTCAGGCTTTTCTAAACTCTAAATTTTGTTTCATTTTATTTCGTCTTCGAGCTTTAAATTTAACGCTTTTATAAATATTTTTACATAGGGATATGTATACTTTAACAAATTAATAAATAAAATATTTCTGATATAAAATATAAAAACGAATTAACATTAATATCGACTTTCTGCAAAAAGTTTGTCTCGAAATATTCATTGCAACAACTACTTCTCGAGCTAATACCCCGATAGATATTGAATTATACAATGAATATTTGCATTACACGACAGCACTGCTGTTCTATGCATAATTTATATGCAAAATGCAACATCAGGTCAAACTATTCTCTAACCAAACTAAATGAAACAAAAGGAAATTGAATTAAATTGAAAAAATTACAGGGAATGAATTTTAATTGTCTTAAGCCATCTTTAGACGCGTTTCGAGATTTACTCCTCATCAGTATAGCTTTGCATTAGACTTTCAATTCAAAAAATATTAAAATAAAATAAACAGGAAACTTACAGGAATGTCGAATCTCGTACTTGAAAAAAGTATAAAATTTCGCAATTCAATTTCTAATCATTAACTCAATTTAAATCTTCACTGAATAAATACGTAAACTCCTCAAAATTATAAAACCTGCGCACGTACAAACTCGTTATAAATTAACCAATTCCTGTATAATTAAACGTGCCATCCGTTCTTATCTCCCATCATAGACTGTGGCGAACTTCTTCGAGAGGGGAAGGAGGAGGTGAGGAAGTTTGTGGGAATCGGTTCGAGTAATTTACTTATTTACCCACCCCGCAAAGATCGGTAGATAGGGCGCGGGCGGCGGAGTTACAACCCCCGAAATTTCGTAATTTCAATTTCGGGGAAAATGGGTGTTAGTTATAAATTACAGGGGGGTCGAGAGGATGGCGCTGGTTCAGCTAGGCCACATAATTACCCCGAACGGCATACATATGCAACTATTAATTAAAACGTGTATTAGCGGTCTGTGTAATTTAAGCGGCTTGCTGGAATTTATATTTACACGTGGATTAAGCTGTTATGTTTAACTATTCATATAATTTTATAAAATTTATAATTACTTTACTTATTTTAAAGAAAAAACTCGTTTATTTTTAAAGATTGGAATGTTTATTCACTACAATTGTTTCAAAACTATTTGAATTCGCAAATTTATTGCTTCCTCAGGTGAAGAGAGTTACAAAGCGAGGGCAAAAAAGTGTTATAAATTTTGTAATTAAACTTAATTTTCCTCTAGTGGCATGTGTTTGTCTATAGAGCACAATTAAACGTTCAGTCCTAAAACGAGCCCAAGCGTTGCGTTCATGTATAATATATAAAATTACGACAATATTTATATAAAAAGCAAGCAATACGTTTTAATTAATAAGACTACTCAGGACAATAAATAACCATTGCATTTACGAACATTGTCGTAGTTTTATATATTATGCTTAACCCATTAACGGCCGAGCAATTATAGAGATAACTCTAAAAGTTGAGTTTAGGTAAAATTCTGCACTTCTTTTTATGATATCTATTATATTAAATACTGTGATTTTTTCTTTTAAATGCACATAGTGTATATATATGCTGTAAAATTTTAGGTATTCGTCGATTTCATATAAAAACGTGCAGTATGAAGTTTAGAACGAGTGATTCCACTCCCAGACTAAGCATGAAGTAAAATTTCGAGTTTAGAAAAGCCTGAAAATTTGGTTTGGCCGCTCCGCGAAGCGGAGCGGCCAAACCAAATTTTCAGGCTTTTCTAAACTCGAAATTTTACTTCATGCGCCACGCGCTTAAAACGCTGAAATATTGTGAAGTTAGAAATACATTCACATATTTTTTTTTTTTAAATGAGTAACAATCGAAATATTTAAATAACAAAATATTTACATTTTTCTTCATACGTTTTCAAGTCAGGTCAAATAATATAATTTATTTAGTAATTTAATAACCAAAAATAAATTGTGTTATACAAACAAAGTTAAACCGTTTTTCTTAATAAATTAACATGTATAACGAAGTAGAAGCCTCCACAATACAAAAAAAATAATAATGTTGCGTGTATGCATCAATGGCGCTTAATGAGTTAAAGTGTGCAAACTATAAGAAGCGTAAGCTTATGTTCTTAAAAAGTTTTTATTTTTGTTTGTTTGTTTGGCATAGGTTATTACCATTCAGCCACTAACGTTGATTTATATTAACATATATTTTGACTAATTTGGACGTCACAACACATTCACACACATCCATGGAACCGGAGACGAGTATTTTTCGTTAGAAAAATTACTCGCCTCCGCTGGGAGGGAATCGAACCCAGATCACCTCCGTGATCGATTTGGCGAAACCGGCGGCTCAACCGCTCGGTCACGGCGGGCCCACTCTTAAAAAGTTAAGTGTTTTCTTTATATCAAATTGAAAATGTACTAGAAAGTGAACGCCTCCAAGATTCAAGAATTATTTTCTTGAATTCAAATGGTTTTGAATTTGAATTATTCTTGTTGCGTTTGTGTAAAACAACTTTGCTCAGAATTTTACATAGGAAACTGAATCTTCATCCGTTTAAAATCCAAATGGTTCAAGCTCCAAAACCGACAGATTTTCCAACATGTTTACATTTTTGTGAAGTGATGTTAGAACGCGGAATTGATATGGTTTTTCGAAGATTTTTATTCATCAGGCCACATGAATAAACAAAACTGCAGATAGTAGGCATCCGAGAATCCTCAAGAGCTCCACCAACAACCATTACATAGTCTGAAGTTAACAGTTTGGTTTGCAGTTTCTTCAATAGGAATTATCGGTCCCAATTTTTTTAAAGATAATACTGAGAATACAACTCATAGCCTACTAGAATGTATTTTCAGCCAATCAGATGCAAGTACATACGTAGCAGTATGTGTATCGCAGCGATGATAAAAAAATCATCGCAATGATAAGTTTGTTGTGGTCATAAATTGTTTTTTAAACGTCAAAGTGGTTAGACGTCAAAATTCCAAATATTAAAATGGACGTTGGAAATCATTTTGGCACGGCTTCTAGCAGCAATATAAGTGAAGTAGTGAAAAATACGATACCGAAAAACACAGTGCGAAATAGAGAGTCGCATTGGCGACAATTTTCTGAGTTTTGTGCCACTAGGAAGTTTCAGATAAGTAAGATTATAACATTTTATTCGTTATATTCTCTCACTAAATATAACTCGTGGTACGATTAATACCAGATGATATTTAGTCGTTAAAACCGAAGCAGCACATTCAACTCGTCCTACGGACTCGTTGAATCTGCAGCTCGGTTTTAACTTCAAAATATCATCGGTAATAATCTTACCACTCGTTGTATTATGGCTGAGAATATAACTCAAGCGTCACATGACTACATTCCCTCCAATCAGAATCGCGTGTTTCCATAGATATGTGTTATCACAGCGATAATAGAATCCTATAACCTTGTTTTGGTCGTTGCTACGAAAATTATTTGTCAAATCTGGCAGTCGAAAATTAAAAATGTCAACCGGGGGATGGGGTGAGGTTTACAAGACAGAAATGTAGTGAAATTCGTTATATTCTCTCATCGAATATAACTCGAGGTATGATTAATAATCGATAATATTTATTCGTGAAACCGGAGCAGCACATTCAACTCGCCCTTCGGGCTCGTTGAATCTGCAGCTCGGTTTCACTCATAAATATTATCGATGATAATCTTACCACTTGTTATATTACAGCTGAAAATACTGTAAGAGTCAATTCTCATCGTTGTGTCGAAATGATGAACGACTTCCTGACGCTACAATTAAACATGTTTCCAGGAAACTAAGATACATTGTTCCAGCAAGATGGGGTTACTTCTCACACTACAAGAGGATCAATAAATGCCTTGAAAGGATTGTTACCTTATCACATTATATCGAGGCATGGTAATATCGAATGGCCCCCGAGGTCACCGGACTTTTAGCCTTGCCATTACTACTTACGGGGCTACTTGAAGCACAGACTTTTTGCTAACAAGTCAAGAAGTATGCAGGAATTAAAAGTATGAATCCTTGAAGATATTACGAATATTCCAGTTAGCTATTGTTAAGGGGTACATAGTACTCGAAATGTACGTCTAGCATCGAAAAATAAAAGTGAAGAAATAAATATAACTGCGTTTTAATATGAGTGATTAAAAATCTTCACGTAACTCAAATAATTAAATTAATTAAATTAGAAACGTTACAGCGAGTTATGCAAAATCGTACTGATGAAATTAAAGGCATAATTTTGTACATATTCTTTGTAAAAGGGGTTTCCCGTGAGAGAATAAATAAATAAATTTAAAAAAAAATAATTTTCATAAAGAAATAAATATGGCATTATTAATTGTTGTATGTTACTCTATAATTATGATTACATCCACATTTCTCTAGGGAAATATGTATTTTCAAAAAGTTTCATATAGGGAGATATAAGTATGTTATAACATATAATAATAATAATAATAATAATCTTTATTTCAAATACCATTTAGTTACATGCATTTTTACACAAAAGATAATGGCAAGCTAAATTTGCCAAAACTGCAGTCACACAAAAATAAATTGTGTTATACAAACAAAGTTAAACCGTTTTTTATAAATAAATTAACATGTATAACGAAGTAGAAGCCTCCACAATACAAAAAAATTCAATAATAAAGTATTTGGAATCTAATGGCGAGTTCAGTCTTTGGCTGGGTCGCCGCGACTGTTTTTCAACTTAACCATTGAAAACATAAGTAATAAATAAATATTAAACAAGCGCAGAAAATTGTTTCAGTGCGTTTTAAATATCAGTAATTTAAATTATTCTATAATTAAATCAGCAATATTGAAATACAAAATATCCATCTATCTGTTTTTAAGATGTTTGGCACAATGTTCACGGAAAGTTAAGACACATTTCGCTTTGCATTCTAGTGGTACCTTATTGTACACTTTAAAAATTTGGATTGAGAATGATCTTTCTGCTAAAACAGATTTATGTTGAGGTGGAGTTAGTAATCCTCTAAAGCAGTGGTGGGGAAACTTTTTTTAAGACGGGCCATTTGTAATAACCAGACAATCGTAGCGGGCCAAAGAATAATGCTAGGTAGTTTTTATGCGGGTCGTCACATTACGAAGTAAGAACGCGTTCAAACATTCTCACGACGGCACTCTTAAACGGGCCGGATTAAACCTTTCCGCGGGCCGGACTTGGCCCGCGGGCCGTAGTTTCCCCATCACTGCTCTAAAGCGTACATTAAGTGTATGAACGTCAGAGCGGAATTTAATTTTGTGGTAAAGATAAGGTGGAGTCTTGTCTTTAATTATTTTGTGACAAAAAGTGGCAAAATGAAGTAAACGGCGATCACTCAATTTAAGCCAACCTAAGTCCTGAATATGTAAAGTTATTTAAATAAAAAACACACAAATTAAAACTTTATTCCGACTAGTTTCGGTTTGTTAGACCATTTTCAAAGGAATGTAGTTTTAATTTGTAAATATGAATATATAACTTTACATATTCTAATATGTTTCACCACGTGCCAGATGAGAAATTAATTCAAAAAATTACTAAGTCCTGAAGCTTATGACTTATATGATCAAATTTCCTAATACCGAACATTAATCTCAAACAAGAATTTTGCATACGTTGAATTTTATCAATTGTTTTTTTTTTTATCTAAACAAAAGTTGTATACTACATCACAATAGTTGAAGTGTGACAAAACCAGGGATTCACATAATATAGTTTTTAATTTCTGCCATAAACATCGCCGATTTAAGTATATTAACCTAAGATTTACGTATGCCTTATTGATACAACGGGAGATATGACTGTAGAATCTTAGTTCACTATCAATATAAACTCCTAGACTTTTAACACAATTGTTTATGTCAATAAAATTGGTATTGTTCAAGCTAATTGAAAGTAAGGGGAATACTCTTACTCACGCTTTTTTTGGACCCAACAGAATAACTTCAGTTTTAGAATTATTTATTAGGAGAGAGTGCTCATTGCATTTTGTAACGATTCTATTTAAATCTGAGTGCATTTTAGCGCACGTAACAATAGTGCACTTCTCTGCAAAAGTATATAACAATTGAGTATCGTCTGCAAAAAGATGGTAGTTATTTAAGTTGATACTTGAAAACATTTGTGAAGTATAAATTAGAAATAATAAAGGCCCCAAATTAGAGCCTTGTGGTACACCTCTATGAGTTTCCAGCTCATTCGACTATTATTTTTCAAGCTTACTATTTGTGATCGGTTACTTGGGTATTCTTTGAAAAAACCAATGGATACCTGATCGAAGCCAATGTAAGATAATATAGCAAGCAGGGTATTATGATTTAAGGTGTCGAAGGCCTTTGAGAAGTCCAGTAGTATAAGTAATGTCAGAAGGCCTTGGTCCTGGAAAATAATTATACTATCTGTGATGTCGGCTATCCATCGTATCCAAGGCAATATTACTCATTATTGTATCAATCAGAAAAAGAAATATTTACTTTCTGGATTAATATGTTTCCAGTATTTCTCCTTTAAACACCTTGTAATTATAATTATTCTTTGGTAATTATGCATTCATCTTTGTTTGACCGATTTTTATAATTACGAAATAAACATTAAATTTCAAATATATTTAATTAATTTCTCACTTAACCCGCGGCGAAACATTTTTGAATCTAATACTGGATGATTTAAATTAAATTTAAATTTAAACACTTGGTAAGTGAAACAAACCAAATGTTTTAATTTAATTTAAATCATCCAGTATTTAATTTCAAAGTTAAACTCATTGCGCAATCACCCAATTCAATCTGCATACGTTTATTATAGCGAAATAGTCTAAAATTTATGATCCACATATAAATCCCACAAATTATCCGATGTAATAACATCTCGTCCAATAAATTCATCACATCCCACTTTGGCTCGTCATAGCCCTGGCCGCGAATTCGCCAAACGCGATCATTATAATTACCAGAAATAACTGCGAATGCGTACGTCCGAATATATTTCTTTTTTACGAAAGAGAAAGGCACGTGGCTCTGGAATTTTATTTGTTTTCGACAGGAACCTGTTGATGGATGCTAATGAGCCCTCCTAGCCGGAATTACGCGCGTACGTCAACAGCTATTGTTGATCCAGACATATCCTAGAGGGTATTTAATTTCTTTTGTGTTCCGGCAATTAATTCGGTAGTTAGAGAATGTCATGTTAAAATACACTCGAAGAAATAAATCACTAGCGACAGAAGATTTGTCACGTAATCTAAGATCAAAATAACACAATGGAACATTTTTTTTGTTTGACCATTCAGCAACTAACGCATGCACAGGGCCAACAAAAACAATTTTATATCGGTGACTTAATTTTTAACCTATATATAATGAATAAAAGTGGTAAAAAACATAGTTATATAGAGAAAACACTTAACTTTTTTATATAATATACAGAGAGTTTTATGTAACACCGAACATTTTCATAACGAGAATTTTTCTTTTAAGTATACATAAGCATACGTTGTATACCGATGCTCGGTTTATTAAAAGAATTTAATTTGATGCTTTAAGCAAGTATTTTCCACTCCAAGGCTAAGCATGAAGTAAAATTTCGAGTTTAGAAAAGCCTGAAAATTTGGTTTGGTCGCGTAGCGCGAAGCGCGGAGCGGCCAAACCAAATTTTCAGGCTTTTCTAAACTCGAAATTTTACTTCATGCGCCACCGGTACAAAACACTGACATATTACGAAGTTTAAAACACACCGCTAAACTTTACATTATATCAGTGTTTTGTACCGGTGGCGCATGAAGTAAAATTTCGAGTTTAGAAAAGCCTGAAAATTTGGTTTGGCCGCTCCGCGCTTCGCGCTACGCGACCAAACCAAATTTTCAGGCTTTTCTAAACTCGAAATTTTACTTCATGCTTAGCCTGGGAGTGGAAAACACTTGCTTAAAGCTTCAAACTGAATTCTTTCAATAAACCGGACATCGGAAAATGTGCAACGTATGCATATGGATACTATGGAAGAAAAATTCTCGTTATGAAAATGTTCGGTGTTACATAAAACTCTCTGTTTATTTTATATTTTTTATTATAAAAGTGGTGTAAACAAGTTAAGTGTTTTCTTCATATCAAATTGAAAATGTACCGCGAAGTAAACACCTCTAAGATTCAATAACATAGTAATAGTATAATTTAATTTTGATAGGGATTACCAACTAGTAACGGTCAAAACCATCGTTATGCTAATTATAAGCATTTTAAAGTTACTGATTCCGACTCATCAGTTTAGCTGTATCAGCTCTAGATTAGAAGATAAAGTATAAGTTAAGAAGTTCGTCACTTTTCGAATTAACATTCATGTTCGAATTGAAAATTGGCCTCTTATGAACAATATGGTTGTTAGAGAAAACAGCGTGATCACAGGGCCTTTAGTTGAGCTTGATGAAGCAATTTGTAAGTTTGTGAAACTGTGCATCTACGTAGGTACTCTGTGAGCATTTAAAGCTTCTAAAGAGTGTTTCCACTTGAAACATTAAGCATGAAGTAAAATTTCGAGTTTAGAAAAGCCTGAAAATTTGGTTTGGTCGCGTAGCGCGAAGCGCGGAGCGACCAAACCAAATTTTCAGGCTTTTCTAAACTCGAAATTTTACTTCATGCGCCACGCGTATAAAACACTGTTAAAGTGAAGTTCAGTATATATAACTTGATTATTTAATAATTAATTATGTTATATGAGTGTTGATGAATTAATGGTTAATGAATAAATGGTTCGTGACTAATTTGTGGATGATTTATTCGATTAAACCTGATTTTGCTATTCAAGAGACCGAACATTATTATAACGAGAATATTTCTTTTAATTATTAAGTTATTAAGAATTGTTATTTATTTTGTGGTAATAATAATACTTATAAAAAATATATATTGGAAAAATATATAGTGGAAGCTTTGATCTGTTCAAGTGCGGGTTCCACATCGGTCTCACAGTGGCGTGAAGCAGGTAATGGGGCAAAAAAAAAAAATTATACATATGCATTTCGTTGTACATTTTCCGACGCTCGGTTTATTAAGAGAATTCAATTAGAACTTTAAACGAGTGTTTTCCACTCCCAGGCTAAGCATGAAGTAAAATTTCGAGTTTAGAAAAGCCTGAAAATTTGGTTTGGTCGCGTAGCGCGAAGCGCGTAGCGGCCAAACCAAATTTTCAGGCTTTTCTAAACTCGAAATTTTACTTCATGCGCCACCGTTACAAAACATTGATTCAATGTAAAGTTTAGCGGTGTGTTTTAAACTTCGTAATATGTCAGTGTTTTGTACCGGTGGCGCATGAAGTAAAATTTCGAGTTTAGAAAAGCCTGAAAATTTGGTTTGGCCGCTCCGCGCTTCGCGCTACGCGCCCAAACCAAATTTTCAGGCTTTTCTAAACTCGAAATTTTACTTCATGCTTAGCCTGGGAGTGGAAAACACTCGTTTAAAGTTCTAATTGAATTCTCTTAGTAAACCGAGCATCAGAAAATGTACAACGTATACATATGTATACTTAAAAGAAATATTCTCGTTATGAAAATGTCCGGTGTTACATAAAACTCTCTGTATGTATAATTCATTAAAATAAAATGCTTTTATTTAAATTTAATTAGTACCTACATATTAAAGTGTTACATTCAACAGTATATTCCAAATATTTTCACACGTTGCGAACTTTTGAATAATTCAAAATCTGAAAATTGCATTGCTGCATACATAAGCGCTCGAATTTAATTGTTGCTGTATTACCCCGACCCGACCGCATCTTGAATTAATTTATAGTTCGTGTGGCATTATGCATTATGTATAAATACGCTTTACACAGGCAATGCATTTTTTAATAATAAGTAACAAACATACATGTTTGTCATAAACACATTTTTTGAGCAGTTTATAAATACAAGGCCATGGCCACGGATGGGGGGGGATATGGGGGTTTAAACCTCCCCCGAAATTTTCAAAATGTTATATTTTTGTATGTAAAAGCGGCCCCGAAAGAGCAAAAACAACATATTAACCAGTACCTCGAAAATTAAAGGTATGTCGCCGGTTTTAAATGTGGAAATTTGGTCTCCGCCACCCTGCATTAAAATTGTTAAATAATTGAAACCAAAAATGGCATTTTACCACAGAGCGGAATCAACTTACATTTTCTCCCTCAGTTGTTGCGTGGACGATTTGTTAATTAGTCGATTGAACGGTGGTAATTACCATGAAAATGAATGCGCTGGACGTTAATTAGCAAAACATTGTTCGGTCCGTGGAAATTTGGCCGAAATGAAATTTAAATCCACGCTCGCGTTGATAATCCCCTTTGCACGTCCCGAAATTAATTTCCGAAAAACGCAAAATAATCAAACAAAATACACGACACAAAACTGCACACGAACGATAGCATAATCTATGCGCTCGAACGAAATTTATTCCGACCGTAAATAAAATCCACGCGCATTGATTTATTTGACGGATCATACATTTTCATCCCCCATAAAAATACAAACAAAACAAAAAGACAATTGTTTAGCTCTAAAATAATATTTTTAATAAATTCGTTTAACCGATTAACGGCCGAGCAATTATAGAGATAACTCTAAAAGTTGAGTTTAGGTAAAATTCTGCACTTTTTTTTATGATATCAATGAATGACTTATTAACTGTATTGTTTTGAGTTTACGTGATGTGATTAATCACAAATAAAAAGACTGTTATTTCTTACTTCACTTTTTATTTTTATGTTAGATGTACATTTCGAGACACAAGGTGCTCATTATCAATAACAAACAACAAACAGTTTGTTATTGATAATGAGCACCTTGTGTCTCGAAATGTACATCTAACATAAATATAAAAAGTGAAGTAAGGAATAACAGTCTTTCTATTTGTGAATGACTTATTGTATTAAATACTGTGAGTTTTTCTTTTAAGTACACATAGTGTATATGCTGTAAAATTTCAGGCATTCGTCGATTTCATATAACAACGTGCAGTATGAAGTTTAGAACGAGTGATTCCACTCCCAGACTAAGCATGAAGTAAAATTTCGAGTTTAGAAAAGCCTGATAATTTGGTTTGGACGCTCCACGGAGCGGAGCGGCCAAGGCTTTCAGGCTTTTCTAAACTCGAAATTTTACTTCATGCGCCACGCGTGAAACACTGAAATATTGTGAAGTTAGAAATACACCGACATTACTTTTTTTTTTAAATGCGTAATAATCAAATATTTAAATAACAAGATATTTACAGTTTTCCTTATACATTTTCAAGTCAGGTCAAATAATATAATTTATCAAATTAACTTATGAAGTAATTTAATTAACAAAAAATTAAGAATGTTGCGTGTACGCATCAATGGCGCTTAATGGGTTAATATATAAAATTACGATAATTTTCGTATAAACTGCAAACAACAAGTCCTAATGTTTGCAGTTTTTACAAACAGTATCGTAATTTTATATATTATGTTTAAAGTTTTGCAAATTAAAACAAGCGTAAACTTATTCTTCTTATTCTCAAAATCAAATAGTTGCGAAATATTCAATTGATTGGGTATGCTGCTATGTGAAGATCAAATTTAATTGATAAGTAAAGCACTAATAACCTTTAAACATTAAAAGTGCGATTCTTTTCGCAATCTACAACAAGTTAGTCTTACAAAGACTATATCAAACACTCATTGAAACAACTACTTCCCGGGCTAATACCCCGACGGACATTGAATTATACAACAAGTGTTTGCTGTTACATACATACCTTTTAATGTTTGAAGTATTCTGCAACCAAGAATTGGCAATTTCATTTATACTAATAACCTTTCTTCGCACTTTTATTTGAATTACCAAATGTACATTTCGGACACAAAGTGACCATTATCAATGGATTAGTGATAATAATAATCCATTGATAGTGGTCACTTTGTGTGCGAAATGTACATTTAATGATTCAAATAAAAGTGCGAAGAAAGGTTATTTGTGCTTTATTCATCAATTGAAATATTTATGTCAAAATATACTGCTTAAATTTGATCACACGTTTGCCTTTTCATTGAATTAATTATAGCAAAAATGTAAAATATCGTATATCAACAAATTTGGTTTATTGATTTATAATAGAAATACAGGTTGAGATTAGGATTACTTTGATTAAAAAACACTTAGAACCTTTCTTTCTTCAATACTTTATTTTGTAACCAAATGTACATTTCGGACACGAAGTGCCCATTATCAATGGTTTGATACTAATACAGTATTAGTATTAGTATTAGTATCAAACCATTGATAATGGACACTTCGTGTCCGAAATGTACATTTGGTTACAAAATAAAGTATTGAAGAAAAGGTTCTAAGTGTTTTTTAATCAAAGTATAATTATCTTCAAGTAACTCAATCAATCAAAATAAAATGAGATTAGGATTATTTGTATTATTTATGCGTCTGATATGAAAACGTGTGTAGAACCTTGTTCCCTCCTTCGAGACAGGGAGAATGAAATTGAAAGGGCCTATTCTTACCTGCCATCCCTATAAATCATATATATACGCACTCTCGCAATGAGCCGACTTAGAGGAAAGTATCGCATCACTCCCAATTTCTCCCCTTTGTGTTCCCGCTTTATCTTCTGGGATACATAAAGCAAGCCAGAATTTATTGTAAGCATAAAGTGAGGAAACGTTTCCGGTCGGAGATTTTACCTTAATGCCTGATATCTTACAAAAGTGAACAACAAAAAATATCCGTCTATTGCGATTTATATAAACACAAAAGAACCGAAGTAATATGTGTATATATTTTATATTTTAAAAGGACAGTGATTGTAAGAACTCTTATGGAGAATCAATATAAGCAAATATTTAATCGGATTTCATCTAATTAAACGTTCACATCACAAAACAAATTATTCGAGTTTTGAAACCGCAAAATTTGCTTAGATGAAATTAACATTTGTAATTTTTTTTGACGAGAGATCAAATTTGGGTTTTATATTCAGAACTTCACTACACAGTTTAGAAAAGCCTGAATTTGGATTTGGAAATTTAAATTCAAACGTTCAGGCTTTTCTAAGCTCGAAATTTTACTTTATGCTTAGTCTGGGAGTGGAAACACTCATTAGAAGCTTCAAATCGAACGCTTTCAAAAAACAACGAATGACTGAAAATGTTCACTTGGTGACACTTTTTAGAAGATTTCAAATTAACCAATTAACCCATGCATACACGCAGCATTATTAATTTTTGGTTATTAAATTATTAAATAAATTAATTTGATATATTATATATAGTAATATATTAGTAACACCTTAATCGCGATTAGTTAATCACACGTTAGTAAACAGTTTTATACGTTTTTTTTTTTTATTTTATTCGATATTTTAAGACGCACTCACGAAGGAAAATAAGCATGTAAGTCGTACTTTATATTTTTTGTTTACATAAGGGATTAACACATTTGTCAGGTATGACAGAACGTAAATTAAGCTGCGACTCTACTTTTTCGTTCCATTTTATCAAAAAAGCAACGCCTTCTTGATTGTTTTTAAATGAACACCTGATACTTTACAAATATTGTGAAACAAGTTAGTCAAAGTATCGCTACATTTAGTTGCACAAGACCAAATTTCATCAGACGCTGTGCGTTGCGACTGACGCATGCGTTCTGTCGCTGCGCTCAGTCGCACTAGTGAAAGGCGCCTTAACCCTTCATTAAGCTGTTTCCCTAAGTAATGTTGGTTGTTCATTACTGCAATATCTAGCAATTAACACAACATAGGTAACTAGCAATTAAATTAACATACGAAACTGATCTGAACGCAGTTGCACGTGATATAAGTTAACTTATTAGTTAGATCAGTTGCGGATTACTTAATTTGCCTAACTCTAGGTACAAGTTTAATCACAGGACTATGCATAAGGTCGTTGGTTATTATTTCACTGTTTGTTTTTATTTTAAGTTAACTAGCTTCGGTCAGATGACCATTATCAAAGTTATTACAAAACAAGAATTCACTAGTTTATTAACTAATGTTATCGCAGTTACAGCTGACCAATATTACGTATGCAAATGTCAGCTAGTTAAATTATACCAAAAATCATGACATATCCAGATATTAGGATGCACGGGTTGTAAGTTCGGATGTTTTGCTTGCACGAGCGTAGGGATTCTATTCGTTATTAATTAAAGGGTCGTCCCTTACGTCCCTGTTTCATACAACGGGCTACGTGCTCAAGTGTAATAGGACACGCGCTGACATGTTTGCATATCTGGTTACATCATAATGTCAAAGCTGTAGTTTTGCAAAATGTGGATCATCCCTTAAAAGAAGGATTAAATTAATATACGAGGGTGCTTATTAAACTTTGTGCTTTCCTATTTAGATTCAACACGATGCACCAGTAAAGCTTTTAACGAGTGTTTTCACTCCTTGATTAAGTGTGAAGTAAAATTTCGAGTTTAGAAAAGCCTGAACGTTTCAATTTAGACCAGTCCAAATCTAAATTCAGGCTTTCCTTAACTCGTAATTTTAATTCATTTAAAGTGAAGTTCAAAATTTTCTTAACCCATTAATGTCAGAGCAATTATAGAGTTAACTCTAAAAGTTGATTTTAGGTAAAATTCTGCCCTTTTTTTTATTCTATGAATGACTTATTGTATAACATACTGTGCATTTTTCTTTTCAAATACACATAATGTTTACGCTGTAAATTTTCAGACATTTGTCGATTTTATATAAAAACGTGCAATATGAAGTCTAGAACGAGTGTTTCCACTCCCAGACTAAGCATGAAGTAAAATTTCGAGTTTAGAAAAGCCTGAAAATTTGGTTTGGTCGCTCCGCGAAGCGGAGCGGCCAAACCAAATTTTCAGGCTTTTCTAAACTCGAAATTTTACTTCATGCGCCACGCGCATAAAACGCTGAAATATTGTGAAGTTAGAAATACATTCGCATTATTTTTTTTTAAGTGAGTAACAATCGAAATATTTAAATAACAAAATATTTACATTTTTAAGTCAGGTCAAATAATATAATATATCAAATTAATTTATTTAGTAATTTAATAACCAAAAATTAATAATGTTGCGTGTATGCATCAATGGCGCTTAATGGGTTAATATTGTGATTGAATTATGAAAATATACTTATTCGTTTTGCCATAATTAAGTTACTAATAAACAATTTCATCGCATAAGCCTCTCTTATTCGCCTCGGATTTAAAAAGGATAGACATATTTTCTCTCTAATACACTAGATACAGACACACAGAGAGTTTTATGTAATACCGAACATTAAACAACTTGCGCTGAATCTCATATGATTACCTGTTATTTCTAATAGTCATATAGGCAATCCAATTTACACTTAACCTCAAAATCAAACGTGTCAAATTGTGTTTAATACTTAGACCCATTTTCACCCCCGCTGATTAACTTTAATCATCCATAAATAATTGACTAAACCTGTGATTAAGTAAAAATTCTAGAACATAAGAATGTTATGAATTTGTAAGATATCCTCAACATCTCTTTTATCAACATCCGATTGTGTAAACAATTTGTAAATAAAATGTTTGTGTTTTACTAATTACTAATTAAGTTAATCAACTTGGGTGCAAACGGGCATTAGATTAGTTTCAGTACGAATCAAACATACGAAAATTAACATTCAAAGGCCTATTTGCACCCCGAACTTTAATCATCCACTAATCCAGTGATGGGGAAACTACGGCTCGCGGGCCAAGTCCGGCCCGCGGAAAGGTTTAATCCGGCCCGTTTAAGAGTGCCGTCGTGAGAATGTTTGAACGCGTTCTTACTTCGTAATGGTGGGACCCGCATAAAAACTACCTACCTACGATTAAGCATTATTCTTTGGCCCGCTACAATTGTCTGGTTATTACAAATGGCCCGTCTTAAAAAAAGTTTCCCCACCACTGCACTAATCATTGATCAAGCCAAAATTCAAGAATATAGGAATATTATAAATTTGTAAGATAAACTAAACATGCCTCTTTCATCAATATGCTGTTGGCTAAATAGTTTGTATCTCGTTGATTGTTAAGGCACTTATTTTTTGAAAATCCATTATCACTTAATATAATAGCAGACTATTTATGATTTTCAACTTTTTATTTAACTCACTACAATTGTATTGTATTATATTTCTTCACCTGAAGAAGCTACAGTGTAGCGAAACAATTGTAGTGAGTTAAATAAAAAGTTGAAAACCATAATTAGTCTGCTATTATATTAAGAAATAATTTGTAAATAAAATTGTTGTGTTTCTAAAAAGTACTAATCAATGATTAAGTTAATCGACTTGGGTGCAAACGGGTAAAAGTGTGTTATAATGTTCGGTTCTAGATAATACTCTCTGTACGTGACTCGTTTATTTTACCTAAAAATTACAAATACGGTCAGATGGAAAAATGTGGTTTCCCCTTGAGGCTAGGGAGGAAAAAAGAAAATGAACTACTATGAAGGATATCTAGTACAATCTTTCAAATGAAATAATTATTATCCTCGGGGAAATCAATTTAGGAAATGGAATTTTATTTAGATGTGCGACAGCGTTTCATTTTGGAACGCATTAATATTCTCGCTGATATCAACGCAAATTACCAAATTAAAACCGCACAGCAGACAGGCACACCAATAACGGGGCAGGCAGCCGGCCTACTTTTCAACGGGCATTATCACGCACTTTCATATTTCATATCATACAAGCCATGCTGCAATTCGCACTCATTTCCTTTTACATGCAAATTGTCGCAAATGTCACTTCTATTCTTTTACATGATATCTTTAGAAAGCTACTAATATAAGTGGACGTTTGTGATGAAATATTAAAAAAAATCCAAAAATTCCAATCAGTGGCGTAGCTAGATAATAGGCGCCCTAAAGCAAAGAAAAAAAAGGGTTTTAATACCGTTTGCAACATAAGGTAGAATTGAATTTACCAATGATTAAACATTCTTATATTCCAGAATTTTAACTTATTCAGAGGTTCAATTAATGATTAGTAACTGATTAAATGAAATTTACTTAATAAAAGACTAACACTTTCTTTACTAAAAACATTTATTTTCGCTAAATGTACATTTCGAACACTACTTGCTCATTATCAATAGCTAGCTTACTGAGTAAGCTATTGATAATGAGCACGTAGTGTTCGAAATGTACATTTAGCGCAAATAAATGTTTTTAGTGAAGAAAGTGTTAGTCTTTTATTAAGTAAATTATATTCAACTCTTCACTTAATTCAATCCAAATACATAATGATTAAATGAACATTCGCAACCCGAGTTATTAATTTTAATCATCTACTAATCATTAAAATTGAATTTGTGTTCAGTATTCCGGCACCGGATACCCACAGACGGTTTTCGGCCTTCAAGGTCCTCGTCAGTGTAGTCCCGACCCAGTGCTGGGGAATACTGACTATTATCAACATATGAAAACTATTAAGAAATTCGATAGCTAACTCCATCTAATGCTCTATAGTGGCATCGTCAATGACACGAATGGACGAAATAGTGACCTGTATATGCACTTTCTGCATTCGTGTCATTGACGATGCCACTGTAGAGCATTAGATGGCGTTAGCAATCGAATTTTTTAATACTAATCATCAATTGAACCTATAAAAAAGTAAAAATTCTGAAATATAAGAATGTTTAAAATTTATAAGATATCCTAAACATGTCTCTTTTATCAATATGCGATTGTGTAAACAATTTATATACAAAATTGTTGTGTTTTTAAGAAGAATCACTGATTAAGTCAATCGATTTGAGTGCAAACGGGAATTAGTGCTTGAAAAACGATTTGTTTAAAATTTAATAAATGCTTAGGCATTCGCTGTTTTTATAAAATGTTAAGCTCCTAAGAGTGTTTCCACTCCCAGACTAAGCATGAAGTAAAATTTCGAGTTTAGAAAAGCCCTGTGAAAATTTGTCGAGGGTCGCGCAGCGACCCGAGACAAATTTTCTGGGCTTTTCTAAACTCGAAATTTTACTTCATGCGCCACGCGTATAAGACGCAGATTTCAAACAAAGCTCGAATATACATAAATTTCACAATATTTTAGTGTATAATACGCGTGGCGCATGAAGTAAAATTTCGAGTTTAGAAAAGCCCAGAAAATTTGTCTCGGGTCGCTGCGCGACCCTCGACAAATTTTCACGGGGCTTTTCTAAACTCGAAATTTTACTTCATGCTTAGTCTGGGAGTGGAATTACTCGTTAGAGGCTTCAAATTGCTTGAGTTTAATTTGAAGATTTTAACGAGTGTTTTCCACTCCCAGACTAAGCATGAAGTAAAATTTCGAGTTTAGAAAAGCCTGAGCGTTTGGATTTGGACACGTAGCGTCCAAATCCAAACTCAGGCTTTTCTAAACTCGAAATTTTACTTCATGCGCCACGCGTATAAGACACAGATTTGATGTGAAGTCCGAAAATACATAAATTTCACAATATTTTAGTGTTTTATACGCGTGGCGCATGAAGTAAAATTTCGAGTTTAGAAAAGCCCAGAAAATTTGTCTCGGGTCGCTGCGCGACCCTCGACAAATTTTCACGGGGCTTTTCTAAACTCGAAATTTTACTTCATGCTTAGTCTGGGAGTGGAATCACTCGTTAGAGGCTTCAAATTGGACGCGTAGCGGCGTCCAAATCGAAACACAGGCTTTTCTAAATTCGAAATTTGACTTTATGCGCCACGCGTATACAACACTGACACGTCGTGAAATTCTTAGATATGCACGTTTTCGATTCGTAGAGGACCCTCCTTGATTTTATGTTTGATAAATTTAACAAATGTATTTCTCGTCTAACATAATCTTTCATTTTCAACCGCCTGGAGCAGTTTGCTCCTTGATTCCAGTGGAGCAAATACAATAAGGTCAGGCCTTAAGGGATGTCTGGAATTGGCCCTTCGCCAATTTGATTAAAATAGATCACAGGAAAATGGAAGCCTAAAATGTGGGTTAGCTTCCGGGCACAGAATTTAAAAAGTGAATGAGTTAGTAATGCAACAAAATAAATTATACAGGGTGTCCACAGACTCATTCTCAACATAGGGATGTTCGTTATTATAAGAGATAAAGATTTGGTTAAATGGGATGAAATACTCCTTAGGTAAAATTGTAGTAAACCTTATATAAAAACTTTTGATATTTTACGCAGCTCAGGCGCTATAGCAAAAAAGTGATTTTTTTTTCTGTTATAGCTCATTGATTTTCAGAGAAAGTCGAGTTTAATTTGCACGTTTTTAAGGGACTTTTTTAGGAGGAATATCGTTATATATTCAGATTTTCGAAAATTGTTATCATATTCGAGTTACAAACTTTGTTCTGATGGGAGTCATAGTTGGCTATAGTACCATTAAAAACAGATTTATTTCCGCTTTTCAGAAATGTATAATGCCTAATAGGATAACTAATGGTAAAAACAACAAAATAGATTATATTAACACTGCCAGGTTGACAATTAATGACTCTGAAAACAAAAGAATAAAGAAAATTTGTCTTATAATTATTTATTAAAAACAGAACGCTTCGAAAAATATTTAGACTTTTCTTCAATTTGGTTCTCATTTATCACTTGATGAAACATGTTTACAATATTGATAATTAAATAAAAGTCACTTGGTTTGTTTCACTACTATTTTTTATTCTCTCTCGACTTATAGTTGAGAATAACGATAAGTCGAAACTAGTCGGAGAGAATAAAAAATAGTAGTGAAACAAACCAAGTGACTTTTATTTAATTATCAATATTTAGACTTTACAATAAAAAAAAGACTTATTCCTTACTTCACTTTTATTTTTATTCTTTAGATGTACATTTCGAGTGCAAAGCACTCATTATCAATAACACTAGAAATGCACTCGAAATGTACATCTAACGAATAAAAATAAAAGTGAAGTAAGGAATAAAAGTGTTTTTTTTTTTTATTGTGATTAAATACTCCACATAACTTAATAAAACAATTAGTGATTTAGACTTGACATAAAACAAAGGTATAGTTAGTAGTTACAAAAGATGTTCAAACACGGGTTTGTCGAGAATTAATCTGTGGACACCCTGTATTTGTAAATTCTAAGACAAATTTGTTGTAGATTGCGTAAATAATCTCTACACTTTTAATATTTTGAAGTATTTTACAAGCGAGTATTGGCAGTTTCATTCATACCTAAAATAAATGAAGTGCGACCTGTGTTAATTTACATTTTTATTCGAATTTTCTTTCACAAACCACATAAAATTCAACGCAAATCAAAATCATAATTAGCGAATAGCAAACTTTTTCATCAACGCGAGACGATTTTCAAAGGCACCTCCTCTCATTTATAATAAACGAACGTTCCTCAAAGGGAGATAAGTTCGTTAAATCAGAGAGTTACAGTTTTTTCGCTCAGCGCAAAGATCAAAGGGGCCCTAAATAATTTGTATAATTTTTTAGAAATTACATACAACAAAAAGTGCAATAACATAGCGAATGAAGTTCTGCAGAAGTGAATTGATTGCCCGATTGCCCTTTGACAGTTAAATCCTAGAAGTTATTGAATCCGCATTGCTCTTCACCCCAAGGGAAAACTGCGCGGAACATGTGTTCGTTCGATTTGAAATTTTCCTGATTGTTGAAAGTTTCAGGTTTAAAGTTTAACATCCGCTCACTAAAAGTGTTGAATCGGAGTTTAATTAATAAAATAGGTGAATTCAATTTGATTGAAATGAATCGATTAGTAATCGATTTTTTCCCAAAGTTATCAAACACTCCAACATCACTACAAAGTATTAAAAATTCAATCTGTATTTGGCTTATTAGAGGGAGTTTTAGCCAGTAAGAGTCTGACATAACCTATTGTTATCCTACCAACTCGTGGATGGGATAGAAAAAGATATCCATGAGGATTTTCTTCTCCTCTCTCCCAATAAAAAAAATTGTAACTCACTATTGATAATGCCGTAAAAAGCGAAACTAGTCAAGTAAATATAGAAAAAATTGTGAAACAAACTGTAATATATTATTGTTATTCTATAAATTATGTTAATTCAATGGGGTTCATCAATATATTTATTTTAATGCTTGATGGTAGTTTTTTATATTGTTCTCGAGGAACGGATGTTTTTTTGTTAAAATTAAGTGTCATTTAATTTAAACCCTTATTAACAATAATTAAAAGTGCGATTCGTTACTCAATCTAAAAATTGTTCTTATAAAGACAAATGTGTATGTTGTCTCACTTAATTTCAATATCCGAACACCAGTAGCAGGTTTTATTATCAAACTTTATTCTCAAACATTTCACCTGTTTCAATCGTGATCATTTTAATTAGTACAATTTACGATTTCTTAAACACATTCTTGTTGATTATTCCACTAGTGCATCCTGGAATAAACAGTAATTTGCGGTTGGGATTAGAATATTAACCTTTTCGCCTAGTTACTTCTCATCAGCAGAAGTAAGCCAGCTGGTGTACCTGGGCTTCATCCAATTAATTCCGCTCGAGATTATTGGAAGTCGCCTACGAGAGCCGAGCCGGGCGACATCTGCATACTTTCCAACGGCGGATACTCTCGAGAAAGTTATTTTTAAATTTAATAAGAGCGAGTTTTGCTCTAATTGTGCATATCGTTAAAAAAAAGAACTCCGTGGCTGCGAAAATCGAATCGATCGGTGAGTTTGTAGAGTGTATGAACCGCGTCTTAAACACTGAAATATTCTTGACTTTAAATGAATTGCTCTGTCTATCTTGTTTCCACAGAGCTACACAAGCTCAGAGAAAAATATTTTCAATGCAAATTATCTCTGTTATTCATTAATTATTTGTTATAATCGGGACCTTACATAACAAGTATTATTGTATATACAGAGAGTTTTATGTAACACCGAACATTTTCATAACGAGAATTATTCTTTGAAGTATCCATATGCACATTTTTCAATGCTCGGTTTATTAAAAGAATTCAATTTGAAGCTTTAAGCGAGTGTTTTCCACTCTCAGGCTAAGCATGAAGTAAAATTTCGAGTTTAGAAAAGCCTGAAAATTTGGTTTGGTCGCGTAGCGCGAAGCGCGGAGCGGCCAAACCAAATTTTCAGGCTTTTCTAAACTCGAAATTTTACTTCATGCGCCACTGGTACAAAACACTGACATATTATGAAGTTTAAAACACACCGCTAAACCTTACATTGAATCAGTGTTTTGTACCGGTGGCGCATGAAGTAAAATTTCGAGTTTAGAAAAGCCTGAAAATTTGGTTTGGCCGCGCAGCGCGAAGCGCCGAGCGCCCAAACCGAATTTTCAGGCTTTTCTAAACTCGAAATTTTCCTTCATGCGCCACGCGTATAAAACACTGATTTTAGTAGAAGTTCGAAGCATCCTACTAAAGCAGTATGCTAAAGACCTATATTCTGAACTGCAAATTAAATTAGTGTTTTATACGCGTGGCGCATGAAGTAAAATTTCGAGTTTAGAAAAGCCTGAAAATTTGGTTTGGTCGCGTAGCGCGAAGCGCGGAGCGGCCAAACCAAATTTTCAGGCTTTTCTAAACTCGAAATTTTACTTCATGCTTAGTCTGGGAGTGGAAAACACTCGTTTAAATTTCCTGTATTAGTAGAAATATTTTACCATGTGATCAATGAGAAACAAGTAAATGATATAAAAAAGATGTCTGTTTTATCATTAAAAGATATCGTATGTTCAATAAAATAAAGACCTCTAGAGTGCTATGAAATATATGGTAGGTTGGCAACTCTGAAATTATACGAGGAGGGTCCGATATTAAAGGTACAGGCCAAAATTTACCAACATATATTTTTAAAGAAAATATTTAATACATTCTACAAAAAAACTATATACTTTTGTTTATTTCTAGTCATATTCTTCATAAAGATTGAGACAATTTTCCTAGCGTGACAGTAGTTTAAACATTCCTTCATGATAGTGTTGCCTGTCAAGTCGATTAAAGTAGTTCACAACTGTGTCTTGCAATTCCTGTTGATTTACAAAGCGTTTCCCCGCCAAAAATTTCTTCAGAAGTCCGTATAAATAAAAATCGAAGGGGGCCAGATCGGGACTATATAGCGGATGTTGGAGGACCTCCCGTTTCCGCTGTGTCAACCATTCCTAGGTTTAATTTAACGTATGCGGTCTTGCACCATTGTGCAAAAGTTTAACTCCATCGCGTAAAATTTTAACTCCTTCAATAATTCATTTGCGGTGTTTGTTTCACAGGCACCTGTACCTTTAATATCGGACCCCCTCGTACATTGTAATTATTATGTCTGACGTTTTATATGACAATTCCTTAAACATGTAGCCAACATAGTTTTTAAAAAATTCTTACAATATGTTTAAGCGCCACCTTTCGCTCATTGATCTTGTAGTTGTTTTTTAATTGTATTTATTAGCTAATTGTAACTTGATTTTTATAACTATCATGTGCATTGTATTATTTGATATATGTTTAATTTACACACATTTATTATTATATATATATATATATATATATATATATATATATATATATATATATATATATATTTAATGTAAAATGGAGATTTCCGTACAAATAAATAAATAAATAAATAAAAAGATAAAATCATAGCACTCTAGAGGTTTTTTCTTTATTGAACATACTATACAATGATGCCTTCTTACAAAGTAATCAGATTTGAATAGGACTTTTCAACTATAACATATTTAACACATTCCACATCCTTCCGAGTAAACTACTTCGCAAAATTACCAATGTACTTAACATCCTTCGAATAAAACCCAAATCGCCTGTTCCTATAGCAATCTAACCGAACGGATACGTGCAAAGCACTGAAATAAATTTCTTACAAAGCCACCCTTCCATCCCTCAATCCCCAAAACCAGCATTTCCCTACAAATAAAAAAAAACTGGGCCCAATCAATACGATAGAAGGTATCCTCAATTCGATACTGATGTCCGACATTTGATGTTTTAATCAGAATTTTATATTTTATTATTATTCTGTAATATAAAACAAAGAATATCTACGGGAAATATTGTTGGGTTACATGTAAAAATCATGAAATCGTCGCATAGGAATCCTTTAAAATGTGATCGAATTAGTTTATGGTGTAGATATTGCAGAAAAATATAATTTAAAAAGTTAGTATGGTAATTTAGTGATGTTTAAGATTTGTATATCAAACAATCATGAGAGTAGGAAAGATTTGAATGAGATTATAAGGTTTGTATTTTTCTTAAGAGCATATACAGAGAATTTTATGTAACACCGAACATTTTCATCCAATACAGTTTGGTTTTTAAGTTATGTGTAAACTGGGTTGCCTATATGACCATTACAAACTGTAGACAATCAATCGCAATTAATGCCTCAACTTGTACATACAGGAAGTTTTTCTTTCAAGTATACATGTCCCAATTATATGCCGTAAATGTTTAGATAATCGTTTTTTTTAAAACAGTTCAATTTGAAACTTAATATGAGTGTGTTCCAGTCCCAGACTAAGCATGAAGTAAAATTTCGAGTTTAGAAAAGCCTGAAAATTTGGTTTGGTCGCGTAGCGCAAAGCGCGGAGCGCGGAGCGGCAAAACCAAATTTTCAGGCTTTTCTAAACTCGAAATTTTACTTCATGCGCCACCGGTACAAAACACTAGCATATTACGAAGTTTGAAATATATTTCGAGCTTCAGAGTGTTTCAGTGTTTTACACCGGTGGCGCATGAAGTAAAATTTCGAGTTTAGAAAAGCCTGAAAATTTGGTTTGGCCGCTCCGCGCTTCGCGCTACGCGACCAAACCAAATTTTCAGGCTTTTCTAAACTCGAAATTTTACTTCATGCTTAGCCTGGGAGTGGACAACACTCGTTTAAAGCTTCAAATTATTCTTTTTTAATAAACCGAGCGTCGGCAAATGTACAACGTATGTTTATGTATACTTAAAAGAAAAATTCTCGTTATGACAATGTTCGGTATTACATAAAACTCTCTGTAGAATGGAACTAATTTTTGTGACAAAAATTTGGTATCAAAATATTGTCTTAAAAAATATTATGAAATGAAACTAAAGGTGTGTTTACACTGTGCTAGTAACTTGCCTGGCGAGTAGACAGTTACTGTCAAGCCAACTGCCATGACAGTTGCTGCCTGCATTTGACTGTTTACAAAGTGCTACCAACTTGCTGGCAAGTACTGTCAAGCCAACTGCTATCACATTTTGATATTTTCTTGGTTATACGGAAAACGTAATATTTTTATTTTCTTGGTCACATCAGCCACTTTTTTTTAGTTTCATTTTTTTCGCAATATGCTCTAAGGATGCATTTATCAAATCTCGGTTTTTGTAATTAGGATCAAAAGCGTTCCACAGGATTTCCTCTTCTTTATATAATTTCATAAACTTTAGATTATGTTCTTTAGACCATCTTTCAGACATGTTGATAAATGTTAAAATATTATACGCCAGAATATTTTTCAATATACAAAGAGTTTTATGTAAAATATAAAAACGAATTAAAATTAATATCTGCAAAAAGTTTGTCTCCAAATATTCATTGAAACAACTACTTCTCGAGCTAATACCCCGACAGATATTGAATTATACAATGAATATTTGCGTTACACGACAGCACTGCTGTTCTATGCATAATTTATATGCAAAATGCAACATCAGGTCAAACTATTCTCTAACCAAACTAAATGAAACAAAAGGAAATTGAAATAAATTGAAAAAATTATAGGGAATTATAGTTTTATAGTTTTATGTAACACCGAACATTTTCATAACGTGAATATTTTTTTTAAGTATACATATGCATTTCGTTGTACATTTTCCGACGCTCGGTTTATTAAGAGAATTCAAATAAAACTTTAAACGAGTGTTTTCCACTCCCAGGATAAGCATGAAGTAAAATTTCGAGTTTAGAAAAGCCTGAAAATTTGGTTTGGTCGCGTAGCGCGAAGCGCGGAGCGGCCAAACCAAATTTTCAGGCTTTTCTAAACTCGAAATTTTACTTCATGCGCCACCAGTACAAAACACTGACATATTACGAAGCTTAAAACACTCCGCTAAACTTTACATTGAATCAGTGTTTTGTACCGGTGGCGCATGAAGTAAAATTTCGAGTTTAGAAAAGCCTGAAAATTTGGTTTGGCCGCTCCGCGCTTCGCGCTTCGCGACCAAACCAAATTTTCAGGCTTTTCTAAACTCGAAATTTTACTTCATGCTTAGCCTGGGAGTGGAAAACACTTGTTTAAAGCTTCAAATTGAATTCTCTTAATAAACCGAGCGTCGGAAAATGTACAAGGTATGTATACTTAATAGAAATATTCTCGTTATGAAAAGGTTCGGTGTTACATAAAACTCTCTGTATGGAAAGGGAACTTGAACACTGGCCTGGTACTAACTCGCCTGTAGTTCACACAGTTGTGGGCGAGCCACTGTCATTTGGTGTGATGCGGGAAGGCGAGTAGACAGTCAACACAAAAAATATTGTAGTAGCTCGCACTCCAGTTGCTATCCTACTTGCCTTGACAATAACTCGCATGATACACAATGACAGTAGCTGTTCTGCAGCTACTATCTATGCTAACTCGCACGCTAGCTCGCACTGTGTTGACACGCAATAATTCTTGTGACAAAAATTTGGTATCAAAATTTGTCTTAAAATATATATCAAATTTTGACCTCTATGTCAAAGAATTAAACGCTCTGCGAGTACACACAACAAGAAATGAGATTTATATTTAAAATATCTATATTTTATCAAACATAAATCATATCCAGACAGAACGATTAGCTACTCCAGTTAACTCCTAGAATTCAACACAATTTCCATAAATGATACACATAGGCGTATCTCATGCCTGTATCTGTACAAACTAGTTAAAAACATCATTGATGATACCACTGCCATTGACTTACTTAACTTTCATGTACATAGGTTGGCAAGCAGATCTTGCAGCACCTTTTCTTACAATACGCCTAATTCACTTCATTATAATAATTCTCCACTATATAAGCTGTACAAATCATACCATAGTGTGCAATATAAAGCTGATATATTTGGTGATTCTTTCAGTTCATTCCTTAGTCATATCAACCAATGCTTTAATTTGTAATTGCGTCCAAGTACTAATTTATTGTATTTTTATTTTATTTTTAAATTTTTATATTTTATTTTTACCTTAAATTTTTATATTGTTATTTGTATACATACTTAAGTTATGATGTGATTATTTGTATACTTAAGTTATGATGTTACCCTGTTACTGGATTCTGTATCTGTTGGGTAATAAAGTATTATAATTATTATTATTATTCTCCCGTTGAGGTTATGTCTGTATACAAGCTCACGTGAAGCAAAGTGCGCATGCCTTCATGCTAAAATGTGATGAAAATAGGACATTTTTCGTACAAGAATTAAGTATCATCCCATTTTCGGTAACAAACATTTTTTGATTTCATATGGCTTTTTAAGTACATCTGTATTTTCAAAATATTTCATCCGAGAAAACAGATGTAGTAAAGACAACAAACAATATGCGGTATTTTCTGCGCTTTGATAGCACCATAAAACTTCTTAAAAACGAGACAAAGTCTTCAAATTATAATATAAGTTGGATATGCCGTTAATTACTCAGAATTATGTTAAGTTAGTTAGATACACGAAACCCTCTCAAATATCAGGTCTCTTTCAATTTCAAGTTTAAGTTGAGCGACGTGCCGTTAATTACTCAGAATGTTAAAGTTGTATGAAACCCTCTCAAATTTCAGGTGTTAATCAACGTTTTCCTTGTGCACCTAAGAACGCCGAAATCCCCGATTGCGTGACTCGAATGCTCGGCCCAAACATTTTCCTTAATTTGCTTACTAAACGGGCAACAGCTTGTTAAACCGCCCTTATCGTACGAACAGCGTGAAATTTAATAATTCCATATTTACATCGCGTTTAATCTCGATCAAGAAAACAAAAATAATAAAGCAAACACGCGCTTATCTAATTAAATCTCCTGTTTTTGTGTGTGTGTTTGTTCTGTCTTTTTAAATATTTGTAGGGCGTCGAATTTTAATCCGAGGGAAAACTTTTACGCTATTAGGGTATATGATTTCCTTAAGGATTTCGATCAATCGAGAGTAGATTTTCTAATGTCACCCGATACACCCCTATCCATCTTCGCGGGGGATCCTTTAAGCGACTATCTTTTGAACTTTTCGAATTGGTTTTTTATTGCTAGTGGGGATTTAAAATTAATTTCTGTGAAAGTAAGTATAAAAAGTTGTTTTCAAGAGAAAAAATAAATTTAGAAACCATTACTAAAATATATTATATAAAATTACGAAAAAATGAATATGCAAACAATGTCTTAATTAATAAGACAACTTAAGACGATAAATATCCATTGAAACAACTACTTCCCGTGCAAATACACCTCCGGATATTCAATTATACAATGAAATATTTACAATCTTATTTAATAATTTACAATTATTATATTTAAAGTGTGCAAACTATAAGAAGCGTAAGCTTATTTTCTCGAATTCAAATAGTTTTGAATTTGAATTTATCTCATTACTACAATGTTCAAAATGGATTTAATTGTAACCAATTAACGGCCGAGCAATTATAGAGATAACTCTAAAAGTTGAGTTAAGGTAAAATTCTGCACTTCTTTTTATGATATCTATGAATTAAATACAGTGAATTTTTCTTTTAAATACACATAGTGTATATGCTGTAAAATTTCAGGCATTCGTCGATTTCATATAAAAACGTGCAGTATGAAGTTTAGAACGAGTGCCTGATAATTTGGTTTGGTCGCTCCGCGAAGCGGAGCGTTTACTTCATGCGCCACGCGCATAAAACGCTGAAATATTGTGAAGTTAGAAATATATTAAAAATTTTATTTTAAATGAGTAACAATCGAAATATTTAAATAACAAATTATTTATATTTTTCTTCATACATTTTTAAGTCAGGTCAAATAATATAATATATCAAATTAATTTATTTAGAAATTTAATAACCAAAAATTAATAATGTTGCGTGTATGCATCAATGGCGCTTAATAAGTTAAATACAGAGATTTTTTCATTCAAGAATACATCCCTCAATATACATCGGAGTTTATACCAAGAGGCGAAAATTTATATTCGTGTTCGAGATTGGATTCTGAGCAAAAAATGAGAAATAGATCGGCCTTTGTTTTGGAGATATCGAGGCTCAAACTATTAAAACATATATTAGTTTAAAGTTTCACAAAAAGACTAATACTAGGCAATATGAAGACTTGATTTAGTCACAAAAAGAAAAACAACTAGTTTAACTTACAAGAGATGTTCGAAATGTCCACCGCCAGCCGCGATGCAAGCCTGGCAACGTAAAACTACAGAATTATAAATTGCAGCAAAATCTTGTTCATTGTTAATATCAAGTGCATTCAATTTTAAGTGCATTCATAATTCTGTCTCGTAATTGCTCCTCATTCTGAAATTCCTCTGTATAAGAATCTTTTTTAATATTCCCAACAACTTTCTAAATCATTGCCGTTGAAAAAGCCGTAATTAAAAATAATGTCGGCATATTCTTCATTGCCAAACTGCATTATTAACAAAATTTGTATCTTTTTTTTACACTAAAAATTAAAGCAATACCCAAAGTATGTGACAACTGTCAACAACAAATAAATAAGTCGCAATACGTAAGTTTGTTTCAAAGCAATTCCCATAACATATTATTTATTTTATGGGCAAAAATTAAATAGGTTCCGAAAACTGCATGCCGCTATCTCTCGCTATCTCTAAAACAAAGGCCGACAGAAAAAAGTTATTACACATTTTTGCTTAGAATCCAATCTCGAACACAAATATTCATTTTTCGCCTCCCCAGTGCATAAATCACATTGCAAATTTTCAGGCATTTGTTGTTCTTGAAAAGCGTTCAATTTGAAGATTCTAACAAGTATTTCCACTCCCAGATTAAGCATGAAGTAAAATTTCGAGTTTAGAAAAGCCCCGCGTAGAAAATTTGTCAAGGGTCGCGCAGCGACCCGAGACAAATTTTCACGGGGCTATTCTAAACTCGAAATTTTACTTAATGCGCTACGCGTATAAACCACTGATTTCAATTTATTGTATTACGATGAACATTTTTGTGAATAGAAAGTATTTTTAATTATTGTGATTATGTTAATTTTAAATCCCGTTCTAGAAGATGTTGCATCTCTGCAATCCAATCTCGAACACAAATATTCATTTTTCGCCTCCTGGTATAAATCACCCAGTATACATTGCAAATTTTCAGGCATTTGTTGTTCTTGAAAAGCGTTCAATTTAAAGATTCTAACAAGTATTTCCACTCCCAGATTAAGCATGAAGTAAAATTTCGAGTTTAGAAAAGCCCCGCGTAGAAAATTTGTCGAGGGTCGCGCAGCGACCCGAGACAAATTTTCACGGGGCTTTTCTAAACTCGAAATTTTACTTTATGCGCTACGCGTATAAACCACTGATTTCAATTTATTGTATTACGATGAACATTTTTGTGAATAGAAAATATTTTTGATTATTGTGATTATGTTAATTTTAAATCCCGTTCTAGAAGATGTTGCATCTCTGCCTAAAATAATTTCTTAAATTAATTTCTCATCTTGCACTTGGTGAAACAAGTGTAACTTGACTTGTGTAGAACTTTTGTTATAACATCAATTAATTGAAAAAAAAATTAAATTAAAAATTGAAATTGAAATATTAGAATATGTAAAGTTATTTAAATAAAAAACACTTGGTATTGTTTCACAAATTAAAACTTTATTCCGACTAGTTTCGGTTTGTTAGACCATTTTCATAGGAATATCTGCCTAAAATATTATTAGAATCAAAAAATGAATGAACACGTTTTCTATAAATAACTCTCCATGAAGTTTACTTTGGATGCTAGGCGTTTGTATAAATTTTGAAAACGATGCGCCCACGTAGACAATGTTTGTAATTCTATTGGGAAAATGTGTTCTATTTTCGGAAGCATTTAAATGTCTTAGTTTAAAGTTCAGAGTGTAAAAAAAACGTTTTGAATTCTAGAATAGTGGAACAAACACAAGAATTGAATTAATATATTAAATGTACTTTCCCGTCGTGAGTTTGTTGGTTTCTGCATAACTACACCCAAAAACTGAATTATATTTAATTTGAGAGAAAGAAACTCAAATAAAAACTGCAGACTAATTGAGCCTTTCACTTTGTTTATTTTATTTATGAGACACGTAAATTTGATAGAATATCCCACAAACTTAAAGACTCCGGTTGGTTGTCTATGCAGAAGCGACGAACAATTCAAGCTGCGTGTTTGTACCACAACATCGTTACAACTAAACAACCCACGTATCTTTATAATAAAATTTCTTTTCGAGAAGATATACATATATTTTCAACTTGTTTCTCGTTGATCACTTGATGAAACATGATTAAATAGTTTAAAAAAATTAAATTTAAAATAAAATCACTTGGTATGTTTCACTAATTTTACTTCTTTATTCCGACTAGTTTCGGCTATCAGCCATTTTTAAGGAATGTGATTTTATTTTAAATTTAATTTTTTTTAAAGATATACATAATATAAACACTCGTTTCAGGGGACGGATATCACCCCCAAAACACTGTACCTCAATATTCGAACGATCTTTCTCATATGATATTTATAAACTATACAATGCGTTACCAGAGTGGTGTAAGATTCTACCCTTACATAAATTCAAAAAATGTATAAAATTATCTGTGTTAACGAATGGTTTGCCAATAAGATAAGTTGTTTTATGCCAATGTTTGTATTCTTTTGCTATCATATGATAATTGTTTCTATATACTTATTGAATTATGAATTAAGTTTTGTGTTTAGATCTTATTTATTATTATTTTCTTCTATATATTGTATATACAGAGAGTTTTATGTAAATCCGCCGTGTCGTTTCAAGGCCGTTATGTCCGCACCAGCGTCAACAAGCAGCGTTGCAAAAGATCTGCGAAAACTGTGTCCAGAATATTTTTTTGAGTTCGGTAACTATTAATTCCTATTCTTTAGGCGGTGCATTTGCCAATTTGATAATTCAGAAAAAATATGTTTGTTGTAATGTGAGATGGGCGGCTATAAATGCAGTTTTTCATAAGAAGAATTTTTCTTTGAAGTATCCATATGTGTACGTTACACATTTTTCGATGCTTGGTTTATTAAAAGCTTTAAGCGAGTGTTTTCCACTCCCAGGCTAAGCATGAAGTAAAATTTCGAGTTTAGAAAAGCCTGAAAATTTGGTTTGGTCGCGTAGCGCGAAGCGCGGAGCGGCCAAACCAAATTTTCAGGCTTTTCTAAACTCGAAATTTTACTTCATGCGCCACCGGTACAAAACACTGACATATTACGAAATTTAAAACATACTGCTAAACTTTACATTGAATCAGTGTTTTGTACCGGTGGCGCATGAAGTAAAATTTCGAGTTTAGAAAAGCCTGAAAATTTGGTTTGGCCGCTCCGCGCTTCGCGCTACGCGACCAAACCAAATTTTCAGGCTTTTCTAAACTCGAAATTTTACTTCATGCTTAGCCTGGGAGTGGAAAACACTCGCTTAAAGCTTCAAATTGGATTCTTTTAATAAACCGAGCATCGGAAAATGTGCAACGTATGCATATGGATACTTTAAAGAAAAATGCTCGTTATGAAAATGTTCGGTGTTATATAAAACTCTGTGTATGTCCCTCATATTTCATAGGTTTGGATGAAAGGACAGTGGGCGTAAGCCTAACTAAATCCCACCTATTGATTCACAAGTGTTTTTCTCTAAATGAAATATAGTTTGTAAAAGCAGTTCATTATATTTCTTTTTTGTTGTGTTGTAAGCTTTAACAAATTCTAATACTGGATGATTTAAATTCAATTTAAATTAAAACACTTGGTTTGTTTCACTTATTTTAAAAAAGTGAAACAAACCAAGTGTTTTTAAATTTAATTTAAATCATCCAGTATTAGATTCAAAAATGTTTCACGACGGGCTAAGTGAGAAATTAACTAAAGATATTTGAGAAATTCATTGTCACATTTTAATATGCGAATAATAGTATATTGTACAACGAGCATATAATGATAGCTATTAATCACGAAAACGATGTTTGCGGAACGAGCCGTTAGGCGAGTGGACCAAGTCGTTCGAGTGATCAATAGCCATTATATGCGAGTTGTACACTATACTTTGTCCACGACAATATAATACTTTTGTTTTCTTTTTTACTAAGAACTTATATAAATAGGAATAGTATTTATTTTTAACATTAGTTTAATACAATACAATATGATTTAGTAATATTAAATGTAATATTTGAACAATTTGTTAAATTAATTGCAGGAATAGAATTGATATCAAAATTTAGATTCTGATTATTTGTTGAAACGTTATGATTGCATTGATAGGTTTGGTGTGTATTATCAATGGAATTATTCATTTGTATTAAGCTAGATATTTTTTTAGCTGTGTCTGTTTTATTTTTAATGGAGTCGTCTATATAGCCTTCTGCTACTGCTGTCGACTTCCATCCGCCGTGTCGTTTCAAGGCCGTTATGTCCGCACCAGCGTCAACAAGCAGCGTTGCAAAAGATCTGCGAAAACTGTGTCCAGAATATTTTTTTGAGTTCGGTAACTATTAATTCCTATTCTTTAGGCGGTGCGTTTGCCAATTTGATAATTCAGAAAAAATATGTTTGTTGTAATTAGAGCTGGGAATTTTGATGTTCGACGTATTCGACTATTCGAATTTCAAAATATTCGACTAGTCGACTTATTCGACTATTATTCGAAAATATTCGAACCGATTAAAATATTCGAACCGATTAAAATATTCGAACCGATTAAAATATTCGAACCGATTAAAATATTCGAACCGATTGAAGTATCCGATCCGATTAAAATATTCGAACCAATTAAAATATCCGAACCGATTAAAATATTCGAACCGATTAAAATATTCGAACCGATTAAATTATTCGAAACCGATTAATAGTCGGTTAGTCGGATAAACAGTGTATTCGAAGAAATTTTTTATTCGACTATTCGAACATCTGATAATCGAATATTCGACTTATTCGACTATTTTGCCCAGCCCTAGTTGTAATGTGAGATGGGCGGCTATTAATGTAGTTTTTGCAAATTTTATAAAAATTATTGGTGACTGTAAACTTTCGAGTGATTTTTGTCTTTGGATTGGGCACATTTACTAAAAAAGCTGATCCAAGATCTTGCAAAGCATTCATTTTCATGCAATACATACATTAGCCCGACAAGCACCCATTACTCCCATTATTAATGCAACCTTAAATAAAGAAATTAATTTGTTCCAAAATGAATTTTTGCAACAAAAATTATTTAAATTTTACCTTTGTTGCCAGGTATTTATCATCAAAGGCTTTAATAATAAAATCATTGACATTTTTTAGAGAGAAAGTGCTGGCTTTTTTGGGTTGAAAACCTTCAGATTTTCGTTTTAGCAATGCTTGCAATTTCATATAATTTTCTGTATGTATTCCATGATAAATGTTGATCGTACTCCTAAGCATTAAATAATTGGACCATATTGTTGAGGTTTTCTATTTTATGGATAGTTCTGTAAAATACACCAATAAAACAGATTCCGAGAAGAAGTTGGTTTTCTTTTCCCTTCTCCATTTCAAAAATGATTCATACGCCGCTAAATATATTTTTCTGGATTTTTCGGGCAATAAGTTTAATGAGGCAATTTCTGCAGCTTCTTTTGAATTTGACGGTGTTAAAGAAATCTCGTTATCACTGTCGTTCTCCATTTATCTTCTAATTTTTGATATTAAACTACTTCAAAACTCTCTTATAATGTAAATAATGTTGACGTTTCAATTTAATTATATGACACTCTGCGGACTACTAGATAAAATTTTGAAAATGATATTAAACAGTGAATAATGATTATTCACTGACAGTAGTGAATAATGAATATACTTATAATTGAAGAAACACAAATATAATGAGTATATTATAAGATAGTCGTGGACAAAGATTATTATACAATGAAACACTTTTAACTTTGTTTGTATAACACGTTTTATTTAATGTGACTGCAGTTTCGACAAATTTAGCTTGTCATTATCAAACACATTAAATAAAACGTGTTATACAAAGTTAAAAGTGATTTAATAAGAAAACACTTGGTTAAATTTCACTAATATTTTGGTTTATCAATCCAACTAGTTTCGACTTTGAGTCATTCTCAAGGTTAATATGTTTCACCACGTGAAAGATGAGAAACTTGTTCAAGATAAAGTTAAAAGTGTTTCATTGTGTAATTAACATGTATAACGAAGTAGAAGCCTCCACAATACAGAAAGATTATTATTACTATTATTTTTATTCATATTATACATTATTAGAACCCCCGTAAGTTACTACTATGAAAAAAAAGTCGCAATTTATGCAGGACCGGCTGAAATGGTTATTTTTAACGAAAGCCATAATATTTTGACCTGTTGACCCATTTGCGAAATAATTGGTGTGAAAATAAACCCAATTTTTTCAGTTATTGATAATTTTATTTATACAACGGAAATAACTACTACTGAATTTATTCTCAACCTGCATATTTATTTCTAGGCAGAGAACGTAATATAAAAGTAATAATTAATAACAGTTGACATTAATTCCAAACTTCAACTGTAACATATAATTAGTAAGCGGTTATATAATTTCCCTTAATAATTTAATCTATGATAGATACCCTAATTAATCTATCAATAATTTAATGCTGATATGTAATTAATTCAGCCCACGAATTCCAATTAATTCAATGCTCGCTAAAATTTGCAATATTTTGTAAATTATGGGGCTTGCAGTTGCTAATTAAACCTGTACTTTTCAGCAAAGCTGTTGATTTTGCTATAATTATCGCAGCCCTAACATGAGTTAATTAATTTACGAGCCGAGAGTGAAATGCAGAACGTACTTTCATTTCTGAGCAGGGAAAATGGTATGTGAAATTTAAAAAGGAGGTTGAATAAACGTTCTAAAAAAAAATTAACTAATAATTTTTTCAATATTCATTTGCCTGATAAAGCCACCGTGTGGTGAAACATGTGGCAATGTTTAACAATAAAAGTGAACTCTTTTGTTTTACACATAAAAAAGACTGTTATTCCTTACTTTACTTTTTATTTGTATCGTTAGATGTACATTTCGAGACACAAGGTGCTCATTATCAATAACAACTTTTATTTTACTTCAAATAATAATTTTTTGTTTGAAATAAATTTATTTCAACTTATACAAATAAATATTGATATTGCAATAAAGCTGATGTAAAATGCATTTAATATTTATCGTATTGTATATAATTGAAAAGAATATGTGGTTACCTACAGATAATTTACAATTATAGAGGGATTTATTTGTTGAAGTATGTGTACATACCTTAATGCATTGTACATTTTCAGGCATTCGTTGTTTTTGAAGAACGTTTAATTTGAAGCGAGTGTTTTCACTCCCAGACTAAGCATGAAGTAAAATTTCGAGTTTAGAAAAGCCCCGCGTAGAAAATTTGTCGAGGGTCGCGCAGCGACCCGAGACAAATTTTCACGGGGCTTTTCTAAACTCGAAATTTTACTTCATGCGCCACGCGTATAAAACACTGATTTCTAGTGAAGTTTAAAATATACCGTTTAGAATTCTGTTTAAGCAGTATATTTAAAACTTTGCTATTTTCCAGTGTTTAATACGCGTGGCGCATGAAGTAAAATTTCGAGTTTAGAAAAGCCTGAACGTTTGGATTTGGACGCTACGCGTCCAAATCCAAACGTTCAGGCTTTTCTAAACTCGAAATTTTACTTCATGCTTAACCTGGGAGTGGATAACACTCGTTTAAAGCTTCAATTTGATTCTTAAACAAAAACACAACGTAGCGTAGCGTCCAAATCCAAATTCAGGCTTTTCTAAACTCGAAAATGTACTTCATGCGCCACGCGTATAAAACACAAATTTCTAGTATAGGTTAAAATATACTGTTTTAGAATTCTGTCTAAGCAGTATATTTTAAACTTCGCTATTTTCAAGTGTTTAATACGCGTGGCGCATGAAGTAAAATTTCGAGTTTAGAAAAGCCCCGTGAAAATTTGTCTCGGGTCGCTGCGCGACCCTCGACAAATTTTCTGCGCTGGGCTTTTCTAAACTCGAAATTTTACTTCATGCTTAGCCTGGGAGTGGATAACACTCGTTTAAAACTTAAATTTGATTCTTAAAAAAAAAAATTTGCATATGTATACTTAAACGAACAATTCACTGTACTTTTACTTTAAAGAAAAATTCCCTGTTAATTAAGTCATTACTAAAGGGTGTCGCAAAATTTACGCAAGATTTGAATTTGCCGCCATTTATGCAGTAAACTGTTGGCAATCCTAAAAAAAAAAACAATTTGACAGCTGAGAGTTCAGAGTTAGTAAAATTGGTGCGTTACACGATACAAGAACGTGTTTTTATTATTGAACAATATCTCAAAAATAATGAAAGTTTGCCGGCAACAGTTCGCTGTATATGAAGTCAGTTAATAATTGAATACTGTCTCTTGACAAGAATTGAAAAAGGTCAGTCACGGAGGAATTCGTGCAAAACCCTTCCTGTGACTATAACTGTGGCTTCCTTGGGAAGTCCGATGTGGTCCAGGTAAACCAATGAATGCAACCAATCGGATAATGATTGTGTAATGTAATTTAAGACTGTAACAAGTTAATTACTATTATGATTTAAATATAACGTCAACCTGGCGCACAGAAAAATATCAAAACTTAAGTATAGCAATGTATCAGACCTGTTCAAGTTTACTTTCATTAATGTAAATCTAGCACCTGGACTACAACTAAATTTAGGCAACTAGGTAAGACTTAAGTGTAGATAGACATAATTAAAACAAAATATTCAGTGTTTTATGCATGTAAGGGCCGTAAGTACAGCCTTAGGAGCCCGAAATGCAACCCAATATACATGTGTATTGGGTTGCTTTTCAAGCTCACCATGTTGATTTAAGTACAGCCTTAGGAGCCCGAAATGCAACCCAATATACATGTGTATTGGGTTGCTTTTCAAGCTCACCATGTTGATTTACATTAATGACAGTAAACTTGCGCAGGATTTATACATTGCTATACTTAATGCAACCTTCTAATAAAGTTCCTAGTAGTTAATAGGAACATAATAGTATATTGTAAAACTCGAGTGGATATGTCTTATATCTCACTCGGCATTTGGGGCATTTGCTTATGGCGTTGTACCCCAAACTTGCCGTCGTGAGATATTAGCATCATATCCAGTCTCGTTTTACAATATAATATAATAATATTAATAATAATAATAACCTTTATTGTCCAACAGGATTTCCTACTCACAAGACAATATAATAGAAGGTGAATGCAAAAAAATAAGTTTACAAGAAAAAAAAAATACAGAAAATTACAAGTATAAACAGTAGAAACAACATTTAAGTTACATTTTATATAAATAAATCATCGAAAGACTTTTCTGCGCAACGACACATTGTGAAGATCGGTGACCGCTGCAGAACACATGTCCTTGGTGTGGGCAGTCGGAATGATGAAGAGAATCTGGTTGATTGTTGAGGAACATTGAAGGGTATCCCGGAAAGTAATTGGGGGCAGTCGATTCTTCCGTGTACTAGTTTCCTGAGAATTGTGGCACAGTGGTGGTCTCGTCTTGTCGATAATGCTATCATGTTATGCCTTTCAAGTAGATGTTCTTGATTCGCTCCAATAGATGGATAAGTACCGTCAAGTTTGTAAGACAAAAATTTTAAAAATCGCCGATGGAGGCGATCTAGTAGAAGGGAATGACTAATACTTGTCGGATACCAGATTAAGCTACAGTAGTCCAATTTACTTGATACAAAAGCGAAATATAATGACTTTATAGCATCAGTATTTCGAAATTGACGAACGTCTCTCAGTATAAAACCTAATGATCTGGAGGCTGCGGAGCGAATAGCTTCAATATGGGTAGTGAAAGCGAGTTTCTTGTCAAAAGTAACTCCTAGGTCTTTGAAGCAGTCAACGACCGACAGATAGTCACCTGAAATATGGTAAGTTCTTGTGAGAGCATTGCCTCTCCGACTGTAGTTTATAACGCTGCATTTGTTTATGTTTATGTTTCTATTAACTACTAGGAAGGTGGATATCACGGCCCTAAGTATAGCAATGCATCAGTCCTGCGCAAGTTTACTGTCAATTGATGTAAATCAACATGGTGAGCATGAAGAGCAACCAAATACACATGCATATTAGGTTGCATTTCGGGCTCTTAAGGCTGTACTTACACACTTTACAGTTACAAGCTGCAGTATGAATAATATTGCTTTATTTCTCAACAGAATTAATTCCAATTACAGCAAAATGAAAGTATTGACGATTTGTTGAGAGAAGAGAGAATCCGAAAACAATATAAAAAGTCGATAGTAAGCAAGAAATGCATTTAGCATTATCCACTTTAAATCAACCACTCAATTTTCCTCTCAAGTGGATCTATTTTAACAGACGATAAATCGCCCGATTTGTTTTTCTTCTTTTCTACATTTAACGAGAAATAAAGTCACGATGGGTATAAAATTAGACCATCCTTAACCCCAAAGGGCGGATTTCCACGTCAATCCTGGGCGTATTTAAAATAGATTATCGCCGCTAATATCCAATAAATCAGCACACGTGCATAATAGATCATCGCTACCGAACTACCAGAATCCAGGACGCGAGATCATCACTTTAATGCGTTTTTTTCGCTCGCGTTTTTTTCACTTATCTCCGCACACATGCACAGGGAACTTCCGTATCGGCCGTAGAAGTATATATGTGTGTGTGCGAGGGAGGGAACTTGTGTCGTTTCACTGTCGAGGGTGTATTCGTGGGAGTTTTGCAGCGTGTTATAAAGTAAGAGTGGATGGATGGAGATATTTATGATATTTAAACAGATTTTTATGTTTATTAAAAAAAGCTTTTATCGTTAATATAAATAAAACTCCTGATTTTGAGGAGCTTTGTCATCAGAGATTAACAGAGCGAGTGTTGTCCCGTGCCTCAACTTCAATCGCTCAAAAAATTATTACTTAACTCTTTTTATTGCATTTACTTTAATAGGTAGAACATCAAATTAATAGTAAATAAGACTTTAGTGAAAATGAAGCTACTAGGTTTTACAAAAAATGTAATACAATAATATATTGTACAATGAGCATGGAATGATACTATTTCCCATGAGTAACTTGCTGCACGAGCCGAATGCGAGTGCCGCAATTGATACTAGTGAGAAATGGTCATTCCATGCGAATTGTACAAATACTCTTTTTACGACTGTACACATATACCATGTTTTAAAAAAATCAGTATATTTTTATACATTTATTAGATATTGGTTTTAAACCATTTTAACTTTGTATTTTGAAATTTACTATATTTAGACGCCACAAACACATTCACACCCAGATGGAATCACTTTGTACTTTAACCCACTAAGCGCCATTGATACATACACGCAACATTATTAATTTTTTGTTAATTAAATTACTAAATAATCTAATTTCACATCTTCACTGCCGCAGTTTAAAAACCGATTAAAGCGCATTAAGTTGACAAATTTCATACAATGACCAGTGATCATAATTATTTATATTTATCTTTTAATTCAATATTTTATTCCTACATGTTATTTATTGCTTTAATGTTGTTAATTTCAATTGTAAAAAAGGTGAATTCCGTAAATAAAGAATAATAATAATAATAATAATAATAATTTGATATATTATTTGACCTCATTTGAAAATGTATGAAGAACAATGTAAATATTTTGTTATTTAAATATTTCGATTTTCACTCATTTAAAAAAATATATATATCAGTGTATTTCTAACTTCACAATATTTCAGTGTTTTATACGCGTGGCGCATGAAGTAAAATTTCGAGTTTAGAAAAGCCTGAAAATTTGGTTTGGCCGCTCCGCTTCGCGGAGCGACCAAACCAAATTTTAAGGCTTTTCTAAACTCGAAATTTTACTTCATGCTTAGTCTGGGAGTGGAAACACTCGTTCTAAACTTCATATTGCAAGCTATTATATACCATCGACTAATGCCTGCAAATTTATAGCGTATACATTATGTATATTTCAAAGAAAAATTCACAGTATGTAATACGATAAGTCGTTCATAGAAATCATAAATATGAGTGCAGAATTTTACCTAAAATCAACATTTAGAGTTATCTCTATAATTGCTTGGCCGATAATGGGTTAAACTCGACTTAGGAGACAGGGCCTCTACCCACTACCCCACCGGGGTCCTCAAAATCAGTTTCAACTTTTAAACACACAATTCTGCACGAAATGTCTTCGAGATTTCTTTAATGTGTGACCTGATGTGTCCACCTTGCACTATTGCTCCATTTTGAACACACTGAACCGGACAACGGCACTTTTGAGCGTGGCGAGTAGTCTTCACGTGTCAGAGCACTAATTTACGTCGAAAATGACCATTCGGGGGCCCCATTCGGTCTCTGTAACCCAAGCCGAGCGTATAAAATTTGTTATTTCTGACGTATTTTCAGATTCGCGTATTCCAGGTCGAACTCTCTGGCGCATGTGCGCAATCAGTAAACTATGTGTTGTTATGTGGTTGTTGCCGTAGAAACCATTACTACTAATACTTCTTCAAAGAATAGAAATCTATTTTTTTTCACTCCTATTCTCAGATGTCTTACTTATGGGATTAGTAAATGTAATAATACATTATTTGTGTTTTTTTTATTATGTGGTCGTTGGCATAGAAACCATTACAATTCTAGAGTCACAATACACCTTGCGTATAAAATTTGTTATTTCCGACGTATTTTAAGATTCGCGTATTCCAGGTCGAACTTCCTGGCGCATGTGCGCAATCAGTAAAATATGTGTTGTTATGTGGTTGCTGCCGTAGAAACCATTAAAGTTCTAGAGTTACAATAGGTGTATTGTAGTATATTCGATACTTGTTCTGCTACTTTCTTGATGGAACCAGATTTTCATATTGGGTAATGTTAAACACTTGTATTGTTTCATGTTTTTATTTTTAGTTGCCTGACACGTGTACGATCCATTACGATCATTTTCAAAGTTAAAAACTGTTTATAATTTTGAAAATTATCGTAACGGATCGAAACACGTGTCAGGCAACTGAAAATTAAAACATGGAGCAATACAAGTGTTTAACTTTACCCAATATGAAAATCTGGTTCCATCAAAAAAGTAGCAGAACAAGTATCGAATATACTACAATACACCTATTGTAACTCTAGAACTTTAATGGTTTCTACGGCAGCAACCACATAACAACACATATTTTACTGATTGCGCACATGCGCCAGGGAGTTCGACCTGGAATACGCGAATCTTAAAATACGTCGGAAATAACAAATTTTATACGCAAGGTGTATTGTGACTCTAGAATTGTAATGGTTTCTATGGCAACGACCACATAATAAAAAAATCACAAATAATGTATTATTACATTTACTAATCCCATAAGTAAGACATCTGAGAATAGGAGTGAAAAAAATAGATTTCTATTCTTTGAAGAACTATTTCTAAAAACTTTCTGGAGTGTACGTCTTAATTAAAAAAAAAACATGAATGAATCAGCGGAGTATTGCTACAAACTAAAATAAAACAAGAGGAATCAGATTTCTGTTTTATACATTACTTTGATCGGCTTTACTTTTTCACGTTAAAATTTCATCATGTACGCTTGAGAGTAATAAATATATCTCGTTATGGAAATGTGAAATACAGAAACGAGCATCCTAATGAGTTGGAAAGAGAACAAAAAAAAAGTACCGGCTTGATTTACGCCCTCGCAAATAAAGGCGCCTGTTCTGGAAAAGGGGTTAATGTGATACCGGTGTAGCAACAAATTGCTAATGCATTTCAACAGGGGCAGCGAGTGTTCAGTTTCCCACGATTATACCGAGACTTTGGGGTTAATTGTTTTCCCTCAATCAATAATTCATCTGAATGTATAGAGATGTAATGAATAGAAAGTTAGTTTATATATCATTTCACGAAATGTTTTATTAATTGAAAATCATTTGATTAATAATCATAACAATAAATTATGAACGGTGGAGGCTTCTACTTCGTTATACATGTTAATTCAATAAAATAAAACACTTTAACTTTGTTTGTATAACACAATATTTTTTATTTTTGTGACTGCAGTTTCGGCAACTCAACTTGCCATTATCAAACGAAGTAATCATAACAATAACTAATATGTATTAAAAAATATAAAAACAAATTAAAATTAACTTGACGAATAAAAACACTAATAACCTTTTTTCACAGGTTTATTTAAATTACCAAATGTACATACATTTCAAACACAAAGTGACAATTATCAATAGATTAACAGTGCTTTTATTCGTCAAATTATTTTTATTTTTTTACAGAAAATCTGTATTTATTTTGATTCGTTGAGTGATTGAGTTACTTGAAGATCAAATTTCAAGTAACTCAATCAATCAACGAATCAAAATAAATACAGATTTTCTGTAAAAAAATTTAGTCCGGTTGAGACTTTTCCAAATATTCATTGAAACAATTACGATAATGAATGTTTGGAAAAGTCTCAAAAAGACTAAAATGTTTGCAGGAAGTCGATATTAATTTCAATTCGTTTTTATATTTTATAAATATTCTGCAAACAATTCGTCGCATCAGTACTTATTTCTGCCATGCAACCGAAACCTAGGGTTGCATGGCACAAATAAGTATTGATGCGACTAATTGGAAAACTCAATTTCACTTTTACGTTAATATGTATTAAATATATAAATAATTACCCATCAATATGGAACTTAGTTTAGAATAAGCTTTATAATCTCGTTTAGTTTCGGTTGCTGCAATAATTACTAAGACAATTCAATATTAATTAAGATGGAAATTCTAACAAGTGTTCTCCACTCCCAGACTAAGCATGAAGTAAAATTTCGAGTTTAGAAAAGCCCCGTGAAAATTTGTCGAGTGTCGCGCAGCGACCCGAGACAAATTTTCACGGGGCTTTTCTAAACTCGAAATTTTACTTCATGCGCCACGCGTATTAAACACTGATTTTAAGTAATGTTCAAAATACGCTGGTTAGATATGTAAGTTTATGATTTACAACCGAATATAGCTGATTCGGTTGTAAATCGTAAACTTACATATCTAACCAGCGTATTTTGAACTTTACTTAAAATCAGTGTTTAATACGCGTGGCGCATGAAGTAAAATTTCGAGTTTAGAAAAGCCCGAAAATTTGTCTCGACAAATTTTCACGGGGCTTTTCTAAACTCGAAATTTTACTTCATGCTTAGTCTGGGAGTGGAGAACACTTGTTAGAAGTTTCAACTTAATTAATATTGAATTTAATGTTTGATTTTACGTTAATACATTTTACAAATGTTTATTTGGTCTAATCTAATAGACACATGGCAAAACTTTCATCCCGGGTTTTTTCCCGAATCATTATTTTTAATAAGTGCATAACGCAAACTCGTGCGGCAATACCTTATTTTTATAATTCGGGAAAAAAAATGTGTTTTTTTTGCCTCGGCTTTAGCCATACAGCCATTATCCATTATATTATTTTGTTTTATGTATTTAATTTTTACTAATTTACACACTTAACATTAAATTCAATTGGTCGCCACATTACATTCACACAACATCCATGGACCAGGATGGAATCATTTATTACTCATAAGTGATTCCACGGACGGGATTCGAACCCGCGACCTCTTGGTCTGTAAACCCTGCCCACAGACCAAGAGGTCGCGGGTCCGTGGAATCACTCTACCCATTCGGCCACCGAGGCCCTAAAACTAGTGTTATCTTTTTTTAAACACCGCTAAAAACGGCTTAATTTCTCTTAGTAATAAACAAATACAAATACAAGCCTAATTCAAATACATATTAAGTTTAGCACGTCTTTGAACTCTTCATCACCACTTTATCAAATACTCGATTGTTATCTAGATGTTTGAGTAACAAATTATGTATAAAGATTCCTCAGAGGGCAATTTGAAAAATTAATCACGAGCGTTTTAAGAGAGAGGCGCAATTAAAATTCTTGAGAAATTCAAAGAGATAACTTTTTTCCCTCTCACCCTAGTCCGTCCGTTTCCATAAAAATCGAGCCGCCGTTGTTCTCAGCGCAGTAATTACAAGTGGCAATAATAAAGCACGCCCTTATTTACTCCACTTACAACCAGCGTAAACCCTTTTTTGCTTTATCGAATTACCGAGAGTGGAACAAAGAGAAAAATATTTAAATTAAGAGTGTAAGAAATAGAAATTAGACTGAGATAAACGGCTCTCTTAAATAGCACAGAGTCTTATTATGTAATAAATATAAGCATAATATAAGCGAATACTAAACACAAATTTAATTTTAATACCTAAAAATCTTCTTTGGAGTAAACAGCCAAAGAAGAAAATACGTATCGTATCAACATTGAATTTGTGTTTAGTATTCCGGCACCGGATAACCACTGACGGGTTTCGGACTTTAAGGTGCTCATCAATGTAGAGACCACACTAATGAGCACCTTGAAGTCCGAAACACGCCAGTGACACCACAATGTAAATTGTATTTTTTGACGATAGTCAAACCGGCCGCAGTTATATGGCAAACTAATCATTAATTTCCAAGCGATGTTTAGGTTTTTGCGAGTTTAATCGGCCACCATTCTCATTTTTAAGTGTTTACGATTTTATTCATAATAATAAATATATTGATTTATGCATTTACATACAGAGAGTTTTTATGTAACACCGAACATTTTCATAACGAGAATTTTTCTTTGAAGTATTCATATGCATACGTTGCACATTTTTCGATGCTTGGTTTATTAAAAGAATTTAATTTGAAGCTTTAAGCGAGTGTTTTCCACTCCCAGGCTAAGCATGAAGTAAAATTTCGAGTTTAGAAAAGCCTGAAAATTTGGTTTGGTCGCGTAGCGCGAAGCGCGGAGCGGCCAAACCAAATTTTCAGGCTTTTCTAAACTCGAAATTTTACTTCATGCGCCACCGGTACAAAACACTGACATATTACGAAGTTTAAAACACACCGCTAAACTTTACATTGAATCAGTGATTTGTACCGGTGGCGCATGAAGTAAAATTTCGAGTTTAGAAAAGCCTGAAAATTCGGTTTGGCCGCTCCGCGCTTCGCGCTACGCGACCAAACCAAATTTTCAGACTTTTCTAAACTCGAAATTTTACTTCATGCTTAGCCTGGGAGTGGAAAACACTCGCTTAACACTTCAAATTGGATTCTTTTAATAAACCAAGCATCGGAAAATGTGCAACGGATACTTTAAAGAAAAATGTTCGTTATGTAAATGTTCAGTATTACATAAAACTCTCTGTATATGAAAGATGATGTCCATGCGTGACTTTTATATTTTATATTACAGATTTCTGTATTTTTTACCAACACATACACAGATCTACACCCACACCAACACAAATATGTGCGTTTGTTTAGTGATAGTTACAGTTGCCGCCACGAGATGTCAATTAAAAATTGAACAAGGACTATCGCCCCTCAGATTCTAAATTGTGGATTAGATACTAAATGTGTGCGACTTTTACAAGCCAATGTGCAAACATAATAAAAATGTCGATTACGAGACGCCATCTATTTCTCTTTAGCTATTAAGAATGCGACAGCTAATGAGCAATAAATGGCACCTCGTTATCAACATTTTAAATACGTAAATAACATCATTTCTGTACCATATTTGTATTGCTAATAATATCAATGAAAGCATTAAAATGACAAATGCTGTTAGCTTTTTTATGTTTTCTTAGGTTTCATTACAAAATAATTTATTAAAGATAATTTAACTTCAACAAACATGTTGATGTTTATGCCTATTTCACTTAACCGTTATCTTCGTAATCATCTAATTAGGGTACGTGCGAGGGGCATTAATCTAATTGTAAAACTTAAATTCCGCCCTTTGATTGCCCCATCAGACCTTATCCCTGCATGACAGCCCTAAAGGGTGTCACCATAATCACCGCCCTCGAGGGCGATTTCCGCTTTAGCAACCCACATTCCCTCCCCAGTTATCTCCGCGAAAGATAAGGCAGTGGTAACACATGACATTACGGAAATTCGAAAATTTTATGCTCGCGTTTCCTTGTGTGTGTTTTTTTTTTTGATAACCAGAACGGAACTCGGGAATGCGGGGTATTTTTATTTGTGTGGACTACCCCTGGCAATTGTACATATTAAATAAATGGAACTGGGTGGTTCCGGGCGGTCATTTTTTATATGGATAAAGCCGGGGAATCCCGTTTTAATTGCGCCCAAAATGCGTGGTTTGGAGTAAATTGCTGGGGTTGCGGACGTGAGTTCCATTTCCCGTGGGTGGACAGGATGCAAAACGGGCTGATAGATGACAGTATTACAATTTAACGCTAAATTGTGGGATTTTGATGTAATAAATGCGTTCCAAGCAAAGTAACTTTTGTAAAAAAAAAATGGATTATAATTAAAGTTAACTAGATTCTCTGAAAACTAAATTAAGATAAAATGCTGTGAATGATTTATACAGAACGAGAAGCATTAATATTACTATATCTGCTCTGATAATAAATAATAATAATAATAATCCTTACAACACAAGTTCACAACAGTTATAGTTTTTTCCTTGTCAGGGTATAATCAATTAAGGTATTATTATGACTATGCCAAAATACGGAAGCAAAAACGTTTTCAGCAGATTTTTGAAAGAGAAATTTCTTTGGCCTCGGAAACCCAGAGTGCTTCCATGGATTGCGGTTTTGTCTCTGTATCATTGAAATGTACCCAAGTTTTATCCATAGTGACAATTCGGTTCAGAAAGATCGGATCTACTTGAAATTGGGCAAGGATTGAACACGATGTGGCATTTGGAAATCCATATTGCAGAATTTTGTTTCTTGCCCAAATCGACATGAATAATGTGATAAGCGCGTTCGTATGAAATCCTCTTTCAACTTAACATTTTAGTCCAATTCGACGGTCTTATAATACGTGGGTCGTTTGATAAGTTTGGTAAAAAAGTCAGTAAATCATTTTTTTGTAAATAAATCTGTTTTATTTTTCAACACAGTCTCATTCAAAGGCTATACACTTAGTCCAGCGAGTTTTCATTTTTTCTAATACCATCGAAAAAATAGACTATCTTAAAGTCTACATAATACTCATTCGGGTATTATTCGACGACAATTTCCTCTCATCGAGCCAAGTGTTTAAGTTTAGGAACGTGGCTAAATCTGGAAAACAGGATGGACAAGGAATCAATTTATAGCCTGATTCACGGTATTTTGTCTAAAATTATTTTAGAACTGCACGGAATTCGTGTTTTCCATTTTTTTGCAGAAACTGCTAACGCACTGCCTTTAAATAAATACCGGATATGAACTACATATTACTTTTGCTTAAAATTTGGCCTGAGGGGTTTGAAAAGTGGATCTTTCAAGATGTCACGTCACCAAATAGATTGTGTAACCATTTCATAGAAATTTACCATACTTATCAAACGATCCAGTTAGCCAGTCTTTTTTTTTGTTTTTTTTTGTTTGGCATAGGTATTACCATTCAGCCACTAACGTTGATTTATAATATCTATTAACATATATTTCGACTGTTTGCACGTCACAGCACATTCACACACATCCATGAAACCGGAGACGAGTATTTTTCGTTAGAAAAATTACTCGCCCCCGCTGGGAATCGAACCCAGATCACCTCCGTGTCCGATTGGCGAAACCGGCGGCTCAACCGCTCGGCCACGGCGGGCCCGTTTGCCAGTCTTATAAAACTTTGAAACCGCGTTTGGCTTCTGCATCCAGAAGCGAGACCGGTGATTGGTGTATATAGTCGTCTGTACTCTTACCCCACATTCTGACTATAGTCTCTCCTTTTTTACTCGATTTCCAGTTCTCCCATAAGCATTGGCTTCCCTTGGGTTGATACTGAAAAGGATCTTTCAGGTGTCTTTCCATTAAATGGAAAATCTTCCTATTTTAAAGCAATCAACCCAATTTTTGACAGTGGCATGTAAAGGGTAGAAGGGTAGTCCATTATGAAGGGTTATTGACTATGTTTTCGTAAATGTCCTTACCCCGTAACCCCTATAAATACAAGTACCTAACGATGGCTCAATATTCCATCTTATCGATTTTATTTCTCGCGATCGACACTTTCTTTGAAAAATGCTTGCTTGGTAATGTTACCACTTTTTGACGTAAAACTTTGTAATGACAATTATAATAAGTTATAATTTGTTGCTATGGTCAAGTCTAACTACTTATTAATCCCCCTCGCATTTCTATATTGTAAAATTTTAATCCTTTTTTTTTACTGCTAAAAATATTGCTTTCGCTTGTTCAGGGTCGCTTTTGCATACAAAAAATTAATATTACCACCTTGCTTGGAGCAGTCTACTTTCGAATTTTGTTCTTTTAATTTTACTTATACATCCCAGAGCAAATTGCACGATTTTACATGTACTTAAATATATCAGAGCAAATTGCACGATTTTAAAAACGCAAGATTTATTAAGTTAGACGAAATAAACATTTGTAAAATTTATCAACGTGAGGATTTGGAACTTCGATTGGAATCAGTGTTTAATACACGTGGCGCATGAAGTAAAATTTCGAGTTTAGAAAAGCCTGAATTTGGATTTGGTCCAAATCCAAATTCTTGAGGCTTTTCTTAACTCGAAATTTTACTTCATGCTTAGTCTGGGAGTAGAAAACACCCGTTAGAAGCTTTTAATTGATCGCTTTTATAAAAGTGGTAATTAAAGAATCCTTAAAAATGTACAGCGTATACAATGGGATGTGTGTACTTAGTAAAAAGAACATTCCATGTATATGTCAGAATAAATATGTGTTACTCCTATTTAATTTATTAGCAGAAATATTTATGGAGAAAATTAATTATGAACATCATTTTGGGAGCCGCGGTGGCCGAGCGGGTGAGGCGTTGGTTTCGTCTGGTGGTCTATTGCGGGATGCAAGTTCTAGTCTCGCCTGAGGCGAAACATTTTTCTCAAGAGAAATATTCGTCCCAAATTCCATGGGTGTTAATTGTGTTGTCCACATTTTTATTAAGAACAATAAAAAATATATAACAACACTGGCCAGAGCAGCGGCTGGGATGAACGTCATCTCACCGGAGCCGCTATTGCGATTGACACTCCTGTCACTAGTCTATTCTATTGAAAGTGAGTGGGTAGTTATGCTACCCTCCACTGCGACCGCAAGGATCTATTGTGGCTCACAATTAAGGTCGAACATCCGACCTTACAGCTCACCTTCCAAGTCCATCTTCTTGATGAAGTCAAGGATCTTGTCAGGTGAAGTTTTCTCCAGGTCCTTCAGGTTTAGCTTCGGTGTGCCAAACACCGTGGTCCTGATCTGGTTGCCAGCTGGACAGGCACATATGACGTGCTCTGCTGTTTCATCATCCTCTGTCACTATGTAACATCTTAAATTCCAACACACTTGATAAATTCAGGAAGCGTTGCGATGATACGGAAAGCTGCAAACACTCGAAGGAGACATTACTGTACCCCAACGAGATTTCAGCTAAACAGTACCTGCAGATGACCAGAAGGAACCTCGGACGGATAACCGCTATTCTAACCGGGCTCAATGGACACTTATACAAGATGGGAATAGTTGACTCCCCATCTTGTAGAGGGTGTAAAATGGAAGACGAGACTGCCAGGCTCATTCTCAGCGAATGCCCGGCACTCTTGTCTACGAGAGGATCCATACTGAAAAGATGGCCGAGGATGGACATCATCAGGGATTTGGCCACCTCAGTAATACTGGACTACCTAGACAAGGTGGGATGGTTGAGCTGCGGATGGGTCACCCGTAGTGGGAGGCAGCACAATGGGCCTAATGAGGTCTAAGTGCAGTGCAGCAATGCGCACTCCCCTTTACACCAGGTACCAGACACCAGAAAAAATATATTCAACAAACTAGTCGTGACTGAATGGCTAACTACCTAAGTCAATTCCATCAAATACATTCTCACCCCCCAACCCAATGTCCCTTCCATCACCCTTCTTTTTACATTTAAAAAAAAATGAACATAATTTTTAATTTATTTCAATAATTAATTTGTGTTTTTCGAAAATTCAGGAAATACAATCATTATCTATAACGACGTATTTAATTAAACAATGAATAATTAATGCATCGATTAAAATAAACGAATATGCAAATAAATAATATGATTTGAGAGCAAACACAATAAATTTCGGTATACCAATAAATTATTTATTTAATAAATATATTGACAATAAAAAAGACTATGATTTAATAAAGAAAATACTTGGTTAAATTTCACTAATTAAATATTAGTGAAATTTAACCAAGTGTTTTCTTTATTAAATCATAGTTAAATATGTTTCACCACGTGAAAGATGAGAAACTTGTTCAAGATAATAAAAAAGACGTAGTGTTCTATCATTTAAACAGCGCTTTGTTATATTTGATTTGTGTAAAACCAGAACAGCTTTCAAAATCAAATAATCTAAAGTGGCTATTAATTCTTTATTTAATTAAAACAAATGACATCCTAATTTAAGAATACGTCAATATAAAACTGAAAGAATAATATTAAACCAATTGAGTCGCCTATTTCCAAAAACCCCAAAATCCATTCGAAAAAAATGGATTTAGGGGTTTTTGGAAATAAGCGACTCAATTAACTTTGTTTTATCACGTTTAATGCATCATCATAAACGCACTTCCGGTGCAGTACGATATTTTAGAACGAAGCCCATAAACCAAGTTCCGATAACGAGCCCCATAAATACACAACAAATCTGATTTTATCACACCTGATGTGCTCACCTAACGCCATTACCATTATTACAGCTACGATTTGCATTCCGTGATAGCCGGATTGGGTTAATCTCACCTCAAAAAAAAATGGAACAACAAATATTACATTCATGCTAATTTCTCCCCTATTTTTATCGAACAGTAAAATATAAATTATTCACCCCGGATTTTTTCAAATTGCTAGTAACACTATAATTTTCCGGTAAACCACCCTTAATGCACCTTTTCCTGTTCACGTTTCGACACGCAATACACAACAAGTTTATTAAAATTTATGGAAATTTCAATGAGAGGAAATAATAGCAGAGGAAAGTAAGGGGTTTTAATACTTTGTTAAAATAATACTTGATTTTATCTTTCAATGAATAGTTGTAGGTAGCATTTAAACGAAATTAAATAATTTATCTTTGATTTGGTTGGCGTTCACTTTGTGGTACATCTTTATAAAATAATATTAAAACACTTAACTTTGTTTTACCACTTTAATTAACTTTTTACAGTGACTATAGTTTCGACTACAAGCTAGTCATTATCAAACTGAGTTTTGATAATGACTAGCTTCTAGTCGAAACTATAGTCAAGGTAAAAAGTTAATTAAAGTGGTAAAACAAAGTTAAGTGTTTTAATATTATTAAATAATTTATGATGGTTAAATAGATCCCGTTGTATACGCTGTAATTTTTCAAATGTTCTTTGATTTTATAAAAGTGTTCAATATAAAGCTTTAAACGAGTATTTTCCACTCCCAGACTAAGCATGAAGTAAAATTTCGAGTTTAGAAAAGCCCCGCGTAGAAAATTTGTCGAGGGTCGCGCCAGCGACCCGAGACAAATTTTCACGGGGCTTTTCTAACCTCGAAATTTTACTTCATGCGCCACGCGTATAAAACACTGATTTGAAGTGAAGTTCAAAATAGACTGCTTGAGCTTAATCTCAAGTTATTAAATATTAAAAATGTTTAATTTGTGTAACCAAATCTTCAAAAACTCAAGCGCAATTTGCTTTCGGATTTTTTCCTTTAATTATACTTAGGTATATATTACAATGAAAATTGCTTGATTTTTGAAAGCGCAATATTTGGTTAGACGAAATAATGTTCGTTAAAATTAATTACGCGAAATCAAACTTAAGCTATATATTTTAAACTTCACTGAAATATTATTAACAACTGAACTTCAATTGAAATCAGTGTCTTATACGCGTGGCGCATGCAGTAAAATTTCGAGTTTAGAAAAGCCTGAGTTTGGATTTGGACGCTACGCGTCCAAATCCAAAAGGCTCAGGCTTTTCTAAACTCGAAATTTTACTTCATGCTTAGTCTGGGAGTGGAAACACTTGTTAGTCCTTAAATTGAACTCATTAAAAAAACAACAAACGCTATACGCATCGGGATATGTATACTTAAAAGAAAAATTCTTGATTTTATGTTTATTTTGTTTAATTTCAGGCGTTCATTGCTTTTCTTAAAAGCGTTTAATTTTCAGTTTTAAACTAGTCTTTTCCACTCCCAGACTAAGCATGAAGTAAAATTTCGAGTTTAGAAAAGCCCCGCGTAGAAAATTTGTCGAGGGTCGCGCCAGCGACCCGAGACAAATTTTCACGGGGCTTTTCTAAACTCGAAATTTTACTTCATGCGCCACGCGTATAAAACACTGATTTGAAGTGAAGTTCAAAATAGACTCCTTGAGTTTAATCTCAATTTATTAAATATTAAAAACGTTTAATTTGTGTAACCAAATCTTCAAAAACTCAAGCGCAATTTGGTTTCGGATTGTTTCCTTTAATTATACTTAGGTATATATTACAAAGAAAATTGCTTGATTTTTGAAAGCGCAATATTTGGTTAGACGAAATAATATTCGTTAAATTTAGTAATGCGAGATTAAACTTAAGCTATACATTTTAAACTTCACTGAAATATTATTAACAACTGAACTTCAATTGAAATCAGTGTCTTATACGCGTGGCGCATGCAGTAAAATTTCGAGTTTAGAAAAGCCTGAGTTTGGATTTGGACGCTACGCGTCCAAATCCAAAAGGCTCAGGCTTTTCTAAACTCGAAATTTTACTTCATGCTTAGTCTGGGAGTGGAAACACTTGTTAGTCCTTAAATTAAACTTATTAAAAAAAAACAACAAACGCTATACGCATCGGGATATGTATACTTAAAAGAAAAATTCTTGATTTTATGTTTATTTTGTTTAATTTCAGGCGTTCATTGCTTTTCTTAAAAGCGTTTAATTTTCAGTTTTAAACTAGTCTTTTCCACTCCCAGACTAAGCATGAAGTAAAATTTCGAGTTTAGAAAAGCCCCGCGTAGAAAATTTGTCGAGGGTCGCGCAGCGACCCGAGACAAATTTTCACGGGGCTTTTCTAAACTCGAAATTTTACTTCATGCGCCACGCGCATAAAGCACTGATTACAAGTGAAGTTCAAAATATACTGGTGAATCAGTATTAAAAATAAACTGCTACAACAGGATTAAAAATATACTGCTACATAAGGATATTTTTAATTTCACAATATTTCAGTGATTTATACGCGTGGCGCATGAAGTAAAATTTCGAGTTTAGAAAAGCCCCGTGAAAATTTGTCTCGGGTCGCTGCGCGACCCTCGACAAATTTTCTACGCGGGGCTTTTCTAAACTCGAAATTTTACTTCATGCTTAGTCTGGGAGTGGAAAACACTCGTTTAAAACTGAAAATTCAACGCTTTTAAGAAAAGCAATGAATGCCTGAAATTAAACAAATAAACATAAGATCAAGAATTTTTCTTCTAAGTATACATACAATTTTCTACGCGGGGCTTTTCTAAACTCGAAATTTTACTTCATGCTTAACCTGGGAGTGGAAAACACTCGTTTAAAACTAAAAATTGAACTCTTAAAAAACGATTATCTGAAACTGTACGAAATATACGTTGTAATTGGGATAAATATACTTAAAAGAAAAACTCTTTGTATGTACGTTTAATGAAAGTATTAAGGTAAGTATTAGTATCAAACCATTGATAATGGATACTTCGTGTCCGAAATGTACATTTGGTTACAAAATAAAGTATTGAAGAAAGGTTCTAAGTGTTTTTTAATCTAAGTATTGAGGTTTAATAAAAATATTGAGGTAATTTATTTACACTGATTTATTAAGGTAATTAATTTTCTCTTCCAACATGGACGGAAGAATACAAACAGATGTCCTGTATACAGATCTTTCTAAAGCGTTCAATTGCATGTCCCATGACTTACTAATAAACAAATTACAGCTATATGATCTTCCCCTTAACATCATTAATGTAGTAAGCTCATACCTAGTGAACAGAAATAAACATGTCCAAATATATGGACATAAATCACGTTGCTATATTCCGAAAAGCGGCCTACCTCAAGGATCGAACTTAGGACCATTATTATTTTGTTTATTTATTAATAACGTTGTTGAAAGTATTGACTGCGATGTTCTTATTTCTTCACTGATTATAGAGGCTTCTACTTCGTTATACATTGTTGAACATAAATAAAACACTGTTTATCACTTTGTCTGTATAACAATTGGTTTATTTGGTGACTATAGTTTCGATACTACACGTATCATTATCAAACCGTTAGTAACAAAAAACTACAAAGGGTTTTTAACCATAAGACTCAGATACCAAGTATTTACCAATCAGAAATATATAAATTAACCTGTAATGATTGTAAGGGAGTGTATATAGGTCAATCTGGTCGTAATTTTAAGACCAGACTCAGTGAGCATCTTTACTCTTTTCGGCATAGATTAATTGATAAGTCATCTTTCGCCAAACATTTGATTGAAAATAACCATTCTTTTGGCGAGGATGTACTTTCAGTTATTCACTTTGCCGAGAAGGGTAGAAAGATGGGCCTCCTGGAGTCTTTGGAGATTCACAGAGCCCGCGCTAATCGGGAAATTCCCGTAATTAACGACCAGCTTGACCTTAAATACACCTCCCTCTTTAACGCTGTTATTAGAAAATTTGCAAATATAAATAATGTTCCATTGTAGTTTTTTGTTACTAACGGTTTGATAATGATACGTGTAGTATCGAAACTATAGTCACCAAATAAACCAATTGTTATACAGACAAAGTGATAAACAGTGTTTTATTTATGTTCTTATTTCTGCAGATGACATCAAACTCTTTGCACCTATAAGGTAATTCCAAGGATTGTGACTCCTTACAACATAACCTCGAGTTGCTGAGCATTTGGTGCATTGAGAATAAATTGTCCCTGAATCCCAGCAAATGTTCAATTGTTTCTTACACAAGGAACTCTTCCCCCATTGTAGATGAGTACAAAATAGATCATGTCCCACTAAAAAGGGTTAATGAGATGTGTGATCTGGGTGTACTATTTGATAAAAAAAACTCGCTTTCAACGCTCATATTATGAATATTATAAAATAAATAAAAATGCAATAAAAGGTTAGGGGATTAGAAAATATCAAATATCAACGGATGGAGTAGCATAACTGTTCAATGCACTGGATATAAGTAAACTTAAATACTGTGCTCCTGTATGGAACCCTTACTTGCAGCTATATATTCGGCATGTTGAGTCTGTTCTCAGGAGATGCTTAAAATATCTATAACTAAAAAACCATGGCAACTATCGTTATCAAGGATACCCGTATAATGACTTGCTCTCAGAATGAAATATGCTGTCTATTGCTAATAACCACAATTTACAAAATGTAGTTACACTTCATAAATAAATTCACTATCAAATTGACAATATATCATTGCTACAAGCGCTGTCAATCCATGTACACTTCTGTGCAATAAAATTAAGTACACAAAATATGTTATAGTTTAAAGCGGACATGATGAGTATCCTAGTTACGTAAATAAGTCAATTCCTTAATGTCAAAATGCCGCGTCATTTAGACAACAATTAAAACCTTTGAATTCTAACTAAAATAGAAGATGGTTTTTCTATAAGAAAAATTGTTCGATTGGTGAACATCAGTAAAGACACTGTTTTCAGAGTTAAAAACGTTGGAAGCAGTAAAGAAGTGTCATGGTGATTTATTATTTATTGAAACCACTGCTAGGCAATTAAAACAGACCCAAATTATACAACTAGAATATTGTAAAAAATAGTTATAAGACTTGTACTTAATGTTATTGCACAGAAGTGTACCACGAGCTAACTTAATTCATCACGCCAACTCTTCTATTATGAAAATGATTCAATATAATATTGATATTTTCACATGTTTTCAAGCAATCAGAAGAAAGGCTCTAGATTTTTTCTCAGTTATTATTATGTTACCTTTAATTTTATATCTTTAATATTTTGCGCATATATTAACAAATTGCATATGTAATTTGGAAATAAATGATTATTATTACACTGATTTAATACTAATGCTTAAAATAGTTAGGTATTCTAACAAACAATTAAAAATGAAGAGTAGGATTCTAAAATAATTTAAGTTTACGTTGTAGATAAATTTAATTCTAAAATAAAAATGTAATTAAAATATTCCCGAATATTCGATTCATTTTTTCAATTTTTCTATCAAAGACAGTTTCAACTTAACTTGTTACAGTTTTACATCATTTGCTCAATCATTTATCGATTCGTAGCATTCATCGGTTTGCCTGGACCACATCATGTAAAGGGTTTACGCGGGAAAAATCGTTCTTTACGATTCGAAAGGTGAAAGTCTGCTTTTTACGCAATCGATTCGAAAACAAACAAAAAATGGAGAAATGCAAAAAATCAAACAAACAAAATGGAAACTTTCTCAATGGAAATGGATTAAGCGGTGGCTTTAATTAAAGCGCTGCCGGTTTTTAGTTTTTATTCGCCCGTGCTATTCAGAGCGGTTTATCGAATTTGTAAAGTGCATAAATGAATATAATTATTGTAGTGTTATCATTTTGAATGGCTAATGAGCTGTGGATTAATTAGTTTGCATAGTCCAACTATTTTTCCATTAATCATACGGAATATTAAACTGTATGTATTTAATTATACGCTTGAATGGAAAAATATTGAATGAAAAAATATTACGAGGTATTAAATATGCATCCAATGAATTTTTTATCATATAAAGCTATGGTTATGTAAACAAAGAGTGTAATCCGAGGAAAAATACCTATTAAAATTTAATTTAATTTAATTGAGTTGGAGAATATTTTGTTTTTTTTTAAGTATACATTTCCCAATGTATGAAATTTATTCATGCTTATTAATTTATGCTATGAATTTTCACGCATTCATTGATTTTATAGGGGCAGGTGGTGGCCGAGCGGTAACGTCGCCGGGCTGTATCGCTCGGCGAGCCACAATTCGGGTTCGATTCCCGTGCACGGCGAGACTTTATTTAAAAATAATTTCTCGTCGTGACCCTGGGTGTGGTATGAATGTGAGTGTTTGTCCGTATGAAATAATAGCATACTACAAATTGTAATCGTAACAATTAATACAAATATATAAATAAATTATGTTGGCTAATGGGCAAGTTCCCAAGGCCAGGCAAAAGCCAAAAAAATTAAAAAAAAAAAAGATTTTATAGAGAATCTTTGTGTAAGAAATGTACATTTAATAATTCAAATAAAAGTGTGAAAAAGGTTATTGATTGATAAGGCTGATAAATGTTGAAAGTTCATCTTCACTTTTATATATAAATAAAACAATTTAAACACTTTCAAATATATATTGTGCATTCGCTACAATTGTTTCGCCACACTGTGGCTTCTTCAGGCGAAGAAATGGTTTCTTCGCCTGAAGAAGCCACAGTGTGGCGAAACAATTGTAGCGAATGCACAATATATATTTGAAAGTGTTTAAATTGTTTTATTTATATAAAAGTAAATAGGTTATTAGTGCTTTATTAGTCAATTTATAGAGCTCGTTCCATTTAACTAAGCGAAAAATGCCCAGTGAAATTAAAATGTTAAAAAATAATACAAAGCTATTAAAAAATGCACTAAATAACTATCACATAAAATGCAAACCGTACTCATTAGGAGAATTTATGAATAATTAGTTTTACAGTTAAGTATAAATGTACATAGTAGGCAATTTTAACAACAATCAATGAATTCAGTTTTTAATATTATGTAATATGTAAATTGTAAAATTTAAGCAGTATAGTTAAAATGTAACCAGATTAGTAACCTTGGCGCTATTTTCACTCTGTAATGCTACAATGTAGAAATGCAGATATTTTCTTTTTGTTATTATCAAATGCGAAGAATTGCGGACATACATTCCCTGTATGTCCGCAACTTCTTTCAAGTATATATAGGGAATTCAAGTATATACAGGGAATTCAAGTATATACAGGGAATTCAAGTACATACAGGGAATTCAAGTATATACAGGGAATTCAAGTATATACGGGGAATTCAAGTATATACAGGGAATTCAAGTATATACAAGGAATTCAGATATATGCAGGGAATTCAAGTATATACAGGGAATTCAAGTATATACAGGGAATTCAAGTATATACAGGGAATTCAAGTATATACAGGGAATTGTTCTTTTAAGTATACATGCTTTTTTTTAAAAGAGTTCAATCTAAAGCTTTAAACAAGTGTTTTCCACTCCCGGTTTAAGTATGAAGTAAAATTTCGAGTTTAGAAAAACGTGGACGTTCAGGCTTTTCTAAACTCGAAATTTTACTTCACGCGTAACAAACACTGAAAACACCGAAATATTGTTAACAAGTGAATTTCACTTGAAATCAGTGGCTTATACGCGTGGCGCATGAAGGAAAATTTCGAGTTTAGAAAAGCCCGAAAATTTGTCTCGGGTCGCTGCGCGACCCTCGACAAATTTTCACGGGGCTTTTCTAAACTCGAAATTTTACTTCATGCTTAGTCTGGGAGTGGAAAACACTCGTTTAACGCTTCAAATTAAATTGTTACAAAAAAACGAATAATTTTATTCTTTCTTAAATTTGAGCCAGTTTAGTATTCTTTAACAATATCTGAAAAGAAACACATACCTTTTTCCACAAATTCATCCAAAAATAAAAATGGGATGGAAGTTATTATTTCAGCAACGAATTTTTAAATAATTGGCACTTAAAATAAAAAAAACGAATTGAACGATTAATATTTTCGACGTGCAATCGTCATTCAGTGAAAAAAAAACTCTAATGAAAGCGTCAAACTGTTGATATCGAACAATAAGCAAAAAAGAAGAGGAGCGTTAATAATTTCGCTGATTGACAACCTGTATGATCCACACGGGTATTAATAAAAATGTTCCCTACCCTTTTTTTTCAGGGGCTCGGAGTTTTAATTAAAAGGTAAGTGATAATCATCTTCCAGCACTTTCGGTGCGATTTGTTGCTTTTTAAAATAATTAATCAACTTGATAAACGGAGCGCAACGCGCTTGTTTGTTGATCAAATAACTATTGATGAAATATTGATTGCGATGCGATGGCGACTTTTATCATTGGCGGTTGTTGTTAGTAACAACACACAGGTAAAATCGATATTAACGTAATTATTTGAATGCCTAAAAATAAATTGTTTGTTTAATAAACTGGTACTAGAAGCGCGAATAAAATGTTCTGCTATTATACCACATGATCAAAAATTATGTAGATAAAGGGTGGCTTTCTAAAAAAAATGTGTAAAATTTTATTATGCAAAGTTATTAAAATAAAAAACACTTGGTATTGTTTCACAAATTAAAACCTTATTCCGACTAGTTTCGGTTTGTTAGACCATTTTCAAAGGAATGTACCAAGTGTTTTTTATTTAAATAACTTTACATATTCTAATATGTTTCACTAAGTGCCAGATGAGAAATTAATTCAAGAAATTAAAATTTTTTATTCAATTTTGTTAATTTAAATCGACATTATTAACTCCATAACAACCGTAATAAACAAGGTTTTATTCACTAGTGAACTAAAATTTATTTGGGTCACTAGTGAGTTAAAAAATTTATTTAAAAATAAATGTAAAGTACATTTTCTTTACAATTTCGTCAAAATTGAATAATATTTATTATTCAATTTTGTTAATTTAAATCGACATTATTAACTCCATAACAACCGTAATAAACAAGATTTTATTCACTAGTGAACTAAAATTTTTTTAGGTCACTAGTGAGTTAAAAAAAATATTTAAAAATAAATGTAAAGTACATTTTCTTTACAATTTCGTCAAAATTGAATAAAAACATATATACGCCACGTGAATTAAACACCTTTATTCATTCAAAGAAATGATTTCACTCGCGCCGAGGCGCTCGTGAAATCAAAAATCTTTTCGTGAATAAAATCGTGTTTAATTCACTTGATGTATAATATTTAATATTGCACTTTTTATTAAATTCTCAACAATTTCTTTAACAGAATTATTAATGAGGGGGAAAATATGGGATGTTAAAACTATTGATATGTTCAATTTTGCTTATAAAAGTGGTGCGTTGCATATTTGGTTGCATATATTTGCTTTCTAACGTCTGCAACTAAATGCACATCAAACAGATTTTACTAGCATAAATTAAATATATTCAGTTTTGGAGGAGGCCAATAAAATTTATGCTCTGCATTTTTAGTTTTGTATACAAGGAGTTTTTCTTTTAAGTATACATATGCCGATCATATGCTGCAAATCTTCGAATATTCGTTGTTCTTTTAGAAGAGTTCAATTTGAAGCTTTAAACGAGTGTTGTCCACTCCCAGGCTAAGCATGAAGTAAAATTTCGAGTTTAGAAAAGCCTTAAAATTTGGTTTGGTCGCTCTGCGAAGCAGAGCGACCAAACCAAATTTTAAGGCTTTTCTAAACTCGAAATTTTACTTCATGCGCCACGCGTGTAAAACACTGATTTCAAGTGAAGTTCACTTATTCATAATGTTTAAGGGATTTCAGTGTTTAATACGCGTGGCGCATGAAGTAAAATTTTGAGTTTAGAAAAGCCTGAAAGTTTGGTTTGGTCGCTCTGCTTCGCAGAGCGACCAAACCAAACTTTCAGGCTTTTCTAAACTCAAAATTTTACTTCATGCTTAGTCTGGGAGTGGAAAACACTCGTTTAAAGCTTCAAATTGAATTCTGTAAAAATCCCTTCATTTGTTTGGTAATGTAGACAACTAAACATTCAGCCTGAAAATTTGGTTTTGCAGGCGTGCTACGCTTCTCTTTACGCTGTTGAGTTTTTTTATCATATAATAAATACATAGTTATGTAAATAAAAAATGTAATCCGAGGAAAAATACCTATTAAAATTTAATTTAATTGAATAGAGTTGGAGAATATTTTGTTTTTTTAAGTATACATTTCCCAATGTATGAAATTTATTCATGCTTATTAGTTTATGCTATGAATTTTCACGCATTCATTGATTTTGTAGAGAATCTTTGTGTAAGAAATGTAGATTTAATAATTCAAATAAAAGTGTGAAAAAGGTTATTAGTGCTTTATTCGTCAATTTATAGAGCTCGTTCCATTTAACTAAGCGAAAAATGTCTAGTGAGTGTTTAATACGCGTGGCGCATTAAGTAAAATTTTGAGTTTAGAAAAGCCTGAAAGTTTGGTTTGGTCGTTCTGCTTCGCAGAGCGACCAAACCAAACTTTCAGGCTTTTCTAAACTCAAAATTTTACTTCATGCTTAGTCTGGGAGTGAAAAACACCCGTTTAAAGCTTCAAATTGAATCTCTTAAAAAAAGCGTATGCATATGTATACCTAAAAGAAAAAATCCCTACATTTGTTTGGTAATGTAGACAACTAAACATTCAACCTGAAAATTTGGTATTGCCGGCGTGCTACGCTTCTCTTTACGCTGGCAATTCTAAATTTGTAGGCATTTCTAAACTCGAAATTTAACTTCGTGCTTAACCAAGGAGTGGAAACTCTTCAAATTTCAGCGTATAATACATGGGTATATGTATACTTAAAAGAAAAATTCACTATATGTTCAGTTCTGGAAGAAGATTATGTATAAATATGGTGCACTGCATATTGATTTGCATATACTTATTGTTTTGTAATATAGGCAACTGAATTTACAGCAAACACCTATTACGTGCATTAAAAGCGTAAATTGCGTTTGTTCAGTATTGAGAAAAGGTTAAACATATTTTTATTATCACTCCATATTATAACCTATCTTTAAAAAACCTGACTTAACTGGTATAAATTTGGTTATATTTGACATTATCCAATTTTCGATTTGTTCCAACATTTTATGTCCACCAATGGTACCTCGCATTTTCAAAATTTCTATCACGAAAATAAGATTCAATGACGAATCGCTTATCTAATTCTCGCAATTACGTAAGCGATTTATTATTGAATCTTATTTTTGTAATGAAAATTTTGAAAATGAGACGTACGTTTAGAATCCCAAAGCCACCATTTATCTAAATAACTTTTAATCATAAAATACCATTATTATAATTACTATTTATTTTTTTAATTTATTTATTTATTCTCTCACGGGAAACCCCTTTTTATTGATAGTGCTGTAACAAAATAAATAAAAATTTTTAAATTTTCATACAATAATTTAATATCCGGCGGTGTATTTGCACGAGAAGTAGTTGTTTCAATGGGTATTTTTTGTCTTAGTAGGCTTAGTAATTAAGTATTTTTTAAAAATTAAATTTAAAATAAAATCACTTGGTATGTTTTACTAATTTTACGTCTTTATTCCGACTAGTTTCGGCTATTTTCCTTGAAAATGGCTGATAGGCGAAACTAGTCGGAATAAAGATTTAAAATTAGTGAAACATATCAAGTGATTTTATTTTAAATTTAATTTTTTTTAAATATTTAATCATGTTTCATCAATTTTTTTTTTGTTTTGGCTTTTGCCTGGCCTTGGGAACTTGCCCATTAGCCAACATCATTTATATATTTATTTGTATTTGTATTAATTGTTAACATTACAATTTGTAGTATGCTATAATTTCATACGGACAAACACTAACATTCATACCACACCCAGGGTCACGACGAGAAATTATTTTTAAACAAAGTCTCGCCGTGCACGGGAATCGAACCCGAATTGTAGCTCGCCGAGCGATACAGCCAGGCGACGTTACCGCTCGACCACCACCTGCCCCTTTCATCAAGTGATCAATGAGAAACAAGTTGAAAATATTAGTAATTAAGACTAACTGTTTGCGGTTTTTACGAATATTTTCGTAATTTTATACTTTATATAAAGGGTATCTTTATAAACAATATGCTTTTATTTATAAGGATATCATTTATAAACAAAAACATCTACAATTTATTCAATTCAAAGTATTCTTGAATTCTTTCGAAAATAAACGATCCACCCAACAGGTATGAATGTATTTCATATCCCGATATTCCAATTCTAAAAAGCAGAGACCCGCAAACCCGGATTACGCTAAATCGGTTGCCGTGTTTGTAGGGAACGTCCGAATCGATAAGATTCTATAAAATATGTAATTCATGTCCTCACGTAAATACCGAACGGAACGCCGATCGAAAACCCACCGACAGACACGAATCCGGCGGGATGGAAAAATTGAAAATGAAAACTATTTCCGAGCAAATATTTGATTATCGGAATTCAATTCCCGTATATTTTTTTTTTGTTCGCGATTGGATCTAAGCAGGGGAAAATATGCGATACCGCATGTACGGATTCGTTGTTGCTGATAAGCAACAGCGTAAATTGAAAATTGAGTAAGGGTTTCTTATGAAAGTTAATATGAAATGCTCACACGCATTTCGCTCATGAAACAAAATATTCTTTATAAGAAATTAACATATTTAAAGAATTTGATAAAAGTGTTCAATCAAAGCGTCTAACGTGTGTTTTCACTCCTAAAGTAAGCATGAAGTAAAATTTCGAGTTTAGAAAAGCCTGAAAATTTGGCTTGGACGCGTAGCGCGAAGCAAATACATTTTAATTCTGTAAGTTGGCTATCGACCCTGGGGTCTTTCAGCCAGTCTTTGTCGATTCGATTTCGATATTAAGAATATGGTATCGTATGTTTAATAAAAAAAAACCTCTAGAGTGCCATGATTTAATCTTTTTTAAATTTAGGTTGGCTACACGATTTAGGAATTGACATATAAAACGTAAGACATAATAATTATAATATATAATCTCAGAGTTGCCAACCTAGAATATTTTCCATGACACTCTAGAGGTTTTTTTTTTTTTTATTGAACATACTATATATTCTAAATGTCACTGTCTTTGTAAGTCATTGTGATTGTCATTATCAAGGTTACTGTCAACGTGTATGGATGATATGAATTCACGAATAGTGTATGGTGGATATTTAAGAGGGGGGTTAGGTGCTCGCTTGTCAATTCAGGCTTAAGCATAGCATAGTGACTTTTTAACGTCATACAAGATGGCAGAACGTTCAAATTAAGAGGGGCCATCTTTCAATTATCACTTTAACTTCTTATGTCACTTTTCAACGTCATTTAAGACGGTGAAACTTTCAAATTGGTTATATGGAAGCAAAACTACTTCGACTTCAGAGAGATTATCGCTTGTTTGTTTTGCTTTCTGTCTTTCACACGTCAAGAGTGATCATTATATAACAAAATGGCGGAAATAGAATCTTTATAAGAACTTTTATTTCCATATAAATAATAAATTACTTTATTTCGAAATAGACCTCTAAATAAAAAATATTTCTGTGTTAAATAAAAAAGTTGAAAAAAAATCGGTTTCGCCATTTTGTTACAAAAGCTTCAATGCATATATTTGTGAAAGAAAATTTGTTGAATATTATCTTATAACAACGCTAGAACCGTAGTCCTAAGATACAAATTTTACATGGCCTAACCCCCCTCTTAACTTTACCTACTATAGTATTTATCACAAATTATAAACATATTGCATAAACATTTCGTTACTACAATTTCATAATCTACATCCGTTAAAATTTTACGCAGTAACGACTTCTGCACAAATAACAGTATTTCACACACACACTTCGAGATCGTATAGTTCGTCTATCGCGTAACGACATAAATTTTCCACCCGGCTGGATTCGATGTAAACATGTGCATGTAAATAATGAGCGCAGTCATTGACTTCGGCAATAATAACTGCGATTATAACTGTCACATTGTTGATAATGCATCACCGAAAGCGTCGAGAAAATTGCAGACTATTAGTGGTAATGATATATCAATCGGGTCATCGTATGTTATGAATTCGTTATTACGATTATTTATTGATCACAGCGCGTTTAATAAATAACTGAAAATTCATTGATAACAAGCGCTTTTCTGAATAATTAAGTAAATGTTTCGAAAAGTGTTGTATAAATATTTAAAAACTGGCTGAAAGGAATATTGAATAAATAATAAGAATATTAATGCTTAAACAAGCTTTATAATATTATTATAATAATTATTTTTTTTAAATATTTAATTGATGAGGCGGACACATGATGAAACTCCATAATACTATTTGAAATAAAACAACACAGTTGGGAGGGTTTCACTTTTATTGTTGAACACTGCAACATGTTTCACCACACAGTGGCTTCATCAGGCAGATGAAATAATGATTATTTCATCTGCCTGATGAAGCCACTGTGTGGTGAAACATGTTGCAGTGTTCAACAATAAAAGTGAAACCCTCCCAAGTGTGTTGTTTTATATCAAATAATAATAATAATTTATTATTCCTTAACAGACAAAACATCCAATAACAGAGAAACGCAAATGTAAAAGCCTAAAACTTTTATTGAATATCATGCCTATTATAAAAGCTTGTGAACTATTTCTTCCTTAGTAAAGGGTAATATAATTTAAGTTTCCAAACTTTAAAGAAACAACACAATTTTAAGGAAATCTTCGGATTTTTTTTTAATTTAACCCATTAACGGCCGAGCAATTATAGAGTTAACTCTAAAAGTTGATTGTAGGGACTATATCCCGCCAAAGACGGCGAGCCGAAACACGAATGAATTAGAACCAATCAGCTTCTAGAAGTCGTTGTTGCCGTGATAACAAATTCATGTAGAGTTCGATTTCGGCACTGTGATTGGTTCTCTACTCGTATTATGTTTCCCCACGTGATTGGTTATCCCAATTCATTGTTCAATTTTTGTAAATAAACTGAACGTCAAACTACTGTCAAATAAAAATTATACACTTCAGTTTTTGTGAACGCTATAAAAATGATCGCAAACACACGGTTCGGAAGTACACCTCTAGAAGCAATTCACGAAAAAGTAAGAAACGCCCAGCCTATAAATACATTATCATCGCAAAAATTTCTTTTGAATAGATTCCTTTTTTATTAAAATATTTTTGTTGGGATATAGTCTGATAAATTGCTCTCGAGCATTGGAAATTATCGCAAGTTTGCACTCTTTCGACAAACACAGTCGTATTGCTTTAGGCCCTGGGTCTCCAAACTATCTTCTTCGCGGGCCACAAATACAATTCTACATAATAAAGTCGGCCAAGATCCGATTAATTTTATAAAATTATGAAAAATTTAAGGAACAATTGTTACAATATTTCAAAATATGACATTTTCAAAAAAAATTACAAACAATAGCGGGTCGGATTCATGCAAGTCGCGGGCCGGATTTGGCCCGCGGGCCGTAGTTTAGAGACCACTGCTTTAGGCAACAGCCCCTCGCCCTACGGGCTCGGGACTGTTGCCAAGCAATACGACTTTGTTTGTCGAAAGAGTGCAAACTTGTTACCGATAATTTCCAATGCACTGTGCAATTACTGTTGAAAATTCTACACTTTTTTTATGATTTCTACGAATGACTTACTGTATTACATACTGTGCATTCTTTTTTAAATATACATAATGTATACGCTGTAAATGTAGGGCATTCGTCGATTTTGTATAAAAAAGTACAATATGAAGTTTAGAAGGAGTATTTCCACTCCCAGACTAAGCATGAAGTAAAATTTCGAGTTTAGAAAAGCCCCGCTTAGAAAATTTGTCGAGGGTCGCGCAGCGACCCGAGACAAATTTTCACGGGGCTTTTCTAAACTCGAAATTTTACTTCATGCGCCACGCGTATAAAACACTGAAATATTGTGAAGTTCGAAATACACTGAAAACATTTGTTTAAATAAGTAATAATCGAGATATTTAAATAACAAAATATTTACGTTATTCTTCATACATTTTCAAGTCAAGTCAAATAATATAATATATCAAATTAACTTATTTAGTAATTTAATAAGCAAAAAATTAAAAAAATAATAATGTTGCGTATGTGCATCAATGGCGCCTAATGGGTTAACGATAATGTTATATGTTTCATCATTTATATAAATGAATGTTGGTTCATTAAGTTTAGTGAGAGAATAATTTGACCTGATGTTACATTTTGCATATAAATTATACATAGAACAGTAATATAATATTTATTTATTACCCAACAGGACATACCAATTACAGAGTAATATTACAAAAGTAAAAATTCTTAAAATAATATATATATAAACAAAACAGTAAATCTGTCGTATAGCTCAAATATTCATTCAATATCTGTCGGGGTATTAGCTCGAGAAGTAATTGTTTCAATGAATATTTGGAGACTTGTCTCAATGAGACTACATTTTTGCAGAAAGTCTATATTAATTTTAATTCGTTTTTATATTTTATTTAAAATAATATTTACCCATTTTATCGACCTGTACTCATTTGAGCACAGCACAAAACTTAAGAGACGTACATAGTGGACCATGTCTCTCTTTCTCTACCTTTTTTGCAAAACATAACATTTTAACATATTTTCCAGTAAATAATATTAAAAAAAACTTGTATTTCAAAAACATGCATGGGATCAAATGTTTATTTGGGCGCCTCTGAACCATATGCAGCAATCGATTATTTCGAGGTAATTTTTAATGTTTTTTTTTTAATTTCGGGTGGGATATCGGTTATTACAGAAAAAATCTAGGTACGTTGTATCACATGATCTTGGTGGTCAGTTGTTATCACCGAAACGTGAAATAATGCAACGTGGAAACTTTTCACGCTAAACATGCAACGTTGCACCTAATGTGTGGAGTGGTTGCGCCATCTTGTTGAAACCACTTGCTAACTGAATTTTATACGGGTGAAGGTAGAAGTCCTAACACAAAATGAGTCAAAAGTGAGCTATAAGAAAAGCCGCCGACCAAATCAAGGTCTTCACTCACACTTTCATATACAGCAGCAATATTTTGGCCTAAGCGGACGCTGATACAGGCCCTAGGATAAGGTTCCAATGCTGAACATTCAATATAATTTAAAAACATTGCCAACATTAGGCTTCTAGTCTCTTCAATTGTTTTCCCAATATAGTTTTTTAATTGTAAAACAAAACAAGTAAATTCAATACTGGATGATTTAAATTAAATTTAAATTAAAACACTTGGTTTGTTTCACTTATTTATATTTTCTCCGACTAGTTTCGACCATTGGTCATCTTCTCCTCCTTGAAGATGACCAATGGTCGAAACTAGTCGGAGAAAATATAAATAAGTGAAACAAACCAAGTGTTTTAATTTAAATCATCCACTTATTTATAAGTGAAACAAACCAAGTGTTTTAATTTAAATTTAATTTAAATCATAAAGTATTAGATTCAAAAATGTTTCACCACGGGTTAAGTAAGAAATTAATTAAAGATAAATTAAATTCAATTAAAAACCTATATATTTTATTATATTACTGTATAAATCTATATATTTTAAACTATTAAGGGATATTTAAAATTATAACACTTAAACACGTTGTGTATTCTAACGTGTTTGAAAAGAATCACCACCCTGTATACAATTAAATATTTATAAGGTATACAATTTTAACAATGTATTGCAAATAATAAATTATTAATATCTGTGCATACAGAATCGAGTATTAATACAAAATTTTTCATCGATTTCCACTTGATTAATATTTAATAACTCCATGTTGTGCTCTCGCGCAATATTTTTTTTTATACGTACGAACAATCGTGCTTTTGTTATAATCAAATAGCGATGAAATTACATCAAGGCAATTTACATACTGCGAATTGCAAATATTTGTAATAAATAAACAAGGACGGGATGGGGAATAAATAATACAAGTTTACCGAAAAATTATGGCCTCCGCAGTGCATGGGGGGTGCGTGTATAAAATATGCAACAGAGGGTAAAATTAATTTGCTAGTTTACGCATTTATAAATATCGCGGACGATATTTTCCAATTTTACACGTGCGTTACATATGGATGTTTAGCGTAATTGCAATTTATTTCCAGATGACGAGCATTTTAAGCTCCTTTTAGTGTAAAATAATAATTGCGTTTAATGATAAATTGTTTAAATAAATTTTGATTAAATAATTAATATTTACATACAGGTAATTTATCTTTTAGGTATACATATCCCGATGTATACAGAGAGTTTAATGTAACACCGAACAGTTACATACCGAAAATTTTTCTTTGAAATACACATATGCATACGTTGCACATTTTCCGATGCTCAGTTTATTAAAAGAATTCAATTCAAAAATGTAAGCGAGTGTTTTCCACTCCCAGGCTAAGCATGAAGTAAAATTTCGAGTTTAGAAAAGCCTGAAAATTTGGTTTGGTCGCGTAGCGCGAAGCGCGGAGCGGCCAAACCAAATTTTCAGGCTTTTCTAAACTCGAAATTTTACTTCATGCGCCACCGGTACAAAACACTGATTCAATGTAAAGTTTAGCAGTGTGTTTTAAACTTTGTAATATGTCAGTGTTTTGTACCGGTGGCGCATGAAGTAAAATTTCGAGTTTAGAAAAGCCTGAAAATTTGGTTTGGCCGCTCCGCGCTTCGCGCTACGCGACCAAACCAAATTTTCAGGCTTTTCTAAACTCGAAATTTTACTTCATGCTTAGCCTGGGAGTGGAAAACACTCGCTTAAAGCTTCAAATTAAATTCTTTTAATAAACCGAGCATCGAAAAATATGGAACGTATGCATATGGATACTTAAACGAAAAATTCTCGTTATGAGATTGTTTGGTGTTACATAAAACTCTCTGTATTCTGTAAGTTTGTAAACGTTACTATATTTTATAAAAGCGTCTAATTTGAAGCTTCTAACGAGTGTTTCCACTTGAAACGTTAAGCATGAAGTAAAATTTCGAGTTTAGAAAAGCCTGAACGTTTGGATTTGGACGCTACGCGTCCAAATCCAAACGTTCAGGCTTTTCTAAACTCGAAATTTTACTTCATGCGCCACGCGTATAAAACACTGATTTCAAGTGAAGTTCAAAATATACTGCTCGAGTTTAATCTGAAGTTATTAAATATTACAAATGTTTAATTTGTGTAACCAAATCTTCAAAAACTCAAGCGCAATTTACTGTCGGATTTGTTTCTTCAATTATACTTAGGTATATATTACAAAGAAAATAGCTAGATTTTTGAAAGCGCAAAATTTGGTCAGACAAAATAATAATTATCTAATTTAATAACGCGAGATCAAACCTAAGCTGTATATTTTAAACTTTACTGAAATATTGTTAACAAGTGAACTTCAGTTGAAATCAGTGTCTTATACGCGTGGCGCATGAAGTAAAATTTCGAGTTTAGAAAAGCCCCGTGAAAATTTGTCTCGGGTCGCTGCGCGACCCTCGACAAATTTTCTAAGCGGGGCTTTTCTAAACTCGAAATTTTACTTCATGCTTAGTCTGGGAGTGGAAAACACTCTATTAAAGCTTTAAACTGAACTCTTAAAAAACAATGATTATCTGAAATTTTACGGAATATACGTTGTAATTGGGATATCATACTTAAAAGAAAAACTCCAAACGTTCAGGCTTATCTAAACTCGAAATTTAACTTTATGTGCCGCGCGTATAAAACACTAATTTAAAGTGAAGTTCAAAATATACTGTTTGAGGTTTGATATAAATATTTATTTCATTTAATACACCTACATATTCTATAAACACAATTATTCGAGACTTTCTAATTTTGGTTAGATGAAATAAACATTTGTAAAATTTATTAACATGTAATTAAAGATAAGCAGTACAATTAGAACATTGAATTTGCCACGTTTCGCTTTGCGCCGGAAAATCAAGGCTTTTTAAATTCGAAATTTTACTTCATGCTTAATCATCGAGTTTCCCTCATAAAAATTTAAATAAAAGAGTAATATTGCTACTTTCCTTTAATTAAAAATTAAAACAAAATTGTTCATTATAAAAAAATACAATTAGCAAACATCGACAGCTACGCTATCTGTTGCTCCAAACAGTCTGCCGGACCAGGTGCCGAAATACTTCATAGAGCATTTTAAAATTTATTTTACATCTTTTTTTGTCAAAATTGAGTCTGTGTTCAGTAAATTCGATTTTAATATCAAAAAAATATTTTAAAAAAATTAAATTTAAAATAAAATCACTTGGTATGTTTCACTAATTTTACTTCTTTATTCCGACTAGTTTCGGCTATTAGCCATTTTCAAGGAATGTACAAAAATAATGTTTTACAGTAAATCCCGAAACTAGTCGGAATAAAGAAGTAAAATTAGTGAAACATACCAAGTGATTTTAGTTTAAATTTAATTTTTTTAAAATATTTAATCATGTTTCATCAAGTGATCAATGAGAAACAAGTTGAAATCAAAAAAATATGTTGAATAACACTTTAAAATGCTCTATCAAGTACCGTGCGATCGTTAGAAACATGATTTAGAGTAGGCTTTGAATTTTAAATTAGATTGGCACTACTGATTAGCGGTCAGTAGTGCCAATTTAATTTAAAATTCAACGCCTACTCTAAATCATGTTTTTAACGATCGCACGGTACTTGATAGAGCATTTTAAAATATAAAATAACTCACCATAACCTCAAATGTATTCCATTATTCAGTTAGCATTCTGGGCACCGGCACAAAAAAATGACGCCTACTCTAAATCATCATTTAAATGATTGCACGGTATTAAGATTCTTTTATAATGGCTAGAAACTGAAACTAGTCGGAATATCAATCAATCAATCATTCAATCTTTATTTCACCATTTGCTACCATAATAACGTACAATATAAAAACATTAAGGTATTTGTGGATAAATTAAATAGTGAAACAATCCAAGTGATTTGTAATTGAAATTATTGTATCCGTACAGGGAACTTTTCTTTTAAAAATTTTGTATTGTGGAGGTTTCTACTTCGTTATACATGTTAATTTATTAATAAAAAATGGTTTAACTTTGTTTGTATAACACAATTTATTAATATGTGACTGCAGTTTCAGCAAATTTAGCTTGCCATTATCATGTTTGATAATGGCAAGCCAAATTTGCCGAAACTGCAGTCACATAAAAATAAATTGTGTTATACAAACAAAGTTAAACCGCTTTTCTTTTAAGTATGCATATCCCAAAATATAACGGTATAATAAGTCATTAGTGGAATCCCTTAAATTGTTTCTTAATATGGCTTAGTTTAAGGCAGTTTTAAATTATTCTACTAACTTGTGCATTATTTTTATTTAAAAAAAAAAAGATAAATGGTGAATGCGCCGGGAATTTTGTATGTATTTTGTTGAAACACACGTTGCAAATTGGTGCGTATAAATAACGAGCCCTATAATAATTATTACATAAAATGTAGCTGTTTCCTAGAAAAAAAACTCAAATTATTTTCATAATTAAAATCAACAAAAACTAATTACTTTTTTTTTAATATTTAATTGGTGAGGCGGATACATGATAAAACTCCATAATACTATTTGAAATAGAACAACACAGTTGGGAGGGTTTCACTTTTATTGTTGAACACTGCAACATGTTTCACCACACAGTGGCTTCATCAGGCAGATGCCTGATGAAGCCACTGTGTGGTGAAACATGTTGCAGTGTTCAACAATAAAAGTGAAACCCTCCCAACTGTGTTGTTTTATTTCAAATACTAATTACTTTTTCAAGGAAATTAAAATCCATTAAACATCTGCAAAATTAATTATATTCACTGGTAAAATGAATTCCTCATCTTTCCCTAAAAAAATAATCACTATTTTTAACAAACACTGCATTAAATAAAGTAAATTAATTACTAATTTATTTTATTTAATATAGTGTTTTTGAAAAGAAGAATCAAGAATTGAAAAGTCAACAAAAAATCTAGATTAAATGTAATAATATTAGTTCGACACCGAAAGGTAAAAGAACGTATAGATTAAATAATAATAGTGTTTGTTAAAAATCGTGATTATTGTAAACGTAAGAATATTCAATACTTGTTCCTTGATAGAACAACATTTTTAAATTTAAAAAATGGTCTTAAACAACTCGGCGGCCTCAAAATGGATATATCCACAAACATTTTTGATTTGATAATTTTGGCAAAATAAATACGTTCTCTTTGTTTTACATTTGGGGAAAGTAAAAATAGAGGTATGTGTAAAGTATATCGTATGTTCAATAAAAAAAGACCTCCAGAGTGCTATACAAAATATTATAGGTTCGCAACTCTGAAATTAAATATTTTAATTATTATGTCTGACGTTTTATATGTTAATTACCAAAGCGTGTAGCCAACATTATCAATTAATCATATATGCTAAAATATCAAACATTTGTATCTGTCGCCGTAAATTTAGAATTTCTGAAAATATTCTGAAACAATAGATAAAGGAAATCTAACAAACTTTTCTTAAAAATTCTTCTGAGTTCACAAAAAAATAAATCTTAGCGAATTAAAACATAAGTAAAAATTAATTAAAATTATTGTACAAACATAGTACGCAAGACAAAACTTCTGTACTATGCGTTTACCATAATTTTTAGTCTCCGTCATTTTAATGTGTGAAATGATACCATGCAATTTCCTTTATTCAGCTAATGCCTGGGTCTCCTAACTATCTTCTTCGCGGGCCACAAATACAATTCTACATAATAAAGTCGGCCAAGATCCGATTAATTTTATAAAATTATGAAAAATTAAGGAACAATTGTTACAATATTTCAAAATATGACATTTACAAAAAAATACAAACTATCGCGGGCCGGATTCATGCAAGTCGCGGGCCGGATTTGGCCCGCGGGCCGTAGTTTGGAGACCACTGAGCTAATGTATTAATTAAACCGGTTGGTTAGACTAGAAAAGTGTCCACAATAAAAATTAGAAAAAAAGATTAAAACATAGCACTCTAGAGGATTTTGTTTAATGAACATATGATATTATTCATTTAAGATAAAAAATCAACATTAAACAAGATAAATTCAAATTCAAAACTATTTGAATTCGAGAAAATAAGCTTACGCTTCTTATAGTTTGCACACTTTAAACATAATATATAAAATTACGAATAAACTATTCGTGAAAATGCAAACAATGTCTTAATTAATAAGACTTAAGACGATAAATATCCATTGAAACAACTACTTCCCGTGCAAATACACCTCCGGATATTGAATTATACAATGAAATATTTAAAATCTTATTTAATTTATTTAATTAAATAAGATTTTAAATATTTCATTGTATATTAAATATCCTGAGGTGTATTTGCACGGGAAGTAGTTGTTTCAATGGATATTTATCGTCTTGACTTGTTTTATTAATTAAGACATTGTTTGCATTTTCACGAATAGTTTTTTCGTAATTTTATATATTATATCAAAATTAAATATTATGCTGATTCGCAATTGAAATCAGTAAATAAAATCACTTTTCAAGTAATTATCTTAGTTAGAAAGTGGTATGATTGTGAATATTAAAATTATCCATCGGTAATTTAAAAATAAATTGCTCATTAAAGACCCGGGGAAAGTGACCCGATTGATTGGTGATTATTTAATGAGCACCGTAATAATTTACGAGTTAGTTATCAAAAGCTATTAATAGTTCGTTAGTTCATCTGCACTCATTACACGCACTCATCGATATGCGCCAATTAGGTTAAGTAATTTATTGTTTTTCAGCTAAATTCCGACCCGAATACGCGCCACCGTGAAATAGCCATCAGGAAAAAAATTAGTTTCCTGGGAAGCCGTTCGTTTGAAGCGGTGCCAATTTTAAATTGCCCGCGAAAAAATCCAATCGTTTCCAATCATTAACATTCCACCAGTTGTTTATTCTAATCATTTTCTTAAATTAAATTATAGAAAATAAATGAGAATTTGTAGTAAATGTTTATTCAATAATAAAATATATTGATATTTTCAGATGATGAGTGAATAAATTTACACAAAATATTAGTAGAAAACATACACAAATTTATTATCAATCCAGTTTGATAATGACTAGCTTGTAGTCAAAACTGTAGTCACTATTTAAGTTAAGATTAAAGTGGCAAAACAAAGTTAAGTGTACAAACACAAAAGATTGGCGTGCCTGCACGTGTGAAGTTGTCACCATGGCTTCTTTCGTGGACCTGAGTAGGGCGTTTGATTTTAACCCAACTTCACAGTTTAGGTTGGATACGATAGGTGTTTCTTAAGCTAGGTTAATTGACAAGTTATGAAGTTAGGTTAGGTTGGATGAAATGTCGTGATTTGATTGCGTTAGTTGAAGTTAAGTGAGGTTATAACTTCATAAAATGGTAATCCGAGTAATTGTCGGAAAGGTTTATTTAGGCTAGGTTGATAGGGAAGCTGAAACTTTATGGTTTCGACGAGGCTAGTGCAAATTTGATTAGATCCTATCTCACTAATAGGAGTCAAATCGTTACCTATAGTGGTGTTAAATCGAATGCACTGAAAGATAAACACGGTGTCCCACAAGGGTTAATCCTTGGGCCTCTACTATTTATCATATACATAAACGACTTACCATCTTTCGTTCCTGATAGTTTTAAAGTGATATATATGCCGATGACACCACTTTAGTTAACAGTGCTAGTACTCTCGATGCTTGAATCATTGGAAGTAAGAGGGCAAATGATAGATCTAAAGAATAGTTCAGTAGCAATAAACTGCTATTAAATGGAAATAAAACTAATAATATGCTATTTACTTTAAAGAGTCATGAATCTGCTACCCCAGCAGCTTAAACATTTCTAGGGGTTCTTCTCGATCCCACTATGACATGGAGTACGAATACTGACACGCTAGCAAACAGATTATGTTCCAACATATTTATTCTGCGAAACTTAGCAAATTTAGTCCCATCTTATACTCTAAAAGCCACCTATTTTGCTAATTGCCATTCTATCCTTGCTAATGGCCTATTAGCCTGGGGCTATTCTGCCTGCAGGCACCGCGTATTTGGATTGTAACGAAGAACAGTGCGCGTAGTGGGTGGTTTTGGCTATAGGGATGACTGCCGGTCACTATTTCGTAAATTGCGTAACATGGCCCTACTAGGACTCACATGTATCAATGCCTTGTGTATGTTAATAAGAATATTACTGACTATTGAATATCTAATTCGGTACAGTCACAACACGAGAAACAAAGACAGTATCTCTACAGAGAGGTTTATGTAACACCGAACATTTTTATAACGAGAATATTTCTTTTAAGTATACATATGCTTACGTTGTACATTTTCCGACGCTCGGTTTATTAAGAGAATTCAATTTGAAGCTTTAAAAGAGTGTTTTCCACTCCCAGGCTAAGCATGAAGTAAAATTTCGAGTTTAGAAAAGCCTGAAAATTTGGTTTGGTCGCGTAGCGCGAAGCGCGGAGCGGCCAAACCAAATTTTCAGGCTTTTCTAAACTCGAAATTTTACTTCATGCGCCACCGGTACAAAACACTGACATATTACAAAGTTTAAAACACACTGCTGAACTTTACATTGAATCAGTGTTTTGTACCGGTGGCGCATGAAGTAAAATTTCGAGTTTAGAAAAGCCTAAAAATTTGGTTTGGCCGCTCCGCGCTTCGCGCTACGCGACCTAACCAAATTTTCAGGCTTTTCTAAACTCGAAATTTTACTTCATGCTTAACCTGGGAGTGGAAAACGCTCGTTTAAAGCTTCAAATTGACTTCTTTCAATAAACCGAGCGTCGGAAAATGTACAACGTAAGCATATGTATACTTAAAAGAAATATTCTCGTTATGAAAATGTTCGGTGTTACATAAAACTCTCTGTATATTAAACATGTTAGATTGCACAAGTCGCAAAATGGACCAACTTACTGGGCTCCAAAATTGTATAACGTGTTACCGCCAGTAGTAGAGTTTATCTTTAAAAAAATAGAAAATGTATTTAAGAAAATACATAATCGAACATGTGTTCTATTCCTTCGATGCATTTTTTAATAGCCTTAATGAATAATTAAATAATCTGTGATTTTCCGCTAATTTTATAACTAGTAAAAATATTGTATTTGCTCTTTCAGGCGCGCTTTTACATAAAATAAGATTTTGAAAATTCCCCACCTGGCTACGGCCTTGAATAAGGCGGTATTACCCATTTTTTGACAACTGCACACATGCAGGCACGCCAATTATTTGTATTTGTACACTTAACTTTGGTTTACCACTTTTATCTTGACTTTTACGGTGACTACAGTTTCGACTACAAGCTACTCGTTATCAAACTGGATCGATAATGAATTTGTGTGTGCGCTGCTATTTAGAGATATGTAACTGAACTTTTTCATTTGTAAAATTCAGTAAACCTAATTTTTGGGCAAAACATGTTCTTTGAAAATCAATTTTTTATTAATTAAATGAAATAAATGAAATCTATTTTTTATTAATTAAATATGCTATTTATAAATAAAGTAATAAATTTGTTCACGATCAAAACGATAAAAGTGTTCAATTTGAAGCTTCCAGCGAATGTTAACACGTGAAACAATAAGCATGAAGTAAATTTTCGAGTTGAGAAAAGCACTGTTAAAAAATTAAGATGTATTAATAAAAATAATAATAATAATTTATTAACGGATATATCCTCTTTACAATACTAACACATATAATATAATAAAATTTATTCAATATAAAAAAAGTAAAGTAAATAAAATAATCTGAAATATTTAACTAAAACACTTGGTTTGTTTCACTGATTTGTATTTTCTCCGCCTAGTTTCGACCATTGGTCATCTTCAAGGAGGAAATTAGTCGGAGAAAATATAAATCAGTGAAACAAACCAAGTGTTTTAATTAAATATCCAGAATTAGATTCAAAAATGGTTTACCACGGGTTAAGTGAGAAATTAATTAAACATAGTCTCAAACATTCTCCATATTATATTGGTTTTGTAAATTAAATTCACTTGGTTTTGTTTCACTTATATCGTTGTTTATCCATATTACTTGTTTATCTGTTAAGTTTGCATATTAAATGATTAGTTAATTATAATAATTTATGCAAGTCAATAAACTTATAAAACAAGAATCGACCAAATAAAAAATGGATCAACACGCAAGAAAAATCAACTTTCAAAACACGTTCCGTGCCCGCAGATCCAATTAAACCCCAAACCGGGAAACCTGCTCTAATTGCCCCGCACACACAAAAATTACCCGCCAAAAATTCAATTACCGATTCCTACCTTCGAAACGCAATTTCGGAAAATGAATGCTCTCCCCGATAATGCCGTTACAACTCTTCGTGATTGAATTAAAGATCAGCGCGCGGGGGAGGATTTTTGTCTTTTGTCTCACTCCTCCCTTGGGATAATTTTTTTGTACGCGCAAAACAATGTATTACCTGCAAAGATAAAAGATAAAAACGTGGAACATCGCTAATTCCAGTTTTTGTCTTTTATCTTTGCGGATGATACATTTTTTTTTTTCTGGCGATTTCGAAGCTCGTTAGGTTTTATGCGGAGGCACACACCCGTAAATAACGATTTACGGCTTTGATTTGTCCTTTAAGGAGGTACTAAATATTTGCGCTGGGAATATTTATTATCTGTTTGGATTTATCTCACTGGATTATTGGCTATAAATTGAGGTTTTTCCAGGTGAAATGGAGTACGCGTGTGTGGTTAGATCAGAGGTTGATTCCAAGTAATGTTAGTAGATATTAATATTAAGCATAGAAATTAAAAGCTTTCGAAAATTAACTACATATTTAGAAACTATCATTTCTATTTTTTAAATACGCTTTAAAATAACAACTTCATACTGTTTTTCAGAAAATGGTGTTAAATATAGCGAATGCCTAAAAACTTGATACATTTTACATAAATTGTGAATATTTTTATATAAACAGATTATTAAAAACAGATTATTACTCATTTAAATAGTTTTCAGTGTATTTCTAACTTAGTATTTTATACGCGTGGCGCATGAAGTAAAATTTCGAGTTTAGAAAAGCCCCGTGAAAATTTGTCTCGGGTCGCTGCGCGACCCTCGACAAATTTTCTACGCGGGGCTTTTCTAAACTCGAAATTTTACTCCATGCTTAGTCTGGGAGTGGAAACATTAGTTCGAAACTTCAAACAGGGATTGTCTAAAAATTGGACTAATTTCAAATAAATTGATGAAATTGATCCAATTTTTAGACAATCCGATTATTACACATTTAATTTATTGGTCTAAAAATTGGATCAATTTCCACAATTTATTTGAAATTAGTCCAATTTTTAGACAATCCCTGTTTAAAGACCAATTTCTAGACCAATAGTTAAATGAGTTACAATCGGATTGTCTAAAAATTGGATCAATTTCAACAATTTATTTGAAATTAGTCCAATTTTTAAACAATCCCTGTGTGAAACTTCTAACGAATGTTTCCACTCCCAGACTAAGCATGAAGTGGAATTTCGAGTTTAGAAAAACCTCAAGAATTTGGATTTGGACGCGTAGCTGCGTAAACACTTGCTTAACCCATTAACGGCCGAGCAATTATAGATTTAACTCTACTAGTTGATTTTAGGTAAAAATGTTTTAGGCATTCGTCGATTTTACATAAAAACGTGCAATATGAAGTTTAGAACGAGTTTTTCCACTCCCAGACTAAGCATGAAGTAAAATTTCGAGTTTAGAAAAGCCCCGCGTAGAAAATTTGTCGAGGGTCGCGCCAGCGACCCGAGACAAATTTTCACGGGGCTTTTCTAAACTCGAAATTTTACTTCATGCGCCACGCGTATAAAACGCTGAAATATTGTGAAGTTAGAAATGCACTGTCATTATTTTATGAGGAATAATCGAAATATTTAAATAACAAAATATTTACAGTTTTCTTAATACCTTTTAAAGTCAGGTGAAATAATACAATATATCAAATTAACATATTTAATAATTTAATTAACAAAAACATGATAATGTTGCGTGTATGCATCAATAGCGCTTAATGGGTTAACCACCGTCCTTTCTCACCAGATCTAGCCCCACGCGACTTTTAGCTTGGGGAACATAAAACCCTAAGCTAAAAGTTAAGCTCGGAGGACAGAGATTTTCCTCGAATGAGGAATCACCGAATGAGGAATCACCTTCATAAACAACTATTTTGCAGAGAAAAATGCCGAGTGCTATTTGGATGGGTTGAAGAGATGGGGGCATCGCTGGGAGAAGTGTATAGACTTACAAGGAGACTAGAAACAAAAATGAATTTCAAGAAAAAATGTCTTCCAGCTTTGTTAGATCGGAAACTTTTCAGACAACCCTCGTAGTTTAAACTTCTTCGAAGTGCTTTCACGAAAATATCCAAACTGAAATCACTGCCCAGGCCATCGATTGCAATCCCTCTTAAGCTTGAAAAATTGTTGTTTACTTCGGCAATCTTGAAAATTGATCCGGGTAAATCCGGGAAGTGCTGCAAGTGATGGATATTTCCAAGAGGAGTATTATCATCACATACGGTCTCGGCGAGGACAGCATAAATCACAATAAGTATTCCAATTCGCATTTTGACGGGAATTTTCAGAATCAACATATGAACACTGCCAAAATAAATAGTTAGCAAAGCTGCAAATGATAATCAATTACGGAATATGAGAAATAGTTTAGAAGGGAATAATAGATTGGCAGTAAAAACCTATATTTCACACTCTACAAGGATTTTTTAAAATTAAATTACACATATTAACTTTTCCATATTGGGTGTGTACCAATTCGAAGCCTCCATCGTTAACAGTTTCAATATATCGGACACTTCTTTGTCATTAATCACTTGGTAAAACATTTTAAAATATAATGGTTTGTAAATTAAATTCACTTGGTTTTGTTTCACTTATATGTATTTTATTTTCTACTAGCTTCGGCTTAATGCCATCATTCTTGATAATGGCATTAAGCCGAAACTAGTAGAAAATAAAATACATATAAGTGAAACAAAACCAAGTGAATTTAATTTACAAACCATTATATGTTAACAGTTTCAATTGTACATTTATCCTAAATTCATTTTCCACTTCTCGTTTACCTCCCAACTATGAAATATTTAATCAACACTTTCTTGGAAATGTTAGAATTACTTTCACTTGTAAACTAATTTCTCATCGAAGATTCATGCCCTCCTCTCAAGCCAGCAGCAGGTTTACTCGTAATGAATCATTAAAGAGACTTCAACGTACTATTAATCAATAATTCAGAGGGAGGATACAATACGTTGAGGTGTCGGAGGGAAATTTAATCGGCTCCTTCTCGTTAATACTGAAGCAACATCTCAAACTTGCTATTAACTACTTCGATATGCAGGCAACAAACCGAACATTTCCTCGATCCGCGTCGAGAGATTTACAATTAGAACACAAAAACATATTTATTATTAAAACTTGGTCTAAAATTGTTGTACAATTTTGTATGTTCAATGTTCATTGTTTATTAGTCACATTGACAAAAATGTTGATAACTCAACAGATTGTTCAATCAACTTCAACAATTTCAAAAATATTGTTGTAGTTGATTGAACAATTTGTTGATTTAATAATTCACTGATTATAGAGGCTTCTACTTCGTTATACATTGTTGAACATAAATAAAACACTGTTTATCACTTTGTTTGTATAACAATTGGTTTATTTGGTGACTATAGTTTCGATACTACACGTATCATTATCAAACCGTTAACGGTTTGATAATGATACGTATAGTATCGAAACTATAGTCACCAAATAAACCAATTGTTATACAAACAAAGTGATAAACAGTGTTTTATTTATGTTGATTTATTAACAATTTATCCAACAAGATATTCTCCTCACTTCATCTACTCGAAATCAATATTTTTTCTTTCAAATAGAAGATTCTTTGCCTTGCTGGACTATCGTTTAATAATAATTGAAAACAATGAAGATTTTATGTGTGTGAAAACAAACTGTAAACGTTATAGTTACATAATATGGTCCTCAATAAATTTTCTTAATAAAATTTGCATGTTATCTATTCGTTTGCCAATAGAGAATTCGTTCGAGAAGTGTGGCTTTTGAAATAAAATAACATTGCGAGTGGCGAAGAATTCGTGTTCGGAATACAGATCCTGTCCGGCACTTCAGTATTCCGGGTGGTGAAATTTTTTTGGAAAGCGAACGTCTGTGCCGGTTGAGGGATCGATGTAATAAGGGCACAAAATAAATAAAACGAAATAAAACACGGCGAGGGCAAAGGAGGGAAGGATTCAGTCTTATCAAATTTATCGAGACGTGATCGCAATGTCTGTGTTATCATTTTATGACCGACTTTTGTTTTCTCTGCTGCGGGACAGATAAAATTGAAAATTGATCGCTTGCGTGGAATTCGTGCACATATTGGTAGTTTATTTGATATAAAGGGTTGTGCATACATTCCATGTTTTTGCAGGTGAAAATACATATTTCATTTCTCATTCAACGTTTTTTTTATACGATTTAAGGTCGATTTATATTATCCTACATGACACGTCGCGGGAACGTAACGTTTACGTTCCGATAAAAACATTATTTTGTATATTTTTTTTAACTTTCTTTTATTTTTTTGAGAGCCATTCCGATACTAAGCAAATCGATAAAGTCTTAAAAATGCAACACGGCAAAACGGTATTACAATCCCTAGTATCTAGATCAAGAAATATAAACATCCTTTCTATACTTCATGATAAATATATGTACGTGTACAATACAATACATTGATCCTGAATACCAAGCACATCAAATGCTAAACCAGCGGGAAAACATTAATATCAATATACCCACAGGTGTGCAAGGACGTGGAAACTCCTGGGATGAATGAGTGAAAACGAAACTGACAGGCAAATTAATTACTAATATGAACACTAAGTAACGTGAACAAAAAAAAAACAAAAAAAGTGGAAACGTTCCCGATATATTGATTCGCACGGGGAGATGATTTCATTACTGGAAAGGAGTTAATTAATCAATGCTGCTGATGTGTCGGTAGAGATATTTTTCAATTACACGTTCAAAAGCTTTCAGGTGGAAATGATGATAAGTGTGCTGTGCCGCCGCTGTATAAGGAATGAATTATTGATTGATTCTGTAGAGGTTTTGTGTTACAATTGAAAATCATCATTTGATTAATGATTTGGAATTAATGAAAAGGAAAAAAACAAACGCCATAAATGTGTTATTGGATTTACTGTAGTTTATGAAAATGTAACTTTAATATTTAAGTCTACGCGCATAGTTTACAGTGATACTTAGTAAATATGAGGGTGTAATAGTCCAAATCCATATATTTTTAGTTATAACCAATCAATCATGTATATTTTTGAAGTATTTTCTGTTTCTTATATTTTTTCTTAGCTTTTTGGATTGATTATATTGTATGATTTTGTAATAATGGCACTGCCATAAATAAACATTTATTTATTAAAACAAGAAGAAATTTAAAGTGCATCAAAGGTTATGTATAACATACGAACTTTTCACATAGAATTTAAATAGGGTGATATGAAACTTTTGTGTAGAATCCTTAAACATATTTAAATAATTAAAACGAATGTTGGTTCAGGATTTATTCAAAATATGCATTCAAATCTACAAAGAGTTTTATATAACACCGAACATTTTCATAAAATACGATTTGACACCTTTAATTTTTAGGTTATGTGTAAATTGGGTTGCCTATATGACTATTACAAATTGTAGCTAATCAATTGCAATTAATGCCTCAACTTGTACATACAGGGAGTTTTTCTTTCAAGTATACATGTCCCAATTTCGGCGTATATGCCGTAAATCTTTAGATAATCGTTGTTTTTTTAAAGGATTTAAATTTGAAACTTATAATTAGTGTGTTCCACTCCCAGACTAAGCATGAAGTAAAATTTCGAGTTTAGGAAAGCCTGAAAATTTGGTTTGGTCGCGTAGCGCGAAGCGCGGAGCGGCCAAACCAAATTTTCAGGCTTTTCTAAACTCGAAATTTTACTTCATGCGCCACCGGTACAAAGCACTGACATATTATGAAGTTTAAAACACACCGCTGAACTTTACATTGAGTCAGTGTTTTGTGCCGGTGGCGCATGAAGTAAAATTTCGAGTTTAGAAAAGCCTGAAAATTTGGTTTGGCCGCTCCGCGCTTCGCGCTACGCGACCAAACTAAATTTTCAGGCTTTTCTAAACTCGAAATTTTACTTCATGCTTAGCCTGGGAGTGGAAAACACTCGTTTAAAGCTTCAAATTGTATTCTTTTAATAAACCGAGCGTGGTAAAATGCACAACGTCTGCATATGTATACTTAAAAGAAAAATTCTCGTTATGAATATGTTCGGTGTTACATAAAACTCTTTGTATGTTCTATTTCAAATACGAGAGCAATGGGCCCGTTCATCAGAGACAACAGTTGGGAGTTTACTGCCAACTGTTGGGGAATTCTCTGATGACCGGATTGTTATTCGTGAACGTGTTTGGGATTTTTGTAATCGTACAAAATAGATAGACCTGTGTACCGTTCATTAGATACCAACATACATCACAAACAAATCCAAACATGTTAAAAGTTGAACATTTTGATGAGCGGGCGCAATAAGTAAGAGAAAGACGCATCAAATCAGATTTGTTGCGGCGCCCAGTCACAATGCGCACATCCCGCGGCGACTGAATTGCCGCAGCGTCCAGTCTTAGGTCGCAGCGCCTATTCACAACCGACAGCGACTGATTTGTCGCAGCGCTCAGTCGGAATCGACAGCGATAGATTAGACGCAGTGCCCAGTCTCAGGCCGCAGCGACTGACTTCTCGATCGCAGTGCCTATTCACAACCGGTAGCGATTGATTTGTATCAGCGCCTAGTCGCAACCCATAGCGCCTAATATAATTTAGTTTAGTGCAACTAAATGAAGTGATTTATTCAAAATTCGCAAACGCGTGCTCTTAACTACCATAAGAAAGCCATGCTGCAGAGAATGGCATATCAAAATCAGAGCGAGATAAAACACATTAACTTGTTGCAGCAGACTAGGACAGGTAAAAACCCGAAAGAGATACGTATATACTCATATTGTACACAGAAACTTAAATTGCAACCAAAAATCATGTTCTATGCATAACCTCGATGGCCATAGCAAAAGAGGGTTATTTAGAATGTATTTAATTATGAAGCTATAAATCATAAATGTTCATACTTATCAGTACAGTTAGAACCAGGACTTCGAACCGTTTCGAAGTGGTTCTACTCCCAGACTAAGCATGAAGTAAAATTTCGAGTTTTTCAGGCTCTTCTAAACTCGAAATTTTACTTTATCCACAACATGTACACAACGCCGATTTCGTGTAAAGTTCAAAATACGGGGAGTTTTTCTTTTAAGTATACATATCCCAATTGCAGCAATTATGCTTTAAATTTGCAGATATTGCTTGTTTTAGTGATAATTTTAAAGCTTTAAACGATTGTTTTCTACTCCCAAGTTAAGCATGAAGTAAAATTTCGAGTTTAGAAAAGCCAGAAAATTTGGTTTGGTCGCTCCGCGAAGCGGAGCGACCAAACCAAAATTTATGGCTTTTCTAAACTCGAAATTTTATTTCATGCGCCACGCGTATAAAATAATGATCAAGCTTATGCAGTATATTACAAACTTCACTCTGAATGAGTGTTTTATACGCGTGGCGCATGAAGTAAAATTTCGAGTTTAGAAAAGCCTAAAAATTTGAGGCTTTTCTAAACTCGAAATTTTACTTCATGCTTAGCCTGGGAGTGGAAAACACTCGTTTAAAACTTCAAATTGAACTAAAAAAACGCTGCATGTCAAAAAATTAGCATCGCATGCATATGTATACTTAAAAGAAAAAATCGCTGTATACCGCTAAAGCACTATATCACAGAATTTCCCTTTCATGTAAAGTTCATGTTAAGTTTAAAATATACTGCGAAATCATCATCATGAACACTTTAGATCAGTGTTTTAGACGCGTGGCGCATGAAGTAAAATTTCGAGTTTAGAAAAGCCCCGTGAAAATTCGTCTCGGGTCGCTGCGCGACCCTCGACAAATTTTCTACGCGGGGCTTTTCTAAACTCGAAATTTTACTTCATGCATAGTCTGGGAGTGGAAACACTCGTAAAAAACTTAGAATTAAACTCAGCAAAAAGAAAACAACAAATACCTGAAGATGCATAACGCATGCATCGGGATATGTATACCTAAAAGAAAATGTTTCTGATTTGAAGTGTTCATGATATTAATGTACCTTTAAATCTATTAACAATAGAGCTATCCATTATTATTAATCGGAACAGTAGACAAGAAAACCTTGAATATTTTACACAATCCATCGTACAAGTTCAGAAGTAATTGCCCATTAGAAACAAAACGAACCAGTTTAAATTCACACCTCTGGCAGATTTCCCAAGTGATACCACGATGCATCTTTAATTCCTGATGGAATGCACGGCCGTAAAAAAAAGCGCGCGAAATCCAACCGTCCGGTACGTAATAGACAATTACACGGTAATGGAATTTGTTTCGAACCGGGAGATGGATGGCACCTAATTCCGGCTCCCAATTTAAATGATTGCAACCTAATCAGACATTCGGGGTTTTTTTACGGGGCAGCAGCGGACAATTGGAGCGGAAATTGTTGTTCGTTCCGGTTGTGTGGAACGACATACCCGATATAAAACGGAGGGTTGTGTTTGTATTTGGCTTGGGTGTGACTGGTCTCTAATTGCGAACTTTTGGACGTTAGCTAGGAATTCCCTAAGCTTTTGCTGAATGAAAATTATGTTTCCAAGTTTTCAAACTTTACAATTAAGTGTAAGCGACTATTTATGGCAGTAATCTAAAGCTTATGTAACCAATAAAAACGCAGAACTTTGACAAAGAACGTACCTAAATAGACTCCGTTGAAGCAATATTGTATGATACAGGTAGCGTTTGGCGTTATCATATGAATTAGCAGCATTGTGACATCATTACAACATCAACTAATGGCTGAGCTATCGTAAAGTTTGTAATGTGAAATCAAACAATAAATCAAGTTGAACCAACAAAACTGATCTCATTTACATATCGGTTACATTAGTTGGTTTTATAAAAGGGTTACAGTTAAAACTGTTTCCTATGAATACCTAAATAAAAAGCCAAAAAAGCTTCATTAGCACTGGGAAGGTGTCGAAAAATGTGCGGGAAAAACTGGGGGCTTAACCGCAAAATGACCCTCTGGTTATATACAAGGGTGATCAGGCCAATGAAAACCTACGGTTCAGTAGTATGGTGGACAGGGACGGAGCAGCAGGGGGGCGATAAGGCTCCTGAACAGAACACAAAAACTAGCATGTCTCAGTACCACAGGAGCCCTAAGCACTACCCCGACAGCAGCCCTAGAAATCATCCTAAACCTACCACCACTGCACATGTTCATATAAGGAGAGAACAGGACAGGCTCCCATAAACTGATCAAACGGGAAAAAGTTCGAAAGGCTAGAAGAAGAGCTGAAGGCAAACCCTACAACAGGAATGCCAAGCGATCCCATGGTCAAGAAATATAATTTCGACAGGAAATACAACGTGATGATTCCGCAGAGGGAAGACTGGGCGGACGGCCCACCTACTAACGCGGAATCAAACTTTTATACTGACGACTCAAAGTCAGATGAAGAAGTCGGAGCTGGAATATAAAGAAGCACAAAACCCGGGACAAAGATTCTAGTCAGTCTGGCGAGGCACACCAGTGTTCAAGGCAGAGGCGAACGCGGTTCACCTCTGCCTTGGAGAAATAGCAAGGCAAAACAACAAAAGTCGAGCAATAGCTATTTTCTCGGACAGCCAAGCGCTGCTAAGGGCACTAAGCACCACACAGGTCGATTTCAAGCTAGTGTGGGACTGTGTACGCGCTCTTAAGGAAATGGGCGGTAGCAAAACAGTGACAATGGTACGGGTCTCAGGACACAAGGGTTATCAAGAGAATGATAAAGCAGACAAACTGGCCAAACAAGGCTCGTCAAGCGCATTCACTGGCCCGGAACCCTCCTGCGGTATCGCAAAAATCGCAGTCAGAAAATCCATAAAAAAATGGACGGAGACAGACTTAAACTTGGTGGACGAACACACCAGGGCAGAGGCAGGCGATACAGTTTCTCTAAAAGCAATCGCCGACTTTTACGACCGATCTTCTTAACCAGGAAAGGAAAACGGTTAAGGCTATAGTGCGTCTACTGATAGGACACTGTAGGCTCAACAAAAACATGAGCAAAATAGGTCTGGCAGAGGATACGATATGTATTCTGCCAGGAAGAAGAGGAGGACCGTCTCCACATCCTGTGCCAATGTGAGGCCCTAGCAAGGGTTAGATATCTAAAGCTGGGCAACACCAAACCAAGCGCAAAGAGCTACACCCAAGGCTCACTATCAGGGTTAATAGGGCTAATCAAAGAGGCGAAGCTCGAGCACGTCTTAGATAACAGGGATCCACGACCGCAAAGGTCGCGGTGGTACAGGCCCAGAGGCCACCCTTACAATTATCTATCGCGGTGGTACAGGCCCAGAGGCCACCCTTCTATCTATCTATCTATAAATGAATAAAACACGAATTCAACGCAGTGAAGTAATTGTTTAAAACAATGATTATAAGCAAAGGTCGCGGTGGTACAGGCCCAGAGGCCACCCTTACAATTATCTATCTATCTATCTATAAATGAATAAAACACGAATTCAACGCAGTGGAGTAATTGTTTAAAACAATGATTATAAGCAAAGGTCGCAGTGGTACAGGCCCAGAGGCCACCCTTACAATTATATATCTATCAATCTATAAATGAATAAAACACGAATTCAACGCAGTGAAGTAATTGTTTAAAACAATGATTATAAGCAAAGGTGGCGGTGGTACAGGCCCAGAGGCCACCCTTACAATTATCTATCTATCTATATATAAATGAATAAAACACGAATTTAACGCAGTGAACTAATTGTTTAAAACAATGATTATAGGCAACCCAATAACGTAAATAAATATAGGTTGCTACTGTTAATGCATCTTGGGTTGCTTCTGTTAATGCATCTTGGGTTGCAACTGTACTTACGTCAGTGTCAAACTCGTAAGCACAAATGTATTTAGAAAAATAATAAAATTACTTACTGTGGCGGCAAGTTTAATAAATTTAGCTCTTAATATTGTTTAATGATAGTGTAAACAATATTCTTCTGGCATGAGATATGATTACTGATTTATAGTGACAATCCAATATATCCTAACGGTATCGGGTTGCCTATAATCATAGTTTATAGCAATTAATTGGTTTAATACGCTTTATTCAGTTATACATGGGATACAAAGCTCTTGTATATTGTTTATTTTATCATTAAAGTATAAAATACAAGTTTCTTGATATTATGATAAGATATTCTAATTTTTAACAACGAAATTAAAAACTGTATTATCATAGAACACCGTTTAATTCTGTAATTTTATTCCGCTATGTCAAAGTAGTTACCTATTAAATGGAAAATAAACCATTTTAATTTCCCGTAAACATTCTCTGGCAGTCACAACATTTAAATATTTTCGGTTAGCATTGTAAATCAAATCCGAGGAGGAAATAAATGCGCCCACTGTAATTCAAGCATAAATGTCTTTTTAATGCTTCGCCATAAATTACACGAAGCGTCCCGTAAAATCACATTGTGTTTTACTTTTTTTGTTTCATTTTTTGCCCATGATCATGATGAAATCGCTTCCGATGCATTAAGCGGACCAATGCATAAAAATTGATGGACGCTTTACATATTTCCTCCTGAAATTTGTATGAGGATTAAACTAGTGGGTATGCGATGATGATATCCATATTCCATAAAAGCCGCGGGATTTTGTGAATGGAAAAATGCGAGTATTTTTCGGGTTTTAGATGTTTGCTTTTACATTTTTGAATGGGTGAACACGCTGGTGTTTATTTTTTATGAATATTTTGTGGTTTAAATCCAAATTGTTTTCCTCGCTTACCTATTCACTCTATACACCACTAGCGGCTAGTTCATAAAAGCTACGGGCAGGGGTTGTAAAGATTTTCGGAAAAGTACAATTAATCACAATCAATAAGTTTCCCGGTTGATTCTTACAAATTTTATATATATACATCATTTTTATTAAGACATAACTTATACAGAGAGTTTTATGTAACACCGAACATTTTCATAAAGAGAATTTTTGTTTCAAGTATCCATATGCATATGTCGTACATTTTTTGACGCTCGGTTTGTCAAAAGAATTTAGTTTGAAGCCTTAAACGAGTGTTTTCCACTCCCAGGCTAAGCATGAAGTAAAATTTCGAGTTTAGAAAAGCCTGAAAATTTGGTTTGGTCGCGTAGCGCGAAGCGCGGAGCGGCCAAACCAAATTTTCAGGCTTTTCTAAACTCGAAATTTTACTTCATGCGCCACCGGTACAAAACACTGACATATTACGAAGTTTAAAACACACAGCTAAACTTTACATAGAATCAGCGTTGTGTACCGGTGGCGCATGAAGTAAAATTTCGGGTTTAGAAAAGCCTGAAAATTTGGTTTGGCCGCTCCGCGCTTCGCGCTACGCGACCAAACCAAATTTTCAGGCTTTTCTAAACCCGAAATTTTACTTCATGCTTAGCCTGGGAGTGGAAAGCACTCGTTTAAAGCTTCAAATTAAATTCTTGTAATAAACCGAACGTCGGAAAACATACGACGTATACATATGTATATTTAAAAGATAAATTCTATTTATGAAAATGTTCGGTGTTACATAAAACTCTCTGTATAAGTTATGTCTTAATAAAAATGATGTATATATATATATAAAATTTGTCAGAATCAACCGGGAAACTTATTGATTGTGATTAATTGTACTTTTCCGAAAATCTTTAAAACTCTCTGTATATTGTACACATAGCAGTATTACAATAGTTCTGTTTTAACAGATTCTTAATGTTTCACCCACTGAAGTATACCCATTCTACTTTGACTTACTGTAATTAACCTTTCTGCTTAGAGTTACCGGCAAAATCATCAATCTATTTCAACCCGTTAATACCGAAATAATCCGCACACGCACACACAAGGGCGTTGATTTTAACCGGAAACGGGAATGCGTAGACCAGGCCCTATTGTTTCGGTCGTCGTTTCCCCACGCGTGGCATTCCCGGTGGCACAGAGAGAATGCCTTTGTCTAACAGAAATGCTAATGCGAACTGATGTATCATAAACGTTCCAAGGACGTCGTTTCGAGCCCTTGTCAATCCCGTCAGATATTAGGGCTAAAAGGGCGTCGTCGTCTTCGTGATGCTCCCGATGCGGCTGTTTACGAGCGGAGGCAGGTGACTTAATGGATGCCTTCCTTGGAACACGTAATAAAATCCTTGTTTACTGTTTGCCACACAGTGTATTATATTATAGATTTCGTGGAATTATCTAGGGCAGTGGTCTCCAAACTACGGCCCGCGACTTGCATGAATCCGGCCCGCGATTGTTTGTATTTTTTTTTTGTAAATGTCATATTTTGAAATATTGTAACAATTGTTCCTTAAATTTTTCATAATTTTATAAAATTAATCGGATCTTGGCCTACTTTATTATGTAGAATTGTATTTGTGGCCCGCGAAGAAGATAGTTTGGAGACCCAGAATCTAGGGAGTTGGTTGCTCCAGGTAAATATTTAATTACATATGAAATGTGCGTTGAGGAATGTTTGTTAATTAGAAAACTATTTAATTGACGAGAGGGATACACGATTAATAACACTATTTACAATAAATACAACCGGGATGAAAAAATCACAATTTGTAGCTATTTTAATAAAACTTTCGTTAATCAGCTACAAATTGTAATTTTTTTAATCCCGATATCTCGAAAAATATAGGTATATTGTCCATTTTAAATGTGATTATTTGATCTCCGACACCCTGAATCAGATCTGGGACGAATCGTCGTGAAAAGGATTTCAATCACGTATCCGAATCACCTAATATAATTCGAATCACGAATACTGGAATAAAGGATTCGTAAGAGATAAATATGATTCGAATCAAAGATTCGAATCCTGCTTTTTCGAATCACGAATACAATTACTTTAAGAATAAATTTGATTTTATTATTTTTTTGCAACCATTAACATATAAATATCGCTATCCATTGTTTTAACAAAAATACTAAAACCTAATTATTTATTATTAACACTCAACATCGTTGATAAGAAATATCTGTGTTACTCTGATTAAAGATGTATTTGTGTGTTTTTGAACTTCACTTCAAATCAGTGTTTTGTACGCGTGGCGCATGAAGTAAAATTTCGAGTTTAGAAAAGCCCCGTGAAAATTTGTCTCGGGTGGCGGCGCGACCCTCGACAAATTTTCTACGCGGGGCTTTTCTAAACTCGAAATTTTACTTCATGCTTAGTCTGGGAGTGGAAACACTCGTTCAAAACTTCAAATTGAACTCCATTATAAAATCGATGAATGCCTGAAAATTACGTTAATAAAAAATTCACTGAATATCATCAAAACCGGGAAAGTTAGAGAAAAGTCATGGTATTTTATTCAAATTGACCAAAACACTAACAAAAAAGCCATATGATATTATTAAATTTGTCAAAATCAACAGGCATCATAAAGAGTACAAAACACGTAAAAATTTATAAAACCAACTTAAATATTGACAAAAACAATGAAAACATTAAAAGGCCAGGGCAAGAAATCTTGAATCAGGGAAATGTCGGAAAACTTTTATATTTCAGATTGTGGCTACCATGCCAGTTTTACTTCAAATAATGTTAAACAAAATTTTGAAAACTAGATTATTATCTTTAAAAGCATCTTCAGTCATTTAACGTTCTTATCAAAGCAATCAGTTTGAAGTTTCGAACGAGCGTTTCCACTCCCAGAGTAAGCATGAAGTAAAATTTCGAGTTTAGAAAAGCCCCGCGTAGAAAATTTGTCGAGGGTCGCGCAGCGACCCGAGACAAATTTTCACGGGGCTTTTCTAAACTCGAAATTTTACTTCATGCGCCACGCGTATAAAACACCGATTTAATGTGAAGTTTAAAGTAGGGCTGGGAATTCGAATATTCGTAAATATCCAAATATGAAACATTCAAATTAGTCAAATATTTAAACAAATAAACTATTTGAATTTATAAATTGTTTAGTTTTAGAAAATATATTACACATTATTTATTAAGAGTATAGGGAAACGTTACTCACACGGGCATAATTACAAACTTTTCGCCACGTTTGTCAAAAATAGTCTATTTCCTATTATTACCTCGTTGATTTTTGAGGCACTTATTTTTTGAAAATCCATTATCACTTTAATAATTATATTAAAGTGATAATGGATTTTCAAAAAATAAGGCCTCAAAAATCAACGAGGTAATAATAGGAAATAGACTATTTTTGACAAACGTGGCGAAAAGTTTGTAATTATGCCCGTGTGAGTACCGTTTCCCTATAATCCTAATAAATAATGTGTAATATATTTTCTAAATAATAGTAAACTATTAAAGATTTTCAACTTTTTATTAAATTCACTACAATTGTTTTGCTACACTGTAGCTTCTTGAGGTGAAGAAATATAATATATAATAATATGGTATTAAATTTTGTATTGTGGAGGCTTCTACTTCGTTATACATGTTAATTTATTAATAAAAAATGGATTAACTTTGTTCGTATAACACAATTTATTTTTATGTGACTGCAGTTTCGGCAAATTTAGCTTGCCATTATCAAACATATAGTGACTATATGTTTGATAATGGCAAGCTAAATTTGCCGAAACTGCAGTCACATAAAAATAAATTGTGTTATACAAACAAAGTTAAACCGTTTTTTTATTAATATGGTATTATATTTCTTCACCTGAAGAAGCTACAGTGTAGCGAAATAATTGTAGTGAATTTAATAAAAAGTTGAAAATCATAAATAGTTTACTATTATTATCCTATTATTACAACACTTTATTATATTTTATTTCTAACTACCAACAAAATTTCGAAAATGTATCATAATTTTATAATGTATGATATTTTTTTTATTTTTTTTATTTATATAAGATTACTAATCACGAAAAACGTAACGTAGCAAAATAAAATATCACAATAACTGAAACAAATCATAATTAATTCAATACTGTCAAATAATCCCAATTTATATGTCGAAAATGACATTCTCTTTCAGTCAGAGAATTTCATTATGAACATAGGTTGATGATATTTCAGTTAACGTCAGTAATAAAAATATGGAATAATTATATACAATACTGTTAAGAACGTAAGTTTTTCTTACTGCGGCGCTGCAATTACCAAACTCGTTTAGACTGTGATGTTACAGAATAACATGATCAGGTGGGAGTAACGGTCGTATATACTTCGTCGAAACACTTAGGGATTAGTAACAGGGACGTCGACCAGTCACTGGTTATTCAATTAGGAATTAGTAACAGAATTCCTAATTGTATTTCAGTAAGAAATACCAGACAACCAAAGAGCGTTCACATTTGGGTTGCATCGACTGAACATGTTCAGTCGATGCAACCCAAATGTGAACGCTCTTTGGTTGTCTGGTATTTCTTACTGAAATTCATTCCTGTAATTCTGGCTTCGGCCAGTGGTATTACAAAGAGAGGGGAGAATATTAAGAGCAGAAATATATTACTTTTATTGCCGTTTTATCGAATCGGTTATTAAATGTGCAATATAACTATTAAAATAATATACAACTACAAAAACCATTTCAGTTAAGTGCTGCGGCATTTTTTTAAAATTATTTTACAATGTTTTTGAGAGCTGTCAAATTTAATTGCGACGATGCAAAGTGTAAATTACACTATTAAATGTTGGCGTTCAGATTTCGGTTGCGCCGACTGTACGCAAAATTTAACATTTAGGGTACGGAAAACCCCTGAATATTACTCACACTTAAATTTTAATGTATGAACGTTCTGTGTATTTCTTTTATAAGTTCTGTATTGTAATTTAATTCATTTCGAAATGCAAATATTGTTAGGAGAGAAAATAAACTTACTCAGCGATACAGTGTAGTCCCAGCTTTCCGAGTCGTTCTTGTGGACGTTCAATTTGTCAGGCTGAAACAAACAAATCGAGTAATTGTAGTAAAACCTCGGATAAATATTTCCAGATTTCAATCAGTAATCCTTCAACTAGAGAAACGGGATTAGGGCAAAAACAACCCTCTCCCTTAATGTGCGCTTTTTCTCGGTTTGTGAGCCGCACGAGTGCCGGGAGATAGATGGGACAGATCTATTAATCTAATACGTCTTTTCGAATGTGGATGAAGTAAATTAAAGATGTTTTCGTTTTATAATCAATCAATGATGATTCTTAGGAAAGTTAAAGTGTTTAAATACTTACAGAGAATATTTTGTTTAAATATAAACATATCGATAGTTACAGTTTATTGGAAATTTTTAGAAATTCGTTGTTTATCTATAAAATTTGGATCTTCTAACGAGTGTTTCCACTCCCTGGTTAAGCATGAAGTAAAATTTCGAGTTTAGAAAAGCCTGAAAATTTGGTTTGGTCGGGTAGCGCGTAGCGCTACCCGACCAAACCAAATTTTCAGGCTTTTCTAAACTCGAAATTTTACTTCATGCGCCACGCGTATTAAACACTGATTTAAAGTGATGTTTAAAATATATTGCTCAAGTTTGATCTCACGTTAACAATTTTACAAACGGGTGTTAATTTTACAAATGTTTAAGTAAATCTTGCGCTATCAAAATGCTACCCGACCAAACCAAATTTTCAGGCTTCTCTAAACTCGAAATTTTACTTCATGCGCCACGCGTATTAAACACTGATTTAAAGTGATGTTTAAAATACACTGCTCAAGTTTGATCTCACGTTAACAATTTTACAAACGAGTGTTAATTTTACAAATGTTTAAGTAAATCTTGCCCTATCAAAATGCTACCCGACCAAACCAAATTTTCAGGCTTCTCTAAACTCGAAATTTTACTTCATGCGCCACGCGTATTAAACACTGATTTAAAGTGATGTTTAAAATACACTGCTCAAGTTTTATCTCACGTTAACAATTTTATAAGTGTTAATTTTACCAATGTTTAAGTAAATCTTGCGCTATCAAAATTCGAACAATTCGCTTTAGGATATGTAAATAAAATTTCCAAGCGGATTTCTTTTTCGCGTATTAGAGATTGATTTAAAGTGAAGTTCAAAATATACTGTTCAAGTTTGAACTTACGTTAATAAATTTTATATACCGTGCGTTTTATTTAAATATGGCCATAGGAATTTATATTTTTTAACGTAGGTTTCCACTCCCAGACTAAGCATGAAGTAAAATTTAGAGTTTAGAAAAGCCCCGCGTAGAAAATTTGTCGAGGGTCGCGCAGCGACCCGAGACAAATTTTCACGGGGCTTTTCTAAACTCGAAATTTTACTGCATGCGCCACGCGTATAAAACACTGATTTAAAGTGAAGTTCAAATTATACGGTTCAAGTTTGATCCTACGTTAATAAATTTTATATACCGTGCGTTTATAATTTATAGTAGGTTTAAATATAATTTAAAGCACACAAACAAACTACAATCATTTAACAAATTTTACCATGCCATTAAACATACAACTACATTTGTACAACAGATTGTAAAGGCACTAACCAGTTTAAAATAAATCGTTCATTTTAATGAATCCACGCCGCATTTATAGATTTGCAATAAAGTACTGTTTGATCCACGTAATAAATACTCCCTAACACTCCCTATAAATTATTCAGAATTAATGCTAGTGCAGCGCAGCCGATTAATTATTACCGAACCGAAATTGATTGCGGTCGGTCAAAAACTAATGCTGGTCGTGGATTTTAAAACCCCGCGCAATTTTTCCCCAAAACCGCATGCATTAAGCCCTTCGATCGACCCAGAAAGTTTTATAAAAAAATTCTAGGAATGCCGTCACCACTAGTGCAGCGTCCTCCCTAAGGACGTACTGAAATCTAACAAATGTCGAAATGTAAACATTCCTCGAGAAGGAAAAATATTTTCATCCTAGAATATTCCAACTTCTTCCATCATATGGAAAAAATAAAATTCTCAGGAATAAAAATATGTTATTCCATCTCAGTGTAGATGGAATAGTATATTTTTATTCCTGAGAATTTCATTTTTTTTTTTCATATTTATTCTTAGAAAAAAGCGCACTCTTGTGTGTGGTTATGTACACAATTTAATATACATAAAAATATTCATGTGTGGTATCCAAGAGGATTTAATATTCGCGTTCTCGTTGGACGGGAAACAGGAAGTGGATGTTTGCGTCAACATAGTTTTCCTTAGAAAATGCAGGGCTCGGTTTTGGGGCGAAAGGGAAATAAATCCCGCGCGTTGGTTCGTTCGTTGGGCCCTTTTGGATATTTGCATGCCGGAGCAAATGTGTAATAAAACGCCAATGCACTGCCCGCACAATCGCTCTATCCTGATAAAATATTCGGGCCTGATTTATTTGACCTGCGTGCGAAATAAAACACCGAAAAAATGCGCAGGGGCTTCATAAATTTTTGATAAATTAATGTTCATCAGATTAAAATAGCCGTAGAAAAAAAAATGGGATATGAAACACAATATAGTGCTTTAATAAATTTTAGATAGATGAAATATACATCAAATTAAAATATAGATTGGGCAGCTTGGTGGTGTAGTGGTTAGAGTGTTGTACTGCCACGCCACGGACCGGGGTTCAAATACCGGCCTAACAAGTTGTCTGCATTTATATAGGTTAGGATAAAAATGCCAAACACCCCGTCTTCTCGGATATGACGTTAAATGCATGTAGGACCCGTGTACTGCCAGGATGTTGCGTGCACGTTAAAGATCCCTACCGGTGGGTTGGAACTCCCACCGGGTTCGGCAAAATTCCCGGATAGCTGTAGACCTAACCTCCGGCGTCATGATTGGCCTTAGCAGCGGAAATAGATGACGTAAAACCAAAAATAAAAAAAAATATATAGATTTGAAATACATTAGATGGGAAAATACAAACTAACAACCATTTCAATTTTTTTTTTTAGGCAACAACCAATACTTTGTAGAAAAATTCTCTGAGTGATTATTATAAAGTAAAATACTATACATTCGTTCTTTTACTTACTCCCCATCTAAATAAAAAAAAGCAAAATAACTTTTCCGATGAAAACTCTCAACTTTTCCCCCTGACATTCCCTCACTTTCATCAATACTTGTTGTATTTCTTGGGTCCTAAATAAACTTCCAGTCGGAGTTTGTCGAAATACTTGCTCACACGCGTTTTGTTATCCTTCGCATGATATTTCCAGAAAAATCAACAGTTTGATTGATTTCGGTGGGTCTAAATTTATTTCTTTCGCATGGACGCAACCGCCAATTTTCTGGAATTTCGTGACACCCCGAAAATGGGAAATTACGCCGTCGCCGTTAATGCAAATATAATTATAATCATTGTCACGGCATGTAATCTCTGCGTGTGTTTGTGTGTACACAAAGAGAATGTCAACGCGAACTGAATTACGGAGTGAATTATGATTTGTTTGAGTAAATTGGGTGTTGTGAATCGTAATTCTAGGTATTTTTTTCTAGTCTTGATGAGAAAAAAAAAAAAATATATATATATATATATATTCGTGTTTCGTAGGTTTTTTGTGCTTAATTTTATAAATAATTAGTTTCATTGGAATTATACGCAATATAATATAAATTTGGTCATTTACATTTAATTAGAGCTAAGTGGGATCGTTAGAGGAATATTAACTTAAAATAAAGTGTTATACAAACAAAGTAAAAAGTGTTTCATTGTGAAATTAACATGTACAACGTTATACATGGTAATTTGACAATATAGAATTAACAATACAGAATTAACTTAATTTATAAATTCATTAACAGCCGAGCAATTATGGAGTTAACTCTAAAAGTTGATTTTAGATCAAATTTTGCACTTCTTTTTATAATTTCTATCAATTACATACTGGGAATTTGACCTAAACGTTACATATACTTTAATAGAGCGTTGTAACAAATCAAATTAAATAAGATTTTAAATATTTCATTGTATAATTCAATATCCGGAGGTGTATTTGCACGGGAAGTAGTTGTTTCAATGGATATTTATCGTCTTAAATTGTCTTATTAATTAAGACACTGTTTGCATTTTCACGAATAGTTTTTTCGTAATTTTATATATTATGTTTAAAGTGTGCAAACTATAAGAAGCGTAAGCTTATTTTATCGAATTCAAATAGTTTTGAATTTATTTTCTTTTGAATATAAACGATGTAGTAGTATATGCTGTAAAATTTCGATCTAAAGTTTCGAACGTGTGCTTCCACTCCCAGATTAAGCATGAAATAAAATTTCGAGTTTAGAAAAGCCCCGCGTAGAAAATTTGTCGAGGGACAAATTTTTCACGGGGATTTTCTAATAATAATATTGTGTTGTATCAATGGCGCTTAATGGGGGTTAGCGGAATCGCCAATTCAGAAGCAGAGATGATACAGATAAATACATTTTTTCGATTGTTTCTCTTGATTCGTGCTTTAACTAATTTGACTTTTTTAATAATTATGAAGAACATGCCAAGGAATGTAAACCTGTATACATATTTTTTCTGAGATTTTTTTGTTTTTAAAATACAGCACCCGAAAATGACATGCCTCGCTTTTTTAAAAAGATAGTCGTATGTTTTTAATTAAAATTGGATAAAGGCATATTTTTTATACTAGCCCTAAAAAAAATAATGTCCGCACTTTGAATATTCTAACTATCCATGTATGATTTTAAAAGGTATTCGATTCGCTTTTCCATCCAATTTCAGCTGGTAAATAGTCCTCTCAGTTTCCAGTTTTCAATTTGCCTGGGAATAGAAAGACTTAATTAATCCCTAAATATTAAGCGGCGATATTTAATATGAATCTGGTGGGTGGAACAGACTGTTGGTTTAGGCTACCGTTAATTAAGCCGAGAAAAGCGTTTTTTTTTTTTATTGATCGCCAGAATGAGGTTAGTTTGATGGTTTTGGGTGTGTGTCGTTAAAGTTTTATTATCCACTCGATTTATGTAGAAATCTGGTAAGTGTTGACATTTTGAAAACTGCTATATTAACATTAGCGATTTGCGAGTATTTAGAAAATAACATTCCGCCGGATTTAAATTATAATTCTATTAGGTTGCAATATAACAAAACCTTATAATTTTAATCTTTATTTAACGGAAGGCCAAAATGTAAATATAAACCTACAGAACAAGAACATATAAATAAATAGTTTAATACTGAGGTCAGCTCAATAAGAACATTGAATTTTATATTCAATTTATGATGTTACCCTGTTATTGGATTTTTTATCTACAATGTACAGGGTTATTCAAAATGAAGGAGCAGATTTCAAACATTTATTTCTTCCAAATTACAAAAGATAGTAACACAATTCCAACGTTCCTGGAAAGAGAAAAGTTGCATATTTGATGCATTCAATATGAGCACCACGTGTTACACGACAAATATCAAAACGGTGGCTCAGTTGTTGCCACACACGAATCAGCTGGTCACTAGTTATCGAATTCAGAATTAACAGCTTCATCAATTCGATGTTGCAGATTTTTAAGAGTGCCGGGCATAGGGGGGGGGGGGATAAAAACACGGTTTTTGCGTTACCCCACAGATGAAAATCACATGGAGGGAGGTCTGGACAATTAACATGACAAGCAACAGCGCCAAAGCGGCAGTGGTTACGATTTCTGACTGCACTGTTCAAATTTTAAACTTTAGTCTGTCCAGGAACGTTTAAATTATGGTTCTACCCATTTTTAGTTTGAAAGAAATAAATGTTTGAAATGGGCAGGTGGTCGCCTAGCGGTAACGTCGCCGAGCGGTATCGTTCGGCGAGCCACAAACTCGGGTTCGATTCCCGTGCACGGGGAGACTCTATTTGAAAAATAATGTTTCGTCGTGACCCTGGGTGTGGTATAAATGTGTGTGTTTATCCGAATGAGAATAATTAGCATAAAAATACATAAGAGATATGGCTGTGGCTAGAGTCTATGCCAGGATCATCGATCCAAATAAAAAAAAAAAAAATGTTGGAAATCTGTTCCTTCTTTTTGAATAACCCTGTATTGTTATAGAAGTTGTATTATTTTTTATATCTTATTAACTATTCAATAAGATATGTGCCTAATTGTCGGTTTTCCCTTAACTCCATAACCCCCGCGCTCATTACGTAATTACTCCTCCTAATCCGCAGGTATATATTAAGCGCATTTTAGCTTTTAAGTTTGTATTTGTCAACCATTGATAATGATCACATCGTGATCGAAATGTGCATTTGGTACTCTAAATAAATAAGTGAAGAAAAGATACAAGTGTTTCATTAATTATTATTATTATTATAATTATTAAAAATGAAAAAAATTAACATATTTTAAAATTAACTCATTCTGTTTTCACATGTTCATCAACCACAAAAGAAATAAAACACCGACTTTTCTGTCAGTCCGTTTTGAACGCACTTTGTGTTTTATGTAAAATATGACTAGGTGTTAATATCATCATACATCATTTGTGAAGCGCTGAAAAATAATTTCCCGTCCGCAAACATTTTTGTAAACACCGTTGAATAATAACTCAATGTTCATTTGGCAGATTTGAGAGTTTGTCGCCCTTGCAAACGGATATTTAAAATGCATCTCCTGGCTGTGATTCATTTTTTATTTTTTTCTGGACACGATCCAAGTATGACTATTTACGTGTGTCGCGGAAAATCATGAATGACTGGAAATTTCTCATCGATGAAATATGTTTTTTGCATGCATAATTTTAATACGTCGAATTTTTGTTTTAAGTATACATACCTCGATAATTTTGTTTAGCAAATTAGCAACAGTTCGTTGTTTTTTTTAAAGGAGATCAGTTTGAAGCTTAAAACGAGTGTTATCCACTCCTAGGTTAAGCATGAAGTAACATTTCGAGTTTAAAAAAGCCTGAAAATTTGGTTTCTTTGCGTAGCGCGTAACACACTTGTTAGTAGCTTCAAATTGAACTCAATAAAAAAAATAGCTTCAAACTGCATACGTATCGGGATATGTATAATTGAAAGCACAATTCTTGATTTTATGTTTATTTTGATTAATCTCAGGCATTCTTTGCTTTTCTTAAAAGTGTTTAATTTGACGTTATGAACGAATGTTTCCACTCCCAGACTAGGTTAGGTTAGGTTCATATGGCAGCAGCCGAGGCTGTTCACTTAGGCCCATAGGGCCCGTTGCGATACCATGAGAGATCCTTCCCCTATACAACCCAATTTGAGCACCTAATGAATCCGATCAGATCTCCCACCATTATAGGTGAGAGCTCCGCCAGTTCACTTGCGTGGTGCAGACCGAGGTACACTCCCAGACTAAGCATGAAGTAAAATTTCGAGTTTAGAAAAGCCCCGTGAAAATTTGTCGAGGGTCGCTGCGCGATAATTAAGGAATTAAAAATATCAAAAGGAAATTATATGTATTAAGAAACAAATACCTAAATTACGCAGCTATTAATTAAATGCTAAGGCTATCAAAATCCCTCTTCGTGTGCCCAAAAACCCTTCCTGCAAAGAGGCTGTTGAGTGGGTAAAGTCTGCCAATTTTCTCCTGCGCTAATCCCTTCCTGAATGAGTTAAGATGATACACATTATGCGGCCTGTTCCACAAAGATAAAATTCCCGAGCGCCATTTTACCTAACATACAGCGTGTTTGTTAAGTTGGCCGGGAGCCAAACGTTTAATGAACATTTTCTGGGATCATGAATACATGCGGGTGATCAGAGTTCAGAAATTTATATGCGCGCACGGTGGGAAAATCCTGTCTGTTTCTTGGTGTAAGTGGAGGATTTATGTGCCCACATAGATCATACTGTTTAATATTTATGTGCGCGTATGTTATTTATTGATTGTTAACGAGTAGTAATGTTTTTGATGGAGAATTAAGTGTGCATTTAATAAGGAATGAGTCGCGACAAATAAGCCTTGTTTTAAATATATCATGGGAGTTCTAACAAGGGTTTTTTAGGCTTTTCTAAACTTGAAATTTTAAATCATGCTTATTGATAAGCATGATGTACAATTTCGTGTTTAGAAAAGCCTAAGAATTTGGGTTTTTAATTTACTTAATTTAGTCAAGTATTCGTCAACTATTACAAAGTTTAGAAAATCCAAAAAAAATGGGTTTTTTATTTACTTGATTTGTCCTGTGTTTTTGAACTATTAACAAGGAGAGCCGATGCTTATGGGAGAACTGTAAATCTAGTGGAAAAGGAGAGACTGTGATCCGGAAAAGGAGTAAGAGTCAGATAGTTGTAATATACACCTATTACCACTCTTGCATCCAGCAACAGCATCCAAACACTCAAAATTTGATATATAGGCTGGGTAATTGGATATAAACTTGCGTGCATAGAAATCGGCCCACTGTTAACTTTTGACTTTAACTAGTTTTTTTTAGAAACTATTCATCAGATCAAAAAAAAATATGCTGCTTGAAAGACAATTTAATTTGCTTTAATATTAGTTAAAATTTATCAAGAGTGCTTATCGTTTCAACCGGTAAAAAAAATGAAACGTATTTATGTGGTGTTTATAACGAGAATAACAAACTTGTGAAAGATTGAAATTATTGCCTTTGCAATTGAAATTTGGACAATATTCGTTTTTCATAATTTGATTAGTTTTCAAGTGTGTTAGTGAAATGCATACTGCACCGGAAAAAGCCGCCCAACTAATTGTCTTAATCGACAATGGACTTAGCCAGCGAGCAGTTGCTCAACAACTCAATATGACACGCGCAGCGGCTCGAAGAGTGACTCAACGATATGGGGAGACTGGATCCTTTCATAGGCAACCGGGAACAGGCAGAAAGCGATTTACAACGGCTCGTGATGACCGCTTTATTGTGTCAACAACATTAAGAAATCGTCACCTTAATGCGGTGCAAGTGCAACAACAGCTCCGTGAAACGCGAGGAGTGGCTATTAGTCAGTGGACAGTAAGACGAAGACTGCAGGAAAGTAACCTGACCCCTAAAACACCTGCGATTTGTCCAAAACTTACCCCAGCTCATCGTCAAGCACGCCTGCGTTTTGCACGGGATCATCTGAATTGGACAGTGGAACAGTGGGGGTCTGTTCTGTTCTCAGATGAGACTAGGATATGCCTCTATGGTAGCGACCGAAGAAAAAAAGTGTACCGGAGACCAAGAGAGCGCTTTGCAGAATGCTGCATTGAAGAACGGATTGCTTATGGAGGTGGTTCCTGCATGATCTGGGGTGCAATTTCTATGGGAGCACGAACTGACCCCGCTTTCATCCGCAGGGGCGACCGTGGTCACGAGAGAGGAGGTTTAACGGGTGCTAGGTACATCGAGGAGATTTTAGCAGTCCATGTGGTACCTTATGTCGACTACATTGGAGACGAATTCCTTTTTATGCATGATAATGCGAGGCCGCACACCGCAACAATCGTGAAAGATTACATTTCAGAAGTCGGTTTTCGGGTTATGGAGTGGCCATCATGCAGTCCCGACCTAAACCCGATTGAACATTTATGGGATGAGCTAAAACGAAGAATTCGAGCTAGACTTCGTGCCCCAACTTCGATCCCAGAGCTTATTGTTGCAGTAGAAGCAGAATGGCTTAACATCCCACAAGAAACAATAGCGAACTTGATTCGATCTATGCCCAATCGTATGAGAGATGTTATTAGTGCAAGAGGGGGTCATACCCATTATTAAAAATTAAGTGTTAATTTAGATAAGTGTTAATAACAATATTAATTTTTGCAATAAAAAAAGTTAATTTGTTTCATGTATTAATTTCACTATGTTAAGCCAACATACAATTTAATAAATTTCTCATATTAAAGCATATTAAATTGTCTTTCAAGCAGCATATTTTTTTTGATTCTAAAAAAAAACTAGTTAAAGTCAGAAATTAACAGTGGTCCGATTTCTATGCACGCAAGTGTATAAGGATTTTTTCTTTTAAGTTTACATATGCATACGGTTGTATTAAAAGAATTCAATTTGAAGATTTGAAGGAGTGTTTTCCACTCCCAGACTAAGCATGAAGTAAAATTTCGAGTTTAGAAAAGCCCCGTGAAAATTTGTCGAGGGTCGCGCAGCGACCCGAGACAAATTTTCTGGGCTTTTCTAAACTCGAAATTTTACTTCATGCGCCACGCGTATAAAACACTGATTTCAAGTGAAGTCTAAATATACATAAATTTACCAATATTTTAGTGATTAATACGCGTGGCGCATGAAGTAAAATTTCGAGTTTAGAAAAGCCTGAAAATTTGGGTTGGCCGCTCCGCGCTTCGCGCTACGCGACCAAACCAAATTTTCAGGCTTTTCTAAACTCGAAATTTTACTTCATGCTTAGTCTGGGAGTGGAAAACACTCGTTTAAGCCTCAAATTAAACAAATCAAATGATGTTTTCGATAAACATTTGTATCTAGAAAAACGCATTACCTTTCATACAAATTAATCCAATATAAATAACTCGACGTATTAAAGTCAACTAATTGAATTCCACGTCCTGAAAATAGTCATGACATGAAACACGAGTCTTGATAAGACGACATTAAACGGCCAGTTTACAGTACTTATAAATACGACTCACGACATTTAAATGGCTTTCTGTGCCACGACGTACCGCACAACCTCAGCCCCCCACATTAATTTTAATCCATGCCATATTCTCCATATTTCGGAGCCACCCACCCCGCGCAACCCCACAAATTACATTCGTAATTGGTTATCAATAAGCACTAAAACGGATCTCTGTCGTAACCCATCTGATTCCATGTACGTGAACATATTTGTACAGCTCTATTTGGTTGCAGGTTACAGAAATTGATATTTGTTGTATTAATAATTTTATATTTATGTTATGTATCGAATTAATGTAGAGTTCTAGACAAGAATCTAACAATAACAAGTAAAACTACATTCGATTGATGGCTATTGCTTACAAATTCAAAGCTTCTAACGAGTGTTTCCACTCCCAGGTTAAGCATGAAGTAAAGAAGATACTAATCAGAAAATGGAGTAAGAGTAAGAAAGTCGTAATATACACCGATCACCACTCTTGCATCCAGCAACAGCATCCAATTTTATATAGAGGTCGGCTAACTGGATATACAAGAAATGTTTTATTTAAATTTGCATATGCATACGATTATATTAAAAGAATTTAATTTGGAGATTAAAACGAGTGCTTTTCACTCCCAGACTAAGCATGAAGTAAAATTTCGAGTTTAGAAAAGCCTGAAAATTTGGTTTGGTCGCGTAGCGCGAAGCGCGGAGCGACCAAACCAAATTTTCAGGCTTTTCTAAACTCGAAATTTTACTTCATGCGCCACGCGTATAAAACACTGATTTGAAGTGAAGGTCACTTGTTCACAATATGTCAAAGTTTTCAGTGTTTAATACGCGTGGCGCATGAAGTAAAATTTCGAGTTTAGAAAAGCCTGAAAATTTGGTTTGGTCGCTCCGCGCTTCGCGCTACGCAACCAAACCAAATTTTCACGCTTTTCTAAACTCGAAATTTTACTTCATGCTTAGTCTGGGAGTGGAAAACACTCGTTCAAATCTTCAAATTAAACTCTTTTAATAAAGCCATATGCATATGTAAACTTAAAAGAGCATTCCTTTTATATCTACTACATAAAATTTGGAGACCGGGTTTGGATGAGGTTGCTGAATGCAAGAGTTGTGATAGGTGTATATTTCGACTATTTTACTCTTACTCCTTTTCCTGAACACAGTCTCTCCTTTTCCACTCGATTTCCAGTTCTCCCAAAAGCAAATTTTCTGGCTTTTCTCAAATCGAAATTTTACTTCATGCGCCACGCGTATAAAACTCTGAAGTTTTGTTAAGTTCAAAATATACGTTTATGTTTGATCTCACGTTATTTTTACAAATGTTCATTTCGCCTAATCAATTCTTGCACTTTTAAAATACAGTTTTTTTTTTTTGTAAGATTTACTACACATACCAAAGACATTTTTTAAAATGTATTAACGTGAGATCAAACATATGCAGTATAATCGATATTTGTTTTTGAGTTTCGTGAAGAGTATAATCATAAATAACTAACACTGTTGTATCCTTTCTTCACACTTTATTTTCTAATGGTTAGATATATATTTCAAGTGCTAAGCACTCATTTTCAATAACAACTTTGCTGTTGTTGTTGTTGTTATTATTATTATTATTGTTGTTATTGAAAATGAGTGCTTAGCACATGAAATATATATCTAACCATTAGAAAATAAAGTGTGAAAATATGCAGTATAATTTAAACTTTAGGATATAATTAAAAACATCTAATTTAATCTGCCTGATAAAGACACTGTGTGGCGAAACATGTTGCAGTGTTCAAGGATAAAAATGAAACCCTCTTCTCCCAACTGTGTTGTTTTATTTCAAATAGTATTGTAGAGTTTAATCATGTATCCGCCTCAACAATTAAATATCTAATTTTACATTGAGAAATCAAACATGTTTAACTTGTAATTAATAAAATGATTAAGCATGAAGTTGAGTTTCGAGTTTTTTTTTTTTTTTTTACTGAGAAGATAATTATGTTCTTGTGCATCTGATGAAACAACAGATTTAAAACTCAAAAGATCTCACTCATCTCCTATAAGAATCAAACAGGATCTATTCACGGAATATTTTTTACAATAATTATTTGGTGTTATTGTTCTAAATAAAGAGTGTCTAAAAAGTGACTGATATTTCAAATTTTTAATAAAACACAATTTATATTATATAACTGGCAATATTTTCATTGATTTAAAAAGTAGAGACATGGAAGTTATATAGACAGTTTTATATAACACCGAACATTTTCATAAAATACGATTTGACACCTTTAATTTTTAGGTTATGTGTAAGTTGGGTTGCCTATATGACCATTACAAATTGCAATTAATGCCTCAACTTGTACATACAAGGAGTTTTTCTTTTAAGTATACATGTCCCAATTACAGCGTATATACCGTAAATCTTTAGATGATCGTTGTTTTTTTAAAAGGAGTTCAATTTGAAACTTAAAATGAGTGTGTTCCACTCCCAGACTAAGCATGAAGTAAAATTTCGAGTTTAGAAAAGCCTGAAAATTTGGTTTGGACGCGTAGCGCGAAGCGCGGAGCGGCCAAACCAAATTTTCAGGCTTTTCTAAACTCGAAATTTTACTTCATGCGCCACCGATACAAAACACTGACATATTACACAGTTTAAAACACACCGCTGAACTTTACATTGAATCAGTGTTTTGTGCCGGTGGCGCATGAAGTAAAATTTCGAGTTTAGAAAAGCCTGAAAATTTGGTTTGGCCGCTCCGCGCTTCGCGCTACGCGACCAAACCAAATTTTCAGGCTTTTCTAAACTCGAAATTTTACTTCATGCTTAGCCTGGGAGTGGAAAACACTCGTTTAAAGCTTCAAATTGTATTCTATTAATAAACCGAGCGTGGTAAAATGTACAACGTCTGCATATGTATGATTAAAAGAAAAATTCTCGTTATGAATATGTTCGGTGTTACATGAAACTCTCTGTATATGATACAAAGCATCTGATAGATTAACGCCTTTGCTGATGGAGCACATATTCACTCGAAGTCTAACGGTATCAAGTCACATGATCTTGGTGGGCAATTCACATTAAATCGCTTAGAGATAACACGACCATTAAATGTTTCTTGTAATAACTGCACGGTTTCACTGGCAGTAGTCTTCTGCACCGTCTTCTTGAAACCATATTTCTTTCACCAAAATTCTCACTATGTTTGAAGTGAATTTTTACAATTTCTACCCATTGTTCGATCGTGTACTTTTCCATAACTAAACGTTAATGTTTACTAATGACATTATATAAATATCTGTACTCCAGTTTTACTGCAAAAAAATGGCGGCAAATTTGAAGTGTCAGTTAAATTTTGGGACACCCTTTATTCTAAATGCATTAAATCTATGGCGGCTGCGTTTTTAAGGAAATTAACGTCGTCATAGAAATGTAAAAATTAGTTATTCTTTTGAGAAGTGAAAATACAACACAAGTTTTGAATTACAACTCATCTCATTGATCTCCTTACAAATCTATCTAATTTACAATAAATTTAAAATTAGCTTTAATAATTGAATTTAAAAGTTGTCGTGTTTCTTCAACATGACCACCCATCACAACCGCATCTTTTAATACTCCAGAAATAGATTTTTGTATTTAACAACCTCGGCGTAATTACATCAATTAGCTATTTACGTTTTAAGATCCCTTCCGACGGTGCATCGTAAATAGACACCCACTAAAAAGTTCATTAAGTGGCATTCCTCGCCGAGAAATTAACCACGTTGCCACTTTAGAATAATTTGATAACATTTTACTTGAATACTGCTAAAATGTTAACGATTTAATCTGAAAGAAATAGTGCGGATATTTAATTTTTCTACTAGTATTCTAAAATGTTATCGTTAATTAATTTCTCACTTAACCCGTGGTGAAACATTTTTGTATCTAATACTGGATGATTTAAATTAAATTTAAATTAAAACACTTGGTTTTTTCACTTATTTATAAGTGAAACAAACCAAGTGTTTTAATTTAAATCATCCACTTATTTATAAGTGAAACAAACCAAGTGTTTTAATTTAAATTTAATTTAAATCATCCATTATTAGATTCTAAAATGTTTTACTTATGGGTCCAACACTAATTAGGAAATGGACATAAAACATAAAACAAAGATCTTTTGCGATTTTTTATAATGTGGTCGTTGCCAAAGAAACCATTATAGTTGTAGATTTACAATAGATGTATTGTAACTCTGAAACTTTAATGGTTTCAATGGCAACGACCACATAACAAAAATATTTAACTGTCGCCGTGGAGTGCGACCTAGAATCTGACAAAACGTCAGAACTTCCAAATTTTATACGCTTCGCTTGCGTTACAGAGACCGAATGGGGCCCCCAAATAGGTCAATTCCGAAGTAAGGCCCGCCGCATATTGAACCCAGCCCAGCACACCACAGCCTAGGCCCATGCTCAACCCAGCCGGACTACAGCCCACGTGTGAAATGGAGGCACTGCATATTGAACCCAGCCCAGTATAGACCCAGCTCTGAACCTTGCTCTATGACATCTCTTCAAATGCTTTTAGATTTAGAATTCAAGTCCAAAACTGAGGACGTAGTTTTTTTTTGTGTGCGTTATCTAGAGCAAGAAAAAGCGCCCAAGTGCTTACTTAAGTTCGCGAAGCACTCGAAGAGAGTTTTTGTTGAGTGGAGAAGTTCCAGAAAATGTATATAGTGGTTGTTTCCGGCTCAAAACGTCAAAAACACTTTTTTATTAAATTTTTAGGTTAATGTAAACAAAATCAATATAAACAAACTCGAGTCTCGAGACCCACGACCCACGAAATCTGTGCGACTCTCACAAAGCTTCACACGCGTGATTGACGTCATCGTGGGCTTACCGTGTACTGGGTTCAACATGCGGTACTTCATGTTTTACTATGATTCACGGAATTAGGCCCGCCGCATATTGAACCCAGCCCACCACAGCCCAGGCCCATGCTCAACCCAGCGGAACCCACGCCCACGTTTGAAATGGAGGCACCGCATATTGAACCCAGCCCAGTATAGAACCAGCCCTGCGCCTCTCTCTATGACGTCCCTTCAAATGCTTTTAGATTTAGAATCCGATGATTTAATAAAGGAAACACTTGGTTAAATTTCACTAATATTATGGTTTTTTATTCCAACTAGTTTCGACTTTGAGTCATTCTCAAGGAGTACAGGAAATTACATTTTTACAAACATTATATACAAGAGAGGTTTATTTAAATTTTATGGTTAGGCAATAAGAATCCGAGTTTGAAACTGAGGACGCAGTTCTTTTGTATGCGTTATCTAGAGCCTGGGTCTCCAAACTATCTTCTTCGCGGGCCACAAATACAATTCTACATAATAAAGTCGGCCAAGATCCGATTAATTTTATAAAATTATGAAAAATTTAAGGAACAATTGTTACAATATTTAAAAAAATGACATTTACAAAAAAAATTACAAACAATCGCGGGCCGGATTCATGCAAGTCGCGGGCCGGATTTGGCCCGCGGGCCGTAGTTTGGAGACCACTGATCTAGAGTAAGAAAAAACGCCCAAGTGTTTACTTAAGTACGCCAGGTACTCGAGGAGAGTTTTTGTTAAGTGGGGAAGTTCCAGATAATGTATATAGTGGTTGTTTGCGGCTCAAAACGTCAAAAACACTTTTTTATTAAATGTTAAGGTCAATTTAAACAAAATCAATATAAACATACTCGAGTCTCGAGACCTACGACCCACGAAATCTGTGCGACTCTCGCAAATCTTCACACGCGTGGTTGACGTCATCGTGGACTGGGTTCAATATGCGCCACTTCATGTTTTACTATGATTTACAGAATTAAACCACGCGTGGGCCTGGGCTATGCTGGGTTCAATATGCGGTGGGCCTATGTCAGTGTCCCCGGCACGCGAAGACCACTCGCGACACTCAAAAGGGCCGAATACAAAAGTTAGATATTAATCAGAAATTGACACACCTCAAAACATTCTACGCTCGCCTTGCGTTACAGAGACCGAATGGGGCCCCCCGGACTGGTCAATTCTGACACGGGGATACTGATTTATGTCGGTTTTCATCAAAAGGCGAAATTAAATCTCCATAAAACGACGACAAATAAACAAATAAGCTCTCGCATATAATTAAACAGGGTACATACCCACATTTAATTAAGTACTATTCCATTGATAATGTGTCCAAAATGTATGTACATTCGGTAATTCAAATCAACGTGCGAAGAAAGGTTATTGGTGCTTTTTTTTCGTCAAATTACATTTAATTCTGTTAAACTGCATAAAACAGACCAACACAGAATCGTGCATAATATCTATCGATTAATTACATCAATTCAATTCCAGCAGCCCAGTCTCTCTGCGAGATGATCTTCGAGGATAAGTATATTTCCTTGTAAAAGGTTAAGGCTATTTAACGTTTAATTGCGTACATTTTTCGAATACGTAATTTCATCGTGGAATTTAAATGAAGAGCTGTTCGAGGGGGGTAAAATATAGCGAGCGAAGGCGACAGCGTTTTCGTTTTAAACAATGAGGTATTTAAGAGTTTAATTGAATTCACGCGATACTCCATGCAGATTACATTCCAGTTAATATTCATACGAGCAGGTAACTGTGCACATTGTTGCCAGCGAAGCACTCGCATGTGTTTCGTTAATTGAGTAATCCGATATAAATTTAAAATCTGCTTTGCTTATTGTCGGAAGCGGAGCATTTCTACGTTTTATTGCTTATTCTGTTTATGCGGAGCGCTGAAAGTTTTCAGAATGTTCACATATTGCACGTCTGAAAAGAATTTACATACCTAGAAAATGTCTGAAAACAAATTGAGATATTCCCACAAGGTGGAATTAACATCTTATTAGATATATCCTTATAATATTCTTCCAAGCCAATTTTTAAGACAATATTTGAGTGTTATTACGCGTGGCGCATAAAGTAAAATTTCGAGTTTAGAAAAGGCTTTTCTAAACTCGAAATTTTACTTCATGTTTAGTCTGGGAGTGGAAGACACTCGTTCGTTTGATAAATGTTAATGTCAAATGTCACACGTGTCAATGCCGATTGAATATTGGCTAATGAAATGTCACGTGTCTCAAATTTTTATGAATTAACATCTTATTAGATATATCCTTATAATCTTCTTCCAAGCCAATTTTTAAGACAATATTTGAGTGTTATTCCGCGTGGCGCATAAAGTAAAGTTTCGAGTTTAGAAAAGCCCCGTGAACCTAACCTATTAAGAAACTAACTAAGGCCTGTATGTGTTATAATATGTATTTAATATTTTTGACAGAGTGTTGTATACGCGTGGCGCATGAAGTAAAATTTCGAGTTTAGAAAAGCCCCGTGAAAATTTGTCTCGGGTCGCTGCGCGACCCTCGACAAATTTTCTACGCGGGGCTTTTCTAAACTCGAAATTTTACTTCATGCTTAGTCTGGGAGTGGAAGACACTCGTTCGTTTGATAAATGTTAATGTCGAATGTCACACGTGTCACAAATTTTTATGAATTTTTATGTATTAACATCTTATTAGATATATCTTTATAATCTTCTTCCAAGCCAATTTTTAAGACAATATTTGAGTGTTTTTACGCGTGGCGCATAAAGTAAAGTTTCGAGTTTAGAAAAGCCCCGTGAACCTAACCTAAGTCAAGAAACTAACTAATGCCTATATGTGTTATAATAGGTATTTAATAATTTTGGCAGGGTGTTGTATACGCATGGCGCATGAAGTAAAATTTCGAGTTTAGAAAAGCCCCGTGAAAATTTGTCGAGGGTCGCTGCGCGACCCTCGACAAATTTTCTACGCGGGGCTTTTCTAAACTCGAAATTTTACTTCATGCTTAGTCTGGAAGTGGAAGACACTCGTTCGTTTAGTAAATGTTAATGTCGAATGTCACACGTGTCAATGTCGATTGAATAATGGCTAATGAAATGTCACGGTAGTCAAATTTTTATGAGATTTTCAATATTTCGAGATTTTCGATTATTATTAAAATTTTCATCAGATTTTCAATATTGAATTTGTGTTCAGTATTCCGGCACCAGATACCCACAGACGCGTTTCGGACTTCAAGGTCCTCTTCACCGACCCAGTGCTGAGGAATACTGAACATTTCTGACTATTTCAAGCCAATATGTGAAAACTATTAATGTATTTCGATAGCTAACGCCATCTAATGCTTCATAGTGGCATCGTCGGTGACACGAATGCACAAAGTGCATATACAGGTCACTGTTTCCTCCACGATCGAGCAGAACTCTGTTTGTGAAACCAGATTTTCAATATTTCAAGATTTTTATTCGATTTTCGATATTTAAAGATTTTCGTCCTCTATTTTTCACTATTGCTTTTTTATCATTTTACAAACCTATAAATCTATTTAAATGTTTTGCAGTGAGTACACGACCTATCAGAGTGGCAAAAACTGTGTAGATGTTTTCACGGGGTCTCCAAATTGATTAGTTTCAACTAAAGCAAGTTCTTCTTCTTCTTCTTTTTCTGCGTAATTTATGGCCTCGGCTACTAGGCCCTGTTGACCAGTCACAGTAATTTTGTATAATTTAATAAATAGTTTTTAATAAATAGAGTTTCGCTATCCCCGAGGAATGGAAAGGGGTTTACGGAAAATACACACGTAGTTGCAAGGATGGGTAATAAATGAAAGGATTGTCAGGATATAGGTGATTGTAAAGGATGAAATAGAGAGGATGAAAAAGGATTTGTGAAACAACCACGTGTGGGTCAAACGCGAGCACAACTCACGATCGACGTCCGCTCTGTTCGGGATCCAAAACGGAACTCCAACTAAAGCAAGTTAATGAGCTGAATTTTTATGTTCAATACAGCGTTGCCAGATTTTATACCGAGATGTTCTTCTACGGGCCAGTTGCACCAAACACCTTGAACTGATTCAAATTCAAACTCGAGTTCAAAGTGACATTAGAACAATAGGAACTGTCATCTTGAAGCCGAGTTCAACGTTTCCGGTGCAACTGGGCCTAAATGATTTTTAATAAAACGAACAGCTGAAACTGAATACAGGGCAATATATCTGAAACAAGCCTAAATAATTTCTTGATAAAACGAACTGCTAAAACTAATTATACAGGGCAAAATATCAGGAACAAGGAGTCCGGGAGGACGTCGGAGACCTCGTGGCTAAAGATTTTAAGACAATGGTTCTAATGCGTCGTCTTCAACTCCTTCTTCCTAATATTTTGCCTTGTTTAATCAGTTACAGCAGGGTAGGGGGACATTTCTTCCACTCCATTTTTTCCACTCTATTTCTTCCGCTCTATTTCTTCCACCGCACTTTTCTTCCGCCAAGACTATTCTTCCGCCAAGACTTTTCTTCCATCAAATTTTCACTGCGCCGCCGAGTGCCGTTGTGTGTAAAAGTAAATATAATGTTCTGTGTAGGTAAGAGCATATGACTTTTATCCAATACCCACTTGGACCACAGATACTTAACCGTGGTCAAGCCATTTCTACTAGTTTGTGGTTTAAGTGGAAGGTTTCAAATTGAATACATTGCTTAAGTATCTTTGCACACGCTAGCGATTTTACATACTTCTAGGTTTGGTTAGGTTAGGTTAGTAGAAAGGTTTGCAATAGAATAAATTACGCAAGTCATTTTGCTCCCGATGCCTGTTCCACATACTTTTAGGTTAGGTTAGGTTAGGAGAAAGGTTTGCTATAGAATACATTGCGCAAGTCACTTTGCGAACGATGCCTGTGCCACATACTTCTAGATTAGGTTAGGTTAGGAGAAAGGTTTGCAATAGAATAAACTGCTTCTGTCTCTTTGGGCACTGTCCCCATCGTGAACGAGATCATTCGCGACGCTCAAAAGTGTCGATTATCAAAGTTACAAAGACTTGTTTGGTTTTATTACTTTGAAGTTGGCTATAGACGTCAAATTTTGAATGTTTGAATAAAAAAAAGTGGAACTAGAAATAGCGGAGCTAAATTAGTGGGAAAAAGAATTCGGTGGAAAATATGTACAGTGGAAAAAGGAATTGGTGGAAGAAAAGTACTGGTGGAAGTAATGGAGTAGAAAAAATGGGGTACAATCTACAGCAGTCCATATTATTAGGAAATCATTTTTATTAATGCGTCGTCTTCAACTCCTTGTTCCTGATCTTTTATCTTGTATAATCAGTTACAACAGTTCATATTGACTTCTTTGTTGACTCCTACAACACCTTACTGCGCGTATTGAAATCGTTGTGAATTTTATGTTATTTTAGTTTGTACCTTATTGTTATACACTTATATATTAGTACTATGTTTTTATTGTGCTGATTTCTGTATTGTATTATTTATTTATATGTTATTATTCTGAATGTTTATATTTATGTATTGGCCATCCGTTTTAATAAAGATTAAAGAAAGATTAAAGATATTATTAAGAAATCATTTAAAAGAACATCTCGTCAACAAATCTGGCAACACTGTTTTGAACATAAAAAGTCAGCTTTGCAGCTGGCTTTACTTTGAACTACTCAATTTGTGTTCAACACAAAGTGTGATCCTTGTTCTGCGTTATAAATGTTACGTAGCAAAACAACCCGACTTCGAGTAAAATACGTGGGAAGCCAAAGCAAACAGGAGAGCAAAACCGGCGTGAAATTCAGCCACCGGAACATCTCTGCATTCGCGTGTCCGCCATCGCCATCAAATGCACTACACATCAAAGTCTGCAACAAGCCGTTAAAAATAGAGAAGAGCACCGCAATCAAGGATGAGACTACCCAACATCCAGCAAAACTGTTTGTTCACGTACGTGTACGTGTGCTGTTTCAATTTGCAAATTAGCAGCATGGAAATCTCGACACGTAGGCGTACTTAATTAACCTTAATCCGCGTAAATAATGCGCTCTAGCCGCAGAGGTGCAGTGCAAAAATACGCGTGCGTTTTTTTGTCGGCTTGATTGAGTGACAACTGTTAGGTGTTGGCAGATCAAAGGTGGCGCTGAACATCGTTTTCTTTCCGGAGTATCAATAATAATTGGATGTGTGTTAATTAGGAGGTTTAGATTACGTTTTAGATAGGGGACTGGGTATTTATTGCTGTGAGTTAATAATTATTTACTGGATTATTATATACAGAGAGTTTTATGTAATACTGAGAATTTTTTTTAAGTATCCATATGCATACTTTGCACATTTTTCGATGCTTGGTTTATTAAAAGAATTCAATTTGAAGCTTTAAGCGAGGGTTTTCCACTCCCAGGCTAAGCATGAAGTAAAATTTCGAGTTTAGAAAAGCCTGAAAATTTGGTTTGGTCGCGTAGCGCGAAGCGCGGAGCGGCCAAACCAAATTTTCAGGCTTTTCTAAACTCGAAATTTTACTTCATGCGCCACCGGTACAAAACACTGACATATTACGAAGTTTAAAACACACCGCTAAACTTTACATTGAATTAGTGTTTTGTACCGGTGGCGCATGAAGTAAAATTTCGAGTTTAGAAAAGCCTGAAAATTTGGTTTGGCCGCTCCGCGCTACGCGACCAAACCAAATTTTCAGGCTTTTCTAAACTCGAAATTTTACTTCATGCTTAGCCTGGGAGTGGAAAACACTCGCTTAAAGCTTCAAATTAAATTCTTTTAATAAACGGAACATCAGACAATGTGTAACGTATGCATATGGATACTTCAAAGAAAAATTCTCGTTATGAACATGTTCGGTGTTACATAAAACTCTCTGTATATGAACATGAGAAAACAGTTGCTGGATTCTACAAAGCATGTTAAATGGTGCTGTTTTGTTTAGAAAATCTAGAAATATCGAAAATCTCGAAATATTGAATATCTGATACAAATTTTAATAATCGTCAAAATTCTCGATATGTTGAAAATCTAATGAAAATTTTGTAAACGGACGAAAATCTCTAAATCGCTGCGCGACCCTCGACAAATTTTCTACGCGGGGCTTTTCGAAACTCGAAATTTTACTTCATGCTTGGTGTGGAGTGGAAAACTCCCGTTTAAAGCATCAAATTGATCATTTTGCAAAAAAAAGCGTATGCTTACAAGAAAAAATCCCTGTATGTTGTTGTAAACAACTGCTTGGAGTTTTATTCAGATATACACACAGAGAGTTTTATATAACACCGAACATTTTCATCCAATACAATATGACACCTTTAATTTTTAGGTTATGTGTAAATTGGGAAGCCTATATGACCTTAAAAAATTGTTGCCAATCAATCGCAATTAATGCCTTAACTTGTACATACAGGGAGTTTTTCTTTCAAGTATGTCCCAATTACAGCGTATATGCCGTAAATCTTTAGATACTCATTGTTTTTTCTAAGAGTTCAATTTGAAACTTGAAATGAGTGTGTTCCACTCCCAGAATAAGCATGAAGTAAAATTTCGAGTTTAGAAAAGCCTGAAAATTTGGTTTGGTCGCGTAGCGCGAAGCGCGGAGCGGCCAAACCAAATTTTCAGGCTTTTCTAAACTCGAAATTTTACTTCATGCGCCACCGGTACAGAACACTGACATACTACAAAGTTTAAAACACACCGCTAAACTTTACATTGCATCAGTGTTTTGTACCGGTGGCGCATGAAGTAAAATTTCGAGTTTAGAAAAGCCTGAAAATTTGGTTTGGCCGCTCCGCGCTTCGCGCTACGCGACCAAACCAAATTTTCAGGCTTTTCTAAACTCGAAATTTTACTTCATGCTTAGCCTGGGAGTGGAAAACACTCGTTTAAAGCTTCAAATTTAATTCTTTTAATAAACCAAGCATCGGCAAATGTACAACGTATGCTTGTGTATACTTAAAAGAAAAATTCTCGTTATGAAAATGTTCGGTGTTACATAAAACTCTCTGTATAGGATACGTATGTAGATTAAAAAACCCCCTGTACATTCTTTAGAAACTTCAGATTATTGAATGCTGAAAATATACAAATGGCTATCGATCGAAATCATTCAACACGCTTCGATTTTTTTTAAACTTCATTACAAAACTCAAAATTCCTACGACTCTCTTTGTGTACACTTTCCTTATTCAAAACGTGTCTTGATTTTGATTAGAATTTCAGATTCCGACCCGATTCCGGGTGGATTTCCTTTCGGCGGGGCTAAGGGGGTGGGTTTTGCATTATCGAGCCGCCTCCGTCGCCCCTTTTCTGGCAGGTGCACCTGATGTCGAACAAGTGTCTGCCATCGTGTAGCACTTTAACAAACCGCCCTCTTTTACTTCAAAACATTTTAATTCCATTCGAGTAAGTGGGTTTATCGAGAACACGTCCCATAAACCGCACTATTGTAACGCGGTAAAATATTGATGTAGGTGTTAAGAGGGTTTCAAGAAGTCTGTCTGCATATTAAAATAGATAACTTTCTTCAAAAAGTGTAATATAATTTGAAAATTGTTTGTATAATTCGGGACCCTATCAAAACATCCACACTATTTTGCTACCCGTAATGCTGGTCTTCTATCTACTTTTTTGACATAATTCTGATAACATTAAAAGTGCGATTCTTTTCGCAATCTACAACAAGTTAGTCTTACAAAGACTATATCAAACACTCATTGAAACAACTACTTCCCGGGCTAATACCCCGACGGACATTGAATTATACAACAAGTGTTTGCTGTTACATACAGTAACCTACTGCAAATGTAACAATTTGGGTCAAATTGTTACATTTGCAGTAGGTTACTGTATGTAACAGCAAACACTTGTTGTATAATTCAATGTCCGTCGGGGTATTAGCCCGGGAAGTAGTTGTTTCAATGAGTGTTTGATATAGTCTTTGTAAGACTAACTTGTTGTAGATTGCGAAAAGAATCGCACTTTTAATGTTTGAAGTATTCTGCAACCAAGAATTGGCAATTTCATTTATACTTAATTCTGATAATTTCGTTTAAAAAAAAAAACCTTAATTTTTACTCTACTCGTATTAACTTTTAGAAATTCAAATAATAAAAGTATATTTTGCGCTTACTTCAAAAACATATGCAATTTACATTGGAAGTAGTGTGTTTATTGTCGCGAATTGTAAATATTTTATTTGAAACCAATCGTGTTGGTTTTGTTTTTAACCCAATAACTGCCGAGCAATTATAAAGTTAACTCTTCAAGTTGATTTTAGGTGAAATTCTGCACTTCCTTTTATGATTTCACTAAATGACTTATTGTCTTACATGCTCTGAATTTTTATTTTGAATATACATTAGGTATACGCTGTAAATATTCAGGTATTCGTTGATTTTATATGAAAACGTGCAATATGAAGTTTCGAACGAGTGTTTCCACTCCCAGACTAAGCATGAAGTAAAATTTCGAGTTTAGAAAAGCATTAAAATTTGGTTTGGTCGCTCCGCGAAGCGGAGCGGCCAAACCAAATTTTAAGGCTTTTCTAAACTCGAAATTTTACTTCATGCGCCACGCGTATAAAACCCTGAAATATTGTGAAGTTAGAAATACACTGACTGATTTTTTTTTTAACTGAGTAATAGTTGAAATATTTAATTAACAAAATATTTACATGATTCTTCATACATTATTAAGTCAGGTCAAATAATATAATATATCAAATTAACTTATTCAGTAATTTAATTAAAAACAAATTAATAATGTTGCGTGTATGCATCAATGGCGCTTAATGGGTTAAAGCCCACTTTGCTAGAACAAAAAAGAATCAATTTTGTACAAGAAATCTTCGTTCTTAAAAATGTCATTCACGGCATTCTTCAGAGAGACCGTGTGGATGTTTTGATCGGGTCCTGATAATTCTATATCCAGTGTAGTATTTTTCAGGAAACTCGTTAAAACTTCAAATTGAACGTTTTACCAAAAACAACAAAATCCTGAAAATTTACTAAACGCTGTATAATCATCGTGATATGTCTACTTTATAAAAAATTCCCTGTATTCGAAAATTAATTAAATCACCATTGACAACAGCATTTATTTCATTTTAGATTACTTTGTATAGATCACTCGCAGAATTAAAGCTGTAAATCCATTGATCTTAATGAACATTGTTTAATGAACTAAAGCGCTTACGCGTTATATTTAGCTACAATTAGTTGAGCAGCAGCAGAAAGAAAAAAAGCGTTCGAAATGCATGCGGACGCATTTGCCATCCGATGAGCTGCAGCCGCGTATTTTTCATTGGCAACCGGACAACGGTCTAATAACAGAAATAAATTTTAAATAGGTGATTTAAAATGATAGATACCGGGCCATAAAGTGTTTATTTTAGAGTGGCCGCAGACGTGACGGGGATTTTTTTTTCTTTTTTGTAACGAACGGCAAAATCTCCCTCTCGAGCGCACGCTCCGTTTGCTGTTAATTACTACAATTATTTTCCGACCTACACACAAAAGTCATTTTCGAAATCCGACTTTGTTATCTGATTCAAAATAAGTGTGGTTAATAGATCGTGGAATCGTCAACTTTAATTATGTAAACCTTTAATTGTGCTCATTAATTTTGTCCTTCTTCCTCTTTCTCTAGAAATTTTACTGGTGAAATTAAATGATGGTTTACAATAGTTTTCTTTTTGAAATCTGGCTTCAAATTATCCAAAAGAATGTCACAAATATTTTCAAACTTTAAAATCGGCACTTATTGTTTTTAATTCTATTATCACCTAATATAATAGCGTAATTAAATACTGGTTTTCCATTCTTCATACTTTTATTTAAATTACCAAATGCACATTTCGGACACAAAGTGACCATTATCAATAGATTAATACTCAGTATTAATCCATTGATAATGGTCACTTTGTGTCCGAAATGTACATTTGGTAATTCGAACAAAAGTGTGAAGAGAGGTTATTAGTGCTGTATCAATCATTTTTTTTTTAATAATGATAATCTTTATTCGCATGTTCTCAATACAATTTAAAACATACAATTATGAAGAAGATATACATTAAGAAACAAGTGAATCAATAGGTGGGATTCAGTTAGGCTTACGCCCACTGCCTAACAACCTAACAAATATGAGTAATATAATATATAGGTGTATACAACATAAACTATATTTCGAAATAATAAAAATAAAATAAAACTAAATTCAGCTAGGCATATGAGTTACAAAACTTATATAAAAAATATTGACATAGATCGCATCAATTTATTATCAGACCATCTGTTAAAACGGCCTTTTTTAAATTTTGTTTGAATTTGTGTGGAGAGAGATTCTTAAAAAGTCGATATATATTGTAAGAAAAGGATTGTTCAAATAGTGCGGACCGATGTTTTGGAGGTGATAACCTACCCTTGAAACGGGTGTTGATGTTATGTACGTCTTCCCGAAAAGAAATTTTATTGTATAAATATGGCGGGTGTTTAGTTATTATAATTTTATGATATAAACATGCAGCCTGTACTGTTCGACGCTCTTGCATAGACAACCAACCAGAGTCTCTAATTTTATGGGATATTCTGTCAAATTTACGTAATCCGTGAATATATCTCAGACAAGTATTTTGTACTTTCTGTATGCGTTTTTTTATTACAGTGTCTATAGCAGCATGCCACAGGGTAAAACAATATGTAAACTTTGACAGTACTAGCGTATCACATAGCAAGACTTTTGTTTTAATTGATAGACTGTCTGAATGTCTTAAATTTGATCTTCACGTAACTCACCCAATCAATTTGGTTTACCATGTCTCTAATTTTAAAATCGGACTGTAAATATTTCTAAAAGAATGTCGCATAAACTTTTCAACTATAACCTCTGGATTGGATATTCTAAGACTTAGTAAGACTAATGGGAGTTCAACCTGCAAAAATGAAATACTCCATGGTGTACCTCAGGGATCAGTACTTGGCCCTTAGCTAATTCTGCTGTATGTAAATGACTTATCACAACACACAAATTACGTCGATTGCGAAAAATGTCTAATTTTTATAATTTTGTAAAATTCTAGTTGACGCTGTATTTTTTGCCCCAACTTCCTCTATCACACCTATGCAAGTATTCGTCCACCAATTCCTCATGATTAGGTTTATTCGTTACATGAACTCGTGCAGCACTGTTTACGCGTTTTGCACTGAATCTGTTCGTTACATGAACTGGACGCCGGCTGTTATAAATGTGAAGTTACACTAACTTAAACTGTGATGTCGCAAACTTGAACTCGGTTCAACTTAGTGCGGTACAGACGAACAAACCTATTACATACTGAGTGACTGGCCCTCCGAACACCCACCGTCAATTAACACTGACCTAAGGTATCCCGTTAACAATGATCAATTACACCACGATATACTACCAGGGATGAGCGACGTCAACAATGTCACACGTCGAATTTCATGTCGAAGTCGACTATTTGTACAACGTTCTTGACGTCGTCAAAAAATCAATGGTTTTAATTAGTATAACATTTGAACTATTCAGCCTAATGCGATGCGATTAGTCGACTACTAAAGTCGACACGTCGAGCCCATCGCTGTATACCACATAATTTATAATATTAACTTAAAGTCATTAATAGGAGATTGGAAGAAAAAATATAATTCACTTTATTAACCCATTAACGGCCAAGCAATTATAGAGATAACTCTAAAAGTTGATTTTAGGTAAAATACTGCAATTCTTTTTATGATATCCATAAATGACTTATTGTATTACATACTCTGAATTTTTCTTTTAAATATACATGATGTATATGCTGTCAAAATTCAAGCATTCGTCGATTTTATATAAAAACGTGCAGTATAAAGTTTAGAACGAGTGATTCCACTCCCAGACTAAGCATGAAGTAAAATTTCGAGTTTAGAAAAGCCTGAAAATTTGGTTTGGTCGCGTAGCGCGAAGCGCGGAGCGGCCAAACCAAATTTTCAGGCTTTTCTAAACTCGAAATTTTACTTCATGCGCCACGCGTATAAAACACTGAAATATTGTGAAGTTAGAAATACACTCTCATTATTTTTTTTAATGAGTAATAACCGAAATATTTAAATAACAAAATATTTATAATTTTCTTCATACATTTTCAAGTCAAGCCAAATAATTAAATATATTAAATTAACTGATTGAGTAATATAATTAACCAAACATTAATTAAAGTGATTTTTAATCGGGAAATTCAATAGTGAATTTAATAGTGAATTTATATTAAATTAATTATTTTCTTTTTGGTTCCATTACATTTATATTTAGGCTTATTAGTTATTTATATATTTCTTTTATATTCCTTTTTATTAGGGGTTTATAGTTTTACATTTACATTTATATTTATCATTATTTTTTGTAAAAGGCGATTGCCGTTAATAAATATTATTATTATTATTATTATTAATGTTGCGTGAACGCATCAATGGCGCTTAATGGGTTAAGTCTTCGTCTTCATCTTTTCTTAAAATATGAACTTTAATTATTAATGATTCGTCGTTTATTACATTGATAACTAATCAATGTGATATCAAGAAAAGAAAATCGTTATGGTTTGGAAAGTAATGAAAATTTTAACTAAATTGATCCTTTCACACAAGCGCGACGATTTCATTTATTATTTATGTCGAAATCGGCGGTGTGGAAAAGCGTAATTATGTACGGTAGTCTCTTTGGAAAAGTTGTGAACCTGTTCTTTCGAATATGATTAATTTATCCAGTTGAGATCTCCAGATCCGCGCGAAGTAATCAGAGCAGATCTAAAGATGACATTCAGGCCGACATTCTCTTCAAGTGGGCGGATTAAATACACAACCGTCATTGTTTGTGACGAGCCGTGCAAATCAACACAAAATAAAAAATCTATACAAATGAAGGAAGCAAATAGAGAATGCGATTAGAGTCGCGATTTATAAGACTGATGTGCGTTCACACCGATTTTCGTTAAGGTCCTCGTTAATTTATGCAAAATAGCTAGAACGCTACTTATGTAATAGTTAAAGTACTATCTATCACATAAATTAATATATCACATAGGTTAGGTTTAAAAATACATAAATTCATGTATTATATTAAAGTGACGTATTATTATCAAAATAAAAATTAAGGTTTTACCAAATAATCTGATAAAGCCCATTCCATTATATTTGTAACCCTTATAATCGGTTATAAATATTGATTATGCCCAGCCCCAGTAAAATAAAAAGTTATATGTTTCACTTAATAGATGTATATGAAAATAACATAATAAATCAAATCTTTAATTTAATTGGCGTTCACTTTGCAGTACATCTTCATAACAATTTAATTACAACACTTAACTTTGTTTGACCACTTTTATTTTACTTTTCAGTGACTATAGTTTCAACTACAAGCTAGTCATTATCAAACTAAGTGCCTAAAATTATGTGCACATTGCTTTTATATAAATAAATAATAAATCGCTAACAGAAACAGACCCTTTTAATTCATTCTTATATTGATAGATTAATTTCCCAAAATATGCCACGTACGCCACTGCACAGCAACCCAAAAACATTTGTATTTGGGTATCACAGCCACAATGCGCATATTCGATGATTCGAGCGACTCAAGCATTGTCAGCATCAAGCCTTTTCGCCGTTTTCGCCTTTTCAGTCTTCTTTCCATTAAATTCGTATTAGCAACAAATGGTTTGTTTGTTATAATTATTATTTTATGGTAGGTACTTTTAATAAATATGCAAAAAATAAATTGTTGGGACTTGCATGTAAATCAATCATTAACCCATTAACGGCCAAACAATTATAAAGCTAACTCTAAAAGTGAAATTCACGTAAAATTCTGCACTTATTTTTATGATTTTTATGAATGACTTATTGTATTACATACTGTGAATTTTCTTTTAAATATATGTATATTTATTTATTTATTTATTTATTTTATTTATTGCGCCAATTACAGGATAAATTAAAGATACTAAAAAAAAAAATTAATAACAATAATTATTACAGAGCTTCACTTGTAAATTAGACAATAATAACAACAACATGCAGAAGTACCACTACATTACATTATATCAAACATATCACGCAATTCACTTAATAATCTCGTTTCGCTATTAACAGTAAATATATCTACAGTATTACAATATTTGTTTACTGCGCTACACATTGACCGAAGAGGCGAGTTTGAGTGTTGACGAGTATTTACTGAGCCAAAATAAAATGTTTGTCTTATCCTGCTATTCAAACGTGGTACGTAAAAATTTAATTGGGACAGCAAATACGAGTCTTTGAATCTATCATGCACCAATTTATAAATAAAAATAATTTGTGCAATGATGCGTCGGTCCTGAAGAGACATGATATTTGTTACCGGGGATTATTTTAATCTCCGGCAACAAGAATTGTAAATATTATTTACAATTCTTCCTTTATTTAAAATGAGTTCGTACCCAGCAATTAACTAATTGACCGGTCCAAAGGATTATCTCGGGCGGTTTAAACCGTGCCCGGGCCACTATCTACCTGGGCAGGTGTGGCGGATTGTTTTTCGAAATCGGCAATTAAGGGAGAGGACTATTGACCACCGTTGCAATTTGAAAGAATAGAGATTATAAATTTCTATACTTCTTTCAAATTGCAGCTTAACGGTTGTTTGGATTTGAGGGTTCGCTGGAAGTAATTATGTTGTCTGCAATAATTACTTTCTAGCGAATTCTTTGCCAACGGTCACGTAGTCCTCAAAATCATCCCTTCTCCAAGCCATTTTTCGTGACATAAATACCGGGGGACGGCATCCAGGAAGGAGTCCACTCTTGTGCTGTACAGGGGCAGCATGTGGATTCAGGAGGAACTACCATTCCTCAACTCTTCTTTCTGAGCCAGGAAGTTCTGACCGACGCCGACGCCAGACGTCCTAGCCGTCGTTCCTGCCGCCAGAAGAAGATTCCAACAACAGGAAACAACCGACGCCGACGTTAGCCGTCCCTGCCGTCGTTCCTGTTCTTGGACCAGGACGCCGAGAATCCGATTGCCAGCGCAGTCGCCTCGACGCCACAACGACGCTCCAGTGCAGCGTTCGTTGCTTCCGCCCGGATCCAGGCCAGGCCAGCAACCCACCGACGCCAGGAAACTTTGCCCGACGCCAACGCCAGCCGTTTCGCCGTCGTTCCTGACGTCCCGCACTACGAGCGTAGTGTTTGTTGCTGCCTCCGGATCCAGCCAGATGCACCACCCCACCGACGCCGTCTCACACCGAGACGCCGTCTTGGTACTTGGACGCCGCCTCCATCCGGAAGCCACCACTAGCCAGACGCCACCGCTGGGCTAGTGGAAATCCCGGTCGCGACGCCGACGCCACACCAAGTCTGCCCTGTAACTCGTGCACTGTGCTTCTCTTGTTCTTATTCTGTTTGTTGTTTTAATGTTTTTTTTTATTATTTGATTTATTTTGTTTTAAAATAAATAATTTAAAACAGCATACGTGTTTCAAAAGTTAGTTGCTCATCTCTCTCTAACTCAACCAACCTGAGCTAGTTGGTAATCAGCGTGGGGTACCTTCCATCCCGTTGATAAATGGCGCCCAACCTAGTGGCCGTGTTAAGCCCACACCTTGAGAGAGCAACTAACTTGTTGAAGGATTGAAACACAAAAAGAACAGGAACACAGTCGTACGGGGCCGACAACCGACCAACAATCAATCATGGCCACCAGATTATCGTTGGAAGAACATCGTCACGTCAAATTTTATTTTGAATTCTTCGACAAAACCTTCAAAACCTACGCGAAATGGACGGACAGGATGAAGGTGGATTACGCCCTCAGCGCACTCGAAGGACCAATAGTCGACAGGTGTAGGAGCACGTTGAAGAACCGGTACACAACGTGGGAAACTCTTCGCCCAGTACTGTTTTGCCTCTTCGCGTACAGAAAGGAAGTTTATTACGTTGCACCAAGAATACTTTGGCAACGGGTAAACTACGCGAAGATTTGCACCGAAGATGGCGACTGGGAAGAAGTAGAAGAGCTAACGCTCGAGAAGCTCCCCGTTGTGTACCCGTGCAACGCAGCCCAGGAACGTGTGATGGAGGAACCAGCCTGGGAAGAAGCTCCCGGAATTCCCGCGGATGCTTGGAAATCCGAATTCATCACCGTCGACCCTAACACCTACGAGTTACCGGAGCAGTCCACCGTTTCTCGGCCCAACATCGCTAAAGGAACTCGCGAGAAATTAGTGTCCTGCGCCTCGATAAAACCGGGTGATGCCTTGCTCGAAACTCGCCAGCCAGTCCAGCTAGTTTCAAAGCCTCGACGAAAGCCACCCTGGCAAGTAGAGGACCCCAAGCCAAACAAAGTACACGGAACCCGGCACGAATACGGACAGGAAACCCGAAATATCCATGGCCGCCGACCTGAACTCCACCGCCTTTCGAGACGACCCCGGAAACCGCCCTGGAGAGCGAAATATCCCCAGCATATGAAACCCGGATTTCACCGCCTCTCGAGACGACCCCGGAAACCGCCCTGGAGAATAAAAACTCCCCAGGACAGGAAAACCGGACTTCGCCGCATCCCAACGCAGCCGCCCCGAGAGCCGACCTGGAAGCCTCCCTGGAAGCTGCCCTGGAGGACAAAATCTCCCCAGAAAAGGAAACCCGGACGTCGCAGCTTTCCAACTCGTCCCTGGAAACCGCCCTGGAGTACGAAACCCCTCCAGGCCAAGGCAGAAGGATTTCACCGCCACTCACGACCGCAAAGAAAACCTCCTTGGACTTGCTAGTGAACGGACACTTTATGTGCATTTACCCCGCGAAAAGACGCTCAATTTAGTTTAGTTAAGTGTAAATATAGTATAGTGTAATTTTAATAAACAGTGCCACCCATGGACGCTTAGTGCGCGAACACAGGACTACAGCAGCCACCACCTGGACCTCCAGGAGAGCAGCATCGCCGTTTCTTGCTGGGTAGAACTCATTTTACGGGGCCGTTTGTTACCGGGGATTATTTTAATCTCCGGCAACAAGAATTGTAAATATTATTTACAATTCTTCCTTTATTTAAAATGAGTTCGTACCCAGCAATTAACTAATTGACCGGTCCAAAGGATTATCTCGGGCGGTTTAAACCGTGCCCGGGCCACTATCTACCTGGGCAGGTGTGGCGGATTGTTTTTCGAAATCGGCAATTAAGGGAGAGGACTATTGACCACCGTTGCAATTTGAAAGAATAGAGATTATAAATTTCTATACTTCTTTCAAATTGCAGCTTAACGGTTGTTTGGATTTGAGGGTTCGCTGGAAGTAATTATGTTGTCTGCAATAATTACTTTCTAGCGAATTCTTTGCCAACGGTCACGTAGTCCTCAAAATCATCCCTTCTCCAAGCCATTTTTCGTGACATAAATACCGGGGGACGGCATCCAGGAAGGAGTCCACTCTTGTGCTGTACAGGGGCAGCATGTGGATTCAGGAGGAACTACCATTCCTCAACTCTTCTTTCTGAGCCAGGAAGTTCTGACCGACGCCGACGCCAGACGTCCTAGCCGTCGTTCCTGCCGCCAGAAGAAGATTCCAACAACAGGAAACAACCGACGCCGACGTTAGCCGTCCCTGCCGTCGTTCCTGTTCTTGGACCAGGACGCCGAGAATCCGATTGCCAGCGCAGTCGCCTCGACGCCACAACGACGCTCCAGTGCAGCGTTCGTTGCTTCCGCCCGGATCCAGGCCAGGCCAGCAACCCACCGACGCCAGGAAACTTTGCCCGACGCCAACGCCAGCCGTTTCGCCGTCGTTCCTGACGTCCCGCACTACGAGCGTAGTGTTTGTTGCTGCCTCCGGATCCAGCCAGATGCACCACCCCACCGACGCCGTCTCACACCGAGACGCCGTCTTGGTACTTGGACGCCGCCTCCATCCGGAAGCCACCACTAGCCAGACGCCACCGCTGGGCTAGTGGAAATCCCGGTCGCGACGCCGACGCCACACCAAGTCTGCCCTGTAACTCGTGCACTGTGCTTCTCTTGTTCTTATTCTGTTTGTTGTTTTAATGTTTTTTTTTATTATTTGATTTATTTTGTTTTAAAATAAATAATTTAAAACAGCATACGTGTTTCAAAAGTTAGTTGCTCATCTCTCTCTAACTCAACCAACCTGAGCTAGTTGGTAATCAGCGTGGGGTACCTTCCATCCCGTTGATATATTGAATTCACTCTCTAACATTTCCAGTGGATAACCTTGTGTTGGATATATATGGTGTCTTCTATAATATAATGTTTTTAGGAATTTCCTTTGCACGTTCTCAATTTCCAGAATGTGGACATTGTATGAAGGACTCCAGATAACTGAGCAGTACTCCAAACGACTACGGATATATGCGCAATAAAATTTAATTAGAGGTTCTACTCCTTTAAATGGCTTAGTGTTCCTAATCATAAATCCTAACAATTTATAACTAAAACTACATACTATATGTATGTATACGCTGTAAGTTTTGAGGCATTTATCGATTTTGTATAAAAACGTGTAATATGAAGTTTATGACGAGTGTTTCCACTCCCAGACTAAGCATGAAGTAAAATTTCGAGTTTAGAAAAGCCTGAAAATTTGGTTTGGCCGCTCCGCGAAGCGGAGCGGCCAAACCAAATTTTCAGGCTTTTCTAAACTCGAAATTTTACTTCATGCGCCACGCGTATAAAACACTAAAATATTGTGAAGTTAGAAATACACTGACATTGTTTCTTTTTTTAATTAGTTATAATCGAATTATTTATATAACAAAATATTTACATTTTTCATCATACATTTCCAAGTCAGGTGGAATAATATAATTATTTAAAATAACTTATTTAGTAATTTAATTAACAAAAAAATAATAATGTTGCGTATATGCATCAATGGCGCTTAATGGGTTAATCGAACCTCTTCTCTAAGCAAATCATTAAAAAAAAAAAAGGGGGCGTTTCAAGCAAATTCGGCAATTTCTTCCAAGTCCACTTAGATTTTACTTGAAAAAATATCAGAATAGGTACGAAACATTATTGTATCAACTTGATTCAAGCTTGAACTACAATTTGAAATACAAGATTGTAAAAATCTAGAAATTCATTATCGAATCAAGATCGTGCCACACGACACAATATTGTATCAACTTGCACAATCTAGAAATTCATCATTGAGTTAACATAGTATCGACAATATTGTATCAAGTTGATACAATATGACACAATATTGTATCAACTTTACACATTCTTGAAATTCATCATAGAGTCAAGATTGTGTCGACAATATTGTATCAACGTGACACAATCTTGAAATTTATCATAGAGTCAAGATTGTGTTAACAATATTGTATCAACTTGACACAATATTGTATCAACATTACACAAGAATGTGTCAATTTTGTATAATTTTTTTATTTTCAAGTTGTATTTCAATATTGTGGCAACCTAGTATCGTGTTCACAAGAATGTGTATCAACTTGACACAATCTAGAAATTCATCATTGAGTTAACATAGTATCGACAATATTGTATCAAGTTGATACAATATGACACAATATTGTATCAACTTTATACATTCTTGAAATTCATCATAGAGTCAAGATTGTGTCGACAATATTGTATCAACGTGACACAATCTTGAAATTTATCATAGAGGTAAGATTGTATTAACAATATTGTATCAACTTGACACAATATTGTATCAACATTACACAAGAATGTGTCAATTTTGTATAATTTTTTATTTTCAAGTTGTATTTCAATATTGTGCCAACCTAGTATCGTGTTCACATCCTAATATTGTTACAATATTGTAGAATTGAAATTCAATATTGTGTCAAAATTGCCACAAGATGTAATTGCGACTAAATTAGACTTTGTTAAATAAACTAGTTATAGTTGATTAGGAAAATAACTGCGTTTTTAATATTTTTAATAATCTATATCTATAGCATTATCTTGAACAAGTTTCTCATCTTTCACGTGGTGAAACATATTTAACTATGATTTAACAAAGAAAACACTTGGTTAAATTTCACTAATATTTTGGTTTTTTATTCCAATTAGTTTCGACTTTGAGTCATTCTTCTTGAGAATGACTCAAAGTCGAAACTAGTTGGAATAAAAAACCAAAATATTAGTGAAATCTAACCAAGTGTTTTCTTCATTAAATCATCTATAGCAGTTTTCAGAAATTAATTAGTACAGCATTACAATTGCAGTGAATATTCTTTTGTTTTTTTGTATCTTTTGCAACGAAATATGATTGCACATTTCTATGTTTATTTTCTAAAACTAATTGTGATGAAAATTAAATTTTCCTACTTCTATTCCCAGGAAGTTGCCGCGATGTAAACAGCATACACACGCTGAAAACTTTTCACAAACCTGCTGATCTATGCATTTTTCATGTTACATTTTAAATGCGCATTGAATAATGTTTCAACAAATACTAAATGCATTCATGGAAAACAAGCACCGAACAAACAATAGTTATTGTGAGTACAAAAAATAAATTATAATGCACGCAGATTTTTTTCCGCTTTTTTTAAATAAAAATATTTTCCCTGTCCAGTTATTAATAACCGCAAGATATAAATGCTTCAGTGGTTTACCATAATTCAAGCCAACCGTAACAAGTAATAAATTTAGAAGTAACTCTCCGGATTGTGGTTATGTTATGATGTAAGCCGGCTCTCCTGAAAATATTTCAGTTATTTCTGCTGCATAGGATTCATATTAATATCCGCCGTGTTTACAAACAAACAATAAATATGCGCGATTTATAAATAACATTTTCTGCATAAGTTTTGCCTAAAAATAGGAATGAAAGAGGGGGGAAAATTGTGCTATAAAACATACGGATTGGAAACTGAGAGATGAGGGGGAAAAGCGGGGAAAATGTGGTATAGAACACACGGATTAAAAGCTGAAAAATAAATCGGAAAATCAAAACTTCAAGCTAGAGGGTATTTCAATGGGAACTTAAAACTAACGTTTAAATTTTTAGAGATCTGTTGAAATGCCAAGGTTATTTTTCGAGAATTGCTCAAATGTCTGGGGGACAAGTGGCTGCAAAAAGATAGAGGGTATTTCAATGCGAACATAAAACTAACGTCTACATTTTTAGAGATCTGTTGAAATGCCAATGTTATTTTTAGAGAATTGCTCAAATTTCTGGGGGACCTAGCTCTACAAGTGGCTGCAAAAATATAGAGGGTATTTCAATGGGAACTTAAAACTAATGTCTAAATTTTTAGAGGTCTGTTAAAATGCCAAGGTAATTTTACGAGAATTGCTAAAATTTCTGGGGGGACCTAGCTCTACAAGTAGCTGCAAAAACTTCAAGCTAGAGGGTATTTCAATAGGAACTTAAAACTAACATCTACGTATTTAGAGGTCTGCTGAAATGCCAAGGTAGTTTTTCGAGAATTGCTCAAATTTCTGGGGGGCCTAGCTCTACAAGTGGCTGCAAAAATATAGAGGGTATTTCAATGGGAACTGAAAACTAACGTCTAAATTTTTAGAGATCTGTTGAAATGCCAAGGTTATTTTTAGAGAATTGCTAAAATTTCTGGGAGACCTAGCTCTACAAGTGGCTGCAAAAATATAAAGAGTATTTCAATGGGAACTGAAAACTAACGTCTAAATTTTTAGAGATCTGTTGAAATGCCAAGGTTATTTTTAGAGAATTGCTCAAATTTCTGGGGGACCTAGCTCTACAAGTGGCTGCAAAAATATAGAAGGTATTTCAATGGGAACTTAAAACTAACGTCTAAATTTTTAGAGGTTTGTTGAAATGCCAAGGTAATTTTACGAGAATTGCTAAAACTTCTGGGGGACCTAGCTCTACAAGTGGCTGCAAAAACTTCAAGCTAGAGAGTATTTTAATGGGAACTTAAAACTAACATCTACGTTTTTAGAGGTGTGTTGAAATGCCAAGGTAGTTTTTCGAGAATTGCTAAAATTTCTGGGGGAAAAAAAAACTTCAAGCTAGAGAGTGTTTTAATGGATTGAGGATTGATTTGGATAAAAGGGATTTAGTATGATTTAGAAGTATGTAAATATATTCCCTATTTCTAATATTGAATTTGAATTAAAAGCAATAAATTGTGTTACACAAACAAAGTTAAACCGTTTTTTTATTAATAAAAGCAATTGGTTTATTTCACTTAAATCTTTATTTCTTAAAACTAGTTTCGCCTTATCGTCATTCTTAAGGAATAATATACAGAAAATAAATATTTTCTGTACATTATTCCTTGAGAATTAATATATTTCTATTTAAATTTGTTGATTATTACTTATATATTTAGTATTGTGGAGGGTTCTACTTCGCTATACATGTTAATTTAACAATAAAACAGTTCTAACTTTGTTTGTATAACACTTTTTTATTTTGTGACTGTAGTTTCCGCAACTTTAGCTTGTCATTATCAAACATGTAGTAAATAAAACATGTATATATACAAAAGGCAATTAAACGGATTACAAAATAGTAACAGTAGCAGATTGTTACTTATTTTAAAAAGTATTTTTAAGTGTATTTCTAAATTCACAATATTTCAGTGTTTTATACGGGTGGCGCATGAAGTAAAATTTCGAGTTTAGAAAAGCCCCGTGAAAATTTGTCTCGGGTCGCTGCGCGACCCTCGACAAATTTTCTACGCGGGGCTTTTCTAAACTCGAAATTTTACTTCATGCTTAGTCTGGGAGTGGAAACACTCGTTATAAACTTTAGATTGAATGCTTTTACACAATCGACGAATGCCTAAAAACGAAAATTGACATCGTATACAGTAAGTGTATTTAAAAGAAAAATGCCTAGTATGTAACATAATAAGTCATTCATTCAAATCTCAAAAAGAAGTGTAGAACTTTAATTAAAATCAACTTTTAAAGTTAGCTCTATAATTGCTCGGCCCTTAGTGCGCCAAAAAAACATGTTTGAACGCATCGTGTAATTTTTCATCCGGCTAAATATAAGCGAAAGGAATTCGATACTGAAAAATCACGGAGGAGCAAAATTATGAAATGCGATCCCCGCTGAAACCGACACATTTCAGCGCTCTCGGGCAAAAAAAATCGAATAAATATGTACGCGCGAGTGATGGGCAGAATCCACAAAGTTTCCGCGCTAAATTCCACCGGATTTTATTTTGAAATTAATGCAAAACGTGTCGAAGCCAACGGGAGTCATTATTTTGAATTAACAGACTTTACCGCCGGCTTACTTGTCAACGGTGTTTAAGCCTTCCAACCAAGGAGCTGATTGCAGTTTAATCACGCTTTCAGAATATTCATCTTTATTATTTCGATATAAAATAATAGCGTGTTAATAATCTTTAAACATTTTGTATTAAGAAGTATTTTATGTAAACTATTAATTAAAACTTTGTTTTACTTATTCGGTAAACCAATACCTAGTATTTTAATTAATATTTAATTGATGAGGCGGATACATGATGAAACTCCATAATACTATTTGAAATAAAACAACGCAGTTGGGAGGGTTTCACTTTTATTGTTGAACACTGCAACATGTTTCACCACACAGTTATTTCATCTGCCTGATGAAGCCACTGTGTGGTGAAACATGTTGCAGTGTTCAACAATAAAAGTGAAACCCTCCTAACTGCGTTGTTTTATTTCAAATTTTAATTAATAGTTCAAAATGTTTTACAACGGGTTAAATGAGAAATTAACTAAAGATAAAGTAAATTATGAACGGTGGAGGCTTCTAAATATTTTTATTTTTATTTATTTTACGGTAATTACCTTTTACATAAATTAACAAAATAATATTCCTTATGTTAAAAATTAATTAAGTATAAACTCATATTAACACATATAAATAAACAAAATTCCGCAAGTAAAAATAAACAATTAAAAATGTAAGTCATCAACTAACTCAAGCGTTTACGATATCATGCGCTAAGTGTATAAACTTTAAATTTCTTTTAAATACGTTAAATGTTGTCCCAAACAACGCAAAATGTGGCGAGCAACACAATAAGTTGGCTAATCTGACCATGCGATACAATGAATTATTTCTACCGTAATTCGTCCTGTGAAGGGTTTCGCGAAAGATTACTGTAGCTCTTGTTTTAGATGGTATACTAAAATTTAGACTTGACAGAAGTTCGCAACAATCAAATAAGCTGTTAACTATTTTAAAAAGTGCACACAGATCTGCATGGATACGTCTATCTCTCAGAGGTGTCATTGCAAGTGTGGATAGCATATTACTTCGATTGTAGTCTCGTCTATTAATACCGATTTGGTAGGAAATATACAACAAGAATTTATTCTGCACTCTTTCAATTTGGTCAACTTTCACACCATAAGAAGGGGACCAAACACACGATCCGTACTCTAAATGCGGTCTTACTAATGATGTAAATAGCTTTTGTTATGTATTAATTGAAAAATTCCTACCGAAACGGTTTATAAACTCTAACGTCTGATTGGCTTTACGACATATATAATCAATATGCATTGAAAGAGACATGTTTCGTTCAAGCATCACATCAAGATCTTTGATATATTGAACCACTGGAAGTCTATTACCATTAATTATATAGCTATTTCCCACCGTTCGACCTCTTCCGAAGGATATCGATGCGCACTTTTTGTAATTAAAATAAAGTTTGTTATCAGAACACCATCGATAGATATTATTTAAGTCATTTTGTAAATAAGTGGCATCCGAAACAGTGTGAATTGCTCTACATATTTTTAAGTCAATAAGCGAATAATAAAAATTTGCAAATTTCTACGTACAAGTATAAATCGTTAATAAATAAAAGGAAAAGTATGGGTCCACAGTGCGATCCTTGAGGTACACCTGAGAGAACATCAATGGGTTTTGAGATGAAATTATTAATCTTGACAAATTGAATCCTATCGGTCAAGAAACTGTGCAGCCACTTGGTAACAGAAACTCCAAAGCCCATACGTTGCAATTTATGCTTCTACTTCGTTATACATGTTAATTCAATAACATAAAACACTTTAACTTTGTTTCTATAACACAATATTTTTATTTTCGTAACTGCAGTTTCGGCAACTCATCTTGCCATTATCAAACACTCAAACACCTTGTTTGATAATGGCAAGTTGAGTTGCCGAAACTGCAGTCACGAAAATAAAAATATTGTATTATACAAACTAAGTTAAAGTGTTTTATTTTATTAAAGATAAAGTACTTCATATTTCAATTAATGCCCCTGATTCTGTAAGCAATAGATTAAATGTATACTAATAAGGTAACAATTAGGGCTTCTGGAGTACAGCTAAATTAAATGAATAACCATGTTCTGCAAATATTTCTTTTTGGCCATAAAAAAGCCATTAAATATCTTAACAAAATCTATGAAAATTAAATCATTAGAGAATGCTATTGTAATAGTAGTTCGTAAGGAGCTAAATTTCTATAAAAATCAAAATATGTTTGATAGTCGGCAGATAATTTTGCCGAAACTGCAGTCACGTTAAAATAAAAACAATTTTACAGTACAAAAAAAGTTACAAGTTTTTTATTGTTAAATAAAAATACTTTATATAATTTTAGATTTTGCTATATTTTATAAACATAATTACTATTCCATATCTAGTTGAGAATTTAATTTATTTAATCAAAAAATGAAGCAAATAAGCCGGCATGCTAAGGACGTATATTTTTAACTTCACCTAAGACCAGCGTTTTATACGCGTGGCGCATGAAGTAAAATTTCGAGTTTAGAAAAGCCTGAAAATTTCATGAAACTGTCATTATTAATTCGATGTTCAAGATGTTTCTTTCCAAAGAATACATTCTTCATAAACAAGTTGCAAATTAAATCAAATCAAACCAAATTACTTTATTTCACTAAAGCCACATTACAATATATGATTACAATAATAATAATACACGCAAGCTGTGGATGTGGTCGTCAACTTAAAGAATAAATATGATAAATAGTAAAATATTAAAAGTATTAAAAATGAACATACAGGTAATATTTAATTCCAGTATACATATTCGTGTATTTAACGAGTGTTTTTCACTCCCACTTTTTCTCTCAATTTTTTAGTAACATTTCGAGTTTAGAAAATCCCCGTGAGGAGATCAATGTGAAGATTTAAACGAGTGTTTTCCACTCCCAGACTAAGCATGAAGTAAAATTTCGAGTTTAGAAAAGCCCCGTGAAAATTTGTCGAGGGTCGCGCAGCGACCCGAGACAAATTTTCTGGGCTTTTCTAAACTCGTAATTTTACTTCATGCGCCACGCGTGTTTTTGTTGTTTTTGGGTTTTACGTCATCTATTTCCGCTGCTATGGCCAATCATGACGCCGGAGATTAGGTCTACAGCTATCCGGGAATTTTGCCGAACCCGGTGGGAGTTCCAACCCACCGGTAGGGATCTTTAACGTGCATGCAACATCCAAGAAAGAAGAAGAAAAATGTAAATATTTTGTTATTTAAATATTTCAATTATTACTTATTTAAAAATACAAGATCAGTGCATTTCTAACTTCACAATAATTCAGTGTTTTATACGCGTGGCGCATGAAGTAAAATTTCGAGTTTAGAAAAGCCCCGTGAAAATTTGTCTCGGGTCGCTACGCGACCCTCGACAAATTTTCTACGCGGGGCTTTTCTAAACTCGAAATTTTACTTCATGCTTAGTCTGGGAGTGGAAACACTCGTTCTAAACTTAATATTGCACAGGCTGTACACGGGTCCTACATGCATTTAACGTCATTTCCGAGAAGACGGAGTGTTTGGCATTTTTATCCTAACCTATATAAATGCAGACAACTTGTTAGGCCGGTATGTGAACCCCGGCCCGTGGCGTGGCAGTCCAACACTCGAACCACTACATCACCAAGCTGCCCGCCACGCGTGTAAAACACTGATTTCAAGTGATGTTCAAAATATTCTTAGAAGTAAATTGATTGTGAGTTACGTGAAGATCAAATTAATTTGACGAATAAAGCACTAATAACCTTTCTTCACACTTTTATTTGAATTACCAAATGTACATTTCGGACACAAAGTGACCATTATCATTGGATTAACACTCAGTGTTAATCCATTGATAATGGTCACTTTGTGTCCGAAATGTACATTTGGTAATTCAAATAAAAGTGTGAAGAAAGGTTATTAGTGCTTTATTCGTCAAATTCTTAGAAGTACTTAACTTTCTTTTGCCACTTTTATTTAAACTTTTAAATAAAGTGATAAAACAAAGTTAAGTCTTTTATTATTTTATATAAAGATGTAGCACAAAGTGAATGCTAACTAAATCAAATATTTCAAAATATTATTATTTTGCAGTACATTTACAATCCTGCTTTAGTAGTTTATTTTTGGTCGCTCCGCTTCGCAGAATTTTCAGGCTTTTCTAAACTCTAAATTTTACTTCATGCTTAATCTGGGAGTGGACAACACTCGTTAGGAGTTAACTCTATCTATAAATAAATCGGCCGTAAATGGGTTAAGTAAATAAGTTAAGTGTTTTTAATTATTATTTTTCTAAAGATGTACCCCAAAGTGAAACACATAAATATTAACTGCGAGTTGTTGTTTAAAAGTGGTTTAAAACCAGTTTATTTTAAACCAAGATTAAGTTAAGTTATTTTTGAACAACTGGTCCTAGACTAAATTTATAGTTAGTTAAATCTAAACATAGAGAGAGTTAATTGCTTTTGTAACCGTTCCAACAATGGATCTAAAAGAATATCAACGCAAGATCAATACAAGCATGCAACGTGTAGTTGCCATACTTTTCAAACATATTCACCAATTTTAGATGATTTATTACTCCCTATTGTTATCCCCCCGTCACTCGCATTTATCAGCATAATTGTAATAAATGAGTTGGCGGAATCAATACGGATTTTTTATAAAAAGTTGCACCAGTTGGGCGTAAAATTTTAATGAAATGAGGGATTTATCCCGCCATTTGGATTTTATAGGACGTGCGAGCGCCGCGTTATAAATTAAGGTGATTTAAAAATAAATAAATAAATAAAAACCGCCGGCGGAGATCGCGAGTGTTTTCGTGTATTTTTAAATGCTAGATGACAGATTTTGTACACATAGTTAAAGGTGTTGTAAATTATTTTGAAGAAATTAATGAATTCATTAGCGTATAATTTATGTTAACAAAAGACTGAAATCAAATGATATATTTTTCACGTGAAACAGGGTGCCTTTAATACATTAAAAGTGCGATTCTTTATGCAATCTACAACAAATATGTCTTAGAGCCGTTTTACACAGACAAGAATAATAAGGTCTCACATTCTTCATACCTGCTAATGACATAATCCCTTTTTTACCTATAAATACCAATCATATTTTTCACTCATTCCATTTCTGTGTACCTGTTCACTGCACATACAACACCTTGTCCAAGTAAGTTTATTTTAATTTTATTCCTAAATTTTTTCAAACGTCATAAGCAAAGCTATACTGAAGAGAGCTAAATCTCGAAACGCGTCTATAGATGGCCTAAGACATTATTAGTTTTAATCCAAGTCCTTTCACTTCTACTTTTTTGTTATTTCTCCTTTTAAATTTGTATTTGTTAATTGGTTTGAAGAGAATTTGACCTAAACGTTACATATACTTAAATAGAGCGTTTTAACAAATCAAATTAAATAAGATTTTAAATATTTCATTGTATAATTCAATATCCGCAGTGTATTTGCCCGGGAAGTAGTTGTTTCAAAGGATATTTATCGTCTTAAGTTGTCTTATTAATTAAGACATTGTTTTCATTTTCACGAATAACATTTTCATAATTTTATACAGCGTGTAATCGAACTAATGTACATCCTCTTAAGGGCGTATACACAAAATATTTTGACACCAATTGCAGCAAAAATAAAATCGGAAAAAAAATATTGGATTTTTCATCATTTTTCATGCATTTTTTACTTTTTCTGGTTACCTGTGTTCATGATATTTTTCGTGGATGCGTAAGTTGTTGTATTTTTTATTTACTTTTACTACTGCGAGGCGCATAAATCACTTCGCACGCACTAAACTTTAGTCAGCAATGGGTACTTATGAAAACGATAACATAGACATAATTCTTCACAATCTGACCCACTTTTCTCTAGATGGTGTAATTCGATATCCAAAACGTTTAAAAACTACCAGTCTATGTAGAATCTCTCTTAAAATACGCAATGTGCGAGTATACCAGATACCACAAACATGTGGCCTATTATTATTAATTATTTTTAATATTTGTGAGCTATCTACTAAAGGTATGGTAATTTCAAATGCAGGTATTGTTTATTTAAACGCTGCCCCTTATGTGGTAGAGAGCCTGTACAGTAGTTCGTTTACACGCTGTATATTATGTAAGAGTATAAAGTAATAGAGTTGGAAAAAAAATAATAATGCCAACGAGCCGCAAAAATGTTTTTTTTTTTAGGGTAGGTATTTTATTTTATAACCATTGATTAAAAAGGGCGAGGCTGTGAAGTGAACCAACAAGTTCATTGGTGGGAATTTATTGCTAGCGTTGGGAATAGGAACATAAAAAGGGTAGGCTCGGAAAATGTTCGAACGAGGACTTAATCTGCCCAAATCGAATCATTCATTTTATTACATACAAGGAAAAATATTTGTGGGTATTCTTGCGAAACCACGAAATTTCGCCTTGTCTGGTAAATAGATGCAGTTTTCCAAATATTATTTGAAGCAATAAATAAGTAAGTACTTAAAAACTGTAAAATCTTTCTTTTCAGTTTTCAAGTACTTACTAACGTCGGATTTATTAAAATAAATTACACAAGATAAATAAATAAAGATACTGTGCTGATTTTACTAAGCACATGAATCATAAACGTACATACAGGGAATTTTTCTTTCAAGTATCATGCTTAATCTGGGAATGTAAACACTTGTTAGAACTTTTAAATTGAACGCTTTTTAGAAACAACGAATGCCTAAAAATTTACAGAGTACACATCGGGTATGTGATGTGTACTCTGTAAATTTTTAGGCATTCGTTGTTTCTAAAAAGCGTTCAATTTAAAAGTTCTAACAAGTGTTTACATTCCCAGATTAAGCATGAAGTAAAATTTCAAGTTTAGACAAGCCAGAGCGTTTAGAATTTTACGCGTAGCGTCCAAATCTAAGCCCAGGCTTTTCTAAACTGGAAGTTTGTATACGCCACGCGTATACAACACTGATTTAACGTGAAGTTCAAAATACACTGCTAAAGCAGAATGTTAAAGCAGTATATTTTGAACTTCGCGGTATATTAGTGTTTTATACGCGTGGCGCATGAAGCCAAAATTTCAAGTTTAGAAAGCCCCCGTAAATATTTTTCTACACGGGGCGTTCCTAAACTCGAAATTTTACTTTAGCAGAACGACCAAACCAAATTTTAAGGCTTTTCTAAACTCTAAATTTTACTTCATGCTTAACCCATTAAGCGCCATTGGTGCATACACGCAACATTATTAATGTTTTGTTAATCAAATTACTAAATAAGTTAATTTAATATATTATATTATTTGACCTGACTTGAAAATCTATGAAGAAAAATGTAAATATTTTATTATTTAAATATTTCAATTATTACTTATTTAAAAAAAAAAAGATCAGTGCATTTCTAACTTCACAATAATTCAGTGTTTTATACGCGTGGCGCATGAAGTAAAATTTCGAGTTTAGAAAAGCCCCGTGAAAATTTGTCTCGGGTCGCTACGCGACCCTCGACAAATTTTCTACGCGGAGCTTTTCTAAACTCGAAATTTTACTTCATGCTTAGTCTGGGAGTGGAAACACTCGTTCTAAACTTAATATTGCACTTTTTATATAAAATCGACGAATGACTAAAAATGTACAGAGTATATATTATGTATATTTAAAAGAAAAATTCACAGAATATAATACAATAAGTCATTCATAGAAATCATAAAAAATAAGTGCAGAATTTTACCAAAAATCAACTTTTGAGTTCACTTTATAATTGCTCGGCCGTTAATGGGTTAATCGGAAAGTGGAAAACACTTGATTAAAGATTAAAGATTTACAGCATATAAGCTGTAATTGGGATATTTTTACTTAAAAGAAAAACTTCCTGTATGTGCAATCGTAATCATAAGTTAGATCAAATGATTACTGGAACCATTTAATATTTGCCCTATTTAATGGGTACGCGTATTGTTGTATCGCATGCGTATACCTAAAACATTTAATTAGTAGTGGTCCTAAAAGGGTTCCTTGCGGAACACCAGAAATGGAAATAAATACGCAAATCTTTGCGTGCCCTGTTTTCCACATAAGACCTTTGATAGAGATACTTGTTTATAAAGTTGGAAATAGTAAAATTTAACTGCAATGCGCATTTTTTCAAATAAATCTTCAGGTTTGCATGCACTGAAAAAATATACGAGCCTGCCAAGTAACGTGTTTACATTAAACATTTTAACAAACAAAAATATTTGATATAGACACGTAACATGTTTCCATCAAACATTCAAACAAGTTAAATTGGTTGACGGAAATACGTTACTTTGCAGACTAGTATATAAACATATTACTTGATTAAAGTAATCATTTATTTTTCTCAGTGTCGAGGACAAGGCCGTAGCTAGGGAGGGGGAGGATATGGGGGTTGTGCAAATACAAATGACTCAATTCGTTCTCCGAGCTAATGGAAAGGGAATTGATTTATTTGTATTTGCATAATGTAACAGAAATCTTCATTTAAATCAGATTATTAAAATGATCTACAGTTTAATTTTTTGAATTTATTCTAATGGATCTCGTCGATTGTTAATTCCATTAAACCATAACACCCGTTTTTATCGAGTTAAAGAACACCCCAGCTGGCCAGAAAATTATGATTGAAAGCAACATAACACGTACGATATTTACTAGCTCGAAAAGCCATGCCATAACAATGATAATAAAAGTAAAATATTACACCGCGCCGCGAACAATGCGTGTTTCCTTCCCGCTTTTCCATTATTCCGATCCGCGCTCGTGTTCTTTACTCTTCTATATTTAAGCGCCTAATTTACGGTTTTACCGTATAATTATAGTTCTGCATTTTCATTGCTAGAGCATCGCGTCTATTTCCGGCTAGCGTGGAACGCGGTGCGTCTCTTCATTTGTCACATTATGCAGGAGCTTTAGACACAATGGGTTTTTTTGGGGAACGCGAGGAAACTGGGTTGGTTGGTTTTATTGTGTAATTTTGGAAATTGTTTGTTTTGGCGTATCGTTTAAAGGAATGTTAATTGGTGAAACATTTTTTTGAATAACTGCTAGTTGCAACAATTATAGGATTATTAATAGATGTTAAAGGATGTTTTTGTAACGTTCAAAAATCGTTAGTAGTGTTGAAATTTGCATATCATGTGAACATAACAGGTAATCAACACCTAATTTTACGCCAAAGTCGTGTAAAATACAAATAATTAGTAATGGTCATATAACGGAAACCAAATTTATCTTTCTTGAATAACTTTCTCATTTATCACTTGGTGAAACATCTTGAAATAATATTGAAGGATAAATTAAAAACACTTGGTTTGTGAAATAGTAAAACAAACCAAGTGTTTTTAATTTATCCTTCAATATTATCCTAAATTTTTCTTAACTCGAAATTTTACTTCATGCGCCACGCGTATAAAACACTAAAGCAGTATGCTAAAGACGTATATTCTGAACTGCACATGAAATCAGTGTTTTATACGCGTGGCGCATGAAGTAAAATTTCAGGCTTTTCTAAACTCGAAATATTACTTCATGCTTAACCCATTAACGGCCGAGCAAATATAAAGTTATCTTTAAAAGTTGATTTAAGGTATAACTCTGCACTTATTTTTATGATTTCTATAAATGACTTTTTGTATTACATACTATGAAAGTTTCTTTTGAATATACATAATGTATACTCTGTACATTTTTAGGCATTCATCGGTTTTATATAAAAACGTGCAATATGAAGTTTAGCACGAGTGTTTCCACTCCCAGACTAAGCATGAAGTAAAATTTCGAGTTTAGAAAAGCCTGAAAATTTGGTTTGGTCCCGTAGCGCGAAGCGCGGAGCGGCCAAACCAAATTTTCAGGCTTTTCTAAACTCGAAATTTTACTTCATGCGCCACGCGTATAAAACACTGAAATATTGTGAACTTAGAAAAACACTGACATTTGTTTTTTTTTTTCAAATGAGTACTAATCAAAATATTTAAATAACAAAATATTAACAATTTTCTTTTTACATTTTTAAGTCAGGTCAAATAATATAACTTATTTAGTAATTTTATTAATTAATCAACAAAAAATTAATAATGTTGCGTGTATGCATCAATGGCGCTTAATGGGTTAACCTGGGAGTGGATGAAATTTCTGCTATTAGTGTGTTTATTCATTTTCTGTAATTTTTAAAAGTGAGTAACATGATACATTTTTTTTTCTTGAGAAAATAAATGCACGCATTCTTTCTAACATTGCTAAGAGTGTTTCTAATTATTGTGAGATTTAAAAAAAAATAAAAACATTTCGTGTAAAACTTTGATCTTTTTTATGAATTTTGCGAATTTTAAATGAAAATTTTGATTTTTTAAAAAATCTGGAAAAAATCTCAAGTATTCTTCTTGATGTTAAAAATAGACTGAGCTATTTTCTTTTATAATGAAAAAAAAATCACTGAAATTTCTGCTATTAGTGTCCTTATTAACCCATTAACGGCCGAGCAATTATAAAAATAACTCTAAAAAGTGATTTTAGGTAAAATTCTGCACTTCTTTTTATGATATCCATAAATGACTTATTGTATTACATACTCTGAATTTTTCTTTTAAATATACATGATGTACATGCTGGGAAATTTCAGGCATTCGTCGATTTTATATAAAAACCTGAAGTATAAAGTTTAGAACGAGTGATTCCACTCCCAGACTAAGCATGAAGTAAAATTTCGAGTTTAGAAAAGCCTTAAAATTTGGTTTGGTCGCTCCGCGAAGCGGAGCGGCCAAACCAAATTTTCAGGCTTTTCTAAACTCGAAATTTTACTTCATGCGCCACGCGTATAAAACACTGAAATATTGTGAAGTTAGAAATATACTCTCATTGTTTTTTTTTTTAATGAGTATTAATCGAAATATTTAAATAACAAAATATTAAAATTTTTCTTCATACATTTTCAAGTCAGGTCAAATATAACACATCAAATTAACTTATTTAGTAATATAATTAACCAAACATTTATAATGTTGCGTGTACGCATCAATGGCGCTTAATGGGTTAATTTTCTGTAATTTTTAAAAGTGAGTAAATATGAATGAAATATTTATTTATTGAGAAAATAAATAGCACACATTATTTCTAACAATGCTAAGAGTGTTTCTAATTTTTTGGGGATTTTTTAAAGAATAAAAACATTTTGTGTGAAAATTTCATTTTGTTGATTTTTTTCCTTTATGAATTTTGCAAAATTAAAATAAAAAAAAAATATTTTTTAAAAAATCTGAAGAAAAAAAAATCGAATATTCTTTTTAATGGTAGAAATGCCCTGGGCTATTTTTATAAATTATGAAAAATATATTTCACTGAAATTTAGAGTACTTATTAATTTTCTGTGATTTTTAAAAATGAGTAAAAATTAATAAAATATGTTTTTCTTGAGAAAATAAATAGCACGCATTGTTTCTAACATTCTTAACAATGTTAGAAATAATGCGTGCTATTTATTTTCCCAATAAAAACATATTTTATTAATTTTTACTAATTTTTAAAAATCACAGAAAATTAATAAGTACTCTAAATTTCAGTGAAATATATTTTTCATAATTAAAGAAAATAGTCCAGGCTATTTCTAACATCGAAAAGAATATTCGAATTTTTTTTCTTATATTTTTGGGATTTTTATGAATTTTGAGAATTTTGAATGAACATTTTTATTTAAAAAAAAATCTCAAGCATTCTTCTTGATGTTAGAAATAGCCTGGGCTATTTTCTTTTATTATGAATAAACACTCGTTTAAAGCTTAAAATTGAACGCTTTTAAAAAGCAACTAATGTCGAAAAATTCACGGCATATGCACACTAAAAAGAAAAATTCTCTATGAAATTTAGTTCAATACGTATTAGTGGAGGCAATTGAATTTATCGTAGTTTACCCATACACGATGGTTTCGCCATCCGTCCTCCGAGGAATTGGCAATTTAATGAAACCAATTGCAGGATCTCGCTCGCAAATTGCGAACTCGATTGGGATAATGAATTAATGGAAGCAGATAAACATGCAGTAAACTCGACCGGATCGATTCCGATACAAAAGTAACGAGTGCACTAAAAGCGTCCAGTCACTCAAAACCTTAATTGCTTTCTCCACGATGTAAACACCCTCTGGAAACTGCAATACAAGACGGGTGTATAGTAAGCGATTGATTTCAGCAATAGATATTATTTCTTAAAATAACCCCAAACTCTAAGCTTTTTAGGTCAGGTAGCATAAAATATACATCTAAATGTTGATAACAATATACAATCATTGTGCATTCACCCTCCACTGCATCTAAAATATTAATTATAAATATGCGATATTGTTGATGGGTAAAGAGAATGACTTTTATTGAACTATTTTGTTTTCATTGTATTTCTAGAAACGGTATCAGAGCAAATCAAAAACAAAAAATTAACCACTAACTACAACCACCCTATTTTATTGTAAATTTATTTATACATTTTTTAATAGAGGGATAACAAAATTTCCAACTCTATTATATTCATAACAAATGTATCTATCATATGCAAAATAAAAATTTAGGACACGGAGACTATTTCACCCTATCATCCCCCAACAAAAAAAAATTGATTTTAACCAAATAGCGACCTACATGCGTACGATTTTGTTCTTAATTTTTGTTTCCTCTATATTTCTTTAAAGTAATCCAAGAAGCAGGAGGATACATGGGTGTGGTTTTGCATGTTGGGTCCCTATGTGTGCCTGATCGAGTCAACACCCGGTATAACACTATTATTTGACGCATACATCCGTCGAATATTATATTTTCTTTTATTAATTAACTTGTAAAATTGACATTTATATTGGTGGAAAAGTATCTGAATAAAAAAATGTAAAAAACAAACAAATAATTACGAGCAAAGGAGAGAGAACATTTTTGATTTTACTAATAGTAATTCATTGTTAAGGAATGTATCTCATGTACAAAACGAAAATTTGGGACACGGACACTGGCTTGTCCTTCTTCACCCCCTAACAACAAAAAAATACCTACGGACAAAGGCAAGATTTAAAAAAGAAAATTTCGGACACAGACACTGTTTCACAATTCTTCATCCCTTAGCAAAAAAAAAAAATACCTACGGGCAAAGGGAAGATTTTTAATTTTTTTTTAACAGTAACGCATTACTAGGAAATATATCATGTGGAAAAAGATAATTTAAGACACGGACACTGTTTTGTCCTTCTTTGTGCCCTAACAATAAAAATAATTACGAGAAAAGAGAAGATTCTTTTAATTTTTTTTAATATAAACGCATTACTAGGGAATGTATTTACCATGTGCAAAAAGAATTTAGGACACGGACAATCTTAATAAGGGGAAAGAAAATGTTTAATTTTTCTAGTGGTAACGTATTTTTTTTTTCCACATGAGGTGGTATCGCTTAGCGTCCCTGCACTACGGTCTCCGTGGTCCTTTTGTGCTCCTGGTAACGTATTACTAGGTAATGTATCTATGCGACCAGATCGTAACCTCTAAAAATCGGTAGGACCCCCGACCGCTATGTAATGGATACATTTCTGCGGGGGATGGGCCCGAATTTCACGCCTTATTATAACATCTGGCGTTCCGGAACCGAATGCAAAATAGGAAAGGGTCTTGAAAGGGAAATACTACCTGATGCCATTGACACACTTTTACTTATATGAATTGTAATTACTACAATTAACTTAACATAAGTTAATATTTTTTTTTTTTTTTTGATTGATTGAGTTACTTGAAGATAATTATACTTTGATTAAAAAACACTTAGAACCTTTCTTCAATACTTTATTTTGTAACCAAATGTACATTTCGGACACGAAGTGTCCATTATCAATGGTTTGATACTAATACAATTAGTATCAAACCATTGATAATGGACACTTCGTGTCCGAAATGTACATTTGGTTACAAAATAAAGTATTGAAGAAAGGTTCTAAGTGTTTTTTAATCAAAGTATAAGTTAATAAATTCCTCATAGTAAGTTAAATATAACACATAATTCGTTTCATATTTAAATCCTACTATAAAGAAAATGAAAAAAGGAAGTGAGCAACGAAAACAACAAAAATGCAGATTACGGGTAATGAAAAGATATTGATTTAATAAAAAAATATTATAATTGTTCTAAAAGCCCAGAGAATTTGGCGAGGTCGCGCAGCGCAGCGGACCGGCCGAGCCAAATTCGGGCTTTTCTAAACTCGAAATTTTACTTCATGCGCAGCCGAGCGTACTAAACGCTGAAATAACTGAAATATTGTGAACAAATGAACTTTACTTGAAATCGTCGTTTTATACGCTCGGCTGCGCATGAAGTAAAATTTCGAGTTTAAAAAATCCCGAATTTGGCTCGGCCGCTCCGCTGCGCTGCACTACCACGCCAAATTCTCTGGGCTTTTCTAAACTCGAAATTTTACTTCATGCTTCGCCTGGGAGAGGAAAATGCTCGTTTGTAAATTTTCTGTAATGTGAAAAAGAAAAATAATTCCTCGAACTACATGTAAGAGACTAATAAACCACATACGGGATTTCAAAAATATTAATATTTACGGGAATGACAGCTGTGAAAAAAAAAAAACGCTATACTTGCATACGGCAAGTAACGGTAAGTATACGGCTTGTTTCATTGATTACATAGTTATCTATTGAATGTTTATTCGAATCTTACCCTCATTAAGGCTTGGGTTTTATAGACCTTTTTGATAAGACAAATATAAGCAATATTTTGTATTTTAAAAATGTTTAGCTTTATTTATTATTCCATCCGTTTCTTCAATGTTAACAATTTTATGGTATTATCTACAACCGGGTAATTTATTGCCTTTTAAATTTTGTATAAGAATATTTGGTGTAAATATATCTACATATTTTAGTAATTACAACTCATATAAGTAAAAGTGTGTCAATGGAATCAGGTAGTATTTCCCTTTTAAGACCCTTTCCTATTTTGCATTCGGTTCCGGAACGCTAGATGTTATAACAAGGCGTGAAATTCGGGCCCATCCCCCGCAGAAATGTATTCATTACATAGCGGTCGGGGGTCCTACCGATTTTTAGAGGTTACGATCAGGTCCTGTATCTATCATGTGCAACAAGAAAATTTAGAACACGGACACAAAAATTGAATTGCGGACTGAAGGGAAAGACATTTTGTATTTCTTCTAACGGCAAAGCAATGCTAAAGAATATATTATTTGCGTACAAATAATTATTATATCACAGGTACTGTTTTATCTTTCTTTTACTAACCTAAATTTTACGTTTAAATGCTCATTTGCTGCATGGGAAGTTGAAATATCCAAACATTAAAAAAGGAATGTCCAAATATCTTATTCTCATACTTGATCATGTGTCTTTGGAGTGTATCTGTGCGATTAAATAAGTGATTTTTTAAAAATAGTGCCAAAATCGTTGCTAAAATCCACTATTGATAAGTTAAATAAATCAGATCTTATGACTTTTGGTGTTATGTGCAGAAATGTGTTCCAATTTCTCGCGTAGTTAAATGAAATAAGCATTATTATTTAACTGTATTGTTTCCTGAGATCCAGATGTCCAGCTATTTTTTTGGGGGAATGTCCAGGTGGCCTCTTTGTGGTTGATTTGAATCATTTGCCACTCGTCCGTCATCTATTCGTAACACATGCTGACTCCATTGCCGTCGTCTTGGGCTTGTCCAGCGCACGATATCGGTGAGCGCAACTATTCGAATTTCCTCGCTTCGCGCCCTGTTCCGTAGGTTGAGGCCAGATAAGGATTTGAGGGTTTTTATTTGTATCGTCCTCGTCCGCTCTTTTGTCTTTGTGTATCTGCACGAGATTCGACTGCATATGTCAAAATTGGTCTGACGCAGGTCTTATAAGTACCAAGGGGAGCCAATGCTTATGGGAGAAGCAGAAATCGAGTAGAAAAGGAGAGGATGTGAGGTAAGAGTAAGACAGACGACTGTATACTCCAATCACCGGTCACGCTTCTGGATGCAGCATCCAAACGCGGTTACCAAATCTTATATAGAGACTGGCTAACTGGATACATATGAACTGTGTAAATACGTACTTTGCTGTCCTTATGAATTTATCCCTCGAAATAAGGTCTAGTAGGCACAGAGAGTCCTAACATAAAAGAAGAAACGGCCCAAATGTCCAAGAGGTTCCGCTCCCTTGTAAATTTTAAATTGTAGCAAAATGAACTTTTCATTTTGCTACAATTTAAAATTTACAAGGGAGCGGAACCTCTTGGAAATTTGGGCCGTTTCTTCCTTAATTTTTCTTTTTGCTACAATTTAAGTTTTATTCCCGTTTGAATTTCTTTGGACATTGCTTTTTAATGTTTTGACATTATAACTCCCCTAATCCAATGTATTTTTCTATCAAGGAGGCTACATTACAAAAAAAAAATACACCCACCACATTTTCTTTCGGTCTTTTAAACCATGGATTATCCCACAACTCTGGTTTAATTTAAGAAGTTCCTCGCGTTTTGTGTGCCAGAGATGCGATTTACAAGGACGCACCGTCCGCCCGGCGTAGTAAAACTTTATTATTTAGTAAACAAGCAGCAGGGAAATTAGATAGAAGCGCCCGACCGCGCTCCGGAGGATCCACACGTACGCACAGGCGACAGTAAAGATGGAATATTAAGTGATCATTAAAACGCGACGATACACAAAACAGCAAACGAGCTGAAGAATTTTATTGGGGCGAAATGCACTTTATTGTGGGCCAGGAATAGAGCGACGGGCGTACTCGTAAAATGTCATCCGGAGAGTAATACTTGGAAATGCAAGGCATGGTCTATTATTGTCACTACACAACACACACTCAATTAAGACTCTATTTTATATTTTACGTTTTAATTTATAAACCATTTTGTATTGAGGGGTGGTGGGTAGAGGCCCTACCTCCTAACCCAGGGTTCACGGGTTCGAGTCCCGCCGGGTGGGGTTATTTTAAAGTACAAGATGATTTCACCTGGATCCATGGAATACGTCCATGGAATAGATAGAATGGATCCATGGAATACGTTTGCAGCGTCTAAATATAGTAAATTATAAAATATACAGGTAAAATAGTGGAATGGTTTAAAACCAATATCCAATAAATGAAAAAAAAAAACAATGATTTTAGTTTCAATTCTGCACTACTCTTAATGATTTCTGTAAATGACTTTATTATATTACATACTAGGCATTTTTTTCATATAAATATGCATACTGTATACGCTGTATAAATCTTTAATCGATTTTATAAAAGCGTTCAATTTTAAGTTTCGAACGCGTGATTCCACTCCCAGACTAAGCATGAAGTAAAATTTCGAGTTTAGAAAAGCCCCGCGTAGAAAATTTGTCGAGGGTCGCGCAGCGACCCGAGACAAATTTTCACGGGGCTTTTCTAAACTCGAAATTTTACTTCATGCGCCACGCGTATAAAACACTGAAATATTGTCCAGATATATGAAAGAAAATGGTGTTATTAAATTTTGTTTAGATTAAAAAATAACTTTGATCATATTCATTTTTAAAAATTACTGTGATTGATAGCAGAACTTTGATTAAAACACTTAGTTTGTTTCACTGATTTAAATCAATGAAACAAACCAAGTGTTTTAATCAAAGTTCTACTATTAGTTAAATATGTTTCACTGCGGGTTAAGTGAGAAATTAACTCAACATAACTTTTTTTTTCCACATGAGGTGGTATCGCTTAGCGTCCCTGCACTAAGGTCTCCGTGGTCCTTTTGTGCTCCCCGTGGTCCTTTTGTGCTCCAACATAACTTTGATTATATTAATTTTTAAAAATAAAAGAATTATAAGAATATGGAATGACTTAAATTTTTGTCTGAGGATTACTTAACTTACATCTTATATTTAAAGTACAAAATGATTTCACCTGGGTCTATAGAGTGTGTGAATGTGTTTGTGGCGTCTAAATATAACAAACTATATAATATAAAGGTGAAATGGTGGAATGGTTTAAAACCAATATCCAATAAATGAAAAAAAAACAACATATTTTTATAATATAAGTATGACTGAAATTGCCAATACTTGGTTATAGAATACTTCAAAACATTAAACGTGCCGAGATTCTTTACGCAATCTACAACAAACTTGTCTTACAAAGACTAAATCAAACGCTCATTAAAACAACTGCTTTCGTCGGGGTATTAGCTCGGAAAGTAGTTGATTTAATTGCACGGACTCTAATTAACTTTTTGATTAACTAACCACGATTAACTTTAATCGAAGGATTTCTATTGCACCGTGGGCTGATTTACTAATCAGCCACCATAGAGAAATAATGAAGATAGCACGCATTTTTCTAGGGAATTCTAGGGAATTTACTTTATTTTTTGGTAATTGTTTCGTCGTACTATTGTAAACAGCGGAAACAAATGCGCGGGATTTATAAGTGAGATATATTTCTATATTTAACTCATTAAACGCCATTGATGCATACACGCAACATTATCATTTTTTGTTAATTAAATGACTATATAAGTTAATTTGATATATTATATTATTTGAACTGACCTGAAAGTGTACAAGGAAAACTGTAATTATTTTGTTATTTAAATATTTCGATTATTCCTCATAAAAAATGGCAGTGTATTTCTATCTTTAAAATATTTCAGCGTTTTATACGCGTGGCGCATGAAGTAAAATTTCGAGTTTAGAAAAGCCCCGTGAAAATTTGTCTCGGGTCGCTGCGCGACCCTCGACAAATTTTCTACGCGGGGCTTTTCTAAACTCGAAATTTTACTTCATGCTTAGTCTGGGAGTGGAAACACTTGTTCTAAACTTCATATTGCACGTTTCTAACTAAAATCGACGAATGCCTAAAAATGTACATCGTATACATTATGTATATTTAAAATAAAAATGCACAGTATGTCATAATATAAGTTATTCATAAAAATCATAAAAATAAGTGCACAATTTTTACCTAAAACCAACTGTTAGAATTAAAGGAAAGGCACTTGGTATTGTTTCACAATTAAATCTTTATTCCGACTAGTTTCGGTTTGTTAGACCATTTTCAAAGGAATGTACAGAAAAAAATTATTTCCTAAGTATATATACAATATTTTTGTTTCAGGTAATAAGAGAAGTCAGAATTGGGGAATTCCAAATCTCCTCGTTGTCGTTTACGATATTTTCCCCATTTTTATGGCCCTGTTAATCTCCAGGCCCTCTTTGAGGTTTAGTGCGTATCCCTTATTACCTGAATGCAAAATCTTAAAATTATGCGGATTAAAGAAGTGATTGAATGCGATGCAATGTTTGGAAAAGCCAGTTGTTGGTTTATTATCTAAAACAGATTATTTATGTTCTTTCATTCTGATTTCGAAAGATCTGCCGGTTTGTCCAATATAACCAAGTGCCTTTCCTTTAATTAACTTTACATAGTGTAATATGTTTCACCAAGTGCCAGATGAGAAATTAATTCAAGAAATTGTTAGAATTAACTCTTGCTCGGCCGTTAATGGGTTAAAGTGATTGTAACTTTATTCATCGCACATTTTCTTATTAAAAAAAATAAATGGAAATTAAAAAAAAAGCAAACACAACTAAACAATAAATAATTTCACGGAAGTAACCGTCGTGAAGTTATTGCGCTAACTTCACGACGAATGCTCGGAATGTTAATCGGTCGAAACGGGCTGATTAAGGTTATTAGGGGACAGTGCAAGCCGATTTTTGACTAATTTGTGATTCACTTTTTAGCCATGATTAAGCACCTGCGGTGCAAGTCGGCATTAGTCTTTGTAAGACAAATTTGTTAAAGATTACGTAAAGAATCTCGACACTTTTAATGTTTTTACCATATTTTTATTAGTCTTGCTTCCAATGACTATGTATTCATATTTAACCAATTCTAAATTCGATGTTACAATATTTAGGACGTCACAACACATTCACACTACTTCCACTTCCAATAATTTCTTACAACTTCATTTAGCTCAATAGATGGCGTTTGCTGTCGATTTTACTAAATGTATTAGCATAAAGGCTTAACATAGTCTCAAATGTCAGTCAGGGCTACCAAATCAGTGATTTTATCACCAAATCAGGTGTTTTTATCTTTCAGATTAAGACAAATTATTGTTTGAGGTTCAGACATGGCTAAATACTGGTGTTTGTTGGAAGTTTTTAGTCAAAATCTAGTGACTTACTGTCATCACAAAGCGAATAAAGTTAAAACAGTCGATTGACGTGTTAAAATACTGCCAAAAATATCAACAATTGGGAAAATCGATCATGAAATTCATAAATATACTACTGAAGGGCAAGATACAGTATCTCAAGAGTTGAAGTGTCGAGCTGCACAAACATTTTTTTATCGATCTTGTATAAATCATAAACATATAAATCTTGGAAGTATATTTTGAACTTAAAAATATTTCTGCGTTTTTTTTATTACTGGCGCACGAAGTAAAATTGCGAGTTTAGAAAAGTATAAAAATTATGCGCTAAGCTTGGCGACGAATCCAAATATTCCGGCGTTTCTAAACTCTAAATGTTACTGTGGAAACGTTTCTTAGTTTCTTAGAAGTTTCAAATTGAAGGAATAACTAACTTAACCTAACAAATTTAAAACCAACCTAACCAAAAACAGTTACTTATGACATAACCGAACTTCACAATCTAGCTAGTCTGTCTATGACAGACTAACCCAACTCTAGCTAGATTAAGCAGGTTGTTAGGTATTATTAAAAGTGCGATTCTTTTCGCAATCTACAACAAGTTAGTCTTACAAAGACTATATCAAACACTCATTGAAAAAACTACTTCCCGGGCTAATACCCCGACGGACATTGAATTATACAACAAGTGTTTGCTGTTACATACAGTAACCTACTGCAAATGTAACAATTTGGATCAAATTATTCAGGCCATCTAACTTGTTGTAGATTGCGAAAAGAATCGCACTTTTAATGTTTGAAGTATTCTGCAACCAAGAATTGGCAATTTCATTTATACTCAGGTTGTTAGTTACTTAGGTCAAAAGTCAAGTGACATCTACCTTAACCTTAACGATTGTCCAGTAATTAAGGTTATGTTTGACATGACATGCACCAAAGTCAGAGTATGTTCGGTAATAGTATTAAACTCACCCATGAAATAGAAAATAATAAGTCATTACCATTCTTAGACCTTTTAATTTCAAGAAATAATATTAAACTAGAATTTAACATTTTTAGAAAACCCACACATACTTTTAATTATCTCCATGCTAATTCTTATGCTCCAATGAAGTACAAGTTAGCAGCTTTCAATAGCCTCATCCGCAGAGCCTTCAGCTTACCTTTATCCACCAAAAATAGGGAAAATGAATTAAAAGTTATACACAACATCGCGAGAAACCTTCAATACAATAGTCATACCATCCAAAAAATAATTAACAAACATGTTTCTAAAAATAAACTTAACAGTACCACATTCTTAACACCTATCAATTCCAATAAAGATAAAAAATTCGTGCGACTAATATATTCCCCCACCTCAGAAATCTATTTTAATAAATTATATAAAAAATTTAACTTAACACCAGCCTTCTATGCTAATTCAAAACTTAGCCACTTATTAGGGAATACATTTAACAAAATAGAAGAATTACACCAATCAGGTATTTATTCAATTAGTTGTAGTAACTGTAAAAAGTTGTATATTGGTCAAACGCAACGCAACCTAAGAATTAGATTTAAAGAACATATAGCACACGTACGTAATCTAAATCAAGATAGATCAAGGTAACCACATAATCGAAACCGGTCATAAAACCACTGTTAAAAATATCAAATTACTGGAACATTCGTCGAATTATCAATTAAATATGCTTGAAGCTATCGAAATGAAAAAATCCGAAAATTATTTAATGAATTTTGATCTCAGCCCACTCCAAAATACCTTATTAGATTTAATTTGTACACCTTAATCCGGGTTTCCCCAATACGCTTATCCTGTCCATACCGAATAGCCTTAATACCCTTACCCCGCCCATATCGCTACCCTTATTTTTTCTTGGAATTGTTAATTATTTTTTTTCCCAATTTCTTGCCTTCACTCCCACCGCTTTGTATGTAATCGTTTGTGTATATATGTGTTAAATTTTAGTTTTGTTAGCTAGTATTAATCCATTGATAATGGTCACATTGTGTCCGAAATGTACATATGGAATAAAAATAAAAGTGTGAAGAAAGGTTATTAGTGCGTTATTTATCAATTATGTTCGGTAGCATTTACAAACGACATTTTAACATAAAACAATGGCTTAGGTTACCGTCAGTTTTCGTTAGGTGAAGGTTAGATTAGATAACAATTTAGGTTAGACCTAATCTATACAATAAATTTAGGTTAGATTTAAACACACTATATTTTCAAATCTAATCTAACGTAACTGTAGGTTTTGTCAGATTAAATATCGGGTTGTCACTTTTATTAAATAATTTAAATTATTATATGTTTTAATCTAGCTTAATATTATCGGTAAAAATATAGGTTCGCTCTTTATACATACTTCAATACACATTATCAAAGCTAACCTAAATAAGATAAATTCAAATTCAAAACTATTTGATTTCGAGAAAATAAGCTTACGCTTCTTATAGTTTGCACACTTTAAACATAATATAAAAAATTACGAAAAAACTATTCGTGAAAATGCAAACAGTGTCTTAATTAATAAGACATAATCCCTTTTTTTACCTATAAATACCGACCATCATTTTCACTCATTCCATTTCTGTGTACCTGTTCATTCCACACACACCACTTTTTCCAAGTAAGTTTGTTTTAATTTTATTCCTAATTTTTTAAACGTCATAAGCAAAGCTATACTGAAGAGAGATAAATCTCGAAACGCGTCTATAGATGGCCTAAGACATTAGTTTTAATCCAAGTCCTTTCGATTCTAATTTTTTGCTATCTCTCCATTCATTTTAAATTGTATTGTTAGTTGGTTTGAAGAGAATTTGACCTAAACGTTACATATACTTTAATAGAGCGTTGTAACAAATCAATTTAAATAAGATTTTAAATATTTCATTGTATAATTCAATATCCGGAGGTGTATTTGCACGGGAAGTAGTTGTTTCAATGAATATTTATTGTCTTAAATTGTGTTATTAATTAAGACACTGTTTGCATTTTCACGAATAGTTTTTTTGTAATTTTTTATATTATGCTAACCTAAATGTTTATAACTGTTAAGTCAACTAATGAATAGGTTTTCGTGTCGGAGTACTGCACACAATTCAATTTTCTTACGACTTACCACGCATTTTTCCTCTTGATTCTCGAATTTACTCCACACATTTATCTGTAGAGTTTTCGTATAGATTTATTACTCTTAAAGAACCCCATCCGGACGGGATTTGTATACCATCAAAAATATTAAAACAAATTATGCCGATATAAAAGCTCTATTTGTGCTACTGTGATGATCTTAACGACTGCGCCATGTATGCATATCCTCTTAGTAAACAATATAAAAAATATCCATTGTTTGCACTTGTTGAGGTTCTATTTTTGCAGATCAGGTAAACAAGTATGATAAATAGCTTCACTTAATTATGTATACAAACACGCTATTAAGATATTACATGTTCACGTCAGTAATCCTCCTATCACCCGCCCATTCATCACTTGTCTGCTTGATGTATGGATATCAATATTTCATTAATACGCGGAAGCATCAAAGGAATTCAATAAATATTCAAAGAAATCGGCCCCAACAAAAGCCTTCATTCATGTTAATTGAGCCGTCATCCTCCATTAAATAAAAGTGATTGAAAATGGCGTAACACGAGGAAAAAATCTGTGAAATTCCCAAATGGGAAAATGCTTCAATAGTATGGGAAAAGATGAGAAAGGTGCTCTTAACTTAACATTTTATAGAAATGTTAGGTCATTCCATAAATATTGCGCTTTACATTTCTATTCATATTTATCAAAATTAAGATTATGTTCTTTAGCAACCCATTGACCGTCCAGCAATTAAAAAGGTAACTATAAACGATGATTTTAATTAAAATTCTGCACTTAATCTCTGCTCTTAACTTAACATGTTATAGGAATGTTGGGTCATTCCATAAATATTGCGATTTTTATTTTCATTTTTATTCATCAAAATTAAGATTAAGTTTTTTTAACCCATTAACGGCGCAGCAATTTTAGTTAAAATTCTGCACTTCTCTTAATGATTTCTGTGAATGACTTATTATATTATGTAATATAACAAGTCATTGACAGAAATCATTAAGAGAAGGGGATTTTTTCATTTAAATATACATAATGTATACGCTGTATAAATCTTCAAATATTCGTCGATTTTATAAAACCGTTCTATTTTAAGTTTTGAAAGCGTGTTTCCACTCCCAGACTAAGCATGAAGTAAAATTTCGAGTTTAGAAAAGCCCCGTGTAGAAAATTTGTCGAGGGTCGCGCAGCGACCCGAGACAAATTTTCGCGGGGCTTTTCTAAACTCGAAATTTTACTTCATGCGCCACGCGTATTAAACACTGATGGAAGTAAAGTTAAAACTATACGTCTTTAGCACACAGTTTTAAGGGCATATTGTGAACTGGGCAATATTTCAGTGTTTTATACGCGTGGCGCATGAAGTAAAATTTCGAGTTTAGAAAAGCCCCGTGAAAATTTGTCTTGGGTCGCTGCGCGACCCTCCACAAATTTTCTACGCGGGGCTTTTCTAAACTCGAAATTTTACTTCATGCTTAGTCTGGGAGTGGACAACACTCGTTCTTAGGAGTTTCAAATTGAAGGATCCCTCTAGATTACTAAGTTTATTGCCATTTTACAAACGCTACAGCTCAAAGGACCAATCATGGTCTTCGGAGACTGAAGGACTACAGGGAATCGAAGTTTCTTTTCAAGAAAACAACGAATATTTAAAGGTTTACCGCATGGATAGGAAAGAAAACATCAAATTTTGGAAAAATATCGAAGTTGGGTTGGTTATCAGTGTATTTTCAACTTAAATTTAAATCAGTGTTGCATACGCGTGGCGCATGAAGTAAAATTTCGAGTTTAGAAAAGCCCCGTGAAAATTTGTCGAGGGTCGCTGCGCGACCCTCGACAAATTTTCTACGCGGGACTTTTCTAAACTCGAAATTTTACTTCATGCTTAGTCTGGGAGTGGACAACACTCGTTCTTAGGAGTTTCAAATTGAAGATCCCTCTAGATTACTAATTTTATTACCATTATACAAAGGCTACAGCTCAAAGGACCAATGGTCTTCGGAGACTGAAGGACTACAGGGAATCGAAATTTTTTTTTCAAGAAAACAACGAATATCTAAAGGTTTACCGCACGGATAGGAAAGAAAACATCCAATTTTGAAAAAATATCGAAGTTGGGTTGGTTTTCAGTGTATTTTCAACTTAAATTTAAATCAGTGTTGTATACGCGTGGCGCATGAAGTAAAATTTCGAGTTTAGAAAAGCCCCGTGAAAATTTGTCTCGGGTCGCTGCGCGACCCTCGACAAATTTTCTACGCGGGGCTTTTCTAAACTCGAAATTTTACTTCATGCTTAGTCTGGGAGTGGAAAACACTCGTTTAAATTTCCAAATTGAACTTTTTGACTTTTTCACAACTGAATATAATTCTCAATATTTTCACCAGAAAACTATAAATTAGTGAAATGTGTATCAATCGAAACAGCATTCCACTTTTACTTTTCTCCGTATCAATGCGTGCGTTAGTCCATGGCCAAGTTTTAATTTGCATAAAAGAGTATTGACCGAATAAACGTGTTACTTGTTGGTCTGTACTGTCTAGAGGGAATATTAATGAGGACGAGCAAGCGCTTCCCAAAAACAGTATTGATTAACGATTCCTTCTGTTGCGTCGGTTTGGAGCACAATGGAGGTAATTGTAAAATATTTAAGTCTTCGAAGGCAGTTAGTGGATTAAGGGGGGGGAAACCGGATTATTCCTGATTTTGTTTTGGCAATTAGCACCTAGAAAGGGGAGTGAATTTAATGAAACTGGGGCGGTGTTATTGTGGCTCGATCTAAAATTCATCACGCGAACTTTAAAGATTTCCTCTTTGTGGGGGGGAAACTTGGGAACACAAGGAAGTGTGTTTATAATGAAGTTGACGTTTAAGTCATTAAGTTGTGTGTTTGATAAACATTCGGTGAATCCACGAATATTCCTAGATGCCGGGATCGGGTTTTTTTAATTAAATAAAAATTCTTTTTTTCTGGACCGTTTTAAATGGATTGACCCAAATGTTATTAGGTACTTCTAGGTGATTCATTTCTAAAAATGCAATCTTAAATAACCAAATAATTAATGAAATATGTATGTAACAAATGGCTTTGTACTGAGTCCAACGGAGTGCAGACAGTGTTGAAATTTACAGACAAATCATTTTTACCCTATTTTTTTCTTTTTAAGTAATTTTAGCCGCAATATTGAGCAATATTTAGGTAATTACTTGGCTCGTCATTTCTACCGAACAATAGAAATTCCACACTATGACAAATTGCGAATCTCCTTGGCTTACGCTTAAGCCAACCACATTTACACATTCACACAAATAGGTACAATCTTTTCAAAATGCGTTTGGATGTTGAGAAAAGTAGATTGCTCAACATCCAAACGCATTTTGAGGCGGTTTTATATTACTTTACTCATTTAACAAAGAAAAACGTCTTGATTTTCCAAAATTCGAGTGTAATTACGCAAATGTATTGATTCTTCAGAAGAAGAGAGTTACAAGGTTCTATATTGAGTAAAGAAATTGAGAAATTTCAATTAGATTGAAGTAACCCTTCCTCGGATGTTCTTCTATAGTCACTTTTTTTCCTTATTCAAGCGGCAAGTGTTAATAAAAGCAACATCTGCTTGTATCGTGGTTATTAGCCACCACACATGAGGAAATGCTTATGTAACGAACAATGCTCCTCGCTTATCTAAATAGAAACGAAAAGTCTGGGCATGGGCTGTATTTTTAACCAGCGGAACTTCAAAGAAAACCGTACATCACTTGAGCTTTGTGAATGGTAAACCTACACCACACCAACTTGAATTATTGACAGTAATACCTAAAGACAGTGTGTGGTCAATGACTCCACCGAAACATTATCAGACTTATTAATAGAATTGCCTTTAATATCATTTTAGTTTAATGCTAGTTAATTTCTACTCGACCCGTACAAACACGATATTAATAGAACAAAATCTACGCGCTTTTCAACTATTTATAAAATCAACGTGGCAACAGCGCATTTTAATGTGTTCCAACTTCACTCTAATTGAATTTGGGGTAATTCAGAGGTTATGTATTGTTATGTATGGCATTCCCCGATTATGAGCGCCCTTCTTACCTGACACACAAAAATATTGTATATAAACTTTGTAATTTGTAAAATCTATACATTCCTTAAAAATGACTGTTAGTCGAAGCTAGTAGGGATAAATAAATAATATTAATAAAACTTCTAAAAATTAATTTACATACAGGGAGTTTTTCTCTAAAGTATAGGACAGCTCCAAATTCAGCTTATTTTCTTTAAGTCTTTAGATATTCGTTGTTTTTTTGAAAGAGTTAGATTTGAAGCTTTAAACGAGTGTTTTCCACTCCCAGACTAAGCATGAAGTAAAATTTCGAGTTTAGAAAAGCCCCGTGAAAATTTGTCGAGGGTCGCGCAGCGACCCGAGACAAATTTTCTGGGCTTTTCTAAACTCGAAATTTTACTTCATGCGCCACGCGTATAAAACACTAAAATATTAGGAAATTTATGTATATTTGAACCTCACTTGAAATCAGCGTTTTATACGCGTGGCGCATGAAGTAAAATTTCGAGTTTAGAAAAGCCCAGAAAATTTGTCTCGGGTCGCTGCGCGACCCTCGACAAATTTTCACGGGGCTTTTCTAAACTCGAAATTTTACTTCATGCTTAGTCTGGGAGTGGAAAACTTTCGTTTAAAGCTTTAATTTAAACTATGGGAATATGTATACCCAAAAGAAAAATTCCCTTTATAAAAAAATACGAGTACATACTATTCAAAAATACAAAGAATTTCTAAAGAATACAATTTCTTTAAGCTTAAATACTTAAACAACCTTATCATTATTTTTAATAATATAAAACATTGCAAATACGAATGATAAACGAGAACGATTCAAAATTAAACCAAATAACACGACAAACTTGAACAAAACACGCATAAATCAACGACAATGACGGATCTGTTCGAACGCTTGGCAGCAACTGCAAGTAGCAAAAGGTACACATAATCCGACCAACTAGATCTTTCAGGCAGGGCTTTAATTATACATGCAAATGTATATCGCGCGATCAACACCGCGAACATTAACGCCCCATTAAAACGTAAACGCCCCCGACAAAGCGGGGTACATGGGGAATTAAACCATGGCCGTTACGACATTCATTGATGGCGTTTAAACGTAAACACGTGTGCGTACGAAATACCATAAACACATTAGCATCATAGGAACACGTTCCGATGTATGTACAAATAACACAGAGGAGTTTGTGCCAAGAATCCGTGACACTAAGTTTGTCTGATGCTCGTAAATTATTACTACAAACACGGATACTGTGGAATTAGAAAGATGCGCGTGGTTACGGATAATAAAGTCATTATCATTATAGCTGTCGAAAAAGTGAAATAAGTAATAAAGAAATCAATGCATAAAGGACCCAAATAAATCCAGACACTATTTTTTTTAAATATGTACTTACACAAATGAAGGGCTAAGGGGAAAACCAAATGAGTTCAAAAGGTAACAAATTGTGTTGCTTAAACCAAATATTTTTACGTAGGCAAACGTAACGGGAAACGAACAAATGGGTCAGCAGTTATTCATGACGAAAAAAATGTCATAACCTGTGAAACATTCGAGTTCTGAACTTCCATTTTGTTCCCTTGTAAAATTTCAAAATTGTGACTCATCTGGTTTTTCACCTTAACCCTTCAAATATCAACACCTTAAATAAAATTATACTAATTTATTTTTAAATAACTGATATTTCTGAAGCATTAGAAACATTGGAATATATGTCCCCTCCATTAGTAAATATATGAGTGGCCTATTTCCAAAAACCCCGAAATCCATTGTTTTCCAATGGATTTACTTGTTTTTGGAAATAGGCGACTCATATGTCCCCTTCATTAGTCAATAGAAACTATACCTCAGTGGTAAGCAAGGTCTCTATTGCATTTTTAAACCCCAATTTGCAGTGTGCTAAGTTTGTATGGAATCAGAATAAAATCTGTGCTGTTTTTTGGAGAGATATCACAGATATAACTGTGCTTGTCATAGAGATGATAAGATGTAAGGCAGATGTGCGGTGTCCAAAAAGTTGCTAGATTTTCTTGTTCCTCTTGCGAAACCATTGATACAATATGGTAGTCAAAATGAGAAAGTGGCTCATAAGCAAGAATATGGCAGGAAATCCCAATTATCAAGAGTATTGAACGTTGGAGACCAGTTATCAGTAGAAAGACTAACTAGAAGAACATGCCCCAGATGCACTAGAGACAAGGACCAATACCATTTGCGTGGCATGCGACTTTCCTCTGTCTAAAAAATGTCACATGTCTAACCATACATAGTTGTTGTTTTGTTATGGGGTCGGTGGGTCGTGTGGCCTAGACCTAAAAGATCTTTTGTAATTATCCCTGATTTTCGTTAAAGTAAGTCGTGTGGCCTCTGAGCCTTCCGAAATTCCTCGACCTAAAGGATCTTTTGTAATTATCACTGACCTACTTGAGACCCTCAATGCCTAGACCTCTTGTGTAGTCTACAATAACTTCAGGGTTAATGTGTACCAATTCATCAGGCTTTAAAGTGGCTGATAACAGGTAGTTAGTTGAAGGGAGAGGGCAAAGCATTTACAAAGTATATGCTCTGCTGTTTCTTGTGCCTCGTTGCAGAATCTGCAATTAGCATTAGTTGTCTGACCCATCTTAGTGAGGTGGTGTTTTAGAGGACAGTGTCCGATTAGAAGGCCGGTTATGGACCTTAGGTTGCCCTTGCTTAGCCTAAAAAACTGTTTGGCTCTTACGGCTAAGCAAGAGTTAAACAGTCTTAAAAGGCGATAAACCTTTTCGCCTGCCTCAAGCCAGGTGTGTATCTCAGATGAGCACCTTTGGCAGCATCTTCCCACTCCTGGATCATTCCCTTGATGAAGACTTTAGTTATTTCACTATAGGGTTCTGGTATAACAAATGGCATTTTAGAGCCTTCTTTGGCAAGGCTATCGGCAATTTTATTACCTTTGATCCCTGTATGACCTGGAACCCAGACCTGTTTAACTCTGTTGTTCCTGGCCAGCTGCTTTAGGGATAGTTTGCACTCCCAGACAGATTTAGACTTACATCAAGGGGAGCCAATGCTTATGGGAGAATTGGAAATCGAGTAGAAAATGAGAGACTATGGTCAGGATGTGGGGTAAGAGTAAGACAGGCGACTTTTACACCAATCACCGGTCTCGCTTCTGCAGCATCCAAACGTGGTTAACAAATTTTATATAGAGACTGGCGAACTGGATATATATGAATTGTGCTTACATGTAGGTGATTTTATTTCCTTTAATAGAGCCTGGCTGTCTGGGCATATGCATATCCTCTTTTTATTGTAGCCCCTATCTAAACATACTTGAGCGCATGTGTTCAAGGCCTAGATTTCTGCCTGGAATATCGATGGGGACCGTTCTAAGGCCCTTGATAACTCGAATCCAGAGCCATTGATACCGATTCCGACTCCATTCTCAGTTTTAGATCCGTCAGTGAACCAAACTATAGAGGAGCCTTGTAACTGCTTGACTTTCGCTGCAACATTATGGCCACCTTGGATATCCACTTCAATCGTTGTATCGAAGTCGTAGACAGTTGACATGTAGTCTTTGGGCATGTATACCGCTCTTTCGCACACAGGTGCCTCTTAAAATGTCGATATTTTGGAGTATCTGGATTATTCTTAAGGCGTCTAAAGCAGCTTACTTTTTCACGAGCAGATGCAGAGGTATGAGGTTTAGCATAGCCTCCATTGCTCCAATAGGGCAAATGCTCATACTATCTGTGATGCCCAAACATGCGAGCCTTTGACCCTTGCTGAGCTTTGTTTGGGTTGTACTCTTCCTTGTCTTTGTCCGCCAGACAAAAGAACCACATGTGATTATTAGTCTTATCACCGTTATGAAAAGCCAATGTATCATCTTGGGGTGTAAACCCCATCTTCTGCTAAATACATAGTTACGGTCTTTACAAACATATTTTACCTTACGTTTTTGAGAGAATGAGACTATAGATGCTAAGGTGTGATGTTTAGCATAGCCTCCATTGCTCCAGTAGGGCAAGGGCTCATAGCCAGCCCAATCATGCCAGCCTTTAAACCTTGCTGAGCTTTGTTTCGGTTGTACTCTCCGTTGTCTTTGTCCACCAGACAACTGAACCATGGGTGATTATTGGTCTTATCCCCGTCTAAAAAGCCAATATACAGGGCTATTCAGAATAAAGGAACAGATTTCAAAAATCTATTTCTTCCAAACGACAAAAGATAGAAACACAATTCCAACGTTCGTTAAAAAAGAAAAGTTCAAATTTTATGAATTCATATGACCACCATGTGTTACACGACAAATATCAAAACTGTGGCTCATTTCTTGCCACACACAAATCAGCTGGTCTCTAGTTATCGAATTTACAGCTTCAACAATTCGATGTCGCATATACACAAGAAAGGTTTTTGGGCTCCTTTTCGTAAACTGTACGAATACGCTTGACATTTTCATTCGTTGTGCGTGGACATCCCGTGCTTTTCTGTTTGCAGGTGCAACCATCGTCTACGAATTTTCGATGCCACTGGTAAATCTGCTTATGACGAGGCGGTTGTTTATTAAACTGAAGGCGAAAAGCACGTTGAACTTCAATAATGGGCTCTAGTTTTGCTAATCGCAGCACGCAAAATGATTTTTCTTGTTGTGTCGCCATTTTATTACAGGCAATCAACATGACAAATAACAGCGCCAATGCGGCAGTGGTTGGAACTTCTGCCTGGAGTGTTCAAATTTTTAACTTTTGTCTGTCCAGGAACGTTGGAATTATGGTTCTAACTTTTGAAGTTTGAAAGAAATAAACGTTTGAAATCTGTTCCTTTCTATTTCTATCTTGAAGTGTAAACCTGCATTCCAAGATGTAACTTTAGAGGTGAACTGATAGTGGTCAGGGCACCTTTAAAATCACATCTTGGAACCCACCCCACCTGAATGCGCCATTATCACTAAATGCGAGGTATGAATAGAGGCCATGTAATTCTGAAATTTTTATATTGCCGTATCAACGATTACATCATTTTACCTTACTTAATTAACCTCGTTCTATATTTCTGTATGCATTTCAGTCGGTACATCTAAAAATTCCCTTCGCCGAAAATAATCGTCACACCATCATGAATATTCCAACGCTCGTGCAGGAATCGGAATGAAATTTAATGGTATGCAAATTGGTGCAGACAGTTTGCTGCCACCATTCCTTTATCGAAATGCAATTATATGAATATTCCAGCGAGCCAAATATACATCGCTAAAATTAATATCCGTTGCACAATTTCCTCCTCTTCTGGAAAAATTGATTTTTGCAGCGCGGGCGGATGGAAGGGCATTCTGCGTGGGCCAGTTGCAAAACCAAAGGGCGCTCTCTTGTATGGTAATTGGGGGGATGGATACGCTTGTGGATGGATATGTGTTCTTTATTTTCCGTAGAAAAGGGTATTGATTTTCCATATTTTTGTGTAACAGAATAGACTTTGTTTGAGTATATGAAAAAAGCCTATGCATATGATCTATTTTTTTTTTCTTTCATAGAAAAAAATATTCTCTTGATGCTCCTTGGGTAGGACCAGAGCGAAGACGATCACAGAAGGCTCTGCGTCTTTAAAGACCCCGTACCGCTGATTGATTTTGCAAAATAAAATTGGTTTTATTTTCTAATACTGGATGATTTAAATTAAATTTAAATTAAAACACTTGGTTTGTTTCACTTATTTATGTTTTCTCCGACTAGTTTCGACCATTGGTCATCTTCAAGGAGAAATGTGGTTTTATTTTCTTTCTGTAGATAGATCTTTTTTCAAAATAAAAGATAATTTAAAAATTACTTTAAATGTAAACACCACATGCATATGTTTACATTTAAAGGAATTTTTAAATTACCTTTAATTTTGAGAAAAGATCTATCTGCAGAAAGAAAATGAAACCAATTATATATTATCTTTCTTTCATAGAAAGAATTGTTCTCTTGATGTTCCGTGGGCAGAACCAGAGCGAGAACGATCGCATAAGGCTCTGCGTTTTTGATTGATTGATTTTGCATAATCAAATTGGTTTCATTTTCTTTTTGCAGAAAGATCTTTTTTCAAAATTAAAGATTATTCAAAAATTACTTGGGATCTATCATTAGTCAAAATTAGTGGCGTTATGGATAATTCAAAACAGTAATTACCACTAGAAATTTATCATAATACACAGAAAATTATCGAGAAGATACTGCAACATTCATTTCTGGCGCATACACAACCAATTGTAAAGTGAAGTTCAAAATATAATGCTTAAGTTTCATCTTACGTTAATAAATGTTGCAAATTTTCATTTCTTTGTGAGCGAATTAAAACTTTTTTTTTAAATTATAATTACAGATCCTAAAGCAGATTTTCCGAAAAATAATCTTTGATGAAATTTATTAGCGCAAGATCAAATTTAAACAGTATATTTTAAACTTCACTTTAAATCGTGTTTTATACGCGTGGCGCATGAAGTAAAATTTCGAGTTTAGAAAAGCCTGAAAATTTGGTTTGGTCGCGTAGCGCTACGCGCTACGCGACCAAACCAAATTTTAAGGCTTTTCTAAACTCGAAATTTTACTTCATGCTTAGTCTGGGAGTGGAAAACACTCGTTTAAAACTTCAAATTGAACTTAAACAAAAAACAAATAATATCTGAAGACTTGCAGGATTAACGCTGTAATTGGAACATGTAGGCTTAAAAGAAAAAATCCCTGTGTGTAAATTGTACCGGACATAATAAATAGTTAATCCATTAAGCGCCGCTGGTGCATACACGTAACATTATTAATTTTTTGTAAATTAAATTACTAAATTAGTTAATTTGATATATTATATTATTTGATCTGACTTGAAAATGTTTGAAGAAAAATGTAAATATTTTGTTATTTAAATTTTTTGATTATTACTAATTAAAAAAAAGTAATGTCTGTGTATTTCTAACTTCACAATATGTCAGTGTTTTAAACGCGTGGCGCATGAAGTAAAATTTCGAGTTTAGAAAAGCCTGAAAATTTGGTTTGGCCGCTCCGCTTCGCGGAGCGACCAAACCAAATTTTAAGGCTTTTCTAAACTCGAAATTTTACTTCATGCTTAGTCTGGGAGTGGAAACACTCGTTCTAAACTTCATGTTTCACGTTTTTATATAAAATCGAGGAATGCCTAAAAATTTACAGCGTATACTTTATGTATATTTTATAGAAAAAATCACAGAATGTAATACAATACGCTATCCAAACAAATCATAAAAATTAATGCAGAATTTTACCTAAAATCAACTTATAGAGTTAACTTTATAATTGCTCGGCCGTTAATGGGTTAAAGATGTTCAGTACTCTTAAAGCACTGGTTCACGACTATTCAACGCAATTGAAGCTTGAAATCCGGTGAATGAATGGATGGAATATTGGACACAAATTCCCATTTTCAATTTAAAATTGTATGAATTTTCATCAAGTAATTAATTAGAACCAAATTGAAGATATATTATTCATGCATCTATTAAGTATTCAATATATAATTTTGGGAACCCCGGTGGGGTAGTGGGTAGAGGCCCTGCCTCCTAACCCAGGGGTCGCGGGCTCGAGTCCTGTCGGGTGGGGTCATTATAAAGTACAAAATGATTCCACCTGGGTCCATGGATGTGTGTGAATGTGTTCGTCGCGTTTAAATATAGTTGGATTACAAAAAGGTGAATTTTTTTAAAACCAATATCCAATAATTGTAAAATATATTTATAATCTTTTAATCTTTATAAACATTTGTTGTTAAACGCTTATGCGAAAGCTTGTTTCCTTTCATTTCTATATTAAATGGATATTTCGGAGGGTCGAATGTTTTTATATCGTTTACGGGATGTAACCTCAACCGATGGCCGAATCGACTTTGGACGACCCCATCAAGAGAATACTCACCCCCGGGAAGTTTCAAAAGTTTATTGGCCGTAAGCTGCCTCCGGGCATCTGTGCACACGTATTTCCTGTACCACCCCTTCACTCCCCATCGCACCGCAAATGCTACAGGAATGTGGAGAATGTATAAAGAACACAAATGCAACCCGCAATCTTGATGAAATCGTGTACTTTAGAGAAATGCAATTCTATCTTCTTTACACAAATGAGATTGTTTTTACGATTATATAAACCTCAATTGTTCTTCTAAGTGATTTAATTTAAAAATGTATGAATTTTATTTTTCACTTTGCAAAGAATTATATCTTTTGAATTTTATTTAAGCCTTTCAGCCCTGACGGGGGCATTTGCCACTACTAAAATTTGGAAAACATACAAGGAATTTTTCTTTTAAATGTAAGTACATTTACGCATGAGCTGTACCTTTTCTGATAATCGTTGGTTTTTTAAAATAGTTTAATTTGAAGTCTTACGCGAGTGTCTTCCAGTCCCAGACTAAGCATGAAGTAAAATTTCGAGTTTAGAAAAGCCTGAAAATTTGGTTTGGTCGTGTAGCGCGTAGCGCTACACGACCAAACCAAATTTTCAGGCTTTTCTAAACTCGAAATTTTACTTCATGCGCCACGCGTATAAAACACTGATTTTAGGTGAAGTTCAAAATATTCTACTAAAGCAGTATGCTAAAAACGTGTTATTCGAATATCACATCACATCAGCGTTTAGTACGCGTAGCGCATGAAGTAAAATTTCGAGTTTAGAAAAGCCTGAAAATTTGGTTTGGTCGCTCCGCGCTTCGCGCTACGCGACCAAACCAAATTTTCAGGCTTTTCTAAACTCGAAATTTTACTTCATGCTTAATCTGGGAGTGGAAACACTCGTTTAAAGCTTTAAATCGATTTTTTTTTGAAAAAAAAAAAACAACGAATATGTGAAGATTTTTCAGAATAATTGAGATATGTATACTTAATGAAAAACTCCCTGTATACTCCTATTTCCTTAAGAGAGGAGGAGGAGAGGAGAGGAGGAGAGGAGAGGAGGAGAGGAGAGGAGGAGAGGAGAGGAGAGGAGGAGAGGAGCAGAGCAGAGAAGGAGAGAAGAGGAGGAGAGGAGAGGAGTAGAGGAGAGGAAGAGAGGAGAGGAGCAGAGGAGAAGAGCAGAGGAGAGGAGCAGAGGAGAGGAGCAGAAGAGAGGAGAGGAGCAGAGGAGAAGAGGAGAGGAGAGGAGAGGAGGAGAGGAGCAGTGGAGAGGAGGAGAGGAGAGGAGCAGAGGAGAGGAGGAGAGGAAAGGAGCAGAGGAGAGGAGGAGAGGAGAGGAGCAGAGGAGAGGAGGAGAGAAGGAATAGTGCAAAAAAGAAATTACAAAGTTTAATTTCGTGACAGTTATTTTTAAAATAACACAGCCCAGAAACTGAAATAACAGAACACGCGGATATTAAACACCCCCCTCAAACACCGAACCTCACCCGCTGAAATAATCAAATTATCTCCGACACCGTTGTAATTACGAAATGCATACATGTAATTAAGATGGGATCAGTGTTCGTGTTAGTTCCGCAAGGCCACCATCTAATACATATAAGGGCGAGGAGACTGTTTATAATCCCTTTTAGATAGATACACCCCCACAACACAATTAATTCCGGAGCAACCGCGCAATTTCATGTCTCGCGAAGGAATAAGAAGAAGAACTAAGTTGCGCGCACAAACACGTACAGCTCGCAGAAACTTACTTAGAAATAAAAGTGGCTCCAATAAGGAGTGCAGGATTAAGTTAATAAAAACTTTTTTAATGCCGAGCCGTTTTCGGGAAATTTACTACACACTAGCTCGTGTGTTGGAGTGCATGTTCGGAACAGAGAAACTTCGCGACGCGTGCTTATTTCAATTGCAAATCGAGTGTTTTATTAGATGTTTTATGGAAATTTGGGTACTTAAGGGATAACTTAGTTTAGGAAAAGTTTGTCACTTAAGGGATTCAAATGAATGCTGTATATCTTCTTTGGAAGACGATATATCTTTACTCGAAATAAAAAACTAGGTAATGGTGCTTTTACACTTGTACATTGTTAGCTGCAACTTTTTGTTGCGCAATTTTTCAATAGCAAGCTGCATTTGCAAACGACAAAATGTCAGTTTAAAGTCACTCAAATCGATCTGTAAATTGATCATTTATTATATAAACTATTTTTTTTAAACTATAAAAAGCAGTTTACATAATAAATTCCCAGCTTACAGATCGATTTGAGTGACTTTAAACTGAGATTTTGTTGTTCGCAAATGCAACTTGCTATTGAAAAATTGCGCAACAAAAAGTTGGGATGGTTTTTAAACTAACAGTCCTCTTCAGTAAAAAGAATCTCTGTATAGTTAATTCCTATTAAGTATTATTCCTTGTAATACCTTATCTGTATTGTGCACCTATCAAGATGCGCGCACAATCCGTTTATAAATACACCCCGGGCGATAATTTATTGTAAGCAACACGAATCAAATTCTTGTCCTTATCGTGTTTGTGGTATTCCGGATGCAAAAAAAACAAGCCGGAAAGATAACGATAAGAAAAGCTCACTCACCTTTGCAAAATCTATCTTCAGCGTGCAGCAGCCGGAATAAATATCAGCTCCGTTTAGCGTGTCCTTGGCCCTCATCGCCGACTCCACACCGTCAAACGTGTTTTGCATTAAGGAAAATTAACTGAGTTGAAAAATTAATTAGGCCTTAACAACGCACCGTACAAATAACTGCAATGACATTTAATTTAAACTTCAAAATCCAAATCATTTAAACTTCAGAATTTGAATCAAGCAATCTAATTGATAACAAAAGGTTTAAAAACGAATTAAAATTAATATCGACTTTCTGCAAAAATTCAGTCTCGTTGAGACTTCTCCAAATATTCGTTGAAACAACGACTTCTCGAACTAATACCCTGAGCTCAAAAATTAAGATAAATTCAAATTCAAAACTATTTGAATTCGAGAAAATAAGCTTACGCTTCTTATAGTTTGCACACTTTAAACATAATATATAAAATTACGAAAAAACTATTCGTGAAAATGCAAACAATGTCTTAATTAATAAGACAACTTAAGACGATAAATATCCATTGAAAATGAATATTTATCGTCTTAAGTTGTCTTATTAATTAAGACATTGTTTGCATTTTCACGAATAGTTTTTTCGTAATTTTATATATTATGCTCAAAAAGTAGTTGTTTCAATGAATATTTGGAGAAGGTTACATTTTTGCAGAAAGTCGATAATAATTATAATTCGTTTTTACATTTTGTAAATATTCTGCAAACTATTAGCGAATTGAAGTTTTTAAATAATTAACACTGATTACGTTTTTGTATTCACTATTTATTTTAAACTGTGACTAGTTTCGCCTCAACAGCGAGCCATTACCAAACTTGTTTGAGTTTGATAATGGCTCGCTGTTGAGCCGAAACTAGTCACAGTTTAAAATAAAAAGTGAATACAAAAAAGTAATCAGTGTCAATTATTTAAATATTTACAATGTTTCACAAAGTAACCGCCTCCACCACAAGATATTGAATTCAAGTTTTCTTTATGTTGACAAAAGAGTTGTTCGTTTGTACTACACTAAGTTGAACTGAGTTCAGGTTTGTGAGGTCACAGTTTGAGTCAGTGTAACTTCACATTTGAACAGTTAAAGAGAAAAACCAAATGAGTCCAAAAAGTTCAGAAAATCGTTTTTGACGCCATTGTCTAGCTTAAAACAAGTATTTTCACGTAGGCAAACTTACCTGGAAACAAACAAATGGTTCACCAGTTATTCACGACGAAAAAAATAAATAACGTATGAAACATACAGAATTCTTACATTTTATTTTGTTCCGTTGTAAAATTTCAAAAATGGAACTAATTTGGTTTTCCTCTTAGCTCTTTATTTACAATAGCGGAAGTCCAGTTTACGAAACTAACAGATTTAGTGCAAAAAGTTCTTGTAACGAACAGACCTAAGCCCATAGGTTTAGGTCTGTTCGTTGCATAAACTAGTGCAGAACTTGTTGCACCTATTTTTGAAATTTTACAAGGAAACAAAATGAAATGTCAGAATTGTGAAAAAAAAAAAATAAATAACCTATGAAACATACACAATTCTGATATTTCATTTTGTTTCCTTGTAAAATTTCAAAAATAGGTGCAAAAAGTTCTGCACTAGTTCATGTAACGAACAAACCTAAACCCATAGGTTTAGGTCTGTTCGTTACATAATCTAGCGCAGAACTTTTTGCACCTATTTTTGAAATTTTGCAAGGAAACAAAATGAAATGTCAGAACTGTGTATGTTTCATAGGTTATTTATTTTTTTTTCACAATTCTGACATTTCATTTTGTTTCCTTGTAAAATTTCAAAAATAGGTGCAAAAAGTTCTGCACTAGTTTATGCAACGAACAGACCTAAACCTATGGGCTTAGGTCTGTTTGTTACAAGAACTTTTTATTGTGAATAACTGGTGAACCATTTGTTTGTTTCCCGTTAAGTTAGCCTAAGTGAAAATCCTGTTCTAAGCTAGACAGTTCTTTTCTTGTGTAAAGTAAATCATTTCAAGTCTTCAGTTATGTTTTATTAAAATATATCGAGATTAAATGAAGTATGGCGACGGCCAGTTAGCAATAGTTACATAATAAATGATTATTTTTACGACGTGTTAGGCGCGATAAAACGTAACAAGCGACAAGAGGGTTGTTTGTATGAGAAAATAAAAGGATATTCCACCATGGCTTGCACTCCATTTTTCTTAAATATAACGATCCTGAGGACCTGCCCGCTGGATTGGCATATCGTGTGTAGAACGTCCTGAAACAAACAGAGAAAAAAGCGTAAATGAAAAATGGGAATGCAGATTGGATGTGTTCTTTTTTCTTTTGTATCCTTTTGATGCGAGGATTCGACTCTTGAGAGATGAAAAAACGCATACAGAGAATGTTTCTTTAAGGTATACATACAGAGAGTTTTATATAACACCGAATACTTTCATAAAATACGATTTGACACCTTTAATTTTTAGGTTATGTGTAAATTAGGTTGCCTATATGACCATTACAAATTGTAGCTAATCAATTGCAATTAATGCCTCAACTTGTACATACAGGGAGCTTTTCTTTCAAGTATACATGTCCCAATTTCGGCGTATATGCCGTAAATCTTTAGATAATCGTTATTTTTTAAAAGGAGTTTAATTTGAAACTTCAAATGAGTGTGTTCCACTCCCAGACTAAGCATGAAGTAAAATTTCGAGTTTAGAAAAGCCTGAAAATTTGGTTTGGACGCGTAGCGCGAAGCGCGGAGCGGCCAAACCAAATTTTCAGGCTTTTCTAAACTCGAAATTTTACTTCATGCGCCACCGGTACAAACACTGACATATTACGAAGTTTAAAACACACCGCTGAACTTTACATTGAATCAGTGTTTAATACGCGTGGCGCATGAAGTAAAATTTCGAGTTTAGAAAAGCCTGAAAATTTGGTTTGGCCGCTCCGCGCTCCGCGCTACGCGACCAAACCAAATTTTCAGGCTTTTCTAAACTCGAAATTTTACTTCATGCTTAGCCTGGGAGTGGAAAACACTCGTTTAAAGCTTCAAATTGTATTCTTTTAATAAACCGAGCGTGGTAAAATGTGCAACGTCTGCATACGTATACTTCAAAGAAAAAATATGTTCGGTGTTACATAAAACTCTCTGTATGCTGATAATTACAGTGATTCGAAAGTTTGCGTAAATTCGTCGTTTTTGTAAAAGCGGTCAGTTTTAAGCTTCTAACGAGTGTTTCCACTTCCAGACTAAGCATAAAGTAAAATTTCGAGTTTAGAAAAGCCCTGCGTAGAAAATTTGCCCGATTGTCAAAATTTTCGCGGGGCTTATTTTCGCTATAGAAAATGTATTTTAGTACAATTTAGACTATATTAATATTTTACACTAAATGCATTTTCTTTCACACGATTACTAAACAGACTATTGTATAATTTGCTCTATTCCTAGATAAACTTTTTAAACGCAAATGCTTCCGTTGCGTAAATGTCCATTAGCGCCGTGTAAATCGATACCGATTTAACGGTGATTTGTTTTTTCAGAGAAACATGTGCCAGTGTTACATTTCCCTTTCATTTTCGTTATTAGTGGGTTACTTCAACAAAAATAATAGCTAATTTTAACCCGCGTATTAGAAAGAAAAAAAAACACGTGATTGACGGGATTATCCGCTTACACAACTCTAAAACCGTGTGTTATTTTCAACACGAGTAACACAATTCTATAAATTGTCAAAAAAAATGTGCACTGATATTGTTTTAAGTTTAATTATATGGTGCGATCGTTTAAATGGTGATTTAGAGTAGGCGGCATTTTTTTTGCGGTTGCCCACAATGCTAATTGAATGATGGAATACATTTGAGGTTATGGTAAACTATGTGTTAGCAGTCAGTAGTGCCAATCTAATTTAAAATTTAAAGCATGTTTTAAACGATCGCACTACTTCAAAAAAACAAATGTACATAATTGTACAACTCTTCCCATCGGTTAAATATATTTTCATTAACCCATTACGGCCGGGCAATTATAGAGAAAACTCTAAAAGTTCATTTTAGGTCGAATTCTGCAGTTCCTTTTATGATATCTATATATGAGTTATTGTATTACATACTGTGAATTTGTCTTTTAAATATACATAATGTATATGCTGTAAAATTTCAGGCAATGGTCGATATTATATAAAAACGTGCAGTATGAAGTTTAGAACGAGTGATTCCACTCCCAGACTAAGCATGAAGTAAAATTTCGAGTTTAGAAAAGCCTGAAAATTTGGTTTGGTCGCGTAGCGCGAAGCGCGGAGCGGCCAAACCAAATTTTCAGGCTTTTCTAAACTCGAAATTTTACTTCATGCGCCACGCGTGCAAAACACTGAAATATTGTAAATTTAGAAATACACTCACATTCCTTTTTTTAATAAGTAATAATCGAAATATTTAAATAACAAAATATTTACATTTTTCTCCTTACATTTTCAAGCCAGGTCAAATAATATATATTAAATTAACTTATTTAGTAATATAATTAACCAAACATTTATAATGTTGCGTGTACGCTTTTCTAAACACAGTTTTTCAATAAATAAATGATTTTTGTGCGGAATGGGATTTTGCAGCGTGTGTGCGCGCATCTTGATTTATGCAATTTAGTGTTTATTTAAATTTGGATTAAATGTCGAGTGCATAAATTGTTGCTAGTATCTCGTTTGTTGTGTGTATCGTGGAATTTATTAATAATAGACCGGAATGGATGGCATGAAATTCTCAAGCGCTACAGCTATTAATCAGTCTGGCTGACTTAAGTTTTGTAAGTGCTTGCACGCTATTATTACGCAAGTGATTATGCACTTATTAAAATTCCAAGATGAAATTTACATTATCAACAATATCAACGCTACGCGTCCAAATCCAAACGTTTAGGCTTTTCTAAACTCGAAATTTTACTTCATGCTTAGTCTGGGAGTGGACAACACTCGTTCTTAGAAGTTTTAAATTGAAGGATCACTCTAGATTACTAAGTTAATTACCGTTTTGCAAAGGCTACAGCTCGAAGGACCAATCATGGTCTTCGCAGACCGAAGGACTACAGGGAATCGAAGTTTTTCTACAAGAGAACAACGAATATCTGAAGTGATCTCGTTGATTGTTAAGGCACTTATTTTTTGAAAATCCATTATCACTTAATATAATAGCAGACTATTTATGATTTTCAACTTTTTATTTACTCACTACAATTGTTTCGCTACACTGTAGCTTCTTCAGGTGAAGAAATATAATTATATTTCTTCACCTGAAGAAGCTACAGTGTAGCGAAACAATTGCAGTGAGTAAATAAAAAGTTGAAAATCATAAATAGTCTGCTATTATATTAAGTGAATATCTGAAGGTTTACAGCATGGACAGGAAATAAAACATCAAATTTTGAAAAAAATATCGAAGTTGGGTTGGTTTTCAGTGCATTTTTAACTTCACTTTAAATCAGTGTTTTATACGCGTGGCGCATGAAGTAAAATTTCGAGTTTAGAAAAGCCCCGTGAAAATTTGTCTCGGGTCGCTGCGCGACCCTCGACAAATTTTCTACGCGGGGCTTTTCTAAACTCGAAATTTTACTTCATGCTTAGTCTGGGAGTGGAAAACACTCGTTTTAATACTAAGCCTTGTTTAAAGTGTATACATGGAAGTTAGTAATGTTCACTTTTATTCCAACAACGTATTAAAAAAAAACTCTAGGCAAAATATACGATTTTTTGTTATTTGTAATTTTCTTAGGTTTTAATAGTGTGTATTTACCTATTATTAAACCAGCATAAATCAATTTAATCATCAAATTAAAGGAATAAGGCGATTTATACACGCAGGTCTGGTAATTTCTAGCCATAAATCACTCAAAATCAGCCACACAGGTGGTTTCATACCATTCATAAAAATTACTTCGTCATAATCAAATTATTATGCCAAAACTATCACGTTTACAACATTATCACCAATTAACTACACCCGCATTCCGTGGAAATAAAACTCAATTTATTACATACACCTATAAAAATAATTCACAATTTTCATCCAGTTTATACGTATATTCTCTCCCCCTTTATTATTGTGATGAATTAATATACTAAAAAAAACATTCTATATTTATGATTTCATGGCGCGTGCAGATAGATAATCTGCGCTGAAATCTTTATAACAACATTTCCCGTTCCTCATAATCCGTGGATTGTGAAATAAAAATTCTCCCGCAGCGAGATCAACTGTTAACCTTTGGATATAATTACATGTTGATATTTGCTTATTACCTTACATTATTAGATTATTACAAGCGATGACTTAATTGCACATGAAATGAATGTTCTGATAAGATACGCACACTAAATAGTGTGCAAAATTGCATTTTATGTACAATTAACCCATTAACGGCCGAGCAATTATAGAGTTAACTCTAAAAGTGGATTTTAGGTAAAATTCTACACTTCTTCATATGAGTTCTACGAATGACTTATTGTATTACATTCTATGAATTTTTTGTTTAATATAAATAATCTATACGCTGTAAATGTAAGGCATTCGTCGATTTTGTATAAAAACGTGCAATATAAAGTTTAGAACGTACATTTCCACTCCCAGACTAAGCATGAAGTAAAATTTCGAGTTTAGAAAAGCCCCGCGTAGAAAATTTGTCGAGGGTCGCGCAGCGACCCGAGACAAATTTTCACGGGGCTTTTCTAAACTCGAAATTTTACTTCATGCGCCACGCGTATAAAACACTGAAATATTGTGATGTTAGAAATACACTGAAAACATTTTAATTAAATGAGTAATAATCGAGATATTTAAATAACAAAATATTTACGTTTTTCTTCATACATTTTCAAGTTAAGTCAAATAATATAATGTATCAAATTAAGTTATTTAGTAATTTAACTACCATAAAATAATTAATGTTGCGTATATGCATCAATGGCACTTAATGGGTTAAGTTACAATCAGAATTCTTATTCTCAACAAACCAACTTTGTTTTTGTTTACATTGTATTAAACAATCTTTCATAATGTACGGAAAAACTCTGCCTTTCTTAGAAGCGCGTAAGTTTAAATCTTGTGAATACAAGATTTAAATTATTATGCTTCTAAGAAAGGAAAAAAAGGCCTACATTTTGAAAGATCAAAGACCAAATCTTCTAAAATTCAAACAGCTGCAGAAATTTGCTTTCGGTTTTTTCTTTAAATTATACTCGCAATTTCCAATGACAATTGCCCTCACCTGTCAATTTAAAGAATTGGTTACTTAATTGTTGTTGAGTTGCGTGAAGATGGTTTTAAATTAATGAAACACCTGTATCTTTTCATCACTTATTTATTTGGAGTACCAAATGCACATTTCGATCACGATGTGATCATTATCAATGGTTGACAAATACGTCATTTGTCAACCATTGATAATGATCACATCGTGATCGAAATGTGCATTTGGTACTCCAAATAAATAAGTGAAGAAAAGATACAAGTGTTTCATTAATTTAAAGAATTGGCCCAATCAAAATGGTGTATTACTTAGAAATTAGCCAATCACATACGAATTACGTAAATATTTTGACAGCGAATTTTGGCCCGGGAAAATTTTCGATTACTTCCCGCAAAGATAACTAGATTCTTAATTTTCAATTATTAAAGGTAAATAACAAGACTATCAAAAATAAGCATTTAAAGCATTTTTATTTACAAGATATCAAAATTGAAACAGTTGGTGAAATTAAAAGGACAATTATGATAAACAACATTTCGATGATTTTCTTCCGTTTCGTTCACCGAAGTTTTCTTTTCAATACGCGAATTATCAATGACAGCTACCTACGCAAACTATTTGATATATTTCCATAATTTATTTTTTTTCTAGCAATTGTCTGAACAAATATCCCTCGTACAGGCATATATATCCCGCGAATTTTAGCTTCTCTCACACACGTGTTTGTTGCCCCTCGAAAATTCTCGTTGCAACCAACACTTGTGTGACAGGTCGGGAAAATTTTTGGTAATATGCCTAGCATTTAGAATATTGTACTTAAACTACTCGAATTTTGAAAGCGCGAGATGTGCTTAATTAAAATAAATACTTATAAAATGTATTAACGTAAGATCAAACATAAGCCGAAGTATATTTTGAACTTTACTTTAAATCAGTGTTTTATACGCGTGGCGCATGAAGTAAAATTTCGAGTTTAGAAAAGCCTGAAAATTTGGTTTGGTCGCTCCGCTTCGCGGAGCGACCAAACCAAATTTTAAGGCTTTTCTAAACTCGAAATTTTACTTCATGCTCAATCTGGGAGTGGAAACACTCGTATAAAACTTCAAATTGAACGTTTTTAAAAAGCAATAAATGCTTGAAATTTGACAACGCATGCATGTATTCTTAAACAAACAAAAAAACTGTATTAATAATACTAATACGCTATTACTTACTCAATGGTGATTTATACGAGTAATAGATTTAAATACATGACAATAATTTCTAGAGTCAAAAAACAATATTCTGTTACAAACTTAGACTTCTATACTATTAATAAATTGAAAAGGAGTAACATAATTCGTCATGTTTAAAATTATGTGTTTATTAATAATATTCATTAGAAATGAGTTCTTCATTGGGTTGGTGCAAAAGCAGCGATGATAAACTACTCGGAAAGACCAATTTTAGATCTTATTTATGGCTCGGCTCAACACCCACGCATGAATTAGTACAATTGATGATGGAATGCTAGCGTGGCGCCTAATTCACTGTATAAATCCCCATGTAAAATTTAATATTTACAATTTTTTTTTTTTAAATCCGGAATCGTCTATCACATACTAGATACACAATACACAAGTTAATAAATTGAAACACAAACCGTATACTCCTAAACATTAAAAGATAAATGCCTCCAGTTATGAGTTTTATTGAATACCTCCAAAAAATTGGCCAGAGTATACTCGTATTTTCAATTTGATGATCATTGATTTTAATAATAATAATAATAAATCTTTCCCAACTATACAAAATATATGCATAGGATCAGTAATTAAAATTAAAATTACACTAAATATTAATTAATTCCACAAAAACCGCTGTGCAAATATACAGTATGATATGCCGTCTCCTGCTCGAATATGCGGCTATCCTGTACCACAATCCCCGTCCCTCTATCCTAAATAACCTCCAAGTTGCAGAGCGCTCTGCTCTGCGAGTCCTAACCAAAATCCGACACCCTAACAATCCCTTACATAATCCTCCAAACGCACTCCTCTATGACATTTGCAACATTCCTCCTATTAGCTAACGCCTTGAAATTCTATCCTTAAAATTTGCCACTAATCCTAACGTTCCCAATATTTTTCAACACCTCTGTATTCCCCGCAACCCCAACATCGAACCAAAATATAAATTCCCAGTAACGACAATTCACCAATTTATCTCATCTAATCACCCGGACTTGGACAACGACGTTAGTGATCATGACTTTTAAAAAACCAACATGTACTTGACAAAGACAGGCTGAAAGACCCCTGGTCGATAGCCTATTTATGAGTTTTGTGTAATATTTTATTATGTATGTTATGTACAAAATTCATAAATAAAGATATATGTGTATATATAGTAATTAACAGAATAATATGACTTTTATGGTAAGTAAGACTCAAGCCTATAAAAGATTATAAAATTAAATAAATAAATAAAATAGTACTATAAGTAAGTATTATTTTATTTATTTATTTAATTTTATAATCTTTATTATAACAAGAGCTAACACAAGTAGCGGCAGTAAGTCGCGGCAGCATAGTTTAGACGGAAGCGGCAAAGTTCGGTATACGACGGTAAGGTCCGGGCGGCGTCGGAAAAGTCCGGATGTATCCGAGAGGCGGAGAGCAGCGATAGGTCCGAAAAGCGTCGACGGGGTTCGAGAGAGCAGCAGTGTCGGTAAAAGTCCGGATGGTTCCGGATGGCATCGACTGGGTATAAAGAACAGCAGTGTCGGAAAAGGCCGGAGGTCTCCTGATGGCATCGATGAAAGGCTGCTTTGTCAAAAATGAAGACCGAAACGGCAGCACTAGCAGCAATTCCGGTTCTTCTGATTAGCGCATTTACACTAATCAAAAACAATGTGACAAAAAAATAATATGAAGTTGAAAAAAGTACTTAAACACCATTAACTTAAATTTGTTGCTGTTTTGATTGCTGGATTGCCACTGATTCCTGGAGTGCTATCCACGAATACTTATACCACGAAAATGTGGGCGGATTGGGGTTGGCTCCGTGGTGGACGTGACCAGCCGGACGAAAGTTGTCGAATCCATCACAATTACAGGCATTCGACGAATTTCAATATTTCTAAAATTTCATGATCGTTCCACAGAAAGAAGAATGCAAAAGCTTATGATATAATCTTCTTTCCGGAAAAAGCGGATTGCCGCTGGTCACTAATCCTTCCTTTGAGCGGCCTGCTCGGAATCTACATCAAGTGCTTTGATCGTTTAGCAGTTAGCCGAGATAATCCTCGGTCGGGTCGTCGGGTGATTGTTGACAGAGAGCTCATTTTATATAGAAAAAATTAAATTAAATACAGGGTGCGGCACTGGCACATAACTGGGTGTAATATTTTGTAATTTATATTTATTAATCAAAAGATTTTAATAAAACAACATAAAGTAATAATAATGTGGACCTTTGGTAATAACATATTCAAGCGGTTTTAATGTAGCTTTCCTTTATGGTGATGCAGAGCACGACATTTTTGACGATGGGCCGCAGGCCCTCGGGCGTTAATCGGTTCCACCCTCGGCACAGGGATTGCTTCAGCAACTCCAAACTTTTGTAGCGTGTAGCAGAGGTTCTGGCCTCCATTATGGACCATACACTGTAGTCCCTTGGATTGAGATCCAGCGAATAGGGTTGTCGGGTGACAAATGTGTCGGTGCTGGCTCATTTAAGTAAAAATACAGAGATCTTTAACATCACAAAGAGACGTAAGCTTGAGTACCTAGGTCATATCATGAGGAGCAAGAAATATCGACTCCTGCAGAATATCATGCAAGGCAAAATAGCAGGTAGGCGCGGACCGGGTGGAAGGAAGACGTCTTGGTTAAAGAACATGCGACGATGGTTCAAAGTCAGCACCACAACATTATTTAGACGAGCAGTTGAGAAGACGTAGATTATAGAGGACACGGTACTTCAAGAAGAAGAAGAAGAAGAATGGAGCAGATTTGATGAAACTCGGAAAATGCGCTTCGCACCACTTCTGTGTTATTTTCGCTTTGTTGGCCGGATCAGAGTCTTGTTAAAACGTTCAATCTAAATCTCCGATGTGCTGCTGTGCCCATGGAAATTCTATCGCCTCGAGGATCTCCGTCAGTACACTTCTTGGTTGATTTTGACCTTTTGGTCAACGAATCCCTCGTTTTCATTGACCAAAGGGTCAAAATCAACCAAGAAGTGTACCGACGGAAGATTCTCAAAGCAATAGTACTTCCGTGGACACAGCAGTACATCGGAGATTTGAATTGGACGTTCTAATAAGACTCTGCTCCAGCCAACAAACCGAAAATAACCCAAAAGTGGTGCGAAGCGCATTTTCAGAGATTCATCAAATCGCTGATCTCAATCCGATGGACTACAGTGTATGGTCCATATTGGAGGCCAGAACCTCTTCTGCACGCCACAAAAGTTTGGAGTCGCTGAATCAATATTACCACTGGCAATTATTCGGCCTCAAACTATTTTGATGATATTTGTTGATGAGTCGGGAGCTTTTGTGGAGCTATTGGCTATTGCGGGCTTGTTCCACAGTGAACAAGTTCTCATCTGGTAAGAGGATGCGCTCCCATTGCTGACCTGCCGACGCTTCAGTCGCACTCGCTTGTTCTTATCCGTAAGGAGATGAACTTCTTGGAGATTGTAGAGCTTAAGGTTGAGCTTCTTTTTAGCTATTCATTGTACTGATCAGTCGCCGATTCCGGTCACATGGGTGATTTTTCAGATCAAAACCCTCGGATTTGGGTCGACTCGCTTCTTGTTCATCTTGCTGTTCTTGGACGTGTTGACGGTGCACTTTTTTCCTCTTCCGGGACAGTCACCTTTATGACCAAGCTCGTTGAACCGGTTAATGGCATTGTAAACAGTCCGTTGAGGCACATTGAGCAGACGAACAATCTCAAGCTGGCGTTTTCCTACATGGAGAAACTTCGAAATCGCACCACATTTGTTTGCCATCTTATAAACACAACACAAAACAAAACGCAACCCAACATACATTTGAATCTATGATAAAGTGGCATTCGGAAAGTATATGCCCGTCTCGCTCAGTCCTGCATTCGCCTTCCTTTCGTATCCTTCTCACTTAACGACTTCGAGTGCCACTCTAGGGTAGATCGCCTTTTACATTAGTACAAAAAAGTGTGGCGAATTTAATAAAACAAAAATTGTTTCTCTACGGGCACAATGCGTTCATTCCAGGACGCAATAAAGTTTAAGCCAGTTATTTTGCCGTACCTTGTTTATGAAATGACTAATGAAAGGGGATTACAGGAGTTGCTGCAGACGATTAAAAGAATCGCTGGTAACAGTTGGTCAATCAGACGTTGATTGGAACATTTATGTGACAGGGCACAAGTGTACAAATGCCGCATGCGTACCAGCAGCGCAAATATTCATAATAAAGACTTTAAACTTTTCTTTATTTGTAAGCATACACAAGGAATTTTTCTTTCAAGTATACATATGCATAAGCTTTTTCTAAAAGATTTCAATTTGAAGCTTTAAACGAGTGTTATCCACTCCCGGATTGAGCATGAAGTAAAATTTCGAGTTTAGAAAAGCCTGAAAATTTGGTTTGGTCGCGTAGCGCGAAGCGCGGAGCGACCAAACCAAATTTTCAGGCTTTTCTAAACTCGAAATTTTACTTCATGCGCCACGCGTATAAAACACTGAAAACTGTGAAATACTGTGAACAAGCGAACTTTACTTGAAACCAGTGTGTTATACGCGTGGCGCATGAAGTAAAATTTCGAGTTTAGAAAAGCCTGAAAATTTGGTTTGGCCGCTCCGCGCTTCGCGCTACGCGACCAAACCAAATTTTCAGGCTTTTCTAAACTCGAAATTTTACTTCATGCTTAACCTGGGAGTGGAAAACCCTCGCTTAAAGTTTCAAATTAAAAAAAAAAACAACGAATATCTGAAGATTTAGAGCATATAGAGGTATCTTGAACAAGTTTCCCATCTTTCACGTGGTAAAACATATTTAACTATGATTTGAAAAAGAAAACACTTGGTTAAATTTCACTAATATTTTGGTTTTTTATTTCAACTAGTTTCAACTTTAAGTCATTCTCAAGGAGAATGACTCAAAGTCGAAACTAGTTGGAATAAAAAAACCAAAATATTAGTGAAATTTAACCAAGTGTTTCCTTTTTTAAATCTTAATTGGGGTATGTATACTTAAAAGAAAAACTCCCTGTGTGTATTCTTTTATTAAAACCAATAAATTATTATTATTCGTTCCAAACATTATTGAATACGTACAAATGTTACATTGTTAAATAAATATTATTATTTAATTATTTATCTGTTAACAACTATCTAGTAGCTTGTATAAGGTAAACTAAGCTCAATTATGATTAATCAATCAATCACCAGGCCCGCTAGCTTATAACAACTTGTTTTTTATTTGATGTGTGCGATAAATAATAGCGTGATTCGTTATCTTGTGAAAGGTGTTCCCATAGGAACCTCTACAGTCACAACATTAGTAATTGCACCCTAGTGGCGGTGACGGTCTTTAAGGTCGGCTTCTGACACCGTTTGATGTATTTATAACGACACGCAAGATCCAATTAGTGGCTTCTTTCGATAAATATTTCAAGACTTTCTTTCTCGAGCTTACGTAATTAATTGGCAGCACTATTTAAAACAACTAACCCTCTCATTCAATTTAATTAATTAAACCTGGAAGTCAAAACAAATTCCCTTAGTTCCCACTCTTCCTTCAATGTCTTACTGTTTTTAATGAAGTGTTTTCTCAAAATACATTTTTATTACGTAGGTACAAGTAATTATAACGAATGTCTATAAACTGTCGGCATCTCGGTTGTTTCAAAAAACAAATTACATATCTTAGATTATGTCATACGAAACGGTGAATCTTGAAAACACCAAATACATTTAATTATTACTTTAATATAATAATTATAATAAACTATTTATGATTTTGAACTTTTTATTAAATTCACTAAAAAGTTGAAAATCATAAATAGTTTACTATTATTATTATATTAACCCATTAACGGCCGAGCAATTATAGAGTTAACTTTAATAGTTGATTTTCGGTAAAAATTGCGCACTTATTTTTATGATTTCTATAAATAACTTATTATATGACATACTGGTAATTTTTCCTTTAAATATTTACAATGTGTAGGATGTAAATTTTTAGGCATTCGTTGATTTTATATAAAAACGTGCAATATAAGGTTTAGAATGAGTGTCTCCACTCCCAGACTAAGCATGAAGTAAAATTTCGAGTTTAGAAAAGCCCCGCGTAGAAAATTTGTCGAGGGTCGCGCAGCGACCCGAGACAAATTTTCACGGGGCTTTTCTAAACTCGAAATTTTACTTCATGCGCCACGCGTATAAAACGCTGAAACATTGTGAAGCTAGAAATACACTGCCATTTTTTTTATGAGGAACAATTGAAATATTTAAATAACAAAATATTTACAGTTTTCCTTATACACTTTCAAGTCAGGTCAAAGACCAAAATATATTAAATTAACAAAAAATTATAATGTTGCGTCTATGCATAAATGGCGCTTAAGTAAAATGGATTTTCAAAAAATAAGTGCCTCAACAATCAACGAGATATTTAATTAAATGTCATTGGGTAGTATCACATTGCTGAATTTAATTCCGGCGTTATTCTGAACTCAGAACCAACTGGGATGCCGACGGTTTATAGACACTTGTTATTATACAGGAAAGTTTTCTTTCAAGTATAAATGTAATAAAAACAACGAATTCCTGCGAATTTACCAAATGCTGTGATTATCGTGATATTTATTTATTTATTCAGTCAACGGAGTCCATTTAATATGTATGCTTGCAAGAAAAATTTCCTCTATGATGTAAATATTTTTTGAATTAAATTTTTTTTTTTTGGTTTGTTTGGCATAGGTATTACCATTCAGCCACTAACGTTGATTTATAATATCTATATTAACATATATTTCGACTAATTTGGACGTCACAACACATTCACACACATCCTTGGAACCGGAGAGGAGTATTTTTCGTTAGAAAAATTACTCGCCTCCGCTGGGAATCGAACCCAGATCACCGCCGTGTCCGATTGGCGAAACCGGCGGCTCAACCGCTCGGCCACGGCGGGCCCTTGAATTAAATTTGTTTAAGCAGAAATTCATGGCTTACTTTATACACATCCAAACAATGAATTAAAGTTTTAACTTTTCACCCTTTTTATGCTCATCTCAAACAACTTTATAATTCCTTCTCGAACAGCTATCCGCGTCTAAACAGCGAGCGCAATTCAAAGTTTCCTCCACCGACGAGCAAACTTCAAAAGGGCCAGAGTATTGCACAATTTCCCCCTTAAGCTATATTTACGTTTGTCTAATTTAGATCTACTTATGACTACCAGAAACGTTTCGTAGAACAATATTCCAGTCGGAAAACTGGCATCTCGCTGTAATTATCAGTGCAACTTGTCTTTCGGTTAAGTTCTGCATTTAAATGTGTTCGCACGTTTGTGCTCGGATTAGTCTGCGTTTTAGTCGTTTTTCCAAGCTATTATAGATCATATCGCAATTTGTATACGTGAAATATTAAGCGTTGTGTGCACGAGCCATCACGTGCGCATAAAGTTGCTCGTTTTATGTTTTGCAATAAAGGGGAATTACAGGCGTTGAATAATAGTGTGAAAATGTATGTAGTGCAAAGAAAAGTTGGATAGGACACTAATTTTGTGTGTGAATAAAAGCTTTTATTTCTTTTCTAAACTGGAAATGTTATTTCAAGTACCGGACGTGTGGAACACTGAAATATAGTGAAGCTCAAAGCAGTATATTTTGAATATCTATGTAATACTAAACAGATTTCAAGCGATTGAATTTTGAAAGCGCAAAATTAGGTTAAAAATTTTGTATAATTTTTTTTAATTTATTTATTTATTTATTTGTACGGAAATCTCCATTTTACATTAAATATATATATATATATATATATATATATAATAATAAATGTGTGTAAATTAAATATATATATATAATAATGTGTGTAAATTAAACATATTTATTAATGTGATATCAGATATCAACTCAAGTTGAGTTATCAACTGCAAAAGCGGATAGTTTTCCTATTTATTAAAACTTTCACGGTCTACACGTGGGGACCATGAAAGTTTTAATAAACGGAAAAACCCTTTAGACGCCACGCGAATCACGAAGTTTTCGTGTTTATTAAAACATGTCACGTAGTGCAAATTCAGCCAATTGTATTGAGTGAAATAATCAATTGAAATTCCTGTAAAAAATTAAATTCTAGCGCTTAGAGAATTTCAGAGAAGTTTTGTAAGTAGCAACATCTATATCGAACACAAGTTTAAAATATACTGCTACAGCAGTATATTTTCAATTCCGCGATAAATCAGTGTTGAATACGCGTGGCGCATGAAGTAAAATTTCGAGTTTAGAAAAGCCTGAGTTTGGATTTGGAAGCTACGCGTCCAAATCCAAACGCTCAGGCTTTTCTAAACTCGAAATTTTACTTCATGCGCCACGCGTGTTTAACATAACATTGTGAACAAGTGAACTTTAATTGAACTCAGTGTCTTATACGCGTGGCGCATGAAGTAAAATTTCGAGTTTAGAAAAGCCCCGTGAAAATTTGTCTCGGGTCGCTGCGCGACCCTCGACAAATTTTCTACGCGGGGCTTTTCTAAACTCGAAATTTTACTTCATGCTTAGCCTGGGAGTGGAAACACTCGTTCGAAGTTACAAATTAAACATTTTTATAAATCTAATACTGGATGATTTAAATTTAATTTAAATCATCCAGTATTAGATTCAAAAATGTTTCACCACGGGTTAAGTGAGAAATTAATTAAAGTCATTTTTATAAAACCAACCAATAAGTTAGTTTATAATGAACAACCAGAAAGATCGCTACTTTAATTAATCAAGATCCCATTACGTTGATATCATCTGTTGAATAAATATTTAAATGTGAGGCAATGGGGTCATTCTTTCAACCTTTGGCGACAAGGGTTTTATGGATCTTTGGAGCGAATGGAAGGAAGGGATATAGGGCTCCCTTCGGGGCCAGGGTTAACGAGTTAAGGGACCGCTCTCCCTTACAATTTTAAACACAATACTCTAAAGTTGCGTCTTGTATATAGAACGACTTTTCCACTTTAAAAGAGCATGCAAGAGATCCCCACCTTAATTATACCGTAAACGTCTCGAATAATGGTTTTTGATATAGTCAAATCTAAAATGGACTTGCTAAATTGGTTCATAAATGTGAGTGAAAAAGTTTGCAATCTAGACAAATGAAAATTTGTTTTAAAGCGGTGTTTCTTATTTGTTTCGTTGTGTTAGGGAAACTTTTGTGGTATTGTTAAATGAAAATCGTTTAAAAATTGATTTACTTAATTACTAATACTAAATTCATTTCATAGGTGTGTTAAATTTTATAATGTTCTGCCAAGCAAAATAAAGAATTTAGATTCGTTAAAGCCATACAAGTCAGCGGTATATAAACTTCTCATGGAATCAGAGATATACAGTGTGGAAGCATATTTTGAAGCATGTAATTTATTTACATAATGTTATTTGTCTGAGTATTTAACAGCATATAATTATATATGTATGTTTTTTTTTGTTATGACACAATTTCTTTTATGTTCCAAAATTGTGATAATTTTTGTGACCATTTATTTAGAAATAAAGTTTGTTTATTATTATTATTATTATTATTATTAATACCGGTTTACACTACTCTCCGTTAACTCATTAACGCAAGAGAATTTATAGTTAACTCTAAAAGTTGATTTTACCTGAAAATTTTAGGTAAAATCAACTTTTAGAGTTAACTATGAATTCTCTTAACGCAAGAGAATTTATAGTTAACTCTAAAAGTTAATTTTACCTGAGAATTTTAGGTAAAATCAACTTTTAGAATTAACTATAAATTCTCTTGCGTTAATGGGTTAACGGAGAGTAGTGCAAACCGGTATTAGTAATTAAGTAAATCACCTTTTTTACAATTTCTATGATTGACTCATTATATTACATACTTTAATTTCTTTCTGTTAAACAGACATAATGAACACGCTGTAAATTTTCAGGCATTCGTCGATTTTCTATAAACGTTCAATTTGAAGTTTCGGCCGAGTGTTTCCACTCCCAGACTAAGCATGAAGTAAAATTTCGAGTTTAGAAAAGCCCCGCGTAGAAAATTTGTCGAGGGTCGCGCAGCGACCCGAGACAAATTTTCACGGGGCTTTTCTAAACTCGAAATTTTACTTCATGCGCCACGCGTATTAAACACTAATTTTTGGTGAAGTCCAAAATATACTGTTTAATTAGTATTAGCAATAAACTGCCAAAGCAGGATTAAAAATATACTACTAAATAGGGATATTTGTAATTTCACAATTTTCTACGCGGGGCTTTTCTAAACTCGAAATTTTACTTCATGCTTAGTCTGGGAGTGGACACTCTCGTTCAAAACTTCAAATTGCATAGGAATGCGTACACTTAAAAGAAAAATTCCCTTTATGTAGTTACACCACTAGTTATGTATCTCTGAAAATGATATAGAATAAAATTGCCGGTACAAACGGGCTTTAGTAAACTTTAGAAGAAACCATAACATACTATTGAAAGAAACGAAGATTTGCGGTGGTGTTAGGTTACATTTTCTTAGTAAACTTTAACTAAAACAAAGGTAACGGTATAGGAAAGTACAGATATTAAGATATCAGAAATTGTAAGAAGTTCAGTTACCGAGAATAATCGAGATATGAATCAATAATTTGCTAATTTGACACTTACTTAAGTTTTAAGTTTTACTCAGCGATTAGAATCAAACGACTGTAAATCAACTTAATTTCAAGTTTAAATAACTTCTTGTTGTTGTAGACTCTATACGAATTCATAATCTAAAATGATCACGATATCGATTTGATATTACTTCCTGCGAAAACGTTATTGCCCAATATCACACAATAACTATCTATAATTCCAGCAGCTTTTAATGAAATTCTATCGGAAAGCAATTAGCAAAGCGCTAATATTAGCAAATAGCCGCACATTGCATTCATCATCACGCAAGTGCACGTAACGGGCGTCTATTTAGTTTTAGTTATTTACGTAACGATTGATTTTGCACACTCGGTCTATTTTTATAGGTTCCTCCAACGGGCGGAGGAGAAAGAGCATTATTACATGCAGCACGCATGTAGTTATGTCATCGATGCGGTTCATTAGCTAAATAAGAGATTTATGTGTTTACCTGGACTTACTTTAATGAGCTGTATGCTGATTGTAGCGATCGATTGATTCAATTGCTCGGAAAAAAGAAAAGGATGTTTTGGCAATAATTCACAGGATTGTAAATACGATTGTGTTCAATTTGAAGAAAGTTGAAAAGGATTTGTTTGGGGTAGAGTGACGTATTTCCGGTTTTATTAGATTTTTAGGAACCGATTGGGAAGTTGCGTTTTTTTAGTATAACCGTAATAGCTAGCTTCAAAGTAAAAAATAATACATGTAAACTCAGTTGTATAGCTGTACGCGTCCAAATCCAAACGTTCAGGCTTTTCTAAATGTTACTTCGTGCTTAGTCTGGGAGTGGTAACACTCGTTAGAAGCTTTAAACTAAATGTTTGTAAAAAAAAATTAGTAGATGCGTGAAATTTTAGAGTTTAGATAAGCCTGAAAATGGTTTGGTCGCTTTGAATTAAAATCATAGCTTAGTAGCAAATGAAAGCCTTTTCGAACAACTTCAGCAACCAGGCTTCTGTGTGATAGCCTATGCTGATGATCTAGCCATGATTGTAAGTGGCAAATTGGAAGATGTTCTATGCAACCAAATGCAAGGAGCTCTAAATACAGTTTCGCGGTGGTGCAGTAATCACTCCATATCGGTAATCCCTACCAAGACGGAGATGATGGTCATGTTCACCAAGAAAAGAAAGGTGACAAAAAGAGCACAAAAATTATTGAATACAATACGTGTACCGTTCAATCGTTGATGAAAAAGTGAAAGTGTAAAGGGCCCTATTGAAAGAAGAGAAAACATACCATGAACAAAAGAAAACCCACTTCATATACCTACGCCAACCACCTAATAGAAGACAAACATTATTTCGACTAGAATTTCAAAATTCTCCATAGAGAAGAATATGGCAAAGAACTCAATACCATGGATAGCATGGAAATCAACTAAAGAAAATACTCTGCACATCTTCTGAACGACTAAATTACTTATCCAAATCACCACTGTTGAATTTAAAAATGTTCGGATAAACCACATCTACCATAAACATTATATACGTATATACCTGATTTCAAAAATGTACTGTACCATTTCTCCGCCTGAGGAAGCCACAGTATGGCGAAACAATTGTAGAGTTTTGTGCAATACAATTTGAAAGTATCTAGTCCTCTTAGTTTTAATATACTTAAAAAACTGAAGAAGATTTTAGGTTCACCCTTTGTGAATCGTCGAACATATTATCCAAAATCGACAAAAATAGCCAGTTAATATTAACCGAGACGACGAAGCGCAGGTGTTCGCCTTTTCGCCGGCGCCTCTCCGTTTTTACGCCGCTCAAGTTGGTTTGGAGAAGCGCGCTTCTCGTACGCGCTTCTCCAAACCAACTTGAGCGGCGTAAAAACGGAGAGATGCGGGCGAAAAGGCGAACACCTGCGCTTCGTCGTCTCGGTGTTGTTTGATTCATATCATTACATAGAAGCGTCGCGCTTCTCGCCTCGCCTGAGCCGCCCGACGCCTGTTCGGTGTGAATTGGGCCTTAGTTTGGCGGCCCAGGACCAAACAGCTAGCTAAGAGAAAATGACTCTCACTGGTACAGCGGTCTGTCTAAGTTTAACAGGCGCTATGCACACTACTCCAACGATGGCGATGGAGGTCATGCTATGCCTTCCTCCAATTGATATTAGGATCTTGAACAGTAACTGCTGTGGGAAAGTCAGAGGACATCTCTGGAGGAATGTCAGCGAAGACCTACTTTTTTTTAGACGCTGGCACTAACTGCTGTAAGCCAACACTCATTCGGAATACACCCTACACCAGTGGTGGGGAAACTTTTTTTAAGACGGGCCATTTGTAATAACCAGACAATCGTAGCGGGCCAAAGAATAATGCTAGGTAGTTTTTATGCGGGTCGTCACATTACGAAGTAAGAACGCGTTCAAACATTCTCACGACGGCACTCTTAAACGGGCCGGATTAAACCTTTCCGCGGGCCGGACTTGGCCCGCGGGCCGTAGTTTCCCCATCACTGCCCTACACGGTAACCATTAAACCCACAAAACAAATGAGAGTCGGCTATAAGGATCTACACAGATGGATCAAAAAGGATGGGCGGATCAGGAATTGGAGTCTTCTTCAGGAACCTGAAAATCCAAACAAAGGTCCCGATAGGAAAGCATGCCACCGTCACACGATTAGAGACGATGGGTATAACACTTGCGGCTGAGAACATCATAAACCACTAAGTGTCAAATAAAGCCTCACTGATCCTAACGGACAGCAGGCAACCGCTACTGTCTCTGAAGAAATCACATACGACTTCAGATACAACATTGATGTGCCACAGAAAACTCAGGCAAGCAGCAATGTATAACAACATTGAAGTCTGCTAAGTAACGGAGCTCGACTTGAACACAGGTAACACAAGAGCTGGCGATCTGGGAAGAGAAGCGGCAGGGATGGATATTGTCTCACCGAAGGCACTAGTGCGCCTAGCGCCTCTGTTCCTGTGTAAGATGGTACAAACCAACGCACTGGAGAAATTCAGAAAGCGTTGGGATGAAATCGAGGGCTGCAAGCTTTTTGAAGAAACACTGTTGTATCCCAACGAAAGATCAGAGAAGCAGTACCTGCAGCTAACCAGGGGAACCTTAGGTGCATAACTGCCGCCTTGACTGGTCACTGCGGGCTAAACGCACATTTATACAGGATGGGGATGTAAGGGTTAGGGATTGGTTGTCGGGAGGGCAGCCGCATCCGTGCCTAGTTAGGCCAAGTATTAGGCCCATTGTAGTGCTTCCCTCCTGATAGTCAAACCCACTCCGCACTATTGCTAATATTTGTGCGACAGACCAGTTCCATTCGGGTCCTTAACATTTGGGGGGGGGGGGGGGGCTCCCCTTGACATAATAGTTAGTTTTCACAGGGCCGGACACTCGTGAAATATGTGCCTTGCTGTCTCATCCTCTTCCTGATGGTCAAACCCACTCCGAACTATTGCTAATATTTGTGCGACGGACCAGTTCCATTCGGGTCCTTCACATTTGGTGGAGAAGCAGTACCTGCAGCTAACCAGGGGGAACCTTAGGTGCATAACTGCCGCCTTGACTGGTCACTGCGGGCTAAACGCACATTTATACAGGATGGGGATGTAAGGGTTACGGATTGGTTGTCGGGAGGGCAGCCGCATCCGCTGCCTAGTTAGGCCAAGTATTAGGCCCATTGTAGTGCTTCCCTCCTGATGGTCAAACCCACTCCGCACTATTGCTAATATTTGTGCGACGGACCAGTTCCATTCGGGTCCTTAACATTTGGGGGGGGGGTCCCCTTGACATAATAGTTAGTTTTCACAGGGCCGGACACTCGTGAAATATGTGCCTTGCTGTCTCATCCTCTTCCTGATGGTCAAACCCACTCCGCACTAATGCTAATATTTGTGCGACGGACCAGTTCCAGTCGGGTCCTTCACATTTGGGGGGGGGGGGTCCCTTAACATAATAGTTAGTTTTGACAGGGCCGGACACTCGTGAAATATGTGCCTTGCTGTCTCATCTTCTTCATCGACATATGGTATCGTTGGCGATTCCCATTTTTGGGAGGTGCTTTTGGAAGCACAGAATGGGGATATAGTTGACTCTTCATCCTGCAGAGCGTGTAACATTGAAGAGGAGACTGCCGGACATATTCTAAGTATTCTAAGCGATTGCCCGACACTCTCATGAACTAGGGGCTCCTTACTGGGCGAAAGATGGCCTGCATAGGGGATCTACCTACCTCGGCTTTGCTAGACTTTCTCAATCAGGTAGGCTGGGTGGTCGACAGGAGGATGCACAATGCGCCTGAGTGCAGTGCAAAAATGCGCACTCCTCAAAGAACCAGAACCAGCAAATTTGAAGTCATACAAAAAAAATAGGTGTAAGGACTAAACGTAATCCTCGAGAAAAAAAGTTTGGAAACCACTGGCGTCCAGATGACTTAATTATAATTCTGTTAACTATGTAGATCCATATTGCACTCATACAATTTTGTTAAATTATTTATATCTAGTTTTTTTTTTGTACACGGTGTATAAATTAATTTTAGCGCCTCACATAAACTAAGAAACCATTAGTGAACACATCCTCCTACACATTTAATCCACAACATTTTTACTTCCTTGTCTGCTTTATGATTATTTACTAGCGATAACATGTGTATGTTTAGGTTGCCTCGGTGTTAACAGAATAATAAATAAAGCAAAAAGTAGATACATCATAGAATAAGATATTTTCGTATCGGCGCTATTAATAAACCTCAAGCGAGAGGAATCCCTGTCTGTCCGACTCGCGTGAATAATAGCCGACCAACAATTATTCAACTCAATTTAAAAAATTTACCAGTATCAATAGCATGAACGGAGCGCGTTTTCGGTTTTGTCTGGCCCGCGAAGGCGATTAGTCCGTGTCCGAACACAACCGCATTTTTCCACGGTTATGTGGTTTAAGAATAGGCTCTCTAAAAATAGCGCCCTCATGTCTGGATGGAAAACCTGTGTTTTAAGTGGTATTGTTTTTGCGGTTGACTTAAGTTTGAGTCAATTGCGTGTATCATCCCTGGGTAATGATGCGCGCGCGAATCGCCGCGAGAAATTCGGAGGGCAGGTGTTGATGATATTTCAGCCGTGACCGAACATGACACATCTTTCTAAACATATCCTAGAGTACGTAGCTCAAATATAACATACATCACTAGTCACACACAAACAAAAAATAAACAGAACATGCCAGGGAATTATTACAATAGGACGTGCAGGTTTTTTTAAGGAATGCAGAGAATTTTTAGAGATGCGTGCTCATGAAACATACAGAGAATTTTTCTTTTATGTATACATATCCCGATGTATAAATTTGTAGGCATTTTTATAAAAGCAAGTATAGCAAAATAATCGTAATATATGGTAACAATTAATTATTCTTAAAGAGTATGAAATTTGTGTAAGATTATTGCTAGCCAATATTTTTACTTTTGAGTTCAAGAAATTTAGTATTAAACATTTTCAGTTAACAACTTTGGACTTCTAACAAGTGTTTCCACTCCCAGGCTAAGCACGAAGTAAAATTTCGAGTTTAGAAAAGCCCCGCGTAGAAAATTTGTCGAGGGTCGCGCAGCGACCCGAGACAAATTTTCACGGGGCTTTTCTAAACTCGAAATTTTACTTCGTGCGCCACGCGTATAAAATATTGATTACAAGTTAAGTTCAAAATACACTGCTAAATCAATATTAAAAATAAACTGCCAAAGCAGGATTAAAAATGTACAAACAAGATAAATTCAAATTCAAAACTATTTGAATTCGAGAAAATAAGCTTACGCTTCTTATAGTTTGCACACTTTAAACATAATATATAAAATTACGAAAAAACTATTCGTGAAAATGCAAACAGTGTCTTAATTAATAAGATATTTATCGGATATTTATCGTCTTAAATTGTCTTATTAATTAAGACACTGTTTGCATTTTCACGAATAGTTTTTTCGTAATTTTATATATTATATTAAAAATGTACTGCTAAATAAGTATATTTGGGCAGAATGACCTCTGGTCGATAGCCCAGACAGACTAACCCCATAGTGTAATAATATATATATGTATTATACTATACTACTGTAATTGTCTGAATAAAGATGTATGTATATATAAGTATATTTTTAGTTTCGCAATATTTTAGTGTTTTATATGCGTGGCGCATAAAGTAAAATTTCGAGTTTAGAAAAGCCCCGTGAAAATTTGTCGAGGGTCGCGCAGCGACCCGAGACAAATTTTCTACGCGGGGCTTTTCTAAACTCGAAATTTTACTTCATGCTTAGTCTGGGAGTGGAAACACTCGCTAGCAGTTTCAAATTGAACTCATTAAAAAAAACAAATGCTTCAAAATGCATACGTATCGGAATAAGTGAGCCGCCTATTTCCAAAAACCTGTAAATCCATTTGAAAACCATAGATTTAGGGGTTTTTGGAAATAGGCGACTCAGGTATACTTGAAAGAACAATTCTTGATTGTATGTTATTATTATGTTTAATTTCAGGCATCCATTGCTTTTCTTAAAAGCGTTCAATTTGAAGCTATGAACGAATGTTTCCACTCCCAGACTAAGCATGAAGTAAAATTTCGAGTTTAGAAAAGCCCCGCGTAGAAAATTTGTCGAGGGTCGCCCAGCGACCCGAGACAAATTTTCACGGGGCTTTTCTAAACTCGAAATTTTACTTCATGCGCCACGCGTAAAAAACACTGATTTCAAGTGAAGTTCAAAATATACTGCTAAAATCAGTATTAAAAATAAACAGCCTAAGCAGAATTGAAAATATACTGCTAAATAAGAATATTTTGAATTTCACAATACTTAAGTGTTTTATACGCGTGGCGCATGAAGTAAAATTTCGAGTTTAGAAAAGCCCCGTGAAAATTTGTCTCGGGTCGCTGCGCGACCCTCGACAAATTTTCTACGCGGGGCTTTTCTAAACTCGAAATTTTACTTAATGCTTAGTCTGGGAGTGGAAACACTCGTTAGAAGCTTCAAATTGAACACTTGTAAAAAAACAACGAATAAAGTGTTTTAATTAATGCTTTATAGTTCACAATGTTTCACCACGGATTAAGTGAGAAATTAATTACAGATATTATCGGGCTATGTATAAATTCCCTGTATGTTAATTATCAGCTGTAGGCACACTAATCCTCAAGGGGAAAACAAATCCCCAAAAAATGCCTAAAAGTAAACTTTTTAAATTTAATACACAATCCCACCGCGAGGAATTTTACTCGAGCCGCAACAAACTCGTTTGTTTTTTGTTTTAATCAAATTTCTCGCGTCGCGTTTAATTAAATAAGGAATGCGTTTCGGATTAGAGGCAAGAATACGGCTTGATTTATGCCCCGGGCACACAAATAAATTTGTTTGGGTAAAAAAGTTCGGGTATTTTTGATATAATTTATTTGAGCCGGCTTCAAAAAGATCTGGTTAATTGTGCGTGCGCGGACGCCTTCAAGCATCGATAATTTTCGGAGGAGGAGGAGGATTTAGCTCGAACAGGTGGAGAATGCAGACTTCCTGAATACTGGGAGTGTTTAATAATTTTACTCACTGTGGACACAATAATGCGAAAACTTCTCCTTTTGTATATTATTTTTCGATTGTTAAACGTTTGTCGTAACCTGATCCAAAAATACCAATGTTAATTTGTCAATGACATTAGTATTTTTGGATTAGGTTACGACAAACGTTTAACAATCGAAAAATGTTATACAAAAGGGAAACTTTTCACATTATTGTGTCCATAGTGAGTAAAATTGTTTTCAAAATTCTTACACAAAACAATATTTTTCAATTATTTGTAAATGATATTGGATATATTAGATATTTTATGATAGTATGTATATATACGAGGTCTGACTATTATATAACGAGACTGCGCGCAGAAGGCGTCCTAGAGGGGTGGGATAAACACGCAGCGAACACTTAATGTGGGGGTGCCACAGGGATCTGTTCTAGGCCCAACTCTCTGGAACTTAGTGTATGACGGGGTACTGGAGCTGCAGCTACCGGCCGGTGCCACAACTGTAGCTTACGCCGACGACCTAGCAATTATAGTCAAGAGCAAAACAGACCACGGCACGCGAGGCGTGTGAAATTATTAAACGGTGGCTGGAAGAGGTCGGACTCAGTGTTGAAGCCAGCAAGACGAAGGCGGTATGGCTCTCCACCAAGAGGGCTGGAAAGCAACCAGGAGACTCTATCATGGTAGGAGGCATAGAGGTTCCAATTGACAAGGCACTGAAATATCTGGGAGTTTGGTTAGAGGCCAACCCCAGATGCAGCCGCCATTGCAGCGAGGCGGCTGACGGAGCGAGGAAGATGGAGGCCATGATAGGGCGCCTAATGCCCAATATAGGGGGTGCAAGTGAGGGACGTAGACGTCTTCTAATGTCGGCGGCTAAGGCTAAATTAGCTTACGCGGCCCCGGTATGGGCCAAGGCAATGGAGACGGGGAGGAACGCAGCCAGAGCACGAGGTGCGCTGAGGGTGGCCTGTTTGCGGCTCACAAGGGCTTACAGGACAGTGTCCATGGATGCAGTGGAAGTCTTAGCAGCATCGGTCCCTGGAGACCTGTATATCAATGAGAGAGCAGAAGCATACTGGCACCAAAAACAAACTGGCGATAAAGAGGCGGCAAAAGCGGAGGCACATAGTAACGCTATGGATAAATGGCAGGAAAGATGGGATACAAAAGACAGCTGGACTAAAACATTGATTCCCGGTGTCCAGTCATGGGTTGAGAGAAAGCATGGTCAGCTGAGCTACCATCTAACTCAGCTGATGAGCGGCCATGGAAGTTTTGGCAAGTACCTCCATCGAATAGGCAAAGCACCTACGGCAGCTTGTAAATACTGCCATGAACCTGAAGATTCAGCGCGGCACACACTACTAGAGTGCCAAGAGTGGACGCCGGAGAGAAACAGCCTTCGAGACATCATCGGTGATATAGACGAAGCGACGATCGTCAAAAAGATGCTCGAGGAAGAGAAGGCATGGGATGCGGTTGCAAACTTCGCAGGAAGTGTAATCAGCAAAAAAACTGGCCGATGAAATAGCAGAGAAGAATGCAGCGCATTAAGAAAAGTTAATACCCTTGAGGCAATGCCAGGCGATTCCAGGGAAGAGAGGGGGAAGGGTTTTAGTCGGTCGGAACTCATCCAACCCGACACTATTGGCGATTAAGATCTTAAGCCTTTGTCTGTTAGCAGATTTCCAAACCCCTCTAAAGCAAAAAAAAAGAGGGGTGAGGGGGGAACGAATGCAGCGTTGGATAGCTAGAAGTGTCTACTATTCCAGTTTTTGTCGCTGTAGTAGTATTTGTTCTGTAGAGGTTAGAAACGAACGTGTTTTGTTCTCGTGCCGATAACAATATGTGACGAAAAACACGAGCAACGGATCAATGTGAAATTTCTCGTTAAATTAAAAAAAACTCCGACTGAGTACTATAAGTTGTTGAAAGAGGCCTATGGTGAGAATTTTCTATCTCGTGCGCGTGTTTTCGAGTGGTATAAACGGTTTTCTGAAGGCCGAGAGAGCACCAACAATGACCAACGTCCAGGTCGACCTCTCTTTGTTTCAACGACGCAAACAGTGACTAAAATCAATGAAATTGTGCGCGAAGATCGTCGTATGAGCATTCGGATGATTGCTGAGACTGTAAACGCCGATAAAGAAACTGTCAGAAAAATTTTACATGACGAATTGAACATGAAGAAAGTCTGTGCGAAGTTGGTCTCGAAAAATTTGACCCCTGACCAGAAGCTCGTCCGTTAACAGATCTGCTCAGACGTTCTTGAGAGGTTAGATCAGTGGTCTCCAAACTACGGCCCGCGGGCCAAATCCGGCCCGCGACTTGCATGAATCCGGCCCGCGATTGTTTGTCATTTTTTTGTAAATGTCATATTTTGAAATATTGTAGCAATTGTTCCTTAAATTTTTCATAATTTTATAAAATTAAACGGATCTTGGCCGACTTTATTATGTAGAATTGTATTTGTGGCCCGCGAAGAAGATAGTTTGGAGACCCAGGGGTTAGATGAAGAGCCTGATTTGATAGAAAACATTATCACTGGTGATGAAACTTGGATATTCCAATACGATGTTGAAACTAAGCGGCAATCCATGCATTGGAAAACTCCTGCATCGCCAAGAATGAAAAAAGCAAGGATGTCGAAATCAAAATTTAAAGCCATGCTAATCGTTATTGTCGACATCAACGGCATCGTGATGACTGAATGGGTTCCAGAGGTCCAAACTGTAAATCAAACTTTTTATTTGAAAGTTTTGGCAACACTGCGAGAGCGAGTTCGTAAGAAACGGCCGGAGTTGTGGAAAAACAAGTCATGGATCTTGCACCACGACAACGCACCTGCTCATAACGCGCTGTCTGTGAAGCGTTATTTAGCCGCTAGAAGCACTCCAGTGCCCGTACTCGCCCGATTTAGCACCCTGTGACTTTTTCCTTTTTCCGAAGATCAAGTCTGCCTTAAAAGGAACCCTGTTCGAGTCGATAGAAGAGGTAAAGCGAAAATCGGCAGAGCTCCTTAATGCTCTTACAAAAGAAGACTTTCAGCATTGCTTTGCCCAATGGAAAAACCGAGTGGAACGGTGTGTGGTGAGGGGAGGGGAGTACATTACAGGGGAGCATTCGATTGTAGAATAATTTTTAAAATAAAACTCTTTTTCATAAGCAGTCTCGTTATTTAATATCCAGACCTCGTATATTGCTGCTTAGATATGTTTGTATATTCCTCCTTGAAGATGACCAATGGTCGAAACTAGTCGGAGAAAATATAAATTAGTGAAACAAACCAAGTGTTTTAATTAAAAATTCAGAATTAGATTATAGAATGTTTCACCGCGGTTAAGTGAGAAATTAATTAAACAGATATTAGATATTTTTGGATTAGATTACAACAAACGTTTAACAATGATTATTTCACTTAAAGTACTGAGAACCAATATCTTTAATTAATTTCTCACTCAACCCGTGGTGAAACATTTTTGAATCTAATACTGGATGAGATGAGAACCAATAAAATTGGCCGAATTTGCACTACTTGACATGTTTTAATAAGTGGAAAAACTCTCTTGACAACACGTAGCGACCATGTAGGTTCTTCCGGAAAACTTTTCTTTTACAGGGTTGTGCTAATTCAAAATTCTGAGCACAAGTTTTTTCACTAACTGCATATTCATGTAAAGATATTTTGATATTTTACAAAAATTGATCAACTTTCGACCTCAGCATAGAAGCATAGGCTTCTGTGCATTAAAATCCCTCACAATTTATTAGAAACTAAGTAATATTCTTTACTGTTTGGTGTTGTAGGCGTTCACTTTGTGGTACATCTTAAATACACTTGTAAATAAAACACTTTTTACTTTGTTTAACCACTGAATCTTACATTTAATTGTGTGACTAGTTTCGACTATCTTGTAGTCATTCTCAAACTAAAGTAAATACAAATTACACGTTAAAAACTATTTATACGGCTTCGAAAAGAAACTAGTCACACAATTAAATGTAAGATACAGTGGTTAAACAAAGTAAAAAGTGTTTTATTTACAAGTAATATTGTTTAATTTATCGCATTACATGTAAACGACAATTTAAACGTAATCATTTTTTTAAATATTATTAAACTATAAAGTTTGCGTTTTAGATCAAAAATATTTAAAATAGTATGAAGATTGATGAGAGACAGTTAACATTTGTTAAATACATCCAACGGGTAAGTGTTTTTATACAAACACTTTCGCATAGTATACGGATGAGTCATTTTTGGCGGAAAACCCAAATTTCTTTTTTCCCATGTGATTTTGGCACGCTGGTTGCAAATTCGAAAAATTGAACGTCTCTCCGCACTTTGTGGCGCACAAAAAGGAGATTCGAAGAGCGGATGCCAAGGAAAATGAACGATAGTCTCGTCGAGGTATCCACTTATGATGTGTTGATGGGAATGATGTATATTTTGTGCGTACATGCAGACATAACGTGTATTAATGTCCTTAGATATCTTATAGGATTAAGGTATTTAAAATAAATGTAAAATTTTAGATATTTAATTTGTGCTCAATATTCCGGTACAGGATAACCGCAGACGTGTTTGGGACTGCAATCTCCTTATTAGTGTGGTCCCGATCCAGTGATCCATAGTACTATATGCGGTTTTTTTTTTATTGGCCAACCAGATCTGGTGATTTTTGTATAACGTTGGATATTTAGTTGGATCCCTTGGTTGTTAGTCTGACTTTTGCCTTCAAAATAGATTTGAGGTTATGGTTTTCCGCCAAAAATGACTCATAGTATTCGGATGAGTCATTTTTGGCGGAAAACCCATAACCTTAAATTTATTTTGAAGGCAAAAGTCAGAATAACAACCAAAGGATCCAACCAAATATCCAAAGAAAGTGTTTGCATAAAAACACTTATCCGTTGGATGTATTTAACAAAGGTTAACTGCCTCTCATTAATCTTGAGACTATTTTAAATATTTTTTATCTGAAATGCAAATTTTTTTAGTTCAATAATATCTAAAAACAAAGGGTTGCGCTTAAATTGTCGCTTACGTGTACTTGGATAAATTAAACAATAATACCTAGTACTGGATGATTTACATTAAATTTAAATTAAAACACTTGGTTTGTTTCACTTATTATAATACCTAGTTTCACATGGTTGCTATGTACTTAATCCCCTTAATACTACTTTCGGTATTTTATTACCACTTTTCTGTCAAATAATGAATCAAATGCAACATGGCATTCATATATCAATGTCATTACATGACAAACAGTAGGGACACTAAATTATCAAAGAACCTAAAAAAAGTAAATTCCAAATCTGGTTGACTAATAACAAAAAAAAACGAATATAGATACTAAACATCTTTGACTTTTTCATGGTCATGTGTTAATATAAATGAATGGCGTGATCGCCGTGGATAACATTGTACATTTATTTATATTTACATGATAAATATTAGGAGCAAGGGCGTAACCAGGATTGATATCAGGAGGGGCAGAGGACAAGTATTGCATCCAATGGGGCAATAATCAAAATATATGTCAAATTTAGTAAAATCTGATGATATGTCAATTATTTTTACGGCGTATATACTGTAAATTTTGGGATATTCGATGTTTTTTTTTTAAAGAGTTCAATTGGAAGCTTGAAACGAGTGTTTTCCACTCCCAGACTAAGCATGAAGTAAAATTTCGAGTTTAGAAAAGCCTGAAAATTTGGTTTGGTCGCGTAGCGCGAAGCGCGGAGCGGCCAAACCAAATTTTCAGGCTTTTCTAAACTCGAAATTTTACTTCATGCGCCACCGGTATAAAAAACTGATTTTAAGTGAAGTTCTAAATATACTGCTTTAGCATACTGTTTTAGCAGTATATTTTATACTTTACTTTAAATCAGTGTTGTATACGCGGGCGCATGAAGTAAAATTTCGAGTTAAGAAGAGCCTGAAAATTTGGATTTGGGCGCTGCGCTTCGCTCCGCGCCCCAATCCAAATTTTAAATGTGAAAACAAGACAAGTATTGCATCCAATGGGGCAATAATCAAAATATATGTCAAATTTTGTAAAATCTGATGATATGTCAATTATTTTTACGGCGTATATACTGTAAATTTTGGGATATTCGATGTTTTTTTTAAAGAGTTCAATTGGAAGCTTGAAACGAGTGTTTTCCACTCCTAGACTAAGCATGAAGTAAAATTTCGAGTTTAGAAAAGCCTGAAAATTTGGTTTGTTCGCGTAGCGCGAAGCGCGGAGCGGCCAAACCAAATTTTCAGGCTTTTCTAAACTCGAAATTTTACTTCATGCGCCACCGGTATAAAAAACTGATTTTAAGTGAAGTTCTAAATATACTGCTTTAGCATACTGTTTTAGCAATATTTTATACTTTACTTTAAATCAGTGTTGTATAGGGGTGGCGCATGAAGTAAAATTTCGAGTTTAGAAAAGCCTGAAAATTTGGATTTGGGCGCTGCGCTTCGCTCCGCGCCCAAATCCAAATTTTCAGGCTTTTCTAAACTCGAAATTTTACTTCATGCTTAGTCAGGGAGTGGAAAACACTCGTTTAAAGATTCCAATTGTACTCTTTTAAAAAAAAAAACAACGAATATACCAAGATTTACAGTATATACGCTGTAATTAAAAATATACGATTTCTCAGTATCCATTGGGGTAAAATTTAGAGAGGCTATTAATCGGTATACCGGTATTCCAATTACTAACTGTATCATCAGGATATGAATACTTAAAAGAAAAACTCCCTGTACGCATCGAATTTGGAAACATGTGGATGAAACGACAAGTTTAAATTAAATTCGATCAATATTACTACAGCGGAAATAACCTAACTTAACTATGTATCAGTGGCCCGTGCATAGTGTATGTTGTTGCATCAACTAAATGATCCTATTGTGTTTATTCGCTATAAGTGTATGCATTTCACGGGGTGGAAATAATAGAATTTGTAGTTCTATCGCATGTACCAATAATTCCCTATGAATAACAAGTAACTGCCCCATTCATCCATGAATATATTCAGACGAGTTGCTCGAACAACAAAGCGTCTATTTTCCATATTCCGAATGCACAAAGTCCTCAATTAATTTTAATATCATCACAAAAAAAGTCATGTATTCACTTTAATTTTTCCATTTAACAAACTATGAAGGTTTTCAAGTAGAAAAATCAAAGTGGATGAATTGTTTATTATTTAATGAAAAGATAAATAAATTTTATTAATTTCCTTCTAAAATATTAGATGTTTTCTTAAATAATATATCCATGTAAACAGGGTGCGCCGGGAGGAATCTGCCAAACTTCAGGGGTGTATTAATGGGCAAAAAAAGCTGTATCAACATAGGCCCGACTCGGACAGGTTGGTGAATTATGGCTTGTTGCAGAAATCTATTTAAAATTGTAAGCAGTAGGCTTTGGAAAGCATTTATTTAATGAAATAATATTAAAACACTTAACTTTGTTTTACCACTTTGATTAGCTTTTTACAGTGACTATAGTTTCCACTACAAGCTAGTCATTATCAAACTCAGTTTGATTAACTTTTTACAGTGACTATAGTTTCCACTACAAGCTAGTCATTATCAAACTCAGTTTAATAATGACTAGTTTGTAGTCGAAACTATAGTCACTGTAAAAAGTTAATTAAAGTGGTAAAACAAAGTTAAGTGTTTTAATATTATTTTATAAAGATGTACCACAAAGTGAACGCCAACCAAATCAAAGATTTATTTAATGCTTTTGTAAGGGTAATGCTAGAGCTGAGGTGCTGGAATATCATCGGCGTTTTCCAAATTGTAATACCCCACCAAATTGACAGGTATTTATCGATACACCATTAGAAAAGTAAATAAAATGAATATCTGCATATTGCTCATTAGTAAACGTTAAAGGCATTTTAGCTAAACACTTTTCACCTTAACTATTTTGTTTGGGTGATGAGTAAAAACATGTGGTACTGTACGTCTGGTTTATTCAATTGGCAAAAGTCGACTGATTACAAACATTCTTAAAACTACCTACCACCTACCCTTAACCTAAGATGCCCGGGTGGGGGATAAACATTCTTAAAACTACCTACCACCTACCCTTAACCTAAGATGCCCGGGTGGGGGATTTACTACCCGGACGGGCCCACTACCCAGTCAGAGCGGGCGTGGGCGTTAACATATTTTGTTTATGATCAGTATACGTAAAAATCATCTCCTCTAGGTTTTTTTTTATTTAATAATCACTCACAAATTGCTGCTTTATTAGTAACTTAATCAAAAAAAATTCACCTACTTTTCACCTCAGTAATTTTGTTTATGAATTAGAAAGTAAAAAATCTAGTGGAGATCAACAACTCACCGACTGTGGCTTTCGACGTCTAAATCAAAAAATGTTTCAAACAAAAGTTGTAGCCAACGAAAAAATAAACCACTTATACCTCAACACTTTTCACCTCAGCTCTTTTGTTTTTGTTCAATAAACCGAAAAGATTTTTTTGAAAATAAATACACAATTTTATGATAATTCGAAAATTTACGAACGAGTGTCTTCCACTCCCAGACTAAGCATGAAGTAAAATTTCGAGTTTAGAAAAGCCCCGCGTAGAAAATTTGTCGAGGGTCGCGCAGCGACCCGAGACAAATTTTCACGGGGCTTTTCTAAACTCGAAATTTTACTTCATGCGCCACGCGTATTAAACACTGATTTTAACTGAAGTTAAAAATATAAAAACATATTAAAACTGTTTTCAGTTTTAGAAGTTATCAAAATACGTCAGAATTATCAAAATTATTTAAAATTGCCAAAAACATCAAAATGACCAAAATGTTAACTCGTAAATATGAAAAATATCAAAAACGTCAAGGTAGGTTAACTTATAAGTGACAGCAAAACAAATAATTGCACAGCAATGCTTTCCAAAGCCTACTCTCCTTACAATTTTGAACAGTTTTCTTCAACAAATCATTATTTATTTATTTGTTTTGCTGTCACTTATAAGTTAACCTACCTTGACGATTTTGATATTTTTTATATTTACGAGTTAACATTTTGGTCATTTTGATGTTTTTAGCAATTTTAAATAATTTTGATAATTCTGACTTATTTTGATAACTGAAAACAGTTTTAATATGTTTTCATATTTTTAACTTCACTTGAAATCAGTGTTTTACGCGGGTGGCGCATGAAGTAAAATTTCGAGTTTAGAAAAGCCCCGTGAAAATTTGTCGAGGGTCGCTGCGCGACCCTCGACAAATTTTCTACGCGGGGCTTTTCTAAACTCGAAATTTTACTTCATGCTTAGTCTGGGAGTAGAAGACACTCGTTCGTAAATTTTCGAATTATCATAAAGTTGTCATAAAGTTGTGTATTTATTTTCAAAAAAATCTTTCTCGGTTTATTGAACAAAAACAAACCATAAGACTCAGATACCAAGTATTTACAAATCAGGAATATATAAATTAACCTGTAATGATTGTAAGGGAGTGTATATAGGTCAATCTGGTCGTAATTTTAAGACCAGACTCAGTGAGCATCTTTACTCTTTTCGGCATAGATTAATTGATAAGTCATCTTTCGCCAAACATTTGATTGAAAATAACCATTCTTTTGGCGAGGATGTACTTTCAGTTATTCACTTTGCCGAGAAGGGTAGAAAGATGGACCTCCTGGAGTCTTTGGAGATTCACAGAGCCCGCGCTAATCAGGAAATTCCCGTAATTAACGACCAGCTCGACCTTAAATACACCCCCCTCTTTAACGCTGTTATTAGAAAATTTGCAAATATAAATAATGTTCCTTTGTAGTTTTTTGTTACTAACGGTTTGATAATGACACGTGTAGTATCGAAACTATAGTCACCAAATAAACCAATTGTTATACAAACAAAGTGATAAACAGTGTTTTATTTATGTAAAAACAAAAGAGCTGAGGTGAAATGTGTTTAGGTTGTTGATAATATCGTATGTTCAATAAAAGAAACTTCTAGAGTGCCATGATTTTATCTTTTTTAAAATTTAAGTTGGCTACACGCTTTAAAAATCGACATATAAAACGTCAGACATCATAATTGTAATATAAAACATCAGAGTTGCCAACCTACAATGTTTTCCATGGCACTCTAGGAGGTTTTTTTCAATTGAACATATACTTTTTTTGCTTAAAATGACCTAAGTAATACCCCCCTGAAGTTTGGCAGATTACTTTCGGGACACCCTGTAGTTCTTCATTTAATTATCTGATCAAACTAGCGTTCGCAAAGGTGCTGCTTAGTCCCCAAAAGGCCGGAGCAGATGGACAATAAGTAGACAAACTTTGTGCGCCCGGGAAAGCTTCGTTGCTTGTTCATTTTTGTTCAAACGGTTTCATACAGCGACTCCGGGAATCAATTGAAAAGATATAATCAGCCGAATGTTCCGAACTTTTTGTTGTAGAAAATCTAAAGGCAATTATCCTAGCGGAACTGGGTAACTGGATATTTCAGTGGACACACAATGACTATTACGTCCCTAACGAGGAAACGCAATTAAGATCCTTTAATGTGCAACCTCATGTTCCGAGCTGAAGGCAATAAAAGAAAAATTTAACATAGCAAATACGGTTTACATGTAATCAATAAGAAACTCAGGTAATTAGTGTACTGGGTAGACTAATTTCGAATGTTTCTTCAAGTAGTAATAGGTAAGAACTCGTACAGGATGTATTTGTATTAACGAACTGACGCTATGGCGGTATACAAAGTATTTTTAAATTTATTTAATTAAAAATAAAATATTAATCGATTATTAATCAAACCATGAGTTTTATTCGATGAGAGGATATAACGAACAAAACAGCGACCAGAGAAATAATCTGCAGGTAGTATGTTTAAATAGAAAAAAAAAAACATCAAGAAATAGGATAATAAAACAAGAAAATGCGTAAAACGAACCGAATGTTGTTGAATGTAATTTACTAACTCCTCATAACTCTATTGTAAAACTTCCATGGGCCCACTCCTGTACGTGGAAACCTGAATGCCGTGGCGGCCCTCACTGGTTAATTATAATTTAAAAAAAAAATCCTATCAACTCCTCCTGGTTGTCGCTAAATGTTTATAAAAAAAAAATAATAATATTAATAATAAATACATAAGAGATGTGGCTGTGGCGAGAGCCTATGCCAGGATCTAGGATCCAAATTAAAAAGAAAAAATCTGCTTTAAAAATAAATGTTCTATCTACTTTTCACTTTATGAGAACCTCCGGGGTTATTTGGGTTTATAATACGAGGGCAATCTGACACATAGATGGCTTTAGAGACTGTCAAATTATAATTGTTTTGGAAAATATCATCAGCTATAATATAACAAGTGGTATGATTATCATTGATAATATTCATAAGTGAAACCGAGCTGAAGATTCAACGAGCCCGAAGGGCGAGTTGAATGTGCTGCTCCGGTGGTTTAATGAATAATATTAATCGATTATTAATCAAACCATGAGTTTTATTCGATGAGAGGATATAACGAACAAAACAGCGACCAGAGAAATAATCTGCAGGTAGTATGTTTAAATAGAAAAAAAAAACATCAAGAAACAGGATAAAAAAACAAGAAAATGCGTAAAACGAACCGAATGTTGTTGAATGATGTGTTTAGAATCGATTCGAAACGGTTTATCTGACTTCAGGAAGTGACAGGCAACTTGTGCCGGTTAAATTTAGCAATTCCATTAGTAATACTATACTCTGATTATGTTACATAGTCCCAATTAAACTTAAAATAAGTTACGGTAATGTAGGAAATGCGTAAATTGGTAAGCACGCACGTACACTTCCTACAAATGTTAATATCATTAAATAATGAATTATTAAGAAATGTATTCATTTATTTTATTACTAGTAGTACAAATATAAATACGTTTCCTACCATTAATTTAAAAAACATGTTCTACAAACTTTTCCAAAGTTAATATAATTTTCCAGAACAAACAAAAAATCTCTGTCGTAAACTAGATATTTTCTAAAGTAAATAAAATTACACTGTCAACCAGGACCATAACGATTTCACTCTTTCTGCGATTTCAGTAAAATCGGCGCAAGGGATTTTCATCAAAGGTTGTATTCTAAATTCGAGATATTGTGAATTTGAACCAAAAACGATTAAAATTTCTGATAATTCACAATATCACATTTAACTTTTGGGAAAAATGCTGAAACCGGAAATGGATGTTTACTCTTAGCGTTTTCTTCGTGTTTCGTAAATTATTGACATAATTGAAAAATCTTGTGAATAAAAGTTGAAGAGTAACAAGAAATAAACATTTAAAGTGTACAGGCAGTTTTTCTTCAAGTCTACATATCCTAATTAGAGCTTATATGCTGTAAATCTACAAATATCCGATTGTTTCTTTCTTTTTTTTTTTAGAGCGTAGTTTGAGGTTTTAAACAAGTGTTTTCATGCTTAACAAAACATAATTCCAATATATTAGAATGGCAATAACAAACTTGTTCAAAATTATCGCCCTATATCCATAATTGCAACAATCCTAAACATTTTAGAAAAATTGATGAAGGATTTCTTAACTAATTCACTGCAATCTTCAATCTCTCACAAACAACATGGGCTTCGAGTGGGGGCATCTACGGAATCTAATTTATTGTTATATGATTCTTACATTGTCAACGCCTTGGAACGCGGTTTTCAAGTTGATTCCATCTATACCGACTTCTCCAAGGCGTTTGACTCTGTTGATCATACGCTATTACTCAACAAGCTTCATTATGCTGGCATTACTGATATTCTTTTACGTTGGATAGAGTCCTACTTAACAGATAGGTTGCAAGTGATTAAAATTGGGCAAATAACATCAAGACCCCTAAAGGTTACTTCTGGTGTTCCTCAGGGATCACACCTGGGTCCCTTGTTCTTTAATATATTTATAAACGACGCTACAAGCTGTTTTCAGAATGCCAATTGTCTACTTTTCGCTGATGATATGAACATTTATATGCGTATTGAATCGACTCTTGATGGAACAAACCTGCAAAATGAACTTGATCACTTTTATAGTTGGTGTAACGATAACAGATTAACGCTAAACCTCAAAAAGTGTAATATCATTACTTTTTCACGAAGTACAAGGTCGATCATTACAAATTATGTTTTCAACGATGTAGGAATAAATCGTGTTGATAGAATAAGGGATTTAGGTGGATTCAAAGTGGTAATTTGCACACCATATTTCAAATATTGTCACGAAAGCCTATCAGATGCTGGGTTTTGTAAAGCGTAGCAGTAAGAACTTTACAAATAGTAGAACGCTGGTAACACTATATAATTCGTTAGTGCGACCCCACTTGGAATATTGTTCAACAGTATGGTCTCGATACACTGAATGCGACATTAATAAAATTGGGCAAGTTCAAAAGAAATTTGTAAGGTACCTTGCCTATAAATTTAATACAGATCCAAGTAGGGCTGACTTGGATCTTTTGAAGACTTTTGGCCTTCGCAGCCTTAAGCAAAGACGTGTAGAAGCTGACATTAAGTTAGTATTCAAACTACTTAATGGATATTTGGATTGTCCTGATCTATTGGACTTGGTTGGTATACGGGTTCCACCGCGCTCTCTTCAGTCTGACATTACATTCCATATTGGCTACAGGCGCACGGATTATGCGAAATATTCCGCTTCTGTTCGGGTTTTGCGTCACGCAAATATTTTAAATTTTTCATTATTAAAGCGCCTCTTAAACGATTTGTAACTTTTTTTGTTTAGTTTTAAGTTTAGTGTTTGTAGATACTTGTTTTTTGTATATTGTATTTTTCATGTAAATAGCAAGCCGTTGAAATAAATAAATAAATAATCTGGGAGTGGAAACCACTTGTTTAAAGCTTCAAATTGATTTGTTTTTAAACAACGAACGTCGAAACATTTATTAGGTATTAAAGTATGTTGTCCTCATTTTCAGAATTTTACGCTTACAATAATTGGTCTAAACTAAACAGAGTAATTGCATGTTTGCTATTATTTGTTGTCAAACAATTGGAATTCAAATATCGTTATGTATACGCGGATTATTGAAGTTGCGATCGATTTAATGGCTTATTTATTTAATGATTCAATTTTGAAGGTTTTTCATGAAAAAATAATAAACTGGAGCGATTTGTCACTGAAAACTCCAGAGGCGGCGCGAGTTTATCGAGTGAAACGATATTCTTTTGTAATCAATTCAATACAGCGAAATGCCATTAGAGAGTGCGACGCATTAAACGCTTTAATCTGTGTTTAAATGCGGCAATGAAAACGGAGAAAGAACCGCGTTGAATAATGATTGTGTTAATTTAACGTAGTTTCAGATTAATAAAAAAAAAAACGTTTACTTAAACAGATATAAAGTCATGTAGGTATGAAAGATAAAACACAAATAATATTGCTAGTGATTCGTCAATTGAAATAGCTGATCGATTTTATCAAATATTTTAACTTAACCCATTAAGCGCCATTGATGCATACACGCAACATTATTAATTTTTTGTTAATTAAATTACTAATAAGTTAATTTTATATATTATATTATTTGAACTGACTTGAAAATGTATGAAGAAAAATGTAAATATTTTGTTATTTAAATATTTCGATTATTACTGGTTTAAAAAAAATATATATCAGTGTATTTCTAACTTCACAATATTTAGTGTTTTATACGCGTGGCGCATGAAGTAAAATTTCGAGTTTAGAAAAGCCCAGAAAATTTGTCTCGGGTCGCTGCGCGACCCTCGACAAATTTTCACAGGGCTTTTCTAAACTCGAAATTTTACTTCATGCTTAGTCTGGGAGTGGAAACACTCTATTTAAACGTCATATTGCACGTTCTTTTTATATACAGTCAAATAATGCCTGAAAATGTACACCGTATACATTATGTAAATTTCAAAGAAAAATTCACAGTATGTAATATGATAAGTCATTCATAGAAATCATATAAGTGCAGAAGTTTACCTAAAATCAATTTTTAGAGTTAACTCTATAATTGCTTGGCCGTTAATGGGTTAATGATATAATAAAAATGCTAATATTCTGACAATATCAGCAGTTCTGAAAGTATTAAATTGATATTGCTAGTGAATAGTTGTATTTGCTAATATTAAAAGAAAAGTGAAGATTAGTTTCGGGACAAAATAAAGCAGTGCGTCCCGGCGCATCCACCATAACGGAAATGGTTTAGTGAAAAAATAAACTCAATTTTTTCGACGTTACATAAGTACAGTCAGTATATATTTTGAACTCAACACTAAATTAAAAGACTCGAACGCCTAAAACTATGACAATGAGACTACCAATTTTTCCCGATATTTTTGATTTTGAGACATTCTGTACGTTTTCTTTTAAATCTACATACACAGAGTTTTCTGTAACACCGAACATTTTCATAATGAGAATTATTCTTTGAAGTATCCATATGCATACGTTGCACACTTTCTGATGCTCGGATTATTAAAAGAATTCTATTTAAAGCTTTAAGCGAGTGTTTTCCACTCCCAGGCTAAGTATGAAGTAAAATTTCGAGTTTAGAAAAGCCTGAAAATTTGGTTTGGTCGCGTAGCGCGAAGCGCGGAGCGGCCAAACCAAATTTTCAGGCTTTTCTAAACTCGAAATTTTACTTCATGCGCCACCGGTACAAGACACTGACATATTACGAAGTTTAAAACACACCGCTAAACTTTACATTGAATCAGGGTTTTGTACCGGTGGCGCATGAAGTAAAATTTCGAGTTTAGAAAAGCCTGAAAATTTGGTTTGGCCGCTCCGCGCTTCGCGCTACGCGACCAAACCAAATTTTCAGGCTTTTCTAAACTCGAAATTTTACTTCATGCTTAGCCTGGGAGTGGAAAACACTCGCTTTAAGCTTCAAATTAAATTCTTTTAATAAACCAAGCATCGAAAAATGTGCAACGTATGCATATGGACGCTTCAAAGAAAAATTCTCGTTATGAAAATGTTCGGTGTTACATAAAACTCTCTGTATGATGATTACATTGTTTGGTAAATTTTCAGAAAATTATTGTTTTACAAAAACAGTCAATTTGATGCTTTCAACGAGTGTTTCCACTCCCAAACTAAGCATGAAGTAAAATTTCTAGTTTAGAAAAGCCTGGAAATTTGGTTTGGTCGCGTAGCGCGAAGCGCGGAGCGGCCAAACCAAATTTTCAGGCTTTTCTAAACTCGAAATTTTACTTCATGCGCCACGCGTATTCAACACAGACTCATTGTGAAGTTAACAAACACACACTTTGAATGTAATTTAAATAAGACAAGATCAATAAGTGTCAAAAAGTTTCCTTGTGTAAGTAAAGTTATTAAAATTAAAAAAAACTTGGTATTGTTTCACAAGTTAAAACTTTATTCCGACTAGTTTCGGTTTGTTAAACAAATTAAAAAAAACACTTGGTATTTGAAAATGGTTTAACAAACTGAAACTAATCGGAATACATTTTCTTTTAAATCTACATATGATAATTACATTGTTTGGTAAATTTTCAGAAAATTATTGTTTTACAAAAACGGTCAATTTGAAGCTTTCAACGAGTGTTTCCACTCCCAGACTAAGCATGAAGTAAAATTTCGAGTTTAGAAAAGACTGAAAATTTGGATTTGCCGGGGCGCGCGAGCGAAGCGAGTTGCGCCCCGGCAAATCCAAATTTTCAGGCTTTTCTAAACTCGAAATTTTACTTCATGCGCCACGCGTATTCAACAGAGACTCATTGTGAAGTTAACAAACACACACTTTGAATGTAATTTAAATAAGACAAGATCAATAAGTGTCAAAAAGTTTGCTTGTGTAAGTAAAGTTATTTAAGTTAAAAAAAACTTGGTATTGTTTCACAAGTTAAAACTTTATTCCGACTAGTTTCGGTTTGTTAGACCACATTCTTTTGAAAATGGCCTAACAAAGTGAAACTAATCAGAATAAAGTTTTAATTTGTGAAACAATACAAAGTGTTTTTTAATTTAAATAACTTTACATACTCTAATATGTTTCACCAAGTGCCAGATGAGAAATTAATTCAAGAAATTCCTTGTGTAATGTATCAATTTATTAAAAATAAAATAAAACACTTTAACTTTGTTTGTATAACACAATATTTATATTTTTGTGACTGCAGTTTCGGCAACTAAACTTGCCATTATCAAACTTAGACTAAGTTTGATAATGGCAAGTTGAGTTGCCGAAACTGCAGTCACAAAAATATAAATATTGTGTTATACAAACAAAGTTAAAGTGTCTTTCACAATGTTTTCATTGATCACTTGGTGAAACATGATTAAAATATCATTTGAAATAAAAACACTTGGTTTGTTTCACTAACGTTTTACTTATTATTCCGACTAGTTTCGGCTTCTAGCCATTATCAAGGAATGTACAGAGAATACTTTTTTACACGATATTTATATACAAAATCAGGTAATAAGGGCGTTCATTATTGGGGAGATCCATAGCTCATCATTGTCATTGACCACATGTTTTCCTGATTTTATTGCTTTATTTATCTCCAAGCCTTCTCTGAAATTCAGTATACGACCCTTATTGCCTGTATACAATATTTTAAAATTATTGTCGTTGTATAGATGACCGGCTGTGATGCAGTGTGCATTAATTTAAGTAAATTATTAGTAAATAATAAGTTCAAAAACGATAGAATAGAACTATCAGGTGTTTATGAACTAAGATGTAACAACTGTGATGCAGTATATACATATAGGTCAGACCGGACGATCATTCCAAATCCGTCTCGACGAACATAAAAAAGATGTTCTAAATAAAAAACAATCAACGGGTATGTCCAAACACTGCATCACAGCCGATCATCTATACAACGACAATAATTTTAAAATATTGTGTACAAGCAATAAGGGTCGTATACTGAATTTCAGAGAAGGCTTGGAGATAAATAAAGCAATAAAATCGGGAAAACATGTAGTCAATGACAATGACGAGCTATGGATCTCCCCAATAATGAACGCCCTTATTACCTGATTTTGTATATAAATATCGTGTAAAAGAGTATTCTCTGTACATTCCTTGATAATGGCTAGAAGCCGAAACTAGTCGGAATAATAAATAAAACGTTAGTGAAACAAACCAAGTGTTTTTATTACAAATTTTAAAGTTAAAGTGTTTTATTTTACTGAATTAACATGTATAACGAAGTAATAGCCTCCACCGTTCATAATTTTATCAATTTATTATTTAAATAATTAACACTGATTACTTTTTTGTATTTACTTTTAAATTGTGACCAGTTTCCACTCGTCAGCGAGTCATTCTCAAACTTAAGTACTTAATTAAACTAACATTGTGATCTTATATTCATACTTATAATTATCTTTTAGGCAAAAATGCTTCAAAAAGAGGAGTATACACAAGCTCGGTCTGGCGGGTTTTGCTTTGTGAATCTCTAATGACTTCAAAAGGTTCATTTTACGGCCCTTTTTCACACAATGTAAGACTGAAAGTACATCTTCACCAAAATTTATTATGTTGATGTTTTCGTTATTTTACTATTTCTATTTTATTTGTTATTGTATATTTATATCGTTCCTATTATCTCTTTCTTTGTGTATATTGTGTTTATGTTTATTTAGAATTACGAACGAACGCAGATAATACTGGGAATAGCAAGCATTTATGAAACTTTCGAATTTTCCATCAATAGTCATCATCTTTATCTTATCAAACTTATGGGAGTTGATTCCTGGACTAAGACTGGAAGGTCAGAAAGAATCACAATTGTAATTCTAAATCAAGCTTAATGTAAAAGTCAAATTTCTAAATATTCAAATAAAATGACACTGTTCTGTTAAACTTAGATGATCACTTTACTGAAATCACACACTCAGAAAAGAACATAAAAACAAATAAAAGTACAGCAAAATAAATCTTTACAATAGGATACCAAAAATTCATTTCATTTTTGTATACATTTCAGGATATTAATATAAATGTTTAGGCTTTTCTAAACTCAAAATTTGATTTCATGCGCCACGCATATTTAACCCTTTAAGCGCCATTGATACATACACGCAACATTATTATTTTTTTGTCAATTGAATGATTAAATTAGTTAATTTGATATATTATATAATTTTACCTGATTTAAAAATGTATGATAAAAAATGTAAATATTTTGTTATTTAAATATTAAGATTATTACTCACTTAAAAAAAATTATGTGAGTGTATTTCTAACTTCACAACACTTCAGTGTCTTATGCGCGTGGCGCATGAAGTAAAATTTCGAGTTTAGAAAAGCCTGAAAATTTGGTTTAGCCGCTCCGCTTCGCGGAGCGGCTAAACCAAATTTTCAGGCTTTTCTAAACTCGAAATTTTACTTCATGCTTAGTCTGGGAGTGGAATCACCCGTTCCTAACTTAATACTGCACGTTTTTATATAAAATCGGCGAATGCCTGAAATTTTACAGCATATACATTACGTATATTTGAAAGAAAAATTCACAGTATATCACACAATAAGTCGTTCATAGATATCATAAAAGAACTGCAGAATTTTACCTGAAATCAACTTTTAGAGGTATCTCTATAACTGCTCGGCCGTTAATGGGTTAACATAAAATATTGTGAAGTTTAAAATATACCGCTAAAGCAGTATAGTTTTAGGACTCGACCAAAACATCTACACAGTCTCTCTAAAGAATGCCTAAGAATGAAATTTTAAAGAACAGAGATTTTTTTACAAAATTAATTCTTTTATTTTAGCAAAGTGGGCTTTGAAAACAAAACCAACACAATTGGTTTTAAAGAAAATATTTACAATTCGCGAAACATTGAGCGTTAAGCATTTAATGTAAATTGCATATTTTAATGGGCAAACTGCAAAATATTACAGGTATTCTGTAAGCGAACGGCATCTTCGCTAGTGCTAAATCGCATGAACATTTTTATGTCATCGGCGTGTAGAAGACATTGAGCGTTAGAAAAACATTTAATTACGTCGTCCACAAACACGTTAAGAAGCAGTGGTCCTAGGTGAGACCCTTGCGGAACACCGGAGGTGACAATAATGTTACACTAGACGCACTGGCCAATCCGAACGCGTTGAGATCTTCCCGTAGCATACGACTCGATCCATTGGAGAACAATTTTTAAAACATTCGTTGTTTTTATTAAATCCTTTTATTTATTAAATCCTCAAATTTGAAGCTTCTTACAAACATTTTCAATTCCAGATTAAGCATATAGCAAAATTTTCAGTTTAGAAAAACCTGAAATTGTTCGTTCAGGCTTTTCCAAACTCAAAATTTTGCTTCATGCGCTACGCGTATGGGGCACTGCTTTAGAGTGAAATTTAAAGTTCACCCACCCCGCATGTTTAATCCTTACGTCAATACATTCTACAAATTATTTATTTATTTATTCTAACGGTGGGCCATTACATCTTAATTACAAATAAAAATACCAATACTAAACAGATTTTTGAACAAATAGAAATAATAGCAAAGAAATTAATGTTTATTATTTACTAATATACTTATTCACTTGTTATTGTAACTCTTGGATTTTGAGATGTTATTTAATTCATATTTAATCATCACTTCAATAACGAGGATATAGTATTTACATTTCTTAAAGTTTGTACATAATATAACTACTTTCATTTTTTATTTAAAATAAATTATCAAAATTATGCCAAGCAAGTGGATAGAATACCAGCATTACGGCTGGCAAAAATAGTGAGGATGTTTTGAGAGGGTCCCATAGTTTTAACTTCACGTTGAATCAGTGTTTTATACGCGTGGCGCATGAAGTAAAATTTCGAGTTTAGAAAAGCCCCGTGAAAATTTGTCTCGGGTCGCTGCGCGACCCTCGACAAATTTTCTACGCGGGGCTTTTCTAAACTCGAAATTTTACTTCATGCTTAGTCTGGGAGTGGAAAAACTCTCAGAAACATCAAATTTAAAGATTTTATAAAAACAACTAATGAACGAAAATGTAGACGCTTTTTAAATTTTCGGGCATTAGTTGTTTTTATAAAATCTTTAAATTTGATGTTTCTAAGAGTTTTTTCACTCCCAGACTAAGCATGAAGTAAAATTTCGAGTTTAGAAAAGCCCCGCGTAGAAAATTTGTCGAGGGTCGCGCAGCGACCCGAGACAAATTTTCACGGGGCTTTTCTAAACTCGAAATTTTACTTCATGCGCCACGCGTATAAAACACTGATTCAACGTGAAGTCAAAATTATACGAGGGTTGTACAAAAAGTAAAGTTACAAAGTCTGCAATGAAACGTGTACATTTTGTAACCTCACTTTTTAATCACCTCGTACATACGGGGTGTGCATACTTTAAAGAAAAGTTCTCTGTATACCTATAATTATAAGTATTTATTTTTTGTACGACAAATAAAGGCATTTATTATTATTATTATTATAAAAAGAAAAAAATCCCTGTAGAAGAATTGGTTAGTACGTAATGCCTTTTAATTTCAAACCTCACTTTTTAATTAGTTCTCGTACATACAGGGTGTGTATACTTAAAAGAAAAAATCCCTGTATAACAATTGCTTAGTGCGTAATGCCTTTTACTTTCACGGGGATGATTTACATTGAAAAGAGAAAAAAATAACCTATTTATCGAGATTAAAGCCAACTATGACTTCTATTTAAAGAAACACATCTTTGTATTGTATCTTGGTTATTAATGAAGATAGCAATAGTCTGTGTATCTCATTCAATTGTCCTCAAAAACGTGCCCGAAGAACATGCAACTTTTATGTTAATAAAATAATAAATAACTGAGGTAATAATAAATTTCGTAAATGGAAAATTTTCTAGCAATGCTAGATTTTTTTTTACCCGCGGAACTTGAGACGTTGGGCAGAGACATGAATGAATTGTGGTTTCAGCAAGATGGAGCAATAAGTCACACTGTCACAAGTGTGGGATATTTGAAGTCAAGAGTGTACTTCGACAAGCCTTATACATTAGAAGAGTTAAAAGAAGACGGGAGATAAGAGATACTGAACAGAAATTGTTTATTATCACACACACACACACACGCACACAACTTAATCTTTATTATTTGACCCATAAAAAAAAACGTCTATTAAATCATACCTTGAACAATCCCCATAAGTTATATACATTTATAACTTCTCAATTTTCCTGTAATATTGTTATATACCAGCCCAGCAGGGAGATTATTAATAGCGTCGTTATTCGATCGACTCCTCATATTTATACCTCCGCCATCTTCGCCGTCTCTTCGGCAAATTCGGCAGGTTTAATGGCCGTAAATCACCGCGCCCGACGGCATATTAGAAATTCCGCGGTGCAGATGCTACCTGATCCCAAACGACACAATTCATCATGATTACCATTTAATCCACAAGCACTCGCCGTTTGTCAGAAAATAATTACACGAAAAATAAATAGTCAACGGGAATTAATCTTGCTGCATTCGGAGGGTTCGGATTTTAATGAAGGTATCGTTCGAACAGATGATTTATTGCTAATTTTGGGGATTGGTCCGGTTCAAAGGGTAAAGGTGAGGATGTCATTTGTAAACACTGTGATTCGAAATTAAATGAGAGACCTAGCAATATTCTGAAACAATAAACCATCTGTTTATGAAAATAGGAAATACAAATTTATTTAAATTATTTATAATATCAAAGTAATATGCAATTTATAAAAGGATGGTCATTATTATTGCAAAAATCTCAAACAAATTCACGACTAACAGTCCGGCCTCTGCCAGGCCTATTTTGCTCATGTGTCTGTAGGCTCAACAAACAGATGAGCAAAACAGGCCTGGCAGAGGATACATTATGTAGATTCTGCCAAGAAGAAGATGAGGATCCTCTCTACATCCTGTGCCAATGTGAGGCCCTAGCGCGGGTTAGATACCTAAAGCTGGGCAACACTAAACCAAGCGCAGAAAGCTACACCCAAGGCTCACTGTCAGGGTTAATAGGGCTAATCAAAGAGGCGAAGCTCGAGCACGTCGTCTAAGATAATAGGGATCCACAATAGATCTGCAAAGGTCGCGGTGGTACAGGCCAATGAGGCCACCCCTACGAATATCTAATCTAATCTAACAGTCCGGTCATCAGAGAATTCCCTAACAGTTGGCAGTAAACTCCTGACTGTTGTCTTTGATGAACGGGCTGAATGACTGGTGTGCTCATCACATAATGGAATCGGGACACAACGAAGGACCAATTACCATTATGTCGGACAGCCAGGCAGCCCTAAAAGTGCTAGCCTCGCCGATAGTGCAGTCCAGGCTGGTTATGGCCTGCATAGACAGGCTGGACGCACTGTCGACAACAGTAAAAATACAGCTAGTATGGATACCCAAGGACTAAAGAATTATGAGACACTTGAGGGCCGACTTACTGGATAAACAAGGGGGAATTTGTAGGCCCTGAACCCGCTTTCGGAATACCTTATGAAACCGGAAAGTAAATAATTCGGCGCTAGGTAGCAAAATAGAACAAAAAGGCATGGCACAACCAAAATGAGGCAATGAGGCACACATGACTCTTTTTAGATGGTCCGGTACCTAGCAGCACATTGACGCTGTCAAGAATGAGTAGATTGAAACTACGAAAAATCACAACACTAGTCACTGGACACTGTGACCTGAATAAGCACAAATATAGAATAGGAATTGAGAAAAGTCCCTAATGTTGTGGGTGTTTAGATATTCGTAGGAGTGGCCTCATTGGCCTGTACCACCGCGACCTTTTCAGATCTATTGTGGATTGTGGGTGTTTGGAAGAGCAACTCTTACTGTGTACATGCGAAGCTTATAAAAGGCAACGCACGGAGCAATTCGGAAAGCTCGTACTTCCTGAAATAAAGTTCAAAAAAATCTCCTAGTTGAAACTCCTGAACTTCATAGAAGACACAGTAGTACACAGGGAGTAAACCATCCAGAGCCCGACAAAAGGACCACGGAGACCGCAATGCAAGAACGCTAAGCGACACCACCTGATGTGACAAAAAAAGTGTAGTCTATTTCTTATTTTAAAAAAATTAATTTAAAATAAAATCACTTGGTATGTTTCACTAATTTTACTTCTTTATTCCGACTAGTTTCGGCTATCAGCCATTTTCAAGGAATTCCTTGAAAATGTCTGATAGCCGAAACCAGTCGGAATAAAGAAGTAAAATTAGTGAAACATACCAAGTGATTTTATTTTAAATTTATTTATTTTTAAATATTTAATCATGTTTTATCAAGTGATCAATGAGAAACAAGTTGAAAATGTAGTCTATTTCTTTTGGTTTTCGTCTTTTCTCAATTGTATTTCACTATTTCTCAAAACGAATTCCTATCTCTATTAAACAGAGTGCTGTGTTTATCAAACAATACTTTGAAGAAATAGTGATAAAAGAGGAAAACCAAAGAAAAAACTGTAACGTTTATAAAATGTTACATCAATAACACAAGAATATGGTTGAAAGGACTCTATCGATGACCATTTATGCATCTGTTATGCTCAGTTGCACCAGCAAGTTTACTTACATTGAATGGCCTTTCCATTTGTGACGTTATAACCAAAGTGAACTATTGTGCAATAGATAAGCGAGTTGAATACTGTGCAGTATTATTAAGATAGGAAAAACTCCGACAATTTGATATTGAAAATAAAATCAAAATAAACGTCTTGCAACCATAATTAGAAACAAATGTCCTTCACTTTCCTCCAACAACACGTAATCTAGTCTAGACAATTAAATCGCAATTATATAATAAACATAAAATTCGAGTCGTAGCACCTGTCTAAATTCGTGTATCGCATGACTCTTTCTTTGTGCGCCTCTCAAATGAAGGCGAAGGAAACAATTGTTCCGTGATTGCAACAATTTTCGTTTTCTTTGTCGCTTCTTGGCATCGGATGCGCATTAATGGACACGAATCACTTGTTGCCGGAATCACGCGTCCGTCAACCTTTCATTAGGATAGTATCAAATGAGAGACAGAACGGCAGGGAGTTCGTTTTTTTTCTTTTATCAAGTGACAAAGGAAATGTTGTTTGCAGATAGGATTTCTTTACTCTTAGGACCAGTTGCACCAAACATGTTGAACTAGTTCAAAAATTTTGTATACTTAGAATATCGAAAAATGTTCAAATAAAGAGTTCTAAGAAAGACTTGAAACTAGTAACTTTCCTGGTTATTATTATTTATTTTAATTAACCCATTAAGCGCCATTGATGCATACACGCAACATTATTAATTTTTGGTTATTAAATTACTAAATAAATTAATTTGATATATTATATTATTTGACCTGACTTGAATATCTATGAAGAAAAATGTAAATATTTTGTTATTAATAATAATAATAAAAACAATAATACTTTATTAATGCTAAACACAATTGTAGTACACAGGTCAATGGAAACTAGGCTAATACAAAAATATAAACGTACAATAAATATAAATATATGTAAGAAAAAGTCGTTAAAACATTAAAAACAGATTAAAATGAGGTATTAAAATATTTCGATTGTTACTCATTTAAAAAAAAAAAATAATGTGAATGTATTTTTAACTTCACAATATTTCAGCGTTTTATGCGCGTGGCGCATGAAGTAAAATTTCGAGTTTAGAAAAGCCTGAAAATTTGGTTTGGCCGCTCCGCTTCGCGGAGCGACCAAACCAAATTTTCAGGCTTTTCTAAACTCGAAATTTTACTTCATGCTTAGTCTGGGAGTGGAATCACTCGTTCTAAACTTCATACTGCACGTTTTTATATGGAATCGACGAATGCCTGAAATGTTACAGCATATACACTATGTGTATTTAAAAGAAAAAAATCACAGTATTTAATAGTCATTCATAAATATCATAAAAAGAAGTGCAGAATTTTACCTAAAATCAAATTTTAGAGTTACCTCTATAATTTTTTGTTTTTTTTGTTTTGGCCTTGGTATCTAGACCATTAGCCATCAATCTATTTATATTTAACATTTTTAATGTATTTTAACCAATTCAAATTTAGATAAATAACCATTTACACCTGAAACATCACAAACTCATTCATACTACATCCATGGACCCGGATGGAATAATTTATAATTCATAAATTATTCCACCGGACGGGATTCGGACCCGCGACCTCTTGATCTGTGGGCAGGGTCTCTACCAACTCGGCCACCGAGGCCCCTACCTCTATAATTGCTCGGCCGTTAATAGGTTAACGAATAGATACGAAATCTATAATGACAATAAAAAATGTGACTAGATGCCAGCATTGTCAAAACTGTCGCGCTCATGACGGCTTCTAGAGGCTACGGTCTGCTACCGCTTTCTAAGCGTAACAATCCCGTATAATAAAAACTAACATCAACTCTATTTATGTTGTCATAAATTTGTCAATAAAGAAAACTGCAAAATAAGTTTCTGATTGATTCGTCTAACGAGGGTGTCCACTCCCAGACTAAGCATGAAGTAAAATTTCGAGTTTAGAAAAGCCTGAAAATTTGGATTTGCTGGGGCGCGCGAGCGAAGCGAGTCGCGCCCCAGCAAATCCAAATTTTCAGGCTTTTCTAAACTCGAAATTTTACTTCATGCGCCACGCGTATAAATAACTAACTTCAAGTGAAATCTCCAACTACTTGGTTAGAGTGAAATAAATTTAGTATGTCAATTAGCAACTGTTCAAATTAAGGGGAATGTTTTTTTTATTTTTTTTAATATTATTTAATGTTTAAATTCGTGCTCCGAACAGAACTAACAATTTGTCAATTCCTTAATCGTATTATTTGCATATTTATTATTATTATTAACTTTAAAAACCCCTGGCTTTTCGTTAAAAACACCGAATTTTCCTGGCGTTTCCGGATGAATAAAATTCCCTGACTTTCCCGGTTGGTCGCATACAAGGAATATATCCTTTTTTTACGCATGCCTTGTAAAAATTCAGCCATTGATTACGCTGTTCATTTTCCAGTATTCGTCAATTTTATAAAAGCGTTTAATTTGAAGTTTCGAACAAGTGCTTCCACTCCCAGACTAAGCATGAAGTAAAATTTCGAGTTTAGAAAAGCCCCGCGTGGAAAATTTGTCGAGGGTCGCGCAGCGACCCGAGACAAATTTTCACGGGGCTTTTCTAAACTCGAAATTTTACTTCATGCGCCACGCGTATAAATAACTAACTTCAAGTGAAATCTCCAACTACTTGGTTAGAGTGAAATAAATTTAGTATGTCAATTAGCAACTGTTCAAATTAAGGGGAATGTTTTTTTTATTTTTTTTAATATTATTTAATGTTTAAATTCGTGCTCCGAACAGAACTAACAATTTGTCAATTCCTTAATCGTATTATTTGCATATTTATTATTATTATTAACTTTAAAAACCTCTGGCTTTTCGCTAAAAACACCGAATTTTCCTGGCGTTTCCGGATGAATAAAATTCCCTGACTTTCCCGGTTGGTCGCATACAAGGAATATATCTTTTTTTACGCATGCCTTGTAAACATTCAGCCATTGATTACGCTGTTCATTTTCCGGTATTCGTCAATTTTATAAAAGCGTTCAATTTGAAGTTTCGAACAAGTGCTTCCACTCCCAGACTAAGCATGAAGTAAAATTTCGAGTTTAGAAAAGCCCCGCGTGGAAAATTTTTCGAGGGTCGCGCAGCGACCCGAGACAAATTTTCACGGGGCTTTTCTAAACTCGAAATTTTACTTCATGCGCCACGCCTATAAAACACTATTTAAAGTAAAGTTCAAAATATACTGGTTAGTAGTTCCATTTAAGATTCATTTCAAGGTTTCGCCTGGTTTGGGGAACTGATAAAAACTGGTGGTAATTTGCATATGATTGCTTTTCGTTCTCGACGCAATATTTTACGAATGCTATTAATGCTAATTATCCACATATTTAACGCACAATCGAGGTCAAGGCCAAGAGTGTTTATTGCTTTATTTATTATCAACTTACTACTTAGTGTTCGTATTGAGTACGAATGCACTTCTAACTAATAAATAATTTACAACTGGGAGCGGACGTAATTGTTATCTCTGCGATATAAAGTATATTTTTGTTTTTTTGTTTATACAGTTTTTTGTTAATGCTGACATGAAATGAAATCATCATCAGCCTAAACAAAACAAAAACACAAATACTAAAAATAACAACAGGAGACAAACAAAGAAGGAAGGCAATGAAAGTGGTTGTGGGAGGACAGAGATTAGAAGAAGCGGAAAATATAAATATCTAGGGACAATAATAAACCAGAAAGGGACTTATGATGAAGACATTAATTACAGAATAGAGGCGTGTTACAGATTGTACTTTGCTTTATGCAACAGACAATTTTTGTTAAATGAAAACGTAAAGAGGGAAACAAAAATTAAAGTATATACGACCGTCTACCTACCAACGCTATTGTATGGGAGTGAAAACTGGACACTAACAGAAAAGCAAAAGAAATGACTAGATGCAGCACAAATGAAGTACATCAGAAGAGTGACCAACGTACGAAGAATAGACAAAATTAGAAGCACGACAATCAGAGAGGAACAGAATGTGACATCTATAAGTGCGGAAATGGCAATGCGCAAATTAGGATGGTTCGGTCATTTAGCCCGGATGGAAAATACAATACCAACGAAAATAGTATGGAAAGCCAGACCAACCGGTAGAAATGGGAGAGTAAGACCTAGACACTATATGGTGATATTTTTCTTTTTTATAAATCTATTGTGTATAAAAGGGGGTTCCCGTCAATAAATATTATTATTATTATTATTATTATTATAGAAAGGGGTGGAATGAACAAATGGTGGAGATCCTCAGGGAACGGAATTTGCATTGGGACGAAGCACTGGAAATGGCACAAGAAAGAAAGAAGTGGAGAGCGTTTGTCAAAGGAACAGGAAGAACCACAGAATTGAAAATTTGACCTAATTCGAAATAATTTAATAGTTGAGGCTGTTACTTAGTAAAATTCCATATCAACACTTTTAGTAAATAACACACTTGGTTAAGATTTCACTAAATTCCCCGATATTAAAATGCCCTTATTACCCAATAAAACCTAAAACTCGAAACTGTATATATTTCCAAACAAATCCATTTGTACATCATTTTTGATAATGGCATTAAGCCGAAACTAGTAGAAAATAGAATACATATAAGTGAAACAAAACCAAGTGAATTTAATTTACAAACCATTTTAAAATGTTTTACCAAGTGATTAATGAGAAAAAAGATTTCACTGTTTAATGATTGACACTGCAACAATTGTTTCGCCACACAGTGGCTTCATTAGGCAGATAAATGAATAATTATTCATCTGCCTGCAGAAGCCACTGTGTGGCGAAGCAATTGTTGCAGTTTGAATCAATAAACAGTGAAATCTTAACCAAGTGTTTTATTTACTCAAAACACAAATCAACACCCATTGTGGTTAAAAGAGGATTAATGATAAATAATAATAATATAAAATCATTAACACGTTGGCATTCACTTGTGCCGCAGTTAAATTTGCGTCTAGGTCCCGCGGCCAGCATCCAGAAACAACATTTAAAGCATCGTGCTGCCCGTGCAGCGGAACTACTATAACTATACAGACATATAAACTAGGTGGCCTGAACGTTTAAAAACGTGTATGTCCTTTCAAATGTTTGCTTTATTATTCCGTATAATTGAAACAAAAACTCAAACAGCGGCCTGGGGTAATATTTTTATTTTGTATAAAGGTGGCGATCAACGTGTTAAACATGTTCCCTTCTAGTGTTCGTAATAGAGAGCTAATATACCTTTCCTGTCAGTCACTTGTTACAGTGTTTGTAGCTACTAATTTATTTTTTTAATATACAGGTTGATTCATTTTCAAAAAACATAACAAACTTACCGCTTTTAAACGTAATACCCTATTTATTTCGTGGGTTTTCGATAACTTGTTAAAAAAAAACGGATGTTTTTAAGTTTATTCGTTCAAAAGTTTCTCGGGGTTCACACAATCAATTCAGCGTCAGTTCGGTCCATGATCGTGATCAGAATTGATCGTGTAAATCGTGGACTGACGTATCAGACTGCTGGATTGTCAAATATAATAATAGCTCTCGTCAGTTCGTCAATTTGTAGTTAATCTAGATCAGTGGTCTCCAAACTACGGCCCGCGGGCCAAATCCGGCCCGCGACTTGCATGAATCCGGCCTGCGATTGTTTGTAATTTTTTTGTAAATGTCATATTTTGAAATATTGTAACAATTGTTCCTTAAATTTTTCATAATTTTATAAAATTAATCGGATCTTGGCCGACTTTATTATGTAGAATTGTATTTGTGGCCCGCGAAGAAGATAGTTTGGAGACCCAGGATCTAGCCAGACTGATGCCAGATCGATCATACAGATTAACCACTTCATGCACACATTCATTTTGGATTTCTGGTCAAAAAATGCTCGTTTTCGCTTCGAACTACGTTTTTATCAAAAAATAATAATTTTTTGATAAAAATGTAGTCCGAAACGAAAACAAGCAGGTAACATTTGTTGAAGAGATAAACGACGCCCATGACTGACACGAGCGCGTGTAAAATTGCCAGTAAGCAGCGTGCGTGACAGACACGAGCATATACACTTCTGTGCAATAAAATTAAGCACACAAAATATGTTATAGTTTAAAACGGACATGATTTTCCAAGTTACGAAAATATGTAAATATGTCAATTTCCTTAATGTTAAAATGCTGGGTCACTTAGACAACAATTCGAAATTCGAATTGTAACTAAAATAGTAGATGGTTTTTTTTTATTTCGACTTTGTTGTATTTATTATAAGCGTTTTTTAAAATGTCTTAGTTTTGGTTTTTTGATAAAGTTGTTATGTTCAAGTTATGGAATCTTATCATTTATTGAAACTGCTTCTAGGCAATTAACACAGACCCAAGTTATACAACTAAAATATTGTGAAAAATAGTTATGAGACTTGTGCTTAATTTTATTGCACAGAAGTGTTCATGAAGTGGTTAATTAAAATATACTTTATTGATAAGAACTTCAATATTAACAAAAAAGTATTCAACTGTTTTATTAAAGCAGCTGCTCGAATATACCAAGCTGTTACATTACTTTTTGTAAAACGTATGTGAAATCATAGTTCAAATTTATTGATTTAAAGTCCAAAGTATTTTGTTATTTAATTAACATTTACAACGATGAAACCGCCGTCATAATATAATTAAATTCGACTACAGTATTTTCATATCAACATCATTACATATCGATTAATTTGTTGATTGGGTGTTAGAATAGACTAGCAAAACCTGTTATATTAATGTTGATTGGGTGTTACACAACAACAAAACATTAAAAGTTACATTTTCTTAGGCAATCTACAGCAAATTTGTTTTACAAAGACTAAATCAAACGCTCATTGAAACAACTACTTCCCAAGCTAATGCCCCGACGGACATTGGATTATACAATAAGTGTTTTCTGTTACTTATAGTAACCTACTGAAAATGTAACAACTCGGAGCAAATTATTCAGGCCTTCTATAGACGCGTTTCGAGATTTAGCCCTCATCAGTATAATTTTGCCCTTCACTTTAAACAATTTGACATCTTAAACTATACAGGCCCGAATAATTTGACGTAAATTGTTACATCTGCAGTAGGTTACTGCATCTAACAGCAAACGCTATGTTTGTCGGGGTATTAGCTCGGGAAGTAGTTGTTTTAATAAGTGTTTGACTTAGTCTTTGTAAACAAATCAAGGCCGTAGCTAACAAAAAATCGGAGGGGTTACTGGTACAAATATTATTTTTGCTCTTTCAGGGCCACTTTTACATACAAAAATTTTAACATTTTTAGAATTTCGAGAGGTGGGGGGCTGAACCCCCTGGCATATGGGGGTTCAACCCCCACCCCCCGAAATTCTAAAAATGTTAAAATGTTTGTATGTAAAAGCGGCCCTGAAAGAGCAACAATATTATTTGTACCAGTAACCCCCCTGGCTACGGCCTTATAACAAATTTGTTGTAGATTACGTAAAAAATCTCGGCATTTTTAATGTTTTGAAGTATTCTTTCTACAACCAAGTATTGGCAATTTTACTCGTACTTGTGAATAAACAAGCTATCCTAGCCCTGTTAATCTATTCATTAAAACATCAATAGTCATTATCCATGCTGGAATAATTAACACCCATATTTTTAATCCTTCAAATGCTACACAACAGGAGATTATGTCTCTGTTCGGTAATGCTGGACGGGTAATTATCTGCTGAATTTTTAATATTACGCTTCCAAACAAGTTATTTCCTTTCCGTTAATAATTGAATTCGTTAGACATTCTGAAAGATGGGTGAAATTAAAAGTATTTTGTAAGGGAAATCATTTATATTAATTTGTTGTTGAGTAATTATCATATAACTTAAAAATAGCCAATGCAATTTAAAATATGCATATGATAAAAATGTCGTAAAATATTCCATTCTTTTAGAAAAACTCACTCCTAAAGTTTTGATCAATGAATCACATTTTCTCACGCCTCTGACAACGAAACTGTAATTATGAGTTATACCAATTCCATCTTAATTTGAAGCCTTGAATAACATCTATTGAATAAAACAAACAAAACCTTAATAACATTTTTAGTTTCTTGTTCATTAATCTGGGGAGTTTTAGGTGAAACACCCTGTATAGTTCAACACATTTAAGACAATAAAAAAAAACTTTTTAAACAAAATTAACGTTTAAGGAATTTAACATTCAAAACATGTTTAAAACAAAAGCATTTAAAACAGTGCGGCTGTTTTAAAACAAGTTTAAAACACTGTTTTAAAACTACAACACTTTATTTCTTGTAAAGTAAAAAAATTGTGAAACAAACCAAGTGTAATTTAATTTAAACCTTCATTATCAATACTACAACACTTTGTTTTAAAACAGTGTTTTAAACTTGTTTTAAAACAGCCGCACTGTTTTAAATGCTTTTGTTAAGCACAACAACCCTGATTAGCATAGATAAATAACAGAAACGAGTTCATTACCACATATTTGTGGACATAACAGTGACCTGTTGTTAGCACTTTGCGCATTCTTGTCATTGACGATGCTAAATCCAAATTTCTTTTAAGTTTCCACATATTGGCTTGATATAGTCAGAAATGTTCAGTATTCCTCAGGACTGGATCGGGACCACACTGACGAGGACCTTGAAATCCGAAACGCGTCTGTGGGTATCCGGTGCCGAAATACTGAACACTAATTCAATTTTACCATATTCTTCTGTTTACAATACAAAGGATTTAATGTAAAACAGAATAATCTTCTAACTTGTCTAAGGCAACGTAATTACAGCTTTAAAATTATCTAACTATAACATTAACCACGGCGTAGTTTAATTAAGTCTGCACACAAGAACAGAATGACTGAGGAGTAATGAGTTCTAGGCAAACAGCACAGAATATAATACATATTAATCCAAATAGTGCGGCGCTCCTGTTTATTATTCTCGCCGCTGCACGTGGAACGAGGATGCAGAAGATGGATGAGCATTAGGAGGATTGATCAGTTTCAATTGCTTCCTCCCTCCTGGCGCACATTTGTTTTAAATATAATATCGTACGTGACGCGAGGCCGAGGCCGAGGAGGAATTCCGACTTGAAAGAGCCGTGTTTCCAATCAATATCATTTACATTTCGTCGGTTTCAGTTCGTTCTTTTTTTTCATTTCTTGAAAGGAGGAAAAGGCTATTGTGTTTCCATAAAAAATGATGTGAAAGGGGAATTGAATAACGTCAGGTATTGGTTACTTGCGTGAGGGCTGTTGTAATAAAATTAGAGGGTTGAAATACGTAAAAATAAATGTTTTATTCAAATTACATGGGTATTTTTGATGGCCATAGAGGATACAGGGAATGTTTCTTTTCAGTATACATATCCGGATAATTAAAGCGTTTGGAAATTTGCGGGGACTGGTTGTTTTTATAAAAACGGTTAATTCAAAGCTTAGTAGTAGCAAATTGTATATAACTTCTACCGCGTTATTTGTCCTAATTTATTAGAATTTTATCTTTCATGTTAGTTACGTGTATACTTATTTATCGCTTTTATTTATATGTCTTCCCCTCTCTTTTATTTAATTGATTTTGAGCATGTTCAGAGAATTGTCCTAATTTATTAAAATTGTATTTGCCATGTTAGTAACCTGTAGATTAATTTATCTGTTTTATTTTTCTTCCATCTTTAAACTCGAAGCTATTTAATTTTAATTCTACCTTTAACCCATTAAGCGCCATTGATGCATACACGCAACATTATTAATTTGTTGTTAATTAAATTACTAAATAAGTTAATTTGATATATTATATTATTTGACCAGACTTGAAAATGAATGAAGAAAAATGTAAATATTTTTGTATTTAAACATTTCGATTATTACTCATTTCAAAATATATATATATATATATATATATATATCAGTGTATTTTTAACTTCACAATATTTCAGTGTTTTATACGGGTGGCGCATGAAGTAAAATTTCGAGTTTAGAAAAGCCTGAAAATTTGGTTTGGCCGCTTCGCTTCGCGAAGCGACCAAACCAAATTTTCAGGCTTTTCTAAACTCGAAATTTTACTTCATGCTTAGTCTGGGAGTGGAAACACTCGTTCTAAACTTCATATTGCACGTTTTTATATACAATCGACTAATGCCTGAACATTTACAGCGTATACATTATGTATATTTCAATGAAAAATGCACAGTATGTAATAGGCTACGTCGTTCATAGAAAACATAAACATAAGTGCAAAAACTGTATTGTTTTGAGTTTACGTGAAGTGATTAATCACAAATAGAAAGACTGTTATTCCTTACTTCACTTTTTATTTTGATGTTAGATGTACATTTTGAGACACAAGGTGCTCATTATCAATAACAAACTTGTTTGTTATTGATAATGAGCACCTTGTGTCTCGAAATGTACATCTAACATAAAAATAAAAAGTGAAGTAAGGAATAACAGTCTTTCTATTTGTGATAAGTGCAAAATTTTACCTAAAATCAACTTTTAGAGTTAACTCTATAATTGCTTGGCTTAATGGGTTAATAAAGTCCCCTGTTTAATTATCTATCTGTTTTTCTCTTTGCTGATGTTATTTTGTTGCACGTATATTACTTCGCTGTTCTGAATCTGATTTTAATTTTTAACTGTAACATGTAATAGCTCGTTATTCTTGTGTTTCCTCTGTTTATTTATTTAATCCTTATTTATTAATCTTATCTCGGACATTGTCCAGCACTAATCGAATTTAAAATTAAATTTTATAACTATGTATTTCCAGAAATGAAGCGCAGAATTTTTTTTGTTATCACAATTTATATACTTTTCTTATTTTATTATATTGGACATTGTTTTTCTGAATCCAATTATGCTCCATATGTTGATTTTAATTTATAAATATTAAATTAAAATCAACATATCGAGCATAATTCGATTCAGAAAAACATGTCGAATATAATAAAAAATGTATAATAAATCTTGTTCACGTGATTTTTTCGCAATAAATGTAGTGTGCCATGAAACAAAATTGGACTTTTAATACTGATCAAAATTTATAAATAGAATTGGTATGTATAATCAGCTTAGAAGATTCAACACAATTTGTCAACCAGCCGAACAAAATAGAGGTAAGTATTTTTTAAACTTTACATTAAATCAGTGATTTGTACCGGTGGCGCATGAAGTAAAATTTCGAGTTTAGAAAAGCCCCGTGAAAATTTGTCTCGGGTCGCTGCGCGACCCTCGACAAATTTTCTACGCGGGGCTTTTCTATAATCGAAATTTTACTTCATGCTTACTCTGGGAGTGGACCGTCAAGATTTTTAACATGTCGAGTTTTTCGATATTTGTAGATTTGTCGATTTATTCACAGTTTGTTATTATATTAAATAAAACTAATATTTATTAAATACTGCTTTTCTTAGGAATAGAATATTAACCCATTAAGAGCCGAGCAAATTATAAAGTTAACTCTAAAAGTTGATTTCAGGGAAAATTTTGTATCTTTTTCTATGATATCAATAAATAATTTATAATAATAATAATCTTTATTAACAGGCAACATACAAAAATAAAATAATTCATAATTAATAATAATGAAATGATGGTAGCTCTCTGCAAATTGGCTATTGACCGGTGGTCTTTCAACCTGTCTTTGTCAGTTAATTGTTTATATAAATAAGTATTAAAGTGTCGTGATCACTAATGTCAGTTTATCACAATTTATATACTTTTCTTATTTTATTATATTGGACATTGTTTTTCTGAATCCAATTATGCTCCATATGTTGATTTTAATGTATAAATATTAAATTAAAATCAACATATCGAGCATAATTCGGTTCAGTAAAACATGTCGAATATAATAAAAAATGTATAATAAATCTTGTTCACGTGATTATTTGGCAATAAATGTAGTGTGCCATGAAACAAAATTGGACTTTTAATACTGATCAAAATTTATAAATAGAATTGGTATGTATAATCATCTTAGAAGATTCAACACAATTTGTCAACCAGCCGAACAAAATAGAGGCAAGTATTTTTTAAACTTTACATTGAATCAGTGTTTTGTACCGGTGGCGCATGAAGTAAAATTTCGAGTTTAGAAAAGCCCCGTGAAAATTTGTCTCGGGTCGCTGCGCGACCCTCGACAAATTTTCTACGCGGGGCTTTTCTAAACTCGAAATTTTACTTCATGCTTACTCTGGGAGTGGACCGTCAAGATTTTTAACATGTCGAGTTTTTCGATATTTGTAGATTTTTGTCGTAATGTCAACGTCATGACCATTATTGTCAATAAGGAATGTGGATGAAATAAATTCATAAACTGTGATGTCTGGAAATTTGTATTTTGGGGTTATGTTATGATTTTGCGGAATACATAAGTGGTTTATGATGTCAGGGATGAAGGGATTCTTACAGAATTTGTGGGCGAGGTGTTGGAGGCGTTCTTCGATAGGGATGAGGTTACATTTTTGGTATAGGAGTGTATTAGAAGGATTATGAAGAGGATTTAAAGGGTGTCTGATTTTAGTGAGCACTCTGAGGGCTGATCTTTCAGCTACTTGGAGATTGTGTAGGACAGCTGGGCGAGGATTGAAGAGAAGGATGGCGGCATAGTCGAGAAGAGGTCGGCATATCATTTTATAAATATGAACCGCCGTTTTTGTTGTGATTCCATGGTTTTTATAAGTTAACATTCTGAAACGCCGAGCTCTCGCCCCGACTTTTGCCTTCAGGTTTTGGGAATGGGGCTTGAAGCTGAGTTTTGTATCAAATGTAATACCAAGGTACTTACAGGTGTTAGACGCAGAAATGTAATTATTGTTTAATAATATTTTAAATGGAGATTGGAGAGGAATAAAGAGTTGGAATTTATTGGGATTTATGGTTATTCTCCATTTTGGAAACCATAATTGGATGCTGTCTATCAGTTCCTGCAGAGTGCCCATGGCCTTAAGGATTGTGGGAGCGTGGGATACTAGGGCGGTGTCATCGCCATATAGCAAAGGGTAGGCAGTTTTATTTAGGTAATTTGGATTGGGATTATACAAATCATCAATTGTAGAGAAGAGGTGATAAAGGAGAGCCTTGGGGTAAACCTTGCTCTGGTATAAAGGTATTGGAAAGCGATGTACGGATTTTAACTTGAAGGGCTCTATTTGAGAGAAAATTGTCTAGGAGGTTGATGACATGTGGAGGGATATTTAGTGAGTGACATTTAAACAACAAACCTCGATGCCAAACCTAATCAAGGGCTTTGAATAATTTATTATATTAGATACGTCAATTTTATAAAAGAGTTAAATTTAAAGTTCGAAAGAGTGTAAAATTTCGAGTTTAGAAAAGCCTAGCGTAGAATTTTTTTTCTTAAGAAAATAAATAGCTCGCATTGTTTCTAACATTGCCAAGAGTGTATGTATATTTTTTGGGATTTTTTAAAAAGTAAAAAATTTCGTTTGAAAATCTGATTTTTTTCCGTACCTACACCCCTTATGAATTTTACAAACTTTGGATGAAAATTTTTATTTTTAAAAAAATCTGAAAAAAATATCAAGTATTCTTCTTGATGTTAGAAATAGCCTGAGCTATTTTCTATTATAATGAAAAAATATTTCACTGACATTTCTGCTATTAGTGTGTTTAATATTTTTCTGTAATTTTTAAAAGTGAGTAAAAATGAATAAAATATATTTTTCTTGAGAAAATAAATAGCACGAATTATTTCTAACATTGCCAAGAGTGTATGTATATTTTTTGGGATTTTTTAAAAAGTAAAAAATTTCGTGTGAAAATCTGATTTTTTCCATACCTACCCCTTATGAATTTTGCAAATTTTGGACGAAAATTTTTATTTTTAAAAAAATCTGAAAAAAATCTCAAGTATTCTTCTTGATGTTAGAAATAGCCTGGGCTATTTTCTATTATAATGAAAAAATATTTCACTGACATTTCTGCTATTAGTGTGTTTAATATTTTTCTGTAATTTTTAAAAGTAAGTAAAAATGAATAAAATATATTTTTCTTGAGAAAATAAATAGCACGAATTATTTCTAACATTGCCAAGAGTGTATGTATATTGTTTGGGATTTTTTAAAAAGTAAAAAATTTCGTGTGAAAATCTGATTTTTTTCCATACCTCCCCTTATGAATTTTGCAAATTTTGGATGAACATTTTTATTTTTAAAAAAATCTGAAAAAAATATCAAGTATTCTTGATGTTAGAAATAGCCTGAGCTATTTTCTATTATAATGAAAAAATATTTCACTGACATTTCTGCTATTAGTGTGTTTAATATTTTTCTGTAATTTTTAAAAGTGAGTAAAAATGAATAAAATATATTTTTCTTGAGAAAATAAATAGCACGAATTATTTCTAACATTGCCAAGAGTGTATGTATATTTTTTGGGATTTTTTAAAAAGTAAAAAATTTCGTGTGAAAATCTGATTTTTTCCATACCTACCCCTTATGAATTTTGCAAATTTTGGACGAAAATTTTTATTTTTAAAAAAATCTGAAAAAAATCTCAAGTATTCTTCTTGATGTTAGAAATAGCCTGGGCTATTTTCTATTATAATGAAAAAATATTTCACTGACATTTCTGCTATTAGTGTGTTTAATATTTTTCTGTAATTTTTAAAAGTGAGTAAAAATGAATAAAATATATTTTTCTTGAGAAAATATATAGCACGAATTATTTCTAACATTGCCAAGAGTGTATGTAATGTTGGTATTTTGTATAAAATAAAAAAATTTGTGTAAAAATCTGATTTTGTGAATTTTGAATAAACATTTTTATTTTTGAAAAAATCTGAAGAAAATCTTAAGTATTCTTCTTGATGTAAGAAATAGCTTGGGCTATTTTCTTTTAATATGAACAAAATATTTCACTGAAATTTCTGCTATTAGTGTGTTTATTAACCCATTAACGGCCGAGCAATTATAGAATTAACTCTAAAAGTGGATTTTAGGTAAAATTATACACTTTTTTATATAAGTTCTACGAATGACTTATTGTATTACATTCTATGAATTTTTCTTCTAAATATAAATAATGTATACATTATAGGCTGTAAATGTAAGGCATTCGTCGATTTTGTTTAAAAACGTGCAATATAAAGTTTAGAACGTGCATTTCCACTCCCAGACTAAGCATGAAGTAAAATTTCGAGTTTAGAAAAGCCCCGCGTAGAAAATTTGTCGAGGGTCGCTGCGCGACCCTCGACAAATTTTCACGGGGCTTTTCTAAACTCGAAATTTTACTTCATGCGCCACGCGTATAAAACACTGAAATATTGTGAAGTTAGAAATACACTAAAAATATTTTATTTAAATGAGTAATAATCAAGATATTTAAATAAAAAAATATTTACGTTTTTCTTCAAACATTGTCAAGTCAAGTGAAATAATATAATATATCAAATTAAGTTATTTAGTAATTTAACTAACACAAAATAATAACGTTGCGTATATGCATCAACGGCACATAATGGGTTAATTATATCGCGTGCTTTAGGCCGATTTTCATGGGGAATAATTCTTAAAACAACATTATTTAAAAAACTCTAGACGTATTTTCAAAATCCATTTTTCATGAAAAATTGTTCATCTTTTAAACCATTCGGCGTTTCCAGTAGTTTGAAAGATTATTAATTTCTCACAAAACTAAAGTTTCATGAAAACCCGTCCAGGGTTTCTGACGTAATGTTTACTTTTAAGATTAACATAACCCTATTTCTTTTAAAGCGAAGATTAGTATCTTTTGATCCAAAGGCTTTCATTGGTATCATAAAAATGTTTGATTTAAAGCTTTTCTAAACTCGAAATTTTACTCCATGCTCAGTCTGGGAATAGCAACACTCGTTAGAAATTAATGTAGTTGTATGAGTTACGTGAAGGTGTTAAGTCACTTAATTAAACACAGTTATATTTCTTTCTTCACTTTTATTTTTCATGCTAGATGTACATTTCGGGTACTAAGTACCCATTATCAATAGCTAACTTAGCTATTGATAATGGGTGCTTAGTACCCGAAATGTACATCTAGCAAGAAAAATAAAAGTAAAGAAAGGAATATAACTGTGTTTAATCACTTAAGGACTTTAAATATCAGCTTAAATTACTGCTAATAGAGAAAGCATACTATTCAATACCAGAATATTTAAATGATTGATGTTTGAAATTGTTTTAATGTTTTGTGTGTGTTTCTGTTTAATTTGATAATACTTTTTATATTAGATTTTAAGAAAATTATATATATAACCATGTTGACTATTGTAATACATATTTTTATGTCTACTTACAAATAAATAAATAAATTATAAGTGACTCGTTAGAAACTTCAAATTCGACACTTTTATAAAAATAAAAAAATCACTGTACTCATCGAGGTATGTATACCTAAAACAAAAATTTCCTGTATTTATTCTCTATCTCTCCAACTCAATTAATTTCATTCATTTAAAATGGCTCACCTATTTTGCCGCCGTGTAACAAGCGAGTAGTCCAAATACTTCTCTTTTACTACTTCGCCTTGACTTTTGGAGTTCAAGGAACATAATTACTGGCCGGAGGCGAACGAAATAAGAAAAAGAACAGAACGGAAAGTAAGTCCTTAACGAGAGAGCCAATTTTATTTTCTTTGCATTTAGCAAGGAGTAACATAATCGAACGGTCGGGATCGATATCCGACAAGGGAATTGCGGTTTTGGAGCTGGACAAAAAGTGTGTATAGGAAAACAAGATCTTAAATTACGTAATTAGAGTGCTCTGGATACGGCAATGGTGGCTATATAAAGGTATACCGGTTACATAAGAATGGATTGAGTGTAAATAAGGATATTTTTAATGGGGATTGTAGAAATTTAGCAATGTTTTGTTGCTTAATTTAAAATATTGACAACTGAATAAAAGTCACTTGGTTTGTGTCATTACTGTTTTTATTGTTTGACTTATCATCATTCTCAAGGACTTTTATTTAATTATCAATATTGTAAACATGTTTCATCAAGTGATTGGGCGCATTTACCAGATAAAACTGTTGGAAGTTTGATGCCAACAGTTGGGAAATTTTCTGGTGAATACACTGTCAACAGCAAACGCGTTCGTCATTTTTGCAAGCGTACAAAATACTTGTGGTTAACCCATTAAGCGCCATTGATGCGTACACGCAACATTAATAATGTTTGGTTAATTATATTACTAAATAAATTAATTTAATATATATTATTTGATAATATTAAAACACTTAACTTTGTTTTACCACTTTAATTTAATTAAAGTGGGAAAACAAAGTTAAGTGTTTTAATATTATTTTATAAAGATGTACCACAAAGTGAACGCCAACCAAATCAAAGATTTTATATTATTTGACCTGGCTTGAAAATGTAAAGAGAAAAATGTAAATATTTTGTTATTTAAATATTTTGATTATTACTTATTTAAAAAAAAATTATGTGAGTGTATTTCTAACTTCACAATATTTCAGTGTTTAGTGCGCGTGGCGCATGAAGTAAAATTTCGAGTTTAGAAAAGCCTGAAAATTTGGTTTGGCCGCTCCGCTTCGCGGAGCGACCAAACCAAATTTTCAGGCTTTTCTAAACTCGAAATTTTACTTCATGCTTAGTCTGGGAGTGGAATCACTCGTTCTAAACTTCATACTGCACGTTTTTATATAAAATCGACCATTGCCTGAAATTTTACAGCATATACATTATGTATATTTAAAAGAAAAATTCACAGTATCTAATACAATAAGTCATTTATGGATATCATAAAAAAAGTGCAGAATTTTACCTAAAATCAACTTTTAGAGTTATCTCTATAATTGCTCGGCCGTTAATGGGTTCATTAACCCATTAACGGCTGAGCAATTATGGAGATAACTCTAAAAGTTGATTTTAGGTAAAATTCTGCACTTTTTAATATTGTAACGATTGGTAATGCAACACCAATCGCTTAATTTGTCGAGGCCATACACTCGATAAAGGTTACGCGGAATTTTAGGTTAGATGGAAAGTAAAATAGCCGGAGTAGCGTTTACCAGATACCAACGTAAAGCGTGAAAAAATCCAAACGCGATGAGAGTAATTTTTTTTTGTCTAAGAGTTGAATATATAATAATCTTTATTGTATGTTAAAAGCAAATAAAAGCTTTACACTTGTCAAGTACAATCATTCTTAATAAGTAAAGTAATTCTAACTCTAATTACAGTTTTTTAAGAAAAAACAAAGTGTACCAGGTAATTTTGAATTAATACATTTTGCGTATACCGGGTGTTCGATAAAAAAAACGCCCAGCGCCATAAAACTCTTGTATTTTTTAACCGATTTTATTGAACTAAAAACCAAAATCAATGGCCGTTTAGATACTCAAAAATGACATAATTGATGATTTTTTCAATAATAATTTCATTCCCAAATAATAGCCAACTTAAGATGTTTAAACGGCTGCCTAATTTTTTTTTAATTTTATTACATTAGACATTATTTTTCTAAATCCAATAACGCTCAATTTCTTGTTATTGTTTAATGTTTTGGTAGATTTTTTTTAAATCTTCTATTTTCAATTATATATTTTTTTTAAATTATAATTAGTATGCCTTGTAAAAAAAGTGGAAAATGTCATTTATTGCGAGGTTATTCCATTAATAATAACGAAACGAAATAAGTACCTACGTTACAACTTAACTCATTAACGGCCGAGAAATTATAGAGTTAACTCTAAAAAGTGATTTTAGGTAAAATTCTGCACTTCTTTTTATGATTTCTATGGATGACTTATTGTCACACACTGTGAATTTTTCTATTAAATATACACAATGTATACACTGTAAATGTTCAGGCATTCGTCGATTTTATATAAAAACGTGCAAAATAAAGTTGAGAACGAGTGTTTCCACTCCCAGACTAAGAATGAAGTAAAATTTCGAGTTTAGAAAAGCCTGAAAATTTGGTTTGGTCGCTCCGGCCAAACCAAATTTTCAGGCTTTTCTAAACTCGAAATTTTACTTCATGCGCCACGCTTATAAAATACTGAAATATCGTGAAGTTAGGAATACACTGGCATTATTCTATTTAAATGAGTAATAATCGAAATATTTAAATAACAAAGTATTTACATTTTTCTTCAAACATTTTCAAGTCAGATCAAATAATATAATATATCAAATTAACTTATTTAGTAATTTAATTAACAAAAAATTAATAATGGGCCCGTTCATCAAAATGTTCAACATTTAACATGTTTGGATTTGTTTGTGATGTAAATTGGTAACTAATGAACGGTACTTCGGTCGGTCTATTTTGCACGAATGCAAAAATCCCAAACACATTCACTATTAACAATCCGGGCAGTAAACTCCCAACTGTCGTCTCTGCTGAACGGGCCCAATGTTGCGTGTATGCATCAACGGCGCTTAATGGGTTAATGTAGAATAAAAGTAAAGGAAAAATGTAAATATTTTGTTATTTCAATATTTCGATTATGACTCTTTTTTTAAGTGTATTTATAACCACAAAATTTCAGTGTTTTATACGCGTAGTGCATGAAGTAAAATTTCGAGTTTAGAAAAGCCCCATGAACATTTGTCAAGGGTCGCTAGCGCGAGTTTAGAAAAGCCGACGGATCAGACTGACGGATCAAACCGACGGATCAGACAGACGGATTAGACAGACGGATTAGGCCGACCCACGGATCAGACCGACAAATCAGACGGATCGGACCGACGGATTAGAGTGATGGATTAATTAGACTGACGGATAAAACCGATGGATAATACCGGCGGATTAGACTGACAGATTAAACCGACGAATCAGACTCACGGATCAGACTGACAAATCAAACTGACGTAACAGACTGACGGATTAGACCGATGGATTCGACCGACAGATCAGGCCGAAGAATAAGTCAGACGGATTAGACCGACGGATTAGGCTCACGGATCGGCCCGACGGATTAGACCGATAGATTAGACTGACGGACCAGGCCGACGGATCAAACCGACGGATATGACTGGCGGATTAAACTGAGAGATTAAACCGATGGATCAGACTCGCGGATCAGACTGACGAATCAAACTGACGGATCAGACCGACGAATCAGACCGACGGATCAGACCGACGGATCAGACCGACGGATCAGACCGAAGGATCAGACCGACGGATCAGACCGAAGGATCAGACCGACGGATCAGACCGAAGGATCAGACCGAAGGATCAGACCGACGGATCGGACCGAAGGATCAGACCGACGGATCTGACTGACGGATCTGACCGTTTGATCCGTCGGTCTGATCCGTGAGTCTAATCCGTCAGTCTGATCCGTCAGTTTGGCTCGACGGATCAGATTAACGGATTAGATCAGCCCGTTTGATCCGTCGGTCTGATCCGTGGGTCTGTTCCTGGAGTCTAATCCGTCGGTTTGACTCGACGGATCAGACTAACGGATTAGATCAGACCATTTGATCCGTCGGTCTGATCCGTGGGTCTAATCCGTCAGTTTGACTCGACGGATCAGACTAACGGATTAGACCGACAGATCAGACCCACAGATCGGACTGACGAATTAAACTGACGGATCAGACTGATTAGTCAAATCAAATCAGACCGAATTATCAAATATTATGATAGCTCTAGTCAGTCCGTCAATCTGTCGTCAATCCATATTGATGCCAGATTGATCGTGTAACCTCCGTCTTAGAAGTTAATTAAACGCGTTTATAAAAACAGTACTAAATGTTGAACAAAATATTAAAAACCTATTTCTAAAAAACAAGGGGCGCCCCGATTTTACTCGCTCTAGGGCTGCATATGCAGCCCCGCCACTGGTTAGAACTAAACTAAGACAACAAACGGGGAAATGTTATTGCGGAACGAAACCGAGATTAAACTTCGCGGATTCTAAACGGCGCCCTTAATTAATCGAGAGGCGAAATTTCGCGAATTCTAATCGCCATCTTTAATTAATTCCATCCGCAATAACATTAGAGGAGAGCAAACAGAATTGCGTGCGGGAAAATAATTAAATGTTATTCCTGCAAAGTTTAATTATTTACGCAAACAGCGTCGGTGATAATTGCGGATCTCTCGCGACGAAATTACCCTCCGCCGGTGCGTGATCGATTAAATAAATAAAAGTGCTTTTATTTATTTTAACAACAATGCACTGTTGTTCATTAGGATTGATGGGAGCTGGTTCTAAATCGGCGCGATTGGTGTCCTTGGATTCAATAACAACAAGCGCAAACTGCATTCAAAACATTTCAGTCAAAAATTCTTATTCAACTCGACTGGATGCAATAATAATAGACATAAAGACTTGCCTCGCTGATTTTATTAATGAATTACGATTTAACAACACTGGTTAACAGAGCTGTGAGTTGGTACACTTAGGGTGCTCTTATATGGACGTTTTGAACGGGAGGCGGAACGGGAGCGGGCGCAAGCGTTTGCGTTTAAACACATGGGTTTATATGAGAGTTCCTAGACGGACGGGTGCTGGCGTTTTCTCCGCCTCGCACCCGTCCGTCTAGCAACTCTCATATAAACCCATGTGTTAAAACGCAAACGCTTGCGTCCGCTCCCTTTCCGCCTCGCGTTTAAAACGTCCATATAAGAGCGCCCTTAAGAGTTAAAGGTGTTTTTAAATTATTTCTTTCGCATAACGCTGCGCGGGATGTATCATAATAATAATAATAATAATAATAAACGGGCAGCTTGGTGGTGTAGTGGTTAGAGTGTTGTACTGCCACGCCACGGACCGGGGTTCAAATACCGGCCTAACAAGTTGTCTGCATTTATATAGGTTAGGATAAAAATGCGAAACACTCCGTCTTCTCGGATATGACGTTAAATGCATGTAGGACCCGTGTACTGCCTGGATGTTGCGTGCACGTTAAAGATCCCTACCGGTGGGTTGGAACTCCCACCGGGTTCGGCAAAATTCCCGGATAGCTGTAGACCTAATCTCCGGCGTCATGATTGGCCTTAGCAGCGGAAATAGATGACGTAAAACCCAAAAATAATAAAAAAATAATAATAATAATAATAAACACATTTATTTTTAATGATATTAAATACATCACATTTACATCAGGATATATTAATTTCACAAAAACAAGTCAAAAGAACTCATGAGCTATAAAAACCATTTTAAAGTGAAAATTTCGTTCTCCCTTACACCTTGACGGCCAAATATCAATAGAAAAAAAGCATTATTGTTAACTTAAAACTAAAATTATTTATATAATACTAAAAATGAATTGTACCTGCAATAGAGTTAATGATACTGGGGCAAGGCGCTCCGGTTATTTGTATTCAGGGTTGTTAAAAAAACGTTGTTTTTTTTCATTTTAATTAAAACAAATAGTTTTTTTTTAACAAGACGTGTATTTTTTTCATTGAAACAGCGTTTAAAACATTAACAATTAAAAACATGTTTAAAACGTGTTTAAGACATGTTTAAAATACGTTTAAAACGTGTTTAAAATGGAACATACAGGGTATTTTTCTTTTAAGTATATATATCCCGATAATTACAGTGTTTTTTAAATTTGCGGGAATTCGTTGTTTCAAAGCGGTTAATTTTGGGCTTTTAACGCAGTTTTCCACTCCCAGACTAAGCATGAAGTAAAATTTCGAGTATAGAAAAGCCTAAGAATTTGTATTAAATAAATAATGCAATTTTGCTTCATTAAGATTATTTGTTTACATTTTTAAATGTTAGCTAAATTGTTGAAGATATTTCAAATTAAATTATTAAACATAACATTTTATTACAACTTAATATCAAAACTGTGTGTGCATAAATGTGATTTTTAAATACAGGCAATTTTTATTTCAGGTACACACTGTAAATTTTCCGAAATTCGTTGTTTTTTTAAAAGATGTAAATTTGAATCTTTAAACGAGGGTTTTCCACTCCCAGACTAAGCATGAAGTAAAATTTCGAGTTTAGAAAAGCCTGAAAATTTGGATTGGCCGCGTAGCGAAGCGGAGCGGCCAATCCAAATTAGGCTTTTCTAAACTCGAAATTTTACTTCATGCGCCACGCTTAAAAACACTGATTTACAGTGAAGTTAAAAAAACACACACATACAACAAAGATAATAGGCAACCTAATATACGTTAGAGTTATTGGGTTGACTATAATTGCTGTTTTAATCAATAAGTTCAGCGCAGAATTTGATTTACGTTTTATTCACATCTACATATTAAATTGCTAAAGCCGTATATTTTAAACTTTACAATATATCAGTGTTCTATACGTGTGGCGCATGAAGTAAAATTTCGAGTTTAGAAAAGCCTAATTTGGATTGGCCGCTCCGCTTCGCTACGCGGCCAATCCAAATTTTCAGGCTTTTCTAAACTCGAAATTTTACTTCATGCTTAGTCTGGGAGTGGAAAACCCTCGTTTAAAGATTCAAATTTAAATCTTTTAAAAAAACAACGAATGTCGTAAAATTTACACTGTATACCGGAAATAAAAATTGCCTGTATTTAAAAATTACATTTATCCACACACAGTTTTGATATTTAGTTGTAATAAAATGTTATGTTTAATAATTTAATTTGAAATATCTTCAACAATTTACTTAATATTTAAAAATGTAAACAAAAAATCTTAATGGAGTAGTATAAAATATAATTTAGCAAATTTAAGATAACAAAAAAAACGTTTTTGACAAATGTATCGTTTAAAACATGTTTTAAACCAATCTAAGATTTAAAACATGTTTAAAACAAAACCGTTTAAAACACGACGGCTATTTTTAAACATGTTTAAAACACTGTTTTAAAACAAAGTGTTTTAAAGATAACAACCCTGTTTTTATTTAATTTAAAAAAATACTTAGTTAATGAGATGGGAAGAGACGCCGCAATTTCTGTGCAAAATTGCATTAATTATTTATTCGCATAAATATGTTTATTGAAATTACTCTGACTTTTCTGCATTGTATTTCTTAAAATGATGATTACTTTACTACAAATTGAACAATACATAAATACAAAATTGCCGAACAGAAAAGGAAATGCGGTCTCAAAAAGGCTGAGCAAAAGAAGCGTTGGTTGGATAATTGGTAGACCATACCGAACGACCTGACCAGACAGACATGTTCGTTAGTCATCAATTGTTTTTACTTTAATACGATGCAAATCGTCCATTGTTTATTTACTCACAATAATAATACATACTTACGATAATCGCATGGAGTTGAGTCATTCAAACCAAATTTAAAGCGAAAACCGTTTACTTACTCAACGTAGAAAGTTATTAATAAAATTAAACCGCAAAAACGCACTATGTCCAATTGAATGGTTCAATCGAGAAAGAAAGGTTATTATATAAGTGAAATATTGTATACACAGCCCGTGCATAAAATACACATTTTAACTGCAGACTCTTTTATGCTCGGTAAATATTTACCACATTTTTTTACGTTAATTATAAATTAAATAGCCGAGCCGGAATTATACACATATCAAATAATCAATTGGAAATTATAACACCATTTTTCATCACGAGATTTTGGGAATGTGTAAAAATAAAATAAACCTAGTTGATTTCCACAATTCTTTTTTAAACGTCCCAAATTCAAGGAATTTTTCTTTTAAGTATACATATCCCGATGTACATTTTCAGGCATTCATTAATTTTATGAACTGTTCAATTTAAAGCCTTTACCGAGTGTTTAAACTCCTTGATTAAGCATGAAGTAAAATTTCGAGTTTAGAAAAGCCTGAAAATTTGGATTTGCCACGGCGCGATTCGGTCTAATCCGTCTGATACGCCAGTCCACGGTTTATTTATTTACGATAAACTCCTTTAACCCATTAACGGCCGAGCAATTATTGAGTTACCACCAAAATTTGACTTCAGGTAAAATTCTGCACATCTTTTTATGATTTCTATAAATGACTTATTGTATTACAACTATGATTTTTTTTTAATTATACATAATATATACGTTGCAAATTTTAAGGCATTCGTCGATTTTATAAAAGCATTCAATTTGAAGTTGCGAACGAGTGTTTCCACTCCCAGATTAAGCATGAAGTAAAATTTCGAGTTTAGAAAACCCTAAACTCGAAATTTTACTTCATGCGCCACGCGTATTAAACACTGACATATTGTGAAGTTAAAAATACTCTTAAAAATACTTTTTTAAAAAGAGTAACAATCAAAATATTTAAATGATAAAACATTTACACATTTCTCTATACATTTTCAAGTCAGATCAAATAATATAATGTATGAAATTAACTTATTTAGTAATTTAACTAACAAAAAAATAATAATGCGTTTATGCATCAATGGCGCTTAATGGGTTAAACAAAGCAGATAACATGTGTGTACAATATTAGATTAAGAACACATATAGTAATACATAATATAATATATAAGTGGTGTAGGTGGCATAAAAGAAAAGACAGCAGAAATAAATGTACATATTGTACATATATATATAAATATAAAATCGTCTAAATCCAAATGGTGTACCAAACAATACTAATGATACTAATAAACGGCCAACCTCAACGCTTAAAAAAGAAAATACAAAGTAAAAAGCAAAGAGAATGTTTAGTTCACATAACATCCCACTATGACTGAAGTCCCGTTTACCCAGCCTAAACGACATTCGTCTTTAAAACTTGCCCTGTACTGCTTCGATTTGATGGGTTGTAGTTACGTTATAGGGAGACCATATTTGTGAAGAAAATTTAAGATTAGGTCGAACTAATGTTAGGTACAAAGTTTTTATGGAAGTGGCCTTGAAATCGATTGAAAACCGGCCGATGAACCCCATCATTTTCATCGATTTATTACAAACATTTGTAATGTGTTTAGAAAAGGTTAACTTGGATGTGAATATCACTCCTAAGTCTTTTAATTTTAAATATATGCATCAGCCGATGATTGTCAATCAAATATTCAAAGCAACTACCGGACCTTCGACAAAAGGAGATGTAAAGACACTTCTTTAAATTCAATTCTAGTTGATTTTCTTTGCACCACTGAAAAACGGTGTTTAGATCGTCCTGAAGTTTGAATTGATCAGTGTCATTACTAATGTTTCTAAATAATTTTGGGTCATCAGCATAGAGGAGAAAATTACTGTTTTTAAGCTTTAATCCTATGTCATTTATAAAAAGTATAAATAAAACTGGTCCGCAATGCATTCCCTGGGGTACCCCAGATGTAGCATATATTACATTTGAGAGGTATTTGCCTATAAGTACACATTGAGTTCTATTTGATAGATAATCACTAAGCCAATTCAAAACTTTGTCACCAAAACCCATTGATATCAATTTATGTATCAGAATACAATGCTGTACTCTATCGAATGTTTTGGAGAAATCAGTGTATATGGAATTAACCTGAAAAACCTCTCTCCAATGCATCCGACAGAAACGTTTAATACAACATTAAATTTGTTACAATGGATCTACCTTTCATAAAACCATGTTGTTGATCAGCAATAGTATGTGCACATGCCCAGATTATTTGTTCAGAAACTAAGAAATCTAACGGTTTTGGTATCATTTGGATTTAACGTTTTGGATTGAATCGATACCCCTCTATAGTTTTCTATATTAGCTCAAGATCCATTCTTAAATCTAGGCACTATATAACTCTCCTTCCACGAATGAGGAAATATACCCGAAGTGAGTAAACATGTATATATACATCGTGTGTATAGGTTTGCTCAATATATACATACACCTCTTTAATAGCTTTCGCTCCCTGAAAATTAGACAGAGAGTTACTTGGCATTTTGTAAACTGTAGCGACGTGTGCTGCAAATAAGTCAACACACTTCGCTGTTGAGTTACTTTTATCATTTTCAAGGTACATTTGTTTTAGAAATCTATCCGTTTTACGGCAAACATTTACGTGATCCCAAAAATATTTCGAATTGTTATTAACCCATTACCGGCCTAGCAATTATAAAGATAACTCCAAAAGTTGATTGTAGGTAAAATTCTGCACTTCTTTTTATGATATCCATAAATGACTTATTGTATTTCATACTCTGAATTTTTATTTTAAATATACGAGATGTATACGCTGTTAAATTTCAAGTATTTGTCGATTTTATATAAAAACGTGCAGTATGAAGTTTAGAACGAATGATTCCACTCCCAGACTAAGCATGAAGTAAAATTTCGAGTTTAGAAAAGCCTGAAAATTTGGTTTGGTCGCTCCGCGAAGCGGAGCGGCCAAACCAAATTTTCAGGCTTTTCTAAACTCGAAATTTTACTTCATGCGCCACGCGTATAAAACACTGAAATATTGTGAAGTTAGAAATACACTCTCATTATTTTTTTTTAAACGAGTAATAACCGAAATATTTACATTTTTCTCCTTACATTTTGAAGCCAGGTCAAATATTATTATATATTAAATTACCTTATTTAGTAGTATAATTAACCAAATATTTATAATGTTGCGTATACGCATCAGTGGCGATTAATGGGTTAATATCATTCTCAACCCGATTATTATCTTTTGTATATAGTTAATTATTTAAATTAGCACACTGCTGCCGTAAATACCTAAATTTGTCATAATCGGATAGTAGTCCACTATTTTTGTATTTCATGCGAGTAGCTTCTTTTGACCGCGTCAATTTGATTAGATCGTTATTTAACCACTTTAGAAATTTGGACGATTTTAACACCTTACTTTTTCATTAATAGAAGGACTTGAAAAAACTTGATCCGCCAATTTAAAATCAAATACTGAACCGATATTTTCACTAGTAAACTCCAAAGATTAAACTGGTACATTTAAGGCGTATGGAATATGGAGGACACTTGAGTTAAACAAAACATCACTGGCACGGTTTACACAAATCTCACTAGAATTAGAAAAAAAAACAGATCCAAGTACACATTTCTGTCATTTGGAATTTCATTTACTTGGTGTAAGTGGTGGAAGGAAATTAAGCAAATTTGCTAAAACATTGGCTGGGTAGTGATTAATTCTGATCACTATCATGGATTGAACTGACGCCAGATAGATCGTGTAACCCCCGCCTAACAAGTGTTTCCACTTCATAAAGTCAAATTTCGAAAATTTTACTTTATGTGCCACGTGTATAAAATATTAGACTATTGTGAAAAATCAAGCTGAGTCGACAATGAATCATGAACGTGCATATCGAAGAAGTATCGTATGTTCAATTAAAAAAAAACATCTAGAGTGCCATGATTTAATTTATTTTTAAATTTAAGTTGGCTACACGCCTAAGGAATTGACATATAAAACGTCAAACATGATAATTATAATATATAATTGCAGAGTTGCCAACTCACAATATTCTCCATGGCACTCTAGAGGTTTCTTTTATTGAACATACGATACTTCTTCGATATGCACATTTATGATTTATTGTCGACTCAGCTTGATTTTCCATGTTAATACATTTTTTCAAGTGTATATTTTATCTAACCTAATTTTGCGCCTTTAAAATTCTAGCAGTTCGTTTCAACTGCTTGCTAGCTAGCACATTCACCATCGTATTTACTATTTTATTTTCTGTTTCAACATTTGCTCTTGCATAGAATTTCATTCGTTCGCATGTTTGTGTTTCAAGCACAAAGCCCGCATTCGTTTAAACTCAACCCGGGGGTTTAATTTTTCGTGAAATTATGGAAGTTTTGTTTGGGTCGGGTCGCGGGCCCTTATTTAATCCGAGGGCGCGCGCGTTGGGATTTTATGCACGATTAGAATTTGTAAATCATGTTAATGGTCCAGTTTGTTCAGTTGATTGATTGTTTGTGGATAGGGGCTAATGCATATTTGATTGAGTGAATTACGTGCGATTCATCTGAATGTATAAATAATTTCGTGTTTGGTCATAATAATACTGATAGACAGTAATTTTCCATGCACGAGTAGCATTCGTAATCATTACATTTTACTATTCTCTTAATTTTGAAATGGGAACATATGATGGTAAATACCTCAAATAAACGTGTTTAGGTTATTTTATTTACCTTCTCGAATTTTCGAGATACGATTTTGGGGTAACTGAAATAAAGCACAACCTTTAGACGGAATTGCTGTGACCAACTTATACCTCATGGCTACGCCGCTGTTTGTCCACCATTTTGGGTCAGAATTACTAACAACCAATCAAAAAGAACACCAAAGTTGTCGACGCTGTGTTTTAACAAGGCACTGTAGCGATAGTTACAGTGCCTTGATTAAACACAGTGGCGACCACTTTGGTATTCTTTTTGATTGGTTGTTAGTAATTCTGACCCAAAATGGCGGGCAAACAGCGGCGTAGCTATGAGGTCTAAAGTTGGTCACAGCAATTCCGTCTAAAAGTTGTGCTTTGTTTCACTAACCCCAAAATCGTATCTCGACAATTCGCAAAGGTAAATAGAATTAACCTAAACACGTTAATTTGAGGTATTACCCATCGTATGTTCCTATTTCAAAATTAAGAGAATAGCTCTCGTCCATGGATGACGCTTTAAGTAAAAGATGACAACACTCGCTGTCACAATTGAATATCAGATGTTTGTATTATAACCTATTCTCTTGATTAATTTAGCCTCATCATAGCGTATGACAGGGGGTTGTCGCCACTGTGTTTAATTAGTCACTGTATCGATAGGTTACGCCTTACGCCATCTATTGCTCTTAAGGCGCATTTACACTCCTCTGACGTGACGTGTTGACACGTCAGCTGAGAAGTGACAAAAAAAATTAAGGTAGGATTCACGAGAGATGTCCCACGGTTTCTTTGATTTGTAGTGCTTTCTGCACCAATACATGTAATACGAAAATAGTTTGATATCATGAGATTTCGTGTGTGAAAAGAGATAGAAAACTTCATAATATTTCTTCTAAGGTTTTTAGTGTTGATCGGTGTTGTCAAATGAAATGGTGTAATGAAATTATAAATGGTGTCAGGGAGAAGTTTAATTTTTGAGGTTATATTGAGGTTACGAGGAATGCACAGGAAGTTAATCGGTTCTAGGATATTTGGGTTGAAAGACATTTTTTGTGTTAGCTGTATCAATCTTTTTTCATTGAGAATAATATTGGTTTTTTGATGAAGGAGTGCATTGGAGGGATTATAAGGTGGATTAAGGGGGTGTTTGATTTAAGTGAGTATTCTTAGTGCTGCTCGTTCTGCTCTCTGTAAGTTTTTTAAGGAGGTAGAATGAGGAGAGGAGGAATATTTGTATGTATTTCGTGACTATGCTTTCAGGGCTTACCCGTTAGGCATTTGCACAAGTTACGTTTATCTTGAACAAAAATTAAGCTTGATATCGTTAACACTTTTAGTAAATAACACACTTGGTAAAGATCTCACTGTTTCAACAGTAACATCTTAACCAAGTGTGGTATTTACTAAAAGTGTTGATATGGAATTTCACCAAGTAACAGCCTCAGCTATTAAATTCTTGATATCTTTCAATAACCTATACGACTCCAGTTAAACTTTAAATCCTTATGTCTTTAATAAAATAGCAATAATTTACTTACGACTGTAATTGGATACATGGGATTGATGATGGTGAAAAGCAGCACGTGATTAGGCTTGCTCTCATCCTGTCGTTTTCTGCGTGGCTCCTCGGTGACTCCATAGCTACCGGTGTGGCTCTGCAAAGAGGACAACGTGAAAAAATAAATCAATATCGGTGTGGAAGCGAGCAAGTGGTAATCTCGCGACATTCAAGCAGCCCCCAACCCCATCGTGTCCACAGCGAGATAAATATTCAGGCCTTTTCTTTGTTTGCGCGACCGCAGAGAAGCACTCATTACTGACTGAAAAAGGTAATTGCAGCGCGAGAACATCTAAAAAAAAAAGGACCTCCAGTAATGAGCTAGCTACTGGTGTTTTTTTTTTGTCGCTATAAAGAATAAAAAGGAACAGAAAGAAGACCGAACGATCACAGATAATAAGAAATGGTTTTAATAATATTGCTAAATATTCCGCGTGCTATTCAAATAGAATTTGGCTTGTCAAAATGTCTTTAAAATAATTGGATTAATGTTATAAAAAACGATGAAGTTTTATATACAGGGGATTTTTCCTTTAAGTATACTATGCATATATGAAGTAAATTGTCGGACATTCGTAGGTTCAATTTAATGCTTTAAAAGAGTGTTTTCCACTCCCAGACTAAGCATGAAGTAAAATTTCGAGTTTAGAAAAGCCCCGCGTAGAAAATTTGTCGAGGGTCGCCCAGCGACCCGAGACAAATTTTCACGGGGCTTTTCTAAACTCGAAATTTTACTTCATGCGCCACGCGTATAAAACACTGGTTTTAAATGAAGTTCAAAATATACGTCTGACTCTAACCTGTCTACATGCGTTTTGTAGAGTGGAGACCATATAAGGCAGCAATAATCCAGGTGTGATCGAACCAGTGCATTGCATAAAATCACAAAAGCACGTACATTGACAAAATCGGTTGTAGACCGTCTAATAAACCCAAGCATTTTATTAGCCTTATTCACTATATAGTCAATATGCAGCTTGTAAGATAGTTTAGAGTCCAACAACACCTCAAGGTCCCGAATACTATTTACTCTAGAGAGAGGAGTATCGTTTAAATTGTAATTGTAATAAGTTGGTACTTTACTGCGTGAAAACGGCATAAACTGGCATTTACTTATGTGAAGTACCATATCATTAATTTTGCACCAGCCTTGTATTAAGTGCAGATTATGCTAAACTCGAAATTTTACTTCACAATCATTGATGTTGTTGATTTTGAGGAATATCTTGAGATCATCCGCAAATGATAAGTGTGGACAAGTAAGTGTCTCAGATAGATCATTTATGAAGATCGAGAACAGCAGTGGTTCCAGGTGGGAACCCTGAGGAACCCCTGATGTTACACATATTTCATTAGAAACGAACCTATTGATCTTTACATATTGGACTCTCCCAGTTAAATAAGATCCAAGCTACTTCAGTAAGGGATCACCTACACCATAAGCATGCAGTTTATGCAATAGCATTGAGTGATTAACACAATCGAAAGCTTTGCTGAAGTCCGTATATATTGAATGGACTTCAGCTCCGCTTTCGCAAGCACGGATTATATAATCAGTGTAAATTATAAGATTCGTTTAAGTAGACCGACTAATAAATAATAATAAAAGAATTTAAAGAGTTAAATTTGAAGCTTCAAACGAGTGTTTTCTACTCCCAGACTAAGCATGAAGTAAAATTTCGAGTTTAGGAATGCCTGAAAATTTGGTGGTTTAAACTAATATTGGTAATTTATTAATATCGAATTTCCGAGGAATTTTTTTGTTTAAATCGGAACTTACGAGGTTTCGGAAATAGTTGATGAATATACTATTCTTAAACGATCATCAAGATAGTTATTTAGGGAAACTTTATTTCGAAAATTATTTGAACAATCAAACATAGGGAGTATATTTTGAACTTCACTTGAAATCAATATTTTATACGCGTGGCGCATGAAGTAAAATTTCGAGTTTAGAAAAGCCTGAAAATTTGGTTTAGTCGCTCCGCTTCGCGGAGCGACCAAACCAAATTTTAAGGCTTTTCTAAACTCGAAATTTTACTTCATGCTTAACCAGGGAGTGGAAACACTCGTTAGAAGCTTCAAATTGAACACTTCTAAAACAATAAATGCCCATGTTGACTATCGCTAATAATGTTTTTAAAATTACCGAATAACTGATAATATAGTAGTTTTTCAAATATTTTCGGCATAACTGATAATATGGAAATTACTCTGTAATGTTTCACATTAGATTTGGCGCTTGATTTGTAAATTGGTGTTATGTAGGCAGACTTTCATAAATCAGAAAAGATACCAGAACTTAAAAATAACGCAAATAAGTCGTGAAGTGGAATATATAGTGAATTACTATAATTACGAAGAAATATGGGAGGAATGTTATCAGGGGCTGGACCTGCAGTGACATTTAACTGAGAGAGTTCATGTAAAACTTGATCAGTAGTTCTAAATATGTTGTTTAGATTAGTTGATATATTAGACTCAAAGTACAAGGGAATTACAGATTCTACTTTATAAACTGAAGAGAAGTAAGTTGCGAAAAGCGTTGCAATATCTTAACCAGTCGATGCACTAACTTCGTTACATGACATAATTAAGGGTATCCCCGATGACTTGTTCTTTGGATGAACGATTAACTAGTATTTACTGTCTCCTCTAAATTTGACATTATGGAGGTTTCAAAATTAGTTGATCGATATATCATTACCAGTCCAGAAAAGTAATTTAATTGCCGCGTAGCGTTTTAGAAATGTATATAATTCAGTTGTAATAGTAATGGTTAGAGAAATGCAGTTTGAATAGAAAATCAATGCCAAACACAAATAGATTACAATTTAAACTGCAATAAAATAAAACAGCGCAATGTGGCATGTAATGGCCACTATAAAACCAAGCGGTGTTTATTTTAGTAGAGCTTCCAGATTTTGTTCCTCCCATTTATAAATGACCAATAAAAGTGTTAGTGCACATAATTTATTATTGCATACTGCAAAGAGTTTTATGCGCTCAACTAAAATTACAAATTACACATTTTAATTGAGAAAACAATGATTTATAATAAAAATTATAGAAATGTTAAACTCATTAAATTAAAAAACAACATTACTTTGGCAATAGCCACAAAGTATATAAATCAGGGTTTGGAAATATCATGATATTTATATAAATATTAAAATATCGGATATATGCAAACTTCTTGATAATTATTCTTGTTCATAAGTATTATTATTTATATTATTTATTATTTATACATGGATTTTTTTTAAGTATACATGTCTCAATTTAGATATTAGTTGTTTTTTAAAGATAATAAACTTAATAAAAGACTTTAAAGAGTTAAATTTGAAGCTTCAAACGAGTGTTTTCTACTCCCAGACTAAGCATGAAGTAAAATTTGAGTTTAGGAATGCCTGAAAATTTGGTGGTTTAAACTAATATTGGTAATTTAATAATATCGAATTTCCGAGGATTTTTTTTATTTAAATCGGAAGTTACGAGGTTTCGGAAATAGTTGATGAATATACTATTCTTAAACGATCATCAAGATAGATATTTAGGGAAACTTTATTTCGAAAATTATTTGAACAATCAAACATAGGGAGTATATTTTGAACTTCACTTGAAATCAATAATTTATACGCGTGGCGCATGAAGTAAAATTTCGAGTTTAGAAAAGCCTGAAAATTTGGTTTGGTCGCTCCGCTTCGCGGAGCGACCAAACCAAATTTTAAGGCTTTTCTAAACTCGAAATTTTACTTCATGCTTAACCAGGGAGTGGAAACACTCGTTAGAAGCTTCAAATTGAACACTTCTAAAACAATAAATGCCCAAAAATCCACAGCGTATGCATCGGAATTTGTATACTTAAAACAAAAATGCCCTGTATATGCATAAACTACTGTATAGTTGAGGCTGTTAGTTATTGAAATTCCATAATATCACTTTAATAAAACACCTAATTTGTTTAGGTTTCAAAATTATTTTTATTGTACTACAATTGTTGATATGCATGAACTGTTGAGTGATATGCATGAACTGCATACGTGATATGCATGAACTGTTGATTAACCATCAAGCAATTTACAATAAACACCATTTCATTTTTAATACCAATGAAAGGTGTACCACTTTAATAACAACTAAATTCTTGTTTATGAAACGTTGCCGGTGGTCTTCTGTAGCAACTTTTGAAGTTCTACTTCGGTTAGATTTCTTTCTAAAAAAGAAATTAAACAGATGTAATTTCGCTATTGGTGTTTACACAGCGTTGAAACATTCTTCTTTTTTTGTATACAGAATCTAATTTCGTGAACATTAACGGATATAACAATTACATAATGGGCGCAAGATGCAGAACGGGCGGCGCATAAAGTGTGAAGGAAAGAGAAATTTCTGGTGAATTTGGTCGAATTATCCAGTTGTTAATAAATAATAAGTTTCTTAGAAACGGTTTCTAAAAATTTAATACTAACAAGAAAATTATAGTAGTTTAATCATTTGAAATAAATAATTAAATACGTTTATTGTTCAACAGATAAACGAATTTAGTATATAAAAATAAATAAAATTGTAAATGATTACAACTACAAAACTAGGGGTGCCAATCCCGGGATCCCGAAATCCCGGGGTCCCGGGATCCCGTCAAAAAATCGATCCCAAAAAACCCGGGATTAAAAAGTCCTAATCCCGGGATCTCGTACTATATTACAAAATTTAAAAAATACTCTTTTTGATGGCATTAATTGTTTTTATTATTTTAACGATACAAATTATTTGATTATTATTATTTATCGCAAGACTTGGCAACACGGCGGTTTTCGAGATCGAAGGCCGTACAACGGCTGACATATGTTTGGTAATTCGGTAATTCACCGGATTTGTTATTCGTTTTATATTGAGTGTTGTTTTTCGAAGAATAAGAATGGATTTGAGTGACCAGGATACTAATAAGAAAAAGGGTGAATACTGTTTATTAGTACATTTATTATTGAATATATACTACGGTAGATTTTCAATTGAAGTTATGAATGTTGCGAAAAAAAAAAATTTAAACTTGACGAATTTTATAAATTTTCCGATGTTTGATATTTTTTATCTCAAAAACCAACAAAGTTAGAAAGAATTCGTCGTACCAAGTATTAGTTTATACTTTTATTAAACACTATAATTTTTTTCAAATCGTTTTATAGTCAAATGGCAGTGTAGTTGTGGCGGGCGTTTTACACGATTTCTAGTATTATTAAATTAACAGAAATTTCGTAGTCCCCACACTGTTATTTGATTATAAAATGATTTGAAAAAAATATAGTGTTTAATAAAAGTGCAAACTACATACTTGTTGCAACAAATTCTTTCTAACTATGCTGGTTTTTGAGATAAAAAATATCAAACATCCGTAAATTTATGAAATTTGTCTAGTTTACATTTTTTTTGCAACATTCATAACTTTAATTGAAAATCTACCGCCGTGTATGGGAAGAATGTACCTTATTGAACACGTGTTTATTTTTGTGTCAATTTCTATGCATAAATAAGTGTGATATATTGGCAGGCGTTTGGTGCGTTTTGGCGTTTTCACTTGCGGTCGACTACCTCTTAACTGTTGCAAAAACTGGTCAATCACTTGATAATAATTGGAATCAATTTTATTTCCTACAGTTTGTCATGTTATCGGAAATAGATATGTTATGTGAGACATATATGTATTTGTTTTGGCGCTGATTGAAATGTAATATGACAGATCATTAAAGATCTGTTAACTGAATATTTTCGAGTTTATGTGAAGTGATTAATCACAAAAATAGACGACTGTTATTCCTTATTTCACTTTTTATTTTAATGTTAGATGTACATTTCGAGAGACAACGTGCTAATTATGTGAGTTTTATCATTAAGCAAATTTGGTTTCTCTGCAACAACAAAAATTTACAAATAAAAAGTAGGTTATTTGGGGAGTTTATTAACCTATGATACCTTTTTTGCAGGCGTTCTTACAACTATCTCTGAATTAAAAGTTGCTGCTCTCTACGGCCCACATCAGACAAAAGCAAATGACATCGACTCTGTCTGGTTTTATTTTCTAATAGAAAAAGGTCGTGGGGAAACTGCAAAATGTAAACGTTGTCACGCAATTTTGAAAACCAAAGGTGGCTCCACCAAAGGTCTACTTACGCATCTCAAAACTCATAAAATTGACCACTCTAAGAAGCGTATCCGAGATTCTCTTGAAACTCAAACAGAGCAGATTGCTGGAACGAGTAATTCAGATGGAATAATTAATTATAAACGACCGTGCAAACAGAAAAAGCTGATGGACTATTTTACGCCAATAAATGATAAATGCTTCGACGCTGTAATAGCAAGAATGACTGCTTTAGATGGTTTTCCTTTCTCTATGTTTGTAGAATCAGTTGATTTAAGAGAATCATTGGAAGCAAGGGGATTTTCAGTGCCGAAATCTCGAGAGACTGTTAAAAAACACGTTATGAATTATTTCGAGAAAATTCGCAAACACACCACTGAAGAGCTTCAACAGCTAAAGAATAAAGGTGACAAATTTAGTTTGACATTCGATGAATGGACCTCAACATCAAATAAGCATTTTATGAATATAAATGTACATGGCCATGATAAATTCTGGAACCTAGGGTTGGTAAGGTACAAATATTCAATGACTGCTCCGGTGTGTGTTTAAATGTTAGAACATCGGCTCTTAGCATTCAACATAAATTTGTCGAAGGATATTGTCGCTGTTACTACTGATGGAGCTAGCGTTATGGTTAAAGTCGGAAAACTTATTGTTCCAGGGCAGCAATTATGTCTTGCGCATGGCATCCAGTTGGCTGTGATTGACGTTCTTTATAAAAAGAAAGAAGAACTCTGTGATACTGACATTGATAGTAGTGATGACGAAGGTGATGAGGAAGAGGATGGATTAATGTTTTGTGCAGATCGCGACTTCTTCGAAGTAACTACTAGTCATGAATTAAATTCATTAATAGCAAAAACGAGAAAAATTGTTCGCGCGTTTAGAAAATCTCCGACTAAAAATGACATTCTTCAAAAGTATGTTCAAAATGATCATGGAAAAGAGCTTAAACTTGTATTAGACTGTAAAACAAGATGGAGCAGTCTACTTACCATGCTTGAACGTTTTATGTTGTTAAAAAATTCAATTAAAAAGGCAATGATTGATCTAAATATGACACCAATGCTGGATTTTGAATGTGAATTAATTCAAGGCATTGTAAAAATTCTTCAGCCAGTACAATTAACAGTACAGGCGTTATGTCGACGTGACATGGATCTATATAAAGCTGATGCTGCATTAAATTTCATGTTGGAAGAAATCCTCAGAACCAAATCAGTTTTAAGCGATGAGTTTAAAAATGCACTAAGAACAAGAATTAACCAACGTAGAACTATTTTTTCCGGGCTTTTAGGATATCTTACCAACCCCAATTACACAAATACTGGATTGGACGAGTGCTTAAGTGTTCCAAATATCGAAGTAATTAAACATGAATTGGAAAAACTCCTAACCAGATTAGGCAATAATTCCGTAGAGGAGTGTGGGACACAAGATAGCTCCGACGAGGAGGTTTCAATTGCGGAGATTATACGCACCGAGGAAAAGATATCTTTAAAAGATAAATTGCAGAAGGTTCTAAAAACATGTTCTGAAGTACCACAGCTCCAGATGGAACGCACCAAGCTCCGATTATCAGATATTATAGTGAAAGAAATAGAATTATTTGCTAATGGGGGTAAACGTGGGAATAATCTACAACGTGCCTACGATTTTTTAAAAACCATCCCCCCAACTAGTGTAGAGTCCGAAAGATGTTTCTCTTCGGCCGGATATATCTGCAATAAGATTCGCTCAAGCCTGGGAGACGAGACACTGGACGCATTAATCTCATTGCGATCTTTTTTCAAAAATATGTAGTGTAGATACATAAATAAATAAATGTTGGTGAAACTGTAAGACATTTTTATTTTGCCATTTTTTTTAAACGTATATTAAAAACGTAATTCGCGCTGGAATTCCACATCAATAAGAAACAATTTCTTAAAATATTTCACCTATATACAATTACATATTTTCCCGGGATCCCGGGAATAGTCCCGGGATCCCGGGAAACTTGACCATTGTACCGAAAATCCCGGGATTGGAAAAATGGCTCGGGATTGGCACCCCTATACAAAACGTAATGAATACATCAATAAAAATATATGAATAGAACCAACAATAAAATAAAGTAGTTAAATTAAATTACCACATTATACACTGACAAAAATATACGAACCTGCCAAGTAACGTGATTACAAATTACACATTTTAATTGAGAAAACAATGATTTATAATAAAAATTATAGAAATGTTAAACTCATTAAATTAAAAAACAATATTACTTTGGCAATAGCCACAAAGTATATAAATCAGGGTTTGGAAATATCATGATATTTATATAAATATCAAAATATCGGATATATGTCAACTTCTTGATAATTATTCAAATAAGTTAGAATGTTTGATATAAACAGGTAACATGTTAACAATTAAACAACAGGTAAGTAGTAAACAATTGAACACGATCGAATATTTGACAGAAACACGTTACTTAGCAGGCTCGTATATAAACATTTTACTTGATTAACCCATTAACGGCCCAGCAAGTATAGAGATAATTCTAAAAGTTGATTTCAGGTGCACTTCTTTTTATGATATCTATGAATGACTTATTGTGTTATATACGATGATTTTTTTTTAAATATACATCGTGTATATGCTGTAAAATTTCAGGCATTCATCGATTTTATATAAAAACGTGCAGTATGAAGTTTAGAACGGGCAATTCCACTCCCAGACTAAGCATGAAGTAAAATTTCGAGTTTAGAAAAGCCTGAAAATTTGGTTTGGTCGCGTAGCGCGAAGCGCGGAGCGGCCAAACCAAATTTTCAGGCTTTTCTAAACTCGAAATTTTACTTCATGCGCCACGCGCATAAAACAGTGAAATATTGTGAAGTTATAAATGCACTAAAATTATTTTTTTAATTATTTGCAATATTTAACTAACAAAATTTTTACATTTTTCTTCATACATTTTTAAGTCAGGTCAAATTAATATATTATATAATTCACTTATTTAATAATTTAATTGACACAAAATTAATAATGTTGCGTGTATGCATCAATGGCGCTTAATGGGTTAATGTTATCTTGGGTTCGGATATATCATGATATTTATATCGATATATCGATATTTATCCGATATATATCAACTTCTTGATAATTATTCGTGTTCATAATTATTAATATTTATATTATTTATTAATTATACAGACAGTTTTTCTTTTAAGTATCCATATCCCAATTTACAACGTATATACTGTAAATCTTCAGATATTGGTTGATATTTTTAAAAAGTTTAATTTGATGCTTTAAAAGAGTGTTTTCCACTCCCAGACTAAGCATGAAGTAAAATTTCGAGTTTAGAAAAGCCTGAAAGTTTGGTTTGGTCGCTCCGCGAAGCGGAGCGGCCAAACCAAACTTTCAGGCTTTACTAAACTCGAAATTTTACTTCATGCGCCACGCGTACAAAACTCTGATTTTAAATGAAGTTCAAAATATACTACTAAAGCAGTATGCTAAACACCTCTATTCTGAACTTCACATCAAATAAGTCTTTAATACGCGTGACGCATGAAGTAAAATTTCGAGTTTAGAAAAGCCTGAGAATTTGGTTTGGCCGCTCCGCTTCGCGGAGCGACCAAACCAAATTCTCAGGCTTTTCTAAACTCGAAATTTTACTTCATGCTTAGCCTGGGAGTGGATAACACTCGCTTCAAATCGAACTCTTTTAAACAACAACGAATGTCGGAAAATCTACTTCGAAATAAAAATTCCCCGTACAATAAACATACTTTACTTATTTTATTTTCATTTATTACAAAAAGGCATAGTTGGTTGCAAAACAGTAAAGCATGTAACATTTAATCTGCTTTTAAATTTAAAAAAAAATGAAACTTTAGAACAAAAAGTTGTATAAGTGCGCCAAAAACGTTGAACTTAGTTTAGCTCCCATCCAGGTTTCAAAAGATTAATATCCATTGTTATAATGTAATTTTGAACAATCCTAACTAACCCTAACAGAGGGTTTCTTAACCGGGAGGGCACGCCACATTAAAGAGGGCGCAGCAAGTTATCAGGGGGGGGTGCGACAGATTTCCTAAAGTGAAGTGAAATAAGACTATAATACTGTTTCAATCTAACTAAAAACCCAAATTAAATTAGGAGGGGGGGGGGGGGCGTGGAATTATGAGAAGAGGCGCGACTTGAAAAAGTCATATTCATAATTAAACTCATAATGTAATCGTTTATATGCTATATGTTTCTTATATGTATGACAAATGCAATACATGTGAAAACTGTACATGTCTTTTGCTAAATAAATAAATTAAAATTGAAAGGTTGAGAACCCCTGCTCTAGCATGACTTTTGTTTGCATTTAAATGTGAGTTGGTACCACTGATAAAATGTAGCCATGTTTTTATATACAAAATATTTACAGTGACAATTGCAGTGAGAATTATTATTAGTTTCAACAACTTGTTACTAACATAATATTTTTTAGAAATAATTCCATAGCCTTCTAGAGCAGTGGTCTCCAAACTACGGCCCGCAGGCCAAATCCGGCCCGCGACTTGCATGAATCCGGCCCGCGATTGTTTGTAATTTTTTTTGTAAATGTCATATTTTGAAATATTGTAACAATTGTTCCTTAAATTTTTCATAATTTTATAAAATTAATCGGATCTTGGCCGACTTTATTATGTAGAATTGTATTTGTGGCCCGCGAAGAAGATAGTTTGGAGACCCAGGTTCTAGAGAATAAAACTTTTAGGTCATATGGTATTTAAAGTATAGTTAACTGTTTGAAAGAATATCTGTTCATTATTTGGTTAAATAACGGAATGTTTCTAATTGTGCTAATTTGAATTTTTACTGCAGATGTATCAGAAGATCTTGTTCGGAAAATTTTGATTTTTTTTCAAAAATATGAACTTGTGTTTAGTATTTATTCATTCACCGGTTTCATGCTTCAACCTCATTATCAGTATTGGCTCGAACCAGTGCTTGAAGAACACTGTTTTTTTATATTTTGAATTGTGGAGGCTTCTACTTCGTTATACATGTTAATTTAACACAATAAAACACTTTTAACTTTGTTTGTATAACACAATTTATTTTTATGTGACTGCAGTTTCGGCAAATTCAGCTTGCCATTATCAAACATGAAGTGTCTAAAACTGGAAACAATACGGGTATATATACAAAAAGTGATTACATGAAAACGGATTACAAAACGGCTTTAAAGTTTTAGACACTTCATGTTTGATAATGGCAAGCTGAATTTGCCGAAACTGCAGTCACATAAAAATAAATTGTGTTATACAAACAAAGTTAAAAGTGTTTTACTGTTTTTTTAGTTTCCTCCTGTTCTTTAAAAGATATCAGACTTCTGTCTATGATCAGTTAGCTTTTGCCGATCTATGGGGATCAGCGAATTTAAATCCAATTTAGTAATTGGTATCTTCTTGAGAGTATGTTTTCACATATCCCTCGCAAAATTCAAAATCGAGATCCTTTCCAGAACCTCCACTTCGAGAGTGGATATCATTGGGGTTGGTAGTAGTTCTGCTGGGTGCCATCGGATCTTCCAAGAAACATCAAAGTCGATGTGGTCCAGGTTAACTAATGAATGTAACCAATCGATAATGATTGTGTAATGTAATTTAAAACTGTAACAAGTTAATAATGAAAATACTGTCTCTTGACAAGAATTGAATTGACACCCACAACGACTGTATGACGATGATGGTATGATGTGATGAGGTACACGATTCGTTGTGGACTTAACGCTTACCATCCACAACGAATTGCATGGTGATGATGGAATGATTTGATGAGGTGCACGAATCGTTGTGAACTACCCCAAGAACACTGAACATCTTTGACCATTATATCACGGTCTATGAGATTTTCACAAAACACGACGACGTAAACACCATCTGTTGCTCATTTTCTAAGTGGCATCGTCAGTAGCTGACCAAGCTGAACGCTTTTATACAGCAACTGTTCGTCCATAACATTATAGAATACAAATATCAAAAATATGAATTTGTGTTCAGTGTTCATTTATTACAATATTTTATTTCGTTTGTTTGTTTGTACTGCACCAAGTTGAACTGAGTACAAGCTTGTGACGTCACTAGTTCAAATTAGTGCAACTTCACGTTGACAATTGAATGCTACGCTGTAACAACGTTGTAAACGCCAAAAATTGTCTTGTTGGGAAATCGAAAAAAAAAACAAAAATGATCGATTGCTTTATTAATATACTCTATGACATTAGAAGCGTAACACCAAGAAGGAATTATTTTTTTGAATTCATATTTTAGCAACAGAGTGACTATATTTAAAGCATACATTGATAACAATTTCAACCTTGTGCCTTTTATATTTATTGTGAAAAAAAAAATATTTCACTTTTTCTTTTTTGATAAAACTATTTATATGAGCTGTTTAGTACAGATGTTTTTAGTTTTCGTGTTTCCGTTGAGTGTGTTAAGCTTAAATAAAATGCCTCGAGTCCGAAGACGTCCACAATATCACCATTTGAGCGATTTTGACCGGGGTCGAGTTGTTGCTTATCGAGATGTCGGTATGTCCTATCGCGAAATTGCCCGCCGTATTGATTCCACTGCAGCAACTGTAATACGTGTGTATCAGGTATGGACAGAAGAAGGTAGAGGAGCAAGAAGAAGACCAATTGGTCAACCAAGGCGTACCACAGAACGTCAAGATCGGCGCTTAAGACAAATAGCCCTGCGAGACCGTTTCGCTACTACGCGTCAAATCGGCGATCAATGGATTGGAGAAGAAGGTAGGCCCGTTAGTATGCGAACCTTATATCGCCGTATTCAATCCTTTGGGCTTCTTTCGTACCGTCCAAGATTAGTGCTTCCTTTAACAGCGAGACACTGTCGCCAAAGGTTGGACTGGTGATGAGAACGGCAGCATTGGGAGGCAGAATGGCACGATGTCGTATTCAGCGATGAATCACGATTTTGTCTAGGCACGCATGATGGCCGTAGAAGGGTACGATGCTACCGTGGAGAACGACCTGATCTTAGGACTGCTGGAGTAATGGTTTGGGGGGCTATTGCTTATGGTAGTCGATCACCTTTTGTATTCATTCGAGGCAGTATGACAGCTGCGCGTTATGTTGAAGACGTCATACGACCGACTTTGTTGCCTTATTTAGATGGCAGCCCAGACGTACTTTTTCAACAAGATAACGCACGTCCCCATATTGCTCGTCGAACTATGAACTTTCTTAATGAAGCTGGTGTTAATGTTTTGGCGTGGCCGCCCCGTTCGCCGGATTTAAATCCCATTGAACATGTGTGGGATATCATGGGAAGAAGAATATTCTCTTTGCACCATCCTCCACAGACTCTAGCACAGTTGATCGATGAAATTCAAGTTGCTTGGAACGAGATGCCTCACGAAGACATCGACCATCTCATTTTGTCGATGCCCAGACGTCTACAGGAGTGTATACAGCAAAGGGGTCGCCAAACACATTATTAATTTTTTTTAGATTGTTTTTTAATAAAATTTCTTGAAAATGTAATCATTTTATTCTTGATGTAAGACTACCATACTGGCAAAAAATCAAGTTAAAATAATAACTCCTTCTGGGTGTTACGCTTCTAATGTCATTGAGTATATAAATAATATATATGCCTAATATGATTATTAAAAAAAGAACTTAACCATATGATAGGCACTGCAGACTTGTGGTTTACGAGCATATTTTCTTCATTTCTATCAATCAACGTTGTACATCCACGTCGGTTACAACGTTGTTTTAAGGAACTAAGGCGGTTACAACGTTGTTTTAAGATTAAAAACAAATTACAAGTAAAAATGAAAAACGTATTTTTAACCCATTACCGGCCGAGCAATTATAGAGATAACTCTAAGAGTTGATTTTAGGTAAAATTATGCACTTCTTTTTATGATATCTATGAATGACTTATTGTATTACATTCTGTGAATTTTTCTTTTAAATATGCATAATGTATATGCTGTAAAATTTCAGGCATTCGTCGATTTTATATAAAAACGTGCAATATGAAGTTTAGAACGAGTGATTCCACTCCCAGACTAAGCATGAAGTAAAATTTCGAGTTTAGAAAAGCCTAAAAATTTGGTTTGGTCGCTCCGCGAAGCGGAGCGGCCAAACCAAATTTTTTGGCTTTTCTAAACTCGAAATTTTACTTCATGCGCCACGCGCATAAAACACTTATTATTGTGAAGTTAGAAATACACTCACATTTTTTTTTCTTTTAAGGAGTAATAATCGAAATATTAAAATAACAAAATATTTACATTTTTCTTCATACATTTTCAAGTCAGGTCAAGTAATATAATATATCAAATTAACTTATTTAATAATTTAATTAACAAAAAATTAATTCACTGATTATAGAGGCTTCTACTTCGTTATACATTGTTGAACATAAATAAAACACTGTTTATCACTTTGTTTGTATAATGGTTTGATAATGATACGTGTAGTATCGAAACTATAGTCACCAAATAAACCAATTGTTATACAAACAAAGTGATAAACAGTGTTTTATTTAAACAAAAAATTAATTGTTGCCTGTATGCATCAATGGCGCTTAATGGGTTAATAATCAAATGAAACAAAAGTGAAATGCAATACATATTTTTAGGCATCGCCCTTAATATTTTTATAGAAATGTAAATAAAACGAACGCGCGGGAAACTAGAAGCCGTGACGGCGCATACAACGTTGTTCCACAAAATAACCAACTCGACTGATCAAAATGACACTAGAAACCCACCAGAAAAATGTCTCACTATTATGCCGGCGGATTATTTAGGTCGCATACAACATTCTTCCACGGAAACACCGCTTTTACACATATTGGCGGTTACAACGTTGTTCCAGCATAGGGTTCAATTGTAGATGTCTAGCTTATATAACGAAGAGATTAATTCCAAAAAGTGCTGCACTAGTTCATGTAATGAACCTATTGTGACTTGCTCCACTTTCATTTGAACCAATTAAATGTAAGTCTACTTTTTATAGATTTATCAATCAGTCGCAAAGAACAAATTTCAGGTACTGCCCATAAGTTATATATCAGCCAAGAATAACAAGCCATATTTTACACAATTAATCCAGAGTAAACGTTTAAGAAAAAAAAAACATCACACGGTAACCAGAAATAATTTTAGATATGATCCTCTCTCAATTTTTCTCCTCCTTCCCTCGAGTCCAGGTCAAAACACAGATGTAAGTCATATCTCATCTAAATCGAGCAATTCCTGTTTACGAATCCGGACAAAAAGATCCATCAACACGACTCTATTCATCCGCACAAAAATTCAAGTTTACGTTTCGCAGTTCGTTGACTTTCCAGACGTCCATCCTTTTCCCATTTGATGTTTACGTGCGCCATTAAAACGACGCAAGTGAAACGACATTTTAAGTAGTCTAGCGGTATCTGTATTTACAATTTTTTTCGTTAATTTAGGCATAATTTTATCCAAAAGAAAACATAGTTACGCACGCGAAGAGTCTTTACAGAAAAGTTTGCATTTCTCATCTGACACATTTTACATTGGGATATGAATCTCACCTTCTCATCAAAAACAACAAAACTGAAATAGTCAAATTCTAATTGCTCTAAATCAGTGGTTCCCCCTTGGGAACCACTAATTGGGAGCAATTAGAATTTGACTACTTCAAAGTTTTGTACAGCCAGGACCATAACAATTTAGCTCCGGACTCTCCCGCAACAGTGTAAAGATTTTTAGCGAGCACGGCTCATGCGATTTTCTTCAAATTTTGCATTTGGGTTGAACCCAACTTATGGATGAAATGCGGAAATCGGAAGTGTATATATACGTCGTATCGTTTGTGTTCACTCTTAGCGTTTTTTCGTATCTCGTAAATGATTAACATAATTTTAATTTCGATTTAATAAAGAAAACACTTGGTTAAATTTCACTAATATTTTGGTTTTTTATTCCAACTAGTTTCGACTTTGAGTCATTCTCAAGGATATTAGTGAATTTTAACCAAGTGTTTTCTTTATTAAATCAGAGTTAAATATGTTTCACCACGTGAAAGATGAGAAACTTGTTCAAGATAATTGTAATTTCCTTAAATAAATGTTGTAAATAATCAAGAAATAAACATGTAATGTGCATATACTAGTCGTATCTAACTAGTGTCTATAAACTGTCGCTATCTCGGTTGCTTTGAAATAATATATTACGTCACGAGAGTGGTATGCAGCATATTACATACAGAGAGTTTTATGTAACACCGAACATTTTCATCTAATACAATTTGACACCTTTCATTTTTAAGTGCAAAGTGTGTAGCCAATCAATTGCCATTAATGCCTCAACTTGTACATGCAGTTTTTCTTCCAAGTACATATGTCCGAATTACAGCGTATATGCCCCGCAAATCTTTAGATAATCGTTGTCTTTTTAAAGCAGTTCAATTTGAAACTTAAAATGAGTATGTTCCACTCCCAGACTAAGCATGAAGTAAAATTTCGAGTTTAGAAAAGCCTGAAAATTTGGTTTGGACGCGTAGCGCGAAGCGCGGAGCGGCCAAACCAAATTTTCAGGCTTTTCTAAACTCGAAATTTTACTTCATGCGCCACCGGTACGAAACACTGATATTTCTTGAATAATTTTCTCACTTATCACTGATTCAATTTAAAGTTTATCGGTGTGTTTTGAACTTCGTAATATGTCAGTGTTTTGTACCGGTGGCGCATGAAGTAAAATTTCGAGTTTAGAAAAGCCTGAAAATTTGGTTTGGCCGCTCCGCGCTTCGCGCTACGCGACCAAACCAAATTTTCAGGCTTTTCTAAACTCGAAATTTTACTTCATGCTTAGCCTGGGAGTGGAAAACACTCGTTTAAAGTTCTAATTGAATTCTCTTAATAAACCGAGCGTCGGAAAATGTACAACGAAATGCATATGTATACTTAAAAGAAATATTCTCGTTATGAAAATGTTTGGTGTTATATAAAACTCTCTGTATAAGAGACAAGGTGAGAAATTAAGAGATCCGAAGAAGAACTGAAGTCACAGACGTTATTAAACGCGTAGCACAATTAAAGTAGCAATAGGTTGGACATGTCCCAAGGCAATCAAGATAACACCCAAACTAACAACATGGAGACTAAGAGAGACTAAGAGAAGTCTATTTAATTTAAAAATAGTATATTACGTAACGAGAGTGGTATGCAGCATATTACATATGAGCGGACATGTTGCGCACGAGCCGCGCAGCGGCGAGAGCAGTATTCCGCGAATATGTAAATGCCATACCACTCGAGAAACGTACGATACTTTACCTACGCCCTAATAAAATAAACAATGAGCATGAAAGAACAACTTATTTATTTTAATAATTTTGGATAGTAACATGACATTGATGAAAGCTCAATAACTACTTGATCAATATACATCAAAGAAATGTCATTTGGTTGTGCGGTAATCAATCAGCTGTTCAGCTGTCAGCATGTAATATACTTGTCAGAGCTATTACGTGCATGTGTAGGTGATACCAATAACCAATATACTAATCTTATCACATTTTAACTTGCATTCGGTACCTGTGTTGGTTACAGTAGATTTTTATTTGAAAGTATCTCCTTTTCAGTGGGTTTTGCCGGTGGAGCCAATTTTAGTAGGTCGCTGTACAGCCCACCGGTTGAAGTTTTTTTTTTTTATTTATTTATTTTGGGTTTTACGTCATCTATTTCCGCTGCTAAGGCCAATCATGACGCCGGAGATTAGGTCTACAGCTATCCGGGAATTTTGCCGAACCCGGTGGGAGTTCCTACCCACCGGTAGGGATCTTAAACGTGCACGCAACATCCAGGCAGAACACGGGTCCTACATGCATTTAAAGTCATATCCGAGAAGACGGAATGTTTGGCATTTTTATCCTAACCTATATAAATGCAGACAAATTGTTAAGCCGGTATTTGAACCCCGGTCCGTGGCGTGGCAGTACAACACTCTAACCACTACACCACCAAGCTGCCCATCCGGTCGGAGTTAAGAAAATCGAAGGTGTTTTATGGTCCAAGGTTAATAAAATAGGGGACATTGAGAACCAAATGCTATTTACGATTATTTTTCTTAAATATCGAATGTTATCAATACTTAAATGAATGATTTTTACTTAAAATTTAAGGTTCTGTGTACCTTTTAAACAATTTCTGTCTGAAGGGGTTTTTGGAAATAAGCGACTCATTTATCAATAAATGAGTCGCCTATTTCCAAAAACCCCTAAATCCATTGTTTTCAAATGGACTTGGGGGTTTTTGGAAATAGGCGTCTCAAATGTTAGCATCAGCTGTAACATGGTTCTAAACATGATATTACTTTCGTATTAACCCAATAACGGCCGAGCAATTATAAAGTTAACTCTAAAATTTCATTTTAAAATTCTACACTTTTTTTAATGATTTTTATGAATGACTTATTGTATTACATACTGTGAATTTTTCTTTTAAATACACGTAATGTATACGCTGTAAATGCAAGGCATTCGTCGATTTTGGATATAAACGTACAATATAAAGTTTAGAACGAGTATTTTCACTCCCAGACTAAGCATGAAGTAAAATTTCGAGTTTAGAAAAGCCCCGTGTAGAAAATTTTCCGAGGGTCGCGCAGCGACCCTCGACAAATTTTCACGGGGCTTTTCTAAACTCGAAATTTTACTTCATGCGCCACGCGTATAAAACACTGAAATATTGTAAAGTTAGAAATACACTGAAAACATTTTTTTTAATGAGTAATAATTGAGATATTTAAATAACAACATTTTTACATTTTTCTTTATACATTTTCAAGTTAAATCAAATAATATAATATATCAAATCAATTCATTTTTTCTTTCTTTTTTTTTTTCATGTTCGGTGGTAGCATTCTATAGTAATATCTTATTCCTACAGAAGCAGAACAGAAATTCTACGGAATTCACCGGTTTTATTTTGAGAAAAGTCTCCGACATGTTAAGAAATTTCTTACCATGGAGTTGGAGACTGTATTCTTTTTTTTATTTTTTTTTTTTTTTCATTTTAAGTTATAAAAATGAAATAATGAAAATGATATGTAGATGAACGTATGTAAGAATGTGACTTGAAGATGAAAAATGATTGTCGCTCTCACAGCATTTTAGTCTATTACAAAGATATTTTTGCGTATATGTTCTTTTGATTCGATCTTGAAAGATGTTATATTTTCATTTTTTCTCAAATACGCGGGTAATTTATTATATTGGATTACACCATCGACAAGTAGTCCTTGGCTTAACATATTAGTTTCATGCTTAATGACATGTATATCACTTTTCCGTCTAGTTGAGTATTTGTGTATTTCTTTATTTTTTTCTAATTTTACATTTGATCTGCTTGTCTTGTGCCAATCATTATTTCATGAATAAACTTTATTCTTTCAAAAGCAATTTTTTGTGTTATATTTAATTCTGGTATTAGTTTATACAGAGTAGATGTTGCGGTCCTTTTTTCTAAATTGAAAATTTGTTTAATGAATTTATTTTGTTGTCGTTGTATGCTGTTTATGTTTTCCTTGGACGTTCCTCCCATAATGGAGCACATTTAGTAATTTAATTAACATAAAATTAATAATGTTGCGTATATGCATCAATGGCGCTTAATGGGTTAATAAAACGTTTGTTAGTTTACAACTAATAATTTAATAGCGTGGTGCACAAATGCCATATTGAAACCTTCCTGAGAAACTCCAATTTTGCTTTCTTCTTAGTTCAAGGGAATTAGCATATGGGAACGAGCGGTAATAAATTTCCTGTTTAGGGTAGGAAAGAAATACAAGATAATTTTAGGATATTTTACAATTCGAGGAATTTATACGAAGGCACAGCAGCTGGTAGTAAATACATCGTTACGGCAAGTACAAGAATTCCATTTAGTGTCAATCGGGGATCTGTAGTTTTCTCAAGTGTTTCAGACCTTTTCAAGCAGAAGGTGAATGAATGAATAAATAAAGCGAGGTTTCGATTTTGTTATTTTCCCAAGCGCATTACTTGCATTTCGTCGCGTTTCCATCATCGTATGTACATACTTCTATTTCATGTGGAATACATCTAGAATGTCAATCCTATGTAAATATACAACCATTGAACGCGATTATTAATTTTATGGTTATTAAAGGATGTCAATAAAATTTTTAAATTGATGAATAGTAGGTTGTTCAATATTCTATAGTCAACACATTACCGTTTTACCATGACGTTACGAAAAAGAAAACACAGCATCACAGACGCCTAAATGTCTACTGCCTACCTTTTTGTTTTATTTTATTACTTCATTTATTTAACAAACCTATTAATGGCCAAACAAATTATCTATATATAATACAGGGAATTTTTCTTTTAAGTAGAGGGAAAAATTCTAAATTTATTAATGTTTATTTACACTTAACTCTTTACGTTTCTCTAAGTTAAAATAATTAGGAAAAAGTAATATGATTTTATAAAAATAATGACATACCATGGAATTGATACAACAATTGCGGATATTACGGGTGTGAAGTTAGCAATAGATTTTTAAATTATTTTTTCAGCTTAATTGACCCCAAAAATCACTTTTAAATAGCAAAACGTCAATACATATCATCAATTTAACTGCATATTATGCATTTAGCCCTAATTTTTATTTTCACCCTCAACTGTTAGACGTCAAATATATTGCGTTATTCCCGCTAAACGCAAACTCCCATAAAAAAAGTCAATTGCAGATTCGGATTCCTGATCTTTAAATCTATAGAATTCTTTAATAAAAAAAGAATATTTACTTTAGGATGGTAGACAAAAAAAATCATTTCTACCCTCCAAACGCCTTAATCTGGGAATTTTCTTACAAATTGCACTATTCCCGCCGAACGCAAACTTCCATAAAAAAGTTAATTGCAGATTCAGATTCGTCATCCTTAAATCTATAGAATTCATTAATAAAAAAAGAATATAGGAATAGGATGATAGAAAAAAAATAATTTCTACCCTCCAAACGCCTTAATCTGGGAATTTTCTTACAAATTGCACTACTCCCGCCGAACGCAAACTCCCATAAAAAGTTAATAGCAGATTCGGATTCCTCATCCTTAAATCTATAGAATTTATCAATAAAAAAGAATATTTACTTTAGGATGATAGAAAAAAAAAATCATTTCTACCCTCCAAACGCCTTAATCTGGGAATTATCGTACAAATTGCATTATTCCCGCCGAACTCTAACTCCCATAAAAAAGTTAATTGCAAATTTAAATTGCCCATACTTTAATCTATTAAATTTACTAATAAAAAAAGAATATTGACTTTAAGATGATAAAGAAAAATCATTTCTACCCTCAAAATACCTTAATCTAGTAATTGTTGTGCAAATCTACTTTTCCCGAAGAACTGAATAATGATTCCTCATACTTAAATGTATTCAATTTACTCAAAAATAATATCTACTCTCGTAACACCACAACCTGGGAATTATTGTACAAATTGCATGATTGCTGCTAAATTCAAGCTCCCTTAAAGAAGTTAATTGCAGATTCTGAATCCTCATACGTAAATATATTTGAATTATTAATAAAAAAAGCATGATAGAAAAAACCTTACATATGAAAATTTTTAGAATTAGTTATATTGGGTATTTACTGTAATAAAAACACGTTCTTATCACATTTGCAGACATTTAAATTTGATCAATATGCCGGGAATAGTGCAATTTGTAACAAAATTCCCAGATTAAGGCGTTTGGAGGGTAGAAATAATTTTTTTTTCTATCATCCTGAAGTAAATATTCTTTTTTTATTGATGAATTCTATAGATTTAAGAATGAGGAATCCGAATCTGCAATTAACTTTTTTATGGGAGTTTGCGTTCGGCGGGAATAGTGCAGTTTGTAAGAAAATTCCCAGATTAAGACGTTTGGAGGGTAGAAATAATTTTTTTCTCTATTATCCTAAAGTAAATATTCTTTTTTTATTGAAGAATTCTACAGATTTAAGGATGAGGAATCCGAATCTGCAATTAACTTTTTTATGGGAGTTTGCGTTCGGCGGGAATAGTGCAATTTGTACGAAAATTCCCAGATTAAGGCGTTTGGAGGGTAGAAATGATTTTTTTTCTGTCATCTTAAAGTAAATATTTTTTTTTTTATTGATGAATTCTATTAATTTAAGGATGAGGAATCCGAATCTGCAATTAACTTTTTTATGGGAGTTTGCGTTCGGTGGGAATAGTGCAATTTGTAAGAAAATTCCCAGATTAAGGCGTTTGGAGGGTAGAAATGATTTTTTTTTCTATTATCCTAAAGTAAATATTCTTTTTTTTATTGATGAATTCTATTAATTTAAGGATGAGGAATCCGAATCTGCAATTAACTTTTTTATGGGAGTTTGCGTTCGGTGGGAATAGTGCAATTTGTAAGAAAATTCCCAGATTAAGGCGTTTGGAGGGTAGAAATGATTTTTTTTTTCTATTATCCTAAAGTAAATATTATTTTTTTTTTATTGATGAATTCTATTAATTTAAGGATGAGGAATCCGAATCTGCAATTAACTTTTTTATGGGAGTTTGCGTTCGGTGGGAATAGTGCAATTTGTAAGAAAATTCCCAGATTAAGGCGTTTATAGGGTAGAAATGATTTTTTTGTCTACCATCCTAAAGTAAATATTCTTTTTTTATTAAAGAATTCTATAGATTTAAGGATGAGGAATCCGAATCTGCAATTAACTTTTTTGTGGGAGTGTGCGTTTAGCGGGAATAACGCAATATATTTGACGTCTAACAGTTGAGGGTGAAAATAAAAATTAGTTTAAAATTAGGGGTAAATGCATAATATGCAGTTAAATTGATGATATGTATTGACGTTTTGCTATTTAAAAGTGATTTTTGGGGTCAGTTAAGCTGAAAAAATAATTTAAAAATCTATTGCTGGAATCTATTGCTAACTTCACACCCGTGTTCATTTACACTTAACTCTACGTTTCTCTAAGTTAAAATAATTAAGAAAAAGTAATGTGATTTTATAAAAATAATGACATACCATGGAATTGATACAACAATTGCGAATATTCCCTGTTTTTTTATTTAATTCAATTTAAAGCTTTAAACAAGAGTTTTCCACTCCCAGACTAAGCATGAAGTAAAATTTCGAGTTTAGAAAAGCCCTGTGAAAATTTGTCGAGGGTCGCGCAGCGACCCGAGACAAATTTTCTGGGCTTTTCTAAACTCGAAATTTTACTTCATGCGCCACGCGTATAAAACACTATAATATTGTCAAATTTATGTATATTCGAACTTCACTTACGATGTTAATTTTCCGACATGCGTTGTATGTTAGAAACATTCGAAGCATGTAGAGGAATTTATGTTTCAAATTTGCAGATATTGCTTATTTTAGTGTTAAATTTCAAGCTTTAAACGAGTGTTTTCCACTCCCAGGTTAAGCATGAAGTAAAATTTCGAGTTTAGAAAAGCCTCAAAATTTGGTTTGGTCGCTCCGCGAAGCGGAGCGACCAAACCAAATTTTTAGGGCTTTTCTAAACTCGAAATTTTACTTCATGCGCCACGCGTATAAAACACTCATTCAGAGTGAAGTTCATAATATACAGCTTAAGCTTGATCAGTATTTTATATGCGTGGCGCATGAAGTAAAATTTCGAGTTTAGAAAAGCCAGAAAATTTGGTTTGGTCGCTTCGCTTCGCTACGCGACCAAACCAAATTTTCTGGCTTTTCTAAACTCGAAATTTTACTTCATGCTTAGTCTGGGAGTGGAAACACTCGTTAGAAGCTTCAAATTCATGACTTCCACAGCATCTACAAATGTCTAAAAAATTACAGCGTATACAACGGGATATGTATACTTGAATCAAAAATTATTTGTATATTAAAACAGTTTACGATCCTTAAACGCTATTGTAGCCACTAAGAACAACAAATTCCTAGTGGTTCCTGGTAGGCTATTCACAACACCGGTGCAATTTGTCATAGGCGAGAAGTCGCACTGAAATTACGTCATTTTACTCTAAAAGGTTTGGTCAATTCTTCCCAAAATGACGTCATTGCAGTGCGGGATTTTTCCAACGAAACTCAAACCAGCAGTTATTAAGCCAAAACATACACGGATATGATGGGGAATTATAGGCCCATAAGTCTGTTATCATCATTTTCCAAAATATTTGAGGTTGCAATATGTGAAAGGCTGTTTAGTTTCTTGAGCGGGTGCAATATTTTAAGTAAGCATCAACATGCACATGTTAAGGGAAAGTTTATAAATAGTGCCATATTCCAATTTACTAAAAATGTAAATATAGCTTTGGAGAATAAAGAACTTGCCATGGGGATATTTTTGGACCTTTCTAAGGCGTATGACACCATAGATCATGGTACACTTTTATCCAAATTGAACAGATATGGTGTAAGAGGAAATGCCTTAAAATGGTGTGAGTCGTATCTGTTTCAAAGAGCCCAAAGAGTAAGTATAGAAAAGGATGGGGAGCGTTTTGAATCCAGCATCAAGAAGTGTGGAAATGTGGGAATCCCCCAAGGGAGTATTATGGGACCAATGATGTTCATAATCTATATAAATGATTTGCACGGACTGGCGCTGGATTCAAAATGCTCCTTAACTAACTATGCTGATGACACGAACCTGCTTGTGTCTAATCAAGTGTATCCGGATCTAGTTTCAAAGTGCAGGGATGCGTTTGCTATAATAGATGACTGGTTCGCAATGAATGGATTGCAACTAAATAGAGAAAAAACCCAAGCTATTCTTTTTAAAACAAAACAACTAAAGATGGAGAATCCGCAAAAGATATACTTAATGAACAATAACATCCAAATAAGTACAGAAGTAAAATTCCTGGGAGTCTATATAGATGAATACTTAGACTGGCATTACCATATCGACTACCTATCCAAAAAACAGCCAAAGCTTATTATGTAATGAACAATATAAAAAAATATTTAAATATAAACTCATTAAAAGTCATCTATCATGCAAGCTTTGAAGCACTATTAAGATTTGGAATAATTATATGGGGAAATAGCACACACATCGATAAAATATTTGTGATGCAAAAAAGATTCATACGCGCATGTTCAAGCTTGGATATCAGGAGACATGCAGGGGCACCTTTAAAGAATGTAATATCTTAACCGTACATGCCTTATACAAAAAAGAAATATTCAATAATGAAAAGAAGCATTCATAAGAAACCAGAACGAATAACTTAACCTATCCAGAACACAGACTAACACTAACGGAGAAAAACAGTCAGTATAGATGTATAAAGTTTTATTATAAATTACCGCAAAACATGAAAGCCATCAAGTGTATTAACTCTTTGCTGCATATGGGATTGCAATTTGAACCACCAAATTCAAGCAGTCTGTGACACATCCGTCCACAGAATAGACCACTTACAAATATGTATGTAGGAATCTGAACAGCGATGGGAATTATGAACCACCTATCTTAGGATAGGTGGTTCATAATTCCCAACTAGTGATATAAATAAACAATTCTATACAATGATATTATAATAAATAAACATACCTTAGTTTCTGTTCAATATTGAAATTAATATACACAATAACCTCACTTTCTCACAAAAACACTGCATGTGACGTTGAATGTTCGATAACTAAAGAGCGGGATCTCTTTCAGTTGGTAATGGAACTATGAAAAAGAGGTTAGCCTCTTTCAGTTGGTAATGGAACTATGAAAAAGAGGTTAGCCTCTTTCAGTTGGTAATGGAACTATGAAAAAGAGGTTAGCCTCTTTTTCATAGTTCCATTACCAACTGAAAGAGATCCCGCTCTTTAGTTATCAAACATTCAACGTCACATGCAGTGTTTTTGTGAGAAAGTGAGGTTATTGTGTATATTAATTTCAATATTGAACAGAAACTAAGGTATGTTTATTTATTATAATATCATTGTATAGAATTGTTTATTTATATCACTAGTTAGTATTTATTATGATTGTAATAAAAATGTACATTCAATTAATTGTAATTATTTATTTTTGGTGAGTCCCAATTTTGAACCACTATGCCGCTAGGTACAATTTATTGTTACAGATAGACTGTATTATGGACCCTAATAAACTTATTAATTTAGCTGAATTAACTTCTGATGAAGCATATACTTTGATATATAGTACTGATCTACCTGACGACATACCGAGTGGTTCACAATCGGAAGACGGAGATATAGATGTTGAAGAAAATGAAAATATGAGTCAGAAGATTCTGAGGATGATATACCCCTATCTGCATTTGTACGTACAAACTCGTTACCTCAACAGAAAGGAGGTAATGTTTCTTGGGAAATTGGAAATATTTCCTTAATAAGACCACCTTGTGATTTCCAGTCACAATGTGGCTTAGCAGACGAAGTTGAGGAACTTGACAGCATTAATTGTACACCATATAAGCTATTTCATCTACTAGTCACAGACGAAATATTGAATAATATTACTTTTCAAACTAATCTTTATGCTGAACAAGAACATCAACTTACGAATAAGCGCTACTCACAGACAACTCTTGCTGAAATAAAAAGCTTTATTGGGCTTAATCTACTTATGGGTATCAAAAGGTTACCTAGCTACCGTGATTACTGGTCGGTAAGCGAAGATTTGCACGATTCATACGTTTCACAATTCATGGTTGTCAATAGATTCAGTTGGCTTCTAAACCATATCCACTTGAATGATAATTCATCAATGCCAAGCAAAAACAATGCAAACTACGACAGACTATACAAAATACGTCCATTTATATCTGAATTAAAGAAGAATTTTAAGAAATATTACAAACCCCATCGCTGCATCTCTATAGACGAATCAATGATCAAATTTAAAGGACGAAGTGCACTCAAACAATACATGCCCAAAAAACCTATCAAACGAGGCTATAAAGTTTGGGCTTTAGCTGACAGTGAGGGCTACTTGTGTGACTTCGATATTTACACAGGAAAAACAAAAGACTATGTAGAATATGGACTAGGAGAAAAGGTAGTATTACGTCTAATGGAAGGTTTGGAGCAGAAACACCATTGCTTATATTTTGACAACTATTTTACTAGTTACAATTTATTGAAGGAACTAAAAGAAAAATGTATATATGCCTGTGGCACAGTGGTGGCAAACCGAAAAAATCTGCCTAAACTAAAAGAAGATAAGTACCTGAAACAAGGAGAATATGACTATAACAAAGCAATGATGGTATTAGTATTGTGAAATGGAAAGACAAGCGAGCCGTACACATACTTTCGAACTTTCATGATCCACAAGCCATAAACGAAGTGAAAAGGCGAGAAAAAGACGGATCGTCAAAACAAGTTCCATGCCCAAACGCTCTAATAGAATATAATAAAAATATGAATTGTGTCGATAGATTCGACCAACTTAAATCAACTTACCAAATAGACAGAAAAAGCAAAAAATGGTGGATGAGAATCTTTTGGCATTTTTTAGATTGCTCTGTTGTAAATAGTTATATATTATATAAACTAAAGAAATTGCCACCTATAACCCTAAAGGAATTTAGACGAAGAGTAATAGATGGTTTACTTGCGGAGAAACTGGTAGATCTTAAAAGAAAAGAAGAAACTTGTGGGGAAGCTATTCAGAAGAAGAGTCGCAAGGTGCCTCCAGAAGTAAGATTCACTTCATCATCCCACCAACCACTTAGATCCACCCGCAGAAGATGTGCACTTTGCAGTACAAAGGCAAATCCTGTTCGATCTGATTGGGCTTGTTCGGTATGTGAAGTCGCGTTATGCCTCGGAAAAAATAAAACTTGTTTTCAAAAATATCATAACAATAATTAATGTTAATTATTTACCTGTTTGTTGAAAACAATATTTGTAGGTATTGTTGCTACTTGCACAATGCTGCAAAATATAGACCACCTTGTAAGTGACACTTTGGCAATATTTTTTTATTTTTTTTTAATCTGAAATACTTTGTTTTGTTGTTATTTCTTGGAATAAACTTAAAAAAATATATTTTTTATTTTATTTTTTTCGTGCAACTAGGCCCTTTAAAGAGTGTGAAATCTCGTGCAGCAAAGAGTTAAGAAATTTAAATCTAGTGTGTTTCGCTTGTTGCTGGAAGCTGAACTGTATAGCGTAAATGAATATTTTAATATAAGTATGGATATATGATTAATTACTACTAGTTAAGTGTGACACAATTTCATTTATGTTTCATAGTATGTGCTACATTATTTGAAATAAAGATTCTGTTATTATTATTATTCTCACCGATGACAAATCGCATAGGTGTTCTAAATCAAAAAAAGGTTGGAAACCGAACCACTGCTTCAGTGAAATAATTCCACATTGGAGTGGTCTAACTGCAAAACTCACACTACTCACTTTTGAAAACTTTTGGCAAATTGCAAAAAAAAACGTGTTATTGAACGTGGCGGACATAAAAAAAACCGCTAGCTTAATTTACACAAAAAGTGGAGAATGTGAGTTTTGCAGTTAGATCACACCAATGTGGAATTATTTCACTGAAGCAATGGTTCGGTTTCCAACCTTTTTTTGATTTAGAACACCCATGCGACTTGTCATCGGTGAGAATACGCACTGAAATGACGTCATTTTGGGAAGAATTGACCAAACCGTATAGAGTAAAATGACGTAATTTCAGTGCGACTTCTCGACTATGACAAATTGCATCGGTGTTATGAATAGCCTACCAGGAACCACTAAGATTTTGTTTGCAACATATTTTTATTTTGAACACCGATGCAATTTGTCATAAAATATATAACTTTATAATCTCATTGATTATTATCAATAAGATCAATTCAAATATAGTAATATTAGTTGTTAAACTTAAGACACAACGTTCAGACTGTTGGAAGGAAATGGCCGGGGCAGAGACGTTAAAGCATATTGTTTATTTTAAAATTGACGTCGAGTTGGACGAGTTCCAAAAAAGTCCGTAAAGAATGACTAAGATAAACACGCCAAGCCACCAAAATACTAATTAAATGATGCCCATTGTATCACTAATATAAATGGCACTAACATGCAACTGGTGTATTATACGCGCGGCGTGCAGACGGGTATATTCACATTCGAAATCTGGGATGGAAATTATTCCGGTCGGTTATTTTTAGAAAAACTCTCCTGACGTCCGCAAGAGTATGTGCACTGGATCTACAATTAGCTCATTACCTGCAGTGCTTTTTTCCCCTGTTAACATCGAGCGTATTGTGTGTGTATGTGTGTTTAACCTCTTTTTCCCCGTTTAATAATCCTTGATCTTGCGAGGAAATTCTAACAAGTATGCACGTGTTGCTGGTTTCATTAGCAGGTGATTATTTTTTAGTGGGTCGTTTTGAGTTGCACATGTATGCGGAGCACTTTGTGAGAAAGTGAAGGTGTTTAATGAGAAACTGATTCGAACAAGAAACGCGAGGGTGTTTCGGTAATTTATTTTTAGAAAGTTTGAGCAAAAGTAAAAATTACTCCAATAACTTATTTAAAACATCTTTAATTTGGTTCTCATTAATCACTTCATGAAACATGTTAACAATATTGATAATTAAATAAAAGTCACTTGGTTTGTTTCACTAACCAAGTGATTTTTATTTAATTCTGTATTGTGGAGGCTTCTACTTCGTTATACATGTTAATTACACAATTAAACACTTTTAACTTTGTTTGTATAACACGTTTTATTTATTGTGACTGCAGTTTCGACAAATTTAGCTTGTCATTATCAAACATGTTTGATAATGACAAGCTAAATTTGTCGAAACTGCAGTCACATTAAATAAAACGTGTTATACAAACAAAGTTAAAAGTGTTTCATTGTGTGATTTTTATTTAATTATCAATATTATTTCACACGTTCGATACCAGTGACATTATTTTTTTAAAAACATATTTCAAATTGCTTCTAAAGAATCTCCTCATAAACAGATTTATAGGTTTTTATTTTAAATTCATTTGGTTTGTTTCTACTAATAAAAATATTAGTAAAACGTTTGGATTTGGACGCGTAGCGTCCAAGTCCAAACGTTCAGGCTTTTCTAAACTCGAAATTTTACTTCATGCGCCACGTGTATACAACGCTGGTTTAAAGCGAAGCTCAAAATATACTACTAAAGCAGTATGATAAAAACGTATATTTCGAACTTCACGTTAAATCAGTGTTTTATACGCGTGGCGCATGAAGTAAAATTTCGAGTTTAGAAAAGCCCAGAAAATTTGTCTCGGGTCGCTGCGCGACCCTCGACAAATTTTCACGGGGCTTTTCTAAACTCGAAATTTTACTTCATGCTTAGTCTGGGAGTGGAAAACACTTGTTAGAATGCTTGTTGCGCTACACTCTTGATGGAACCCGATATACAAATTTAGTGAAGGAAAACACTTGGTTTGTTTTATGATTTTATTGTCAGATGCCTGACACGTGTGTCGACCTTTACAGATCATAATCAATGGATAAACTGGAGCAGTTTAACCTTTGATAATGATCTGTAATGACCGAAACACGTGTCAGGAAACTAAAAATAAAATCATAGAACAAAACAAGTGTTTTTCTTCACCAAACTCGTTAGAAGCTTCAAATTGAACACTATTATAGCATCAACGAATGTCTAAAAGGGGTGGAAATTCTTAAAATTTCAATTTGAACGCTTTTGTAGAAACATTATCGTAATTTTATACAGTGACGGATTTACGATTTTGCCGCCGGTAGGCTGAAAATTTTGCCGCCAATTCTCAGTATATTAGATGACAGTTGTGATAATACATTATATTCTTGATATTAGACTACGTTTCTTGACATTAGATGAAATTTTTCACATCAGATGTTACTTTTGATGAACAATGACCTTTTTTACTTTTAAAAAAAAAATTATATTGACATTAAATGAAATTTTTTGACATTTGATATTTTTTTAACTTTTTTGACATTAGACGACAATTTTGACGTTTGATATTTTTGATATTATATATGTACTTTTTTAGCATTAGATGACAACTTTTATATTATTAAATAACATTTTTGATACTATTACTGATTTTGACAGAAATTTTCGTTTTTGTAAGAAAATGTCAAACTGTCACATTTTGTTAATAATTTTAATGTTTTTGAGAATTTTGAATAATTTTAATAATATTGCATATTTTGATAAAAGTTCAGCGAAATATTGGCTAAATAAAAATAAAGTTCTGGCTCAAAAAAATACAACTGTAATTTTTGAATTCTGCCGCATTTTCTCAAAAAAGTCTATAAAAGTTTTGGATAACTTGACGGCAAAAAACTACTAAATAATATTTTAATAATTTTTAAAACTGATCATAGAAAATTTTATATGCTCTGAATTTGCATGTTCAAAGATTAAAATAAAGCAATGTATATTAACTCTCTATGTCTTGACAATTTTGAGTGCAATACTGTCATTTGACTGTACTGAACATTTAAATCGCATATTGACTGTACAAGAATCAATATAATGTTGAAATTAAATCAATAATAATTCTACATTTTGATTAGCAAAATATATTTGATAACATTTTTCTCGGTTTATTGAACAAAAACAAAAGAGCTAAGGTGAAAAGTATTTAGATAAAAGTTATTTGTTTTTTCATTATCTACAATTTTTGTTTGAATTTTTTTGATTCGTTCGATAATAACGTTACAGTTAGTGAGTGATTGCTAAAGGAATGAATCTGGGCTAGACTTTCTCGTTTTTTGATCAAAAACAAAATAGCTAAGGTAACATTGTTTATACAAAACTTGTGTGTTTTTTCGTTGGATACAACTTTTATTTGAGGCAATTTTTGATTAAGTTAGTATATTAGTTAGTTATATTTTTAACTTCACTTGAAATCAGTGTTTAATACGCGTGGCGCATGAAGTAAAATTTCGAGTTTAGAAAAGCCCACAAAATTTGGCTCGGTCGCTGCGCTCCCGAGCCAAATTTTGCTTAGGGCTTTTCTAAACTCGAAATTTTACTTCATGCTTAGTCTGGGAGTGGAAGACACTCGTTCGTAAATTTTTGAATTATTATAAAATTGTGTATTTTTTCGTTGACTGCAACTTTTGTTTGAAGATTTGTTTGATTGAGTCGATAATAAAGCTATAAAGCTGTATTTTTTCGTTGTCTGCAACTTTTGTTTGAAGATTTGTTTGATTGAGTCGATAATAAAGCTATATCAAAAAAATCTTTCAACAAAAACAAAAGAGCTGAGGTGAAAAGTGTTCAGGTAAAAGTGACTTATTTTTTCGTTGGCTACAACTTTTGTTTAAAACATTTTTTTGATTGAGACGGCAAAAGATATAGTCAGTGAGTTGTTGATCTCCGCTAGATTTTTCAGTTTCTAGTTCATAAACAAAAGAACTGAGGTGAAAAGTGATTATACAAAATTGTGTGTTACGGTATTTCATTACCTTTTATAATATTCATTATGACATGAATATTATAAAAAGGGTCGGGCCAAGGATCGAACCTTACACACTTTTCAAGTTGGATTTGTTATTCTGATAGAAAACAGCTTGTGATCTGTTCTGAATGACCTTGTAATAAATTTAAAGAACACAGAACTGGGCAGCTTGGTGGTGTAGTGGTTAGAGTGTTGGACTGCTACGCCACGGGCCGGGGTTCAAATACCGGCCTAACAAGTTGTCTGCATTTATAAAGGTTAGGATAAAAATGCCAAACACTCCGTCTTCTCAGATATGACATTAAATGCATGTAGGGCCCGTGTACTGCCTGGATGTTGCGTGCACGTTAAAGATCCCTACCAGTGGGTTGGAACTCCCACCGGGTTCGGCAAAATTCCCGGATAGCTGTAGACCTAATCTCCGGCGTCATGATAGGCCATAGCAGCGGAAATAGATGACGTAAAACCCAAAACAAAACAACACAGAACTAATGCTATAGGCAGATGATAGCACTATAGTTGTCACGGATAGGACGTTAAGCGAAGCAAATACGACCAATTGCAATGCTCTGAAATTTGTATCAGACTGGTGTAGCCGAGATGGACTATTACTAAATGAAAACAAAACTAAAACCATGTCGTTATCATTAAATGAACCAGTGCCACGTGCTTCTTGGGATTGTACGTGGACTCCAACTTAAAATGGCATTTAAAAGGAAACAAGATAGCTGGGAAAATCTTAAAAAATTTGTATCGCCTAAGAAATTTAGTAAGAAGGATCAATGACAAGACTACGTTAAAAACGGCATATCACGAATGCCGCCTAAGATACGGTTTACTAGTGTAGGGTCACTCCGCTTCGAGGCATAGATTCTTCTGGCTGCAACAGACAGCCATTCGTATCATGCTATCTGTCCCGTATAAAGATGGGGACCCAATCACATCCACACTATTTTTGCCAGCCGCAATGCTGGTCTTCTATCTACTTGCTTGGCATAATTTTGATCATTTCTTTCAAGTAAAAAATTAAAGTACTTATTCGTATGTACTAACTTTTAGAAATTTAAATACCTGTAATATTTTGCAGTGTTTCCATTAAAATATGTAACGGGTTAAAATTGACTGAACTCACAAAACTACTATTCGTTATTTTATTGTAAACCGAGGGGTTGTTAGGTCTTAATTTATTTCTTAGGAATAAGCAGCTGAATGCGCGGAGAGGTTAGCAGCCGCCTAGCTCACGCCGGTCGAGTTTTACACGCACACAAAGACACCGTAGGAACGTCAAGTATTAACTGTATTGTTTCGAGTTTACGTGAAATGATTAATCACAAATAGAAAGACTGTTATTCCTTACTTCACTTTTTATATCATATTATTTTTATATCATATATTATATTATATATATTATATAAAAAGTGAAGTAAGGAATAACAGTCTTTCTATTTGTGACGTCACGTATTGTTGTATGGCGGCACATTTCTTTTACCGCCGTTTTTGGATTAGTCTGAAAGGGAAATTAACACTTTTCATCCACTACATTATTGTTTACTGTTTTGACATATTGGAGCGTTGACGTTTGACAGCGTGATGCCAACTGCTAGAGTTTCGAAAAACAAATGTTGCCAACTGTGTATCGGTGAACTTCTCTGTCTAGTGGACGATTTGTGCGTGGTTTTGTAGCGATTTTCGGAGTCGTTTTCTACTTCCAGTAATTTTCACTAGCAGTTTGAGTATACAGGGTGCCGTGAGTTCTATTTTCGTAGTTGTATTTGCCGGTATTAATTGTGTAAGGGTGACTCGTAATTTTACTACGCCACTGGGTTCATGCTTAAGTAAGGGCGCGTGAATCCTTACGTTTCATTGGTGCAAAGTTTAAATTGAGACGTTATAATTTCCGTTGTGTTTTTTATATTTTTCCGTTGGGAAAGATCTTTTTTGGTGACACGTTTTACTTTGAGCGTGCCACAGAGTGACGGCGGAGGCGAGTAATTTTTCTAACGAAAAATACTCGTCTCCGGTTCCATGGATGTGTGTGAATGTGTTGTGACATACAAATATATATAGATATAGTTAAAATAACTGAATAAGGTAGTTAATAAATTAATAAGCTAATAAATTGAATGATGTTGGCTAATAGTCGTGAAACTAAGGCCAGGCAAAGGCCAAAAAAAAAAGTGACGGTGCGTAAAAAAAGCTAATAGATTGCAGTGATAGTGTGCAAACGAGTATTCGGATTTTCTATTTGCTTTAATAATCAGTTCTGCGGTGGTGAAGTTCACTCAGAGCGAGAGGGACGTTTGGAAGCCGACAATTGATTGTCGAAAGACGGAGACCAAGCACACCGTGCTCGAGGCATTTTTCTTTAAGCGATCGAGGTAACATTTGTTATTTATTCTATTTGCTCTTATTCAGAGTTTTTGCTATTTTATTACATGCTATTTCTCTTAACAAGTGAGTTGGTCAGTGTTTTATTCGTTTTTGTTTTTGATTAAGGTTTTGGACCTGATCGTTTTTTTTATGTGTGGGATTAAACCCACAAATAAAGATTAACCCGGCTAAGAGGGCCTGGAGGGTTAATAAAGGTTGTCCTGAAGGAGGAGTAGTTACGAAGGAGAGAGGAGTGAGGGGAAGGTGTGTAGGCGTAGGCAGGATTCACCTAAGGAGTAGTTAATCGGAGGAGTGACGAGCAGGAGACAGGCAGTGGCGGAGTAAGGAGGAAAGTCGAGCAGAAAACAGACAGAGGTGGAGTAAGACGAGGAGTCATTGTTATGTTCGGTGAAGAGCCATATTTCAGGAGGAGTTTTTAAAAAGCTATGTATACTATTGTCTGCAAATTTGAATTAGTTTATTGTTGTAATGTACTCCTTTATATGTATATATTATTAGGTTTTTTTATTTTTATTTTATTTTTTATTTTATTATTATTATTATTATTATTATTATTATTATTACATAACATGAGTACATATATTTTCAACAAATTAACATCCGTTCTATAATATATTTCTTTTATATTGAGCAGTGTTCTGCTCAACGTATGTATATTTATTATTATGTTATTTAAGATATTTCATTTTTCCATCGCACAGATAATATTGGAATAGCAAGTGGTTCATTAATTGCATTCCTTTAACATAATTGTTTTCCCAAAAATCGTCAATACACAGTAAACGTTTTTAACCTTGCTTTCCAATATTATGCGTGCTCTTAATTATATTATAGAAATAGATGTACCAACTTTTACTTGCTAATGACGTAAGGAAGTGGAACTGTTTTTGACATGTTCACTTCCAAAAACGCTCTGTTCCACTTCCGAACGTAAACAACAACGCATCATTATAAGCACACTCTTTGTAAAGTTTTGTACCGAGTAATAATAAATTTAAATTCGTTAAACTAGTTGGCTTGCTATTTTCACAATTTAATTCCAGGAGATTCATAAATAAAAGAACTTCGTAACGGTTTGTCACAAAAATTATAAACTAAGACTTTAACCATTACATTGTGTTGAGTCGAACCTGAATGATTCGTTTGTATTATGTTGTTGTTAAGCAGTGGCATACCAGCCAAAGTAAAGTGAGAGTTTCCGATTGATCGATAATCATTCAGTTTGAGTCAATTGCAGTATCTATATAAGCTAATTCAGCGTTTGATTATAATTTCAAGGAATTTAACTTACATTCTACCACATGTTGAAGTATATTAGTATTTTGGATTTAAATGTGACGATTTCACATTCCGACCGTTGTTTAATATTTTCGGGTGTCTTTTAATTTAATTGAAACACTCGATATTATTAGGCCTAATCGTTATACTGGTGTACCCGTTTTAAGAGTTCGGTTATTGTTTTTTACAGCAATTGTTTCTTGCTAATTAATTATTTACAGGAATGTGGTTTTTTTAGTATTAGTGACGAGCAGGAGACAGGCAGTGGCGGAGTAAGGAGGAGAGTCGAGCAGAAGACAGACAGAGGTGGGGTAAGACGAGGAGTCATTGTTATGTTCGGTGAAGAGCCATATTTCATCGCTGGAGGAGTTTTTAAAAAGCTATGTATACTATTGTCTGCAAATTTGAATTAGTTTATTGTGTTGAGTCGAACCTGAATGATTTGTTTGTATTATGTTGTTGTTAAGCAGTGGCGTACCAGCCAAAGTAAAGTGAGAGTTTCCGATTGATCGATAATCATTCAGTTTGAGTCAATTGCAGAATCTATATAATTGATAAGCGATGATATATAGATACTGCAATTGACTCAAACTGAATGATTATCGATCAATCAGAAACTCTCACTTTACTTTGGCTAGTACGCCACTGCTTAACAACAACATAATACAAACAAATCATTCAGGTTCGACTCAACACAATAAACTAATTCAAATTTGCAGACAATAGTATACATAGCTTTTTAAAAACTCATCCAGCTAATTCAGCGTTTGATTATAATTTCAAGGAATTTAACTTACATTCTACCACATGTTGAAGTGTATTAGTATTTTGGATTTAAATGTGAAGATTTCACATTCCGACCGTTGTTTATTTTTATAATTTTATTTTGTTTAGTTTATATATATTATTTTAAGAATTTTTACTTTTGTAATATTACTCTGTAATTGGGGTGTCTAAAATATTAATAATAATAATATTTATAATATTATTATTATTATATTTATAATATTATTATTAATAATAATAATATTTATTATTATTATTTTATTATTATTAATTATTATTTATTATTATTAATATTTTCGGGTGTCTTTTAATTTAATTGAAACACTCGATATTACATTAGGCCTAATCATTATACTGGTGTACCTGTTTTAAGAGTTCGGTTATTGTTTTTTACAGCAATTGTTTTTTGCTAATTTATTATTTACAGGAATGTGGTTTTTTAGTATTCTTTCAAGTTGTATTATTTAGACGTGGTTCTAGTTATTTGGAAGTTATACCGCAGAATAGTATACGCTTTTGCATCATATTATATATTTACCTTTTTGGAACTTAACTCAAGTAACTCAAGTTATATTGAACTTATTTTCTTAGAAAAATCTTGTTATACAATATTGGAGGAATTAAATACGTTTGTTAAGGGGAACTTCCATTTGTTTTATTTACATCTAGGGTTCGAGTTTACCGTGGACACTTCACTTGTCGCTTGATTTTTAAAACTCGTGGCGCTCCTTTATTTTTTTCTTCCCACCCCTTTCTTCACTGTACCTTAGCTGGTGTCGGGTGACAAGTGGAGGTTGGCATAGGAGAAAAGGGAGTGACCTTGGGCAAACGAAGAAGCAAGAAGGTGTGTTGGTCTATATTCAAAAAAGGTGCGTCGCAAATATGCAATTTACATTAAAAATAGTGTACGAATTGTAAATATTTTTCGTGTTGGTTTTGTTTCCAAAGCTCACTTTGCTTAAACAAAAGAATTAATTTTGTACAAGAAATCTCTGCTCTTTAAAATTTCATCCTTAGGCATTGTTCAGAGAGACTGTGTTGATGTTTTGATCGGGTCCTTAGAGATTACTGTAAAAACATTTTCAAAACCTGGAAATCTTGAATTGACCATCTCTTTACATATATGAAACGCTCGTATATTATGAAGAAAAACCCTTCAAGTTTTTCAATACATGACCATCATAGCCATAACACTAGATTTAAGTCAGATCTTTACCAACAAAACATAAGGCTAACGAAATCACAAACGGCAACGAGATACTTCTTAGTCAAGTTATTTAATAAACTACCCGAGAATTTAAAAAATTAGACCTTGAGCATTTTAAATCAAAAATTAAAAATATTATCGTCACAAATGCATTCTTTTCAATGGAGGAATTTTTAGTGATCGACGGCAGTATTTTTAACTAATTTGTAGTTTAAGCTTTTAATGTGTTTTTGTATTTTATTTGCTATTTATACTCTTGTATTTGCATATTTACCTTTGTATTTACTAGTTCTAAGCTTTTTTCTCTGATGACAAATGTAATAACAATGTATAAACTTTTAATTGTAGACTCATCCATCACTTGGTGAAACATTTTTTAAAACACTGGATTTAAACTTTGTTTAAAAAAATTTATAAAAAAAGCACTTGGTTATTGTTTCACTATTTGTTTTTATTTTTGAAAAACTGACTTGTTTCGGTCAGACGACCATTTTCAAAGTTATTACAAGAATGATGTTACAAGAGGAGCGGTGTGCGTTTTATACCTAAAGGGGATTAAATCATTACCTAATTGTTGGGGCGTAAAGAGACAAACATATCCAGCAGCAGGGTGTTGAACGTTTCTAAGTTGTCATTAGTAACGAGCGATCCTTTTTCTATTGAATTCTTAATGTAAAAAGTTTCCCAATAATTAAGCTTTTTACATTTGTTGATTATTTTCAAAGGTTTGAATTTAGAAGGATCGAAAAAGTGGCCCTCATCTATGCAATGTTTTGCGAAGCCCGTCTTTAGCTTATATTATCTAATATGGATTTTTTATGTTCCTTTAGACGGGTGTTGAAATTTCTGCTAGTTTGGCCAATATATATTGCTTCGCAGTCGTTACATTGTATTTGATAGACGCCACTCCTTCGATCCTTTTCGGTTTTGTCTTTATTATTCATCAATAGTTTGCCTAAATTGATTTTATTAACGCAAATTGTATTTATATCTAGGTTGTTTAAAATGTTAACAATAGAGCTGGATTTTTGATTTACATAATTAAGGGCGACATAAGATTTGGGTTTTGATTGATCTAGACCTGCATAGATTAATTTCAACAAAGAACGTTTTCGTTTTTTATTTACCATTGTATCAATTACATTTTCGTTATAACCAGCCAGTAATAATAAAGACAAAACCGAAAAGGATCGAAGGAGTGGCGTCTATCAAATGCAATGTAACGACTGCGAAGCAATATATATTGGCCAAACTGGCAGAAATTTCAACACCCGTCTAAAGGAACATAAAAAATCCATATTAGATAATCAGCCAAAGACGGGCTTCGCAAAACATTGCATAGATGAGGGCCACTTTTTCGATTCTTCTAAATTTAAACCTTTGAAAATAATCAACAAATGTAAAAAGCTTAACTATTGGGAAACTTTTTACATTAAGAATTCAATAGAAAAAGGATCTTAGAAACATTTAACACCCCGCTGCTGGATATGTTTGTCTCTTTACGCCCCAACAATTAGGTAATGATTTAATCCCCTTTAGGTATAAAACGCACACCGCTCCTCTTGTAATAACTTTGAAAATGGTCGTCTGACCGAAACTAGTAAGTTTTTATAAAATAAAAACAAATAGTGAAACAATAACCAAGTGTTTTTTTATAAATTTTTTTAAACAAAGTTTAAATCCAGTGTTTTATAACAATGTATGTTAGTGGCACAATAAATATTATTATTATTTATCATTATTATTTTTATTATTATTATTATTTATCATTATTATTTTTATTATTATTATTAAGATAGATTTGAGGTTATGCTAAACTATGTGTTAACAGTCAGTAGTGCCAATCAAATTTAAAACTCGAAGCCTACTCTAAATGATGTTTTAAATGATCGCACGGTATTAAACAGTATACCGTGCGATCATTTAAAACATCATTTAGAGTAGGCTTCGAGTTTTAAATTTGATTGGCACTACTGACTGTTAACACATAGTTTAGCATAACCTCAAATCTATCTTAATAATAATAATAAAAAAAATAATGATAAATAATAAAAATAATAATGATAAATAATAATAATGTTTTGCAAACTGAAAAAAGTGTTAACTCATTCTCTCAAATTCAAATAGTTTTAAATTTAAAATATTCATAATTTACGATTTTGCATTATTCCTCAAACCCAATCAGTCCATGACAGATTATGACAATTAATCAGAACTTCAATCACCCACTGATCAATATTAACAAATACGATAATTTATATCCGAGTTGAAATTTAATAATCGGACTTTTTTCATGAATTCATTCCCGAATTCCAGACAGGAACATTTATTATTAAATCCATCCAAGTCCTCGAAAAAAAAAAAACGTATTTCTACGCAATCGATTTCGAATAATTGGATGGAAAAAATCGGATTTCCATAGAAAAGGCGATAACACATAACTGACAATAAAAAATATGCGATACACGTATTTTATTATCAATAGCGTAAAATAGCATAAATATCAAGACTTATTTTTTTCGTTGATTACTGAGGCACTTAATTTTTAAAAATCCACGATTGCTTTAATGAATTAATAAATAAAATATTTCTCAAAAAATTGATTCATAATGCTGATAAATGTTGAAAGTGCATCTTCACTTTTATAAAAATAAAACAATTTAAACACTTTCAAGTATATATTGTGCACTATTTGTTTTGAGTTATGTGAAGTAATAAATCACTAATAAAACACGATTTAATTTCCTTCCTTCACTTATTTATTTTTATTGTTAGATGTACATTTCGAGTACCATGTACTCATTTTCAATAACTGAGTTCAGTTATTGAAAATGAGTACATGGTACTCGAAATGTACATCTAACAATAAAAATAAATAAGTGAAGGAAGGAAATTAAATCGTGTTTTATATATTGTGCATTCGCTACAATTGTTTCGCCACACTGTGGCTTCTTCAGGCGAAGAAAAGTTTCTTCGCCTGAAGAAGCCACAGTGTGGCGAAACAATTGTATATTTTGTGAAATATGGTTCGATTTTGTTTGTTTATTTTTTAACTTTAGAGCAAAGTTAAACTTTAGAACAAAGTTTCAGAACAAAGTCTTTGATTTGATATTTTTATCCAGTGGAGATATTTATACCTCAATTTTTAATTGAACGTCTGTAATTCTTCTTCTTCGCCTGAAGAAGCCACAGTGTGGCGAAACAATTGTAGCGAATGCACAATATATATTTGAAAGTGTTTAAATTGTTTTATTTAAAATATTTCTGATTTTCAACTTTTTGTATTTATTTTTACTACAATAATAACTCACCTGAAGAATCTACAGCGTAACGAAACAATGCTGTAGATTCTTCAGGTGAGTCATTATAAAAAACATCTAGAGTGCTCTGATTTTATCTTTTTTTTAAATTTATGTTGGCTACACGCTTTAGGAATTGTCACATAAAACGTCAGACATAATAATTATAAAGTATAATTTCAGAGTTGCCAACCTAGAATATTTATTTATTTATTCATTTCCCAACAGATATTACATCCAATTACAGGGAATAATACAGAAATATTATTATTATTATTATTCTTTATTTACGGAATTCACCTTTTTTACAATTGAAATTAACAACATTAAAGCAATAAATAACATGTAGGAATAAAATATTGAATTAAAAGATAAATATAAATAATTATGATCACTGGTCATTGTATGAAATTTGTCACAAGATTATAAAAAAAAAGCAAAAAACAAAACATAAATAACAAAAATAAATGTATCTTATATTCCAGAGCACTCTAGAGGTTTTATTTTATTGAACATACGATACTACTAAAGCAATATGATGAATAGGTATATTTCGAACTTCACTTTAAATCAGTGTTTTATACGCGTGGCGCATGAAGTAAAATTTCGAGTTTAGAAAAGCCCCGTGAAAATTTGTCTCGGGTCGCTGCGCGACCCTCGACAAATTTTCTACGCGGGGCTTTTCTAAACTCGAAATTTTACTTCATGCTTAGTCTGGGAGTGGAGAACACTCGTTCTTAGAAGTTTCAAATTGATGGATCACTCTAGATTACTAAATGTATTACTCAAAGGATCGTTTTACAATAGCTACAGCTCGAAGGACCAATTGTAGTCTTTGGAGACCGAAGGACTACAGGGAATTGAAGTTTAAAAAAAACGATTATCTGAAGGTTTACAGCGTGGGTATGAAAGAAAAAATACAATTTAAAAAAAATCGGAATTAGGCTGTTGTTTTTAGTGCATTTTCAACTTCAATTTAAATCAGTGTTTTATACGTGTGGCGCATGAAGTAAAATTTCGAGTTTAGAAAAGCCCCGTGAAAATTTGTCGAGGGTCGCTACGCGACCCTCGACAAATTTTCTACGCGGGGCTTTTCTAAACTCGAAATTTTACTTCATGCTTAGTCTGGGAGTGGAAACACTCGTTAGAAACTTCAAATTGAACACTAAAAAAAAAAAAAAAATGAATGCTCAAAATTGACAGATATAATCGAGATTTTTATAATTAAAAGAAAAATTCACTGTATGTATTTAATTCCTTGCACTGCCTTTAATTACGAATTCATCACGAGGATTGTTTACCATAAATTAGCTGGAGGATTTAAACCCGGACGGCTTTTCGTGAGCAACTTTATGAAATCGAGTTTGTATGAATAATCCAGCTGTTCTTGATTAGTGACGGTGGTGATTTTACATTCAGATTTATCCCTAATATTGTTGAGTGAGTTTGCGGCTGGGAAACGGAGTTTTGCCTAATTTTCATTGTATTTGTATTTATTTTAATTATTTTAACTCGTATATTAATAATTCCAACTTATTGAGAAAAAAAATGCTGATGTGTCCATCATCTTGACATTTAAATAATGAATAGTTGACATAGTAAACTTATTTCACACAAGTCGTGACTGTATGGCGATAGTCGAAATCAATTCAAAAAAAAACTTATTTCACTTCTCAATTGGTTGAAGACGATCTCATATTAAATCAGCGTTTTATACGGTGGCGCATGAAGTAAAATTTCGAGTTTAGATAATTTTCACTACTTAATTGTAACTTTAGTTAGGTCTTTAATTAATTTCTCACTTAACCCGTGGTGAAACATTTTTGAATATAATACTGGATATTTAATTAAAACACTTGGTTTGTTTCACTAATTTATATTTTCTCCGACTAGTTTCGACCATTGGTCATCTTCGGGGAAGAAGATGACCAATGGTCGAAACTAGTCGGAGAAAATATAAATTAGTGAAACAAACCAAGTGTTTTAATTAAATATCCAGTATTATTTAGTTAGGTCGTAATCAAATTTTAAAAATCGGCCAATCTCTCCTCTATAACGCTATGTAGACATTTTATTTTTATCGATCCGACCCCGAAAATACTTCTAAACATTTTTTAAATTTATTTATTGATAATTGTGTATTCAACTTTAAATGTCTGCCATTTTGTAAAATATGGTTCGATTTTGTTTGTTTATTTTTTAACTTTAGAGCAAAGTTAAACTTTAGAACAAAGTTTCAGAACAAAGTCTTTGATTTGATATTTTTATCCAGTGGAGATATTTATATGTAAAGTTAATTAAAGGAAAGGCACTTGGTATTGTTTCACAATTAAATCTTTATTCCAACTAGTTTCGGTTTGTTAGACCATTTTCAAAGGAATGTACAGAAAAAAATATTTCCTAAGTATATATACAATATTTTTGTTTCAGGTAATAAGAGAAGTCATAATTGGGGAATTCCAAATCTCCTCGTTGTCGTATACGATATTTTTCCCCATTTTTATGGCCCTGTTAATCTCCAGGCCCTCTTTGAGGTTTAGTGCGTATCCCTTATTACCTGAATGCAAAATCTTAAAATTATGCGGATTAAAGAAGTGATTGAATGCGATGCAATGTTTGGAAAAGCCAGTTGTTGGTTTATTATCTAAAAAACAGATTTTTTATGTTCTTTCATTCTGATTTCGAAAGATCTGCCGGTTTGTCCAATATAAATTGCATCGCATTCATCACACTGTATTTCATAAATTCCACATTTCTTTGAATTATCAGTTTTCGATTTATTGTTTATTAATAGTTTGCCTAAATTTAAAGGGTTTGAACATATAATATTAAAGTCCCTACAATGACTGACTATATTATTTATATTCATTTATATTCTATTGTTTGCTCAGGTGCGTAAAAGTATTTAATTAAATGTTTTTGTTTATGCTTTTTTAATAAATTATTTATAATTTCCTTGTTATAACCATTATTTATATTTATACCTCAATTTTTAATTGAACGTCTGTAATTTCATCAAAAATTGCACGATTGTTTTTTTTTTAACTTTAGAACATAGTTTATTTTTGGATTTCATATTTTTATCCAGTGGAGAAATTTAAATTTTAATTATTGCCAATTGCAGTTTATTTATTTCTGTGTATATTCTATGAATTTTGTATTAATTTAATAATCCGTTAATTTATTACAGTTTTTTTCTGTCATTAACCCATTAACGGCCGAGCAATTATAGAATTAACTCTAAAAGTGGATTTTAAGTAAAATTTTACACTTCTTTATATAAGTTCTACGAATGACTTATTGTATTACATTCTATGATTTTTTATTTTAAATATAAAGAATGTATAGGCTGTAAATGTAAGGCATCCGTCGATTTTATATAAAAACGTGCAATATAAAGTTTAGAACGTGCATTTCCACTCCCAGGCTAAGCATGAAGTAAAATTTCGAGTTTAGAAAAGCCCCGCGTAGAAAATTTGTCGAGGGTCGCGCAGCGACCCGAGACAAATTTTCACGGGGCTTTTCTAAACTCGAAATTTTACTTCATGCGTCACGCGTATAAAACACTGAAATATTGTGAAATTAGAAATTAGTGTATTTCTAATTTTATTTAAATGAGTAATAATCAAGATATTTAATTAACAAAATATTTACGTTATTCTTCATACATTGTCAAGTCAAATAATATAATATATCAAATTAAGTTATTTAGTAATTTAATTAACACAAAATAACAATGTTGCGTATATGCATCAATGGCACATAATGGGTTAACAAATTAATGTGTATTTTGTCTCAGTTATACAAACAAAGTTAAATTCGTCTTTCAATTGTGAATGTGTATTTTGAATTTGTGTTCAGTATTCCGGCACCAGGTACCCACAGACGTGTTTCGGACTTCAAGGTCCTCTTCAGTGTGGTCCCGACCCAGGGCTAAGGAATACTGAACATTTCTGACTATTTCAAGCCAATATGTGAAAACTATTAATGATTTCGATAGCTAACGCCATCTAATGCTTCATAGTGGCATCGTCAGTGACACGAATGTCAGAAATGTTCAGTATTCCTCAGCACTGGGTCGGGACCAAACTGAAGAGGACCTTGAAGTCCGAAACGCGTCTGTGGGTACCTGGTGCCGGAATACTGAACACAAATTCAATTTTGATATTTGTTTTCTGGTTTCACAAACAGAGTTCTGCTCGCTCGTGGACGAAACAGTGACCTGTATATGCACTTTGTGCATTCGTGTCACTGACGATGCCACTATGAAGCATTAGATGGCGTTAGCTATCGAAATCATTAATAATGTGTATTTTGTTTATTTTTCATTACTATTAAGAATGTTCCTTAATACCTCTTTCCGTATTTTTGTAACTTGTTTACTTTTTTGTGCTATGAAAATATATTGTTAAAAATGTTTGAAAATAGAGATTTCCATAAAATAAAGAAATAAATAAATTGCATAATTTTACCTTTTACTTAATATTTTAGGAAAATGCGTTGAGATTTTATTTACTTAACCAACTTCACAATTTAGTGTAGTTGGGTTAGATTACAAGTGAAGTTAGGTTATGTTAAACTAGATTCACAGTTTAGTGTAGTTGAGTTAGATGACAAGCTGTGAAGTTGGGTTACGTCACAATTTAGTGTCATTGGATTAGATGATAAGTTGTAAAGTTAGATTAGGTTAGGTTCGCAATTTAGTGTAGTTAAGTTACATGACAAGATGTGAAGTTAGGTTAGGTAAGGTTAGGTTCACAATTTGGTGTAGTTGGGTTATGTGACAAGTTGTGAAGATAAGTTAAATGATACATTGTATTGTGGTTGGGTTCAGTTAGTTACCAAACTTTAAAGTTGAAGTTTTTTCAGAAATGGTGTTAATCAAATGAAAGGACCTCAAAACGGATATTTCTGCAAAAAAATGTTGATTCGAAAAAAATTACGAAAACAATACTTTCCCTCCTCCTTTTTATTATTCTCACGTATTCTTGAGTTCAAGATGACAGTCCCTATTGTTCTTATGTATTCTTAAGTTCAAGACGACAGTTCCGATTGTTGTAATGTGTTCTTGAGTTCAAGATGACAACTCTTCTTGATCTAATGTAACTTTAAATTCGAGTTTAGAGATGAACCAGTTTAACCCTCAACTCGAGTTAAAAGTGACATTAGAACAATAGGAACTGATATCTTGAACTTAGTATCAGCTTGAACCCAAGTTCTACGTTTTTTGTGCAACTGAGCCTTAGTGTTTTATTTGCATAAATAATTATGTATTTCGAAGGAGGAGCCTCTGCAGTCAACAGTTTAAGGCCCAGTTGCACCAGAAACGTGTACTTATTATTCTAATGTGTTCTTGAGTTCAAGATGACAGCTCTTATTGTTCTAATGTAACTTTAAATTCAATCGTTAACTTGTTTCTCATTGATCACTTGGTAAAACATTTCTATTAATATATAGGTATTTGATTGAAATTCACTTGGTTTGTTTTACTAATAAATTGTTTTATTTTCAAGCCGAAACTAGTTGAAAATAAAACAATTTATTAGTAAAACAAACCAAGTGAATTTCAATCAAATTTAAATTCAAGTTTAGAGATGATCCAGTTTAACTCTCAACTCGAGTTGAAAGCAACATTAGAACAATAGGAACTGACACTTAAGATCAGTTTCTACGTTTGTGCAACTGAGCCTTAGTGTTTTATTTGCATAAATATCGAAAAAGAAGCCAGTCAACAGTTTAAGGCCCAGTTGCACCAGAAACGTTGAACTCGAGTTCAAACTGAACTTAAGCTCAAGATGACAGTTCCTATTGTTCTAAAGTCACTTTAACCCATTAAGCGCCATTGATGCACACACACAACATTATTAATTTGTTGTTAATTAATTAATTTGATATGTTATATTATTTGACCTTGTGTCTCGAAATGTACATCTAACATAAAAATAAAAAGTGAAGTAAGGAATAACAGTCTTTCTATTTGTGTTATTTGACCTGACTTGAAAATGTACGAAGAAAAATGTAAATATTTTGTTATTTGAATATTTCGATTATTACACAGCTAAAAAAATGTCAGTCAGTGTATTTCTAACTTCACAATATTTCAGGGTTTTATACGCGTGGCGCATGAAGTAAAATTTCGAGTTTAGAAAAGCCTTAAAATTTGGTTTGGCCGCTCCGCTTCGCGGAGCGACCAAACCAAATTTTAAGGCTTTTCTAAACTCGAAATTTTACTTCATGCTTAGTCTGGGAGTGAAAACACTCGTTCGAAACTTCATATTGCACGTTTTCATATAAAACCGACGAATGCCTGAATATTTACAGCGTATACCTAATGTATATTTAAAAGAAAAATTCACAGCATGTAACACAATAAGTCATTCATTGAAATTACAAAAAGAAGTGTAGGATTTTTTTGCTAAAATCAACTTGTAGAATGTACATGTATGATAATTATGTTTTGATGTAATTTGTTTGCTCTCTTTAATTTTTTATTTGATTGTTTGAAAATTGTAATTGTATATTTTTTGTATATGATCTACAGTCAAAGGAAATAAATAAAATATAATATAATTAACTCTATAATTGCTCGGCCGTTAATGGGTTAAACTAGAATTCAGATTTGACTAGTTCGACATGTTTGGTGCAACTGGCCCTATAAATAATCAAGTTGCAATCAATGTTTGTGTTTTTGATAAAAATGCAGAAAATTGTGTTTTTAATGTGTTTATCGCAGGATAATTTATAATTATAAGTCGGTATGAAACTGGCCGGTGTCTCAAGGCCGAAGATTAACATAAACAAAAATGTCCGAGTGTTTTTGTGTACACCGGAAATTTTAGCAGGTATTCGATATATTTTGTTTTGTTTGTATACACACGCGATGTTACGAAATCATAACAAAAATGTGTGCTCGGCAAACGTCAAGTCATGTGTTTTCTGTCGTTTCAAAATAAAACCTTTATTTAAATTGAGCGTATATTTTATATAGGTTTACCGGTGCTCGAAAATGAACATTTTTATTGCAGCATCATACATTTTGTAAGCATCTACTACATATCACATTGAAAAAAAAAATGTCGGATTTATATTTGCGAAATTCCTTAAAAATGTTTTGCCAAAAAAAAAATCCGAGCTTGTTTTGTGAATATAAATTTCTTTTCAGAAAAAAAGGGATTGGTTGTTTTTATAAATAAAAAAACTATTTGAATCATCTAGTGTTTCCACTCCCAGATTAAGCATGAAGTAAAATTTCGAGTTTAGAAAAGCCGGCAAATCCAAATTTTCAGGCTTTTCTAAACTCAAAATTTTACTTCATGCTTAGTCTGGGAGTGGAAACACTGGTTCCAAACTTTATATCGCACGTTTTTATAAAAAATGAATTAATGCCCGAAAATTTACAGTGTATACATTTTGCATATTTAAAAGAAAAATTCTACATACTGTGAATTTTTCTGTTAAATATGCAAAATGTATACAATGTAAATTTTCAGTCAATAATCGATTTTTTATAAAAACGTGCAAAATGAAGTTTAAAACGAGTGTTTCCACTCCCAGACTAAGCATGAAGTAAAATTTCGAGTTTAGAAAAGCCCCGCGTAGAAAATTTGTCGAGGGTCGCGCCAGCGACCCGAGACAAATTTTCACGGGGCTTTTCTAAACTCGAAATTTTACTTCATGCGCCACGCGTATAAAACACTGAAATATTGTGAAGTTAGAAACACACTGATGTATTTTTTTAATGAGTAATAGTCGAAAAAATTAATAATAAGTTATTCATAGAAATCATAGAGAGAAGTGCAAAATTTTACCAAAAATCAACTTTAAAAGTTAACTCTATAATTGTTTGGTCGTTTATGGGTTAAACCAGTGATGGGGAAACTACGGCCCGCGGGCCAAGTCCGGCCCGCGGAAAGGTTCAATCCGGCCCGTTTAAGAGTGCCGTGGTGAGAATGTTTGAACGCGTTCTTACTTCGTAATGTGACGACCCGCATAAAAACTACCTACCTACGATTAAGCATTATTCTTTGGCCCGCTACGATTGTCTGGTTATTACAAATGGCCCGTCTTAAAAAATGTTTCCCCACCACTGGGTTAAACGCTCAAATATTGTGAAATTCGAAATGCTTACATGCAGGAATGAACAATTAAAGGGCTTATTGTAATAACATAAGTCACACAACCAAAATATGCTGTATTATTCTTCGATTTGATTAAGCAGTAATATAAAAAGCTCATATTCGCATGTAAACCAAAGCATTTAACTCTTATCAAACAATCTACTATTAATTCTTAATATCATAGTAATACATTTTACATTTTTTTCTAAATTTTAAAGTCCAATATCTCAGTTGTTTACTTGTGGCATATCATATTATTACAATAAGCTCCCTCAATTGTATATTTTAAAGTGCCTATAGTTTAGCAGTATTTATAGCAGTAAAATAATTTTTAATCCTGCTTTATTTGTAATATTGATTTAGCAATATATTTTTAATTTCACAATGGTTCATTGTTTTCTACGCTTGGCGCATGAAGTAAAATTTCTAGGTTAGAAAAGCCTGAAAATTGGTTTGGTTTTCTAAACTCGACATTTTATTTTATGCTTAATCTGGGAGTGGAAAACACCTGTTAGAAACTTCAAATTGACAGCTTCAAAACACATGTCCAGGTATGCACACTTAAAAGAAACATGGTAAATAAGTTAACATGGCAAATACCAAACTCGCTTAGAAGATGAGGTCAAAATCATATCGCTGCTTTACTCTAATAGTGGCACAACTAAAAAATGTGATTTTTATGTTTTGCATTGAATCTATTCAAGTTGTTTTTAAGTTAAAACCGGCACAACTGCACTCTGGTGGCTATCCAGAGGGAATGAAGATGTGCCGTTCTTTACAGAGAAATTTCACTGACTTTTGCATAACGTCAATCAAATCAAATCAAATCGTTTATTTTTTAAATCACTTTTTTAGTTGTGCCACTATTAATGTAAAGCAACGATTTACCTCATAGCAAATACCAAATTCACTTAGAAAGTGAGGTTAAAAAAACATACACCTACGCTAAATTTAAGATTCGGCTTACAAAATATGCACGAATATCTACTGAAAATCCCCAACTTTAAAAAAAGCAGGTTAATACTGGTGACGAACTGAATCTGGTCAATATTTGTTTATAAACACACGAACAAAATGTAAACGATGCTATCACTTCGATTCTACACAATCGTATTTTCTAAAAAAAAGACAAAACGTATCACTGTTTTTTAGCTGCTACCGTTGTTCTACAAATCTATTTCAAAATTAGGAGGGCCCAGTTCGCATTTCTGCATTGTAATTTATTTCAGTTTAAAATTGTAACCAAAAAAAAAATAGGCACAATTTGTTTCGCTACTGCATAACCGGTTTACGTGATACAATTGTAATTACTTCAGTTTTTCTTTCCGACAAAATGCAGGAGAAATCTTGAACCTGCACTCAACGCGCTCTCGGCCTTGATAGGTCATCGCCTGGACATCGTGTATAACATAAGTTAATACAAAAATCAGAGTGACAAAATCAAGGCTCGTATTGGAAATACCAAACATTCATTAATGAAATAAACCACCTTTCTAACCTCTAATCCAATAAGAATTCTAATGTGTTGGTAAACAAAAACAAATAACGTTGTTGATTCGCATCAAAAACAATTTCTGTTTACACCAAGAGCCGGGCCCCCCGTCCTCTCCAACACATCCACCATATTGATCAATGAAACCGAATCTAATCCGTGCGTTTCGTTTTCATTGATGCTCTCTTCCGGCACACACTTGCATACACAAACCGGCGCCCCCCCGTGCAAAGCCCTACCCCCACCCCCATTGTTCGCGCCGTCTTCGCAAAGCGGGCAAAGTAATGGAATTCTGCAATACGTACAGGACTTACTCGGTTGTTTACGGTGTCCACCTCTGTCCGCTGCCGTTTGTTGTGGGGCCCGTCTCCGTTGAACGCCATTTTGTAACAAACAAGCACCACAATTTTATATATGTATAAACTCTCGAGACTACAACTCGCCGATACCACGGCACGCGCAGAACTGACAATTTTTTCGATAGTGTACTATCAGGCTACTGTTTCTCGCGCAATCCCCGCTCTCGCGCCATCTACCGGCACTTTCTCCTAGTCATGAATTATGTAATCGCGCAGTTTCCTGTTTTGCCGGTAATTATGAAAAATCAATACGCTTTTCATTCTACGCAAAATTACTCATTATATTTCACAAATTCATCTTATTTATTATAAACAATATTTATTCTAATTATTACTGTCGTAATTTGTTTATTAAAAATACCTATTTTTATTACAAAAGGTAGTATCACTAATTTTCTATTTCATTTCATTTCACACAATACTCAATTAATGTTATAATAATGTAATGCGGTCAGTATCTGTGCTACCAACAGCACATTCATGAACAACATAAAAACATACATACATTAACAAAATATTATAAATTTGAATAATTCACAAATCCCTTCTTAATTACAAACACTATTGGGTTTGAAACAGCAGAAACTCAATTAAAAAGCTAAACGGTAAAAATCTGTTTTTTTTTTAACCAATATCCACAAATCCTTAATAATCCTCTCATAGATATGTACTTTAATTATAAACCATTCTGAAAGACTTTTGATATTTAAATGTCGCACATTTGTTATGAAATTGTCAGTTTAACAAAAACTCTGAATTCTTATCAATGGAAACATTCCAATTTCCCAATTATGAACACGTATGAAACTATAAATGGTACGTAACAACCAGCGACGGCTCGCAGCCTAACTTCAGGGTAGGCCACAGCACACAAAATTTGAGGTTGGAGTCCGTGTCCAGATCCCGAGCAGGTCTAAACGCTGCGCAAAGATTAAAACGCAAAGCCAGCACGTGGTTAGACTCCTATCCTTTTGCATCCTTTCAGTAACATCCATTTTCATACTCCTATTCCTTGCATTCCCTTATAGTGTACCTGATCCTGCTAACTGCACGTGTATTTTCCTTTTCCTATCCCTAGGGAAGGGCGTTAGTCCAAATTTTAAATTTAGTCGATACTCCAATAATCAATTATCAAACTAACTACAATCATTCCTATAACCTTTTCCTGTAATAACTACCCCTATATTTATTTATTTATTTAAGTAGTTAAACAAATATTTCTTTAATTAATACTGTGACTGGTAAACAGGGCTTAGATGCCAAGGCCATTAAATACGTGAAAGAAGAAAATTTGAGGTTGGGATCGCACTTTACAAATACAAGGAATTGCACAACAAAGTCACCTTTCAATAACGGACAATTTTACCTTGGATCTCCGGCCTACCCTGAAGTTAGGCTATGAGCCGCCGCTGGTAACTACAGTCTGTCTTACATACCCTAACGCCCTAATATTTTAAAACCTGGGAATTTTCTGCAAATCATTCTTCTGTAATAAATTTTAATAAAATTTTGTTTTTAAGAACACAGTTTACAGACTACACTGTATAAAGATGGATGTTGGTCATTCTGGTATACAACGATAACGATTTTATTAATCATACCTGATTTTACTTACACTGTATTACGAATATAATTTTTGCATAAAGGACCGACACTCGCAGTTAGATGCAGCATTCCGGATTTACAGAACGGCCCATGGAGCTTTGAAGAAATTCAAAATTTAACGCAAGCGTAAAACACATTATTGTATAAAAAATATAAAATTATTCTTAAGGGTCTTTCTCACTTTTTGACCTTGACCAAACCTAGTTTAAAGGAAAATGCGCCCCTGGTGGCGATGGTGGACATGGAATTTGGTTTACAGCACAGTTGTTCATCATATATGATTTCTATAAAATACGCGTCATGCAATACTTCGTTTGTTAGCCGCACGGAACCGGTTTTTTTGCGCGTTGTCGGGTTGAGGGGAGAAAAAGGGTAAAACATTTATTCATTTCTGGATGCATTTTTATTTTCGAGCCAGACTAGCTGTGCATCCATCTCTTTCTAACGTTTTGCGCTGTTCTTTTATTTTTACTTCTGTCAAATCCTTGCAATTTCATCGTTTGGTTTGTTATTTTGAATTGTGTATCCGATTTTAATTAAAGTGAAAGTGAAAAATAGAATAATATGTGATCGTAATGTGCTTTCGATATTTAGGATTCTGTTTGACTCTACTTATTGGTACTGGGTTTTGTTATAATAATCACATAACTGAGAGGCAAATGGAAGAGGAGGTTATGTAATATTTGTTTATTTTTTGATATTTGCAAAAATACTCGTGGGATATTTACAGCACCCATGCAATTTGTCATCAGTGAGAAGTTGCACTAAAATTCATCTATACGGTTTAGTAAATTGTTTCCAAAATGACGTTTCAGTGTGACTTCTCACCGATGACAAATTGTGTTGATGCTGGGAATAGACCCTGAGTATTTTTGCAAATATCAAAATATAAACAAATATTACATAACCTCCTTATCCATTTGACACTCAGTTATGTGATTATTATAGCAAAACCCAGTACTAATAAGTAGAGTCAAACATGAATCCTAACATATCAAAATCTTATTACGATCACATTATTGTATTTTTCACTTTCACTTTAATTAAAATAAAATCAAAAGTAGCAATACTAGCAAATACTGATGTATAAAAAACGGTTTACCTTTGTTTGTATAACACAATTTATTTTTATGTGACTGCAGTTTCGGCAAATTTAACTTGCCATTATCAAACATATAGTCACTGTATGTTTGATAATGGCAAGCTAAATTTGCCGAAACTGCAGTCACATAAAAATAAATTGTGTTATACAAACAAAGTTAAACCGTTTTTTATTAATAAATTAACATGTATAACGAAGTAGAAGCCTCCACAATACAAAATACTTATGTTATTGGTATTTTGGTAGGCAGAACGGTGACAGAAGAGTGCCCGCCCGCACACAGAAACTTAATCTTGGCTAAGAAGTTAAGTACGATTAAGTCAACAGTTGAGAAAATGTTTTAAATTTGTAAGGTATCTGAAGCATGACTCTTTTATCATAATGCAAATGTATAAACAATTTCTAAATAAAATTACTTTCTAAGAAGTTTAATCGCTGATTGATACTGATTAAAGTTATTAGCACTTGCAATGTAACACTTGATGGATAATGCATTTTATTTTATTGCTTATGGAAAAAGTTATCAGCACTTGCAATGTAACATTTGATGGATAATGCATTTTATTTTATTGCTTATGGAATGCATCTGAATAAGAAATGCAATTGTGGTTATATCCATAACTACAATTTGTTTTCTCAAGGAATAAAAAAGACAAGAATGGTTGCCTAAATAAAAACCTTTATTTTACTATTACATCTATAAATAAATGTTATCGTAGAAAATTTAGAGAAGTTAACTACAGGAAATTACAGTAAATGTTACAAATACTATACACACAGAGTCCGCCAGAAAAATGTATACACTCTTTAAAGAACGAAAACTATGTATTCTGAGTTTCTTTTACATTAAAATACTCATCATACATGTAGTACAATCTTCAGTTAAACGCATGGTTACTTTAGATGTGCAAAATGTTGGCCCTTGGCGGCCAGTCATATAAAGGAACACCACAGTCTCCGCAGTTATGTCAGTCAACGTATCAATGGAGATCGCTGCATAAGCCACGGTAATCTGCTGCCGAAGGTCCTCCAGTATCAACAAGGCCATAGTCAGGAGGAGGGAAATTTTCAATATTTCCATTTTGGAAAATTTCTGCAAAGATTTTAAAATTTTCAAAAATTTTAGTATTTGAATATTTTGGGGGGGGGGGTACGTAGTTTAAAAAAAATCCCTTCTGCTGGCTACGGCCTTGTAGGTGCTAGAGGACTTTCGCCGGGATATTACAGTGGCTTGTGCAGCAAGCATTGACCGATGTAAACTGCAGCGATCACTCGTCATTCTGTTATCTGTCTGACTGCCAACGGCCAACATTATGAACATCTAAAGTAACTATGTGCTTAACTGAAGACAATATTACATGTGTGGTCACTATATAAATGTAAAGCAAACACAATAAATATATTTTTCTGGCGGAGTCTGTATTTAATTAATAAGTGGCATAATATTTTGTTTGAGTTAGCATTGAGCAATATATGAGCAGTGATGTTCTAAATATTCTAAAACAATATTTTCACAGCCAACTCTGAATCATAAATTGTGCCCATTAGATACATACAGGGTGTCCTGATTAAGCAGTCGATGCATGGGTATCTTTTATTTATTTAATCATTAGTGTGAGTACATCAGTTTACACAAGTCAAAATATTACATGCATGTATAAATTACATTTACATTATAAGACAATAAATAATAGGATAAGTTATAAATTAAAAATACACATTAAAATATATACAGAAAAAGACATATAAAATGACACAACAATAATCAGTAAAATAATAATAATGTACTTAGACAATCGTCTGGTGTTCTGCTATATTTTATAATTGTCAATCAATAGTTCCTCAATACTATAATACCCTTTTTTTAGGAGATACTTTTTAAGAACAATTTTAAACTGTTTTATCTCAAGGACTTTTATCGGTTCAGGTAATTTATTAAATATTTTTGGCCCATAGTAGCTTACTCCGGTTTGTGTTTTATTTAAACGTGACCGGTATAGATATATGTGACCACTATGTCTTGTATTGTAGGTGTGAACTTCGTTATGAAAACGATAAGAGTCAATGTTTTTGCGAATATGGACGAGGCAATTTAGTATATATATATTGATAGAAGCGTTAGAATTTGCTGTTTAATAAATTCATTTCTGCAATCGTCTCTGTAGGTCAGACCCGATATTACTCTTATTGCTCTTCTTTGCAAACCGAATAGTCTCTGCATAATTGTTGAGTGACCCCAAGTAATTATCCCATACGATAGATGAGATTTGCACAGAGAAAAATATCTTAGCGAAAACAGGAGATCAACTGTTTTGTCTTTGTTGATTGTGTTTGTTACTCGCAAACCAGTCACAAACCTTTAGTTTGGTAGACTCATTTTTGTTTAAACATATAGTCAAATCTGTTGATTTATTTGCAATTAAGGTGTCGTCCGCATATAAAAAAATGGACACTTCTGCAGATATAGATGTTTTAAATGGTAAGAGATAGAGAATTGGTTAAATGGGAAAACATTTGCAGGACAGTTAGTACTATCTATGTCTGTTGTAAAAAAGGTTATGGCAAAAACTTATCCTTCTATCATCAATAATAAAGTTATAAAAGAAAATAAAAAATCGTTTTTTTCGCTGTGTGCTCTGAACCTTCAACTATTTTGTTTACACTGGCCATAGATAGTACTCATTGTCCTGCATATTTTCTCCCATTTAACTGATTTTCTATCTCTCACCGTTTAGAAGATACCCATGCATCGACTGTACCTATACAGGGTACATGATATATTTCTAATATAATAAGGAATTTTACATTATTTAATCTAATAATCGAGATAATAATTTTACATCTAAAATCCCTTCTATTCTATTCTATTGAAAGTGAGTGGGTAGTTATGCTACCCTCCACTGCGACCGCAAGGATCTATTGTGGCTCACAATTAAGGTCGAACATCCGACCTTACAGCTCACCTTCCAAGTCCATCTTCTTGATGAAGTCAAGGATCTTGTCAGGTGAAGTTTTTTCCAGGTCCTTCAGGTTTAGCTTCGGTGTGCCAAACACCGTGGTCCTGATCTGGTCGCCAGCTGGACAGGCACATATGACGTGCTCTGCTGTTTCATCATCCTCTAGGCATAGGCGGCACTCAGTGGTGTCGCTTAGTCCTAGTTTGTTAAGGTGATGCCTTAGACGGCTGTGTCCAGTTAATGTGTGAACATCTGATCTGCTCAGCTTCAACCATGAGGCTGTCCTGGCCGCAGATGGTCCACTTGTTACCGCTCTGAAATGTCTCATCCCAGGGCGGTTTTGCCAGAAATCCTGTGCCTCGTGTCTCATCCATCCGTTGTTACGGTCTCTAGCTGTTGAAAATCCCTTTGACAAATCTCGGTTGATTTAAATATCACAACCTCACTACTTTCTAATTTTATCTTTAATTAAAATACAAAGACAAAACTAGACAATTCAAGGGTGGTGATAGGTAGTGTTTGTTGTGGTTTTGAGTTTCTGAAATTTGAAATCATACCATTTTAATAAAAACATCTAACACTTCAAATAAAATTACCTTTGCTGAAACATAACATGCATAAAATTCCAAAAATTATTATATTTATGTTCACTTTACTAAAAAAAAAACAGTATTAACAAACTTATTAATAATTCGTTTTGTATTGATACATTACTTTTTCTATACAAATCGTCTTTCCTTAGCCGAGCAGACCTAGTTTTGAGGCGCCAGGCACCCGTCTTAAGTTTAATGCCATAACATCTATTGAGTTTTAATGGTAACACTTACTCGGCATTTGTGTGCTCCTTAAGATGTTTTTGTAAAAGACAGAAAAATACACTTCTTTGTTAATTATGTTATTATATTACATTACATTACATTTTTCTCTTAGTCAATCAATAAAACATTTATAACATTGGTGCAAAACGTTCATTATTAGTTGTAGCCCTCAAATATTTATCTACAATCATAAATATATAATGTACAGTTTTGTGTTCATTCATCTATGTATAATGTATTACCTTTTCAATTTGAATTTTCTGCAGATGCTTTCATAAATTAGTGCAATAATATCAATTGAGTTATCGAAAAAAATATGCAGTTTTATTATTAATACAACTTTCTTTTACAAATACATTACTTCATCATTAAAATTTTCAGGCTTTTCTAAACTCGAAATTTTACTTCATGCGCCACCGGTACAAAACACTGATTTAATGTAAAGTTTATCGGTGTGTTTTAAGCTTCGCAATATGTCAGTGTTTTGTACCGGTGGCGCACGAAGTAAAATTTCGAGTTTAGAAAAGCCTGAAAATTTGGTTTGGCCGCTCCGCGCTTCGCGCTACGCGACCAAACCAAATTTTCAGGCTTTTCTAAACTCGAAATTTTACTTCATGCTTAGCCTGGGAGTGGAAAACACTCGTTTAAAGTTTTAATTGAATCCTCTTAATAAACCGAGCGTCGGAAAATGTACAACGAAATGCATATGTATACTTAAAAGAACTATTCTCGTTATGAAAATGTTCGGTGTTACATAAAACTCTCTGTACGAGCGGATATGTTGCGCACGAGCCGCGCAGCGGCGAGTGCAGTATTCCGCGAGTATGTAGGTAATTGCCATACCACTCGGGACACGTACGATTCTTTACCTACGCCCTACCAAAATCATCAATGAGCATGAAAGAATTATTCAATAATTTTTTATAGTAACATAACATTGATGAAAACTGACTTACTATTTAATCAATATACATCAAAGAAATGTCATTTGGTTGTGCGGTAATCAATCAGCAGTTCAGCTGTCAGCATGTAATATACTTGTCAAAGCTATTACGTGCATGTGTACGTAATGTCAATTATACTTATCAAGATGACAGTGTGGTATGATGCGGTTACTAGATAGGGCATAGGTAAATCTACAGAGAGTTTTATGTAACACCGAACATTTTCATAACGAGAATTTTTCTTTGAAGTATTCATATGCATACGTAGAACATTTTTCGATGCTTCGTTTATTAAAATAATTTAATTTGAAGCTTTAAGCGAGTGTTTTCCACTCCCAGGCTAAGCATGAAGTAAAATTTCGAGTTTAGAAAAGCCTGAAAATTTGGTTTGGTCGCGTAGCGCGAAGCGCGGAGCGGCCAAACCAAATTTTCAGGCTTTTCTAAACTCGAAATTTTACTTCATGCGCCACCGGTACAAAACACTGACATATTACAAAGTTTACAACACACCGCTTAGCTTTATATGCATCAGTGTTGTGTACCGGTGGCGCATGAAGTAAAATTTCGAGTTTAGAAAAGCCTGAAAATTTGGTTTGGCCGCTCCGCGCTTCGCGCTACGCGACCAAACCAAATTTTCAGGCTTCTCTAAACTCGAAATTTTACTTCATGCTTAGCCTGGGAGTGGAAAACACTCGCTTAAAGCTTAAAATTAAATTATTTTAATAAACGAAGCATCGAAAAATGTTCTACGTATGCATATGAATACTTCAAAGAAAAATTCTCGTTATAAAAATGTTCGGTGTTACATAAAACTCTCTGTATATTACATCTTAACCCAGAAGCTTATTTAGCTTGCCACGTGCATATTTTCAGTTGATGCTGTTTTGTTCCCCTTGTATAGAAAATCTATTGCTGATAAGTCCCGTTCTTGGTGCTTTTATAGCCTATTTGTTTATTGTTCCACTTTAATTATTATCGACCTCATTACTACACCTTTTCAAGTTCAAATTAACTGTCATGCAATAAACAATATGAAATTGAGAATAAACATATTCAAATTGGAATTAATCATTTTCAAAATAATAATTAACAAATTCAAAATAAGATTTGTCAAATTGACATACGTAAATTAACGTCAAATTGAGAATAAACTCAAACAAATTGAGATTAATCAATATCAATTTGAATATAATCAAATTCGGATTGATTGCATATCAATTCACCATGATTTTTGAGATTCTGAAAATGGAATCAGGGTAAAGGTGTATGGGAGGCACGAATCTAAAGTTCGTTGGTTAAGGCGACTTACCGCTTGGCCGCAAATCGAATTTTAAGTTCTACTTTTGAGGTTATATATGGTCGTATTTTCGGCTAAATAAGCACATTACAGATACAAATTACACACATGATGAAATTATCTCCAAAATGAGGATGTAAATCATCCAATTTGTAGTGTTATCTTCATTATGTCAGCCAATATCACGATATTAGTTTTACGCTAGAATTGACGTCTACTGACGTTTATTTAAAATAATGGATATATAAATCGAGATTGATTATTAAATCATAGGTAATACAATTTACGATATAAAAAATAGATGGCACCTTCGTACGATAACTAGGATATTTAATTATAATAAAATATTAACAAATAATATAACAATATATAATAACACCTACAAATGTTACTTTTATATTTAATTCACTGTTTTTACTAAAATTAAATTTGTACTGCATATCCAGTTTGGTTAGTAGTACAGGTAAATTTAAATACAATTAAAATAATTAGTAAAACCACATAACCAAGCAAAATTATCTGATTTTAGGCTTAGTAAAAAAAGACCTTTATTGGCACAATACTACATTACAACCATATCTACACTAATCGCTCTCTTCCTCCTGCTTTCCCTCTCTTCCCCTAATTTCTCCAGCGTCCTATTCCCTCTTATTCCCACCCATTCCTCCTTCACCCCCTCGCACTCCTCCGCCAAATGACTCCCCCACTCACACATTACACACCTCCTTAAGGCTTAGTATAGCCACACATTTTTCTATAAAATAATAAGATACAGATAAACATTTTATTATGCTTAGGCGATTTTACATGTTTTTAAGTTATGTTAGTAAAAAGGTTTGCAATAGAATAAATTGCGGAAGTCTTTTTGCGCAAGTTTAATATTTCACATACTTCTAGGTTAGGTTAGATTAGGAGAAAGGTTTGCAATAGAATACATTGTGTATGTCTCTTTGCAGACGATGATTATTCCACATAGTTCTAGATTAGGTTAGGACAAAGATGTTCAATAGAATAAACTGCGTAAGTCTCTTTGCGCACGGTGACTATTCCACATACTTGTAGGTTAGGTTATGTTAGGAAAAAGGTTTGCAATAGAATAAATTGCTTAAATCCCTTTGCGCACATTAATTATTCTACATACTGCTAGGCTAGGTTAGGTTAGGAGAAAAGTTTGCAAAGAATAAATTGCGTAAATCTCTTTGCGTGTACGGAATAGCCCCTGAATATTTAAATATTAACATTAATATTTTACATCATTCCCATAGATGTCGATGACAGTTTTCGTAAACAGTTAATATTTATTACATTTTAATACATCTAGCGCCATCTATTTTTTTATATCGTAAATTAGAATACCTATGATTCACTAATCAATCTTGATTTATATATCCATTATTTTAAATAAACGTCAGTAGACGTCAATTTTAGTGTAAAATTAATATCGTGATATTGACTGAATTAATGAAGATAACACTACAAATTTGATAATTTACGTCATCATTTTGGAGATAATTTCATCATGTGCCGAAAATTCAATTCAATTCAATTCAATTTATTCAATTCCAATAGATTTTTTACAGATCACACTTATATATCACATTTTTATTATTTTTTTGTTATTACTTATTTCCTAATTTGTTGCATCCAATGGTATACATTTTAAGTACAAGTACTTGTTTTATGCATTCCATTTACTTTTAAATCTATTAGAATTTACTTATACAAACTAGCTAAACTAGAAAAATATAAAAACAAAATAAGATAGAAAACAAAAAATAAAGGCCTACAATGTATAAAAATGCTTGTAAAACATAATTATATGTTGATAATTAAATAAAAGTCACTTGGTTTGTTTCACTACTATTTTTTATTCTCTCCGACTAGTTTCGACTTATCGTCGTAAACATGTTTCATCAAGTGATTAATGAGAACCAAATTGAAGATATAATTTTAACATTCCTAGAGTGTGTTCTAGATTTTGTAAAACTTTTGTGTATGCTACTCCAACTAATAATTATTATGCAAACTCACCTATTATAAGATTATCTCGACTTTATAATCATTACGCATACAATCTCGACATATTCACTTCAACATTCAAAGTGTTTAAGCATAATGTTAGTGATTCTATAAAATTATTATCTATGTTACCTGAGTTTATGAGTTAATTTTTAATATTGTTTATTTCTTTATGGTTTTATGTATTTCTGTTCTGCATGCATCTTTTGTTATATATTTATATAAGTTATATTGTTTTTAATTTGTAATAATGATATAGCCCTGTTATTGGACTTTACAGTCTGTGGGGTTATTACCAAATAAATAAATAAATATAATTATATGTATATATATAACTATATAAAACAAAGTGTAAAAATATTAGAATATTTGGAGGAAAAAAAACAATGTATCTAAAGGAGAAAAAATAACCATTTGTTCAAAATATATATTATAATTTGTGTAATTAATGGAAGTGAGTAAAAGGTATGAATGAGAGGAGGATTTATGATGGGATATTATTGGAATATTGCTGTTATTTTATCTTTGTTGTTATGTATAAACGTTTTTATTTCATTTATGTAGCTCTTCCTATCTTGAGTCTCCATTATTTGCTTTGGTACTATATTGTACAGTTTTATTGCTATATAGCTGAAGTGACGTTGAGTTTTTTTGTTAATGCAAATTGGGATTTCTATTTTTTTGTTCGTTTTAAATCTTGTTTTATGATTGTGAATTGGATGATTATTGTAGGTGTTATGTCTGTGTATGTATATGAGGGTTTGTACTGCGCAGAGTTGCCTGATATTAAATGTGGTGTTATTATAAAGGAGTTCTGTTGGGTGTAATTTATTTCTTTTATTTATCACTCTTAGTATGTAGTTTTGTGCTATATTTAAGTTTTTTATTGCATTATTGTAGCAAGTGCCCCAAATGCTGATCCCATATGTAATTATAGGCTCTACAAAGACTTTGTAGAGTCTTTTAAGTAGTTTCTGTGACACTTTATCCCGCAAATTGTAAAATTTTAAAATTAGTATTCTTAACTTCTTCGCTACGTTGTTAGCATGAATATCCCATTTCAGTATTTGTCTATAAATATGCCCAGGTACTTTATATGTGGTGTTTCCTTAATTATTAATATGTCCTTTATTTTTATTTCTGTATAATTTGGTCTATTTCTGTTTGTTGGTGTGAATGGTGTTAAAGCGCATGTCCCACCCTCGGCGCTCACGGATTGTAGGGTGGCTGAGGGAGCGTACCACAGGCATAGCCACTAGCCCTTCGACTATCATATTGAAAACATCAATGTAAAATAGTGTAAATAAACGTATTATTGTTACTCTCTGCGACTTCTTGAGAACCACCCCCGTGAACCCACCACCATCAGCGTTCACAAATGGTATGTATTTTGTTTTATCAATGTTTAATGATAATGTCAATTTATCAAGTATTGTTTTAATATTGTTCATGCCTATACAACCTCTGTCTCTTACTTCATTCCATGTTTTACCATGGAATACAATGGCAGTGTCATCTGCGTATGAGATTATTTTTCCATATTTGGAGTTTTTTGTAAGAGCGTTTATATAGGTCAGGAAAAATATCGGCCCTAATATTGTTCCTTGGGGTACATCTATTGTTATGGTTTCGGGTTCACTTATATGTTCATTTATTTTCAAGAATTGCTTACGATCTATGAGGTAATTTTTTTATCAGAGTTAATGGGAGTCCTCTGATTCCCATTTCTTGGAGGATTTCTAGTAGAGTAGTATGAGAAACAGTATCAAATGCACGTGCGACCATATATAACCTCAAAAGTGGAACTTAAAATTTAATTTGTGACTAAACGGTAAGTCGCCTTAACCAACGAACTTTAGATTCGTGCGTCCCATACACGTTTACCTCGATTCCGTTTTCAGAATCTCAAAAATCAAGGTAAATCGATATACAACAATTGATAGTAAAATTGTTTCATACAGAGCGGAGTATGCCTTATATAAAGAAGAATAAAGCTGAAATCGCTAAAAAAAACAAATTCGCGCTGTATTTAACAAGAGCGGAGATTGGAAAGTCTTGGCCAATGCGTTAGGCAACATCTACAGCTTATCGGTGGATAAACAACCAGAATGATGACAAGAAACGAGGTGAAAAGAGAAGAGTTAAAATTACTGAACATCATCATGAATGTATTGTTACATTTATCGAAGAAGATCCTCGAATAACATTAAAGGAAATTAAAAGAAAATTAGAAAAGGATCACGAAATTATAGTCACAATGGAATGTATAAGGAAACATTTTATTCTTGCTTAACCCATTAATGGCCGAGCAATTATAGAGTTAACTAAAAAAGTTGATTTTAGGTAAAATTCTACACTTCTTTTAATGATTTCTAAGAATGACTTATTGTTTTTTTTTATAATAATATTTATTTATGACCACAGGTACATACGTCACAAAAGCAGAAATATATATGCATATAATTATGAATCACTTAAATCTAACAAAGTATTCATCCAGAGAATAATACGCGTTAAGCAGTAACATATTTTGGATTAATGTTTACGTTAAAAGATATTCGAAGAGAGCCTGAGCGTATGAATAGTGAAGAAAATAAAATAAAACTGCGAAATTTTGTAAAGCAACTTCTAAATGATCAAGCAGACAATATTCCTATTTTGTACATGGATGAAACTAATTTTAATTTATTTATTTCACAAAAACAGGGAAGATCGAAGAAAGGCTCACGATGCAGATATATTGCTGCTGGTAGTCGTGGTGCTAATATGCATCTCATAAGATGTATTAGGCATTATGGGCCTCTTAATTAAACACAGTTATATTCCTTTCTTCACTTTTATTTTTCTTGCTAGATATACATTTCAATTAGCTATTAATAATGGGTACTTAGTACCCGAAATGTACATCTAGCAAGAAAAATAAAAGTGAAGAAAGGAATATAACTGTGCTAATTAAGTGACTTAACACCTTCACGTAACTCATACAACTACATTAATTATGGGCCTCATTCGTTACGAAATCAGAAGAGGTGTTTTCAAAAAGCAGAAAGCTAATGATTTTGTAAGAAATTGTTTAAGAATGCCTTACAACATTTACCAAACTCCAGTCGTCTTAGTGGTACACAATGCCCTTGCGATATAGCTATTGAGGAGGTATTTCAAGAAAATGAATTGTAGTTCGTATAGTCCAATGTTCAATGCCATAGAGCTTGCTTGGTCCAATCTAAAAGCAGGAGTAAAGCGATATCTATCTATACGCTTACCAGCTGTTTTAGTTGGCGAAAATAGGGAAAACTTAACTCAAACAGAGTTTCGCCTTATTTAGCTCGAGGAAATATTGCGGCAAAATTTGAATTTAAGGGTCTTTTTCACTTTTTGACCTTGACGAAATCGAGTCTAAAGGAAAATGCGCCCCTGGTGACGATGGTGGACATGGAATTTGGTTTACAACACAGTTGTTCATCATATATAATTTCTATGGTCTCCGTTTGTTAGCTGCACGGAACCGGTTTTTTCCCGTTGACGGGCTGAGGGGAGTAAAAGGGGAAAACATTTATTCATTTCTCGATACATTTTTATTTTCGAGCCAGACTAGCTGTGCATCCATCTCTTTCTAACGTTTTGCGCTGTTCTTTTAATTTTACTTCTGTCAAATCCTTGCAATTTCATCGTTTGGTTGGTTATTTTGAATTGTGTATCCGATTTTATTTAAAGTGAAAGTGAAAAATACAATAATATGTGATCGTAATGTGATTTTGTTATTTTAGGATTCATGTTTGACTCTATTTATTAGTACTGGCTTTGCTGTAATAATCACATAACTGAGAGGCAAATCGATAAGGAGGTTATGTAATATTTGTTTATATTTTGATATTTACAAAAATACACGGGGGATATTCACAGCACCCACACAATTTGTCATCAGTGAGAAGTTGCACTGAAATTACTCTAGTAAATTGTTTCCAAAATGACGTTTCAGTGTGACTTCTCACCGATGACAAATTGCATCAATGCTGTAAATAGATCCCCTGATCAGTGAGGATCATTACTTTTACTTGTACTGGAAATCAAAAGTAACAATACTAGCAAATACTTATGTTATTGGTATTTTGGTAAGCAGAGACAGTGACAGAAGAGTGTTAGTTATTCAGGCTTGTGCCCGCCTGCACCGCAGGAACTTAATCGTGGCTAAGAAGTTAACCACGATTAAATCAACAGCTGAGTAATGTTTTAAATTTGTAAGATATCTCAAGCATGTCTCTTTTATCATAATGCAAATATATAAACAGTTTGTGAATAAAATTACTTTTTTCAGAAGTTTAATCGCTGATTCGTTCTGATTAAAGTAATCAGCACTTGCAATGTAACACTCAATGGATAATGCATTTTATTTTATTGCTTATGGAATACGTCTGAATAGGAAATGCAATTGTGGTTATTATATCAATAACTACAATTTGTTTTCTCTAGCATATGAGCCAACACTTCAATTCTCAAGGAATAAAAAAGACAAGAATGGTTACCTAAATAAAAACCTTTACTTTACATCTATAAATAAATGTTATCGTAGGAAATTTAGAAAAGTTAACTATAGGAAATTACAGTAAATGTTACAAATACTAAACATACAGAGTCCACTAGAAAAATGTATACACTCTTTAAAGAAGTAAAAGTATGTATTGTGAGTTTCTTTTACATTAAAATACTCATCATACATGTAGTACAGTCTTCAGTTAAGCACATGGTTACTTTAGATGTGCAGTTATGTCGGTCAACGTATCAATGAAGATCACTGCACAAGCCACGTTATTCTGCTGCCGAAGGTCCTCCAGTACCAACAAGGCCGTATTCAGGGGGAGGGACCAGGGGGCTTAAACTCACCCCCCGAATAATTCCATTTTGGAAAATTTCAGCGACGATTTTGAAATTTTTAAAAATTTTAGTGTTTAAATATTTCAGGGGGGATTCGTAGTTAAAAAAAAACCTTCTGGCTACAGCCTTGTGCAGCAAGCTCCATTGAAACATTGACCGATATAAACTGCAGCGACCACTTGTCATTCTATTATCTGTCTGACTGCCAACGGCCAACATTTTGAACATCTAAAGTAACCATGTGCTTAACTGAAGACAGTATTACATGTGTGATCAGTATATAAATGTAAAACAAACACAATAAATACATTTTTTTGGCAGTGTCTGTATATAATTAATAAGTGGCATAATATTTTGTTTGAGTTAGCATTGAGCAATATACAGAGAGTTTTATGTAACACCGAAAATATTCATAACGAGAATTTTTCTTTTAATTATACATATGCAGACGTTGTACATTTTACCACGTTCGGTTTATTAAAAGAATACAATTTCAAGCTTTAAACGAGTGTTTTCCAATCCCAGGCTAAGCATGAAGTAAAATTTCGAGTTTAGAAAAGCCTGAAAATTTGGTTTGGTCGCGTAGCGCGAAGCGCGGAGCGGCCAAACCAAATTTTCAGGCTTTTCTAAACTCGAAATTATACTTCATGCGCCACCGGCACAAAACACTGATTCAATGTAAAGTTCAGCGGTGTGTTTAAAACTTCGTAATATGTCAGTGTTTGTGCCGATGGCGCATGAAGTAAAATTTCGAGTTTAGAAAAGCCTGAAAATTTGGTTTGGCCGCTCCGCGCTTCGCGCTACGCGACCAAACCAAATTTTCAGGCTTTTCTAAACTCGAAATTTTACTTCATGCTTAGCCTGGGAGTGGAAAACACTCGCTTAAAGCTTCAAATTAAATTCTTTTAATAAACCGAGCATCGAAAAATGTGCAACGTATGCATATGGATACTTAAAAAAAAAATATATAATTATTACTTGATGAATAATTTAATTGATGAATAATTGAGTCGCCTATTTCCAAAAACCCCTAAATCCATTGCTATCAAATGGATTTAGGGGTTTTTGGAAACAGGGGACTCAATTATTAGTCGATTTAATTGAAGTTAGTGAAACCCGGCATTATAATAGTAATAATCTTTATTGTCCAACAGATTTATCATAAAAACAAAATAAATAACATAAAGTATACAAAATTCATAAACTATATATTGACGCCTGGAAACAGAAAATTACTGCAGCACTTACAAAATCAGGAGACTCTCTCAGTCTGGAGAATTTTTTAATTGAATCGTAATTATACTAGTACTAAAATTAAACTATAACTGTACAAATAGAATCGATGGGAAACTCCAAACTGTCGTCTTTGACGAACGAGCCCAATATTACAAAAATATGTTTTCTATAAAAGTTCTATACTTGTACTATTGACAATCTTTCCCATTAAAACCTCAAAGTTTTGACATTTTGATACTTTATTTTTACGTTGGCAGCATTTCTAAGAAATAGGAATATCTCCATTAGATTAACCCAACTCTCTACGATCAGACGTTCAGTCAAAAAATGATTGATACGGATGGTCTGAATCACCCGGTATACTAACAGACAAATTCCCTGTATACTTTCTGTTACTGCACTTGTTATATTAACATGTACAAAACAAAAATAGAAAATAACGCACTGCCGGCTGGTGGCCAACTTTATGTGAAACTAAACGTCAAGGTAATGCATTAAAAGGTGAGCCTGTTTCGCTACCAGATGGGTGTATTATCGACGCACACTGTGACGTAAAGAACATTAAAAAAACAAAATGTACATATAGAGAATTCTACCTCAGATTGTGCATCTTGAATTTAAGCTACACATGAAGTTAGGCCACCAGCTGCCACTGAAATAAAATAGTGTTATTTAACTGATCATAAATGCAATGATTCCGTATGGAACTAGCGTACACACAATTTACAATGTTGCTTGTTTTTTGAACTAAGGAACAATTAAAATTAAGTTTCCACTAGGCAGTTGTATCAACAGAGGGTCAAATGACAGTTTAAATATAGATACAGTACAGTAATTACCAAGGCCGTAGCCAGGGGGGGATATGGGGGTTCAAACGCCCCTCGAAATTTTCAAAATAGTACACAAATAAGACAATTAACTTTGTTTGTATAACTGAGGATTTTATTGTGACTATAGTTTCGACAACTTTAACTTGTCATTTGATAATGACAAGTTAAAGTTGTCGAAACTATAGTCACAATAAAATCCTCAGTTATACAAACAAAGTTAATTGTCTTTGTTTGTATAACTGAGGATTTTATTGTGACTATAGTTTCGACAACTTTAACTTGTCATTATCAAATGACAAGTTAAAGTTGTTGAAACTATAGTCACAATGAAATCCTCAGTTATACAAACAAAGTTAATTGTCTTATTTGTGTAAATAATGATGTATAACGAAGTAGAAGCCTCCACAGTGAACAGTTTCAAAATAGTACTTTTTTTTGTATATAAAGGCGGCCCCGCAAGAGTAAAAACTATATTTTTACTATTAAAAACCCCTTTCAAAATTTGTATACCCCCCCGAAATTTTCTTCTGGCTACGGCCTTGGTAATTACAATGTATAAATACAGTACAGTGAGTACAGTATAGATACAGTACAGTATAGATACAATACAGTAAGTACAGTATAGATACAGTACAGTATAGATACAGTACAGTATGGATACAGTACAGTAACTACAGTATAGATACAGTACAGTAAGTACAGTATAGATACAGTACAGTAAGTACAGTATAGATACAGTACAGTAAGTACAGATAGAGTACAGTATAGATCACCGATGGCTCGAGGCCTAACTTCAGGGTCGGCCAGAGAGCCAAGGTAATATGTATCCTTTATTGAAAGGTGACTTTGTTGTGCAATTCCTTGTACTTATAAAGCGCGATTCCAACCTTAAATTTTGTGTGCCTTGGCGCTGTGGCCGACCCTGAAGTTAGCCTGCGAGCCGTCGCTGGTATAGATACATTACAGTAAGTATATAAAACTGACATTTTGTTGTTTGCAAACAAAACTTGCTATTGAAATCCTTTTATCTCATTTTTGTTTTTATTTTAAATGTTTCGTTCGATTACAATACAATCAGTAACAACTTTTCGTAGATTCTTGGAAGCGTGTTGTTTTATATTACACTTTGGAAATCACCACTTGCACCGTTTTTGCTCTGGCCAGGCTGCACGGTATCGAAAATTCATCCTCAAGTCACAGATGCACCGTTTTAGGAATATTTGGCGGCGGTTACACAATGATGACTGTGATTATCTTCATATTGTACATCACCATGCACGTTAGTAACACATTATTAATTCACATATCGTAGAAATGAATTAATTTTGAACCAAATCAAAAATATATAAATGATAAATATTTGTATTCTATATTTTGTTCATAATGTTAGTGATTAGCATATTATAGATCAGTTAGATCAAACTATTTCAGGCGCTCAAATTTAAAGGCACAAAATTAGGTTAAACAAAATAAACAATTGAAGGGCTTATTGTAATAACCATAGCGCGGATATTTGCAAGGATCGCTCGTGAAACGGAGCCGCTCAGTCGAGCGACTGTGCGTCGAATGCACAAGTGGACGATTGCGGCTGTGTCTGGTGATGTAGTCGTCCGTTTGTGTATTTGGCGTCAAGTCGCATACGTTATATGCTTATCTCGACTGGGCGACAACGGTTCATGAGCGATCCCTGCGAAAATCCGCGCTATGGTAATAACATGATAAGCCACACAACCAAAAAATGCTGTATTATTTTTCGATTTGATTAAGCAGTAATATAAAAAGCTACAGTATGCTCATATTAGCATTCAAACCGAAGCTTTCAAGACTAGTCAAAGAATCTACTATTAATTACTTAATTGTTGTTGAGTTGCGTGAAGATGGTTTTAAATTAATGAAACACTTGTATCTTTTTTTCACTTATTTAAATAAGTGAAGAAAAGATACAAGTGTTTCATTAATCTACTATTAATTCTTAATATAGTGATAGATTTTACATTTTTTTCTAAGTTTCCAGTCCAATATCTCAGTTCTGTTTACTTGTGGCATATTATGGTATTACCATAAACCCCTTAATTGTATTATTTATTACCATGAGATCAAAGATAAAATGAAGAACTTTTCTTTCAAGTGTTACCGTCGTTTTATAGTCTGGCGCGTGAGTGCCCTCCTGTTACACAAATATACATATCCCGATTGAGCGTATGCATTTTGAGGCATTCGTTGTTTTTTTTATGAGTTCAATTTGAAGTTTGGAGTGAGTGTGTCCACTCCCAGACTAAGCATGAGGTAAAATTTCGAGATTAAAAAGCCACTCGAACGAGTGTGTCCACTCCCAGACTAAGCATGAAGTAAAATTTCGAGTTTAGAAAAGCCCCGCGTAGAAAATTTGTCGAGGGTCGCGCAGCGACCCGAGACAAATTTTCACGGGGCTTTTCTAAACTCGAAATTTTACTTCATGCGCCACGCGTATACAACACTGATTTAAAGTGAAGTTAAAAATGCACTGAAAACCAACCGAACTTCGATATTTTTTCAAAATTGGATGTTTTCTTTCCTGTCCATGCTGTAAACCTTCAGATATTCGTTGTTTTCTTGTAGAAAAACTTCGATTCCCTGTAGTCCTTCGGTCTCCGAAGACCATTATTGTTCCTTCGAGCTGTAGCCTTTGTAAAATGGTAATAAACTTAGTAATCTAGAGTGATCCTTCAATTTGAAACTTCTAAGAACGAGTGTTGTCCACTCCCAGACTAAGCATGAAGTAAAATTTCGAGTTTAGAAAAGCCCCGAGTAGAAAATTTGTCGAGGGTCGCGCAGCGACCCGAGACAAATTTTCACGGGGCTTTTCTAAACTCGAAATTTTACTTCATGCGCCACGCGTAAAAAACGCTGAAGTATTGTGAAATTCAAAATATTCTTATTTAGGAGTATATTTTTAATCCTGCTTGGGCAGTTTATTTTTAATGCTGATTTAGCAGTATATTTTGAACTTAACCTGAAATCAGTAGTTTATACGCGTGGCGCATGAAGTAAAATTTCGAGTATAGAAAAGCCCCGTGAAAATTTGTCTCGGGTCGCTGCGCGACCCTCGACAAATTTTCTACTCGGGGCTTTTCTAAACTCGAAATTTTACTTCATGCTTAGTCTGGGAGTGGACAACACTCGTTCTTAGAAGTTTCAAATTGAAGGATCACTCTAGATTACTAAGTTTATTACCATTTTACAAAGGCTACAGCTCAAAGGACTAATCATGGTCTTCGGAGACTGAAGGACTACAGGGAATCGAAGTTTTTTTACAAGAAAACAACGAATATCTAAAGGTTTACCGCATGCATAGGAAAGAAAACATCCAGTTTTGAAAAAATATCGAAGTTGGGTTGGTTTTCAGTGTATTTTTAACTTAAATTTAAATCGGTGTTGTATACGCGTGGCGCATGAAGTAAAATTTCGAGTTTAGAAAAGCCCCGTGAAAATTTGTCTCGGGTCGCTGCGCGACCCTCGACAAATTTTCTACGCGGGGCTTTTCTAAACTCGAAATTTTACTTCATGCTTAGTCTGGGAGTGGACACACTCGTTCGAGTGGCTTTTCAAAACTCGAAATGTTACCTCATGCTTAGTCTGGGAGTGGACACACTCGCTCCAAACTTCAAATTGAACGCTTAAAAGAAAAATTCTTTATATGCAGTCACACCACTAAATATGTATCTTTAAAAATGATATAGAATAAAATTGCCTTGTTAATAGGTGTTAGAAGAGGGTTTTTAGACTCCACTAAGCATAAAATAATCAATTAAAACACAGTCTCAAAAGCGTCTTCGAACATTCATAAGGCTGCAAATATTTATCAAAAAGTCTGTAACTTAAAAATTCTATATAAAAAAAAATAAATGTAATTCTTTTTATCGTTATAGGTAAACATATATTTTCTGATCACCGGTATCATATCTGCAATTACCTTAGGCCTGATTTGGTTTACCTATAAAGACAACGACGACAAGATGTTCAGTACATACAAAGACCTGCCATGCGAATAATTTGTTTTAATCGCTGAAAATCTTGCAGGATTTTAAGATCTGCGTTTAAATTTTAAGAGACCTGTTGTGTGAATAAACGCAGTAACTTTTGTGTTGTGTTGTAAATAATTATTTCGCATTCCTACAAGGAAATTACAAACTCAGGCTGTCGCAAACTATTTAAAGCGAGCTCATCTCTGAATTAAAGCTTGTATTAGACGACACTATTTTCTTGTACAAGAAATGACTATACCATTTTCTATCATGGTGTACCAAATAGAACATGTCCTATTTCCATTATTAAAAAACTGTACAAGATTCATGTTAGGTCATATTTTGTGTATTACACCATGATAGAAAATAGGAGAGGCAATGGAAAGAGTGAAAGAGTGGCAAGATATGAGATGAAACTGATTGGATTGGGTAGTGAAAGGCTGGTAAAAGAGGTGTGGAGAACATGTGTGGGAGTAGGAGAGAGTGATTGGAGAATAGAGAGGAGAAAAATGTATGAAAGAGCAGGGGTGTCTGAAAATTTGGTAAATGAGTGGTTGGAAAAAGGAGTGAATGTGGCAGCGTGGATGTAGGAAAAATGGTACACGAAAACTGCCAGGGTACCTCAGCAGGAATTTACTAAAAATAGGGGAGAAGGTAGCACTGGCAAGGGCTAGGTGTGGGTCGGAGGAGAGAGGAAGAAAGGTATGGATGGGTAAAGAGTATGGTAGGTATGTGTTGTGCGGAAGTGGAAGGGATACGTGAAGACACATAGCGGATGAGTGTAAGGAGATAAGTGAAGAATGGACGAGAGGTGTTAAAAGGATAGAGGAGTGGATGCGAGAGGATGGGGCGGGTGTAAAGATTGTGATAAGATTAGAGAGGGAGAGGAGAAGAACTGATTAGCTGGAAATTTGGTTTCATGTGTTTAGTTTTGTATTGTGTTCATGGAAATGTATATTAGTTTTGGATGCCAATAAAGGTATTTTTCTTTTTTTTAGAAAATAGTAGGGGAAAGGCGGGAGGTTTGGGACACGTTCAAATTTACCTCCTTAAATTGCTTGCAGTGTTACCAAACTACGACACTGGATGATCTTCTCGTCTAGTGTCACGTGTGTGAGCAAACCGCTGGTTTGCTATTATTAGTTGCTTTTACATAAGAAAATTGACTTTTTTGGCACATTTTCGTAAGTTTTTACTTTCAAAATTGAATTTGAGTTCAGTATTCAGGTACTAGATACCCACAGACGCGTTTCGGACTTCAAGGTCCTCTTCAGTGTGGTCCCGACCGAGTGCTGAGGAATACTGAACATTTCTGACTATATCAAGCCAATATGTGAACACTATTAAATGAATTCGATAGCTAACGCCATCTAATGCTCCATAGTGGCATCGTCAATAACACGGTGCACAAATTGTATATACAGGTCACCTGTATATACAATTTGTTCACATATTGGCTTGATATAGTCAGCAATGTTCAGTATTCCTCAGCACTGGGTCGTGACCACACTGAAGAGGACCTTGAAGTCCGAAACGCGTCTGTGGGTATCTAGTGCCAGAATACTGAACTCAAATGAATTTTGATATTTGTTTTCTGGTTTTACAAACAGAGTATAGCTCCGTGGACGAAACAGTGACCTGTATATGCACTTTGTGCACAGTGTCATTGACGATGCCATTACTATTTATAATTCTAGTCAATTAAAGAAAGTAATTGAACACTATTAAATGAATTCGATAGCTAACGCCATCTAATGCTCCATATTAGATGGCGTTAGCTATCAAATTCATTTAATAGTGTTCAATTACTTTCTTTAATTGACTAGAATTATAAATAGTTATAACAAATTCCGTGGGGCTACGATATTATGTACTATATATAGCATACATTGTCGCATTTATCATCCATAAAATGTAACCTCAATTTTTAAAACGGAATATAATTAAATATATCGCACAAGAGGGAGATTGGGACTACACGGGGGAGGGAGATTTGGGACATTGTCCCAAACCTCCCCGAATTTGGATTTTTTTTTTTAGATGTGAATCATGCCTCATACATATAAAAAGAAGACTAATAGGGAAATATTACCTCAACATCTGATTGATGAAGCAGTAAATGAGGTTAGACAAGGAAAAGGTATATGCCTTACAGCTAAAAAGTTTGGCATTCCGAAAAGCACGTTCCTCCGTCTTTCAAAAAATAATACTTTCAAAAGGAATGATTATTCCACAAAACATTCAAGCAAACAAGTTTTTTCAAAAGACGAAGAAACTATGCTAGCCCAATACTATATGCCTCAAAATTACAGTACGGTCTAAATCGAAAGGCGGCACTGAAATTGACATATAATTTTGCAAAAAGTAACAATATTAACTATCCGAAAGCGTGGGATACTGGTGAAACTGCTACAAAGGACTGGTTGCGAGGGTTTTATGCCCACAATAACAACATTTCTTTGAGAAAGCTAGAGGCTACTAGCCTAAGCAGATCCACAAGCTTCAACAAGAAGAATGTTGATACATTTTATCAACGTTTGAAGACTGTTCTGGAGGATACAAATATTAGACCTAAAGATATTTGGAACATCGACGAAACGGGCCTAACAACCGTTCATAAACCGAAAAAAGTATTACCTCAAAATGGTGCTAAACAAGTTGGCAAATGACATCAGGTGAGCGGGGCACTCTAGTAACGGTGTGCTGCAGTATAAATGCTATTGGACGTACTATTCCACCATTCTACATATTTCCAAGAGTGTATTTTCGTGAAATTATGATAAAAGGTAATAGTCTCATTGATATACATGCAAAACTGATTATATCAACTTTTTTAATTCATTTAATTCCACCCAAGCGGCTAGAGTTATTAAAATCACGTTATTCTCCCTAGCCATATTGATAAGATCAATTTGAATATGGCTATCGTGATTATCAAAGATAACTAAGATATGCCTATCCCTAGAAGGTTTGGCGTATTCCAAAAAATGCTTAAAAAAAACCAAGATATTCGGTTTTTTTCAAGCATTTTTTGGAATACGCCAAACCTTCTAAGGATAGGCATATCTTAGTTATCTTTGATAATCACGATAGCCATATTCAAATTGATCTTATCAATATGGCTAGGGAGAATAACGTGATTTTAATAACTCTCCCTCCGCATTGCAGCCACTAGACGTCTCTGTTTACAGCCCATTTAAAACTTATTTCAATGAGGTTGCTGAGAGTCTAATGATAAGACAACCAGGAAAACCTATACAGATCTATGATATTCCTGATCTTTCTAGAGAAACTAATGAAAAGGCTTGTACTCCTTCAAATATTGTAAACGGTTTTAGGCGTACTGGCATTTATCCCTTTAACGAAAATACCTTTTCCGAAGAAGACTTTTTGGGAGCATATGTCACAGATCGGGATCTACCAGAACAGCAGGCTCAACCCTCATCCTCGACATTAGATGAAGAAATCCTAGCTTGATGTGTTTCGGCAGCAACCGGAAAAACCAAATTTACCCCTGAAAAAATCATGCCATTTCCAAAAGCAGCTCCACGTATCAAAAAAGGTGGTGGCAGAAAATCCAGCGATAATGAATACGACAGAGAAAAATGATATTGAAGAACAACAGTTATGTAAGACGAGAAAGATACTGTTACAAAAGAAGAAAGTTGTAATAAGAAAGCTGCCAGTGAAAGCGATAAATGAAAGCACATCTTCCGAGGACGAAAACATAGATGAAAAACACTCTGCAAAGATAGCAGCTCTGATTTGAAGTTTTGAATCGATGAATGTGACTACGTGAATACTGAGGATAAGGATTGAAGATTATATATTAGTTAAGTTGAAAGTGGAAGGCAAAAAGGAAAGTTTTGTCCACTACAAAGGCAAGGTTTTAAAGCTTCTGCATAATGAAACCTCCTACCTGAGAGTAAAGTATTTGCGAAAGATCGCAAAAACCAATAGTTTCTTTTTTGCTGACGAGGAGGACGTTGGCGAAATTTTGCAAGAAATTGTGGGAAAATTAAAAGAACCTAAAATTAATGCGTCAAGTAAAAGGTTATGCAAATATTTATATTATGTCGATAATTAAGACATGTACGGAAACTTAAGTTAATTTGTCATCACAAAGGTTAAATTCGTTAATTGTGAGTTCATTTTGTATGTGTCCCAAGCCTGCTATCTGCCTGGTCCAAACCTCCCTCTTAGAGGGAGGTTTGGGACGTTTGTATTTCATCACCTGATGTCATTTTTGAAAATTTTGTAATATAATTTTTATAATTTAAAGTTTATGTTCTATTTTGCAAAGGTCCTTTCTTTATCCTAATTAGTTTTGGGGGAGGGTTCTTGCTTTTATTAACAGTGAAACTATATGTTTTATGAAAACCGTCCCAAACCTCCCGCCTTTCCCCTATACTATTTTTTGTACAAGAAAATAGTGTCGTTTAATACAAGCTTAATACCATTCTGTGTTATTTCAACGACATTTTGAACTCAATTCAGATATGATAGTTTAAAATGTTGATGCGATTAGTCCTTCATCGAAAAAATGGTTTCACTTTTCAAGAAATTAATTTCATCGAAAGCTTATTTGTGGAAATAAATTTATTGTTTACATCAACTATACGTTTTTTCAAGATACTGCACGTATTTAGCAACACCGCTTAAATTCTTTGATTTCGCAATAAACTTAAAATACAATTTAATCTCCTTCATTTGAACGTAATCATCTCTCGCCTTTGCTAACCTAAAAAACCTACTCAACTCGTGCTTCAAAAACCAATCAGCTCTACAACCGACAGAATCCTGTTTACAAAATTTATCCAAATGCTTCTCATAAGCGATCCCTTTGTGCGAAAAATCGAATATATAAAAGAGATTCTTTATTAGTGCCTTTCTCATTTTTTCAGTCAGCTTTCCGCCTTGCACGAAACGTAATTTTTGAACATCATCTAATAACATAGGCAACACGTTTTTACCATTCTCAATCTGATATTTCCCGTATAAAATCGCGTTCAACTGCACGTAAAGATCTCCAATTTTCTTGCAATTTGCCGCTTTTGTTAAATCTCCCTTTTCAAGTTTCAATATATCCGCGTAAATCTTTGAAGGACTTTTAGTGTACGCCCATACGTTAATCAAAGCGATCGTATTCACGCATTCCTCGTAAGAGATTTGGACCTTCCTCGGGAATTTGGCGATTTTTGAATAATTTGCCAAAAATACTCTTAGCCATTTAACGCAATCTTTCACTTGATTTTCAGCTCCAGTCAAAACAAACCGATCATTGGTACAAGAGACATTTACTAGCTTATTCAATCGCGATTTATAGTCGTAGAAAATTTGATTCATATCATGGCATTTTGGAAAATGGATCGTTTCCGTGTAGGTGTTCGCTCCAACGTTCAAGCTTAAGAATTCGGGCGTCGATGCTACGCTTTGTTTGAACGTGTAAAAGTTCGAGGGATTTGTTAATTCTAAGTTTTGTTTGGAACATGATGAAGATCCGGTTGATTCGAAATTTTCTTTAGCGGACGCTAACTTCTCCTTTGAAATGCACGAGGATGATGATTTTTTTCTCGATTCTAAATTTTCCTTCGAAGTGCCAGAGCTTGTGGACTGGAATCTTGATTTTTGATTTCCCTCAACATTCGTTTTTCGCAATGCTGCATTTTCTTTTGCTTTGCTTCCCTCAACGTCCGTTTTTTGCAGTACTGCATTTTCTTTTGAAGTGCAAGAGCTTGTAGACTGAAATCTTGATTCTTGATGTCCCTCAACATTAGTTTTTCGCAGTGCTGCATTTTCTTCTGAAGTGCAAGAGCTTGTCGACTGGAATCTTGATTCTGCACTTCCCTCAACATTCATTTTTTGCAGTGCTGCATTTTCTTTTGAAGTGCCAGAACTTGTGGACTGGAATCTTGATTCTTGACTTCCCTCAACATTCGTTTTTTGCAATGCTGCATTTTCTTTTGAAATGCAAGAGCTTGTGGACTGGAATCTTGATTCTTGACTTCCCTCAACATTAGTTTTTTGCAGTGCTGCATTTTCTTTTGAAGTGCAAGATCCTGAAGACTCTAACCTCGATTCTGAAGTCCCTACAACATTTGTTTCTCTCGATTCTAAATTTTCTTTCAAAAAGCTTGTAGACTCTACTTCTGCTATTATGCTACCTTCAACGCCCGATTTTCTTAATTCCGGATTTTCTTTCGAATCGCTCTTTGGCGTTGATTCAGAGCTCTCTGCAACTTTTGCCTTCCCTATTGATTCCAAATTTTCTGTTACAGTGCAAGAAGCGGGCTTTTCTCTTGTTTCTAGAGATGCAGACTTTTCTCTTGTTTCTAGAGATGCAGGCTTGTCTCTTGTTTCTAGAGATGCAGACTTTTTTCTCGTTTCTAGAGATGCAGGCTTGTCTCTTCTTTCTAGAGATGCAGACTTTTCACTTATTTCTAAACTTCCGTTTGTGGAGCTCGTGGATTCGAATTTCGATTGAACATTCAATTTCCTTAATTCTTTTGTAGTAGACTTTAGCGGAGTTGGTCCTACGTTTAATTCTGTTGAAGAGCTTGTGGACTCTACTCTCGATACTGAATTGTCTTCAGTATTTGATTTTTTCAATTCGAAATTTTCTTTTAAAATGCACTGTGGGGTTTTTGACTGCTGTCTCAACATCAGCAACCATTGTTGGTATTGTGAAATACGAAACTTTTTTAAAAATACAGCCTTAAAAGCCCTCCTGATTGCCTTATCACCGGGAAGATCCAAATTCCTCTTTGTCATACACGGGGTAAACTTCGCAAACAACGTAATCAACAAATACCTATAGGAATGCCCCTTGCCCAAACCGTGTAAACCGAAGAGTAAAGCGTTCAATTTTACATAATCCTTTAAATCACGGTTGATCGCGTTCTTAATCCTCTCCAAAACAACCGAAGGTTCTTCGTAATTGAAATAAAGCGCGGCCAAGACACCCAAATATTGTCTCAACTTTATTAACAAATCTTTGTTGTTGATTTTCTGATTTCCATACAGGAATTCCATTAAATGTTCTTTTATTTGCGAGCAGATGTTTTTCGTAGCCGGTAACCAAACGCAGTATAGGCGCAATTTTTTGCTTTCAACTAATTCCAATGGTAACCGGAATTTTTTTCTTAACTCGTGAAAAAACGCTTCGCCCTTGTTGTTCTTCAGGCGTACAGTTTCGAATTTGGTGAATACAATACATTCATTCCCGCTTGATTTTAATTCAGGTATATGTTTAAAACCTAACTTAGCCGATATTGGTGCTTTGTATTCAATCGATCTACCAGCATTCACACTTGGAGACAATTCAGTTGTTGGTATTGTATTTTGAACCGGACTTTCTATATTCACATTATTCCCATGTATACGTGAATTCAACGTTTGGTATTCTTGAATCACGATATTTTCCACTGATTTTCCTGCATTTCTTTCAAAGTCCAATTGATGCTCTTGATTATCATCCGAAGGCGATTTCCTTTTCAGCGTTTGATTTTCGGTGCGTTTGTTTCGATGATCTGGACTTTTTTGAGCCTTTGTTGACTTTTTGTTCACCTTAAATCCGTAAAGTTCTCTATAATCAACGATCCTAGGTAAAGCTGGCGGGTGTGTGCGGATCAAATACCTACACTCGTGTTCTAAATGCCCGTTTTTTCCACAACCCGAACACCATTGGCTTCTCTTTGGCTTTAAACGTGACGGCAGTTTGGGTCGGAAAATCCGGCCTTCATCAACCTAAAGTATACAAAAAAAAGTTAGAAACATGTAATATTTTATGATTTTACCTACGCCCTATCTAGTAACCGCATCATACCACACAGTCATCTTGACAAGTATGATTGACATTACGTACACATGCTTTGAGAAGTACATGCTTACCGCACAATCAAATGACATTTCTTTGATGTACAGGGAGTTTTTCTTTAAAGCATACGTATTGAAAATTCAGCTTATTTATTTAAAATCTATAGTTATTCGTAGTTTTTTTTAAGAGTAAAATGTTCGGTGTTACATAAAAATCTCTGTATACATAAAGCTGTACATTTTCCGACATTCATTGCTTTTTAAAAGAGTTCAATTTGAAGCTTTAAACGAGTGTTTTCCACTCCCAGACTAAGCATGAAGTAAAATTTCGAGTTTAGAAAAGCCCCGCGTAGAAAATTTGTCGAGGGTCGCGCAGCGACCCGAGACAAATTTTCACGGGGCTTTTCTAAACTCGAAATTTTACTTCATGCGCCACGCGTATAAAACACTAAAATATTGTGAACTTTATATATATTTGAACCACACTTGGTATCAGTGTTTTATATGGGTGGCGCATGAAGTAAAATTTCGAGTTTAGGAAAGCCCAGAAATGTTCACGGGGTTTTTCTAAACTCGAAATTTTACTTCATGCTTAGTCTGGGAGTGAAAAAAACACTCGTCTAAAGCTTCAAATTGAACTATTTTAAAAAACAACGAATGTCGGAAAATGTACAGCTTTATGTATACCGAGAGTTTTATGTAACACCGAACATTTTCATAACGAGAATTTTTTTTTAAGTTTATTAAAAGAATTTAATTTGAAGCTTTAAGCGAGTGTTTTCCACTCCCAGGCTAAGCATGAAGTAAAATTTCGAGTTTAGAAAAGCCTGAAAATTTGGTTTGGTCGCGTAGCGCGAAGCGCGGAGCGGCCAAACCAAATTTTCAGGCTTTTCTAAACTCGAAATTTTACTTCATGCGCCACCGGTACAACTGACATATTACGAAGTTTAAAACACACCACTAAACTTTACATTGAATCAGTGTTTTGTACCGGTGGCGCATGAAGTAAAATTTCGAGTTTAGAAAAGCCTGAAAATTTGGTTTGGCCGCTCCGCGCTTCGCGCTACGCGACCAAACCAAATTTTCAGGCTTTTCTAAACTCGAAATTTTACTTCATGCTTAGCCTGGGAGTGGAAAACACTCGCTTAAAGCTTCAAATTAAATTCTTTTAATAAACCGAGCATCAGAAAACGTGCAACGTATGCATATGGATACTTCAAAGAAAAATTCTCTTTATGAAAACAGTCCGAGGTTAATGTTATTCCTTACAAAAATAATTGCTCAAAATAAAATCTGATTTAATCCAAGTTTCTTTAAAACTTTTTAGTGTTTTTAAATACCAGTGGTCTCTATAAGACATCAATAAATAAGGAGATAAAAATATTTTCCTAAAAACTTTAATATTTAGTAAAAAAACTTAGTGGGGTTAGAATGTCGCAGCAGGAGTGTTACAAGTGCACTAAACCGTGTGTTTTAAAGGAAGAAAAAGGAAAATTATTTGGATTTCCATGCGATTTCTGCAAAGAAATTATATGTAGTGACTGTACTGGTGCATTATCAGGAAAAATTCGAATTATTCCAAGCGCATCTAGAACAACACTTTTTCTTTGCCCTAGCTGCAATGATACAATTAAAAAGCTCCCTGATGTACAGAAAAAAATGAACAAGACCATACAAAAAACCGAAGAAACAGCTAACAGTCTGGAAAAACTGAAAGAAGAAGTAGACAGCCTTAAAGGGTCTATCGAAAGAAGAAAAAGAGAGAATGAAACATTGAAAGGCGAGCTATCAATCATGAAGACGGAAATAAAACAGGTAGATCAGAAAATTGTTGGGGGGCACAGTTACGCTGAAGCCCTGAAGAAGCTTGAAAAAAAAGTGGAAACCATAAAATCCCCGGTTGACAAAGGGTCAGAATCAGATTTTGAAGAAACCATGTTCGAAATGAAGGAGAGAGAAAGACGCGCTAGTAACATCCTTTTTTTTGGCGTGGATAAATCAGAAAAAGATGACAAAGTGAAAGATGACAAAGACAAGATTGGCTTTCTGTACCAAAAAATGAATTTGAGTTTGCCTGAGGAGGCTAAAATCTTTAGACTGGGACGGGAAATGCCAAACAAAAAAACACCTATAAAAGTTAAAGGTGCGATTCTTTTCGCAATCTACAACAAGTTAGTCTTACAAAGACTATATCAAACACTTATTGAAACAACTACTTCCCGGGCTAATACCCCGACGGACATTGAATTATACAACAAGTGTTTGCTGTTACATACAGTAACCTACTGCAAATGTAACAATTTGGGTCAAATTATTCAGGCCATCTATAGACGCGTTTTGAGACTAATCTCTCATCAGTATAGCTTTGCCATTCCCTCTAAACAATTTGACACCTTAGACCGGCGGTCACGTTACCGTTCAAACATAAGTATAAATGAAATTGCCAATTCTTGGTTGCAGAATACTTCAAACATTAAAGGTGTGATTCTTTTCGCAATCTACAACAAGTTAGTCTTACAAAGACAAACACTCATTGAAACAACTACTTCCCGAATCTCGAAACGCGTCTATAGATGGCCTGAATAATTTAACCCAAATTGTTACATTTGCAGTAGGTTACTGTATGTAACAGCAAACACTTGTTGTATAATTCAATGTCCGTCGGGGTATTAGCCCGGGAAGTAGTTGTTTCAATGAGTGTTTGATGTAGTCTTTGTAAGACTAACTTGTTGTAGATTGCGAAAAGAATCGCACCTTTAATGTTTGAAGTATTCTGCAACCAAGAATCGGCAATTTCATTTATACCTATAAAAGTTGTTTTGCCTAACAGAGAAGAAGCCATGAAAGCGCTTAAAAGCAAGAGAAAATTAGAAGAAAATGTGCAAGATGTCTACATTAAATCTGACCAGACAGAAAACCAACGGAAATACTTAAAACAGGTATTGACTGATTTGGATAAGCAAAAAAGAGAAGGTAAATTAAATTTAATAATCAGATATGTAAATGGATCCCCTAAAATAGTTGAAAAACTGGTAAAAAACTAAGTACAGTGGAGGTAGTTCAAATAACATTTTGGTACACAAATATGAGTTCTATGCTAAACAAAGTCGATGAGTAGAAAGCAAGGGTACTATCAACATGCCCTACAATAATCATGCTGACGGAAACCTGGCTTTCTGATGGTACTAATGACAGTATAATAAATGTGCATAGTATCTTTCGCATAGTATCTTTCGAGAGGACAGGCCTCATCAGAGAGGAGGGGGAGCATGTATACTGGTTAAGAACGAAGTTAATGGATACAAAGTAAGCTGTGCACTTTCCCAGAACTATCCCATCGAAGCCCCGGTTGATGCAGTATGGCTAGATCTAAAAATAGAAAATACCAAAATTCTCATTGCATGCATGTATAGGCCAGGAAACACTACAACAGAACAAATGAATACACAAATGATTAACCAGATAGGTAAGGCATTTGCATGCAAAAACCCAACCTTTATACTAGATGATTTCAACTACCCCAACATAAACTGGGATAATTCACTGATTATAGAGGCTTCTACTTCGTTATACATTGTTGAACATAAATAAAACACTGTTTATCACTTTGTTTGTATAACAATACCAATTGTTATACAAACAAAGTGATAAACAGTGTTTTATTTATAAACTGGGATACCCTAGGGGTAATTCCAGCTGATAAAAAAACACAGGATTTTATGGATATGTATAATCAATCCAATATCTACCAATTAATAAGCTTCCCAACTCGATATAGAAATAGTCAGAGCTCCCTTTTGGATTTATTTTTATGCACGAAAACAGAAGTATTTTTGACCTTAAATCAGAGCCACCTGTTGGGCGAAGTGATCATGTTGTTATTACAGCAAGAGCACAGATAAAACTACCTCCGAAACAGACCCATAAGGTTCAAAAAAGAAATTTTCGCACAGCCAAACATGAGCAAATAAATGAATTTATCAGGCAACAGCCAGTTAATGCAGAGCAGTCAAAATTCGACAACTTTCAAAATATTATAAATGAAGCTATAGAAAGGTACATTCCATTAAGATCAATAAAAATGAACCAGCAGAAGCCATGGATTACTCCAGCACTTTTCAAAGAAATTAATAACAAACGAAAACTTTTGGACCGATACAGGCAGAATAAAACACCAGAAAACTATCAGCTTTACAGAAATCAAAACAATATTCTGAAACAAAAACTATTCGAAGCTAGAAAAACATATGAACACAACTTAGCCGAGTCAAAGTCACCTAAATTGCTATACAAGTACATAAGTAGGAATCTAAACTCTAAAGTATCCACAATAACGCTCAAAAATCCAACCAGTCAAGAAATTATGGATAGCAAAACCATGTCGGAAAAATTTGCAGAACAATTTAATAAATCATTCTCTCAATCACAGAACTCCATCCTTCCACCATTGCCGGTTAGTACCAGAAACCAAAACTCGATCACCAACATAGTTTTCACGGAAGAAAAGGTAAAAGAGACCCTTCAGAAAATGTAAAAAGAATCAAGTCCCGGCGCAGATGGAATTCCTACAGTCTTGCTCCAAAACTGCAGTGATACGATCAGTCCGCACTTGACAGAAGTGATGCAGGAATGTATTGAATTGGAAAGAATCCCCGAACAATGGAAGCTGTCAATAGTAACACCACTATTTAAAAAAGGAGACCGATACAAACCAGAAAATTATCGTCCCATAAGTCTTAACTGTAATCCATTGAAGAGCATGGAAAAAATAATTGTGAAGGAATTAACATCATTTTTCACAATTTATTACCACCATCGCAACATGGATTTCTTCCAAAACGGTCCACAACAACAAACCTACTGGAATGTCTTAATGATTGGACAGAGAACCATGACAACTCCCAACCAACTGACATTATTTATCTGGACTATGAGAAGGCTTTTGATAAAGTTCCTCAGAATTTTTTACTTTGCAAACTTGAACACTATGGCGTGCGAGGACAAATATTGTCATTGATAGCAGATTCCTTATACAAAAGACATTATCAAGTGAGAGTGAATGGAGAAATGTCTAGACAACATCCAGTCAGCAGCGTAGTTATCCAAGGCTCAGTAATAGGACCTCTGCTCTTTACAGCTTACCTCTTTGATCTTGTGGATCTCATTGAAACAAAAATGGGAAACTTTGCTGATGACGGTAAAATATATGCAAACCCTTGTCTTTACTCAGACCAGCTTAAAAGAGATCTTCAAAAAGTCGAGGAATGGTCCAACACATGGGGAATGAAACTGAACGAATCTAAATGTACAGTATTAAGAATTGGTCCAAACAACCCAAATGAAGAATACGTATTGGACAACACAGTATTGTCAGTAGTGGAAGAGCAAAATGACCTGGGTGTTACTGTGACTGCAAATTTAAAATGGGAAAACCATATTGTAAATATTGCAAAAAAGGCCAACTCCTTTGTTTATCTGGTAAAGCAGGCATTCAAAGACCACTCAATAGAAATGATTGCAAAACTATATAAAAACTATATTAGGCCAAAAATAGAATATGCTTACACTGTATGGAACCCATATTATGTCAAAGATATTTAGATCCTGGAAAAGATTCCGTTAGAGTAACCAAGATACCCACTGAACTGAAAGAATGATCATATCCAGAAAGACTGAAAAGACTCCAGTTAACAACACTAAGGGAACGGAGACGGCTTTTTCTTTGTCTATTTTCATAGAGTGTCCTCGAAGTTGTGTGTTCTGATTAAGATGAAAGATGTTTTTGATTTCGCACTGATAGTGTCCACTACTTATTTTATAAGTTTCGATTAGATCACCTCTATATCTAATCGAAACTTATAAAATAAGTAGTGGACACTATCAGTGCGAAATCAAAAACATCTTTCATCTTAATCAGAACACACAACTTCGAGGACACTCTATGAAAATAGACAAAGAAAAAGCTGCTAAACTCCAAAGGAAGAACTTCCTGACTAATCGTGTGGTCTATTCATGGAATGCACTTACAGAAGAAACAGTTACTGCAGCGAACGTTAATATATTTAAAAACCGGTTGGACAAAGAACTGAAACAAAGTGCAGCAAGAATGATCCATTATAGTGCATGATAAATATAGGTATAGTGTAAACAATAACACATGTTAAGAAACAACAGCTTCATCGGTATACCGCTTGCTATTGGTTAATTACAGAATTACAGAAAGTGAAATTTCGAGTTTAGAAAAGCCCCGCGTAGAAAATTTGTCGAGGGTCGCGCAGCGACCCGAGACAAATTTTCACGGGGCTTTTCTAAACTCGAAATTTTACTTCATGTGCCACGCGTATAAAACACTAAAATATTGTGAACTTTATATATATTTGAATCACGCTTGGAATCAGTGTTTTATATGCGTGGCGCATGAAGTAAAATTTCGAGTTTAGGAAAGCCCAGAAATGTTCACGGGGCTTTTCTAAACTCGAAATGTTACTTCATGCTTAGTCTGGGAGTGGAAAACACTCGTTTAAAGCTTCAAATTGACCTCTTTTAAAAAACAACGAATGTCGGAATATGTACAGCTTTATGTATACAGATAGTTTTATGTAACACCGAACATTTTCATAACGAGAATTTTTTTTTTAAGTTTATTAAAAGAATTTAATTTGAAGCTTTAAGCGAGTGTTTTCCACTCCCAGGCTAAGCATGAAGTAAAATTTCGAGTTTAGAAAAGCCTGAAAATTTGGTTTGGTCGCGCAGCGCGAAGCGCGGAGCGGCCAAACCAAATTTTCAGGCTTTTCTAAACTCGAAATTTTACTTCATGCGCCACCGGTACAAGACACTGACATATTACGAAGTTTAAAACACACCGCTCAACTTTACATTGAATCAGTGTTTTGTACCGGTGGCGCATGAAGTAAAATTTCGAGTTTAGAAAAGCCTGAAAATTTGGTTTGGCCGCTCCGCGCTTCGCGCTACGCGACCAAACCAAATTTTCAGGCTTTTCTAAACTCGAAATTTTACTTCATGCTTAGCCTGGGAGTGGAAAACACTCGCTTAAAGCTTCAAATTAAATTCTTTTAATAAACCGAGCATCAGAAAATGTGCAACGTATGCATATGGGTACTTCAAAGAAAAATTCTCGTTATGAAAATGTTCAGTGTTACATAAAACTCTCTGTATGTTTACCTAAAAGAAAAATTCCCTGTATATTGATCAAGTAGTAGTTTAGTTTTCATCATTGTCATGTTACTATTAAAAATAATTGCAATAAATAAGTTGTTCTTTTATGTTCATTGTTTATTTTGTTAGGGCGTAGGTAAAGTATCGTACGTTACTCGAGTGGTCTGGCAATTACATACTCGCAGAATACTGCACTCGCGCTCGTGCGCAACATGTCCGCTCATATGTAATATGCTGCATATCACTCTCGTTACGTAATATACTAATAACTTACAGTTATAATTTAAAAAAGGAAATTATAAAATAAATTACTGTACCGTTAGATGATATCTCCGCCAGATGTCAGGACACAAGTGCTTCCTATGGCCCAGCAATTTGCAAACATTGCACTTGAAATATTTCACGTGCGCACATTTGCTGCAGAAAACCGTCGTTTCGAAACACGATTGACCGCACTGCAAACATTTACTTTTAAGTATAGGTGTGGCGATACTTACTGCGTTTTTGGAAATTTGCAGGAATTCGTTGTTTTTATAAAAGCGGCCAATTTAATGCTTGGGAGGACATATGAAGAGAAATAGATGAGAGAGCGGGCGAGGGAGGAAGTTGGATGGTGGGTGGGGACTTCAATGCAAGAATAGGGAAAATGGGGGGAGGTATTAGAGAGGACGGTTCGGATGTGAAGAGAAGTTCGCAGGATAAATGTATAAATGGGGAGGGCAGGAGGTTGAAGGAGTGGGTGATGGGAGATTTTGAACGGATGCACGGAGGGTGATTGGGAGGGGAGGAAAACCTACATTGGGCCACGAGAGGCATCCGTGATAGACTATGTAGTGGTGAAACGAATAACTAGACGAGAGATAAAGAGCATGGAGATGGAGGAGGTTTTGGGATCAGATCACCTACCGTTAAAGGTGGAGATGTGGGGAGAGAAGGGACGCGTGAGTGAAAGGGAGCAGAAAAGCGAGGTTCTTGAGTGCGGGGTAAAAGCATACGAGGAGAAAGTTGGAGAGGAATAAATGGGAGGAGGTCAGTACGACAGCGGAGATGGAGGGGATAATAGTGGGAGGTGGAAGAAAGAGAAAGGGTGAGAGAAGAGATGGTGACACATAGTTTGATCAGGAATGCATTCAGGCAAAAAAGGTTTTGAGGAAGGCAGTGAGAGAATGTGCAGGAGGCAGATCGGGAGAGACTACAGTGGCGGAAGTAAGGAGGAGATATAAGGATATATGTGAGAAGAAGAAGCTGCAGACAGTGGAAAAGGCGAGCGAGGAATTGAGAGACTGTAAGAACGAGGCAGAAATGTGGAGGGTACTGAGGAGAGGGGAAAGGAGGAGGCAGGAGGGATTGGAGAAGACAGACGGGGAGACAGAGGGGAAGAGTTCACGGAGGAGGAGGTGGAGAGGGCCTTCAAGGAAGTGAAGAGTAGTAAGGGGTCAGGGAGGGCTGGTCTCAAGACGGAGATGTGGAAGGGATTGGGGAAAAAGAAATTCAGAGAGCTATTGAATCAGATGTGGAGGGGGGAGATGAGCTTACCGGAGGCGTGGAGGGTGGGGATGATGTGCCCCGTTTATAAAGGAGGGGACGAGAAGGATGCGAGGAGTTATAGAGGAGTAACTATAACGAGTATTGGATACAAGCTGGCAATGATGATAGTGAGGAATCGGATGGAGGTGGAGATAGAGGAGAAGGGGATACTGCCAAAAACGCAGGGGGTGTTTAGAAGGGGTAGGGGGACGAGGGAGCAGGTCTTTACCCTTAATGGAGAGAGTGATGGAACAAAAAGGATGAGTATATGCGGTATTCCTAGATTTAAAGGCAGCATATGACTCCATACCAAGGGTGAGTCTGATAGAGTGCTTCAGTTGAGTTGAGTTGTTGGTTGGTTGGTTGAGTTGTTGGTTGGTTGGTTGAGTGGGTGAGGAGAGTCTTTGAGGAGACATGGGTGATGGCGAAAGTGGGGACGGATGTGTCATTCAAATTGAATGTTTTATAAAAGCAATGATCATTTACAGCATATACATCAAGTTATGAATTTTTAAAAGAACAATTCCCCCTATATATGATTTATGGCTAACTCAGCTTGAGTTTTCATTTGATCTGATCATGCATTATTTGGTAGAATTGTGACAATTTCAGAAAAGTGATAATAACATGTCAAAAGTAATGTTAATTAATCCTTATGATAGTGTAATTAAGCACATGGCAACCAGGTTAAAACAAAACCTCAAATTTATTTAGAAGGCAAAAGCCAGAATTACAACCAGAGGATCCAACCATACTTAAGAAAACCTGTTAAATCCGTAGCATTTTTCATCTCCTTTACCACCAACTTAATCTCCTGAATCCTAACATCATCCCCCTTCGCCAACTTCTCAATACACAAAAGCACTTACAGCAATTTCTCTTTTTGATTCGACGGGTGCCGCAAATTGACAAACACCGTATCCTTATGCAAACTCCGGTAATTGACAAACACCGTATCCAACCTTATAAAAAAATCACCAGATCTGGTTGGCCAATTATAAAAAACAGAATATAAATATAATAACCCAAAAATAATTTCTTAAAAACAGTATACTATACTCATACATCAGGCTTAACACAAATTTACTTCAAACTAAGCCTGATAATTAAACATCCTAAATGCACACTCCTTGAAATATAACTTTATTAACCAATACAAGGACACTGAAATCACTGGCGTGTAAACGACTTATCAACTAAGTAACACAAATAATCAATTTTTATAAATACAACAATTATAACTATTAACTGGCTTCCCATCAGTCAAACTGTGATTATTAAAAACTTTAAGGCCCAGTTGCACCAAAAACGTTGAACTCCAGTTCAAGCTCAACTTAAGTTTAAGATGACAGTTCCTATTGTTCGAATGTCACTTTAAACTCGAGTACAAAGTTGAACCAGTTCAAAGTGTTTGGTGCAACTGGCCTTTAGACTCACAGTAATTTGTATCGTATGTTTAATAAAATAAAACCTCTAGAGTGCCATGATTTTCACTTTTTTTAAATTTAAGTTGGCTACGCGCTTCAGAAGTTGACATATAAAACGTCAGACATAATAATTATAATATATAGTTTCAAAGTTGCCAACCTACAATATTTTCCGTGGCACTCTAGAGATTTTTCTTTCATTGCACATACGATACCACTATAAGGGCGAATTGCACCAAATACGTCGAACTGCGTCGACTCTGAACTCGAGTTCAAAGTAACATTAAAATAGGAACTGTCATTTTGAACTCAACTTCAGCGAGCTCCAAATAACATTAGAGCAATAGGAACTGTCATCTTGAACTAAAGTTCAGCTTGAACTCGACACATTTATGGTACAGCTGCGGCTTAGTTAATTAATTTCCGACTTTTAAACTCGACGATTTGACACTAACCTATACGTTTTCTGCAGATTAAACACATACTTAACAAAATCTGTTAAATCCGTAGCATTGTTCATCTCCTTTACCACCAACTTAATCTCCTGAATCCTAACATCATTCCCCTTCGCCAACTTCTCAATACCCAAAAGCACTTTCAGAAATTTCTCTTTTTGATTCGACGGGTGCCACAAATTGACAAACACCGTATCCTTATGCAAACTCGACAAATGTTCGTCATAAGCTAGACCTTTATTCCAAAAAGAGAAAACCTGAAAATACAATCGAATAATCTCCGTATGATTTTCGAGAATATTTTGACCGTCTTTAGGGATTTCTTTAAGCATCTGAGTTAATTCGTCCACGGTCTTTCTGGCCTTGTTTCGCTTCACAAATAGTAATGAATTAAATTGCGTGTAAAGTTTTCCCAAAATTATGTAATCACCAGGGTCTATTACGGATGTTCTTAAATTCTTCGCCAGTTGGCAAATTTCGTTATATATTTGTTTAGGGTTGATTAAATAATCCCAAACGTTAATTTCTGCGATTAATTCGACTAATTTTGCGTAAACAAGTGCTGCAGTTGACGGGAATTCCTCGACTTGGTTGTAATTGGCAATGAAAACGTTAAGGCGATTTATGGATTCGTGAACGGCACCCTCAAATCCAGTTATTGTTAATTTTTGATCGGGGGTAATGTTCACGTCAACCAAGAATTGTATGCTCACTTTAAATTCAACGAAAATCGTATAGCTGTGCAACTTCTCGAGGTTGTAATTGCCGGTTTGTATTATTTCCGTATGGACTGATGGAGAATAATTTAAATGATTTGGTAATTTAATAACGTGGATCAGATGATTTTACATCGGAACTGAGCAAATTATACTTTTTGTTTGCGGATTTAAGCCGCGGAGCCATGTTCTTTACTTTATTATCAAGCGCCAAGCTTATTTCATTCAACGTGTTGCGATGAAATCGTGGCAGCTTGTTGATCTGCTTCAATCTCGGAGATGGGAGTCTGAACATTATTAATCTCTTCCGTTTCAGATCCTCCCGGTTCGACGTTATTAATCTCTTCCGTTTCAGATCCTCCCGTTTCGACGTTATTAATCTCTTCCGTTTCAGATCCTCCCGTTTCGACGTTATTAATCTCTTCCGTTTCAGATCCTCCCGTTTCGACGTTATTAATCTCTTCCGTTTCAGATCCTCCCGTTTCGACGTTATTAATCTCTTCCGTTTCAGATCCTCCCGTTTCGACGTTATTAATCTCACCATACACATCGTCATATCTAACGACTTGCGACAAAACCGGTGGATGTTCGCGCAAGTAATAATTGCAACTATACTCCAAGTGTCCCGATAGGCCGCAGGCCGAACACCAGCGGTTTTTCTTCGGCACGAGATTACAGCCTTCGGATTTCACGACAGGACCTTCTTCCGTCTAAATATCCCCCAGGAGAGAGAATAAACAGAATTAATTGTAGTAATAGTGTTTTTTTTGTAGTAACCCATTCGTACCGTTAGGTGGTATCTCCTCCAAAGGTCCGGACAGTTCTTTTTCTCGTGGCCCTGCATTTTACAAATTTCACACGTGTGATCTTTCAAGTAGGCGCATTTGCTACAGAAAACCGTTGATTCGAAACACGGCCGACCGCACTGGAAAAAAAGTCAAGATTCCATTGAGAAATTAATAATAAACGTCTCGAGATCACAACAGTTTTCTCGTCTTCTCGAAAGATCCCTTAAATGATCCACTACATCGCTCGTATGATCACTGGTATGCTCATTTCATATTCAAACTGAAACTGTTCAAATTTTTAGTTAATGCTGGCAATTTTTAAAATTAAAGTATACATTTCAGTGATAGGCCGACTCAAGTGAGAATAATTGAATCATTCGATTTCCAATTGGATAGTTTGTTGTGGTTAGGAGTAAAGTAAAGTGAACTGAATTCTACACAAACGACATCTGATAAGTTTTGTTCTAGCTGTCAAAAAAACTATCTATTAGCGATAACTTCTCAATAGTGTCAGTTGTCATAATTCTAATTAAATTAAGGAAAAGTAGGCTGATTCCCAGCGATAACTCCTCAATAGTGTCAGTTGTCTACAAAGTGTTTAAAACTATTAAAATTGCGATACTTTTTGCAATCTATAACAAGTGACGGCTCGTCAGGAACGAGCCGGGCCGTACCGGTAAAGGGTATCACCGGATAAGGGGGTGAAAAGTGCCCCCAATGTAAATCCAGAATTGCGATGATCAGACGAAAGACAACTGAAAATACCGACATTCCCCAAATTTTCAGCTTCCTTAACCAATTTGTTACTGAGATACGAGGTAAAACGTGATTTTTACATTTTATTTTTTTTTCTCAGCATCTACTGCGTGTATCGAGCTAAAGAAAATTATGCTCAAAATAAATCAAAAAGTTACATGTCAAAGTATTTTTTTCAAAAAAAATTGGCGCCAAATTCAAATATTAAAAAAATAAAAAAGTTTTCAAACTCGATTTTCGCACTGTAGGCATTGGACTACTGTCTCAAATTTTGTACATGTAATGTGCTTTTTAACCCTCTATAACATATATTTTTTGTAGATTTTTCAACAATGTGGAAGATAGCAAAATAAAATAGAAACTAACTTTACCGGTTTAAATAATAAAATTTCGCACCCAAATTGCAATTAAAATATGAGTTGCGATGTTGTTCTCACATGCTGCGATTATTTATTACTTAACACATGCGCGTTACTTAGCCAAAATCGTCAAACCGACCGAAATTTTAAGTCGGCTGTTTGTGAACGAGCAAGTGATACCTGTTATAGAAGAAGATATTGACGACGAGTAGATATTATAAAGCATATCTAAAACTGAATACATAATTTTTTAAATGCCTTTACTCGTATCTTCTCGTACAACAATAAACAATTATGAACTGCTAAACGAAAATGTCATTTAAAAAATGAGTTGTTTTATTACGTAATGTTAAATCTTTTTAACATCAGAAATCTTATTTATTATCAAAATACAGAAGAAACTAGTTGAAAATGACAGTTAAATATTAATATTAATATGAATTATTCATATTGTGGACAAACACATTTTTTTATTACAATTTTGGCGCGAAATATGAATATTTAAACCGGTTTATTTTATTTGACTATCTTCCACATTGTTTAAAATTCTACAAAAAATATATGTCGTAGAGGATTAAAAAACACATTACATGTACAAAATCTGAGACAGTAGTCCAATGTCTACAGTGCAAAAATCGAATTTGAAAACTTTAATATTTTTTTTATATTTGAATTTGGCGCCAATATTTTTTGAAAAAAATACCCTGACATGTAACTTTTTTTTTCCTTTTAAGCAATATTTTTCTCCAGCTCGATGCACGCAGTAGATGCCGAGAAAAAAATAAAACGTAAAAATCACGTTTTCCGTCATATCTCAGTAACAAATTGGTTTAGGAAGCTGAAAATTTGGGGAATGTCGGCATTTTCAATTGTCTTTCGTCTGAGTATCGCGATCCTGGATTCGCATGGGGGGCACTTTTAACCCTCTTATCCTGTGATACCCTTTGATTGAACATGCATTTCTTATAATAAATATATAACAGGCTAATAGCTAGTAATATTAATAAGCACACACTATAAGGCCGATAAATGCGGGAATTTATTTTTATTTTTAATATACAGCGAGTTTTATGTAACACCGAACATTTTCAATGTACATTTTCGTATGTTCGATTTGTCAAGCTAAAGCAATTAATACGATTTGACACCATTAATTTTTAGGTTATGTGTAAATTGGGTTGTCTATATGATCATTACAAATTGTTGCCAACCAATCGCAATTAATGCCTAAACTTATTTCAGTACAAATTGTCCCAGTTACAGCGCATGTGCCTTAAATCTTTAGATAATCGTCGTTTTCTTTAAAAAAGTTTAATTCGAAACTTTAAACGAGTGTTTTCTAAACTCGAAATTTTACTTCATGCGCCACCGGTATAAGCACTGACATATTGCGAAGTTTGAAATATATTTTGAGCTTCAGAGTGTTTTAGTGTTTTACACCGGTGGCGCATGAAGTAAAATTTCGAGTTTAGAAAAGCCTGAAAATTTGGTTTGGTCGCTCCGCGCTTCGCGCTACGCGACCAAACCAAATTTTCAGGCTTTTCTAAACTCGAAATTTTACTTCATGCTTAGCCTGGGAGTGGAAAGCACTCGTTTAAACATCTCTTTGTGAAAATGAACATTGATAATGTTCAGTGTTACATAAAACTCTCAGTATGTTTAATAAGCAACTTCGTATCCGCAAAATCGGCCAGCCGTAGATTTTCAGATTATTGCAAGCGCTACGTTGTCACGAGTGTCAGTGCAGTTTCTGTCGTTACATTTCCCCTGCAGCGTGAACGTACGTCCGCAAATGGTTAACTTCGAGTACGGCAAATTTGCCAAGGCCGTACTCGCTGTTCTTCCACACAATACACCGATGCCTATGTGTCGATGCACACTTTAAATTAGGTTACGTTACAGATCACTGATTTTTATTTTAGAACTAGTGGATTTATTTATGAATGCATTTCTGATTATTTTCATATTATTCAATTTTTAATATAAAATAGGTATTTACTTTAATACAAATGAAGGCCAACAATAATATTACCTAGGTAGATTATGTGAAATTTATCAGTTTATAATGATAATTAACCACATAACATGTTTAAAAATGTTATTGTAACTCCAAAAACATTCTCTCTCTATTTTTGAAAGTCGGGCGAAATTATTAAATCGTTCTAGCAAAGGTGTATGGTTCGGTACGGCAGGCCGTTTAGTCTCAGTGCACGTGCGCCAAAATACATTTGGCCGACCCACTTCGTTAGATCACGAGCCGTCACTGTCTACAGCCCAGTTTTGGCAATTTCTTCAAACTTTAAAAAAAGGTTTTTTCTAACCTTGAAAACAACCGAGTTATCACCACTAATAACTTTATTTTGATAGCTAGGACAATTTCAACAACATCTACAGATTTTGACTCAGTCTTGGGGGGTCGATGCTCAGGATTTTTCCAAACTGGTGCCAGTCCGCACTTGAATATAATTTCCCTCGAACCGTTTAAATTTAAAAAATCATCAAAGCATTGTTGTTATACATGAAATTGTCACAATCCAAATTTTAAGTTGAATGAATTCTCACTTACCTGTGTGCATACTTTGTTGCGACATCTGGGCTCCAGATGACCTTTTTCACCGCATAAAGAGCAAATTGAAGGTCCACTTTTCTCAGTACAATTCATAGCTATGTGCCCCACTTGCCTGCATTTTCTACACCTCGGCCGCTTTTCCTTATCTGATGGTACACGAACTCTATCGCTTTCCAAAATCTTCCAATCATTCGGATTATCTGAAATACAGTTATTTGATAATTCAGATTTCATAAAATGTTATCTTAAAGATATTGGAAGATATACGCATCTGGCTACTGCTCGTTTTTTTTTTATTCTTATTATTTTAAAGAGTTCAATTTGAAGCTTTAAATGAGTGTTTTCCACTCCCAGGTTAAGCATGAAGTAAAATTTCGAGTTTAGAAAAGCCTGAAAATTTGGTTTGGTCGCGAAGCGAAGCGGAGCGACCAAACCAAATTTTCAGGCTTTTCTAAACTCGAAATTTTACTTCATGCGCCACGCGTATTAAACACTGAAAACACTGAGGCACTGTGAACAAGTAAACTTTACTTGAAATCAGAGTCTTATACGCGTGGCGCATGAAGTAAAATTTCGAGTTTAGAAAAGGCTGAAAATTTGGTTTGGTCGCTCCACTTCGCTATGCGACCAAACCAAATTTTCAGCCTTTTCTAAGCTCGAAATTTTTCTTCATGCTTAACCAGGGGGTAGAAAACACTCGTTAAAAGCTTCAAATTGGCCCTTTAAAAAAAACAACAAACATCTGAAGATTTACAGCATATAATTGGGATCATTCAAATGATCAGTCGATTATCAAGATCATTTAAATCCCGATCATTCGATTATAAAAATCACTAGTCTGTATTAAACAACATCTTAACTGGAAGAGCAGGTTGTTTTAAAAACCAAATTTAGCATCTATTAATCTGTCAGCAAAAATACATTTGAAATAAACCTACCAGACATATCCTTCTGCAAGTCCTCCACGTCTAACTTCTCCGCACCAAAACTGTTCTTGTAAAACTCATTCATATCCACTCTCATCATCAAATCAGAACATCTTTTCGGCTTCTCTCCTCTGGTTTTTCGTTTCCTCCCGCCGACTTTCTTCTTATTAGTAACCAAATTGGCCAAATCCACTTCACCCATATTCTCCAAGTCGGCACACTCAAAACCTGACGAAGAAGTAGTCTCCACAGAACATTCGCCTTCTTCATTGGAATACTTGTCGTTATGATCGTTAGAATCCTCAACATTATCATCGCTTGAATCCTTGACGCTATCATCATCAGAATCCTCAACATCAATTATCTCTGGTGTTTTTTCGATTAACTCGATATCTGAATCGGAATCCTTGACAACGTTCTCCGTTTCTAATTCGTGTTCTACCTCTGGTGTTATATTTTCATTATTAGCAACACTGTTGTCCTCATTTGTTTCAGCATATTCTTCGATCATTGTGTTCGTATCAAGTTCTTTATTGCGCGAGATGTCTATTTCAGCAATTTCTTCCACGATATTTTTGGTTGCGCTGTCAAGTCTATTTTCACTCGATTTCCTCTTTCTTTTCCCTTCACTTGTTTTATTCTGTTCTTCGATGTTCTCACTTGTGGTCACGTCATTTTCAGCTTCCTTATTATTACTACTAGACTTTTTCTTGCAACACTCAGTTGCTTTTTCTTGTTCATCAATGTTTTCATTTAATTCCTCATTATTTTTAGACTCGTCAAGATTTGTGTTTCTATTATTACTGCTTGGAGACTTCTTCCTTCTTTTAACAACATCCTTTTCGCGCTCTTCAATTGATTTCTCGATACTTTCCGCCGGCTCAGTCTCTCCATGATTCGATTTTCTCTTCCTCTTATTATGTTCTTGCCCTTCAATCACATCTTCGTTACTTTTAGTTTCTTCATGACTTTTTGTACTCATTCTGCTTATATTTTCAACGATTTCTTCATTGTTCGAAGTCTCAGTTTCCTCGGGATTTCTCTTATCAGTCGTTCTTCTCTTTCTCTTCCCTTCCGACTTCTCTTTTTCCTCCGGGTTTTCACAAGTTTCTTTCTCGGGATTCCTCTTATCACTCGTCCTTCTGTTCTTTTTCCCCTCCGACTTTTCTGGCCCTTCCAGGTTTTTCGAAGTTTCACCTTCATGTTCTGAGGGAGTTATGTTCTCTTCTTCTGCAAATTCTTCAGTGTTACTCTCTTTCCCCCCTTTTTTCATCTTGCTCTTGTTTAAAATTCCAAATTCGGAATGTGTCTCATCAAATTCCATATAACCGGAAATGTTCGTCGTCGTCGATTCATTATGATCAGTATCATCGTCGTTTTCCTCAATCCACTGGTCGCAAATTTTCTTTTTCTTCTTAGTTTTTTTGCTCGGGGAAGAAGATTCTTCATCTTTGTTTTTCTTCTTATTCTTAGAAATATCTGAATCTTCAAAACTTTTATTGATATTTTGTTTCGGGGTTGATTCACTTCTTTTCTTCATCTCGCCGCAATTATCGAAATCTTCTAAGTTTTTGTTGGAAGTGCATTTAGGGGTTTTCTTTTTTTTAGTTTCCTTTTTGTTAGTATATTCACACGAATGTTTCTCAATGTTTTTATCAATACATCTTTTTGGAGTCGATTCCCTTTTTTTCTTCTTGCTAATTTCTTCTTTATTGTTATCATCACATAAATGTTCCTCAATGTTTTTGTTAAGAAATTTTTTTGGAGTCGATTCCCCTTTTTTCTTCTTGTTTATTTCTTCTATGTTTGTATCTTCACAAACATTTTCCTCAATATTTTTAGATCTTTTTGGAGTCGACTGCCCCCTTTTCTTCTTGTTAACTTCCTCTATATTATTATCATCATCACTTATATTGTCGAAATCTAAGGAGAGTAAGGGTTTTACTCTTTTATTTTTTTCTTTCACACTCTTTTCCTTCTTCAAACTTTCACTCTCTTCTTTTTTATTCGCACTTTTATCAATTTCAAAATGAGACAACTCGGGCAGATTTTTGGTAACCCTCGCCTGTCCGGCTTTGCCCTCATCGTAATCGCCCTCATCGTAATCGCCCTCATCGTAATCACTCTCATCGTAATCACTTTCCGATGAAGACGAGTCCTCGTCTTCTGAAACCGATCGGCGCAGGGCTCTCGCCTGGACCTGTTCGAACATATCCCTCGCCGGTGTTAACAAGGGGGCGATTTGTAGACTAGCCGAGGAGCGTTTCGGGGTTATAAAATCGCTGAAGCTGTCCATATTGTTTTCAGAGAATAACTCCTTGGAGGGGCTGTCGAATTCGATTTCGTTGAAACCGATTGCTTTGACCGGCGCGCTTATATCGCTCGCACTGCAACTGCTCTCGCTCTCGCAAATATCGGCAAACGTTTTCTTGTTCGGGGTGCTTTTGGAGATGTCGAAATCCGCTCCGTGTAGACTGAAGTTGAAATTCTGCTCGGCGCTCAACGTGGTCTCCAAAAAATCATTCGATTCCGGCGTACTTAATAATTCATCACGTTCTTGCGCAACCTTCTTAGGAGTTAATTTAGATTTCAAATGTTGATTACTTGAAGCTGATTCATTGCAATCCTTTGTAGGGGGTTTGGTTTTTTTAGGGGTTGTTTTTGACGTTGAAGCCCCAAAGCTTTGGTTATTTGAAGACATGGAGCACACGGATAAAGATTCAAAATCTGGCGGCTTCATTAACTCAGAATCTCTTAGCTGATTTTCAGAAACTAATAATTGGGCGGGAGGGCTGCAAGTTTCAGGATCTAAATCGATTATCGTGTCTTTCGTTTCTTCCACAAAAATAACCTCATCATTTAATCCAACTACAGAATTTTCATTTGATTCAGGTTTTACTTCCAATTCATCATTGTTTTCAGTTGATTTATTACCATCAACGTGTTCTTTTAAACCTTCATTCAAGTTTGATTTTGAAGTATTCAAATCGGAGTCACTATCACTGATGATCACAACCTCGTCTTCCAAATCGACGGCTACACAACTACTCCCGTCACTTCCGGATAGTGAAATAACCTCATCCACAGGCAAGCCGAAAAGTTGGGGGCTGAAATTGTTTATACGAAAATCACTAGCCGAATTTTGAGGCTGGACAATATTTCTGTTTTGGTTCCGATTCCAAAATGCCAAAACCCTATCCATAAAAATTGGATCATTTTGCGGAATCGACTTTGTTCGCTCTTCGACCAAACGTCGTTCTTTCTCTAACTTCCGCAACTTCCTCCTTTCTCTGTCCCTCTGCCTTTTTTCTATCTTATAAACCTTCTTTCTATCCTCCTGAGATAAGGACCTGAAAAGCTCCGCATCATTGACGGCTTTTAGAATCCTATTCCGCTGCTCTGTATCATCATTGCGGTTATTCGGTTGTTTTCTTATATTCTTTTTATTTACGATGGGTTTACTAGAATAAAAACCCATAAATGGGCTTTGTTTTCTCACTTTATTTGCATTTTGGTTACTTTCTAGTAGATGTTTATTTATATTTAGGTTTACGGTTGAACACAGAGGATTTATCTGGAAATCAGTGCTCGCAGCTGAATCAGCTGAATTTTCGTTCAACTGAATATATTCGTCCAGCTTCCCATCCGAACAGGGATTTTCTTGTGCGCACACATTCAAACCAGCAACATCAACTTCGCATTGATTCTCACCACCGCTATTTTCCAGTTCGGCTCTGTTTGAATTGTGAAGTTCATCAGGCACATGCCGGTCAATTCCTTCTTGCGTTGTCGGCGGAATATTTTGGTCACAAGGTAGAACATTTTTAGGTGGAACATTTTGGTCAGTATTTTGGGGTGTAATTAGTAAAAGTGTTTTCGTGCCGTAACTACTTGCACGCCTGTTAGGAGTACGTTTAAAGTATCGCCTTCGAGGGTATTGCAATGGCGTCGTTTGTGGAACATTTGTATCGGTTTCGTGTGTCTCGGTGGATTCATTAGTATAGTGGATTTGGCTGTACAGCCGTGATTCCACTTCTTCTAATTCTTCTCCATCTATATCGCTCTATAAAATTGTACAAATAAGTATTTAACATTGATGTGTGCTACATAATTCTCAGCAATAAACGCAACAGTTTTTTTTTTATGAAATAATGGCAAGCATTGAGAATAGGGCCCGAATATATTCGAGATTGCTAGAAGAACACATTGTGACAATAATTTGTAATTGTGTCTAGTAAAGCGACCAAAATTTATATTTACAATTGCAATATTTTCAACTGGCAATGTCACATAAGAGTCAGCAGCATATTTCTCAATGATGAAGTAAGTTTGATCAATATTTTGCTGTGTTTCATGACATTGAAGCATTACAGATTTGGACTGTGGATAAATATACATGCATGGGTACCAAATGTTGTTAATTGGAACGATTCTGAAAGTGAAATGTTAAATGTAACATATCCGTTATTCTTTAATCTCACATTCTATGCATACATAACAAATCTGCTTAGAAGCTGAAGTTAAAGATTAACACACGTTAAATTCCACATTTCAGTTACAGAACCAGCCTAATTACCTAATAATTAAACATCTAATGACAATGTCCTGAATGCGTTTAAATCACACCGATTAATATCATTTTATCACACCACATTAAGAGAAATGCACCTAATTTGTTTAAACATAACAAAACAAACACCAGTAATACTTATCATGCAATTGTATTCAGGAAAAAAACATAACCTACAATAAATACTCACCAGCATCTTGTGTGAAGCGGTGAAAGCGCCAGGGAAAACAAGATGGTGGGATGATCACAGCACTCTATTTATTAGGATTTGTGCCCATACGAATTCGTAATCGAATTATTTCCTTGTAAATTTCCAAAACTTTCGCAAGAAGGCTGAAGTTGATTAACAAAACACGTGTGACTTAAACTCGCTGCCAACATTTCGACATGAAATTATCTAAATTTGTGCGTGCAAACAAAGGACGGTCGAGTATACGGAAAGAAGGATCGACAGAATCGAAGATTTTGGAGTGGAGGTAGAGATCGCTTACGTCAAATGTGGTTGCTTCATGGTAAACTTTAGGTAAACATGCATAAGCTGTAAATTTTCTGACATTTAGTGTTTTTTTAAAGAGTTCAATTTAAAACTTTAAACGAGTGTTGTCCACTCCCAGACTAAGCATGAAGTAACCCGAGACAAATTTTCTGGGCTTTTCTAAACTCGAAATTTTACTTCATGCGCCACGCGTATAAAACACAGATTTTAAGCAAAGTTCGAATATATTTATTAACACTAAATAATAAAAAATCTATCTATGAAAGTACAGCGAAACCGGAAAGAGAGGTAACCTACACGTCATGGATCTCTCTCGCACGAACTACGACCTGCGGGGAAAGGGGCAGGGGAAAACAGGGAAAGATTCAATTCTATCAAACCTTGTAAAACATGTGTTACGCCCATCGACGTACCTTGCGTGCAAACGAACTACTCAATCATAGATAAGGTATTTTAGAAATGCACCATTTAAAACTGAAATATTGTTTAAAAGAATATGAACACGGTTTAAAACATATAATAAAGGTACAATTGTACACTTGTTTCAAAATCTTATACCTTTATTATATGTTTTAAACCGTGCTCATATTATTTTAAATAATTTTGTTTATATACATACCGGGTGCTGATCCGATTGCTCGGTAATAGCGATTTACATGTAATTTCACACTTTTGCCTAAGATCATAAGCATAAGAAGCATAAGAGATCAAAGTTGTTCAGAATTTAAAATGCTATATGATAAATAAATACGGACCCATTTTCAAAATAGGACGAATAGTACAAGAAAACGAAGATATAAATTAGTAATAATTTGAAAAAAATAACAATAGCCATGATTTTATAATAAAATTTTGCGTCATCAACAACTATCAGTCGTTTTTAATATAATTAAATTAAATGCTCAAAGAGACCTCCATTAGCGTCTAAACATTGACCAAGTCTATCATAAAAATTTCTGTGAACATTCGCAAGTTGCTGGTTCGTTATTTTGTTGCATTCTTCCGTAATTTTGTTTATCAGAACCTCGATGTTAGCATGTCTAGCACCGTATATTTTTGATTTTAAGTGGCCCCATATAAAGAAGTCGTTTGGTTATAAGTCTGAAGAAGGGGCCAATTAAAACAATAGCAAAAAATAACGGTTATAAACAGGCATTAGTTGATCAAATGATTAAAAAGAAAAAACAAAAACAAATGCGGAAGTATTTTTATAGTGTGACAAAAATAGAGAAAACCTACTGGAACAGATTAGAATACGTCAATAACCTCTCACAGAAAATTAAACAAACGGTTAAGGGAAAGGACAATAACATAATTTTGACTAATTCTGTTAACTTAGGAAAATATTAGTGAATAATAAAATTAAAACAGACAATAGTCATTTTAAAAAAAGCGGAGTATATGAGCTGAAATGTGATGACTGCGATGCAATATAAATAGGACAAACAGGCAGGTCTTTTGAAACGCGATTAAAAGAACACAGGAAAGCTATTATTATAGGGGCCTATAATATTAGATCTGTATATTCCTAATCATACGTTGACTGACTGCAGATATTGGGAATGGTTATCGATCACCAAATACGGGTTATCCGTATCCCAATAGTGATAATTTTGCACATTTGGCTCTCCATTTATGGTGAAGGTCGATTCGTCAGAAAAACAAATGTTGTTAATGAAATATCTATCCACATTGGCCATTTCCATTAGTGTTTCACAGAAAACCATTCTAGAATACCTGTCTGGCTCAAAAATCTCCTGGTGGTTCGAAAACTTGTACGATTTAAACTGGTTCTTCTTTAAAATTTTAAAAGTGGTTGTATTGTGCAAATTTAAATCGTCGCCAATTTGCCGAAAACTAATGCGGGGATTTGCAACGGCCGCAGCAATAATGTTTATTTCGTTTACATTACCTCGCACAATTTCTTCTTTCTCGGCTATATTTGAAGTATGCTTTAAACAGGGCTGGCAGGGTTTAAAAACAAATATTTTGCTTGGTTTGAAATCACGTTCTGAATCGTAGAAATAGCGGGTATCGGCCGATCAGGATATAAACCAGCAAACAAGTTTCGAACTTCATTTACACTATTACCGGAATAAAACCACTTCAAAAATATGTTTTTTTCAGCAATTGTATAAGATATTGTTATAAATTACTTAATTGAAAAATACAGCGACCAAAATTTGTATTTACAATTGCAGTATTTTCAACTGGCAATGTCACATACGAGTCAGCAGCATATTTCTCAATGATGGAGTAAGTTTGATCAATATTTTGCTGTGTTTCATGACATTGAAGCATTACAAATTTGGACTGTGGATAAATATACATATATGGGTACCAAATGTTGTTAATCGCAACGATTCTGAAAGTGAAATGTTAAATGTAACATATACGTTATATTGTATTCAAAAAACAGAAAACTTATTGAAAACAGATATTTTTAAAATCAGAAAAATAGATCCAACAATTAAATATCAGACTGAACTCAAAAAAGCATTAAGACAAAGCATACATTTAATTTCGGACAGGGATAGACAAAAACTAACAGTAATGAACCCTAAAGCACCGGTTCTTTATAGATTACCTAAAATCCATAAGGAAGGTGTACCAATACGACCGGTAGTTTCATATTTATACACTCCGACTTATAAATTATGTAAATTCTTAAATAATGTAATTCCTTCGTTCATTAACTTCAAACCTCAACATTCAATAAAAAATTCAATAGACTTGGTAAATGAACTAAAAGAAGTGTCATTTCCTCCAAATGCTAAATTAATTTCGTTGGACGTGAAAAGTCTCTTCACATCAATACCGACAGAAGAGTTGAAAAATATTCTAAACCAAAAAATTCAAAACACTGCCAATCTAGAATCACATAAAAAGGAATTAAAATGTTTAATAGACATTTGCATTAATCAATGCTACTTTGAGTTCAATGGGGATATATATATTCAATCAGATGGACTACCAATGGGATCACCGTTCTCCCCTTTAATGTCAGAAATCTTTATGGATGATTTCGAAAGTAATTTACTAAAACAACCAGAAAGCAAACATATTCAATTTTGGAAGAGATATGTAGATGATATTTTCTGCATATGGACAGGGTCAATAAGACAGTTAGAAATTTTTACAAAATATTTAAATTCATTAAATAGTCAAATTCAATTTACAATAGAAAACGAACTTAAAAATAGTCTTAACTTTTTAGATTTAACGATTACGAAATCATCCAACAATACACTAACATATAAGATATTTAGAAAAGAAACATGTACGGATACAATAATACCTATAAACTCAAACACACACAACCAAATTAAATATAGTACTTTTCATTCATTTATACACAGATTAATTAATATTCCACTTAGTAAAATAGATTATCAAATCGAACTAAACACAATTAAAACAATAGCAAAAAATAACGGTTATAAACAGGCATTTGTTGATTAAATGATTAAAAAGAAAAAACAAAAACAAATGCGGAAGTATTTTTATAGTGTGACAAAAATAGAGAAAACCTACTGGAACAGATTAGAATACGTCAATAACCTCTCACAGAAAATTAAACAAACGGTTAAGGGAAAGGACAATAACATAATTTTCACTAATTCTGTTAACTCAGGGAAAATATTAGTGAATAATAAAATTAAAACAGACAATAGTCATTTTAAAAAAAGCGGAGTATATGAGCTGAAATGTGATGACTGCGATGCAATATAAATAGGACAAACAGGCAGGTCTTTTGAAACGCGATTAAAAGAACACAGGAAAGCTATTATTATAGGGGCCTATAATATTAGATCTGTATATTCCTAATCATACGTTGACTGACTGCAGATATTGGGAATGGTTATCGATCACCAAATACGGGTTATCCGTATCCCAATAGTGATAATTTTGCACATTTGGCTCTCCATTTATAGTGAAGGTCGATTCGTCAGAAAAACAAATGTTGTTAATGAAATATCTATCCACATTGGCCATTTCCATTAGTGTTTCACAGAAAACCATTCTAGAATACCTGTCTGGCTCAAAAATCTCCTGGTGGTTCGAAAACTTGTACGATTTAAACTGGTTCTTCTTTAAAATTTTAAAAGTGGTTGTATTGTGCAAATTTAAATCGTCGCCAATTTGCCGAAAACTAATGCGGGGATTTGCAACAGCCGCAGCAATAATGTTTATTTCGTTTACATTACCTCGCACAATTTCTTCTTTCTCGGCTATATTTGAAGTATGCTTTAAACAGGGCTGGCAGGGTTTAAAAACAAATATTTTGCTTGGTTTGAAATCACGTTCTGAATCGTAGAAATAGCGGGTATTGGCCGATCAGGATATAAACCAGCAAACAAGTTTCGAACTTCATTTACACTATTACCGGAATAAAACCACTTCAAAAATATGTTTTTTTTCAGCAATTGTATAAGATATTGTTATAAATTACTTAATTGAAAAATACAGCGACCAAAATTTGTATTTACAATTGCAGTATTTTCAACTGGCAATGTCACATACGAGTCAGCAGCATATTTCTCAATGATGGAGTAAGTTTGATCAATATTTTGCTGTGTTTCATGACATTGAAGCATTACAAATTTGGACTGTGGATAAATATACATGTATGGGTACCAAATGTTGTTAATCGCAACGATTCTGAAAGTGAAATGTTAAATGTAACATATACGTTATATTGTATTCAAAAAACAGAAAACTTATTGAAAACAGATATTTTTAAAATCAGAAAAATAGATCCAACAATTAAATATCAGACTGAACTCAAAAAAGCATTAAGACAAAGCATACATTTAATTTCGGACAGGGATAGACAAAAACTAACAGTAATGAACCCTAAAGCACCGGTTCTTTATGGATTACCTAAAATCCATAAGGAAGGTGTACCAATACGACCGGTAGTTTCATATTTATACACTCCGACTTATAAATTATGTAAATTCTTAAATAATTTAATTCCTTCGTTCATTAACTTCAAACCTCAACATTCAATAAAAAATTCAATAGACTTGGTAAATGAACTAAAAGAAGTGTCATTTCCTCCAAATGCTAAATTAATTTCGTTGGACGTGAAAAGTCTCTTCACATCAATACCGACAGAAGAGTTGAAAAATATTTTAAACCAAAAAATTCAAAACACTGCCAATCTAGAATCACATAAAAAGGAATTAAAATGTTTAATAGACATTTGCATTAATCAATGCTACTTTGAGTTCAATGGGGATATATATATTCAATCAGATGGACTACCAATGGGATCACCGTTCTCCCCTTTAATGTCAGAAATCTTTATGGATGATTTCGAAAGTAATTTACTAAAACAACCAGAAAGCAAACATATTCAATTTTGGAAGAGATATGTAGATGATATTTTCTGCATATGGACAGGGTCAATAAGACAGTTAGAAATTTTTACAAAATATTTAAATTCATTAAATAGTCAAATTCAATTTACAATAGAAAACGAACTTAAAAATAGTCTTAACTTTTTAGATTTAACGATTACGAAATCATCCAACAATACACTAACATATAAGATATTTAGAAAAGAAACATGTATGGATACAATAATACCTATAAACTCAAACACACACAACCAAATTAAATATAGTACTTTTCATTCATTTATACACAGATTAATTAATACTCCACTTAGTAAAATAGATTATCAAATCGAACTAAACACAATTAAAACAATAGCAAAAAATAACGGTTATAAACAGGCATTAGTTGATCAAATGATTAAAAAGAAAAAACAAAAACAAATGCGGAAGTATTTTTATAGTGTGACAAAAATAGAGAAAACCTACTGGAACAGATTAGAATACGTCAATAACCTCTCACAGAAAATTAAACAAACGGTTAAGGGAAAGGACAATAACATAATTTTCACTAATTCTGTTAACTTAGGGAAAATATTAGTGAATAATAAAATTAAAACAGACAATAGTCATTTTAAAAAAAGCGGAGTATATGAGCTGAAATGTGATGACTGCGATGCAATATAAATAGGACAAACAGGCAGGTCTTTTGAAACGCGATTAAAACAACACAGGAAAGCTATTCTAAATAATAAACAGACCATGGGGTTTGCAAAACATTGCATCGCGGCTAATCACTTTTTCAGCTCAAATGACTGTAAAATGTTGCATTCGGGTAATAAGGGATTAGTTTTGAATTAACGTGGTCAATGACAACGAGGACCTTTGGAATTCCCCGATAATTAGAGCGCTTATTACCTGAAATGCCAACATCTAGTATATATAATCAATTTTGCTCTTTTGTACACCATTCTTGAAAATGGCATTAAGCCGAAACTAGTTGAAAATAAAACAATTTATTAGTAAAACAAACCAAGTGAATTTCAATCAAATACCTATATATTAATAGAAATGTTTTACCAAGTGATCAATGAGAAACAAGTTAACGATATATACGTTATTCTTTAGTCTCACATTCTATGCATACATAACAAATCTGCTTAGAAGCTGAAGTTAAAGATTAACGCACGTTAAATTCCACATTTCAATTACAGAACCAGCCTAATAACCTAATAATTAAACATCTAATGACAATATCCTGAATGCGTTTAAATCACACCGATTAATATCATTTTATCACACCACATTAAAATAAATGCACTTAATTTGTTTAAAGATAACAAACACCAGTAATGCTTATGATGCAATTGTATCCAAGAAAAAAACATAACCTAAAAAATACTCACCAGCATCTTGTGTGAAGCGGTCAAACCGAAAGGGAAAACAAGCGCACTTAAATATTGAAACGGAGTGCGATTTTACGAAAAGGCAAAAGGAAAAAAACATAATCTACAAAAAATACTCACCAGCATCTTGTGTGAAGCGGTCAAAGCGAAAGGGAAAACAAGCGCACTTAAAAATCCAAACGGAGTGCGATTTTAAGAAAAGGCAGAACTGGCAGTTGTTGATGACGCAAAATTTTGTTTTAAAATCATGGCTATTGTTATTTTTTTCAAATTATTACTAATTTATATCTTCGTTTTCTTCTATTAGTACTATTTTGAAAATAAATACGGACCCATCATATATCATTTTGAATTCTGAACAACTTTGATCTCTTATGCTTTTGATTCAAAATAATTAGTGGAGCAGGAAACTGCAAAAGTGTGATTTTACATGTAAATTGCTATTACCAAGCGGTCGGATCAGCACCCAGTATATGTATACTTAAAAGAAAAATTCCCTATATCAGGTATGGGCAACCTTTGACATGTTGAGGGCCAAACTTTAGCGTGCAAATACGTTCGCGGGCCGCGTTTAAAAGTACTTAGTGCATTTTAAAGTAGTGATAATATGTTTTGCGATAGATATTAGACATGAAATAATACGACAATGTTATTATAGTACAATTTATTAAAATAACAAATTGAAATTTAAATTATAATTAAATCGTTAAATTTGCAATTGTTACAAACTACGAAAGTTAAATACACCGAAATCAATGAGACACTTGAACTTGAATTTGGGAAACAAATCCATCGATATTTGGATTAATTCCACTGACACAAAGACGTAAAGAATATTCCAAATTATCGTCAGTCAGTCTTGTACGATGTGTTGATTTATTAACTTTCATCAATGAAAAGAACTGTTCGCATTTATAAGTACTGCCAAACGCACAAATCAATCTTCTTGCGAATTTTCTAAGCTGCGGAAAATTGTCTTCATCTAGGTATTTTTTGTAGAAATCGCACAACTCTACGTCTTCAAATTTGGATTTTAGGAGTGAGTTTTCTTGAATCTCGATCAACTCCATTTGTAAGTGTATTGGAGCATTTTGTACAATATATGTTGTAGGAGTAGCAAATAAACTGAAACAGTCTTCCATGTTTTTGAAGTCGCAAAATCTGTTCGAAAATTTTTCCGACAGTAACTTGAGTTCTTCAGCATATTGAGCATAAGCAATATTTTCATATGCAGAGAGCGTGTTGAAATGGTAACTGTTACCAGACAGCATCTGTGACTCCCACAAGCGTAGTTTGATCTGAAACGCTTTTAAATGGCTGTACAAATCATTTACTAACTGTCCTTGTTTTTGAAGTTTCAAATTTAAATCATTCAAATAGCCTGTAAGATCGACCAGAAATGCTAAGTCACATATCCATTTTGGGTCACTTAATTCAGATAGTGGTTTATCTTTTATTTTCATAAAGTCTGCTATCTCATTTCTAAGCTCGTAAAACTGTTTCAACATTTTTCCTTTGCTCAGCCACCTGACTTCACAATAATATGTTACGTCGTTATATTCAGCTGATATTTCATCCAAAAACGCCTTGAACTGACGATGGTTAAGCCCTCGGGATCGAATAAAGTTGATGGTTTTTACTACCATATTCATAACATTCTGGAGTCGAATGGACTTAGAATACAAGTTCTGTTGGTGGATAATGCAATGAAGGACTATCAAATCATCTTTTTGCACATTTAATTCTGTTGCTTTTTCATTCAAAATTCCGATGAAACCTTTACGTAAGCCGACCATAGAAGGTGCACCATCAGTGCATACTCCAATTAATTTTCACCATGGCAAGCCAAAACTTGTGAATACCTTTTGAACTTCAATAAAAATATCCTCTCCTGTAGTGGTTCCTTTTAGCGGCTGTAAAGCAAGCAATTCCTCAGTAACAGTGAACTCCTTATCAACACCTCGAATAAATATAGCCAGTTGAGCTGTGTCAGACAAATCGGTGCCGGTGCTCTCGTCTAATGCTATGGAAAATGATTCAAAACCAGCCATACGGTCAGTCAATGTTGTTTTTATATCATTAGCCATCATTTCTATACGTCGAACAACAGTTCGTCTTGACAAACTAATTTTCAAGTTGTGTTCTTTGTTTATGAAACATTTGTTGCTGTTTTTCCAAATTTGGTGTAAGCTTCTGGATTTTGTCTGTTCTTAATTGTCCTATCAGTGAGTGCAGCGTAGCATGCTTAGTTGAGTAATGCCTCTTTATATTGAATTCTTTCATTACTGAAATGGATTCATTACACAGCAAACAAATAGGCTTACCATTGTGCAAGATAAAAAAGAATTCTTCAGTCCATTTTTCTTGAAAATGGCGACCCTCTGTATCTACTTTTCGTTTCTTTCCACCAGACATCATTTTTGTTTACTTTTCGTTCAATAAACTTGATAACAAACTATAGTTAGTAACCACTCAAGATGCACACAAAGTCACAAAGCAAGTTGACGGCTCGAGCAGTTCGCTAGGGTATCGCTTGTCCAAGTTATCACCTCGGTAGCTCAAATAGAACTCGGGCCATCCACCCGCTTATATAGGCAAAATGAACGAATAATCTGGAATAAACTAGTTTAGAATAATTGAGAAGCAATAAATCTTTTGATGTGTCGCCCGTGAGGCGGCAAACCTCAAAGAATTTGATCGAGCAAGTCGAGTGGCGGCGATTATCAAAGAGTGAGGCGGCAAACATCAAAGAATTTGATGTTTGCCGCCTCACTGTCACTCCCGTGAGTATAAGTACTTAATGTAATATTTTGTTAATTGGGTTTTTTCAAAATGTCTCGCGGGCCGGATCATATCTTACCAAAACGATCCGATTTGGATTTTGTCGTTACAGAATATTACAAACAACATATGTCAAACTTGGTTTAATTAAAATTTAAGAAATGACCATTATTACACAAAAAAGAAAAGTAGATAGATAAAAACATTTTTATTGCAATAATAGGATAAATAAATTGTAAATATTTCTAAACAAGCATAAAAAAAATCAACAATTAAACCGAATGGAAAAAAATCCCTTTCAATTCAGTCTCGCAGAGCTTCTTCACTTCATCTGAAACAAACAAATACTAATAACAAATCCCCAATCTAGATACGAAACGAAACACTCACCACTGATATCAATCAAACGGGCATTCTTCTGCTGAAGAGCGACATAAAATTCCCTCATATTACTGACCTTCCCTACGACCCAATAGTCACTCGTAGTCTTAATAATCGTCTCGCCTGCGTGTTCCAACATTTTCTTCCTACTGTTGATGTCCTCCATTATTTTCAAACACTCTTTAGAAACGGAAATATTGCCAGTTTGTTTATTATCCAAATGCACAGTACTTTTGTAGGCTAATTTTAATTTGTTGAAATAAATAAATCGTGGTGTTATTTCGGAAACATTCGAAGGCGTCACCACTTGTTTTGTGCAGTATTCAGCAATATCGGAGACGATTAGAGTTAATTGAGGACCGATGAACTCGTCAAGTTTTTTAAAAGTTTCCAACGTTAACTCTTCATTACCTGCAGACATTTAAATTGGTTACAAATCCTTACCTATTCATTGATTACAAAAAGCTTTTAAAAATCAACTTACCGTTAATGAATAAACAAACAGAGGCGCTTAACGCTCGGTACACGATCAAATAATAAACTTTAGATTCTTTCTCATTGAACAAATGCACTTTTGGAATTTTCCCAATGGTTTTTGCCGTTTTTAAATTTTCAGGGCCGGTTATAAACCTTCCATGATGCAAAGCGGCAAATGGCGACGATTGATGTCTCGGCATTGAACCCCCTAACAATTCACTCCCGACATGAGCTGGGAGTAAAGTCGTCACCAAGTATTGATAGACTATTTGCATATCGTTAGGCTCTATTCCGCTCCTAAAAAAGTATTTGTACTCAAAATTAAAGTAATCAGAAGAAAATTAGGTTAATTGTTGAACATAGGCATTGTTACAGTACTTTTCAAAAGGGGGCAAAATAATAATAAAAATCTATGTTTAGCATCTTTTGCTATACAATAAAATTCTTATTCTAATCCAAATTTGTGTAAAATATATTAAAATTGATAACTGTATGTTTTTAAGTTTACGTGAAGTGATTATTACACTAAAGAAAGACTGTTATTCCTTACTTCACTTTTTATTTGTATCGTTAGATTGATAATGAGCACTTTGTGTCTCGAAATGTACATCTAACGATACAAATAAAAAGTGAAGTAAGGAATAGCAGTCTTTTTTAGTATATTAAAATTGAATAACTTTAAAGTGATCGTCAAATTAAAAACAGTAAAAATGTGTTTATGAAAATTGTCAAAAATAGAATAAATGCATTATTACCAAACTAAATGATCATTATACAAAAACGCTGTATATTCAACGAGTGGAAACTGGCACTCCAACGAATTAATGAAGCTCTGAACGTTTAAAAACGTCTGCTTGTCAAGTGGAAGAAACTGTATCCCATTAAACACATTCAAAATATCACAGTGTTGAAGTTTTATTGATGTTACATACTAAAAATGAATATGCATTTTTTAATCACCGTTGCGCTAAAACTAAAAACATTCATTTACTCACTGCTGTAAAAAATTGTTCCAATCTCATTTTAAGTGTGGCTACATCATATTTCTCAATAGATCTGGCAAATTTTCCGTTAAATAACCTGTACATTAAGTAAGATTGCTTTAGAACTTCCTCGTAAACATTATCCTGTATTTCTTCTTCCAGATAATCGTTACACTCCACTCCATCTTTAACTTTTTTAACAAAAGGCACGTTTAATGTCTGTTGGTTAAAATATTGTTAATAATACATTCGAAACATGTTTTGTATAAATTACCATTACAATCCAGAAGTTTTCTTCTGGTTGGAAATATAGCTGTCGACGTTTTTGTGTGTGTACTGAATTTATGGGCCCGTCAGGTTTAAACGATCTAGAAATAAAATAGTTATTACTTCAACAGAAACATTATTATCTTATATTAGTACTTTGATTTTGTGTTAATTATGAAAATTATTATAAAGTCTGTAATATTTAACTCATTAATCGCCATTGATGCGTATACGCAACTTTATTAATTTTTTGTCAATTAAATTACTAAATAAGTTAATTTGATATATTATTTGACCTGACTTGAAAATGTATGAAGAAAAAGGTAAATATTTTGTTATTTAAATATTTCGATTATTACTCATTAAAAAAAATAAAAAATAATGCTAGTGTATTTATAACTTCACAATATTTCAGTGTTTTATATGCGTGGCGCATGAAGTAAAATTTCAAGTTTAGAAAAGCCTGAAAATTTCGCGCAGCGGAGCGGCCAAACCAAATTTTCAGGCTTTTCTAAACTCGAAATTTTACTTCATGCTTAGTCTGGGAGTGGAAACACTCGTTCTAAACTTTATATTGCACGTATTTATATAAAATCGACGAATGCCTGATAATATACAGCGTATACATTATGTATATTTAAAAAGAAAAATTCACAGTACGTAATATAATAATTTATTCATAAGAATCATAAAAATGAAGTGCACAGTTAACTCTATATTCCTAAAACCAACGTTCAGAGTTAACCCTATAATTACTCAGCCGTTAATGGGTTAATAAAGCAAATACTCACGCTGTGAATTGAATTATAGCTTCAGCTAATCCCATATTCTTAATCCTTGTATCGATGTGGTCATCGTTAGGATAATAAAAAAAAATCTTCTTGTATTCCTGCAAATAAGAAAAAAAAATACCACCTCATAAATGCTAACCTCCATATAATGTTTGCGACACAAATAAATAATTTTTTGTACTGAGGAGGCTTCTACTTCGTTATACATGTTAATTTATCAATTAAAACTTATCATGTTCGATAATGAAAAGCTAAATTTGCCGAAACTGCAGTCACATAAAAATAAATTGTGTTATACAGTTTTTTATTGACAGATAAATCAATAAATGTGATTTCTTTTTAGTAAAATTTACTTGTAAATCGAGTTATGTAAAAGATTTTAATGTAAATTTACTGAATGTATTAAATATCGTTTTATTTGTAATTTACATGTAAGTGATCTCTTACCTCGCCTTCACAATTTCCATATAATGAATTAAATATAAAAAAATTGTTTAAGTCGATTTCCCCCTTTTCACTCATGTTAATTTTAACGTAATAATTATTAATTCATTAATTTTCAACACGATTTCTTTGTATTTTAATCAAAAATTGGTTATGTTGTGACATTTGTTAATTTTGACAGTAGTTCAGATTTAATAAATCACCTACTTTGCGAATGAACTACTGAAATTTCGGGATTGCAGCCTATAAACGGAATAATTACTAATATCGATATTTTCCAAAAAAATCCAATTAAGTTGGTTACTTAAAAGAGGGAAATTTGAAATTATATAGGATTGCAGCCTCTAAAGCAAAAAATTACCAGACAAATGACTAGGGAAATTTTCTGATAAATTCCTTTTAAGTTGGTCACATGGAAAGCGGGAAATTTAAAATGTTTCAGGATTGCCACCCCTAAACCAAAAAGTTAGCAAACAAATGACTAGGGAAATTTTCTGATAAATTCCTTTTTAGTTGGTCACTCGGAAAGCGGGAAATTTGGAAAGTTTCAACCTTTGAAAAATTACCAATCAAATGATTTAGGAATACATATCGAAAATTCAATGTTCCGTTGGCTGCAATGAAACAAGGGAAATTTGAATATATACTGATTGTAACATTTAACACGTTAATCGCCGCGCGGCATTCAATTTATGTCGCGTTAAATTTGCGTTTAGGTCCCGCTTCTATTTTAATACGTTAATCGCCGCGGGATCTAAACGCAAATTTAACGCGGCACAAAGTGAATACCACGCGGCGATTAACGTGTTAAATGTTACAATCAGTATATATTTGCTTTGATTAAAAAACACTTAGAACCTTTCTTCAATACTTTATTTTGTAACCAAATGTACATTTCGGACACGAAGTGTCCATTATCAATGGTTTGATACTAATACGAAAAATATACATTTTACACTGATATATATACACTAAAAAATGAGGGAATTAGAGGGTGTCGGTAGAGGGTGTGGTTATGGTGGTAATAAACTAATTTTAGTCGAAAAAAGGTTATCTGTGGGTAAGTAGGTACGTGTTTGATGGGGATTCCAAGGGATTAGGAAAACACCCGAGTTTCAGGTGGACACACTAAATCTAATAAAACATTTTCGAGCGGACTTAAATCGAAATTTAACAGTAGGTTTTCTTGTTTTTTCATTTGAATTGCCTCCAACATATTTAAATGATAGTGTGTAGAATGTTTCAATAATTTTACGTTTTCTAAAATGAACTTATGGCCCGTTTCAATTGCAGGGTTAGCGACCGCAGATTTATCCGGATTCAGGTGTTTAATGTGTGAGACATGTTCCTTGAATCTAGTTTGAATGTTTCTTTGTGTTTGTCCTATGTATATTTTGTCACAATTCGAACATTTAATGGAATAAATTCTAGATTTTTCTAAGAAATGTATTTCGTTAAAAGTGTTCCCTAGTAAATTGTGTAATTTTGTATTTACATAGTACGCTGGGGTTAAATTGAATTTCTTGTACAATTTTTTGAAATTATTTTCGATTGTGGGGGAATAACTTAGTCTGACATATTTTGTTTCTTTATGGTTTCTATATCTGTAAGTGAAGTTATATTTCGGAGTTTATATTTACGTGAATGTCTATTAATTAGTCTCTGTATTGTATTTCTGTTGTATTTAAGGTGTGCTGCTATTGTGTGAATGAACTTTAGTTCCTTTTTTCTAATTTCGGGTGATAATGGTATGTTGAAGGCTCTATTAATCATACTATTAAAGGCAGATAATTTATATTTCATTGGTGCAAATGCGTTGGCATGGATATAATTGAAAGTATGAGTATGTTTCCTAAATATATCAAATTCTAATTTATTGTTTTCTCTTTTTATAAGAATGTCTAGGAAGGGCAGTGAGTTTTCGTCCTCTAACTCGTATGTAAAATTTATACTATTGTAAATATTATTAATGGATGAGATGAAGTTGTTAATATCGAAATTTGTTTCGACCACAGCAAATATGTCATCGACATATCTAAACCAAATATTCGGAAACTGGGTTATTGATTTTTTGGCAATATTTTCAAAATTATTTAGAAAAATGTGAGCAAGAAAAGGTGATAACGGGTTACCCATGGCAGTGCCAAATGTTTGCTTATAGTACGAATTATTGAACTCAAACACGTTACAATCCATCACTAGTTCGGTAAGCTGTAAGTATTCTTTGATTTGTTCGTTTGGAATATTATTTTTTATTAAAATTTCTTCTAGAATAGAAATGGTGTTCTTGATTGGTATGCTCGGGAATAGTGATTCAACATCGAAGGACACTAGTTTATGATCGGATGAGATTTTTATCTTTTCTAAGTGTTTTGTTAATTCTATGGAATTTCTAACTGAAAAATCGTTTTCTATTTCTAAGGTTTGGAACTGGGTGACTAACCATTTAGCAATTTTATATGTGGGAGATTTGATATTTGAAACAATCGGGCGGAATTTATTACCTGGTTTGTGAATTTTTGGTAAACAGTATAATTGAGGTATTTTTGGGTTTTTGACTTTCAGATTTAAATTAAGTTTTTTATCGATTAAATTTGTTGAGGCCTTCAGTGTAGCATTAATTTTCTTGATATATGTATTTATTGGGTTTTTTGTTTGCCGAGTATATGGTCCTGATTCTAATAAATTATTTACACTGTTAAAATAGTCTGTCTTATTTATAATCACGACACTGTTACCTTTGTCCACCTTTAGGTAAAAACAATCTTTTTCTTTTACGGAAATGGAGAAATAACGAATGAATTGTAAATAGTCTGTAAGATATTAAGATATGCCAATAAAGGTCTTTTTTTTTTTTCTTTTTCTTTTAATTTCTCGACGATTTCGTGGGTGTTGAAAACTTCTTGTTGGTTAGACATATCCATGGTTTTCTTTAAGGTGTCCTTAGCGGAAGTGCAAAATTGTATGGAAAGATCCGGTGTTAGTCTAGTTGCTGCGATGGCTACGTCGTTGACAACCTCTTCGATGGGAAGTTTCTTTGGGTTTATGGAATGCTTTAAACCTTTTCTTAGCAGTTCTTGTTCGGCGTCGGAGAATGTGATGTCTGTTTTATTTATAACAATATATATATTTGAATTTCCCTTGTTTCATTGCGGCCAATGGAACATTGAATTTTTGGTGTGATTTGAAATTGGAATATTTGTGACAACTAAACTAATTTGACTAATAATAACTGAACACCTGAAAGAAAATTGGTTCAAAAACTGTAATTTCGTTTAAACAGTGATCGATTACAAAGGATGCAATAAACACTTCTAACAACTGAAAAATAATCAGGTATAAAATATGTGAGAATAAGTTTCAGACTTGTTTTGTTTGTTCGCTGGGAATTTTATAGCACGTATTATTATTTTAACCTCACTATTTAGAAGTTTATAATTATTTAATTATATTTATTATTTTTGTATTCTTTAGATTGTCAGTTTAAGATAAAGCAAGTTATTAATTGCATGAGAAGTAGTAAAATGACTATCATTAATCGTCCAAGTGGCTCGTAATGTTGTCATATGCGTACATACATCCATGAAGTTTTTCTTTCAACTATGCATACCACAAATATGTGCTGTAAGTTTTCAGATATTCGTTCTTTTTTAAAAGCGTTCAATTTAAAGCTTTAAACAAGTGTTATCCACTCCCAGGTTAAGCATAAAGTAAAATTTCGGGTTTAGAAAAGCCTGAAAATTTGATTTGGTCGCGTAGCGAAGCGAAGCGAAACGAAGCGACCAAACCAAATTTTCAGGCTTTTCTAAACTCGAAATTTTACTTCTTGCGCCATGCGTATAAAACACTGGTTTCAAGTAAAGTTCACCAAACTAAGAGTTGCCAATTTAATAAACAATTATAAAAATAACACAAAAAACAAAATACACAAGAAAAGACAATTTGAAATAAAAGCCATAACAAATATACAGAATAAAATCAAGAACAATCATCTCATAATATATAAAATTACGAAAAAAACTATTCGTGAAAATGCAAACAGTGTCTAAATTAATAAGACAATTTAAGACGATAAATATCCAATCATCTCATCCTAACTAAAGCAGATAAAGGTAATACAGTAACAATTTTAACAAAACAAGACTACATACAAAAAACAGAACTGCTATTTCAATCAGATTTTAAAAAGCTAAATAAAGATCCAACCAATAAATTCCAAATAGAAATAAAAAATACATTGAAATTATGCAAAGACCTATTAGAGAACAAATTACAATTTTATTAGAATGAACCCAAAAGCTCCAGCGCTCTACGGGTTACCTAAATTACACAAGGAAGGTACCCTTATGAGACCCGTTGTATCATACATATATGCACCAGCGTATAAATTATATAAATTCTTCAATAAACGTTTACCTTGTTTTCTAAACACAATATGCCATTAAAAATTCTATAGAACTCGTACAAAAATTAAAATCTGTAAATATTCCCACCAACGCAAAATCAATATCATTCGACGTAAAAAGTTTGTTTACTTCTATCCCAATGTTAGAATGAAAGGAAATCATACTAGAGTTAATTGATAAGTCTGATAATAGCATTGAAGAAAAGTCGGAAATGATATTAATTGAAATTTGCTTAAAACAAAATTACTTTGAGTTTAATAACACCTTTTACACTCAAACTGACAGTTTACCTATGGGGTCACCCTTATCACCTCTATTTGCGAAAAGTTTCATGGCAAATTTCGAAAAATTAATGTTCAACAATCGTGACATTAGAAATAAAATGAACATCATTTTCTGGAGTAGATATGTTGATGATATATTTTGTATTTGGACTGGTACTAATCGACAACTAAAGTTCTTTGAAAAATATTTAAATTCAATAAATAACAAAATCCAATTTACATCGGAAATTGAAATTAATAATAGCCTAAACTTTCTAGATTTGACAATAGAGAAAAACAATAATCATTTAAATTTCAAAATTTATAGAAAAGAAACGTTTACAAATACGATAATCCCCAATACATCAGACCATCGAAATCATATTAAATTTAGCACATTTAATTCTTATATTAATCGCTTACTAAATATCCCTTTAAATAGCCAGGCATATAATAATGAATTAAATATAATTAAAACAATCGCCCGAAATAATAGTTACAAATCAGAAATAATCAATGCAATTTTGAAAAATAAAAAGAAAAAACAACTAATGAAATATTGCTACATTCAAGATATTGTAAAAACAAAATGGATCAAATTAAATTACGTGAAAGATTTGTCAAATAAAATAATGAATACTGTGAAGGGTAAGGAGTTTAATATCATATGTACAAATATATGTATAAACAAACTAATTTAGGAAAACTTATAATAAACAATAGATCCCCCGTGGACAAAACAACAAAATGTGGAGTGTACAAAATTAAGTGTAGTGAATGTGACACAATATATATATATAGGACAGACGGGACGATCATTTCATACACGATTAGAAGAACATAAGAAATCAATTTTAAATAATAAACATAATACAGGAATTTCTAAACATTGTATTAACAACAATCATTTTATAGATACCAATAATTTTAAGATTTTATGCTCAGGTAATAAGGGACAAATTTTAAATCTCAGAGAGGGCTTAGAAATTATAAAGCCATAAAATGCGTAAAAAACCTCGTCAACGAGGAGATTTGGAATTCCCCAATTGCAAAATCCCTTATTACCTGATTATATATAAGCCGGTCGGTTTCTTCTGTAATCCACTCTTGATAATGCCGTAAAAAGCGAAACTAGTCGAGTAAATAGAAACAAATAGTGAAACAAACCAAGTGTTTTTAATTTATCCTTCAATATTAAAGTTCACTTGTTCACAATATTTCAGTGTTTTTAGATGATACCCATTTAAAAATTAAAACTTGTCAATCATCTAAAAAAATTAAAAGTTGTGTTGGGTTTTTTTGTTATTAAAATCGATAACGGTTTTTTTTTTGACATAAAAACTATATGTCTAGAGTTCAGGGTAAATTAAAATGACAGAAATTTTAAAATATATATCAGTTTATTTAAAAATATTTCGAATTAACTATTGCAGTACATTTTTTATAAAAATCACAAAAATATTGTAAGCGCGAAAATAAATAATTCACTATAAAAAAACACTTACAATATACAAAACTTAAAACAATGTGTCTGTCTCTAGGACCATTCGAAACGAAAATCGCGAATGAAAAGTTACAAAATCTCGTATCGAAACACGAATAAATTCATTTTTCTGTGCGTGTCAAGAAATTTCGATTCAGTTGTTGACTATGGGCACAAAAGAGAGCTCCGTGTGATTTTGCGCAAAAATGAGATTCAGCTGTGAATCCAAGCCGACGTTTTCGACACGGACTATGTAAGAATCGTTGCTCCTTGGCTCTTTCCTGACAATGGCTTGGCCACACACTCTCATGAGATGCTCTTCGTTATCGGCGGAACCTCCACCCGTTATCGCTAGTTTTACATGGCACATTACATCGATTTGGATGTGTTTTTCTATGGCGTATTTACCAGAAGATGTGAGTACCTAAATAAAAGAAGAGGAAATAATCAGTTTTATTATACTATTAAGCAAAACATAATTTTTATGGACATCCCCCACTGAGCAACCAACAAACAAATAACGTTATATCAACATTGTCGCAACATTAAACGCTGTTTTAATGTTGATGATACATTACTAAGATGTGATTGCTCATTGGGCCTAGTTTTTTAAGTTTATTAAGTCTGGAGTTTTATGGATTAAACATTCAGGTAACTTTGTTCTTAACATACCCTTTCCATGTGTTCTTCCTTTTGTGGTAAATCGGCTCTGAAAACAGAAGCTTCGCCCAATTTTTGTTCGTTAGCCATTATTGAGAATTTCATGCCAGTGTGGACGGCTCTTGGTTCCAAACCCAAACCATCAGGATGATTGTCTGACCATAAATAATTGTCTTGATTTACTAAGGAATCTGGTTGGAAAGTCAGCCTCTTGGCATATCCCATTCCAATGCTGACTAATTTCAGTGCACGTCCATCGAAGAGGTGGTCTTTACGATCATTAGGACGGACTCTGTAGTGGAAACCTGGGATTATTCTTGGATCCACATAAGTACCTGGAATGGATAAAATTATATTTATTAGCTTAAATTAAAAAAAAATTCTGAAATAATTGCACCAAACACGTTAAACTGGTTCAACTCTGAACTTGAGTTCAAAGTGACATTAGAAGAATAGGAACTGTCATCTTAACCTTGAGTTTAACATTTCTGGTGCAACTGGGCCTTAGTGGTTTTCAGCGATGGCTCGCAGGCTAACTTCAGGGTCGGCCACAGCACCAAGGCACACAAAATTTGAGGTTGGGATCGCGCTTTATAAATACAAGGAATTGCACAACAAAGTCACCTTTCAATAACTGATACATATTACCTTGGATCTCTGGCCGACCCTGAAGTTAGGCTGCGAGCCGTCGCTAGTGGTTTTATAACAAAACATTTAATAATAGTTAAGTTTTAAAGAAGTTAAGTAATCGGCTAGACAGTTTTTATTACTTACCAACAACAGGAATTTCGTAAGGCTCCAAACCAGTCATGCTATACTTAGTAGGAACATCATTGATATCCTCTCCTTTTACGGTGACCCTCCTGTGGACACTCTGAATACCCGGCACCAGGTAATATCTGTGATGCTTAATACTGATATTAATCACCCTCGTGATCTCGGCTCTGGGCGAGCCCTTCTTCTTTGTGCAAATAGCGATCCCGTTAAGGGTCATCGGCTTACCAACGCCAGTCTCATAAAACTCAACCTTACCAGCGAACCTAACCCGCACCCTTTTCTCAACGGCGTCGGGTTTTAAGTTCGTCGCGGTCTCAACCTGTGGACCCTGAAAGAGTGAGTAATGTTATAGATGGGGCACTCGGGACTTGCTAAAACGAATTACATTACTGTTTTGCATCGTAACTTACGACCGTGATTTTTTTCTCTCAAGGAGACGGGTGTGATGGTTTGTTTGAATCCTTCAGCCTTATGGATTCAATACAGCTCGGATGTGTCTAGCAACAGCATTTGGAATACTGATACACGAACATAATGGTCGATATAATGATATAGCAGGGCTGCCACTTTATTTTATGATAATCTGTATTTTTATTATACCTTTTATTATTTATTATTATTAACCCCCAAATTAACAACAAAACAGATTCACCAGTGAACTCTGATTGATCAAAATATTTTCGGCTAAAAAAAAATCTGTTTTATTGTTAGTTTTTCTCAACGTAAAAAACCCTTATTAATTTTTATAATATAAATTAATAATGTGGACTTTAATGAGACGAGGACAAACACAAATGGAATTCAAATCACAAGAAGCACATAACATTTCAATCACAGGATAAAGCGCAGATTTTTCACAAATCAATCGCATTTTGATTTAGTTCAATCTTTTCGGAAGATTTTCTTGAATTAAATCAAACTTATAACGGCTTATTACTTCAAAATAACTAAAAAATTCTCAGTACATACAAATAACTCACAACTAACTCAAACTACTTACAATGTATTTAATTAAACACTTGGTTTGGTTGCGAACACAGTATTTCAATATCTCTTCAAATAAAAAAGTTTTCCATATGTGGCACCTCCAAAATGCACCACCCGTACATTCAAATAAAAGTGCGAAGAAAGATTATTAGTACTTTATTTATCAATTAAATTTGATTTTCACGTAACTCACCCAATCAATGTTCTAACTATAGTTTAATAAACATTGAAAGGCAGTTGAATGTGTTTTGAAAAACGGGAGATTTAAATTTAATCTGACTTTTAAGGATTGTAACATTAAAACTGAAAAATGACCTATCGATTAGGGATATTTTCTGGAAAAATCCATTTTAGTTCGTTACTTTGAAAGCGGGAATTTTGAAAAGATGCAGGATTGCAGCCCCTAAACTTAAAAACTACTAATCAAACGACTAGGGATATTTTTCGAAAAAATTAATTTTAGTTGGTCACTCTGGAAAGCGGGAAATTTGAAATTATAGGGGGTTGCAACTTACAAGCTGAAAAATTACCAATTAAATGATTAGGGATATATTTCGGAAATTCAATTTTCCGTTGGCCGCAATGAAACTTCGGAAATTTAAATAAATGCTGGCATTTTGAAATACATTTAAAATTAAAAATGACTGATCCCACTGAGCAAAAAACAAACAAATAACGTTATATCAACATTGCAGCAACATTAAACGTTGTTTTAATGTTGATGAAACATTACTTAAATGGATTTGTTCAGTGGGATGTTGTAGTATGCTGAGTTTTTAGTTTAATGAACTAATAATCCGTTATAGAATCAAGCGACAAAATTGCCTTAATTGTAACTAAGATTCTTACAAAACATTACCATGCTGGACATTTTAGAATTAATATGAATAATCCAATGGCAATTTTTTTTAATAATATTTTATAAGAATTTAAAACCAAGAATAAATTAAATAAAACTTCAACACATTTTCATACAAGATACATTTCCCATATTATAATAATATTTTGACAAACTTTTTAAGATGTTGTTAGTTCAAATATGAAGTTCTGTTTATAGTACTTATTTAGTTTACATGCAGGAAGTTTTTCTTTTAAGATGTATACACTATTATTATATTATTCATTGATTTTATAAAAGCTTTCAAAGAGTGTTTGGACTCCTTGATTAAGCATAAAGTAAAATTTCGAGTTTAGAAAAGTTTTAAAATTTAGTTTGGCTAGATACTTACACAGTACATTTTTAGGCGCTCGTTGCTTTTGTCAAGCATTCAATTTGAAGCTACTAACGAGTGTTTTCCACTCCCAGACTAAGCATGAAGTAATATTTCGAGTTTAGAAAAGCCTGAAAATTTGGTTTGGTTTGGTTGCGTAGCGACCAAATCAAATTTTCAGGATTTTCTAAACTTAAAATTTTACTTCATGCTTAGTCTGGGAGTGGAAACACTCGTTAGTAGTTTCAAATTGAACGCTTTACAAAAGCAACGAACGCTTAAAAATTTACTGTGTAAGAATTAAACTATACCAAATTTTAGGGTTTTTCTAAACTTGAAATTTGACTTCATGCTTAATCAAAGAGTTTGAAAGATTTTATAAAATTATTGATTAACTGAACACTTTGATCACACAATGAAAGTATTTAATTTTAGATTAGTATTTTTTGTAATCTGAGATATTATTACATTTAATTTATTCTTGTTTCCCTTAAATTTTATTGTATATCCAATTCACTTAAAAACTAAAATAAGTATGATTAAAAAAAATTCTTTACCTATTTTCAACCTAAAAAACTTATCGAATACAATCTTAATTAGGATTAGAACTTAAATCTAAGCGTTAATTAATAATCTTCAAATTTTTGTTTGAAGCAGCAGCAGCCCTGAACAAAAATTTGTACCCTGATCAGTATAAAAAAGTCAACTCACCTCGATTTTGAGCACTTCAAGTGTCCCCTGAGCCTCTCTGTTGGCGTCAAAGATGGTGAACTTATCCCCGTCGGAAATGACCTCCAGTTCAAACGCGTAACCCTCCGGCCTGTTGTCGCTCCAGAAGTAGTTCTCATTGTTATTCAAGCAATTCTTGTCGGACTCAAAGGTGAACCTCCTGGCGTACCCGCGTCCAATGCTCTGCAGAGTCAGAGCGCGCTCTCCGAACAAGCAGGAGTAGGTCTTCATCTCGTTGACCGCCGGAAGCGGCCTCACACGGTATTTGAAGCCTGGAATAACTCTTTTATCAATATAAACCCCGACAGCCGGGAATTGGTGTGGTTCGACGGGGCTAATTACATAACGGGCTGGCAGGTCTCCTAATTCGGCCGCGTCTAGGGTACAAGATTGTTCTTTGAAAGTCACGGTTTCTGGTACCGGCTTGAAATCCTGTAAACATCGTGTGTAAAATTAGATTTTTCGAGGAGTGTAATTGTTATTTTTGGATTAGGGCCAAGTTGTCGGCGATTGAATTTAGATAAATCACCTTGAAAAAAAGTGATTCGAAATAGTTTTTAGGGATTCTGAACTCAGAGCAACTAGGTACCTATTGCCAAGGGGAGCCAATGCTTATGGGAGAACTGGAAATCACGTAGTAAAGGAGAGACTATGGTCAAGATTGAGAGGACGAGTAAGACAGATGACTATATACGCCAATCACCGGTCTCGCTTCTGGATGCAGCCTCCGAATGCTGTTACCAAATTTTATACAGTGACTGGCTAACTGGATATAAATTAACTGTACTATTGCTATAAGTTCAGACGACGCAGAAAGTATTTTGTAATCACTTTTTTGCTAGTAGATTTAAGAATGTCCAGGGCTCGTATTCCCAGCACCGATGCAATTTGACATCGGTGAGAAGTCGCACTGAAATGACGTCATTTTGGGAAGAATTCTCGTAATGGAGTAAAATTTTGGTGCAAGTTCTCACCGATGAATGTGAATACGGGCCCAGGATATATTTCTGTATGTGGGAGGTAAACTACAACAAGTCACATTTTTAAAACCTTTCTGTGCTATTAACCTCTCGATACACTAAAAAATCCTAACTCCAACAGTATGAAAAACGTGTTTTGAATAAATAACAAAAATTTGTTGTTGTTCACCTCCCACATACAGATTTAAAAATGACTTTATTGTCAACATCATTGAATTTTGATATTTATAATATTAGATTATTTGACAAATCAGACTCAGTTTATTTGTATACTCAAAAATCTGGGTTTCAGTTTAGAATGAAAGGTAAAATTGTCCATATCTAAGACTTTTAATATGTTCTTGGGTTATTTGAAAAATTAGGGACCGATTTTGTGTATTCACAAAAATCGCATTCCTCTTTTACCAATTCGGTGGTAATTTACTAAAAAAGCATCAATTCACGTTGAATTATATTTTGTTGTTGATAAACTTACTTGTACTTCAATGATTTCCTGTTCGTTCTCAATTTCACTGCACGTGAGTTGAGGAGGCGGAGATGCGCATTGCCCCCTTGCGATAATTGCACTGCACGAGCTCTAAAACAATAATTTTGGTATCAACGATTTTCTTTGATCATTTTAAATAATCTCGATATTAGTGATGGGCATAATCGATCTCTCCGAAAGATCTTGAGATATTTAAATTAGTTTGGTTCGAATGATACTCATCGCTTTGTTCAATTATGAAAATAATCAGATATAATAATAATAATAATAATACTTTATTCACCATAAAACACTAAAAGTACAGGAACGTCAAACAATTGAATATAAATATAAATATTGTATTATAAATGTTTAATTATGAAATTAAATTAAACTTTTGCTGTTGAGATATTCGTCTATAGAATAAAACCCATGGCTAAGTAAAACAGACTTTAGCTTTATTTTAAATTGCGTGTAGTTTAATTTACATAACTCTTGAGGAATTCTGTTGAAGACTTTAATACCTTGTATCTGCCAGGATCTATTGCATAGTTCAAGATGGACCTTTCTCGGTAACAGTAAATTGCTGAATCGCGTTTTATCGGTATGGCTTGTTCTATTATTTATGTCATTTTGGTGTAAATATACATATTTACAGAGCTCTAGTATTAAGAGGGATGGTAGTGTTAGGATCGATAGATCCTTAAAA